>OZ020315.1:20983757-23383757 GCA_963971305.1 Arcuatula senhousia
GTAAATCAAGAAGCAAAAAAGTTAAAATAAGGCAGTTAACAAACGACAGAGGAAAATTCGACACACACAAAACCAACACAAATAAACACACACAAAACACTATAATCTATAGGATTTAAAATTTTCCCCTAATGCAAGAAGCAGAGGTATCAATGGGGTATCCGAATGTCAAAAGTCCGAAAGGGCAGAGACAAAACCAGTAAACACCAACATTAGAACGGGACAAAAACAGACAACATGTAAAACATGGAAACACAAAATAACTGAATATCAATCAACAACGCGAACTCCAGTCGAAACAAGAGTGAACTCATCTACTCCTAAACCGTTTGAAGGATTTTGCTGAAACTTCAAATGAAGGAAGTACATCAAATGTAAATGTGCATGAAGAATTTTCATCGCACTCGAACATCATTCAGGGGAGATAATTGGACTAAGACTTTTTAAATACATTATTCAATGGGAGACATCGTAAGCGCAACTTCTCCTTAACCACTTGAAGGACTTTGATGAAACTTTACACGAAGGAAGTACATTAAATGTAGATTTGCATGAAAATTTTGATCGCTCTTGCATATCATTCAGGGGAGATAATTGGACTTGGACTTTTAAAATATATTATTAAATGGGAGACCTCGTAAGCGCAACTCCTCCTAAACCGCTTGAAGGATTTTGATGAAATTGTACATGAAGGAAGTACATCATATGTAGATGTGCATGAGGAATTTTCATTGCAATCTCAGACATCATTCAGGGGAGATACTTGGACTTAGACTTTTTAAAAACATTATTCAATGGGAGACCCCGTAAGCGCAACTCCCCCTAAACTTCTTAATGGATTTTGTTGAAACTTTACATGAAGGAAGTACATCATCTGAAGATGTGCATGAAGAATTTGTATTGCTCTCGGTTATCATCGAGGGGAGATAAATGGACTTGAGTTTTTTTTACAGTACAAAGTCCAATAAGAAGCCCGGGGGTATCCTTTTGTGAGCTCGCTCACAGTATTACTTGTTGTATCTATATTAAGGTAGCAGTAAAATTTGAACATGTACATATACTGTATATGCATGAAGTATGTTACAACTTCATTTAACGTTGCTTAATCTTTTGTCAATATTTCTTGCCTATACTTTTCAGAGAGCAATCAGACACGATCCATGCAGTTGTTTTTCCTGTACCGAGAGGGCGCGGATGATCGACAAAGTATCCAGAGTCTTATTTCCACTTGTATTCACTGTTTTCAATATTGTGTATTGGTCTGTTTATTTAACTTGGCAACCTGTGACTATAGAAAAACGAAAATAATGATACATTTCCAGTGAAATGTTAAAAACAAAATCTTGGACGTGTCTCTTACTTTTAATTCCCAAAATGACGCTCATAAAATGTACATCCTAATAACTGAAAAAAATATGAAAATCGATTTTATTGTAACGGGTGGATTTCACTTATGAATATATATTCACTCATTCTCCGGTAAAATGTACATTTTCATTTGTCAGAAATGAAAATTTAAAATTTTCGATTTTTTAGCCAATTTTTCGTTTATTTAATGTTTAGAATGTTAGGATCTTTGCCTTAAAATTTTAGCAACACTGCTTCAATAAAAGCTGAGGTATACGATTTCAAATATTGCACGATTCTTTAATCAAACCTATTCAAAAATTTGACGTCGCGTCGTTGACGTCAACGTTAAAATCACTTATTTTTTTTCACATTTCAAAAAGTTGTTCATTATATTTTGTTGCATTGCTAAGATATTCTGTATGTTTGACCTTAATGCTTTATAAGTTTACCCTTTTAAAGTAATAAATTTCTCAGGAAATCGATCTATACTCCGTCAATATGTATTTATAACCATCATGATATAAATAACCAACTGCGAAATTTCAATGTACGACGTCATCAAGCCGTTACGTAAAACACCGTAACGTAAAACACATTTTAACGGTTTTTCTGATATTTTTCTAAAACTACTTGTCACAAATTATTCATTTATATACCGTTTTTATTCTATTAACATGCCTAATTTTGTGTGTTAGCCTCGTCTTTCTAGAATGGAATTTCTCCGAGAAATTGCCGTTACGTAAAACACGCCCTTAAAAAAACTAAGTCAACAAAATTCGTAAAGTAAGGACTAGAACAGCAATTACCTTGACAAAATTTTTCGAGCGTTTATTTCTTATCAATATGTTTCGTTTCATATTAGTTGCAACTTTTTAAAAAATTCTAAAGCCATTTTTCGGTAGATATGTCGACTTTAAGTAGCCGTTACGTAAAACACGCTTTTACAGGAGACATCATCGGAATACCCGTTGCTTAGCAACCAACAAAATCACGTGCAAAAAATTGATTTAGCATGAAGTGGAACCTGTCTACAATAATATTTCTAAGTTTGAAAACTGATGGACCCATATTTATATTTTGAGAGATTACTGAAATTGCACCGGCGTCCATTGGACATCGCAAAATCGAATTTAATGCAACATACGGTGAATGGTTTTTATCTTAGCTTTGGGGTAAACAAATATTTTTTTCTCTAAGATATGTTAAAACTATATTATTTTTTCAAAAAATTACAATAAAATGATATTCTAAGGAAACAGTGCCACACGTGTCGGTCCCAGAAGTCAAAGACTGTATTTTGACGTTATTGTACATTTTACGGGAGAATGAATGATTATATCATATATTGTAGCTAAATTTTTATAACTAATTCTACCTGTAATGTGGCTTATGTCAGTTTCATTCATTTTCAAGAATTCATAAAGTTAAATAATTTCTTTTTGTGTTGACTATTAAATTTTTACAAACAAGCAGTCAGGGTTATATACTAAAAGAAAATGTACTATTGTATGTATAATTTGTAATTCTTTAAAATATAAAGGATAAGGAAACATATGATTGTATGTTATTGTTTTTGTTTTGAGACGGTCCCTCTGTAATATACCGTTTCTTCACTATCATGTTTTGATGCGATTCATAGAATTTAGGCCATGACATGTATACATATATACGTATATGGACAGTTTCCTCAAGTGTTTTATATTAGGGGCATTACCTATTTGACGTCTTTTAATAGCGTTTGTAGCATGAATTTTATCAATTTTCAATCACACGTTGCTGTCAAACTTCCAAATAGCACCATCTTTTAGGATTACGAGATACGAGTGATTTGATTGGCTAATCAACTTCGGGCCTTACGAAGATCGACGAAGTATTTTTACTTGACAGGAATATCGCTAATTTTTATAAATTTAAAGCTTTAATAAAGTTTTCTTATAAAAAGACTTACAGTTAATTAATCAACTGTACCAGCAAGCGTAGTTTACAAAGTTTAGATAGTCTCACGGGCCAGAACTTCATCTGATTGGTTAACTTATTGATTTCCACACTTACGCGGTTGAAATATGCACAGCAAGTGCACGAATATCGCACATATTTTGCACAAGCCATATATAAGTTCGGGAACGCTTTCGTGACGTCACTCTGGCTAGATTTTGGTTGATAAACGGTCACGGAGAACTTTTCTTTGAGATCTTGTGAAGTAAGAAATAGGTTTTTAAGGAATAACCTGAAACATACTTCACCAAAATTCATTTTTAACTAAATTTTCAGAAAGTAACGATTTAAATTATCATTGGAAATTATTTTCTTCTAATTTTTTTTAGACATTTCTTGAGGAAACTTTTGTAGTGAAATATTATGCTTCTGTGCATACAATTCTTAATACTTAGATGTTTTAAGAACTATAATTTGTCATTTTAAATGTGAAAAACTTTGGCAAATATTATATGTGAAGCTATGTTTTAGCTTTCTTATTATTCAAAGTTTAGAATTTTAAGAGATCTTCTCATTTATTAAAAATTAAGATACACAAAGGAACAAATCCTTCGTATATTATATATATCTTGTTAGTTTAAGGTAACTAACACAACTTTTGCAGGAAATTTCTTCTTATTTGGAAGTTATAATTTAGATATTGTCAGTGTAAGGAAGCTGACACAAATTTAATAGAATTTGTAATTACTAGCCCTCTTTAAACTAAATAAACTTTTATTGTCCCCCGCCGCAATGCGTCGGAGGGACTTAGTAATGGTCTCCGTCCGTCCGTCCGTCCGTCACGTTTTTTGTGGGTGCAACTCCTCGGACACTACTGAACCGATGTTGCTGAAACTTTACACACTGATAGGGTACAATTAGTAGATGATCATCCCATATTTGAAATTTTCAAAATGGCCGTCGTTTCCATGGAAACAGGGTAGAAAGGTCAAAATATAGGACATTCAATATCTCGATTACCTATGTGCACAGGGTTCTGAAATTTTGTAGGCTGATTGAGCAAAAGGTACTCTATAATAATACGGAAAAAATTTTGAAGCGATATTTACGGTTTTCGAGTTATTTATGAATTTGTGATTTTTCAGTTAAAAAATGGGACTTTGTCAAATGTTTTTTTTGTGGGTGCAACTCCTCGGACACTACTGAACCGATGTTGGTGAAACTTTACACACTGATAGGGTACTGTTAGTAGATGATCATCCCATATTTGAAATTTTCAAAATGGCCGCCGTTTCCATGGAAACAGGGAAGAAAGGTCAAAATATAGGACATCCAATATCTCGGTTCCCTAGGTGCACAGGGTTCTGAAATTTTGTAGGCTGATAGAACAAAGGGTACTCTACAATAATACGAAAAAAAATTTGAAACAATATTTACAGTTTTCAAGGTATTTTCGAATTTGTGATTTTCCTGTCCAAAAAATGGGACTTTGTCATATCAAACATTTTTGTGGGTGCAACTCCTCGGATACTACTGAACGGATGTTGCTGAAACTTTGCACACTGATAGGGTACTGTTAATAGGTGATCATCCCATATTTTGACAACCTATTTCTATCGTTTCTCATAGAATATATTGCTTGAATTGACATACCACACAACTTTTATGCGGCGGCGGGGGACACATGGCTACGCATAGCAATCTTGTTTTAGACTTAATGACTACATTACCTGCTTAGGGCAAGGAACATTGTCATTTGATAAATTTTGTTAAATACTATCTCGTTCATTTAATAAAGATTTTACATTGCAATTCACTTAAATGGACTAGTGAAACTGCAAAGTACACATAGACTATACTGTTATTGGATTACAGTAAAATCTCACTTTTATTAGAATTTAAGAAATACAAAGGGAGCAACCACCTCTAAGGAACTCATCATCTGAAATCATAATTATACACAAAATCTTTTCATAATAAACAAACCTGTAGGTACAACCAATAATGGATTTTGCCACCCGTTTCACAATATAAGTTAATTGTAAATTTAGAGAAGTTTGTAATTGGGTTTCTCTAGCAAATATAATTTCAGAGTCATAATACTTGGTAATAGAATTTATTCATAATAAATAATTACCTTTGATGATCTAGATTTTTGTTGATTCTAGAAGTTTATGGGATTCTTCTTTCATGTCCCAGTAGAAGATATATAATTTTTGACCCATCCCCTTTACCTTTATATTCCTGGTCAAACAGTGACTTGAAATAAGTACCAAAAAGGGAGATAACTATTTTTTTTTGTATTCAGAGATATATATATAACCAGTCTGTATATGCTTTTGGGCATCTACTGGTTCTTTTAGAAAGGTTTTAGAACTTGACTGAATATCACATTAAATGTTTATTGAGTGATATATAAGTTAATAAATTAATACAGAAATTCACTAATTCTTGTTTTGTCAAGAGATACCCCTATGTAGAAACTCCTTTTCCATGAACCTTATCATCATATAGAGGTCACTATATCAATTCAAAGTTTTGATCATACCTTAGTGGTTTGATTTGGTACAGTTTACTAATAGAAACAAACGAAGTGCCTATCGTTTGTTTCTATTAGTGAACTGTGGATGTGTATTTGGATCGGACATATAGCCTTGTCCGTCCGTCCGGCTTAATTGTATTCCAAAAATCTACATTCTTGCATCCACCAAGACATCTGTCTTGAAAGTATTTATTTTCTGATTTTCTTTTGACCTTATTAACAAGATTTCTCTTGGTTTTATATTTTTCCCAGTTCTTCGAGCTTTTGTTTTTAAAAAAAAGTTAAAATGGGTCATTTTCTTTTCATATATTGCCTTTCTAAGCTCCCTGTTCATATATGGAAGTTGATTGTTTTTCTTGTACATTTCTTTGATTGGTACATGCTTACCAAATACTTTACAAATTTCTGATTCATACTCTTCATAGACTTTATTTACATGTGATTCAACAATATCAGGACAATCAGATGGTAAACTAGAAGGTAATCTAGGTCACTAAACTTATATGTATATTAGCTAGATCAATATAAATTAATTCTTCATTTAGATTTTTAAAACTTCTATATTTAATTCTTTGCTTCTCATTTGAGGGTGAACGGTACTAATCATATTATGACAGTCACAATTATACCAGTAGCTACATTTAAAGTTTTCATACATAAGTTTTTAGAGTTGGTAAGTATTACATCCAGTAAAGACTCTTTACAATTTTTCATATGACAAGTTGGTTCTTTAATTAAATTATCTGAATCAAAAACATCCATGAGTTCAGATAGTGTTTTTCTTTTTGATTCATTCAGCATATCATAATTCAAATCCCCAATGATCATATAATTATCATAAATAGTTATACATGTATCTACTGTACTTGAGAATTCTTTACTAAAGCAAGCGTCTTTCATGCTTGGTGGTCCATAGATACAAATGATGACCCATTTTGTTTTGTTCAAAATTACCTCATAAATAATGTTTTCTAAAGTTTTATTTTCCAATTCAGTTCTTCTTCTGGCAGGTATCTCTGATCTGATAAAAGCTGCAATTCCACCACCTTTTATGTCTCTGTCACGTCTTTCAATCTTGTATCCTGCAATTTCAAACAGAGAGTTTCTATAGGACAAGTCAAGTTTTGTTTCGGATATAAACATCAAGTCTACGGCTTTATTTATAAATAGATCTTTAGCTTCGACAAACTTGGATTTTAGACTGTTAATATTCAAATGAGCAACAAAGAATTTATTTGGGTGAGACTGCCTGACTGCTTTGATTTCATTAAAGACTGATAGGTTTTCATCATCACTGCTGCTGTTCATGCTGTAATCATAATCATCTTTCAATGTCTCCTCTTCAAAAAATGAGTCAGTGAATGTGGTCATTGGAAACGCAGAGCAATTTTTGCAAATCCATGGATCGTCAGAGGCTCCCAGTTCTATATATTTTTAGGGGGTTATGTCACCACATTTTATATGGATCCAATAATAACATGCATCACAATATATAGCTCTGTGTGAGACAGCTACAGCTCTGTAGCAAATGCCACATGGAATTTTGGGGCCAGGATTTACAGATATGTCACCACTTATTATGAGTAAAGCAAGCAGTCTGTGGTTTCTTTGCTTAAACTCAAGTATCAGTTTGTTAAGTTTCAAATAAAAATATATGATGACTTCACTCTCCGGCTTGTAATCGTTTGCTAGTAGGGTGTTAAATGTCAAAGCAAAAAAGTCTTGATTGTAAAAATGTGAAGGTGAAATGGCTGGTGTTCCAGTATATGGTGTAACATAAATTGCCTCATTGTAATGTATGATCATTGATAAGATTCTAAAGTGGTTATCATGATTTAGATCAATAATCTTCCTTGGGTGTGTTGGTTCAGTAGTAGATTTCTCATTAAAGCTGTAAAAATTCAGTGATATTACTGTAAGAGCAAGCAGTATCTGGGATGGCTTCATTGTTTACAATCTTCGGTCTTCCGGTCAGGATCTAGGATGTTGTTGTTGTCAACCAAACACAAGTATATATGGGCTTCAGTTAAGGATGATAAATATATCTTCGTGGTCGTAGTATTAACAAATGTATTTGGAATGTATTACTTAAAAGGATATGGTCTATTAATTATTGTTCTTTGATTTCTTTGCTCTTCAGTTTTTTTCAGATGTTGCCGCCATATACACCGGAAGCACACAACCAGATATCTGTAAGTTTAGTGGTGTGCCACATGCTGTGTGTTAAAATCTTAAAACAAATCTTAATCGGTATTAGTGTATTGTCTTTCAAGCGAAAGTAAAACACATCTTGATTCAGAACTCTTATAGATTGTAGGTACAAAAGATTAGCTTTAAATTCAGTAAAGAAAACATGTATAATAAGTTTAATTGCACATGTTTAATATTTAATTAAGATCCTTTATTGTGATTTGCATTTATTACAATAATATTACAAAGAACTTTTTTATTAGCTGCATTTTTTTGTAGTAAATACTTTGAAATTTATGTTATCAAAGCGAGCATAGCTCGCAAGCGGGCACGAAGTGCCCGCTCGAGCGGAGAGCTCTACGGTATTTGTTTCCGCGAGAAATTTGCTAATGCTGATTTAGATTTTTTATGGTCCGGAAAGGGTTATTATTTTTACAGGACCGGAGTGAATGTTAAAATAATTTATAAGAAAAGAAATAATGCTTAAAAAAATAATAAATTGCGCTTTTTACAAGAAAATAAAATTCTTAAAATAATAAATACACATAAGCTGCTCGTTTCGTCTTGGTTATATGCACGCACGAAACTAACGTGTATCGAAGCTTAATCGCCCCATACCATCTCGCCCCAAAATAAGCAAATGGAAATATTGAAAATTAAGTGATAGCGATGGCCCTGAATGTCGACATTTAGAACAAAAAACGTAGTCCCTTTTAGCTATGCTCGCATTTAGGCAATGCCTACTCCATATTATGTCATTTCAGTTAAAATGACTATTAGGTTTTTTAAGAAATTCAAATGACAACAAAGTTCCCGACATTAAATTTGAATTAAGAATGAATACTTTAGTGAGAGAAAGCAAACTTTTCTTTTTGTATAATATTTAATCGCCGTGTACTTTTTTTTCAGGTAAGATGAGAACAATGAAAAGAATTGAGGATTATCTCCAGAGGATATTTTTCATTCTAATTATTATTATAAAAAATATGCTATGGATTTATGAATACATATAAAGTTTCTAGCTGCTTTAAAAAAAATTTGTGTTGTTATGGACATAACTCTTTTTTAGTTTTCTTATTGCACTACAATAAAAAATATGGCAAATTGTTCTTTGTCGAAGAGCATGCAAAAGTTTTAAATAGTCAACTTTTCTGGGGATAGCTGTTATTGGATTAATTCGCTTTGTGACTTGGTGATTTTCTGCATTATTTGCTCTGATATTTTGCCTTATTTCCTTTCAATTTCGTTGAATTTTTCGATTGAATGTTCTTAGGTATTGGCAAATTTTACCAAACCCAAAGATTCTACGACAAAATTCATGAAAATCATCTCACAATAACATTTAAAAAAAACATTGCAAAATATGTTTCGAAAATGTTTCGAAAAACGTTTAAAATATGTTGTAAAAACAGCTTCTGCCATGTTTTGAAGTTTTAGTAAACAGTTTTGTAAAACGTTTTTTTAACATTTCTGCAACCATGCACTTTCGCGTAAAAATAACATTTCAAAAGAATGTTTTCAAACTCTTTTTGGAAACATTTTTTTCCCGTTTTTATCATGTTTCTGTTCTACCTGGGGAGTCATACAGGAGAGGTTTATACCATAACAGAACAAAACTATCGATGTATGCATGTACTAAACATATATTTAAAATGATACTATTTCGTAGCACATTATAATTTCAAGTTTTGAAACTTTAGCAAAAGGCAATGATGAATAAGGTGATGTATGCCGAGCAAAGCGAGGCAGAAAAAAAATTAAGCTTTTATCATTTGAGTTCAAAGGATGTATATATTTTGTTTTTTTGGAAATCTATGGATTTTTTCAACTCCATTTGGAGCATTTATATTTTTTTCTGTAAAAATTGGAATTAATATTTTTTTGAAAAAAAATCCCAGGCGCCCCCCCCCAAAAGAAAATGGTTCGTGCCTAAAGCGTTCCACATCTTAATAGCAGATGGTAAAAAAGTAATTCATGTATAACGACGTTTTTGTCCTTATATCAGCAATGTTCGTAGATTGACGTGTAAAATGACTATGGAGATCAGACCGAGTACCCGGTATCAAATCTCTAAAGTACTCAGGTGATTCTCCATTAATGATTTTATACATCATAACTAATTTATTAGTCGCTGCTCGACGTCTTGCATTGGCCCAAGACTAAAAATACCAAAAATGATGAGTCCAGTTTCCTTTTTTGTCACACTTAGAAAAAAAGTCAAAGTAACAATGTACAATTTTTTTTTTACATCTTCGCATGCTTGGAATGCAACTCAATGTTGAAAATAATAATATTATAAAACGAAAATTGTAAAAATTTCTAGGCAAAAAATATGTTTGATTTTCGTCTTCGGTATTCCCAGAATCCCGTTGGTAGCTTTTGTTCTCAGAATAATTTGAAGATTGAAACCTTTTTAAACTTTAACATTAAGCTGATTTATAATTATTTGGAAAAAAAATATATTGGCCACAGAGGTCATGAAAAAATTCTGGCGATGGATTTCTGCCGCATGCTTTTACATGTAATTTAATTAACTTTAGGAAATAAACTAAAACTTTATGACTAAAACAAACGACCAAGTCGATCGATACCTCTAAATGGCAAGAGTCATTAACACACAACATACATGTATGTATTTTTCCATTATATTGTCAATGTTAAAGTATTGTCATAGATTAGAGCATATGGAAGATGGGCTACTATTTAATGCATTTGTTTGTAGTAAAAATCTCTGTCAAAATAACACAGCCACATGGTATTCTAGTATAGATTATATTATGAAAAAACTTAATATATGTTATAACCAAATGAAAAAAAACTAAGCATTAATCAATTTATGAATCAAGTGAAAGGTAAGCTACTGAATAGTTTTCAACAATTTTGGAAAGATTATAGAAATATGATTGCAAACTCTGAGCAAGGAAAACTTTATACATATTTTTCGTTTAAAACTACATTTGGATTTGAAAAATACTTAAGTTTAAAAGATTTTAGATTTCGACAAGCTTTACGCAAGATCAGAATAAGTGCACATCCCTTAAGCATGTTAAGGATAGAGACAGATAGATACTCAAAAAATTATATTGAAAGATCATTAAGAAAATGTCAATATTGTACTATGAATAAAACAGAGGACGGATTACATTTTATTATTGAATGTCCATTATACATGTTATATGCTGAATTTACAGATATTTTTTCAAATAAGATTTTACATTATTGCAAAAACTGTAATAATTTACCTCTGATAATTTACAAAACAGTTTAAAATTTAATTGGATTTTCATACAAGAAGATTTAGATTTGCTCAGAGAGTTTGGAAATTATGTATATCAAAGTCTTCAATTAAGAAGAACATCAAATATTGTAGCATAATTTTATGTCACTTGCTTATAGCAAGATCTGATTTATTTGTTCAATAATATTCTCATAATAAATACAAGCATATTTCATACATGTAACTGTATTATGTACTACTTGGCTCTGCCCATGTAAAATTATTAAGTTGTTGTTATTAATACATCTGTTATAATTAATCACTTATATGTATGCTCTATTATAGGGCCCTTAACTGGAATAAAGATATTTCTATTTCTATTTCTGTACACTACAGATTTAGCCATCGAGGTTACTGCCCCTTATACATACTTTTAATATATGTACGTAGTTCAATCATGTCAATTGCAGAATTAAACATATTTTACATGTAACATCACGAATAGTATTTTTAAAAAAAGAAAAACATTATATAGGTAAATGATTATTTAAATTGATAACTTACAGCACAAGCAAGCCTAATCAATCTTAATAACGTGTACATTACAATATAAATCGTGTGACGTATATTAACAAGGAAGTAAATTACTGACTTGCAGTATGGCCAGTATGACAGACTTTTTTTTCTGTTACTTCTGTGATCCGCTTGGAAAAGATAACAAGACATACAGTGGTTGTTACCATTGTGGGTTAGTATTGTGTCAAAGTTGCTTTGAACTTCATTTAAGTTCTTGCAAAATAGTGTTGGATGACAAGTTGCATCTGTGTACTTTTCATGACAGGTATTTCAATGGATTTTGCTACGAATGTAAGATTCTGGTTTGTGGGTCGTGCCGAAATGACAACCACAACACACATTATATATTACCAATTTCAGACGCTTTTCATGCGGTAGATAAGGAATTAAGTGGTACTATCCATGATCTCCATACTAGAATCAAACAAGAGGAGACCGCTATAGCGGAATTAAAGAAAGAACTTGACAAACATATGAAATATTCTAACGAATCGGAGCATGTTGCGAATAGTCTAACAAAAAACAAAGCGCTGTCGACGGAATTAAAATCATATCTAGATGAAATTGTTTCATACCTTAGAAAAGGTTTTGATAAATTGTCAAAGATGAAAGAAGTTACAGAAAACCTTGAATATATACAAGGTGAAAATCATCCTTTATGCTATCTTGCAAGATGGAAAAATCCTATTCTTTTGATAGAAGAGTATGACCAGCATCAAAAAGAACGCGAGGAGAAACTGAACAAATTGGCAGATGATACAAAGAAAATTGATCATCCGTCCCAAGCAAACAGTGAAGATAAAGGGTTAGTCAATATTTAAATAATGCACAATGACAACAAATGTTTTGTTAAAATTAATTTTATTTAAAAGACTATAACTATATATAATATTATTGATTTTTATTTGCACAGCATCGTAAACTTAATTGTTATGTCGCCTGCAAGGTGTTGCCGAAGCGACCCATGGGAGTTACTTTGGCACCATCCGTCGTCTTGCGTCGTCGTCCTGCGTTATTATCGTCTTGCTGCGTCACATAAACTTGCAGCTCTGCTAGGACATGGTGCAAAGCGATTTTATGCTCGAAAAATCGCTACTTCCTTTTTACCGAATACTTAAAGCCTCCGTCACACTGAACCACGACCTTAATATACGATCTTGATTTTTTTCTTTAATCGTGGATCATCGTAGTGTTGTCATCCTATGGTCGTTGAGGTAGTGTTGTTATCGTACTAGGTCGTGGGTACAATGCTGTCGGCCTTATATACACACCTAAGGGTTATGATTGTCAAAAACATCTGAAGCAACAATCATTTTTTAATAAAAGTTCACTACCAAATAGCTGAATCTTTCCTCTATTTTGCACAATTTTCATTTTTAGGCAAGCGCCAGCGAAGCCTTGTGGAGTCTATAGAGTAGTGATGATTTTCGCGTTTTTTTTCTGTCTAGACGGAGTGATTTTCCTGCATCCAGTCTGGAATAAAATGCTTTATTTTCTATATTACTTTTCAATATTTGTTAACATGATATACACTTCTATAAATCTCAATTTTTATTGGCATTTTATATGACCGGCACAAGTTTTATTTATTCCTTTGCATCTTACATGACGAACTTTTTAGTTAAAGGCGATAGAATATACATTATGTATTCATCTATTACTTGATTGGTTCGTATAAATATTTCTCTTTATTTGATTGGTCAATGCATGGATTCAGATTCTAGCTTCACCATTCATAAAATCAGTATAAAACACATCATTGGGACGAGTGCATTTTAATCGAAGGGGTGTTTCAATCGATACCGTTTTTACACGATACCTGTCTTGTGTGTGCAATTGAAATTTGAGGGCATCTGCATGACGATCCTTTCTTCGCTCACCAAAATTAATAATTCGCAAACATTTTGAACAATATACTTTAACAGAGAATAAATCTATTATAGTTCTTATATATTTCGCTTGCCTATAAACGCTTTAGCGCTTTGATTAGGCAAGCGCCAGCGAAGCCTTATGGAGTCTATAGAGTAGTGATTATTTTCGCGTTTTTTTTCAGTCTAGACGGAGTGATCTTCCTGCATCCAGTCTGGAATAAAATGTTTTATATTCTATATTACTTTTCAATATTTGTTAACATGATATACACTTCTATAAATCTCCATTTTTATTGGCATTTTATATGACCGACACAAGTTTTATTTATTCCGTTGCATCTTATAGAGGAACTATTTAGTTAAAGGCGATAGAATATACATTATGTATTCATCTATTACTTGATTTGTTCGTATAAATATTTCTGTTATTTGATTGGTTAATGCAAGGAAAATATGTTCTCCATTCATAAATTCAGTATACAATACACACCATTGGGACGAGTGCATTTTAATCGAAGGGGTGTTTCAATCGATACACATGTCTTGTGCATTAACTTTAAATTTGAGGGCATCTGCATGACGATCCTTTCTTCTCTCACCAATTAATATTTCGCAAACATTTTGAACAATATACTTTAACAGAGAATAAATCTATTATAGTTCTTATATATTTCGCTTGCCTTTAAACGCTTTAGCGCTTTGATTTAAATTACATAACATAAAGCTCTAATATATGGTACTGAACAGGAGCACCCTACTTTTTGGTCAGCATAAAAATGTCGGCTATTTGTACGCAGTCAAAAATTAGGTCATCACAGTTTATCCCCCTTTATGTAAATGAAGTCCTGGCACACTTTGTATTGACCTTTCATCATTTCCGGAAAACATGTCAAAATATAGGCTGTTTCCAAAAAGTGTGTTTGGAAAAAAATTAGTTTTACCGATAAGGTGGTACTTTGTCTTAGCAGAAGTAATGTAAACTATATAAAAGGGTAGCAGGACATCTCGGCCCATTCCAAAGTCGGCACATTACAATCTCGGCCTAGTACAAACTCGGCACAATTCAATCTCGGCCTACAGTTTAATGGTGTATGGGAAAGTGGTGTGCAAACTCGGCACATTTGAAAAAAATAAAGACTTCAGAGAAATTGTTTGATGAATTGTCAATTAAATCAAGAAGCTGTTTAATGAGTTGTTAATAAACATAAAATGTAATTAAATTATTAATTGTTTTAGTTATAAAATTTATATAATTATATATGACTTTATTCTCATAAACCAATAATACATAGGTACAGAGAAATACTATATACAATATTTACAATACAATGATGAAACAACAAAATAGCATCATAGAAAAAGATTGTTCATAATCACAGTACATTACACAACTAAGACAGACAGCTACTCAGGAAGACTCGTTTTTTTTATTTATAATTCTAATAAATTTACAAAGCTTATAAAGTTTAGCTTTGTTTTTTGTTGTCATAATTTCTTTAAATTTCAAAATATTTGGATTTCTAATTAAATGTCTACTGATTAGATTTTTTCTTTCTTGAGACAGTACGGAGCATTCAAGAATATAATGGAATTCATCTCCGATTTTTTCATTACAAAGCATACATTTCCTATCAGATCTAGCAATATTGTTCCATCTACCTGTCTCAATGGGAAGTTTATGATTTCCTGTTCTGAATTTGCAAAATGATATTGCTACCTTTTTATCTAATATTTCAAAATAGTTTTCGAAATCTAGCGTGTCTTTAAAGAGCTTATAGTTTGTTGCTTTTAAGCAATCTTGAGTTTCAGCGTGCCAGTTTTGTCGATATTGGTCAGTGAGACATTGTCTAATACATTGTTTTAACCACACAGAAGACAGAAAAGTTTGTGAGTCCCAAATGTGTGTTAATCCACATTCATTGAGAATATTTTTTATATAAACAAGCCATTGAAAATTTCTATTTTGATTATTTGAAAGATGAAACATGAGTTTATATAGAACAGAGCACAGCTTCGTTTGTTTGCCGTAAAGTAATTTAGACCAGTACATAACCATCCTAAGCTTTATATCTACACTCAAAGGAAATCGTCCCAATTCACCGTATACAAAGCAGTTTGGTGTAGAGGTCTTAAGGTTTAAAAGGAGTTTGCAGAACTTAAGGTGGATTTTCTCTAATGAATAGTAATTTTTAAAACCCCAAAGTTCACAACCGTATAAAAGAATTGGTTTTACCATCTTATCGAAGAGGTCTAGATGACAGGAGATAGAAAGATTGTGAAAACGACCTAGCTTGATAATTTCATACATGGCTTTTGTTCCCTTTTCTGCTTGAGCTTTAATTGCAGGACCAAAATTTCCAGTTTTATATAAAGTTGTTCCTAGATAAATAAATTCTGTTACAATTTCTAATTCTGTGTTATTGAATACGAATCTTAGATTGTTTGGCAGTCTTCCATTTGTAAAACACAAGATTTTAGTTTTTCCTATGTTACCTTTAAGTTTCCAAGAATTGCAATACTCGTAGAAACTATTTAGCTGCTGTTGGAGTCCTTCTGGTGACTCTGACATTAGTGCAGTGTCGTCTGCGTATAAAAGTGCAAATATTTTCAAGAAAACCCCGAGAGTGCTTTCTAGTTGATCGTTTATTATTGGTAGTCCTGTATTGTTTTGGCTTTCGAGAAATGATTCAAGGTCATTTAGAAAGATAGCAAAAAGGAAAGGAGACATATTTTCGCCTTGTCTCACCCCATTATTACAGGAAAAGAAATCTGACTTTTCGTTGTTAAAGACAATGTTTGATTTGATACTATTGTACATATTTTTAATAACCGTTAACATTTTGCCATTTATATTACTTAAAACTAGTGCCAGAGACCCGTTCTCCAGACTTTATCAAATGCTTTTTCAAAATCTATAAAGGCACAATAAAGTTTCTTTTTCTTAAGTTTTAGAAGTTCAAATAAAGCGTGTAGAGAAAACAAGTTATCTGTGACGCTATACCCTTGCCTAAAACCGCTTTGATTTTCGTTGAGTATTTGAAAATCCTCTGAGTATTTATTAAGTCTTTCTGTGAGTACAGCCGTGAAGAGTTTCCCTAGACAGCTTACAATTGTAATGGGTCTAAAGTTTTTAGGATCTTGACTGTCCCCTTTATTTTTATAAATAGGCTTGATGCTCCCGATGAGCCAACTATCAGGCACAATAACTGTATCAAAAACAAGGTTAGATAACTTTTCGTAAATTTGAATAAATTGGTCAGAAGTAGATTTAATGTACTCATTAATGATTTTATCTTCACTACTGGCTTTATTGTTTTTAAGTTTAGAAATACATTTCAATATTTCCTCCTTTTCTATATAAAGATTTATTTCATCATTTATTTGATTCAAAGCTTGATCATCTAAGGTGGGCAAATTGTTATCTTCATTATCCATAGGTGTTTCTTTTAAGTCTTTGAAAAACTCAAATAGTGTTTCAATTGGGATATCAGGTTGTTTTTTGTTATTACCGCGTCGAAGGGTTTTCCAAAATTCTTTTGGGTCTTTATGGCGCATTTCTTTTATTTTTTTTTGAAAGGTTATCTGAATATTCTCTTTGACATTTATCCATTACTGTTTTATATCGCTTTTCTGCTTCCACAAGTCTCAGTTTATTCAGTTCTGTTCGATGATTAGAATATTTTCTTCTAAATTTTCTATAATTTTTTCTTGCAAATTTGCATTCGTAGTTAAACCAAGGTTTTTGATCGATGTTAACCTTTCGCACCTTTTTGTTATTTTCATTGTATGTTCCAAAAGTGGTTTCTGCGCTTTCAATAAAGATCTCACCGAGTCGCTCAACAAAAGTATTTATGTCTTGTTTTGTAATGTCTTCGCTTTCTGAAAGATTATTATACAATAGTTCTTTTTTGTTTAAATCTATATTTCTTTGAAAATCATCGCGTTTATTATTATCCCATTTCTTAATAGTTTTTTTGTCGACATCTTCCCGGTTGTTTTTGGTTTCAAACACATAGTTAGTAAAAGCGGTTTGTAAACAAATAGAAAGAGGGCAATGTACGTCAGAGAATAATTTAGAGAAGTGTAATACATTACAACTACAAAATCTATCTACAAAATTTGCGTTACTAATACAATAATCTACAACACTTGCATTTCTGCATGTATAGTTTCCGTCTTTGTCACCATCTATTCTACCATTTAAAATGAAGAAGTTGTTTCCTTTGCAAAAATCTAGAAGTAGGGAACCAAATCTATTTTTAACTAAATCTCTGTTTTTCCGTTCACGGGGAATGCCGGCTAGATCTAAAAAGTTTACTCCATTTTCAATAAATTCGTTTGCAATATTCGAAAGATCTTTGTTGTCGAAATGGAAAAAGTCTCTCTCGTTTAATGTTCGACTATTAAAGTCGCCGACTAAAACAACGTTTTTGTAATGGGATGACAAAGACAAAAACTCGTTTTCTATTTCATTTATAGCATCTGGTGACGAGTAAGATGTGTACTCAGGCGGGATATAAACAATGCCAAACAATGCGTCTGTATCGGTACTTAGTACCTTACTGTTTACTTTAAACCATAATACAAACTTTGAATCGGTTTCTATTGTTTTAATATATTTTTCAAACTTTTCTTTATAACCTAACATAATTCCTCCGGATTTTACTTTTGCAGTTTTTTTCCTATTTTTCATTTTCACGACGTATCCGGGTATTTCGACATTATCGTTATCGTCTGTTTTGGTTTCAACCATACAAACAATGTCATGTTTATTTATTAATTCTCCAAATTCAGGATAGTTAAGTCTTTTTTTGACACCGCAACAGTTAAGTGATAATATTTTTATTTCATCTTTATTATCAGAATGATCGTTAAGGGTGTTATCTGACGATGTCGTATTGTTAAGAGAAATATCTTTAGCAGTGCGATTATCTAGAATTTCGTTTTCTTTTTCGGATAAAAGGTTCGAGGCGCTTACGTGTGATATACTGTTCTTGTCAGGGCTGTTTAATATAACGGTCTTATCGTCACCAGTGCCGCTAAAACTAGATACATTATCATTATAACTAACATTAATATGAACATTTTCATTTACATCAATATTACATTTTGAATTTTCGGTATAACACAAGAGGTTTACAGTATTATTTACAATATGAGATATGGTCAAGTCACGGTCTTCCTGACTGTCCTATTCACTGATGACAGGTATATCTGTTGGTGGTGACGATCCCTGTCTTTGTCTTTTCTTTGGGTTAATAGGCGTACGAAATTGTTCGATGGTAATGGAGTCAGTCGCATCTTTCGCATCTTTTGTTTCTCTAGATCTTATAATCTCAGGAGTCCATCGTGAAGTTGAGGTTCTGCGTTCTTGCACATTATCCTTTTCCGTTCCCCGTCAATGAAGAGTTTATCCCGAACTAGAACTACATCTCTTTCTTCGCGTTTTGCCTCTCTCATCTTCGGATAAAGCTTTTTACGTTCATTAAGTATCTCCACCGGAAATTGCTGGCTGATACCGAACGGGGTTCCTCTTAGTCTGTGTGCATTCTGAAGAACTAGCTCTAGGTCTCTGTATTAGAGGAAGCGAGCAACAATTGGTCTTGCATAATTAATGTTGCAACTTTATTCATATTTTCATATAAAAAAATATACAAAAAGATTCAATCAAATTAAGGCAAATATAAAAGTTAAAAATACTCACTATTTGTTATAATGGATATTCAATAGTATAGATTATAAGTATGTTTTTTTCAAATAAAGTCATATATTGAATTTTGCATTTATTTATTTATTTTTAGATAATTGCAAAGGAAGGGAAATGGAATAGATTTGCAAAGCACATAATCATTATAACATCGAAACATTCAAGTACTTATGCATGTCATTTTTATTTATTTTAGATTATCTATTCAAAATGTATACATTTTTTATTTATCATACAATTTTATAAAATAATCCTGCTAAATTATGAATATTTACTTGACACTAAAGTTAAATGTTGCTTATTAGATAAATGGCAAAAGCAAACAAATCCATGTGTTTTATGATACTCTTATAACAAGATTATAGCTCAGCTTCCTGTAATTTTATTTATTTAAGCCTTTAGAAAATAATTGTTTGTTAATAAATATATATTACAACAACAGCTTTTTGTGTCAGTTTTGACATTTGTTAAACATGCAAATGCCAAAAGGTTTACATGAATGTTCTTGAATATAAGAGCCACCAAAATATTTTATCTATATTGAAATAAGGTTTGAATAAAGAACACTATTTTCTATTGCTTTAACATTGCTCTTTTACAATGGGAAATGACCACTGTGCAGAATGTTCACGTGTAATAACAAAACGGCAGCATTCAATGACTTGTGAAAAGTGCGATAAAAGAGTCCATAGGATATGTTACACGGGTATGTATCACAGTTATAAAGTACAAGCCTAGCTATTAACAATTTATTTAATTATGAGAAAATAAAACATTTCAAATGTTAAAATTTTATACAGAAGCTTGACACATCGTAATTCTCTAAAGTCTAAGAGTCCCAGATTCATAACATCACTTTACAAAATTATAGGCATTACATTTGAGCATATAAATAAAGAAAATAAAAAAAAATCATAAAATAGAGTTCAGGGTTTCTTCATCTTGTCTATTTATTTTGTTTGTCTTAGTTTATGTTTTGTATGTCTTATCTTCTTTGACTTTAAGCAAAACATAGCCAACAATATTATGATGTACCGTAACGCGTAAATGCAACATTTGATTTTTTTAGGTATAAGTCAAAAGGAGTATTGGCGTATTCTTAAAGGAAAAATCCCTTTTACATGCAGCTTATGTATTAACATCACAGAAAATGCGCCAGCAAAATCCACTAGAATTGAAAATCTATCTTTTCCATCTAATGGATATGGTTCTTTTAACATATCATTAATAAGCAAACGCACATGTACGGAGACATCATTAAACTCTACATTTACAGTGCCAAATCCAGTCAGTTCCAATTGTCCTAATGTAGGTGATGTGTCGACACCAAAGCCATCTGAAGTAGAGGCATCTAGAAATTCTACTCTAGCCACAACACCATTCCATTTAAATACAAAGTCACTCGATGCATCCTTTGATTTGACACATCGACAGGAAGACCAAGAAATTGTTGAAGAGTACGTATATAAAATTTGATAAATTTCTTTTTCATTAAGATAAATACTTATCTTATTTTTTAACTGGATTATACGGAGTAAAACAAAACCGGTAAATATGGTATATGTCGGGCAACGGGCTTGCTTAGAAGACACTTTCGTGACAGTTTTCTTTGCAACTACTAATCACAGCCACTTGATATTTTGTATACAGCATCAGGGTGGGGTTTCATAACGTAGGATTCCGTTTCAGGTCTGTCGCTTACCCACTTCCTGTTATCAATTTTGGTTTTGAAAGATTTTTTTACTACTTAATGTTTTATTAAGTATTTTCCTATTTCAATTATATAATGAACACACACAATCAATAAACTTATAAAATTCATTGACTTTTTCAGATCCTTACAAGAACCAAATTTACCAAATGAAATACTGTCTGATGTTCCTCCTTCTTATATAGTTATCGACAAAGGTACCCAGAGAAGTAACATCAAACTTGTAAGCAGTGATGGCTATGAATATACTAGAAAGGTAAATGTTGCTGTAACTTTGAATATTATACAAATATAACAAATTACATATTTTCCGTAAGTGATCATATAACTTAAAAGCGTATACGCACCAAAATATATCTTATATGGAACTTGGTCATTTTGTTTATCGTTTCAATCAATTTTAAAAATATGTTGTTTTTTTTTTAAATGTTATAACAATTTTACTTTCATGCAATTTTATATTTTTTATTTAGATGTCAAAAGGAGATTTTACATATTGGAGGTGCATAAAAAGAACAAAAGGGAACAATTGTCCAGCAACAGTTTCACAAAAAGGCAATGTCTTTAAAAGAAATCCGAAACAGCATAATTATCAAGCAGATAAAGGAGCACTCAAAAGAGTTTTAGTACATAAAGAGGTAATGTGTTTCTAACCTAATCATGCTTGTCTGTCAATACCCGCGTCTGTCCGTTCGTCGGTTTGTCCGTATAAACGAAACATTTTCTTGCAGTTTTCTCATCAGTAACACAATACAGAAGCCTGATATTTTGAACATTATTTTTTCAATTTAATCAATATTTTGATTAATCATAGATAGTGTATAAACATATGCTCTTAAGTCATCTACTTCCAACGCAGTAGATCCCATATTTCCTTTTTGCACCATCCATATTCTATAAGACGTACTCGTTTCAATGCAGGTAAAACATGCCGCTCTTCAAGATATTCACAAACCTGCACGAAGGATAGTAGATGATGCCATGGTCAAACACATAGAACCTGATGATCACACACTTCCTAAAGTACACAACTTGAAAAGGACAGCAAATAGAGCAAGGGAAGATCTGCGACCAGACGAGCCTGACAACTTATATTTTGAGGTATTTGTTGTTAAATTGAAAAACATTTTATACGGTCTTTACGTTTCGAAAATATACACTATGCTAATAGTATTCAATCTAATTCACAAAATCAAGAATCATTGTGACAAATTAACTTTTTTTTGGTACTAATCACTTGGGTATATGAATGTCAAAAGTCAGACTGACCGAAGACAAAATCAGTAAACAAGAATTAAAACAACACTTAGAAAAGAACTTTTTCAAAACACACAAAAAAAACGGAATAGCTTTCAACAACACGAACTCAAATGGTAACGAGAGTGAACTCTGGTGCTTTGGAAGGGTAATCAGGTCTTGCTTATTGCACTTCATCCGTCTAGTTGTGAATGGTCAGCTAGATAAGCAGTCTCCCACGAAAGACTTATGTCCCCTGCGTCTTAAAATATTTTGTAAAGTATATGAATTATAGGCATAAAATAAGTTTACACCATATAGTACTATATATAAAAGGAAGCTACATGACAAATATCAAGAGGCTGTGACATGTAGTTGCCCGGACAACTGCGACTGAATTTTTGTGACTCCGCAGGAAGCAGGATCACAACGCAAGACGACGGATAATACCAAAAATGATCCATATATGTTGCAAGCGACGTATTTATATAAGTACAATCCTTTTTATTTTCTTATTAATGATCGGAATTTTTTAGCCTGGTGTACAATATAAGTTTGTGACAAAGATACTGTAAAATCATTTTAATTCATACCGTGTTCTAGAATGATATATACTACATGTGGGTGCATGTATATTGAATGTACACCTTTTTTATTTATTTATTGTAGCTTGACCATGATTACCTACAGTGTGACAATTTCTTGGTAGCTGATATAAAAATTGACAGTGAACGCCATTTGGAATTTTCGACGCCAATGCAACTACAGCTTCTCAAGTTTGCAAAGAAATGGTTCTGTGATGGAACATTTAAAATTGTAAAGGATGCATTTGTCCAACTGTGGTCTATCCATGCCTTTATTCGAAAAGGGGAAAGTTTAAAACAGGTCCCGTTGGTATTTGTTCTTATGTCAAGAAAAAAAAACAATAGATTACATTCAGGTATGGAAATAGCAGTAATAATTTTTCAAACTTTTTAGTGCCCCCGCGACGACATAAAATCAACTTATAAATTTCCGTCAATTTTTTCTCATGAACTGGTCATGGGAATGATTTGAAACTTGGTAAGCTGGATCAGTATGACAAACTGAATATCCTGGGCGACTTTCAGGTCAGTCGTACATCTACTTCCTGTTTGGAGCCTAGCGGGTGCATCCGTGTCCCATGGACACAGTCCTTCTTTTTTATAATGCATTTACCTCTAAAATATTTAACTAAATATGCCTTTATCAATATTTTTAAAACCTGAATAATTTCTTGTTCAAATTCAAATCTTCATAGATTTTGCAAATTGGTGAAATCTAACAATATCTCCTGCAAAGAAACGAGATTTCGTTCAAAATAAACAATTTGAAATGTACAACTTTATACTGTAATATCTCAAAAACCATTAAAGATTTTTACATGATTCTTTTTTACAGCCATTCTCAAATGTTTTGAGATTTTACATGTGTTAAAATAACTTTTATAACCTCAAGCACTTTAGAGGAGTATCAAAAGAGCCCATACTACCAAAGTTTTCATGAAAATACAATATTTTACAAAAAAACTTGTAAAGTTTCCACTTTAAATTGTCACAAAAAGTTTATTCCTCAACCAAATTAAATGAATTTTTCACACAGATGTTCCTTAATCTTTTCGCTGTTTAATGCAATTTATTCTGGTTGATTCCATAGAAAGGCATAAAAGAAGTTAGAAAAATAAACAAACTCTCCTTTATAAACCAGTGATATTTTCACACATATACTGAACAATTAACAAGTTGCAAATCTATTTAATATACAGGTCTATGATTTTATATTGACCTCTTTTTGAAACAAATGATTGTATTTTTCGTATTGTTTATATTTGAGAGAATATATTGTATAATTTATTGTTTAATATTGAAAGTATATTAAAATGCTATAATAATAATTGCATGTGTAATAATTTAAAAACCATAAGTGCGTATTGTCATCCGTTTTTACAAAATAATGTGCCGAGTTGGTAATATGCCGAGTTTGCAATGTGCCGAGTTTGTATAGGCCGAGTTGGTAGTGTGCCGAGTTTGTAATGTGCCGAGATTGAAATGGGCCGAGATGTCCTACATTCATATAAAAGTACCAATATTATTCAGAATTAACAAATATTGCTTCAAAACAAAAATAAAATCTCATTTTTTATTTCTTTCCTTCATTTTAAGAAAAAGAAATGAAAACGATCTCATGTTTGTCTTTACAAATTACCATGTGCGTATAAATAAACGATGCGTATAAATACCCGACAAAGCTGTACACGAGTAAGACTGCGCTACGTATATTTTAAACATGTTCAAAACTTCGTTCTACAATCATGGCAAGGACGTTTTTTAATTGACAGCCGACCCCACTCACAGGCGTTTGGGTCCAGGATTTTATTTTATTATAAATAACGTGTATATAAAAAAAAATTCATCCTCGTCTCTATATTATTTCATGGAAATTACAGCAGTGACGAAAATTTTACGGTTAGATAAATGAATTTACATAGATACATGCACGTTTAGAATTGACCTTGATTTATTTCTCTTAACATTTTACAGTCTAATATCTAGTGGTATTCAATTATCTCCCCTGCGAAAAAAAAGCTAATGTGTTTTTAAATTTTTAACGATGACAACGACGATGGCGACGGCATGTAAACAATCTTCAACTTTCATTTATTGCGCATGGACCTGACTACTATCATATACGTTGGACATGTCATGTTATTAAAGAATCTTTTCTGTTGCGTAAACAGTTGTTTATAAGGTCAACAAAAGTGCATATTTTAACAAATCGAGTGAAACTTGCTGGACGTTGGAAAAAAATAAAATGTCAACTCAACCTTAAAAAAATCACACAAGGCGTAATACCTGCAGTACATTCTCGAAATTTGTGGGAATGTTAGGTTATTACCTTTTCTTACGACAGATATTAGTTTGGAAATTATTTTTTACTGTTATCACTTAACGATCCATTTGAATTCAATGTGTAACTATGAAATACTTTCAAGGGACACAACCAAGTTCTATCTTTCATTAATAATAAACATGATAAAAGGGGGGCATTCCTATTTTTAAAACGGATGACTGAAGATTGAATTGGACATTTAATCCAATACAATGCAAATTCACATGTTGTTGATCCCAATTTACGAACACCGGTCAAAAAGGTAAACATGCTCTATGACGTAATCAAATTCAACAGGTAAATCGTGTACTTTTAAAGAGAAGGTTGTCAAGACGGACTAGAAAAATAGGTCTTTTTCTTAATTTTATTTTGGCTTAACCTCTTGCAGTACATGTCTGAAAATTTGAAGATGGAAAGATATACATTTAAACAAATAGTGTGATTTTTTTCAATTTTTTATATAAAAGTTAAAGTTGTGCGATCCATTTCAATTTGCACCGTATGCATTTCATAAATATCCACATAATAACACGCATAAAAATGCAATCTGTTACTTTTAAAAACTCTTTTTAATTCAAAAAAGTTTATTTTATCAGCATAACCTAAAATTGGAAGAAATTTTGTACTAAAAAGAACTTTTGATTCACTTGACAACCAGGATAAACATTCGAGTTGACTTTCCTATCTTTTCCGATGAAGAGCTCACATTCTATTGTTTAAATACCACCGTTTTTCGGACTGTTTAAAGGAAATTTATTTAGATTTTCACATCACATAACATTTCATGACTAGCGTGGCACCTGCACCCCTATTTAAGTTCGAGAGGCCGTTGTATACTCGTAGTTATGGTCGTAGTAGCATCATCGTATTATGCAAAATTCCGTGACAGTTTTTCGGGGAACATCTGTCAGAGCCTCTTGATATTTGGCATGTAGCTTCCTACTATTGTAATATATGGTGTGAAGCGATGTTATGCCCGAAACATTGCTACTTCCTATTTACAGAATGAGAATACTTAAGGTTTTATGTATCATGTGTATAATGACCATGTATGCAAAATTTCCGTCGCAGTTTTCCGAGCAACTAAATGCCACAGCATCTTGATATATGTCGTTTAGCTTCATCCTATAGTGCTTTTAGATGTAAAGCGGTGTTATGCCTATAACTCTACTACTTGCTATTTGCCGAAAGTGTTAAGACGCAGACGACATACTTTTTCCATGGAAGACCGCCATTCTTTTCTATTTTCGATTCGACATCCGGTAGGTTGATGATACGTTTGCTACTAAATTCTTAAATACTGAAGTTTATAATTCAATTGTGATGTGACAAATAGTCAAGAAATATCGTAAGGAAACTTGATTGGGAATAGAATTATTAAACTCCACCAAATTAAGGATAAAGAGCAATTAAAACTTTTTTCATGAACTCTATCAATTAGCCATACAAAAGGGTCAATTTTAAACTTTTTTGTTGATGAACAGTAGAAAAGACTCGAACTATTTTTCATAAAAAAATCAACGACATTCCATAGACTTTTTGTGTATATATACAGGTATATGATGCTTCTATAACTTAATGTCTGTCATAAGCAGCAATTTCTGTGACTAGAGTGACTGTCGAACAGGTCAAATAAAGGATATTTGCTGAGTTTTACACATGTTGAATTTTAAAAGAGTTATTAAATTATTTATTTTGTATTGCGTACACTTCTTGTTCCATATGTAATTAGTTTATTATTAATAAGCAAAAAAATATATATATATGTCTGTTTCCTGCTTCCCTACCTACCCTATTTTTTGGGGCCCTACACTAAAGTTTTTATTGGCATTTTGGAACAAGCAACGTTAAAGTTGGGTTTGCTTCTCCATTGACTCTAAAGTTGGGGTTGCTTCTCCATTGACTCAATGTAAAATAATTTTGTAAAAAAAAAATAATTTTCTTACCTATCTACCCTAATTTTCAAGAGTAGGAAGCTGGAAACAAACCTATATTTTGTTTTGGTCTTATTGTCACGTGTACGTAAGGTACATATGAATTGAGACTTCGTTTTATTAATAAACGGCCCTCGTATTTTAACCAATTGACACAATTTTCACCAACAATAACAAGACTAGTAGTTTGGATGTCAAAAATGGGTCTTGCTTTTTGATAGAATAAATACAAGTCTGAATAAGCCAAGACAAAAAAAAACAAAGAAGGATCGTGTTCATGCATATGGAACACAAATCTAAGTTACATGTAAATCGGGAAAATTTTAGTTCCGACATGCAGGTCTGAAAGTCTATTACAATTTTCCTACTGAACCACACACCCAATGTTAACTATTCTCACGTACAGTTTCTGGACTAAAAAAACTTGATGGAAATTCGTAATGACGTACGGGCGTACAATAGTTAAACTTGTGGTCGTGTGGGCACAATTGAAAAGTACACACACAACTGCAATCATCAACATGAAACATAAGTAAGTTTAAGTGTTCCGGAAGAATAATAATGAAATTCTGCTTGTTATAACAAACTTTTCACTTTATCAATGGTCAAGTCCCGGGTGGGGAAAAGGCTTACAACAGAAACCATCTTAATTGTCGCAAAAGGCGGCTAAGAGTGACATGTTTCCTGCAATTCTCTTTGCTGACAGCCAAGAAGTGCACGCTATAGGTTGAATTTTACGCCCTACCCACCTTTTCCTATAAGCAACACACATTGAATCACTTAAATTTTGACACAATTTAACATCAAAATCAACATGATCAAACATTTTCAGTAGAAAAAACCTTGATCCTTCACTTAGACGTAGACGATAGCATTAATTTATTCTATTTGATACACTTTTGTTATTATATTTTAGTTATGGCCATTTTGCACTTTTAACTTGAATGTTTCTAATGAGTTGCTAGCGGGTACATGTAGGTTGCAAAAGTTCATTTGCTTATCTATACAAATGTACATATATGCTAGCTCATTTGGTGGAGCATATTACTAAGTAATTGTTTCCTATCAAGTGAACTATATTTTCACTTGATTTTAATATAAAATATCATAATGATATTTATTTATTTTATAGTACAAATGCCGAAGGGTGTATTATAAAACCTAAAATCGTTAATTTCACGGGTTATGCTACATATTTGACAGTAAAAAACATGAATTGAACTATATACATGTATTAGCAAATTAATAAAAATTTACATGTACACCCATCTTGTTTAAGGTTCATGGTTACACTTCGAATAAAATGGTGGATATTTGACCAATTTTTCTTGTCTATGTACGACTTAGACTACACATAGAAATACAAATAAGGTGTAGCAGCGTCTAGATATAAAAATCGCCGATCATTTTCCCTTCTATTTCACAAGATAAATCTTGTTGTTTCCTCTAACCATTTTCTTTCCGTTCAAATTGTACCTTAAATTAAGCATGAATTACCCCTTAATAACCTTCCTAAAATCAATTGTGAGTAGATTTAATAACATCAATAATAGAACTACCTTGCACGTGGAGGCCATTTGACAGGGCAAGGTTGATATTTGGCTATATTTGGGTGAACTGAAAAACGCAAAGAAAATGCTCCGGCAAAACGGATCAAGTTTACACCTGCAAAATACTAAAACCTTATGCCAAAAATATTTATCTAGACGCTGCTACGCCTTATTAAGCGATTGTATGTGTAGCTAAGGTTCCACATAGACTGAAAAAAGTCGTGAAATATCAGTCATTTTTTTCCAAAGTGTAAAGATGAACCTTAATAGACGAATCGCGTGTCAAAGCACTTAAAAAATAGTTGAGTTTTTTTGTTACAGAACATAAATGTGATGCAGATATTTTTGAAAATTGATAAGATTTCTTAGCTGCCGAATATAAGATAGGAAACTTCTATTTAAAATAGTCTTTACGTTGATATAGACATATTAAGATATAGCCAGTTCTTTTAATTTCTTTTACAAATTTAAGCTTTCATGTGATGCTTGGTCCTGGGGAGAAAACACTTTTGTTTTACTCTTAGAATTTCTATTTATATTATGAAAATTAACCTTACTTGAAAATAAACGGGAACAAATACGGTTCAAATGTTAACATTCTAGGCTGATCGGGATTACAATGATTGTGTAACAAATTGAACCTACTAAGTTCGATTCTTTCCCCGCAAAACCTTTTTTTGCAACGATTAAAGATTGTTGAAAATAAACGGGAACAAATACGGTTCAACTGTTAACATTTTTGGCTGATCGGGATTGTGTAACATATTGACCTTTAGGCTGGTACACCGCTGTTATCTGACGATAAACCTTATCTGAACAGAAGGGAGCCGGTTGCCAGCTTAGTTGACCAACTTAGCTCGATTATTAGATATTTGACAGTTGTAAAGTAAAGTGTAAATTTTAATACTGTTTTCTTTTCTTTTAGATTCTAATTCTTTATGTAAAATAAAAACGATTACATACATTTAAAAGAGGGCCATGTTTGTTTAAAGTGATTAAAGCATGCAGATGGTTAAGCTTAATGATCACATATTGAATTATTCAATCCTTTTTAGATAAGCAGATTTTAACACAACTTTACCATGCAGCGACTTCAAAACTTTTATACATCTCTAAATCGGCGAATGACAACAAGGTTGGGCGGAGCTTAATTTTCTCGGTCTTTTAGGTTGGATTTAAATACAGAACCCCGAAGTAATTGACCCGTGACCAACCCGGTCAATAAAATAAACATGATAAAGTAATACTAACGGTATATACATGAATGAAAAGCTTGGCGTGTACATCGATTCCATTGAAAAAGTACGTTGTATGCATGCTTACTTCATGTTGTAATAAAATTAACATGACATGATGATAATGTGAGTAGTGATACATGTATTGGGCCAGAAGGCCGTTCGAGGAAATGAGTTTTGACTGCCTCTCATGGGTGGTCCGGAAATGGCGGATTAATTAAGCGTATTCCAGGGATCCCCGCTAAAAATCGTCGTCACTAATGGTTTAACAAACAAGGGATTTGTCGCTATGAGGCGCAACACTACGCATTAATTGGTATCAGGTTCCCGTTACAGACCCCGTTACAATTTCTGACCGGATGATCCCATTCAACATTTAGTTACGCTGCTGGTAAAGCGATCTGATGCAGAGTACTGGGCGCCGCGACTTAGAGCCCATTCTCCATCTTAGACTAGCGTTGACTGATAGAATTATTTTGTTGGCAAATGGCTTGTTAAGCTTTGAATTTTTGGAAAACGTATTAATTCGGCTCTTATATAGAAATGCATTTTACACTTGAGAATGGTTACATATAAAAATTAAAATAAATGCAAGCTTCGGGTAATAAGGTCTTAAAAGTAACTGATCAAGCAAGGAAAATCTGGGTCCATTGGTTATACAGTGAAACGAGAACAAAGGTCGCCGAGACCCACACCTAAAAGCAAGTTTATTGAAATTCACCATTTTTTAAGTCGCCTAAGGTACATTTTATTTATGCAATGATTTTTGTGACAATATAGCTGATTGCTTTCAGGCAAATTATATATATATATAATATATTATATAACATAAGCATACTATTGAATTTGGGAAACGTCATATGACATGTAAGGATAATGAGGACAGACGTTATGTGACTAAGCACATTTTTAAACAATATGCAAAGAAAATGCTAGCATATCAATAAATACAAAACAAAAACATATAAAATGAATTAATCGAAGAAATGTTAAACATATAATAATATTTTTTAAAACAGAGATATCACTATTATCTTAATAAATTATTGTTTTGAAAATATCAAGGGAGATAATCAATGTAAAATATGACCATCAAAATATATATACAATGGATTCTACAGGCAGATTCAAAAACGAAGTTGGTGATCCCCTATTTTCTCACTCTTATATCAAAGTTTGCTTAATAATATTAATTCTGATCAAATAAAATCGCATTTGTAATGTAAGATTTTTTCTCGAGCAGTGATTTTATGCATTTTTATTTATATGTCCTTTCCTTTAATAGCCATTGTAATTTAGTCAAACTTTGAACCCTTATATGAGAAAAACAAGCTTGGTAACCTATCTTTATTTTAGTTTTATATGAAAGATATCAACATTAATATTTGATATTCGAGGCAATACAATAGATTTTTAATGAGCAGATATTTTCAGAGTCAGGTGTTCTCATTCACCCTAAGTCTCGTGCTATTCAACCACCGTGAGATCATAGGTTTAAGAGATGTCAAAATCAACGATGACATATAGATAAATGGTCCACCACTGCACCACGATGGAGGGACCTATTATGTCATCTTTTCTAGACACATCTGCATTTAATCCGTTCAAATGATTTTGCTGAATCATATGTGGTTTTTAATTCTGCTTTTTGCTGCCTTTCAATTGCCTTATTCGTCGTTTCAAAGATCATGCAATGTTGACTGATGCAGATGCTCTACTATCCTAAATATTGAAGGTCTTTTAATACATGTGGATTATTTATTCTTGTTTATACCAAAGAATTAGTTTTGAGACAGCATTATTTTTGATATTAAACTATTTAGTTTAAACATATTTATTTATCCTGGATTAGGAAACAAGTCTTACTATGCTTATGTGAATCCGTCTCCAGCTAGAAATTTGCCAGTGTGGCCTTTGCAGTGGCCACCATTGAGCCTACTCTTATCGAACTCTTCAAAAGGGTCCTTAATGTGATTGGATATTGCTCTCCACAAACACGGGGCAACCATTTTTCGTCCCTGCCGAAGAACTAGCATCGTTCCTTGAGACCATCCACGCAAATGGTGTCAATGGAGAGTCGGAAAATAGGTCCGTGAAATTTTCACCCCAGACGAGGATCGAATCACGAACCTTGGTGTTTGTAGCCCGATGCGTTAACCACTATTTACAGATGAGTCTGACGGTTTATTGATTGGTTGATTGATTGTTGCTGTTTGCTTAATATCCCGTCGGCGATATTGCAACCATAATCGAGTTATAAACAAGTTGATCACATAGACACTTTCTTAGCCTCGACGGCTTCGATAGTATCCAGTTCTACAATGTCGGCGGTAGTGCATTCCTAGCACGAAATGATATGGGGAAGAAAGTCAATTTCCTGGTAAAGATTCTGCTGTTTTGTTTTTGGAATACTCTGTTGTTCCTTGGTCTTAATGTGTGCTGTTAGTCCGTTGAGTTTTAGTATGGTTACAAGCCCTCGATCAATTTTGAAAATTACGAGGAGTCTCAAGTCCCTTCTACGTTGTAGGGTTTACCACTTTGAATTAGTTGTATATTATATTGTGTACACTGGATGTTTATCTGTTACTGTTGGTGTACAAACTCAGTTTGCACTGTTTACATGGGTCAAAATAGTACTGGCGTATTCAACTAGGGGAGCTGTCAAGTGAAATATATGCCTTTTTTCATATATTTTATAATATCATGCTTGTGGTTTTGTTAGATTTGTTACAGGTGTTGTTAATGTGCTCTTGCCTTTGTAGTTTGTTAGTGAAGGTGAGTCCAAAATATTTTGCTAATATTTCTGCTTCTAGTTTATGACCATGAAGTTGATTATTTGGCTCTATAGTTTAATTTTTCTTTTATTGATGATAATTAGGGCTGTGTATTTATCTGTGTGTAACTTAATGCACCAGTCTTCTTCCCACTGGTCTAGTTGATTAAGGTCCTCTTGTTATACTTCAGCATCTGATTTTTATCTTTCAAATAAGTGCAGATGTTGGTTTGTCGTTAAGTTTGCTTTTGTTTTCCTAAAACCAGATTTGACACTTTGAATTTGAAATTAGCAGCACGACGGGTGTGCTATAGAAGGCAGGAACCGCTTACTCTTCCGGAGCACCTGAGTTCGCTCTTGTTACGACTTTAGTTTGTGTTGTTGATTTCTGTACGGTTGATTTTGTGTTTCTCCGTTCTGTTCTTGTTCGTGCTTCCTGGTTTGTCGTTGCCCTTTCAGTCTTTTGACACTCGAATTGGTGCCTCTTTGCTTCTTTATTGAGCATTTGATATTGGCAAGTATAAATGCGATCTTATGATCAGCGTATATTGTGGAGCTTACGCGAGACTGTAGGTCGTTGATATAGTAGATGAAGAGTTTTAGTCCTAAGGCTGAACCGGTGGGGGGGGGGGGGACAAGGGTGTACACTGACTGGATCGGATGTTACTCAATCTACTTGTATTACTACGAACTGTTTACTTTCTGATAGTCAGATTTGGGTCCATTTTTACGGTTTTGTTTACAATGTTATAATACTAGAGGTAATGTAAAGAAGGCAAGTGTTAGCTTTCCCGAATGCCTTTGCGAGGTCTATAATGAGTATTTTCGGTTGTTTCTCGCCTTAGGGACCGATCATTTAACTTGAAGGGGGGCTTGAGTTTTTCCTAAAAAAATATTTTGAAAATGATTTTTGATGAAAAAAATATTTTGGCAGCAGAGGGTAAGAAAAAAAATATTCTGAAGAAGAATTTCTGCCATATAAAATAATGCTAATAATAAAAAAAATATTCTGTCGCGACGCTTTCAAAAAATAAAAATTCTGTCATGACGCATTCACAAAATAAATTTTCTGGCCAAAACAAAAAACCAAGCCCCCCCCCCTTCAAGTTAAATGGTCCGTCCCTTATAGATTTTATTATTTGTCATCAACCAATTCTATCAGTATTGTCTCTATCAGCATGATCAGGGGCTTATGTGTCTAAAACCGGTGTAAGAAAAAAGGTTAACATTGGCATAATCAAGCGCCAGTAGACCGTGACTGCAGGACCATACAAATAGATTGCTATTATTCTGTACTTGTGCCATCCTCGAAAACCCAGGGGTTCTTCTCTCGCCTACTCGTTCATCACCCCTGGGACATTTAATATGAAATTGTTCGTTACGAGTTCAGGATCTGATCTTGAACTTAATATTATTTATATATAGAAACATGCTTAAATGGCATTAGAAAAATATAAAGCGACCAATCAGAAAGCTCGATACAAAACTATCAAAAACGAAATATTCCATGCGTAAGGTCCCAGGGGTGATGAATGAGTAAGCGAGAGAAGAACCCCTGGGTTTCCGAGGATGTACTAAATAAATGCTAATGCAACTGCATACCGGATCTTTTATACCAAATATTAATATGCGAGCGAAGCGAAGCTAACTATTGTAGAGAGTCTGCCAAATTGCACGAGACTCAAAATACGATGGTTGAAAATAAATTCTGTCATCATTTGGAAGGCATCGGACCTTTTCGAAAATACCGGGTCTCGCGTTAGCGAGACCCTTTATTTTCGCTTATTTATTTACAAACGGTAACAAAACAAAACCTTTTCTCGTTGTTAATGACAATAACTTTCTCAATAAATAATAACTATTCAACGACCGAACACTAGTTGTTATGTTTTTACACAAATATGGCTTTCTCTCGCGAGAATTCGATACTGTAGTGACCTTTTACCCATAGTGCATAGTCATGCGCAGAAAAATGGTGGGAAATATCATCACATCGTCCTTAATAAGTGCTGTCAATCAATTTTCGGAACTTTTCATAACCCAGATTCATTAAAATAAAGTGATCCGCAAACCATATTTTGGCGTTTTTACTGATAATACATTCTTTTTTTTCAAATAAATTATTAAATTTTTATCCAAAATTGGACCCTCTTAGCTGTTGATCCAGCCGAGCTAGGGTATTTTGACATTTTTTCCAGATCCAATAAAGGTTAAACCCAGTTTTGGTTGCACCTATTATCATATTTATTTTGTATCTTCGCGAGCTTTTAGGACAGAGCCATTATCATATTATGCGAGCGTAGCGAGCTCTTTAATGTAGAAAGTATGCACGAGACTCAAAATACTATGAAAATCGTTCTGTCACCGGAAACATTCGATTTTTGGAAGTTTTCGAAAATGTCTGCGCGTGCTGAAAAATTGCGGGAAATAGTAATACATCGTCCCAAATTATCTCGTCCCAGGCATTATTCGAAATTATCAATGGAATAGATTATATTTTTGTATCTACACGAGCTTTTAAGGCAATGTCTTTCTCATATTAATTTACCATAACTTGTTCGCATAAAACATACATAATTACAAAATTAAAAATAATTCAAAAACTAACTATTGTGGACGCCGAAGCTGCCGGAATGAATCACGATACCTTGGCTTAGTGTCGTCTTTCGCGACGTCCGTCAAAGGCGAGACAAAACAAAACTATTTTGATACATAACTTTCCCCAATTCTGAACGGCTTATTCGGAGAATTTCCCAGAAGAGTTCTGCTTATACCGTCATAAGTTATGAACTTTCAACAATAAAAATAAACAAACAGCTTGATTATAATCATTTGCTTCGACTTTTTGTCAATTTTTTGTGATTTAATTACATGTATTTGACACTTGGGGTTTGAAATCTATTTGATTTTTTAAATACTTTGACACATAGTTCAGAATTTCATCGTTAAACTCCACGTGTGTCCGCTTTTCACGAAAATTACAAAAACCACTGTGATACAGTTACTACTTTGGACAAATCTTATAACCGTTCTCCATAGAAAAGTCATACTTTGCATTGACTTATTTTAGCCGCTAGTAGTTAAGAATTAAGAAATTTCCTTCCTTGTCATGACTGAAGCGGTTGTTTTTTTTTCCGTTTTAGGGCTTAGTTTTTCGTTCAGTTTCTTACCCGTGTTTATGCACTGCATCAACATTTACACTGTAACTTGTAATTATTATTGCAGAGATATGGAAGTTGATGATATAACAACCGAATTAAAAGGCTTAAAGATAAATGACAACTACGATTTTGGGTAAGTGGTTATACTTTAAAGCTTATGTTATAATAGAGAATTCTCGATAACTTACGAACGAAAGAAAACGAACGAAACTTTACCTATCTATACGAAAGAGACAAAAGGATCCTTTATTACGAATGTTTTGACGAAAGATTAAACGTATCTACTCGGAGAACAATTCACAGCCGAAGATTTACGAATTAATCTTTTGTCATTTAATTAAATGATGTTTTATATTAGCGATCGCTTGAATTTGAAGTATATATAATCTTTTACATATAAAGGATTACACTAGTCGTATTAGGGAGCTTCTTTACTTGGCGCTTAATTTTAAGACGGCAAATCCATTACGTTCAATGACATCCAGTTTAAACCCTCGCGAGTTCGGGAACAATATAGAGGGTTTTATTTTCGAAATGAACACGACTACACAGTGGATCCAGAAACATTTCAAAGCGGAAGGTTCGCCTTTTTATAGTATAATGAGAATGAAAGGTGGTTCCATGCCAATTTTGCTGAAATTTTCACGAAAGTTACACAATTTGCCGAGGAAAAAGCTGGTTCAAACCCCAGAAATCCCCATGTGAGCAATTTGGCACCGGTTGTCAATAATTGCTTCCAATTACCAAGATACACCTTCGCCATAAGCAGGAAGTGCATCCTTTTCGGTATATTCGAGTTCACTCTAAAGGCAACGATGTGCTTCAACAGGCAGAAATTGCTTAAACTACAAAGCACCGGAGATTCCCATAGTCATTTTTACGGGAATCAGTGTTGCTGATTACAGTTTAAATTTTAGTCTGTTACTTCGTAATGCCGTTGACTTCAGTGCTTCCTGGTTTTAATTGACTTATTTCATACTCTGAGAATGTCCGTTTTACATTTTCATGATTTTGTAAAACTTTCTGTTGAAAACGTACCAACTGTACCTTAAATAGTTTGGGTGCTTTCATTAAACAAAGAAAACACAAAAATATCAATGAGAAAATTATACATTAAATCACGCTTGCAAGAATTTTCAAACACGATTTTTTTATACTGTATGGCATTTTCATTTTTATTCAAATACTGCTGTAAAAGATTGCTTCAAAATACATACACATCTTCACCAATATTTACTTTTCAGCGTAAAAGGAACGAGGGTGTCAATTTAATTATATTTATGTATGGTCAATATATGGATAGACGTATTAACTGATGTTTTCCGGTTTTCATGACACCTTAATTATGTATATAATCGTACATTTTCTCACCTAAGGTATTAACAAATGTTCGAAAATACCATTGAATGTTGCAGGGTTAATTAATCTTTTCTCTATATTATACAACCCACTTGAAAGTGTGCGGAAAATTGTGAAAGGGATGTCCTTTAGTCCTTCCATCCGTCTTTTGTCCGTCCTTCTGTTACATTAAAGTGTATCCATCTATAATCCACAACTCTTCCTAAACCCAGCAACAATCAAACAATCTTTGTGACAGACCGTAGATGGGTATCTCCTATTTTAAAATTTTGATCCGATTGATTTTGGGGTTATCCATAGCAATAAGCAAAATATTGACTTAGTCATTAGAGGTTAGTTGCATTCATTTCTTATCTGCAACCCCTTCTTAACTCCTCAATGGATTTTCATGAAATGTTTAGACAATCTGTGTGAACACCTCCAATTTAAAAAATTGATCTAGTAGATTTTGATCTTTTTTTTTGGGGGGGGGGGGATTTATTTTTGAAAAGCCAGCTGCTCATTGTTTTTCTAGTTTAAATTTAGAAATTAACATGAAAATATTTTTTATAATAATTAAGGGCATAGGAATCTAAAACTTTCAAAAAGACAGTGTATTGAGAATTAAAAATAATAAATTCTCCCTGACAAATTACTTACGTTTTAAATCAACCTTTCGTTGGGTTAGGTAAAGTTACGTTCGTTCGTCAGTTATCGAGAATTCTCTAGTAGAGAAAATCGGATAAGAAAGTCTCCTTTACGTAATGTATCACTTAAGGTACATAACACTATATACATGTAAGGCATGCTTTCTTTTGTATTCGTAGCGTAACAAAATCACGGTAGGTCCCGTGTCCGGCGACAGGATTGTTTTTTCGAGAGGGATTTACAATTGTCCTGGTTTTTTCAAGAGAATAATCAATAAAAATGCAAACTCTGGTGATATTTAGGGATTTTTAGCTGAAAGCGAAGAAAAAATGCTACCAACGGGTAGGCATATTTGTAGTATTATCATATTGTATAACAACACCAATTCCTATAAATAAATGTGATTCCTAAATAAAATTGTGGGCTGTTTTTTGAATTTTTACCTTTTTGCATTTTTCGCCCCTTAAAAGACAACTATATTGAACGAGATTGCTTCCCATTATAAGTGAACATCAATGTTATAATATGGCATCCTGAACATTGATGCCAAAAAGTTGCGTCTTACATATTTTTAAATTAAAATAAAATACATGTCCAGGTTTTTTCAAGAGGCGTCCAGGTTTTTGCAAGAGAGGTCCAGGTTTTTTCATACTTTAGAAAGACAAGTTGTGCGTGTTGTTTATCTGTTAAATCATATTTTAAAAGACATTGTATGTTGTTAAACAAATAAGAATACGGTACTATCATTTCAAGGGTTTTGGACAAGAATACGTCAGTTAAAGTCAAGAATTCAACCTTATATAGCCTATATAAACAGGCAGGCACATATAATTGACGCCTACAACCAGAACCCATTAATCTATTGTCTAAGCATAAATACCAACTGTTATAAATTGAAAAAAGCCTCCTTGAATAATTGACTGGAAACAAAATATTTGTGTTGCGACAAGCAGAAAATGCTTACAGTTTCTGGGCTACCTTCTTTTAACCTGACTTGTAGTTGTTTCTTGGATGTGTTTGTTTGTATCATAGAGTCGTCTTCTTTCATGTCTGCTGTTTTATCAAGGATTATATAAGACTCGATTGCCCTTTCAGTACGTCTTAATTTTTACACATATGTATTTATTCTTTATTATCCCCGCGCTAGCGAAAGCGCGGGGATAATGTTTTGCTGTTCGATGTACGGAGTATGGCGTTAATGTCCAGGATAATCTCAGTAACCACAGGGAGTAGAAAGATTAACCTTGGGTCATTGATTGCATTGTGGGTGGGGACTGTGCCGAAGGTTTCGGAATTTGATATGGCCCCTAGGGGCTGGGCTGCATAGGGAGCCCAAGGGCACATTATTCCTTCGTCACGCAACTCCTCCCAGGTTATTTGGAATACAGCACTGAAACTTGGCTCACTAGTTGCTCTATGGATGTAGATTCTGCTGAAGGTTTTGGAATTTTGATAATGCCCTTAGGGGCTGGGCTGCATACGTAGCCTAAGAGCACATTTTTCCTTTGTCATGCATAATTCTTTACATTACTATCACTCCTACTACCAGGGAAAAGTCTCATTTTAATACATATACATTTTATAGTACTAGTAATGCTCATTATAGTCATAGTTTTTTTCTTTAAATTATTTGCCCTTATACTATCAAACACCAGAGTAGCGCGGGGATATGCAGCATGGCTGCTTCGACTTGTTGTATATATTATAGTTTCAACAAAAAACTTCATAAGAGTATGCTCCCGTGCGGGACCCGGAAGGTGAATAGGTTAGCAGCAGCGCTAAGCTTGTCGGTAAAAGTCCACTAAAGAGTGCTAAGAAACCTGTCATCTTTCCATGCCACTTAGCCCACAAAGCGACTGGGATGTGTGCCACAGGTGGTTGAATGGGGCAGCCCTGTCATAATAAATGCCGGTTTATCTGGCTATACTAATGCGGAAACTTGACCGTAAACCATATTGGACCAACGTGCGTGGAGAGTTCCAAGGTTCATGCACGTAAAATATCCCATTGTGCACCGTCACAGGCTAAATTTCCGCACCTACCCATCTCTTCCCTTTTCCAGTGATCTTCAAAATTTACAGATCCTTTGTTTCCCACTCCAACCCCGCTTCTCTCTCTCAGTGAGTATAGGTTCAAATAGGATTCAGCATTGTATTTTCGCCAGATAAAGGATGGTTATGTGAAACTGGTTATGAGTTGGCCATATCCCACACAGGTAGATGTTCCATCTAGTATGACCTCATTTCGGGTAAGGGTTCTCCATTGTCAGTCACCATATGGAAGGGTTCCAAATTGTGCAAAACTTTTGAGGGAGGATTTCGTCACTTTCTGGATGCATTGGCCTATGGTGCGTTAACGGTACATTGGGCTATCTTGTGAGTTGGTTCGTTTTACTTCTGGTTTGTGGTCGTGCATGGGTCCTTCGAATGACATACATGGGTCTGTGTCCTGGGTGGGTCTACAGATTTCATTTTGGTGTTTCAATTAGCTCTTGTCCTGCTGATTATGACTGAAATAGTGTCGACTGGACATAAAACAAACATAAGAGTATGAGATTCAAATGCTATTTAAGTTTTTGTATCTTTACATACATATGTATACGTTAAGGGGTTCCAATATCTCTATTCCCTAATGTTTTTATCAAATATCCCGTATCCAAAATAGAGGTTTTTTTTCTTATCCTATATCCCTGTAAATAGAATAGATTTGAATATTCTATATCCCAGTTTGTTTTGCCTCAAATATCCCGTATTCCAGGAATAAATATGTATATATCCCATATTCCAAAACACCCTTAAACTCTTGAAATAACAGAATGCACCAGTGGAATATGTTCTTTTTGTATTTATTTGTTTCTGACATACATGTAGATTTTATAGTTTCAAAGACTTGAAAAGGCACAAAAACAAGATTGCAGTTACCTTTCAAAAATTTGCCCACCGTAACAATCACTCTTTTTGAAACCGGTAATTTATTAAAGCACGTCAAGAAAGTCACAAATGTACCATTAAACTAATTTTGTCAAAATACTAATTTAGTCTTCAAAGATAAGTCAGATAATGCATTTGGGCAGTCTACTTATACTTTAAAGTTAGTAACAAACTTAATATTTTGCATGTAATGTGTTTAAATGTATGTTTATTGAGTAGGAGGGATATTAGTTTCCATTTAAGTCGTATAGTTTCCACAAAACCCAGTTCCTCTCTCTGGTCAAAATTTCCAAAAAACCAGGACATCTCTCGAAAAAAACGGACAAGTTGTTGTGCCTCTCGAAAAAACCTGGTCAATTTTAATAAATCATTAACTGATGCTTCTTTACGGACTTTTGTGGAAGAAAAGTAATAATTTGAACATTTTGAATACTTTTATTCCTCTTTTTTGTTTTGTTTCACTTACAATTGAGAATTTAAGCATTTTTTAGTAAACGGACAGGCGAAAAAACCTGGACCTCTCTCGAAAAAACTGGACAATTCCTCTCGAAAAAACAATCCTGTCGCCGGACACGGGACCTACCGTGAAAATGCTATAATCAAATTTGAATTGTCGTTCTTTGCATGGTTTGCTTGATAAGTTAAGTAACATACTCTTCGTCAAGATCCGGTTGGACTTTTATTTTTTTATGGACCAATCTGGGTTTCTAGGGGGACCAAACATTACTGTACCGACACTGGACGCCTAGCTTTTGGACCCATCTCGGCAAAGGTAGACCCCAGGTAGGTGGACCCCGGCTACCGTAGGGCACGACAGGACAAGGACTCTTCGTCAAGATCCGGTTGGACTTTTATTTTTTTATGGACCAATCTGGGTTTCTAGGGGGACCAAACATTACTGTACCGACACTGGACGCCTAGCTTTTGGACCCATCTCGGCAAAGGTAGACCCCAGGTAGGTGGACCCCGGCTACCGTAGGGCACGACAGGACAAGGACTCTTCGTCAAGATCCGGTTGGACTTTTATTTTTTTATGGACCAATCTGGGTTTCTAGGGGGACCAAACATTACTGTACCGACACTGGACGCCTAGCTTTTGGACCCATCTCGGCAAAGGTAGACCCCAGGTAGGTGGACCCCGGCTACCGTAGGGCACGACAGGACAAGGACTCTTCGTCAAGATCCGGTTGGACTTTTATTTTTTTATGGACCAATCTGGGTTTCTAGGGGGACCAAACATTACTGTACCGACACTGGACGCCTAGCTTTTGGACCCATCTCGGCAAAGGTAGACCCCAGGTAGGTGGACCCCGGCTACCGTAGGGCACGACAGGACAAGGACTCTTCGTCAAGATCCGGTTGGACTTTTATTTTTTTATGGACCAATCTGGGTTTCTAGGGGGACCAAACATTACTGTACCGACACTGGACGCCTAGCTTTTGGACCCATCTCGGCAAAGGTAGACCCCAGGTAGGTGGACCCCGGCTACCGTAGGGCACGACAGGACAAGGACTCTTTGTCAAGATCCGGTTGGACTTTTATTTTTTTATGGACCAATCTGGGTTTCTAGGGGGACCAAACATTACTGTACCGACACTGGACGCCTAGCTTTTGGACCCATCTCGGCAAAGGTAGACCCCAGGTAGGTGGACCCCGGCTACCGTAGGGCACGACAGGACAAGGACTCTTCGTCAAGATCCGGTTGGACTTTTATTTTTTATGGACCAATCTGGGTTTCTAGGGGGACCAAACATTACTGTACCGACACTGGACGCCTAGCTTTTGGACCCATCTCGGCAAAGGTAGACCCCAGGTAGGTGGACCCCGGCTACCGTAGGGCACGACAGGACAAGGACTCTTCGTCAAGATCCGGTTGGACTTTTATTTTTTTATGGACCAATCTGGGTTTCTAGGGGGACCAAACATTACTGTACCGACACTGGACGCCTAGCTTTTGGACCCATATCGGCAAAGGTAGACCCCAGGTAGGTGGACCCCGGCTACCGAAGGGCACGACAGGACAAGGACTCTTCGTCAAGATCCGGTTGGACTTTTATTTTTTTATGGACCAATCTGGCTTTCTAGGGGGACCAAACATTACTGTACCGACACTGGACGCCTAGCTTTTGGACCCATCTCAGCAAAGGTAGACCCCAGGTAGGTGGACCCCGGCTACCGTAGGGCACGACAGGACAAGGACTCTTCGTCAAGATCCGGTTGGACTTTTATTTTTTTATGGACCAATCTGGGTTTCTAGGGGGACCAAACATTACTGTACCGACACTGGACGTCTAGCTTTTGGACCCATCTCGGCAAAGGTAGACCCCAGGTAGGTGGACCCCGGCTACCGTAGGGCACGACAGGACAAGGACTCTTCGTCAAGATCCGGTTGGACTTTTATTTTTTTATGGACCAATCTGGGTTTCTAGGGGGACCAAACATTACTGTACCGACACTGGACGCCTAGCTTTTGGACCCATCTCGGCAAAGGTAGACCCCAGGTAGGTGGACCCCGGCTACCGAAGGGCACGACAGGACAAGGACTCTTCGTCAAGATCCGGTTGGACTTTTATTTTTTTATGGACCAATCTGGGTTTCTAGGGGGACCAAACATTACTGTACCGACACTGGACGCCTAGCTTTTGGACCCATCTCGGCAAAGGTAGACCCCAGGTAGGTGGACCCCGGCTACCGTAGGGCACGACAGGACAAGGACTCTTCGTCAAGATCCGGTTGGACTTTTATTTTTTTATGGACCAATCTGGGTTTCTAGGGGGACCAAACATTACTGTACCGACACTGGACGCCTAGCTTTTGGACCCATCTCGGCAAAGGTAAACCCCAGGTAGGTGGACCCCGGCTACCGTAGGGCACGACAGGACAAGGACTCTTCGTCAAGATCCGGTTGGACTTTTATTTTTTTATGGACCAATCTGGGTTTCTAGGGGGACAAAACATTACTGTACCGACACTGGACGCCTAGCTTTTGGACCCATCTCGGCAAAGGTAGACCCCAGGTAGGTGGACCCCGGCTACCGTAGGGCACGACAGGACAAGGACTCTTCGTCAAGATCCGGTTGGACTTTTATTTTTTTATGGACCAATCTGGGTTTCTAGGGGGACCAAACATTACTGTACCGACACTGGACGCCTAGCTTTTGGACCCATCTCGGCAAAGGTAGACCCCAGGTAGGTGGACCCCGGCTACCGTAGGGCACGACAGGACAAGGACTCTTCGTCAAGATCCGGTTGGACTTTTATTTTTTTATGGACCAATCTGGGTTTCTAGGGGGACCAAACATTACTGTACCGACACTGGACGCCTAGCTTTTGGACCCATCTCGGCAAAGCTAGACCCCAGGTAGGTGGACCCCGGCTACCGTAGGGCACGACAGGACAAGGACTCTTCGTCAAGATCCGGTTGGACTTTTATTTTTTTATGGACCAATCTGGGTTTCTAGGGGGACCAAACATTACTGTATCGACACTGGACGCCTAGCTTTTGGACCCATCTCGGCAAAGGTAGACCCCAGGTAGGTGGACCCCGGCTACCGTAGGGCACGACAGGACAAGGACTCTTCGTCAAGATCCGGTTGGACTTTTATTTTTTTATGGACCAATCTGGGTTTCTAGGGGGACCAAACATTACTGTACCGACACTGGACGCCTAGCTTTTGGACCCATCTCGGCAAAGGTAGACCCCAGGTAGGTGGACCCCGGCTACCGTAGGGCACGACAGGACAAGGACTCTTCGTCAAGATCCGTTGGACTTTTATTTTTTTATGGACCAATCTGGGTTTCTAGGGGGACCAAACATTACTGTACCGACACTGGACGCCTAGCTTTTGGACCCATCTCGGCAAAGGTAGACCCCAGGTAGGTTGACCCCGGCTACCGTAGGGCACGACAGGACAAGGACTCTTCGTCAAGATCCGGTTGGACTTTTATTTTTTTATGGACCAATCTGGGTTTCTAGGGGGACCAAACATTACTGTACCGACACTGGACGCCTAGCTTTTGGACCCATCTCGGCAAAGGTAGACCCCAGGTAGGTGGACCCCGGCTACCGTAGGGCACGACAGGACAAGGACTCTTCGTCAAGATCCGGTTGGACTTTTATTTTTTTATGGACCAATCTGGGTTTCTAGGGGGACCAAACATTACTGTACCGACACTGGACGCCTAGCTTTTGGACCCATCTCGGCAAAGGTAGACCCCAGGTAGGTGGACCCCGGCTACCGTAGGGCACGACAGGACAAGGACTCTTCGTCAAGATCCGATTGGACTTTTATTTTTTTATGGACCAATCTGGGTTTCTAGGGGGACCAAACATTACTGTACCGACACTGGACGCCTAGCTTTTGGACCCATCTCGGCAAAGGTAGACCCCAGGTAGGTGGACCCCGGCTACCGTAGGGCACGACAGGACAAGGACTCTTCGTCAAGATCCGGTTGGACTTTTATTTTTTTATGGACCAATCTGGGTTTCTAGGGGGACCAAACATTACTGTACCGACACTGGACGCCTAGCTTTTGGACCCATCTCGGCAAAGGTAGACCCCAGGTAGGTGGACCCCGGCTACCGTAGGGCACGACAGGACAAGGACTCTTCGTCAAGATCCGGTTGGACTTTTATTTTTTTATGGACCAATCTGGGTTTCTAGGGGGACCAAACATTACTGTACCGACACTGGACGCCTAGCTTTTGGACCCATCTCGGCAAAGGTAGACCCCAGGTAGGTGGACCCCGGCTACCGTAGGGCACGACAGGACAAGGACTCTTCGTCAAGATCCGGTTGGACTTTTATTTTTCTATGGACCAATCTGGGTTTCTAGGGGGACCAAACATTACTGTACCGACACTGGACGCCTAGCTTTTGGACCCATCTCGGCAAAGGTAGACCCCAGGTAGGTGGACCCCGGCTTCGATAGGGCACGACAGGACAAGGACTCTTCGTCAAGATCCGGTTGGACTTTTATTTTTTTATGGACCAATCTGGGTTTCTAGGGGGACCAAACATTACTGTACCGACACTGGACGCCTAGCTTTTGGACCCATCTCGGCAAAGGTAGACCCCAGGTAGGTGGACCCCGGCTACCGTAGGGCACGACAGGACAAGGACTCTTCGTCAAGATCCGGTTGGACTTTTATTTTTTTATGGACCAATCTGGGTTTCTAGGGGGACCAAACATTACTGTACCGACACTGGACGCCTAGCTTTTGGACCCATCTCGGCAAAGGTAGACCCCAGGTAGGTGGACCCCGGCTACCGTAGGGCACGACAGGACAAGGACTCTTCGTCAAGATCCGGTTGGACTTTTATTTTTTTATGGACCAATCTGGGTTTCTAGGGGGACCAAACATTACTGTACCGACACTGGACGCCTAGCTTTTGGACCCATCTCGGCAAAGGTAGACCCCAGGTAGGTGGACCCCGGCTACCGTAGGGCACGACAGGACAAGGACTCTTCGTCAAGATCCGGTTGGACTTTTATTTTTTTATGGACCAATCTGGGTTTCTAGGGGGACCAAACATTACTGTACCGACACTGGACGCCTAGCTTTTGGACCCATCTCGGCAAAGGTAGACCCCAGGTAGGTGGACCCCGGCTACCGTAGGGCACGACAGGACAAGGACTCTTCGTCAAGATCCGGTTGGACTTTTATTTTTTTATGGACCAATCTGGGTTTCTAGGGGGACCAAACATTACTGTACCGACACTGGACGCCTAGCTTTTGGACCCATCTCGGCAAAGGTAGACCCCAGGTAGGTGGACCCCGGCTACCGTAGGGCACGACAGGACAAGGACTCTTCGTCAAGATCCGGTTGGACTTTTATTTTTTTATGGACCAATCTGGGTTTCTAGGGGGACCAAACATTACTGTACCGACACTGGACGCCTAGCTTTTGGACCCATCTCGGCAAAGGTAGACCCCAGGTAGGTGGACCCCGGCTACCGTAGGGCACGACAGGACAAGGACTCTTCGTCAAGATCCGGTTGGACTTTTATTTTTTTATGGACCAATCTGGGTTTCTAGGGGGACCAAACATTACTGTACCGACACTGGACGCCTAGCTTTTGGACCCATCTCGGCAAAGGTAGACCCAGGTAGGTGGACCCCGGCTACCGTAGGGCACGACAGGACAAGGACTCTTCGTCAAGATCCGGTTGGACTTTTATTTTTTTATGGACCAATCTGGGTTTCTAGGGGGACCAAACATTACTGTACCGACACTGGACGCCTAGCTTTTGGACCCATCTCGGCAAAGGTAGACCCCAGGTAGGTGGACCCCGGCTACCGTAGGGCACGACAGGACAAGGACTCTTCGTCAAGATCCGGTTGGACTTTTATTTTTTTATGGACCAATCTGGGTTTCTAGGGGGACCAAACATTACTGTACCGACACTGGACGCCTAGCTTTTGGACCCATCTCGGCAAAGGTAGACCCCAGGTAGGTGGACCCCGGCTACCGTAGGGCACGACAGGACAAGGACTCTTCGTCAAGATCCGGTTGGACTTTTATTTTTTTATGGACCAATCTGGGTTTCTAGGGGACCAAACATTACTGTACCGACACTGGACGCCTAGCTTTTGGACCCATCTCGGCAAAGGTAGACCCCAGGTAGGTGGACCCGGCTACCGTAGGGCACGACAGGACAAGGACTCTTCGTCAAGATCCGGTTGGACTTTTATTTTTTTATGGACCAATCTGGGTTTCTAGGGGGACCAAACATTACTGTACCGACACTGGACGCCTAGCTTTTGGACCCATCTCGGCAAAGGTAGACCCCAGGTAGGTGGACCCCGGCTACCGTAGGGCACGACAGGACAAGGACTCTTCGTCAAGATCCGGTTGGACTTTTATTTTTTTATGGACCAATCTGGGTTTCTAGGGGGACCAAACATTACTGTACCGACACTGGACGCCTAGCTTTTGGACCCATCTCGGCAAAGGTAGACCCCAGGTAGGTGGACCCCGGCTACCGTAGGGCACGACAGGACAAGGACTCTTCGTCAAGATCCGGTTGGACTTTTATTTTTTTATGGACCAATCTGGGTTTCTAGGGGGACCAAACATTACTGTACCGACACTGGACGCCTAGCTTTTGGACCCATCTCGGCAAAGGTAGACCCCAGGTAGGTGGACCCCGGCTACCGTAGGGCACGACAGGACAAGGACTCTTCGTCAAGATCCGGTTGGACTTTTATTTTTTTATGGACCAATCTGGGTTTCTAGGGGGACCAAACATTACTGTACCGACACTGGACGCCTAGCTTTTGGACCCATCTCGGCAAAGGTAGACCCCAGGTAGGTGGACCCCGGCTACCGTAGGGCACGACAGGACAAGGACTCTTCGTCAAGATCCGGTTGGACTTTTATTTTTTTATGGACCAATCTGGGTTTCTAGGGGGACCAAACATTACTGTACCGACACTGGACGCCTAGCTTTTGGACCCATCTCGGCAAAGGTAGACCCCAGGTAGGTGGACCCCGGCTACCGTAGGGCACGACAGGACAAGGACTCTTCGTCAAGATCCGGTTGGACTTTTATTTTTTTATGGACCAATCTGGGTTTCTAGGGGGACCAAACATTACTGTACCGACACTGGACGCCTAGCTTTTGGACCCATCTCGGCAAAGGTAGACCCCAGGTAGGTGGACCCCGGCTACCGTAGGGCACGACAGGACAAGGACTCTTCGTCAAGATCCGGTTGGACTTTTATTTTTTTATGGACCAATCTGGGTTTCTAGGGGGACCAAACATTACTGTACCGACACTGGACGCCTAGCTTTTGGACCCATCTCGGCAAAGGTAGACCCCAGGTAGGTGGACCCCGGCTACCGTAGGGCACGACAGGACAAGGACTCTTCGTCAAGATCCGGTTGGACTTTTATTTTTTTATGGACCAATCTGGGTTTCTAGGGGGACCAAACATTACTGTACCGACACTGGACGCCTAGCTTTTGGACCCATCTCGGCAAAGGTAGACCCCAGGTAGGTGGACCCCGGCTACCGTAGGGCACGACAGGACAAGGACTCTTCGTCAAGATCCGGTTGGACTTTTATTTTTTTATGGACCAATCTGGGTTTCTAGGGGGACCAAACATTACTGTACCGACACTGGACGCCTAGCTTTTGGACCCATCTCGGCAAAGGTAGACCCCAGGTAGGTGGACCCCGGCTACCGTAGGGCACGACAGGACAAGGACTCTTCGTCAAGATCCGGTTGGACTTTTATTTTTTTATGGACCAATCTGGGTTTCTAGGGGGACCAAACATTACTGTACCGACACTGGACGCCTAGCTTTTGGACCCATCTCGGCAAAGGTAGACCCCAGGTAGGTGGACCCCGGCTACCGTAGGGCACGACAGGACAAGGACTCTTCGTCAAGATCCGGTTGGACTTTTATTTTTTTATGGACCAATCTGGGTTTCTAGGGGGACCAAACATTACTGTACCGACACTGGACGCCTAGCTTTTGGACCCATCTCGGCAAAGGTAGACCCCAGGTAGGTGGACCCCGGCTACCGTAGGGCACGACAGGACAAGGACTCTTCGTCAAGATCCGGTTGGACTTTTATTTTTTTATGGACCAATCTGGGTTTCTAGGGGGACCAAACATTACTGTACCGACACTGGACGCCTAGCTTTTGGACCCATCTCGGCAAAGGTAGACCCCAGGTAGGTGGACCCCGGCTACCGTAGGGCACGACAGGACAAGGACTCTTCGTCAAGATCCGGTTGGACTTTTATTTTTTATGGACCAATCTGGGTTTCTAGGGGGACCAAACATTACTGTACCGACACTGGACGCCTAGCTTTTGGACCCATCTCGGCAAAGGTAGACCCCAGGTAGGTGGACCCCGGCTACCGTAGGGCACGACAGGACAAGGACTCTTCGTCAAGATCCGGTTGGACTTTTATTTTTTATGGACCAATCTGGGTTTCTAGGGGGACCAAACATTACTGTACCGACACTGGACGCCTAGCTTTTGGACCCATCTCGGCAAAGGTAGACCCCAGGTAGGTGGACCCCGGCTACCGTAGGGCACGACAGGACAAGGACTCTTCGTCAAGATCCGGTTGGACTTTTATTTTTTTATGGACCAATCTGGGTTTCTAGGGGGACCAAACATTACTGTACCGACACTGGACGCCTAGCTTTTGGACCCATCTCGGCAAAGGTAGACCCCAGGTAGGTGGACCCCGGCTACCGTAGGGCACGACAGGACAAGGACTCTTCGTCAAGATCCGGTTGGACTTTTATTTTTTTATGGACCAATCTGGGTTTCTAGGGGGACCAAACATTACTGTACCGACACTGGACGCCTAGCTTTTGGACCCATCTCGGCAAAGGTAGACCCCAGGTAGGTGGACCCCGGCTACCGTAGGGCACGACAGGACAAGGACTCTTCGTCAAGATCCGGTTGGACTTTTATTTTTTATGGACCAATCTGGGTTTCTAGGGGGACCAAAACATTACTGTACCGACACTGGACGCCTAGCTTTTGGACCCATCTCGGCAAAGGTAGACCCCAGGTAGGTGGACCCCGGCTACCGTAGGGCACGACAGGACAAGGACTCTTCGTCAAGATCCGGTTGGACTTTTATTTTTTTATGGACCAATCTGGGTTTCTAGGGGGACCAAACATTACTGTACCGACACTGGACGCCTAGCTTTTGGACCCATCTCGGCAAAGGTAGACCCCAGGTAGGTGGACCCCGGCTACCGTAGGGCACGACAGGACAAGGACTCTTCGTCAAGATCCGGTTGGACTTTTATTTTTTTATGGACCAATCTGGGTTTCTAGGGGGACCAAACATTACTGTACCGACACTGGACGCCTAGCTTTTGGACCCATCTCGGCAAAGGTAGACCCCAGGTAGGTGGACCCCGGCTACCGTAGGGCACGACAGGACAAGGACTCTTCGTCAAGATCCGGTTGGACTTTTATTTTTTTATGGACCAATCTGGGTTTCTAGGGGGACCAAACATTACTGTACCGACACTGGACGCCTAGCTTTTGGACCCATCTCGGCAAAGGTAGACCCCAGGTAGGTGGACCCCGGCTACCGTAGGGCACGACAGGACAAGGACTCTTCGTCAAGATCCGGTTGGACTTTTATTTTTTTATGGACCAATCTGGGTTTCTAGGGGGACCAAACATTACTGTACCGACACTGGACGCCTAGCTTTTGGACCCATCTCGGCAAAGGTAGACCCCAGGTAGGTGGACCCCGGCTACCGTAGGGCACGACAGGACAAGGACTCTTCGTCAAGATCCGGTTGGACTTTTATTTTTTTATGGACCAATCTGGGTTTCTAGGGGGACCAAACATTACTGTACCGACACTGGACGCCTAGCTTTTGGACCCATCTCGGCAAAGGTAGACCCCAGGTAGGTGGACCCCGGCTACCGTAGGGCACGACAGGACAAGGACTCTTCGTCAAGATCCGGTTGGACTTTTATTTTTTTATGGACCAATCTGGGTTTCTAGGGGGACCAAACATTACTGTACCGACACTGGACGCCTAGCTTTTGGACCCATCTCGGCAAAGGTAGACCCCAGGTAGGTGGACCCCGGCTACCGTAGGGCACGACAGGACAAGGACTCTTCGTCAAGATCCGGTTGGACTTTTATTTTTTTATGGACCAATCTGGGTTTCTAGGGGGACCAAACATTACTGTACCGACACTGGACGCCTAGCTTTTGGACCCATCTCGGCAAAGGTAGACCCCAGGTAGGTGGACCCCGGCTACCGTAGGGCACGACAGGACAAGGACTCTTCGTCAAGATCCGGTTGGACTTTTATTTTTTTATGGACCAATCTGGGTTTCTAGGGGGACCAAACATTACTGTACCGACACTGGACGCCTAGCTTTTGGACCCATCTCGGCAAAGGTAGACCCCAGGTAGGTGGACCCCGGCTACCGTAGGGCACGACAGGACAAGGACTCTTCGTCAAGATCCGGTTGGACTTTTATTTTTTTATGGACCAATCTGGGTTTCTAGGGGGACCAAACATTACTGTACCGACACTGGACGCCTAGCTTTTGGACCCATCTCGGCAAAGGTAGACCCCAGGTAGGTGGACCCCGGCTACCGTAGGGCACGACAGGACAAGGACTCTTCGTCAAGATCCGGTTGGACTTTTATTTTTTTATGGACCAATCTGGGTTTCTAGGGGGACCAAACATTACTGTACCGACACTGGACGCCTAGCTTTTGGACCCATCTCGGCAAAGGTAGACCCCAGGTAGGTGGACCCCGGCTACCGTAGGGCACGACAGGACAAGGACTCTTCGTCAAGATCCGGTTGGACTTTTATTTTTTTATGGACCAATCTGGGTTTCTAGGGGGACCAAACATTACTGTACCGACACTGGACGCCTAGCTTTTGGACCCATCTCGGCAAAGGTAGACCCCAGGTAGGTGGACCCCGGCTACCGTAGGGCACGACAGGACAAGGACTCTTCGTCAAGATCCGGTTGGACTTTTATTTTTTTATGGACCAATCTGGGTTTCTAGGGGGACCAAACATTACTGTACCGACACTGGACGCCTAGCTTTTGGACCCATCTCGGCAAAGGTAGACCCCAGGTAGGTGGACCCCGGCTACCGTAGGGCACGACAGGACAAGGACTCTTCGTCAAGATCCGGTTGGACTTTTATTTTTTTATGGACCAATCTGGGTTTCTAGGGGGACCAAACATTACTGTACCGACACTGGACGCCTAGCTTTTGGACCCATCTCGGCAAAGGTAGACCCCAGGTAGGTGGACCCCGGCTACCGTAGGGCACGACAGGACAAGGACTCTTCGTCAAGATCCGGTTGGACTTTTATTTTTTTATGGACCAATCTGGGTTTCTAGGGGGACCAAACATTACTGTACCGACACTGGACGCCTAGCTTTTGGACCCATCTCGGCAAAGGTAGACCCCAGGTAGGTGGACCCCGGCTACCGTAGGGCACGACAGGACAAGGACTCTTCGTCAAGATCCGGTTGGACTTTTATTTTTTATGGACCAATCTGGGTTTCTAGGGGGACCAAACATTACTGTACCGACACTGGACGCCTAGCTTTTGGACCCATCTCGGCAAAGGTAGACCCCAGGTAGGTGGACCCGGCTACCGTAGGGCACGACAGGACAAGGACTCTTCGTCAAGATCCGGTTGGACTTTTATTTTTTTATGGACCAATCTGGGTTTCTAGGGGGACCAAACATTACTGTACCGACACTGGACGCCTAGCTTTTGGACCCATCTCGGCAAAGGTAGACCCCAGGTAGGTGGACCCCGGCTACCGTAGGGCACGACAGGACAAGGACTCTTCGTCAAGATCCGGTTGGACTTTTATTTTTTTATGGACCAATCTGGGTTTCTAGGGGGACCAAACATTACTGTACCGACACTGGACGCCTAGCTTTTGGACCCATCTCGGCAAAGGTAGACCCCAGGTAGGTGGACCCCGGCTACCGTAGGGCACGACAGGACAAGGACTCTTCGTCAAGATCCGGTTGGACTTTTATTTTTTATGGACCAATCTGGGTTTCTAGGGGGACCAAACATTACTGTACCGACACTGGACGCCTAGCTTTTGGACCCATCTCGGCAAAGGTAGACCCCAGGTAGGTGGACCCCGGCTACCGTAGGGCACGACAGGACAAGGACTCTTCGTCAAGATCCGGTTGGACTTTTATTTTTTTATGGACCAATCTGGGTTTCTAGGGGGACCAAACATTACTGTACCGACACTGGACGCCTAGCTTTTGGACCCATCTCGGCAAAGGTAGACCCCAGGTAGGTGGACCCCGGCTACCGTAGGGCACGACAGGACAAGGACTCTTCGTCAAGATCCGGTTGGACTTTTATTTTTTTATGGACCAATCTGGGTTTCTAGGGGGACCAAACATTACTGTACCGACACTGGACGCCTAGCTTTTGGACCCATCTCGGCAAAGGTAGACCCCAGGTAGGTGGACCCCGGCTACCGTAGGGCACGACAGGACAAGGACTCTTCGTCAAGATCCGGTTGGACTTTTATTTTTTTATGGACCAATCTGGGTTTCTAGGGGGACCAAACATTACTGTACCGACACTGGACGCCTAGCTTTTGGACCCATCTCGGCAAAGGTAGACCCCAGGTAGGTGGACCCCGGCTACCGTAGGGCACGACAGGACAAGGACTCTTCGTCAAGATCCGGTTGGACTTTTATTTTTTTATGGACCAATCTGGGTTTCTAGGGGGACCAAACATTACTGTACCGACACTGGACGCCTAGCTTTTGGACCCATCTCGGCAAAGGTAGACCCCAGGTAGGTGGACCCCGGCTACCGTAGGGCACGACAGGACAAGGACTCTTCGTCAAGATCCGGTTGGACTTTTATTTTTTTATGGACCAATCTGGGTTTCTAGGGGGACCAAACATTACTGTACCGACACTGGACGCCTAGCTTTTGGACCCATCTCGGCAAAGGTAGACCCCAGGTAGGTGGACCCCGGCTACCGTAGGGCACGACAGGACAAGGACTCTTCGTCAAGATCCGGTTGGACTTTTATTTTTTTATGGACCAATCTGGGTTTCTAGGGGGACCAAACATTACTGTACCGACACTGGACGCCTAGCTTTTGGACCCATCTCGGCAAAGGTAGACCCCAGGTAGGTGGACCCCGGCTACCGTAGGGCACGACAGGACAAGGACTCTTCGTCAAGATCCGGTTGGACTTTTATTTTTTTATGGACCAATCTGGGTTTCTAGGGGGACCAAACATTACTGTACCGACACTGGACGCCTAGCTTTTGGACCCATCTCGGCAAAGGTAGACCCCAGGTAGGTGGACCCCGGCTACCGTAGGGCACGACAGGACAAGGACTCTTCGTCAAGATCCGGTTGGACTTTTATTTTTTTATGGACCAATCTGGGTTTCTAGGGGGACCAAACATTACTGTACCGACACTGGACGCCTAGCTTTTGGACCCATCTCGGCAAAGGTAGACCCCAGGTAGGTGGACCCCGGCTACCGTAGGGCACGACAGGACAAGGACTCTTCGTCAAGATCCGGTTGGACTTTTATTTTTTTATGGACCAATCTGGTTTTCTAGGGGGGACCAAACACCAAACATTACTGTACTGACACTGGACGCCTAGCTTTTGGACCCATCTCGGCAAAGGTAGACCCCAGGTAGGTGGACCCCGGCTACCGTAGGGCACGACAGGACAAGGACTCTTCGTCAAGATCCGGTTGGACTTTTATTTTTTTATGGACCAATCTGGGTTTCTAGGGGGACCAAACATTACTGTACTGACACTGGACGCCTAGCTTTTGGACCCATCTCGGCAAAGGTAGACCCCAGGTAGGTGGACCCCGGCTACCGTAGGGCACGACAGGACAAGGACTCTTCGTCAAGATCCGGTTGGACTTTTATTTTTTTATGGACCAATCTGGGTTTCTAGGGGGACCAAACATTACTGTACTGACACTGGACGCCTAGCTTTTGGACCCATCTCGGCAAAGGTAGACCCCAGGTAGGTGGACCCCGGCTACCGTAGGGCACGACAGGACAAGGACTCTTCGTCAAGATCCGGTTGGACTTTTATTTTTTTATGGACCAATCTGGGTTTCTAGGGGGACCAAACATTACTGTACTGACACTGGACGCCTAGCTTTTGGACCCATCTCGGCAAAGGTAGACCCCAGGTAGGTGGACCCCGGCTACCGTAGGGCACGACAGGACAAGGACTCTTCGTCAAGATCCGGTTGGACTTTTATTTTTTTATGGACCAATCTGGGTTTCTAGGGGGACCAAACATTACTGTACTGACACTGGACGCCTAGCTTTTGGACCCATCTCGGCAAAGGTAGACCCCAGGTAGGTGGACCCCGGCTACCGTAGGGCACGACAGGACAAGGACTCTTCGTCAAGATCCGGTTGGACTTTTATTTTTTTATGGACCAATCTGGGTTTCTAGGGGGACCAAACATTACTGTACTGACACTGGACGCCTAGCTTTTGGACCCATCTCGGCAAAGGTAGACCCCAGGTAGGTGGACCCCGGCTACCGTAGGGCACGACAGGACAAGGACTCTTCGTCAAGATCCGGTTGGACTTTTATTTTTTTATGGACCAATCTGGGTTTCTAGGGGGACCAAACATTACTGTACTGACACTGGACGCCTAGCTTTTGGACCCATCTCGGCAAAGGTAGACCCCAGGTAGGTGGACCCCGGCTACCGTAGGGCACGACAGGACAAGGACTCTTCGTCAAGATCCGGTTGGACTTTTATTTTTTTATGGACCAATCTGGGTTTCTAGGGGGACCAAACATTACTGTACTGACACTGGACGCCTAGCTTTTGGACCCATCTCGGCAAAGGTAGACCCCAGGTAGGTGGACCCCGGCTACCGTAGGGCACGACAGGACAAGGACTCTTCGTCAAGATCCGGTTGGACTTTTATTTTTTTATGGACCAATCTGGGTTTCTAGGGGGACCAAACATTACTGTACTGACACTGGACGCCTAGCTTTTGGACCCATCTCGGCAAAGGTAGACCCCAGGTAGGTGGACCCCGGCTACCGTAGGGCACGACAGGACAAGGACTCTTCGTCAAGATCCGGTTGGACTTTTATTTTTTTATGGACCAATCTGGGTTTCTAGGGGGACCAAACATTACTGTACTGACACTGGACGCCTAGCTTTTGGACCCATCTCGGCAAAGGTAGACCCCAGGTAGGTGGACCCCGGCTACCGTAGGGCACGACAGGACAAGGACTCTTCGTCAAGATCCGGTTGGACTTTTATTTTTTTATGGACCAATCTGGGTTTCTAGGGGGACCAAACATTACTGTACTGACACTGGACGCCTAGCTTTTGGACCCATCTCGGCAAAGGTAGACCCCAGGTAGGTGGACCCCGGCTACCGTAGGGCACGACAGGACAAGGACTCTTCGTCAAGATCCGGTTGGACTTTTATTTTTTTATGGACCAATCTGGGTTTCTAGGGGGACCAAACATTACTGTACTGACACTGGACGCCTAGCTTTTGGACCCATCTCGGCAAAGGTAGACCCCAGGTAGGTGGACCCCGGCTACCGTAGGGCACGACAGGACAAGGACTCTTCGTCAAGATCCGGTTGGACTTTTATTTTTTTATGGACCAATCTGGGTTTCTAGGGGGACCAAACATTACTGTACTGACACTGGACGCCTAGCTTTTGGACCCATCTCGGCAAAGGTAGAACCCGGCTACCGTAGGGTTCTTTACGGGATAAAATAGTTTTAGCACTATTGTTTTAGAAGTAGTGTATTATTATAGTTGAAAAATAGTCCCTCTTTACCACATGAAAATATCAAAAATACATAAATATTTGGCATATTCATTAGCATTTACCAAATTTGAACTTTATTATGTATGAGTGTAAGCCATTATTCAAGATGTGTCTTATTGTGAACATTTAGCACTTCTTTTAAGGATGCCGACCCGGAAGTAATTTCTTTTCTGAATATTGGGTTTTCTAAACCCCGGAGCGGGTGTTTCCATCATTATGTACTAGTATGGCTACCTTTTGAGCATGACTTATATATATTATGAGACGTCAATTTTTTTTTCTGGTCTTCGCTATACCGGCATTACTTTCTAATTAAAGCGAGGGTATGATTTTTGGATAAATATATAAACAAAACAAAATGAAAAAAAATATAAGTCTAGACCCAAACACTTGTCACTCGTGATATAAGAGAGCAAGCATATGCTTATTAAGATGTGGTGGTGAGGGGCTAAGTGAACTTTTAAATAAATGAGCAGAATGCCATTAGCTATAGCTATAGAAAGAGATCGATATCGGAACATACATAAACAAAACCATGAAAACAGACTATGTCTCTGTTGTAATGATGGAGAAACAGAAGACGAGATCCATTTTCCTATTAGTTGCAACATATACAACAACTTAAGAAACAATTTTATCGCTAAACTTAATAGAATACTCTTATACAAAACAAAAATTGATAACTTAAAAAACTGTATTATTTTTTAATTTATTCAAAGCAAATCCCCTACCATAGCAAAACTTTGACATAGCTTCCGTTTGTACTTGTCTCTTTGATGTTTTCTGTTCCTTGTTTAAGAAGGGGGTCTATCAGTCACTATTTCAGGACTGGATTTGAATTATATACATTTTAATTAGACCATAGGCCAATTGCAGAACCGCGAGAAGCGCCTGCTGGCCTCGTTGAAGGCTGCTGGTGGTTGTCTATTGTGGTTTTTATGAATTTCCGCTTGATTATGGGCTGTGTTGCGTACACTTATTCCACATCTCATTATTTTTTATTACTGCTAACTTTATACAAGAATTGTTACAAAGTAGGTCTCCCCGAGGGAGAACAGTTTGATCCAGTATTCCGGCGGGGGGATCGATCTGGCATGTGGGAAAAAATGGAATTATAACACCGTCTTAGACGAAAAACTTAAAGGCATACTTAAAAACATTAGTAGCCCCCCCCTTTTTTTTGCCCCCCCCCCCCAAAAAAAAAAAACCTTTGCAAGCGAAGCAGATGCTACTAGTGGAACGTAACTTTTGTCTTGCGAAATCCCCATCCTTCCTTTGCCCCAATTACATCAAATCGTTACTATCTTATTCTTTAGTAAAATTTCAATCCCATTAGGATTATGAAAGTCTTTCAAGTTAATGGTTTTGATTTTTTTATTAGAAATATTAATAAGTATAGTAAAAATATATAAGGGGTGTTTTAAAAATCTCGTTCGTATCCATTAAAATAATGCATCACTTATTTTTATTAAATGTAAAAATTTTAATTTGAATAGACAAATGAAAAACTTGTCCAAAATAAATTGAATTACAATATCCAGGGGTATATCTTTACTATCAAAAGATGGTATTTTTTCCGCATATTTATTATATCTGGAATTAACTGTAGCTGTAGTTAACTGTAGCTGTAGTTGAATTTTATTTCCCGCCAATTCATTGCCGTGGTATTTTTTCTCGCCATTTCAAGTGAGGTGGTATTTTATTGAAATACCACGGTAATTCCAAAAAGTCCCATTAAAATAGATTACTATAAGTTGTGTTTTTTGATTTTATAGAAAGGATATTAGGTGGAATTAAAGAACTATACGAGAGTGGTATTTGCCAAAAATGCTACTTTCGATTCTGATAATTTTACTTGCCATACGGCTCGTGAAATTTTCAACCAGCCTCTCAAGACGGAAGTACTTAGTAGTATTTTTGGACAAATACATGTACCACTCACAAGTACCGTATAGTACTTTAAATACCTTTTTCAAAATTAAATAATTTGATTGATAAAATAGAATAGAACAGTATTCATTCATTCATTCATATATTATTTATTTATTCATTTTTATTTATTTATTTATTTATTTATTTATTTATTTATTTATTTATTTATTTATTTATTTATTTATTTATTTATTTATTTATTTATTTATTTATTTTTATTTATTTATTTATTTATTTATTTATTTGAATTTTTCATTCATTTATTTTATATATAAAAAAAAACTAAGGACGTTTGATTTAAGTGAAAAATAAAGAAAATTTGCGGAATCCCTCTAAATACTCCAGATAGAAATTTCATTTTTCAAATAAATTCTACTTGTTATATTCACTTTATCAATTCTATCGTATTTCTTTCAAGACTTTATTTTAATTTTGTGTACTACTATATACCTTGAGCACCAAAATTTCACAAAAATAAACAAAAAATATTTCCATTTTTAAATTAAAATTTAATAAAGAAAACTAAAAAATTCCATTATCGTCCAACCCGAGATTTCCTCAAAATAATAAATTTAAAAAAAAAAACAAAAAAAAAACGAATATAAATATTAATGATTTAGTGGTCTTACCTTTTCTGCATCTTTTTCATTTTTCTGATCTTCTTTACTGGCATAGCAGGATAACACAAAGCACAAAATAATAATAAATATAAACAGTAACTTCATTTTGAAAGAAGAGGAATTGTATGTTTTATTTTAAAGAATATTTCAGTTTATATAGTACCCTTTTTATTTGGGTGGTCATTTGGCCATTTTGGGAACTTCTACCAAGAGAATTGTTTATTCGACATTTCAAGCAAACCATATGCAAATAAAAGTGGCAAACCAACACTAGTTTCGATTTCTCAGACTGTTTTTCAACTTATCTTCGTTCATTTACGAACGTTTTACCATAATTCAGTGCCACTCAGTTCTTATTTATTGTTTTGCAATCTTACTAACTATTTGACACCTATGTGTTAGGTAACTAATTGTCCAGTAGCATACTACTGTTGGAATGTAGAGCTTAACATTAATTCTATGTGTCAGAAAAATTCCAGTCATAGCGCAGCTCCTAAGGCAGCATTAAATGTGTCATTGTTTCGTTATTAACTCAGCTATTCAACAGTGGTGGCATATTAGTGGAGACGATTTAAGCTATCTCTATAATTTTATTGAAAAGAATATGTTTCGTTAATTTTGTAAAGAATGTAAAAATTCGGACGAAAAAGAAGAATAAAGATTTATAAAATGAACGATTTAAATCGCCTTCAAAAGACAATGCTTTTCATGTAAAACTATTGTGTAGTACTGACAGGACTGAGGAAGTATCTTTTTGATCTTTTGATCACTTAATAGAATACTGGTCACAGCAAAGAATATGATTATACATATGAATTTGGTTCTGTTCAGTTGACTTGCAAAACACTCAATATGCACTTAAATAATCACACAACAGTAGTACACACATGCAGTACATACATGTACTACATGTACTCACGGTGTTACATACTTAATAAAATCATTTTTAAAAAGAAATTTGATTATTTTCTAAAGTGATTTCGCTTCACATGATATGAAATCCATTAAGATAGTACATCGAATTGTCAGCTGTTTACTTCAATATATTTATCAGCCTTCCAAAAACATGAAATACGCACGACTGTGATACACGAATTAGATTTTGGACCTTTAAGTGAACGACCATAATGGTCAATAATACAATTTAGCCAGCAAGGAATAATATAAAGTCAAATTAATGACCTGTCAACAGATACAGAGGTAATAGTGGATTTATAGGTCAAGTCATTAAGCCAATTAAATATTTCATTAATTGGTTCGCGCCGAAATTTCTACACGTCCTCCTATACTGTGCCCTTTCAGGATATGAAATTATGAAAAACATTGTAAAATATAAAAAAATCTAAGAAGAAATTTCCTCTCAATTTCTCTTCTAAGAAAGGAATTTTCAATGAATTACGATTGCATTTTAATACATTTGACAAAAGTTCCAGAAGTTGATTAAAGATGACTGAGGGATAAAAATAATCATTTGGTTGTCTTGTGATTTATTATGTATACAAAATAGTCGAACATATCCCCTACATGATATTTTTATTTACTTTTGTTTAGCCGACGCGGACATTGATAATGCGACTAAACCATTTATTCGGGGATAGTCGCAGTTCCCGGGATAGCCGAATGAAGGTTGCGACTATCCCCGATTCCGGGGATAGTCGCAGTTCGGGGATAGTAGTATAACAGACGTACTTATTCCAAGGTCTCAAAGAGGATAATATATTTGTCCAGTTACCATTTTGTCGTATATACTTTAACCTTTTATCGCCATGATCGCCTAAATATCACTTTTAGCTATAAATGTCAAACCCAACGCGTAAAAGTAACTTAATTAAAAACTTTTTAGTTTGCTTAATTGTCTAGGGAACTTTATTTTTAGCAACCGTAGGCTCGTTAATCTTGATCAAACTAAAAGGTGATAGAAATAGACAAGAAACGTCTTGAGTCATAAGGTCAAATGTTAGTTTTATTGATGGTACATTGTAATGTAATTTCATTGGCTCATTAACGCACACAGAACAGAATGACACGGGTTTTATTTAATCATAGACAAAGGCAGTGTCATTTCGTTCTCATGTTTTTTTTTAGAGCAACGAACTTTCTTGTTATTTCTATTTCTTTCAGCTAGTTAGAGAGCAACCTACTGAGATGTGGTTAAAAAAACTTAATAGGCAATTAAAGCTTAATTTTATTATAGTCTAGTTTCTTTTTTTAGTGAAGTTCAAATTGATATCCGAAAATTTGATGTTTGAAAAACCTTAAGCAAATTAAAATGCAATTAAGGAGGTTTGTAACAGCGATCATGTCAATAACTTTCAAACTACTTAGACTTTTCAAGAAAAGTTTTTTTCAATTAGGATTAATGCTATTTACTAAAATATTTGTTATTACTTGTTTGAAAATATCAAATTAACTTGGACCGTAGAGCATACTATTTTTACTTTACCTCAATCACAAGAACGTATGTAATATGATTGCAACCAAAGGTAACCAAACGTTGGAATAGACAATATTTTTGTATGCATTGTAAAATGTTACAAACAAATTTGCGACAAATTTCTTGTTTTGCAATACTAAAACAACTAATTTTGTACTTCTATTAAATAAAATGGATTCTGATAAATCTTGAGGTTGTTTTGTATGCTTCAACTCTGTATTCATGTTTGTATTGTAAATGTATGATAAAAGAGGCTATTTCATTTTAAAATTATAAATTTTGTTAACCTTGATTTTTTTCAGATTTTTTTTATCCGACACCGCTTTCTGCGTGACCGACTATGAGACCAAGATAATAAGAAAATACGATCCCTAAAAGTCTTCCTTCGTTATCAGCCACTAGTGAAAAAATCCAAAATTATGTTATACGAAATAGATAGTGAGTTTTTTTTATTAGTGTTTGGCTGGTTGTTGAACTGAGGTGATCACTTCAACATTCCTTTAATGTTTTCACCACCGTGTTGTGTTTTGTGTAACTTCCGGACCCATAAATCACAATGGCGCGCCATAAAACCAGGTACAACCCACCATTCTTTTGAAATGCCTGTACCAAGTCAGGGCAATTGCGGTCATCAATTGTTCCGAAAAGTTTTTCTTGTTTTGTCTTTCATGGAGATTGAGATTTGAGATTGATCCTCCAAGTTCGGTAATTTTGTTATTACATTTATTCAACAACAGGAATAATGATAAATAAAACGTGGCATGGGTATATATGTATTGGAGTACGAATATGCATATGCGCACATGCACGTCACCTATTGGGCAGCACTGAGACTGTTGGTGCTGTACACCAAGCACAAAAAGATTGCCTGGACGAGTTTGAATTCGGAAGGTATCAATGTACATGTAATAAGCTTTTTATGATAACATTGTATATACTACTTGTTTAAAATGTCGTTTATGTTGATTTTTAACCCGGAAAGAATTTGAGTAGTCTTTGATTTTTCTTAGTTCTTTTGTGGTGCAATCATTTAAATGTTGGATATAGACTGTTTTTTTCATACATACTGGTACATGTTGTGCTAATATCAAGTATGTTATATTTACATGGGATATGTAAAAACTCACCGCTTATCAATAAAGTTACAAATAATCAAAGCTATAAAATTTGGATAATAGACATCAAAAGTCTATGACAGAAAGACAAAATAATTCAAAAAGATACCGGAGACACTGAATATCGCAATACCTTTCCTGGGTATAAACTTTTCAAAAGAGAAGGTTGGTAAAACTAAAATTTATGGAGACAAACTTCATTTTCAGTTCATTGCGATTTGTGGCTCGCAAACTTAATTTTTATGTGTTTTTACCATGTCTAAAGCCATGTTAATAATGTTAAGTAGAAATTCACCCAAGAATCATGGAAAATTGAAGAAAAGTCATTCATAGATAAAAAGGCTACAGTGGTTTATTTTTAACGAAAGATAGTTCAAAATATATAAAATAAGAAATAAATACCGCGGGTAATTTTCGCGGCGTGCAAATTTTGCGATTTCATACCAAATGACCAACTTGTTATTTACGCGGACATTTATTTTCGCGATTCAATAATATTCTCAATAAAAATTTATGTTGATTCTATTTTAGGCGGGTTCTAAATTTCGCGATAGAGTAATGGTCGCGAATAAAGCGAAAATTAAAACCACGTGAAAATTTCCCGCTCTACGGTAACAATTTGCTCATAACTGCCTGGTCTGGTCCTGGGAGAAATCTTGCCATTTTGTTACAATGGTTTCAATTGCATTTATTGTCAATTTTAAGAGTTATCTCCCTTTCTTACATTTTTCCAATGCACTTTATATATTTATTTTCTCTCAGGACAAGGGCTAGTAAAAGAGCACAAAATATCAAAGCAGGGTGCTAGAAGGAGTAACGTATCAAAAATAAATTAGTGAAGGCTTTCCACCCATGAATCGCTCATTGCATGGTTCTTATAAAAAGTGGTACTTAAAAAATTAAAAATTATTCAAATAATGAATTGAGAAGAAACTGTATTCTACATTACGCACGGTTAACATTAACCAGTTCAACTTTTATGTCTATGTGTCAACTGGAACTTTTTATATTTTGCAGTTTATGGGCATAAAAACCAGTGGATATATATAATTATAATTTAGTGTTTTTTTTATCACTAACAACATAAATCTGTTGAGACGTAGTTGCTTCTAATCAGTTACAGGGCACTATATGTATTTTCTTCGATTATTCATAATAAATAAAATTTCATCTATTTTGTTTTACAATATTTAATTTTCAACAATAAATAATTTATTTACAATTGAAATGTAACAGTTTGTGTAAACCTAACATATTTATATACAAAAAATATGAATTATATACAATTATTGTTTATTGTTATTCTTGATATTTTTCAATCACCATATCACAGACGTGAATCCCTCGCTACAATTTCTCGTAATAGTGGAACCGCATTACCCGTGGTAATCGGAATACTAGACGTTCGTCTCTGAAAAAAATGAAAAAAATACGTTACATTTTCATGATCTATATACATTGTATATGTAATACAATTAATCTCAGATCAGCATCATATCATATACTTTTGAGCAGTAGCAGCTTATGTAATTGTAATTTCGTGTTTCTATCATTTAAAAGAAAATCTTGAATGAAATCATTGAAATCTTTGACTGCTCTAAGCAGCAAGAAGTGGTTTTTGTCATATTTTTGCTATACATTTTTGTACGAATGCAACAACATTACATAAATTTGCAACTGTCGATTAAGTACTATTATATTCTTTCTTCAAATTTCAATTTGTATATATATTTTGAATCGACAATTCAAATGTGTTCTTTCAAATTGAAACAATGTTCATGTCATTATATATTTACATATATTACAATTGAATAAGTAAAACTCAATTCAAATAGTATTTATTTATTTACATTCTTTATAATATAAATTTTTGATTAAATTTAAGAAACTTAAACTCTTTGTTAAACAACAACAATACCATGCAACATGTTTACAATATTGCAAACAAAATCACAAACACTGGGTAAAATTTACTGAGTTTTATTCATGTCATCGAGTAGCTCTAGATCTTGAAAGGGCTTTCCTTAGCATAGGGATTTTTTAAAAATGTATTAACCTTAAACACAAATTTTACAGTAACAATCAATACTTCTCTTATAGTGAGAAGGACAAATTAAAGAAAGGATTTCAGTTAATTAAATGGCGTTTAATCATGCAATGTTTATACATTATATTGATGTGTTAACGATTCAGATTGTCTTCAACATTCTATTATATTGTGACCAACATTCTCATGCATCAGTCCTTATCATTTTATTTGCTTTTGTGATTTCTTTTTTTTTTCTTGTTAAACATTTTCCTATGTATGACAGCATGCATATAAAAACTTAGAGTTAAAATGTTGAAGTGTTTTCCCATAAATCAGATCAAAGTCAATAATTTATGAAATATTTTCATTCGCCAGGATTTTGATAAAGTAAAGAGGGTTCTTAGAGATCGCTCAATATTTAAAAAATACATATATCAAATATGAAACTATGATATTTACATCTAACATTGATATAGTACAACGGCTCTAACATTGAGTATTACAAGGAAAGCTAGTACCTGGTATGGATTTTGGACCTCAGATATAGAGGTGAAAACAGAAAGGGACCGACTACCACGTCTAAAACTTGATGATTGCACTGTCCTATTTTGGAGAAATTGTCCCCAGTGTTTGCGAAGCGTCATTTGAACCTACAGTTACAACAAATATAAAAGAAAAAAGTCAGTAGGAAAAAAAGCTTGAGAGAAGGCGAATGATTCAAAACGATATTCCGATCAAAATGATCTTTCAAAATATAACTTCTAGATTTCAACAGTTAATTTTCAACATTGAAAATGTCGATGGACAACTTTTGTTTCAAAATGTTGTCGATGGACAACTTTCGTTTCAAAATGTTTGTAAACTTAACTTTTTTACCTTAATTTTATTTCTTTTCTATCCTTTTTTGAAAAAAAAGGTTGATCGGAATATTGTCTGAACCAACAGTAACTAACAGATTGTTCTATACTATTGGTACCTATGGATGGAAAGCAGTTTCACAGATTTCTAGCCTAAAATGTGTGATCCTTTCTAAATTTACAATTTAAGGTATTGTATATTGTTAAACTGTAACGCTATGCAGAAAATATATATGTTTATTAGCATCTTTAATGTTATCAGCTTTGCAAATAACTCGAAAAGGTGTTTTCGTCATACCATGCAGAATGACGTCTTAGTAAATTGACAAATTCAGAAAGGATCACACATGTGGTTTGGGGGGATGTTTTTATACCTGAAGAGGAGGGGGATACATATATATTCTTATTGATGTATGAGAATTATCCCAACGTGCTGGTCTTTTTATACATAAATGGCGTTTTATTTGATCTTGAACCTGTTAATATAGAATAGGACACTCATAAATGTATCCATAGATGTACAATGTAGGTGGATAATTGCAAAACTGAAGTTATTATTAAGATTTTATGATTTTAAAGTGTGTATGAATGTATATTTGTATCTTTGTAGCAAAAATGACTAAATGAAAATACCGTAATTAAAGTAGGTGCTATGAAATGTATCTTACCAAAACTTAATTATGATGTACTATAAAGATCTTTTAAGGGAAATGTTAACCATTTAATTATTAAACTGGGTTTTGAAAAATACTGTAAGTTGTTTCAGTACTCTTTTTGATACATTATCAAAATGTTAGACAGGCAAATTTATTGGTTATATATAGATTTTCGGATTTGATAGTCAATGTATGGAAGGTGCGCTGCGTAAAAACGATTGAGAAGTACACCCGCTATAATTGATTAGTGCTTTTATGGTGGCTTGTGGGTAAATCAGACGAAAAAGACACCCGAAATTGGGAATTTACATCTTAAATGCCAGAAATATGCCTAATAGTAATGTTTTTTTAACTGTAAACTATTATTAAGGCATTTATGTTACTAATGACTTAAAATTGACTTTAATTTAGTTCTTAAAAATACAAATTAAATACTTTTATACATAGATATTCCGAAAATCACGTAAATAAAACATCATAAGTATTTAAAACATTATTTTTTATCCTAAAGGTAAGCTTCCTAAATAACGATATATTGAAGGGTAGAGAGTCGTTTTATTGTGCCCTTTAATGATAAAACACGACATCGGTGCACCAGTTGTGAAGTACATATGCGAAAGTTTTTTAGTACATCCGCACAAGTTGAATTGTACATCTTTTAACGATTGGCGAAAGTTGAGATGTGCAAATGCGACAGTTGAGATGTACAACTGCTTTAGTTGAGAAGTACAACGAAGAGTTGAAAGTACCAATAGGTAGATATTATTTTTTGCTTTACCTCGTTACGATTTAAGTCACATTGGTGGATTTTCAATTTCTCACAGTTCAGTTTTGTAAGTGGGTTTTGTTTTCTGTTATCCGATTATGTTTGCTAGATTCGTCTTTGATTTTTCTGATTTACCCATTTTTACATCTGCAAATGCGACTTTTTGTTTTAATAATAATATTTCCATACGAAATTGAAATGAAATAGTCAATTTTCAAAAATAAAAAAAACTGTCCATAAATCATTAGCTTTTTCATGTTTGGACCATATCAGTGATCAAATAAAAGGGAGTCGGCGGTAAAGTTGTTAACGTGTCGAGCTATACTAACACTGAGTCTCGTGGATCCATTCTCGTCTGAGGTGAAAATTTCAGTAACCAATTTTCCGACTCTCTTCTCAACACCATTTGTGAGAGTGGTTTCGAGGAACGATGCACAGTCCTTCGAAATGGACAAAAAGATGTCCTTTTTAATATGGTGAGAGGAATATCTTATGCTCGCTTTAAAAGTTCTTTAAAACTTTAAAGTCCTCTCTTGTTTGTTCGTGCTTGTTTTGTTATGTAATGACCGATTTTGCCTTCGCTCTTCTTGACTTTTGGCTTCGGACTGCCCGATCGGTTTCTCTTGTCTTCTTGTATAGTTCGATAAGAGGAGGCTCAATTGTGCCGCTACAACGTTAACGCTCGCAAACTGCAAGACAAAATTTTGTGGCGATATATACGGTTTTCAAGTTACATGTATTTGTAAAATATAGTGATTTTTTTTAAAATTGTCATTTTATGCCACCTGCGACGCCATGTCGGGGGCAATAGGTTTTACTTATGCTCGTACGTCCGTACGTATATGTATAATTCCGCAAAGCGTTTCTAAGAAACCGTAAATGGAAATGAGTTGGTACTTGGTAGGAAGGTTCAGTATGACAAACAATGCATCCTTAGCCATAAGCGACTCTCAGATCTGTAGGACGTTCAACTTTTTTGGGGGGGGCCAACGGGGGCATGGACACATTCTTTCTTTATCTTTTTTTTATCTAAAACCGTTGTCATTTTCAACAAAATTTCGAATTCATATATTTTTAGATGGAGCGTGACAAATAAAAAAGTGCAACAATATGTGCAAATGTCATTAAATATGAATAAAATTTAGGCTAAACAGTTTTTTTTATATTAAAAGTTTAGGAATACTTTTGAATTATTATCAAACTCTTCAATCAAACATTTATACATGTAAATACATTTTTTTATTTTTCAAGGGAAATAATTCTTACAAAAACTGGCAAAAATTTCAAAGGATTATAATGTTGGCAAAATTTTAAGCAAGTGACCAACTTTTTATAGTTTTAATTCAGAACATGTTGAAAAAAGGTCATATTGATAGAATTTTTCTTGGGAACATATTTTATGCAAATATTTGACCGTTCTTGTATAAATTAGGCACACTTTGAACCCTGATACTGGGAACCTTGCTACGCCTGACATGCGTTTTCATTTATTCATAACTTATCAGAGGCGCTCTAGCAAAATATCTGTTTTCAATCGCCTTGTATGCAAAGTTCTCGCAGCGCTCTGTATAATCAGGTCGGGAAATGTTGAGTATGGATATGACCCTTTTAAAGAATACATCCTTGAGTAAATTTCTTGTTAAAGGTGATTGCCGATTTTTAATTAAATTTAGTATTTTTCGTGTTCAAATGTGTATAAACAAAGTACACTGTTGCACTGATAAACTTTAGCTTATGTACTATTCATCATGTGCTTGTGTACTATTCAACTAGTGCACTCTCAAAAAAGTTGTACTTCACAACTATTACATGAAATATTTTACTTGCTTTGAAAGATAGATTTGTAGCATTGCTTAATACCTTTATTTCATCTATTTTATTATATGTTTATTGAGGAAATTGTTTAAAGTATACAATATATACATGTTTTATTTTGTTTGTTAGCACATTTTCATGCAGCGGCTACTTTATTTCAAAAAATGAACAAAACGTTCGACTTTTTTATTCTTACTTGACGGCCATTGATTTTAGTTAAAAACAAATGTCATTTCATAGGACAATGTAAAGTACAGTAAAAAAAGGTGCCAATTAAATTCAAAGGAATGACTGCTTACACGTCTTTTTTATGGAAAAAGCCAAAAAATATGCAGACGGTTTTCTAGGTTGCACAAGTCAACTATGACGTATGTACTTCTCAATCGTTTTTACAAAGCGCACCTTCCATACATTGATAGTATAAACAATCGTGTAAATTCATTTAGTTTACATAATCTGAATAAATTGAGTATATTCTTAGACATATCTTAGAAAAGTTAGATTGTAAAAATCATGACATGCATTCAGCATAGAAAATAGTACAAAATATAATCATTTTCTCATATTGAGGATGGTTTCAAAATAATAGATTTGCCACCGAAATTTAAACATGTTATGCATGTTCATTGCTATATGTTAATATTTTTGCTGAACAATGGTGACATCATGTTATACTATCATACATGATCACATGTAATACATTATGTGTTTCATTTGATAGCGACATAGTTATTTATAAAATAAAGTATAGGTGTACCTACCTCGCCATTCAGAAAACAGTATAAAAGTGAAATAAAGAATCCTTGAAAAGACACAAAGAAATAAGTGGTATATGACCATATACCAAAGGTCGTGACCGCAGTCGGTGGGTCTGTCATCACAACAAAGTTTGTTATTCCTAGTAACGGAAGTAGAATTATTGCTGCTTTGACTGCTTTTCTGGAAATAAGAAAGATAATACTTGTTTATGTTGCTCTTATTTATATATTATTTAATAATAAAAAGGCATGAGATAAAAACAAAAACTATTTACACCATGCATAATCAGAAATTCAACTTTTTGGTCGATTTTCGATATTTTACTTTGCTAAATGAAGTTAAACTTTTAAGAATATGCTATAGGCACAATCATGTCTTTTTTACATTAATATTATTTAATAACTGGTGGTTTAAAGGGGTTTAAACCCATTTCAGGCCGAGGTGTAGTTAATTTCAGGTCTGGTACGGTTAAGACAAACAATAACAGACCAAAATCTGAGTATGATAAGTACATACCAAAAGATATAACAATGTCGTTTCATTCACCAAAACAAATGAAATTAAATAATTGAAACGAATGCTCATCATGCATTATTTTTCAAATCATTACATTATAATAATAAACTAACCTGACTTTAGTAACATGTGGTTCGTTGGTTTGGCTTTTTTGAAGTTTTGTTATTAATACTCTAATAATATTTAACAAGAAGAGGAGATTAACCTGTAAAGAGAAACAAATAATAACTATAATCTGCAAATCCGTATGCAAAAAGCCAATACACGTTAAACACTGTATTTGCCATTAGCTCTCGTATTTTATTCGCTGAAAGACTTGTACAAGAAATCCCATTTTATCAATGAATGTAAACTTAAGAAAACTACTTGTCATTATATTTTTGAACCCATAAATATTGATCATTGAGATTTGCAATTAAATTTGCCAACAATTTTCTTTAAGTTAAATCGACAAACGTCTGACTTCTATTGCTCCCAGGTGATGTGACGTCTGTGTTACTTCAATTGTACTTTAACAATGTGCGTTTTAAAATCAAGAATTCCATATTCGATTTACTAGCAATTGTCTATCAGATACCTTGTTGACAAATGTTAATATCTTTACAAAAATGATTCAATGTAGAAGCATTGAAATGATACAGCCAAATATGATGCTTGTAGCCTTGAAATAAATAATGCCAGGATTTATAACTTTGGCCTATCAGATAATAATAGTTATGCAACAATGTTCTTTGTTTATTTGTTTAAACTATTTATCCTGAATTGGGAAAAAAAGTTTTGTTGTTTATGTGAATCCCTCTCCAGTTTGCAGTTTGCGAGTGTGGAAGCAGAGGTACCAATAGGGCATTCGAATGTCAGTCCGATAAGGCAAAGAAAAACCCAGCAAACACAAACAAGCACAGGACGAAAAACACAGATCACATATAAAACACGGAAACACAAAACCCACTGAATATCAATTAACAACGCGAACTCTAGTCGGAATGGCCTTTAGTTGGACCAATGGAGCCTACTCTTATCGAATATATAAAAATGGGGTATTGCTCTCCTCCTATACAATGGAAAACTTTTTTAGTTGTGCCTTAGGAAGGAAAAGCATCGTTTCTTGAGACCATCCTCATAATGGTGAGAGGAGAGAGTCGGAAAATTCGTTTATGAATTTTCCGCCCCTGACGAAGACCGAACCAGGAACCGCTATGTTAGTAGCACGACGAGTTAACCACATTACTAACGGCTCCTTTTTATTGACAGACACATATATTTATGGTCATAAAATGTTAAACCTGTCATTAATTCAAAATTACAATCCCCCAATTTTATATTTATCTTACATGTCTTATTTGCTAACATGCATAATGCATTTGCAAAATTAACATACCATACAGTTTATATGTCTGTTACATGCATCGTAGAACATTCAATTTGAATAGCATGACAAGTTAGAATACTCGTTCAGCTGAATTTCATACCGTCTAGATTTACATGCTTATAACCTTAAATGTCAGTTCTATAAAACGTGGCAAACAAATCGAAAATCTATCAATATACAGTACACATAAACTACTTAAAGCCATTGAAAGACGGATTAATGTAAACACTGATGACATTCTTATAGTATGCAAATTTAATACAGTAAATAAAGCATGGCTAAAAGATTGATGGGAACATTTTAGAGTAAGCTCGTAACATTTTATTATGCAATTTAGATAAGGAAATCAAATTGGATATGCACGTTAAGTAACAACCCCAGAGCGATTTGTTTAAATTACAAAATAACCCGTTGCCAAGGATATCAATTAATCTGGCCATTAATCAATTTCAAGCAACTTAACAATTGCCATATATGTAAAGTTTTTTGCCTATTTTAGGTAAAGTGTAATTGATGAGGGATTTGATGAATACTCAATAGCCTTTTATACAAAATGGGTTAACTTACATTTCAGTACCAATAGTTTTAAAAATTGGGTCAAGGGAGTACTTGTTATATCACGATTTCACTGGTACTACCTAGCTATGTATAGTCTAAATGATGTGGCTTCGTTGAACATTTTTGAAGCCCTTTAAATTTAGCGGAGTGTTTTAAAATCGTTATAATTGAACTAGGGTTAGTTAGTTAGTTAGTTAGTTATTGCTTTACTCCCAAGCAGCACGATTTCGGCTATATCCGGGAGATGAATATGAAAATGGTGATACAATGAACATGAAATGATGATGAAGTGGAGGAAATAGGGACACAAGGCCAATCGGGTAGGAGAGTTTTGACTGCCACTGGAAAAAGGAGTGATTGGTAGGGACGGAAAATTTTGCCTCCTGCATGGGGATCCTACGGGTCCTACTCTTACCGAGACCTGCAGCAGGGTTTTTAACGTGCGAGGAACGTGACATTTTTCCCAACACGGTGCACCACTATGGTTTGCGGTCAGGTTTTCCGCATTATCGCCTGACGACCCCGCATCTCTCGATGTCAGGGCTGCCCCATTCAACCACCTGGGGCACACCTCCCAGTCGCTTTGTGGACAAAGCGGCCTGACCCCGATGTCAGGTTTCTGAGCGCTCTTAAGTGGCCTTTTACCTACAAGCTTAGCGCTGCTGCGGGCCTATTCGCCTCCCGGGCCCCGCACGGGACAATTGAACTAGGGAAATTTTATCTTATTTGCACTACTTTGCTGAATTAATATTTTGGATAGTTTTTTTCTTTCACGTAGAATTTGAAATAAAAAACATTCTGGGGAAAATGTTACGCCATCACAGTATGGCATGGTTTTTTGCAAGAATAACAAATTGGTTTTCGATGCAATTTCATTTTATGCAGCTGCTGTTTTGAACTTACTGCAATGACTGCCACCCTAGGGGTTTCTATGATCCAATAGAAAGGCTGAAAATAGTAGGGGAACCAGCATCTGGAAAATATAATTTGTCATATCAATTACTAACAACGATATGATTCTTTATATAAATTGAATTTTACAACTATAAAAATGACCTGTCCCAATGTTTTATTTTTATTGGAATGGGATTGAACACACATGCAAGTTACAATTATATTTTCTTCATATTCAATTTGTGAAAGAAAAAAGAACAACTTTGAGTGTTTAAAAATAAGTTTAATACAGTGTTTTATAAAAATGTCAATATTCGTTTGAGTTTTAAAACATCAGTAAAATACACCTTTTTTATAGTTTTGTAAGTATTAAAGAAGAAAACAAGAACAACGAAAGGTGTACAATTTATTTTTAATCCCTCTGCAAAAACAAAATAAGAAGAATATAGCGCATGTTTTACTAGTTATTTACTTAAATGTACGTACTTTTTGCCATGTTCATGGACCATGGTTACAACCCAAGCGACTGTAATAGGGATAGGGGTACCTGATAAAAACAAACAATACACTGATATAATGAGCATGTCTATGATGCATAAATATTCTTGATCAAAAGCCTTAAGATATATTTTTACAAATGAAGAGATAGTTGTAGAATCATAGATGTTTTCATTCACAAACTATCGTTGACAAACGCTGCCATAAGAAAGCAAATCTGTGCGGTATAATTCTTGCTGTAAATGTTATATCTGTAGGGTGTGACACCACAAGTCGTTGTTTATGGATGCCTTAAATATGGAAGTTGTGTGACTTAGTTGATTTTACATAGTGCAGGGTTGGTATATGACTTGGATTTTTTGTTTGCATCGTCTTTTATCTAAATAGTCGCAATGTTTTATCTCCTTCTCTACATACTGTAAAATGGCCTAGAATTTAATCGTGCTTTATTGTTATGTTAGCAGATGCGGATATGTACCTTACAAATAGACATCATGCACACTAAAACCTGCAAAATGATCTCGATATGATCAAATAGTACTGAAAATGTCTATTCCTAATATTTTCAGACCTGTTAAGACGTTCAATAGGTTTTAAGTGCCAAAGAGTCGATTCAGATTATGCGATATGATAATGATACTTCAACAAGTCTTGATTGGCGGTAACATAAATGAATATGTTTGCAAGTATCAGCATAGTTTTTGTTAAGTTTTATTTTTGTTTTCTTTGGTTGGAAAACACTGCTTGTGACAATATTTGTATGTAGTAAATGATAACAAAGATCATTGAAACATAACTCACCCCAACCAACAATATAGAATATTGTATAATTTGGTTTTCCAGAAAATACAGAAACAGCAATCATATTATGAAGAAAAAGACCTTCAATTAGCATCCACATAAATTGAACAGTTTTGGTATACTCGATCAACGCGTACAAGGCTTCACAGAAGATAGGCTGCAAAAAATAAGCACAATAGTTATGAAAAAGTATATATTAATTCCTAGTCTTAGTTTAAGATTTTGTTCACATGTAAATACAAAAATTCATCACTCTTTTCTTGTTGTATATATGTATTTGGAGAATAAATTAATTAGGCACCAATCGGCATTCAAGTGTCAAAGATCTGAAACGACAAGGACAAAACCAGTCAACACGAACGTGAACGGCACGAAGAAACACAAAACAAACCAAAAAAATCCACAAAATCTACATACATCAACAACTCGAACTCCAGTCGTAACGAGAGTGAACTCCAAAAAAAGTTAGCATTTGTTGCGTGTTATAGCACACCCATCGCGCTGCCAATTTCCAATTCAGTGTGTCAAATCCGGTAACAGAAGACAAAACAAAACACTATGATAAACTAACATCTGTACTAAATCCAATATTTGTTTATAAACGCATGGTGTCTTCGGTAAAATTTATTGTGTGAAGAAAGCAACCTAGGTGCAACAATACCCTGTATTAGCATTTTTGTTTTGGTAAAACGTGACGCTTTTCCACGGAAATTGATGTAATACCCGCAAACTCTTGAGTAACGAATCAATAGTGGTACGTAAACTCCATAAGCTTAAGGTGACGAAATAATGATATAAAAGAAGGGAAATTTGACGATTGGACAGCTGAAGTCATCACGTTTGTCATAAGAGTTTTAATGAAAGTGTTATCTTGAGAGTCTATTTCGAGATGAAGATCTTAATATGAAATAGACTTCCTAGAATCCATTATTTCCTGATCACAAGCTCCTGAGGTGGAGAAAGTAACCACATAGAGAATATTTCAGTTGAAGGACATCATCAATAGAACGGAAAAAGAGTTTAAACGAGAGAGTGTGTTTACGATCTTTTTTGTCAAGAAGAGATTATATATGAATGAAAAAACCAAGCAGCAAGCATAGGTGCACAATTAGTGCCTATTGGAATCCCTAAACCATAGTTAAATCTATAACATATGGTTTATTGGCCTGTCAATGTTTGCTTTAAGTTTAGTTGAGACTTGGACCGGTTGCCTTTTAGGTGTAAAATTAAATACAATGTGAACATCTACACATTTAAATTGTTTTAAGCAGAGATAGTAGTATAACGCACACAAGGAAACGAGAAAACGATCTCATCAGACTGATATTTTATATTTTATATAAGAATAAGGACATTTAGTGTCAATAGCCTTGGGCTTTAGATATAGATAAGTCGTCAATAAAGACAATATCTGTTCTCTTGGAACATTCTAGCCAACAGTGATAAATGGAATAAAGTTTTTACGTCTCTAGTGATCGAAAACGTACGGCTAACTTTGGCATTTAAGTTATTTTCTAGACTAAACAGTAATTGGTGATTTGTGCCTTCTGGTATTTACCAAATCTGTCAACACATATGTAATATATTCTTACTTAGTTATTTGATTCTTGTTTATTGGTGTTCATTTGAATAAATGAATAATTCTAGTAGTTTTTGCTATAATTCCTTCCCCCTGTCATTTGATACATTCTGCAGTGGCACGATTTACCCTACTTGTGGACAATACATTTATCAACTCTTGGATGGAAAACAAGGATAATTTGAAAATTATACTGATGTTCATTTAGAATAGTCGCCCCAAACTTAAGTTAAGAATATGTGTTATCTATCATTTTGACAATTCTATTTGTAATCTTTGTTTCTTTTTAGTACAGGAGAGGCTTAATTTTAAAGAAGACATCTATTTCCTTTCGCATCCCTGAGGATGGACTTAATGTCCAAAAATATTGGTAATTTTTACTGTTTTATTTAATCTGTTAAATTTTATTTAATTAGCTGTTAATTTATCCCTTTATTACCTTAAACATGTGGTTTGCATTTCAAATATTTTGTTTTGTCTTTTAGAGAGATTTTGATTACTTCGAAAGTCTTTCGCCCACTTGTTAATGCTGTTTCTGTTTTTTAAATAAATATTTCATACAAACCCCTAATATTTTATTGACTTTCATTAGAAATCTCTTAAGAAGCACATAGTTTTACCTGTTAGAGGTTTTAAACAATGTACTGGTCAACATACTCTTACCAAAACTTCAATAAAATATGTCAAATTGCATGACAGTACAGCTTGGTCGGAATATCCTTTTATTTTAGACAGTTTGCATGGTATAAGGCATAATATTTGTTAAACATACAGAAAAAAGATGCTTCGTATAACAGTTCAAACACATAGTTCTTCTCAGCAGAGCAAAAATTGAACCTCTTGGCATTTAACGTTATAAAATTAATAAATGAAAACCAGATAAGAAGTACCAAAAACCAAAAGAGCTTCTGTATTGCCGAACCTTTAAAAGTAGTTTATCAAAGTAGCTGATTTGGGTTAGAATTGGTATGGAACTACAAATGTATCAGCTTAGCATAATTTAACACCAATTAGTTTAATCGACGTACGGTGGGCGAATAACCTGCTTACAATGCCTAATTGAGACAAATATGTACAGATTGACTATATAGTATTTTTATCGAATTGATGGTTGCCAAATCGTTCGCTGTGACCTAAATATTTCATGGAATAGATATGATTTAATATTTCAGCCGAGAACTCAGGCCCTATATTGCAAGAGGAAAATATAATCTAATGTTTTTTTTTCTATTACATTTGTTCCTCGGCTGTTGTCATCACTTATTTTTTTAAAGAAAGACAGCATCTTCTTCATTATCCAGGAAAATGCGACATTTCTGCCTCTCAGTGTTTTAAGTACAGCTATTGTTTTGTCAAAGAGTCTTTCTATTATTGTCCTTTAGAGACTTTCAACTACACTGAATTTATCATCGGCAACTATAATAAAGTCTAAAAGTTAAGGAAGTTTCAAATTTATTTATTTTCACATTTGTTTCAATGATTGATTTTTTTTTACTTTTAGAACAATTTGCGTGGTGATTTTATTGCGACGGTTTAGTAAGCTTTCCCTCGATGATTTATAGGTTCTCTTAATATACAAAGGGTTATATAGCTAAACTTAATAAAAGAAAACCCTAATTTAATCAGCAATCAAATGGAAATCTATTTCAATATGTCTGGGTCGGTTGGTAAATTAAGATCCAGTAACGAGTGCGATGTTATATATGCTGGCTTCATATGGCCGTAATAACAGCTGGCTATTTTAAAGAGCTGATTTTACATTTTTAAAGTGAATAACAATATGATAATTCGTTTATTTGAGATTTGCATATTTGTTTATAATCAAATATTTCGAGATAATTTAAAATATTTCCTCAATGTATATTGTAACTTCTGCAAAGTTACATTTGTATATTATTGAATACAACTCAAAAAGTCTATTATGATTCTATTTAAAGAATAAATGTGCTTGGTCTCATCACGCTCTCTATGTACATTTTAATTTGACTTCTTTCACTATCTGAACCTAGACTGTTTGCTGATTGAAGTTTGTGTTTGTTGCGCTCTGATCTCTTATGATACATTGTAAAATTTGGTGACGACAAAGTTGTTTCGATGGAAAAGCTGCTCACTTATTTACATTAATGTTTTAAATAAGACGATAAAGCCAAATCCTTTTTTCTTACATGTAAAAAAATCAAAAGTTTACCGAAAATATTCTTTTTACAAAAGTTGTTATTTCTTACCGTATCAAAAATTGTACCACTGTTGGAACCTGCAGTTCCCCCAACTTCTCCTCCTTTGAGACGGGCAACGTATTGGTCAACATACATGTACAAAAGATAAACGAGGTCCAAACTTCTTCAAAAAGTTTATTCAAACATTTAGTTCTTTCATCCTTAAATCGTTTAGTCCTTTAATCGCACTTTCAGATACATTGCTGACGTCCTATCTTGTAAATGGTTAACTTTTCTATACCCCCAGAGTTAGAATTTGAGGTAAATGAAACCACCGAATTAAACTTCTTCATTTTTGGATTTGCATCTCGAGTATGACCAGGCTGTGGTAATCTCTGTTCAAAAAATTTCGATAAAAGAAACCATTTTAATTTTAAAACTATTTTACCTACTTAACCTGCTTATGATGTTTATATTGCACAGCATATTAGATATGACAGGGCCTTTACAATTTATTTAGATTTTTGATACTGTCTCTGTGACTGACAATTAAAACAGGGTTAAAATACCAAACGTTTCTTACGATCTCTAAAAAAAATTCTTTCGGTATCAGCTGTTGACGGAAAGAATCAAAATTATGTTAAACGTAATGGTAAGTGATTGTTTTGATAAGTGTTTGTCTGATTGTTGCACTGAAATGAACACCGTTATATCCCTATTATGTCTTCACAACTGCGTTGTTTTTCGTGTTACTACCAGATCCCAGGATTGCTATAAAAGAGGGAGGCTTGGTGCGCCATAAAACCTGGTTTAACACACCATTTCTTTAAAAATGTCTGTACCAAGATAGAACTATTGCGATTCTCATTTTTTTCCTATACGTCTTCCATGTTTTGTCTTTTCTCTTGGATATTGAAATTGATCCCCAAGTTCGGTTATTTTGTTTGTATCGTTACCTATTTTCCCACAAAGGAAAATATCTGTTTATATCAAATACCACCGACGGAACAATAAGCAGATATCAATCAATCAATCAATCAATCAATCACATGATATGCAATGTATTAAATACTAAAACGCTTCATTTCTTCTATCGTTATTATTTTTAAATTTTGTGTTTTTGAGAGTCTATTGTTTTTCTTTCTTTCTGTTTTACCTTTTCTATTTGGGTTTATAATTGAGTGTTATAATTCGCAGTTCATTAAAAAAAACCCCTACTTCTGGCTGTAACTATTTGTTAAAATGTCAATAACCTGAAACTGCTAGGGGCTTACTCCTTATGTGCTTTTTTACACTCTGAGAAAATGAACATGTAAGTATTAAAATAGATGACATTGCAAGCGAAAAGTTTATTATGATATTACATTTCAAAATCAAGAATGAACCACATTATTGTCATTTGAAGTTATTAAATTTGACATTTCATTTCGATTCTATCCTACCCAAATGGCCATATGCCATGAATGTTAATACATTATGTCATTTGTTTTCGTATAAGGAAGAAGTCTGCTAAGATTAATTTGCAAATAATATAAAAAAAGATCCAATTGTTCGAACAAATCGCAATTCTTTTATCCCTTTTCATAGATTTTGATTTGAAAAATTGTGAAAAGGAAGTTCTTAATGCTCAATAAAAATTAAATGAAGGAAATGCAATCCTTTTTACGATGCTAAATATATAAAATTGTAAATTACTTTATTACGAAATACTTCAAGCAGCAATTTAGGCCTAATTGAGTAGGAATTGCTAAATGACAATCTTGTTTTATTCCCAAAAATGAAATCAGCATGCTCTCTAGTTTGCAGACGTTCTTGATCGCATATAGATAATTGTTTTAAGATTTGCCATAGACTGACATACCTAAAATAGCTAAAGATGAACAAGGAGATGAGAGAAACCACTAGTGATAAAGAAAGACCAACGATTTCCATGGTTCTGGTACCAGCCACAATGTCTTTCATTTGCTAAAAAAAAATAATGTGTACATGTTATAACATAGAAAAAAATGTGTACATGTTATAACAAAGAAAAAAATGTGTACATGTTATAACATACATTGTAGCGTTGTTGACAATAAATGCACGAGTAGCATTGAAACAATTGGATGTTCTGTTCAAGCAGATTTAATGTCGTTATGTTTATTTTATTTAAGATTTAGATGAACACATTATGATTAAAATAAAATCCATCCATTGAAAGTTTTTGTCTACATTTAAGCAATAGTGCCATACTTTAATTTTGTGACCTTTTCAATTAAACAAAAAACAAATTGCACAAAGGTTTGCCTCTTAAATTGAACTCAATACCACAAAAGACTAATTTTAAACAATGATGTTTTTGCATGATTCTGATGTACGTTTTACCTGTCTTTGAGCGTCCGTTTTTCCCGCCATAAATTTCATGAATATTTCGTAAGCTTCAGCTGTGTAACAAACTGTATAATTAGTATATCCACGTGGGTTACTGAAGTCTCCAGGTAACTTTCCTTCCCATCGGCCATCTGGACCACACTTCCGGAACGCTTCTTCTGCAAATAAGATTCTGTCTTGTTAACATTGAGATAAGATTTAAAAATAAAAGTACCGAAAATAATGGTAGCTGGGATAATCTTCATACATGTATTTCAGAGATTGTTTATGTTTTAGTCTATCAGCCAAACCGAAAAAAGCCTCTAGTTTTCGAGATGAATGTCTACCCCTGGGAACAGCAGTTTTTTGGTGGTTTGGTATAGTTTAACATCTAAACTTTCAAATTTACCTTGTTATACCGTACAAAAAGTGTCCAAACAGGGTATAACATGCGCCATTTTGAATGCACCCATTTTGACAGACACAACTCATTTTGAAAGCATTGAATTCATATTGCTGTCAAATTTTTACAATGCGATGGAATATAATTTTGTAAGGTGTTATGTAATCAGTATAATATAAATAAAACTATAGCGTATAATACTTATCGATAAGTATCGATGAAGTACCGATATCGGGGCTCTTTAAAACACTCTGTATACGTTGCTTTTTTCGCTTAATTTTTGTCATTTTTTCGTCGCTGTAGTCATATTTGCAATGTATGTTTGCTTTCAATGACCATTAATCGTTCATTGATATGCATTCTTATCATAACAGTCGATGGTTATTTGGAAAGTTACACAAATGGACAGATAATAGAGCCTCAATACTTCCTATGCATATTTGAGCTAAAACCTTTGTACAGAAACGATGCATTTAACATTCAGTTACTATTCGATAAAAAATATGTTTTTATTTCAAATGTGTGGTACTATACAAATACACATCGATATACACATCAAGAACCAAATTTGCACAATGCTTTTTTAGTAAAAGGGGGGGGGGGTCTTTGTACATGCTTCTGAAATACTTACTAAGACAATATTTTGTTCTCTGATACCAAATGATTTGCACAAAACGGTTCAAACATGTAAAAATATAGTATAATTGAATATATGTACAATATATAATTCCTTATTTTTCTTGTTTACTTTGTTATTTCCATATCCTTTCATAAAATATTTGATGTGCAAATTACAAAATTTGAGTATATGTATTCGTTAGTTATAAGACGAATAAACTACATTCCATTTTAAAGAAATGTCACTAAATGAAGGTATTTTCCTCCATCAATAAAACAATAACCGTTTGATATAAATCGGTATATTTTTTTTTATTTCAATAATTACATTGTCGAAACAAAAGGGGGGGGCTAATCTAGAAGTGTATTGTTTGAAAACTACCTTTTTATGGTGGTAATGAAATGCATCGAATTATTAAAGCCGTCACTACAGAAATCATTTAGGACATATGTTGCAAAAGCGTTAAGTCGTGTACTTGTTGGGGAAAAGTTTGTTGTATCTCGGAACCAATAACATAAATGTAAGACGCACATGTTTTCCTGTCCTAAGCTTTCCGTTTTCAATAGTAAGTTTACTAGAATGTGATATGATCTTTTTTTATATACAATTTTAGATTTAAAAAATATAATATAAACTGTTCAATTAGTAGAAATAATCTTTTTTTTTGGTAACTTTGTCTTTTGTTTTAACATCAAATTTACGTTAAGGAGGTACATCTTAAATGCTTTTGAGTAAGTCTTAAATGTACAGCATGTGTTTAACAAATTAGTGGTTATTGAAGGGTTAGTTTTGGTGTCCTTACATAACAGTCAGAGTCATGTTATCCTCTGGCCATGTATATGTAAAATTCTACATGTTAAAGAACAAGAACAAGAACAGCCATACTAGTAAATACAATTCGAACTTGAACTTTGATAGTTTTGCTCTAATGTTTATAAATTTCTGTAAACTTTTAAGACGTAAAATATGGTTTATATCTCATAACATCGATGTGCTTCCTGGCACTTCATAGCAAAAGGTTTTTACATCAATGAAATGTCTTTGCATCATTTGATAAGTGTTCGGGGTAGTCGCTTTGCTGTTTCCGACAGTAACTTTAATATAACAATAGACAAAACCAGTAAACACCAACAAAACGGGACAAAAACAGACAACATGTAAAACATGGAAACACAAAATAACTGAATATCAATCAACAACGCGAACTCCAGTCGAAACAAGAGTGAACTCAGGTGCTCCGGAAGAGTAAGCAGTTCCTGCTTGTTATAGCACACCCGTCGCATTGCCAATAGTCCATTCAGCGTGTCAAATCAGGTAAAGGAAGACAAAACAAAACCCTATGACAAACCAACATCTGCTCTCATCTGAGAGACCGAAATCCCATATTTGTCTATAAGTGCATGATGTCTTTCATAAAATTTCTTGAGTGAAGACAGCAACCGAGGAGCAACATCACCCTGTGTGAGCAATTTTTGCGTCGGACGTGTCGCTCTGCTAGGGAAATCGATGTTAGTCACGCACGCTCTGGAGTAACGAATTAATTGAGATACGTAAACTCCATCAGCTGGAGCGGACGGAATGTTGTTACACAAGAAGGGAAAGTTGACGATTGGAAAGTTGAAGTCATCACGTTTGTCATAGAGCCTTGTTGAAAGTCCTCCTTGAGAATCAATTTCGAGATGTAGATCTAAACATGAAGCAGACTTCCTAGAATCCGTTGTGTCCTTTATCTCAGGCTCCTGGGGATATATGAGATGGAGAAAGTCACTAAATCGAGAATTGTTTAGTGAAAGGACATCATCAATATAACAGAACGTGAGGTTGAAAGAGAGAGCCAGTCTACGATCTTTTTTGTCTAGAAGAGATTGTAAGAAGTCTGCTTCATATAAATGAAGAAACAAATCAGCAAGCAAAGGTGCACAATTAGTGCCCATTGGAATCCCTATTGTTTTCTGAAAAACACGTCCACCAAACTGAACAAATATGTTGTCAATAAGAAAGTTGAGCATGTCGATTATTTGGTCTTCTGTAAATTTGATCTTTTTCTTAGACTCATTGATGACAAAGTAAGTCTTGGTATAATCGACTACTAGATATTTGTAACTGCGTTTTCCATTCTTTTTGAAAAAGCTGCGTTTTCATGTGGAATAGAAGTGTAAAGTGTGGAGAAATCGAATGTTTTGATGCGCTTACAAGATGAAACTGATTTAGAGTTAAGAATCTCCATCAGTTCTTTCGAATTCTTCAGGATCCACATTTGATTGACACCATTTCTAGAATAACAACAATCGTAATATTTCTGGAGGCCGGATTTTATTGCCGTAAGTATTGAAGTCAACAAAACTGAAAGAGGCTTAGTTGTACATTTGGATGACCCTGCAATGAAGCGCTGTTTGTATGGATTTTTATATAATTTAGGAATCCAATACAGGGGTGGAATGTCATCATTATTGCCACCAACAGAAAGGCCGAAGGAGGAAATGGACAGATTTGTGATTATCAATGATTTCCTCCTTAGACAGTGTTGTAGCCGTGTATACATGTGGTGCTATTGCTGGTAAAACCAACCCCAATTCAGCTGTCAAACAGTCAATATCGTGTTTCTTGCACACAAAAATGATGTTATTTGGTGCTTTGTCAATTTAGGTAACAACAAAACTACCGAACTGGGATGATCATTCTCAAATATCTAAGACGAATATACCAAACAACGCATGACATACCAGAGAAATCGTCCGATTGGGTACAACCAAGTTTTATGCTGCCAAATCTTCCTCTTCCAAAGAGAGATAGGTTCATCGTGTTTTATCAGAGCTGGTGTTAACAAATGCACTATAAATGGGCATATAGCACATCAAAGTAAACAAGGAAAATAAGCTTTTAGATATTGTAAATCTATCTAATGATAATATTTTTACATGTTTGAACCATTTTGTGCATTTTAAATCGTACTAAAGAACAAAATAGTGTGATACTTAATACTTTAAAAGCATCTACTTAGACCCCCCTTTTTTACTAAAAAAGCATTGTGCAAATTTGGTTCTTGATGAGTATATCGATGTGTATATGTATATTACCACACATTTGAAATAAAAACATATTTTTTATCAAATAGATATCATGTAACAGAATGTTAAATGCATCGTTTCTGTACTAAGGTTTTAGCTCAAATATGCATAGGAAGTATTGTGGCTCGATTATCTGCCCATTAGTGTAAGTTTCTAAGTACCCATCGACTGTTATGATCAGAATACATATCAATGAACGATTTATGGTCATTGAAAGCAAACATACATTGCAAATATGACTACAGCGACGAAAGAATGACCAAAATTAAGCGAAAAAAGCAACGTATACAGAGTGTTTAAAGGAGCCCCGATATCGGTACTTCATCGATACTTATCGATAAGTATTATACGCTATAGTTTTATTTATATTATACTGATTACATAACACCTTACAAAATTATATTCCATCGCATTGTAAAAATTTGACAGCAATTTGAATTCAATGCTTTCAACATGATTTGTGTCTGTCAAAATGGGTGCATTCAAAATGGCGCATGTTATACCCTGTTTGGACACTTATATTCCGGTATAACAAGGTAAATTTGAAAGTTTAGATGTTAAACTAAATAAAACCACCGAAAAACTGCTGTTCCCCAGGGTAGACATTCAAAATGATATTTTTGAGGGTTGGCTGATAGACTATTTAGTATGTAATACAAATGACAAAAAAGTCCAGACAATAAATTTTGCTATAACTGACGCGCGTTTCGTCTACTAAAGACTCATCAGAATGGCGCTATATCAAAAATATTGAAAAGGCCAAACACTATATGATTATGAAGAGCATAGAACAGTAAAACCAAAAATACCAAACTGGGGAACCAGATTATTACTAAGATGATCAACCTATGTCTGGGGTAGGAAGAACCTTAGGGTTTAAACAATTTTGAAATTAAAACGGATAATTTAAAACTTTTATGTGTTCTCCAACACAAAAGTGTTGGTGCCGAAGCGGGCTAACCTCGGGGAATTAAAACTCTACCAGCAGTGCTAAAGAAGGAAGAGTAGTATTTGGATATTGGAAAAGGAACTATAGTGCGAGCGTGTATTGACATGTGATTTGATTTGGGATGAAGCTAGCTTTTGATTGGTCAGTTACTGCAATTACCTCAGCAAATAACAATGACGCATATTTGAATTACAACTAATCAAAACAAGTAGCAACTTTCCACAAAAAACTTGCCTGACTTTAGTAGTATTTAATACTTATTTTCTATTTGTTATTACACGTACATGACGTATATTATAAATGGTTATGCCTTTACCTTATTTGCAGAGCAAACCTGGTTTAAGTGTTGTAAAAATGGATATTTACCTGTAGATTCGAATTTGACATACATATTTAGTACAGCGAATTATAGACAAAACAGTACTGACATATAGATATATTAAAACCATATGTCATCTCTAGCAAAAATTTAAAGCGTAAATTGCACACTGCTTAATGGTATTATTCATGTTTGCATACAACTAGCGATCTGCTGAATATTGACACATACGTTATTGGATTTATTACACACCGTTCCAAAAAAATGTTGTTTTTTTTTCACATACAGTACCGATTATTGTACTGGTATCATATGAAACATGAAGCCTGCTCAATGAAACCCACACGAACGTTTGTTGTTGGCAGCTTATCTATGCAGTGTCTAATGCTACTCACTGGACACAATGAAAGCGTCAGTATGATATCTGATTCTCATACTGACCGACCCCATACGGTAAGCAAACAAGAGGCTCCCAGGAACCTGAATCGCTCACCTGAGCTACACAGATACACATATTTTGTAGATATTATTGTCCTTATTCATATGCAATTTAAATTTTTGAAATATCTTGTATAGTTTTCAAGCTATAGGGCTAAAGAAGTGCAAAATTTTGAAAAAAAAATCAAAAAGGACAATAACTCCCACATCAGCGGTAAGATCTTTTTCATAATTTCAGGACAGGTAGATCTTAATATGCTGATCATTATTGATTCCTGCATAATCTTGATATCTCTAACCATTTTTGAGTTATTAGCAAAAAAACTACAAGTTACCCCTATATTCTATTTTTAGCCATGGCGGCAATGTTTTTTTGACGAATCTAAAATCCGAACGATAGAATTGTAGCATATATGCTATTATACACGTGTGCCAAGTTTAAATACAGTTGGTCTTATGGTGTCAGACAAGTTAATCTTTGAAATCCAGGGGAAAAGTAATGAAAAATGGTATATTTTGACGTTTGAAGGGCAATAACTCCTAAAAGGAATGGTCCTACAGCTTTGACCTAATTACATGAAATATAGATCTTGATGTGTTAAATCATAAGCAATTTGAATTTTTGAAATATCTTGTATAGTTTTTAAGATATAGGGTTAAATAAGTGTAAAATTTTGAAAAAAAAATCCAGAAAAAGGACCATAACTCCTACATCCGTTGTTGGATCTTTTTGAAAATTTATGGGCAGGTTGATCTTGAGGTGTTGATCACTTTTTCCTTGCCAGAATTTTGATATTTGTTACCGTTTTTGAGTTATTTGCAAAAAACTGTAATTTGACCCCTATGTTCTATTTTTAGCCATGGCGGTCATATTTTTTACAAATAAAAAATCCGAACAATAGTTTTGTACACATAATGCCACTAAACAACTGCACCAACTTTGGTTGCAATTGGACTTATGGTGTCGGACAAGTTAACGTTTGAAAAATTGTTTACAGACGACGACAGACGACGACGACGGACGCCAAGCGATGATAAAAGCTCACATGGACCTTCGGTCCAGGTGAGCTAAAAAGTAAAAGAGTGCACAAACGAATGTTAAGAAATGACGGGACTATAATTTCTTGACAGACAATATAGAAAAGATGGAAATCAATATGACAAACATTTAGTTTTTAAATAGATAAATATTTAAAATATTTTCACGCTTCTATCTCGAAAAATGTTATTCCATCCTCCAAACAATGTATTTAAGAAAGAAGTAAAATATCCATGTTAATTCAATTAAAAACTATGTAAACACATGTTGTACAATAATGTAAGAGAAAGCACCTAAACAATCTAACATAATTCTGTCTATTTTGCTAGCTTGTTTCATTTACGACTGTCCAATACCGTACAAAGGTCTTTGGAGTTATTGAATGTCATGTTGGCAGCCTTTCAAGGTCTCTTGAGTTATTAAATGTCATTTTGGCAGCCTTTCTTTTATATATCTTCATTGAAATTGAGTCGAACTGTACAAATAATATCCGCCAAAGAATAATATTTTTTTTCTTATTCCAGAAAGTTGACTGCATCAGTCTAAGTGTACAATACAAGTTACGACAAATTTTCAGGCCATAACATTTGCTACGCCCGGCGCGCATTTCATCTATTCAAGACTCACCCAAGATGCTTTACCGAAATATTGAAAATGTCAGACTCTTTAAAATATGAAGAGCATAGAACAGTTAAATTTAAAATCGTACGGTGTACTATAGTTCAATCCAAGTAAGTGCCAATGTGCAGGTGCAGCATGGGTCTTTTAATTATTTTTTTTATATACTGAGTTACAATGAAAACGCAACACTTGTATTTACATCAATATTTTTTTGTATAGAAACAACATTATTAAAACAACTGGAAATTTCAAAACTTCTGAACAATAGCAACAATTCGACGCAAGCGTTTGAATTTAATGTTAATTCTTTTCTGTGCAACGGCTCACACAGTTTTCACAGTCAAATCTGAATTTCACACAGTCAAAAGCGAATGTTACTACCATTTTCTGCAACGCATGCGCGACAACTTCGTGACATTCCTTACAGCTCGTTCAAGTTGTCTTTTAGACGTTATCTGTCGTTTACTGAATCCGTCTGTTAATGTCGTTTGGGACAAGCGAGTAATTGTCTACTGTACACAATTCATTCGACGAGCAATTTTACGCCAAGATATCCCTCCTTGGACCATTGCCAAAACCTAATGTCGCTGGTTGTCTGAAAGCCTTGGCATTATCATATTTGTGTCGAAAAGAACTTGAAAACTTAGGATTTGATTTTTGTAACCGGAAGTTAAGGTTTACAAACGGACTTTTATTGAAGCTATTCATGCATGTCTGCATGTCGAAACAAGAATTTCGTGCGTTTGCACGTGGGTACTGTAGGAAAGAAAGTTTAAAAAATCACTGAACCATGAATGTATCGATTGGTTACTTATTGGTTAAAACACATCTATCTTTTCCAATTTATGAAACTTTAACATATATCAAAAATATTTTGAAATTTTAAGTGTTGCGTTTTTAATGTCACTCAGTATATATTATACATCACTTTAAACAACAATTTTGAAATTGAAATGACCGCTAATCTCAAGAAAAACGAAGAAGACTGAGAGATTTAGCACATTTTTTAACTATTGACAAAAAGTTCAAAAATTATAGTCTTTTTAATTTGTTAGTATATGTCTTGCACGCGGAACCAGCTTGAAACTTTCAAAAAAGATGCATGTATTTTAATAATACAAGGTTTTGAATAAAATATGGAGCGTGCAAGGCTATACTTTCGGGAAGGATATATATCACTCATTTGTGCAACTTTCCTATAAGCACAATGTTGAAATCATTTGCTGTGGTTCATTTCAAGCACCATTAACTAAAATATAAAATCAGCTATTCAACTACAGACGTTTTTCAAAAAATAGAAATATTTACCTTTCCAACAAGACATTTCTGATTGAATTTATTTAATTTTTATTTTTGGTTTCGCGGTGGGCTGAAAAAGGGTCTTATCGCAACCCATCCTTTAATATGTAACCCAAATGCTGCTTAAATTGCATCATTCTAGTTTAAATTCTTTACAACTGTCTGACTAACTTGTCATTTTCAGCTATTGGCTAAGAAACAGTTTGATATCACCACAGCTGTATTGAAAAAAAAAAAGCTTACTGTTTTCACTAACGCATTCACCTTAAGTAGGAGATAGAAAATAATGAGATGTGGAAAAAGTGTACGCGACACAGCCCACAATTAAACAGCAATTTAGAAAAACCACAATGGACAACCGCCAGCAGCCTTCAACGAGGCCATTTGGCGCTGCTCGCGGTTCTGCGATTGACCCATGGTCTAAATAAAATGCATATAATTCAAATCCAGCCCTGAAATAGTCACAGATAGACCCCTTTCTTAAACAAGGAACAAGAAACAGACAAGTACAAACGAAAGCTTTGTCAAAGATTCCTGGCTTAGGACAGGCACATGTAATATGTGGCGGGGTTAAACTAGTTTTTTAGGCCCAACCTCCCCCTTTCAGACAACAAATGATTTTTTTGGCAAGCGCAGAGAAGCCTTATGTAGTCTGTAGATTGGTGATGATATTCGCATCTTTCTTTCAGTCTAGACGGAGTGATCTTCCTGCATCCAGTGCTTGAGTGTACCGAATAAACATATACCATAAGCTTTGAGGAAAAAATGTTATATTTTTCTATAGCAAACTTTACAAGGACGGAAATTATTCTACGACTAATGTAGATGTAGAGCAGACTTCTCTTCGTTTTATGAAACTATTAGTCTACCGAATACTGACTGAACATGAAAGTATTAACAATACTTTATACACCGCTGTAAGTAATAACTTACAACAAACCAGTACTAAATTAAAATATAATTTATACATGCATGCATGTTGGATAAGTTCAAAACGTCCGATTAAATGTTTTTTTCGGGGCAAAAGTGATTATACATATACATGTTCAAATGATGAACAGAAGATAAATGATCAACGCTCGTCTATGTTAACCACAAAATTTAACAAATCAAACAACTCTATGAATAAATTGAAATAGAGATTTACAGGAAATCTAAAAATAACAAATGAATATTGAAAAGCAATGCGAGGTTTTAATCCTCAATTTAGCAATCAACGCATCATCTTGTCAACTTTGACTGTATTTCTGTCAAATGCAGTCTGTTTTACGAAGATAAAATGAGACTAGACTGAAATTTTATAAGCTGGTGTCATGATGTTATGTAAATTGTTATAAGAACGACTAAGCTCGTTTGATATGAAAACACAGTCAAGATGAGACAGATATTTGAATGAGGGTTACTAATATAACTTAAACTTGGATAAAAGGGGGCAAAAGTGAGTTTTAATACTTCCTCCTGCAAATTACTATTACTAAAAGTGAACCAAAGTGAAACCATTTGAATTTTTCGTTTAAATATACTATGAAATCAAAATCATGACCAAGAGTAAAGGACCAGTTTCACTTATTATTTTAGAAATATTCTAAGCATTATATGATAACAATTTCATGGTCATAATTTGTGTCCAAATCCTTACATTGTGCTGCAAAAGCAATATGTTAAATTGGAAATTGCAATAAGGTTGTGTTGTTTTCATTGTGTGTTGCATTTTTTCGTTTTGTTGTCTTGTATATAGCCTGGTACTGATATTTTTTGACTTTTTACATTTGTCGCATTTGTACGTCTTTTCTTTTTTCTAAGCCCCTGTTAGAATAAAAGGTGTTTTATATGACAATTACCTTTCTTAACTCTTTATTAGGTTGTTTCAAAATAGGCAGACAGAGGCTTAACAACATTGTTCAATACAACATCAATGGCACTATTAAGCAAACCAGAAAAGGCAAAGTCAATTTCAAAAATGTCAAAACTGACATTTTCAATAAGCAATTTATGTCCGCCTTCATTACTTGAAAGTAGTCTACAAGGATTTTATATAACCAGTTGACATTTCAAATGGCATTTTTAGTCTAAACTGTAATACCGTACAAAATTAGTTTTAAATAGAATTTACAAGGGATATAGCCTTTAAAACGTCCAAGTAATGAAGTTTAATGAATAGAAAACAACTTCATTTGACAAGACTTTCATGATGAGATAAGGATTTTCTCTATAGAACAAGAACCCGTTATAACTTAATTGCACTAGATGCATTATCTTTTAGAGAGTGATTTCCGCAGATAATAGCAATGTGGACAAAATATAACAATATAATGTACTTTAAGGTAAAAACAATTTTTCTGATCAATCCAATCAAGTTATTTTCGCTTTGTTAATTGTCACTCTTGTTTTTGTTTTCTTTTGTGATTATATTTTCGTAATGCAGTGGATGCAAAATAATATATGACAATTTTAGACAGGTTAATGAGTTTTAAAAACAAAACAGTTCTTATTTTGTGGCTTAAAGCGTTGTTCAACAAGATTTTCGAACAAGATTGGTATAAATATCTGGCCGATTATTCAAAGACTAACTTTGTCATCAATAAGTCTAAGAAAGAGAACAAATTTACAGAGCAAATAATCACCTTTCTTATTAACAACATAGTATGAAGATTGGTGGACCAGTTTTTCAACAAACAATTGGGATTCCAATGGACAGTAAGTTTGCACCTTTGCTTACTGCTTTGTTTCTTCATTCAAAAGAGTCAGACTTTTTATAATCACAACTAGATAAAATGACCGGAGACAATCTCTCTCTTTTATATTTACGTTCCTTTATATTGATTCTGTTCTTTCACCTAACAATTCTCGATTTGGTGACATTCGCCATTCATATATCCCAAAGATCTTGATAAAAAGGACATCGGATTCTGGAAGGTCTGTCTCATACATGTATTCATATCTACATCTCACAATAAACGCTAAAGGAAGACTTTCATCAAAGTATATGACAAACGCCATGATTTCAACTTTCTAATTGCTTCCCTTCTTGTGTAGCAACATTCCATCTGCTTCTGCTTAATATATAGTTTACTTATAACAAGTTATTCGTTATTCCTGAGCTTGTGGGGCTTACGTCGATTTCTTTGGTAGAGCGTTGTTTTATACACAAAAGTGTCAACACAGGGCTATATTGCTACTCTTTTGTTGTGTTCAATGAAGACATTTTATTGAAGATATCATCCAATCACCGACAGATATAGGGTTTCTATCTTTCTGTAAACTGCAGATGTTGGTTTGTTATATATAGGATCTTGTTGTGTACTCCTTTACCGGATTTGACACGCTGAATTGACCATCAGCAGCACAACGGATGTTCTATATGAAGCATAATTATATAAGCTGCTTACTCTTCCGTAGCAACTCTCCTTACTCCTTTAGTTCGCATTGCTAATTGCTATTCAGGTGATTTTGTGTTTTGTGTTCATGTTTCTTTACGCTGTTCTTGTTTGGGTCTTTTGTTTTTATCTTTGCCCTTTCGGACTTTTGATATCCGAATGCCCAAATTGGTACTTTTACTTCTTGCACATTTCAAAATGCTTTAAGTCACACATGGACGTTGAAATGTTTGAAGTACCATACGACAAAGAGCGATAAAATTTTACACTATGCCAACAAATAATAATGTTTCGTGAATAACACACAATTTTTAAAGCTTCGTTAATGCCTGTTTTTAGTCTTTATTTTGATAACAAGGAAAATTAGAGCTGATATACATGTAGATTATAATTGGTATGCTTAACAGGTAGGTGTGTAAAAAACAAGGCTAAAATTATATAAAACTTTAATTCTCACACCGTACTCTTTTTAACTTAGTCTGAAAACAACGACAGAAACGACGAATCCGTACAAAGCGTAAATAGAATACTTTAAAAAAACACGAAATATTCAAAAGAATCAACCAAATGATAAATAAACGCGTGTAAAAAATCAGATTGAATCATCATAAATGAGGGATATTAATTATAAGTTAACAAATAAAACATAGCACTGGTTTATTTTATTTTATGCTGTACTGTAAGTGTGGAAAACCTTCACTAAGTAAGAGCTAATAATAAAACTGGTTTATGCAATTACGATCAGGGAACTACTCATGCTAATTGTCTATATCTAAATGTCAAACCAAATTCGGAATACATAATGACATATTCCGGGCATTGTTTCACGAAGTCTTAAGTAACTTGGCATCTGTAGATCAATATATTTAATAGACGAAAGAAGAAATTAAGCAATTCTATACAATTTGGGAGTATTCTAGTGAATCTAATAAAAACAGAAAAATGAGCTTTTCGTTTCAAGTGGCCCTTATAGAGGACAACCTATCTATTATTAGGTTTCGTGATTGAAAATTGTAATATAAATCTTAGGCCTATCCTATAACTACTGAAAAGGACTTGATTTACTGCTGAGTGGACGTTTTTACATTCTATAAGAGAAAATATATTATCAGTCCTAAATCAAAGCTTCACTAATAGATAAATGAAGCAATATATATTTGGAATGCAAAAATTCCTCAGGCGTGACAGAAATGATTTGAGTATTGTTTATGTAGCATTTAAATCTTGTTTTGCTGACTTAAATTGCTGTTTTAAGTTGATGTAAAAGGTCAATAACATGCTCTATAGAATTTCCATAAAGACACACAACAATACCATGTGCGATAATCTAGCTCATAAACTCAGAACAAGCGTAATTTAGAGTGCAAAAGCAACTAAAACATGTAAATTGCTTGTAATTGTCATAAATTTGTATGATTTAAAGCCCAATGTAACGATTAAATTCTAATCTAGAAAATCTGAAGCCAATGAAAGCAGTTATGAACAAGACTTAAAACTATAAACAAGGAAACTATACTACAACCAGTTACATGTTACAAGAAATGTCGAATTGAAATAGGTTGTAACATGACTGAGAAAAAAAATAACATGTATAAACGACAATTATGTACATGTACATGTGTTAAACTCAGTCCCAATTAGAGTTAGTAAATAAGTGTTATCTGTTATCCTTATTACTTTTATATAATATAATTACAAAATAAATGTTCATCGCCTCATTGTAGGTCGGGTAAGAAAGTTTTAAGCATGAATATTCCGTCATGTGTAACTTATTTACATCTTTTGTATCTTATAATGTGTGTTATTTCAAAAACTTTGTGATGTTTGGTTTTATTGTTCTATGCTCTTTCTAACCATATAGTTTTGGCTTTTTCAATTTTTTGGTAGAGTGCTCTGATGTCTGATGAGTCTTAAATAGACGAACCGCGTAGCAAAATTTATTGTATGGAACTTTGTTGTAATTTTCATAAATATTTTATATAGGTTTCCATCAATATGATAAACGTAAAATCTATATCATCAGAAAATGGACACATGAGATATAGACATACGTTAAAGGACATATAGATGTATAACGTTGCTTATAAACCCAAATAATACCAACACTGATCCCTGAAGTTTATACTCTGCTCTATAATGAGGTAGGACAGGTCACAGATGTACTTACTCGTTGTGTCCAGTCCAGGAAGAGGTGGACACGGAAGAAAAATCGTTGTTTCCGCTGCAACTGAAGGCCAACACAGAACTTTATCCCATGTACCATTACAATAAACTTTACCTAAAATTAAATAAATCAAATTTAAACAAGCTACATAGAAGCTTAATTACTGTCATTGGGTAAGAAGAGAGTACCAATTATTCAATTGAACGTCAGAAGTCCGAAGGGCAGACAACACGTGTCAATTGCATAAAAACGGAACTTAGCATCGCAAAGAAAAATACAACAGTACACAAATGCAAACAACATGGTAAAATACCTTTAAATTGTGTGCCATTTTACATTATTATATCTCTCAAACACAATGTTTTTGAGATATATTGTTTTTATTTCCAGCGTTTTAATAAATTGTTGCGGTCATGAACTTGTCCGAACGGTTTAAAAAAAAACTACTCAAGGGTTCGTAATGAAATTTTGTATGATGATAGTTTGGCGCTCAAAGGTGTGCATGTTAAAATCAGAATTTCAAAAATGACTGCCGATTTAATTGAAACAGGAAAAAGCTAATGATATAGGACATTGCAAATATCTCAATAAACTAGGTGCGTAGGGTTATGAACTTTTGTAGGTTAATAGAACACAGTGAGCTCTTCAATAATATGAAACAAATTTGAAGCTATATTTACAGTTTTCGAGTTAATTACTTAGATGTGATATTTCAGGTAAAAATGAGCAATTTGTCGAAATGTTTCAATTTTAACAAAACTTGGTATATAGGGGTTTTATATGAAGTAAAAAAGGATGTGATGTCAAAAGTTAGGTAGAATGACAATATGCGTACGTTCGGGAGATTTTTTGTGTCGGGCATCCCCAACACAGTCAACAGTTCAATCTTGCATTTCAGTGTAATTGCTTTTTCTGGGGTTTTTTATTTGGCAGTTGCTTTTTTGCATACTGTCCTTTCATAATATGATGGTTAGAGTTGAATTACAAGCAGTATGTATTTGATCTAGCGCCGATTCCAAGACGACAAGCAGTGGCGACTTGTGAAATAAATACAAATGACAACAAAGTTCCAGACAATAAATTTTGCTACGCCTGACGCGCGTTTCGTCTATTCAAGACTCATCAGAGGCGCTCTACCAAAAATATTGAAAATGCCAAACACTGTATGAATATGAAGAGCATAGAACAGTATAACCAAAAATACCAAACTGGGGAACCAAATTATTACTAAGATATTCAACCTATGTCTGGGGTAGGAAGAACCTTAGGGTTTAGACAATTTTGAAATTTAGACGGGTAATTTAAAGCTTTGATGTATTCTCCAACTCAAAAGTGTTGGTGCCGGAGCGGGCTAACCTCGGGGAATTTAAACTCCACCAGCAGTGCTAACCTTCACGTGTGTTCGAAATACAAATGACAACAAAGTTCCAGACAATAAATTTTGCTACGCCTGACGCGCGTTTCGTCTATTCAAGACTCATCAGAGGCGCTCTACCAAAAATATTGAAAATGCCAAACACTGTATGAATATGAAGAGCATAGAACAGTATAACCAAAAATACCAAACTGGGGAACCAAATTATTACTAAGATATTCAACCTATGTCTGGGGTAGGAAGAACCTTAGGGTTTAGACAATTTTGAAATTTAGACGGGTAATTTAAAGCTTTGATGTATTCTCCAACTCAAAAGTATTGGTGCCGGAGCGGGCTAACCTCGGGGAATTTAAACTCCACCAGCAGTGCTAACCTTCACGTGTGTTCGAAATACAAATGACAACAAAGTTCCAGACAATAAATTTTGCTACGCCTGACGCGCGTTTCGTCTATTCAAGACTCATCAGAGGCGCTCTACCAAAAATATTGAAAATGCCAAACACTGTATGAATATGAAGAGCATAGAACAGTATAACCAAAAATACCAAACTGGGGAACCAAATTATTACTAAGATATTCAACCTATGTCTGGGGTAGGAAGAACCTTAGGGTTTAGACAATTTTGAAATTTAGACGGGTAATTTAAAGCTTTGATGTATTCTCCAACTCAAAAGTGTTGGTGCCGGAGCGGGCTAACCTCGGGGAATTTAAACTCCACCAGCAGTGCTAACCTTCACGTGTGTTCGAAATACAAATGACAACAAAGTTCCAGACAATAAATTTTGCTACGCCTGACGCGCGTTTCGTCTATTCAAGACTCGTCAGAGGCGCTCTACCAAAAATATTGAAAATGCCAAACACTGTATGAATATGAAGAGCATAGAACAGTATAACCAAAAATACCAAACTGGGGAACCAAATTATTACTAAGATATTCAACCTATGTCTGGGGTAGGAAGAACCTTAGGGTTTAGACAATTTTGAAATTTAGACGGGTAATTTAAAGCTTTGATGTATTTTCCAACTCAAAAGTGTTGGTGCCGGAGCGGGCTAACCTCGGGGAATTTAAACTCCACCAGCAGTGCTAACCTTCACGTGTGTTCGAAATACAAATGACAACAAAGTTCCAGACAATAAATTTTGCTACGCCTGACGCGCGTTTCGTCTATTCAAGACTCATCAGAGGCGCTCTACCAAAAATATTGAAAATGCCAAACACTGTATGAATATGAAGAGCATAGAACAGTATAACCAAAAATACCAAACTGGGGAACCAAATTATTACTAAGATATTCAACCTATGTCTGGGGTAGGAAGAACCTTAGGGTTTAGACAATTTTGAAATTTAGACGGGTAATTTAAAGCTTTGATGTATTCTCCAACTCAAAAGTGTTGGTGCCGGAGCGGGCTAACCTCGGGGAATTTAAACTCCACCAGCAGTGCTAACCTTCACGTGTGTTCGAAATACAAATGACAACAAAGTTCCAGACAATAAATTTTGCTACGCCTGACGCGCGTTTTGTCTATTCAAGACTCATCAGAGGCGCTCTACCAAAAATATTGAAAATGCCAAACACTGTATGAATATGAAGAGCATAGAACAGTATAACCAAAAATACCAAACTGGGGAACCAAATTATTACTAAGATATTCAACCTATGTCTGGGGTAGGAAGAACCTTAGGGTTTAGACAATTTTGAAATTTAGACGGGTAATTTAAAGCTTTGATGTATTCTCCAACTCAAAAGTGTTGGTGCCGGAGCGGGCTAACCTCGGGGAATTTAAACTCCACCAGCAGTGCTAACCTTCACGTGTGTTCGAAATACAAATGACAACAAAGTTCCAGACAATAAATTTTGCTACGCCTGACGCGCGTTTTGTCTATTCAAGACTCATCAGAGGCGCTCTACCAAAAATATTGAAAATGCCAAACACTGTATGAATATGAAGAGCATAGAACAGCATAACCAAAAATACCAAACTGGGGAACCAAATTATTACTAAGATATTCAACCTATGTCTGGGGTAGGAAGAACCTTAGGGTTTAGACAATTTTGAAATTTAGACGGGTAATTTAAAGCTTCGATGTATTCTCCAACTCAAAAGTGTTGGTGCCGGAGCGGGCTAACCTCGGGGAATTTAAACTCCACCAGCAGTGCTAACCTTCACGTGTGTTCGAAATGATGGTTATTTTCAACAACTTAGTTTCTTTTATTTTTCATAACATCAGCTTCTACGAGACAAACTGGTAAAGACTCTGAACGTGTTTTGAATGCTAAAAAGTAACTTCCAATGAATTATGATCATAACTCTGACTTATTTACACAGTTTTTCTTGACATTGATAAGAAATCTTATAATTTGGTTTGCTTTTCTGTAAATATTTGGGCCAGGAGTAATCTCTTTTACGACTGACAATAAATCGAGACATAATTGGAAAATGGTTCCAATGTGTTCTTTGGGATTTTCATGGCTTTAAACTGTATTCATTATTTACAATTAATGGTTTACGACCGAAAATGTTAGTTTTGAGAAAACCGTGTTTCGTAATGGAAACCGGTGCGCATTACAAAACATGTAATACATGAAATATGCACAAGGCCTAAAAAAGTATACAGTTCATACTTGAACATTAATATGATGAGTCTAAATGGACAAGACGTGCGTCAAATGTAGCTTAATTCATTGTCTAGAACTTTGTTGGATTTTTTTTATTCACCGAGGATAGACCACTCCGGAATCAAAACTTTTATGCTGAAGAACGCATCAAAGCTATAAATTACCAGTTTAAATTTCAAAATTGTCAAAACCTTAAGGCTTCTTCCTTCCCCAGACGTAGGTTTATCTTAATCATAATTTGGTTTCCAGTTCAACATGTTTAGTTTATTGTTGTATACTTTTCATATTCATACATATTGTTTGGTACATGTATTTGCTTTGTTTGGATAGAGCACCTCTGATGGATCTGAAATGCACGAAATGTGCATCAGGCGTAGCTGAGCTTATTGTCTTAAACTTTGTTGTATTTTTTAAATAATAATAATAGATTGTTCAATAATATTTGATTTGCTTGTACAGCTCAAAAGTAAATCATAATTACCTTACATATATATATAGTGTGTACCAAGTCAGGACCATTGCGAACTAAAATTTCCTCGTTATGTCTCTCTTGTTTTTTTCTTTGCTGTCGGAAAATTGAGATTGATCTATCAAGTTCTGTAGTTTTGTTATTATCTTTTTTTCTTTTAAAAGGAACACATACAAGCTTATGATTCTTTCAGTTTGCAAGAAATAATCCAAAGTATATATTATTTGACGGCCGTACCATTTTTTATCATTTAAGGTAGAATGGCAATATCTAACAGCCGTGAAGCTTAGCACTGCTAATGGAGTTTTAATTCCCCGAGGTAAGCCCGGTCCGGCACCAACACTTTGGTATTCGAGAACACATCAAAGCTTTAGATTATCCGTTTAAATTTCAAAATTGTCTAAACCCTAAGGTTCTTCCTACCCCAGACACAGGTTGACCATCTTAGTTATAATTTGGTTCCCCATTTCGGTATTTTTGGATTTATTGTTCTATGCTTTTCATAATCATAAAGTTTTTGTTTTTTTTTCAATATTTTTGGTAGAGCGCCTCTGAATCTTGAATATACGAAACGCGCGTCAGGTGTAGCAAAATTTAATATCTGGAACTTTGTTGTCATTATAATTTATAACACCCGTGAAGTACAAATGACAACAAAGTTTCAGACAATAAATTTTGCTACACCTGACACGCGTTTCGTCTATTCAAGACTCATCAGAAGGTTAGCACTGCTGGTGAGTTTTAATTCCCCGAGGTTAGCCCGCCCCGGCACCAAGACTTTTGTATTGGAGAACACATCAAAGCTTTAAATTATCCATTTAAATTTTCAAGATGTCTTAACCCTAAGGTTCTTCCTACTCCAAACACAGGTTTTCAATCTTAGTTATAATTCGGTTCCTTATTTCCGTATTTTTTTATTTATTGTTCTATTCTTTTCATAATCATATAGATTTTGGCTTTTTCAATATTTTTGGTTGGACGCCTCTGATGAGTCTTGAATAGACGAAACGCGCGTCAGACGTAGCAAAATTTGGATGGGTTGCGATAAGACCCTTTTTCAGCCCACCGCAAAAGTCAAAAATAAAATTAAGTAAACTATATCACAAAATGTGTTGTTGGAAAGGTTAATATTTTTAATTTTTGAAAATATACATCTGTAGTTTAAAAGCTTTTTTATTTTTTAGTAAAAGGTGCTAGAAATGAACCAGTGCAAATGATTTTAACATTGTGCCTATGGGAAAGTGGTGCAAATGAGTGATATATATCGTTACCGGAAGTATAGCCTTGCACGCGGAACCAGCTCCATATTTTATTCAAAAACTTGTTTTATTAAAATACATCTTTTGTGAAAGTTTCAAGCTGGTTCCGCGTGCAAGACATACTGCAAATTTAAAAAGACTGTAATTTTGGAACTTGTTGTCAGTAGTTTAAAAATATACGAAATCTCCCCGTTTTCTTCGTTTTTCTTGAGATCAGCGGTCATTTCAAATTCAAAATTGTTCTTTAAAGTAATTTATATATATTATAAACAATTTATAGAATTGTTAACACTGGCTTCAAGTATATGAGCACAAAATTTCAATTTTTTGAAGTCCTACCTTGAAATTTTCTTAAAATCAAGAAGAAATTTTCATTCAAAATGGGTCAATTTTGAACATGATTTTCCAAGCTGAGTTGTTTCAAAAGTATTTAAAAGTAGTCTTTTACAACAGTACAATCATTTTGCTACAAAATAAGGTATAAAGTAACAGGATATGAAATACTTTTTATTTTTCGCCTACAGATGGGCCAAAATAGGGCCTTATCGCAACCCATCCTTTAATTTCTGGAAATTTGTTGTCATTATAATTTCTAACACCCGTGAAGGTTAGCGCTGCTGGTGGAGTTGTAATTCCCTGAGGTTAGCCCGCACCGGCACCAGCACCTTTGTGTTGGAGAACACTTCAAAGCTTTTAATTATCCATTTAAATTTTAAAAGTGTCTTAACCCTAAGGTTCTTCCTACCCCAGACATACATGTACATGTAGGTTGATCATCTTAGTTATAATTCGGTTCCCCATTCTTAATTTTTGGTTTCGTTGTTCTATGCTCTTCATAATCATATAGGTTTTGGCTTTTTCAATATTTTAGGTAGAGCGCCTCTTATGAGTCTTGATTAAACGAAAAGCGTAACAAAATTCATTTTAATTTCAATGGTTTGAAGAACTAGTATTAATTCTACCTGGAACCTCACCTAGAACATTTGTAAAATTATCGCCATCCTAACACTCACATTTTAACATTAGTATTTAAGAATATACTATACTAATTATTTGGTTTATTGAACCACGAACTAATTCTTTTTGGTGTCAATTGAATAATCGTTAAAGAAGATTATGTAAAATATGCAGCATGTACAATTTAGTTTATGCTTCTATTATCTCATCTCATCGTTGTGAAATATGTTGCTCTAAAAATTGGAAAAATAATCAGTTGAAAATAAAAATCACCCCATTTGTCGTATAAAGTTTCACTGAGATAGTCACCCTTGTCAAATTTGAGTTGCATTTCCAAGGATGACAGAGAATACAGGTAACCATATGATCCTTAAAGATTATTAAAACTTTGTTTTTATTTCGCAAAATATTGATTGGTTAATCCTTTTAACCCAAACATCAGATTGCTGTCACATACACTTTTTGGTGTTCTTAATATATTGAATGTGTAAAGAAACGTGAAAAAGTGATATAATCTGTACCACAATTCCTGCTATGCCATGGCCACGTTTATTTTTCCATAGATCCATTATAAAATACTAGTAATTTGTCCTGTTTTTGAAATAAATCATAGGCCAACGACCGAACTGTTTACAATGCAAAAAAGCAGTGATATTCGTTTAATATATAAACGGAGAGGAAGTTCGACAAAAAACCATTCCTACTGAGAATTGCAAACATTGAAGTGTTGTTCAAAGGGAGATACGAATACAGAGGGATTCATTGTGATATTTCACATAAAATTGTATTAAACATTATAAAATAAAGGTAAAAATGAATAAAAGTAAGGACTTGGTAACATTGAAGTCTCTGGTTTGTTTTCCATTGTAGATATTGAATTGCCGTTTGTTTATGTATGTTATGTCGTTAACACTTACTAGTACTTGTCCCATTATTGTTTATTCTAGAAAAGGCTATGATAATAGATGGGTTTAAGAACGCAATGGTCCGTAATTGGTTAAGGCATGAAAATAGCCAAGTGTTTGATATTGAACAAGGTTTTATGGTTCCAAATCCTCATGAATATAAACAAATCAAATATATGGTATCTTTCAATTTTGACCGGTTATCTTTTATTGAGTTTGCAATATTTTCCAGAATATGATTTCAGAAATTCTGCTGAATACTAAAAATCTTCGAAAAATATCAAGATAGCAAGGACTAGACCAAAATCGTGTTTGCATAGTAAATTCTTCTAAAAAGCAATGATTTTTATGAGTAGAGCTTTTCAATTCATTGACATGTATTCAAAAAGAGAATAAGTAAAGTACTAATATTTAATTTATAGTGTGTTTTTTCTAAATTTATTGTAAGCTGTTCATAGTAGACACTATAGAAGTTATTGTAACCTTTTTGGATTACATATGATTGATTGACGCTTGTTTAATGTCCAGTCGACAAAATTTCAGTCATATTCAGGACAAGTACAAAAAGAGACAAAAACATGAGTTGGGTCACCCGCCCAGGACAAAGTACGCATGACACAGACCCATGTATACCATGTGAAAAAGGACATTGTTATGCCACAGTACAGAAAAAAATGAAGCAATCTCAAAAAACATGTAAATGTATACCTCTTTTTGGATAAAGTAAACTTACATTGAAGAAAATTAAGATATAACGCATTAAACAATTCTTGTGTCTCAATGCTGTTCCCCTTTGGTATACATATTTTTAGTGAGTATATCTTAATTTTGCTACATTCATTAGTAATTTAACATCTTACCATGATTTTAAAAACCGATATGCTCTTAACGAGCCAAAAAAATATACATTTTTTTTTTATAAAAGAAATGAAATCCTAAGCTAAGCTCTTGAGAAGATGGCTGTTTTATTCTTTTAAACGAAAAAAAACCACGTAATTTTAAACATTACAAAATATAAAACTATATTTAGAATCGGCCTTAAAACTTTTACAGTTTAAGCAATTTGATCAACTGTAATGAAAGAATTACAATGACATTTTAGCAAAAGATTCCTTAAAAAATCCACTTAAATCTGTTGTTCCATTTCCCTAAAGGGCATATTTTATTATTCATTTGAAATGTTCAAAATTTCTTCATATAGCCATTCTGTTAAAGACTAATTCGATTGTCACACAATCAATGAGATGGCAAGCTAATGTGTTGCGAATTACTTTGCGGCATAGGAATCTGTTAGGTCACAAAATGTAGTACGCTTTCGAATATTAAGATTGTTGGTAATGCAATTTTATAGTCTTTTTAAGGATTTTGATCTAAAATAAGATTTTCTATCGCAAAATGTCAACCAGCACTATAAACCCCCTACAAACTTGATTGATAAAAAAAGTTAAAGATGCCAACAATGAAGAACATATTCTATTTGTGTACTCTTGGAGATTGAGATTGATCCCCATAGCTCGGTAATTTTGTTATTACCTTTATTGTTATGTTTTTGAAAAATTCAATGCATGATTATAATTTTCATGAGCTAGATCGCTGCAATAGCAGCAATTGTTGTTTATAAGAAAACAAAAAGCCTTTAAAGGTTTTTAGCCTTAATGCTTGATTTATTTATGCTCTTAGATAATCATCAGCTTACTTGCACTGATCGTCCTGCGAGATACATTTTTATCATGGGTTTGGTTAATTTAATATTAAGTATTTTTCTTTGATATTCTTCAAAGCATTGGCGTTAAAAGCTTTGAACTTTTGACACGAGCATCTCGAGAACTACAATACACAGAGCTCGAGTAATCCTTTAAGCTCGTCAATAAATACTTCAATACTTATAATTAGACACTTGCTTGTTATTGTTTTTTTTTATCACATCAATATATGAGATGGTTATGGCTTGGAGGCATTTTAAATGAAACGGAGGATAAATCCGGAGCAGAAATTCTTCCTACGGCCATTGATATTAGAAACGATTGCGAAAAGCAAAAAAAAAAGACTGATCATATAACATGATACATGTAAGTCGAAACAAAACAAACAATAATCATCGCATCAAAAAGTCATTCATTTCGTAAAAATTCGAATAACATGTTCCAGACATACATTTTTAATGTTAAAAAACAACAAACACATGAATATCCTCACCCGGGTTAACCCGTGATCGTGAAGTCGGTGGTTATCGTGAACTCGGTTAGGCAAAATGTAAACAAAATAAGAATTGACCAATGGGATAAGAGAAATTTCGACTAAAATGTAGTCGTAAACGCGGTTAATGTTATCGTTCAAACCGGTTCGTTCCTTTTTACTGTTATCGTGAACTGCGAATTTCTATAATGTAATATGTACCCAAATCTTCTTTCTCTTATCAAATAGTGTTAGTTCAGATGTTTGAAACCTTTGTTAGTGTAACAAATTAATTTTTGGTCTTTACAATTAAAGAGTATCTCATTTAGGAAAGAAACCAAAAAAGATAAATATAGGTAATAACCGCACTATTAGGTTATCAACCATATGCAATTTACCACCAATTAATTACATGAATTACAGCCGGTGTTTGGGAAACTTGGGGTTTATACATGCGTCCGATTATTTATTTCTGACCCTGTTAAAGTACTTTATAAAGATTAATATTACTTTTTTTTTAATTTACTTTTCCATAACAACTGGGTTTAATTGTTTTGGTCGTGGTCCAAAATCTTGGAACTGTATATAAACGGTATGGCAAATTGCAACTTCGAATTCGTTTTAAATTTAAAAGCAAAAAAGTTAACAAAATCCTTGGACGGACAGACACACGGACACGAATAGATATCATTAACAAAATAATCCCACCGCTTATTCAATATTGGCACCTACCAATTATATTTTTAAATATAAAAAAAAATTAACCATGTCAAGACAAAATGACCGTCTTTTTCTGATACACGAAGTGGATCGAGAGCGACAGACCTAAATCAATTCCAACACTATGGGACTGCATACTTATGCTGCATACCAAATACCAAAAGGCTGCGATAAGTAGTTGTTAAGATAATTGTTACGACTTCTTTCACTGTCATTTTATAAACCGGAATTTTTATATTTACTGCGTCGGGAATCCAGCAGAAAGAGGGACATTTGCGACCCTTAATCATATCATTGACCTTTATAATTAATTATCAATCTTATGACAGTTATGCACAGAAGAGGGCTTCGCTTGGTTACGACGGGAGGCGAAGAGGCCCACAAAGGCACTAAACTTGTTTGTTCGAAGATGTCCACTTAAGAGCGCTCAGAAACGCCTGACAATGGATCCGTTCGCTTAGCCCATAAAACGACTGGGGTATGTGCTTAAGGGGGTACAGAACACCTAAGGGAAATAACTCTTAAATATCACTTTAACGTTTTAATCAGGCACAATTATTCAAAGAAATGAAGCTTCTAAATGATAAAAATTTGAAATGTTGCAATTCCATTATATTCAATGAAATATTTCCCAAGAAACCTATGGTTCAATTTTCTTAAGATTTGACAATTAAATTTATATGAATAAAGCGCATATTTATGCAAATTTTCATGAAAATTAAACGACCCAATTTTATTTTAGCTTATGTGTTGGGTACCCCCTTAAGGTGGTTGAATGGGCATCCCTGTCATAATGAATACAGGAGTCATCATGCTATAATTCGAAAAACCTTACCGCAAACCATAGTGGACCAAGGTGGGGCCTGTGACTGATCCAGAAATTTTGAAAGGGGAGGGCGCGCAATTATAAAAAGTCTTTGCGACTTCTTATTTAATACAGTTCCTTGCCAAATTTTCCTGTCAAACGGGAGGGCACGCGCCCGCGGCACGCCGGTCCTTAACCCACCTTTGATTAGTCACGCTTCATGCACATAAAAGACCCCTTTGAAGATCGCAAAGTAGGTGATCACAAATATAGGCCAAATTTTTCGCCCCTACCCACCTCGCCCTTTTTCCTGTGTACTTCAAAATTTACAGTTCTTTTGTTGCCCACACCAACCCCTTGTTTTTCTTGCTCAGTGTGTGTAGGTTCAACAATGATTCAGTATTGTATTTTCGACAGATAAGGGTTGCCTATGTGAATCTGGTAAAGGATTGGCTATATCCCACACTGTTAAGTGTTCCAACTAGTATATGACCTCATTTCAGGTAAGGGTTCTTCATTGTCAGTCACCATAGGTTAAAGTTCAAGATAATGCGATTTTTGGGGGAAGGGTTTTGTAATTTTCTGTGTACATTGGCCTATGCGGGTACATTGGGGGTACATCAGCCTGTCTTGTGAGTTGGTTCGTTTTCCTTCTCGTTTATTGTCGTACATTAGCCCTTTTTGCATGGCATACATGAGGCTGTGCTATGGATGCTGCGTCTTGAGTCACGATTCAATTCTTTGTTTCAATTAGTTCTTGTCCTGATTATGATTGAAAAAATGTTGAATGGACATTAAACCAATATCAAACAAGCAACCTTGGCTCCGTGCGAAAAAAAACATTTTACAGGAAATACATGCCCAATTTCTATTGAAAGCCTTCAAGATTCTTTATATAGCAGAAATCCTTTTCAATGTTTTTTTTTCTAAACCTGTGCTGTCAAAACATATTTTTGATAGAAAAAAAGATTTATCATGTTTTGGGTTTTTTTGGGTTTTTTTTTTTTGGAAATGGTTGTTCACTTAAATACTGTGCAAAAGTATGCTGTTAAAATCGTATAAAAATACTTTGTGATTTTAAATTCGTCTTTTTTTTTTGTCACAACAATTTGTATATTGTATGAATCTGCACACTCCGTTTATTATTTTAAAGGGCGTTAACAACTATTAAGGAAATACCTTTTTATACATATTTTTTAATGGTCATAGAGCAAATGCTTCATAAATCGTTACTGCACAAATCTAGGAATTATGTTCCAAAACGTTCATTGTAAACCTTTTGTTTTAGTATATCTCAACAGAAAAGTGTCATTAAAACATATGCAATATGTTTTAAAATTAGAAGTTACCGTTGAAGACATACGTAACCATGTTGTGTTGACGATAACTTAAACCGAGTTAAACGATAACAATTTTTATTTTTAACCGCGTTAACAACAACAAATTAGTCAAAATTTCTCTTTTCCCATTGGTCAATTCTCGTTTGTTTACATTTTTGCCTAACCGAGTTCACGATAACCACCGACTTCACGATCACGGGTTAACCCGGGTGATCCTGGTGATCATGTTTTATCCAAAGCAACGTGACACTGCGGTATACATTTTTTATACATTTGTTGCAACATAAATTGGATATTTATCATCGTTTGTTGTTTGACAAAACTCAACATCTGCCTATTGCACTTGGGCTAACTGTTGAAAATCGGTTAGTACGTATCCAATATGTTGATGATATAGTATTAAAATAGGTCTGAAAAAAATGTCAACTGTATTGGAAATACAAATGACAACAAAGTTCCAGACAATAAATTTTGCTACGCCTGACGCGCGTTTCTTCTATTCAAGACTCATCAGAGGCGCTCTACCAAAAATATTGAAAATGCCAAACACTATACGAATATGAAGAGCAAAGAACAATAAAACCAAAAATACCAAACTGGGGAACCAAATTATTACTAAGATAATCAACCTATGTCTGGGGTATTTCAACCTATGTCTGGGAATGATACAATGACGAAACGTAAAAACATTTTCTGGTTAAAGAAAACTACACAAAAGAAAGCTTCGTTTGCCATGTAATACAAAAGTACCAAAAAGCAGAAAATTGGAGTTGTTTGTCTCAAAATACTGCCAAAAATAAAAATATGAATTAAACAAATACCTGTGTTTTTAAAAGACGACTTTATTTCATCGTAATTTTAATGCATATACGTTTGCTTTTTCTTAAAAGATGCATCCACGTAACATTCAGTTATAATTTTAAAATTTCCCATCGAACGGAAAAAGTATGAACGATGATGTATAAAAACAACATATTGTATTTTTTAACATGATCAGCTCTTTATCAAAGTATTTCATTCCCTTTTTATATTTGCAAAAAAAGTAATGTAATATTTTGCCCCCTACATGACTAAAAAATTCAAAATCGTCATAGAATACCCTGTTTTTTTGGTGTCTATAAAATTGAAAAATTGAGAAGATTATTGGAAATTGAAAGCATACTCATCATTTTGAACCATTGTACTCCATATATGAAGTGAATTTCCATAAAATACCTGAGATTTATTTTTTCATAAATAGGGGGCCAAATGTGGCCCTTGCCATACCATGTCCTTTGAAAAATACATGTCTTTAAGCAATTAAATGTTAGATTTAAGAAATGTAACAATCTCATGGATAATACATATCAAATTGATTTATACATGATAATTTCTTGTAAGCAGTGTCTAACTTATTCACTCCGAAAACTTTCATAATTAATTTTTTCAATCCATAACGACCCAACCGAATTATATGCGTCAGAATGTAGTACGTTTGTTGTTTTCTTTGCTCAAGCGCAGTATTTAACGTTGGAGTTATTGGGTGTATTGTTTAATCAAGGGACGAAAATATTTGTCTACAGATGACATTTGACCACACAATTAACTGTATACAATGTAAAACCATTTGCACCATCGGCAGAACAAATTGACTGATATATTCAATGATTTTTGAGTTAATACATAGTTTACAACAACTCGGTTTTTTTTTCTCTGTAATCTTGATGAAAGCTGTACTTGGAAAAAATCAATCAGTATTTATTAGTTCTAATGGTGGCGTCGTGTACCAATGTCTGCAAATTATCCAGCCAATGAGTAGAGATGATAAACGTTGCGTTATATGCCAAATGCTCAACGACATTCATTCCATGTAGTTTCAGTCCATGTTTTACACTAATTTGACGGGCAAATAATACCATAAATAAAATACATTTCCATAGATTGATGCTTGATTGCTCGTATTAGGAAAATGGAAGTTTTATGGTCCATTTGGCACGCCTTTAGAATTTAAAAACAAGAACTTTAAGAAAGACCTTGGTGATATGATTACAAAAATACAGGATTACCCGGGGATTAGCTAAACCATTGTTCTAAATTTTATAATTTTCAATAAAATTGTAAGTTTTAACATGCATTAAAGTAGGACTTATTTTTAATTTCTATTGTCTTGCGTTTGTTTTGGTCTGTGAAAATTTTCTGATTCTTAAATCCCAATTTGTTATTTTGTTGTTTTCTTTATAGATAAAACATATTTATGCTTGTAGAGTTCTAATGGTTTTGAATTCATAAAGGTTTGCACAACTTTTGTCAGCAACTTGCCAAAGGGTAGTGGTTCACTGTGGGTTCTCCATTAGAACAGACTGCACCGTTTGACCACATCCGATGAAACAGGCTATTTAACACTCACTAATATTTACCTATTTCACCTAACTTAATTTGTGAGACTAAGATTATTCATGAAGTCGGCAAAGAAGTAATTTTAGTTTTAAATAGGTTCATTTGGTTTTCCTTTGCTTTATTGTTTTGTTTTAGAAGAAAGAGTTTATAATATGTAGCGAGGATACGTCACATAAGTCCTCCTAAATGCTGATATCGATGCCCGAGTTGATACATAATAGACATCAGATCAACAAATAAAAAAACGGTAAAAGGATGTATCGTATTCAACAAAGGTTTCAACTGCATGTGAATAATAACATGAATAAATATACCACAGGAATAGATGCTATGATGTTATTCCCGTGATATGTTAACGTCAAATGTCTTGAAAACGAGCACATGGTCCAATATTTTTTTTTATTAAGGGGACCATTACCAACAACGATAATAGCAATTTTGATTCTTTATTATGTTTATATGTTTTCGCTGTTTTTGGCGATGAAATGATCTTTTCGCAGTCGTGCTGTAGCAGGAAATGCCCACTCTACCGGAGCATCTGAGTTAACTCATGTTTAAACTTGACTTGACGTCGCTTATTGGTTTAAGTTGTAATATTTTTGTCGTGTGGATTGTTTTTGTATTGATTCGATAAATAACAATTATGCTGTTTAAATGTCCAAAGTGTACACCTTAAATGATACGGGAATTGTATACCATTAACCTTGTATTTATTCATCATTTCTTTTGAAATACCTAAACGAAGTCAGAACAGACGCAGCCTATAAATTCTCTGGAAGGTATCTTAAATGAACAGTTTTAGGAGAAAACAAGAACGGAATTCCTGGGTCCCCCGCCGAATAGGAAGTAGGTAGACGACAGACCTGGAAACGCATCCCATCATATAAGACCCCTACTTAAAGCTACGGAATATCAAAAGCATAGGATTAAAAGTAGCTGAGAAATCTGTTACGAAGATTTGTGTGTCGGACGGACGCCCAGCATTTCTATGTACCCGATCTGTGTTGTGGCGGGGACAAAACCAGTTTGCATTTTCTTTTTTCCTGATATGGACCTAAATCATGACTTACTCAATTTTCATTTTCAATATGGTTTGAGTTTTATTAAGAGCTAAACAATACTAATAATTATGTAATTCTAGTTATTTTGTTTTTAATGAATGATTTTTATTATATTCATTTCTTATTGTTATTTAAGATGTGTGTGGGTTATATAAGTGGTGACCGTTTGAAACAAAAGGCAAATCATTGTTTGTGTCTTAATGTTACAAGATAAGAGGATTAAAAAGTAATTTAGTCCATGTTTATGAGCAATTATGAAAATTCATAAGTTTGAAGGGGAGATAGTTAATATGGCTTTACATTGTAATAAACACAAAAAAAGAAATGAATTAAAGAGTTGTTACTTCTTAAGAATTTCATATCACTAAAATATACTTTATATTTAGTTGTTCTTTAAAAATGTAAGCTTTATGCAAAATATACTATTAAGGTGTAAATTGTTATTATTAGTATTTATTAATAAAAAAATGCAAATAAATATGTTGTATATTATTTTGCCCGAGATGAATGCATCAAGCCCATAAGATCATTGACCTACATCAATAAGTGGATATATTGTGAATGACCGAAATGAACTAGCCATTTCTGGCCGATTTATCATGTCGTGAAGGGGCTTTTTTGGAACTATATGTATTTATTAAAGTATATAGAATATCAAATTAAACATTCTATTATTTGATTTCTGTTTACTGTCAAAACAACAAAACTTGGTATATTTTCCATCTAGCTTATAAACAGTTAATTCAACCACGTGTTTTTGTTTATCTGTTGGTAGTCTACAAGAACAACTTTATTTGATTTTCGATGTAATCTAGCATATGTTTCATGCTTTGAAGGCTCAGGGGAATTTACCATACCCCTTTAAAGCATAAGATATCTTTTCAAAAATCTCATGTGACAGCAAAAACGATGTAAATCTCATTGAAATGATGAACCAATTGCAAGTGAAAAATACTCAATCAACAACAAAAGCCTTCATATAAAAAAGAGATAAGTATAATGTATATACCGATGGGCAATTCCAAAATATGTGAGGTGTTTACTGAAAAAACTATGTTATATCATGATACATCTGTATATAAACCGCTTATGGTTATAGGTTGGAAAGGGGGGTTCTTCTTCACCCTTGTTTTTAATACCCAAATTATTAAAAATGCAAGCACCCTATAGACACTAGATTGGAACAAATATTTCTTTGTCAATATTTTGCATAAGTTTTTACACTGATCATTCACGTGTTATTTTATAGCAACCAATCGCATTCTGTCTCTATTTTATGCCACGGTTTATCTTGGGGTAACAAATTACTGGTGTCCGAGGTTTGCATTTGCGCAATTGTGACCTTATACTTTCTTCGAATGATGCTTTCGTTGATATATTGCAATAATTATTCACAACGTGATGAAAAAAGACAATAAGTGATTAGAGTAAAGATAAGGTTTCAAATTCAACATCCGAATACACACGTAAAGTACCACGCAAATATGTTATATTGTTGTTTTTCCTGCTAAGATCTGAAATTAATATGTTTTAAAATCCTAACAAGTAACTAATAGTTTGGGATTTTTTTTTTTTAAAGTGTTACAGTTGACAATTTCACATCATTTTCATCACAATTTATAAATTTCATGCATTTTAACAATCTATTAGAACGAATCATTAACATTTATCATTAATGTTATTACCATTAACCATTAAAACGCCTTTTTATTTCACCGAAAAAGTATATTACATATAATTTGATTGTAGAAACTTAATTATATTAAGTTGTTGAATATAATGTAATTTTTTTGTGGTTTTGTTCTGATCTTTTACAAATCCCAGCTTGAAAAAATGAATATTATCCACATACATTTCAGATTGATATTTATTATTATGTACATACGAGGTCATTGTAATTGCGTTCATAAAACCGCCTCGAGCACGTGGAGTGGATCTTTCCTTTGCGTTAGTTATGGAATGGTTAAAGGAATGGTTAGTGTTATTTCTTCTCTAATTTTCGTCCGATTTATCAACCTCTCAACCAGTTGTGGAAAAATATTTCTCACCTCTAGAGAAAATTTTGTTCTCAGCGTATTTGCACGTGCAATTGATGGGCAACTTTTTTGCAATTATTTACCTGTAGACATTAGAGAAAAATCTTCTACAACTAAATTCTCGATGATTATGGAATTTCTAACATCTCGAGAAATAAATTTGATATTTTAATCGATCGGCAAGCCTCGCCATTAAAATAATCAAATTTATTTCTCTTGATGTTAGAAATTCCATAATCACCTCGATCGCATTGTAGAAGCTATATATACCATATAATACATTTATTTAATATTTTTTCATAGTACACCTGATACTTTTTAATCAAATAGTTGTAATTTTACCGAAGTCGTAAGGTTTTTTAATAAAAATACTTGTAGGGGTGGATTGTAATTATCATGATTTATTATAAATGAAAAACAAAAATCATAGTTATACTTATAAATGTAACCCACTATGACCGTTCAGAGTCATCTAAGTCAATACATTGTATATGCAGTTTATTGTACATTTCAAATACACTTTATTTCAAAAAAAAAATTAGAAGTATGTTCAATTTTTAATATCTTTCAGGAAAATCATTATGTGAGATGAAAAATTTCGACTGTTTACATATAATTGAAATTAAGACATCATTTTGATAAGAAAAGGGTAGCTTAGCACAAAAAGTTGGTATCCCATTGAGCACAAAATATTAACCTCTACTTTCATTCTCGTTTTATACCCAACCAAAACTGTTTTAAGGTCGGCTTCAAATAAAGAGGTAAAATTAGTATCGTTCTCTTTTATTTCATTTATTTTGAAATCGTTCCATGTGTTTTTCATACTTTTTTTCCTTAAGGTTGGACGTTACGATAAACAAATAATTGTACACTGAACGATATGAAACACAACTTCAATTTTCGTTATATTCTATTGCTATTTTCACGTAATCTTTAGGTAATGTTTCCGAAACCGTATCTTACAAACAAAGTCCGTGACATATCCTTTTTTGTAGGATGCATCATAAAATTTCCAAGGAATATTATGTTTTTTGTCATCATTTGGATATCGTGTGTCAAATTAATTGTTAATTTCCCGCAAAAATTACAGTTTTCAAATGTATAATTTTTTAAATGTATTATTTCATATATGGATTTTTATCACTAAATATATACAGCATGTGTGCCAATTTTCATTGAAATCTGGATATATCTTATTTGGTATCGTCCCAATCAAAAGAAATCATTTTATTCTTCTGTTCTATTCTCTATATCATTCTTTGCCTTTTAATTAATATTCTGTTTATCTTAGTTTTAAAATGTAAACATCAAAAGAGACGATTTTGAATTTTTCAAATTTTTAATAGTTCTAGTGTAAAGAGTAACACCACTATGTCATTTGAATATTTCACAAGATATGTGTTAAACATTGCGTGTACCAATTTTTCTCACTTTTATTTTTGCCTGGTAAGGCAAGTGTGACTGATATTTAGATTTATGTGTTCTCTTTGAAGTGTTTCTTACATAATTTTTAGGTCAAAACATTAATCGGAGGAAATAGTGTATGACCGTTGCAATTAGTTGTTGACTGTGTGCCAAATATCATCGATCATCCAAACTTTCTCCATAGCGCCCAAAAATATCATGAAATATGGTGGACAAAAACCATAAGACATGTCAGTTTGTCTAAACAGTATAACAGATATGTCCAGTGTTTAAACAGTGTTAAAATTTTTTAATTTGTCAGTGTGTTAAAACAGTGTTAAAATTTTTAAATTTGTTAGTGTGTTTAAACAGTGTTAAAATTTCTAAATTTGTTAGTGTGTTAAAACAGTGTTAAAATTTGTCAGTGTGTTAAAGCAGTGTTAAAATTTGTCAGTGTGTTAAAACAGATTTAAAATTTGTCAGTGTGTTAAAACAACGTTAACATTTCTCAGTGTGTTAAAACAGTGTTAAAATTTGTCCGTGTGTTTAAAAAGTATGTTAACACGATAAAGACACTACTTGAGGGAGGAAGGTTTGGCGCCATAAAACCTGGCTCAACCCACCATTTATTTTGAAATGCCTATACCAAGTCAGGACAATTGCGATCTTCAATTTCTCTGGACTTTCTTAGCCTTGTTTTGTCTTTGTTCTTGGATATATGAGGTTGATCATCCCAGTTCGGCAATATTTTTGCTACCTTTATTTGAGTCTATCAGGCATGTTCTAATAAATACTTATGCCTTCTGTTTTCATGCCTTATGGGTCAAATAAGGAAAAAGTATCATATGATTGTGTTTTAACCTTGGTCTTAATGTCGACCAAGGTATCATTGATGAATGTATTGAACATGAAAAGGGGACCATGTGTTGTAGGCTTTCAAATTATATTAACCTGTAATTATATACTAACATGTTACTAAAGAAGGTATTAAAATTTCATTAGATACTTTGTTGGTCTAGGTGGTAATTTTTTATTAATTTCCATTTCTATCACCTGCCTAAACCGATAGTTTAGTCGAGTTAAATTTGCTTTAAAAAAACAAATAACACATCAGTCATGCAAGCAATATATCATGCATTTCTAATAAACATCTGGTGACCAACCGATGCTTACATTGTAATCGAAACAAATATGTATTTTTTTACTGTTTGTATTGAATAAATGTAGAAGTTAATGTCCTGTTTTGTTCGCTTTTCGTTTTTAATTAGGAAATCAAAATATGATATGTAGTCAGATTTAAACAAAAGCATCTTACTGTTACATATAACGTTGTTATCAATGCTTGCGTGTATTAGTTGCATATACATGTATCATATGCAAAATGTAGTCAACGATTTTATCTAATACGGTTCGACTTACATGTAATCTTGTGAACGTGTCCATGTACACGTGGATACTTCGTGAATGTTCTGTTTAAAGCATATCATTATATTTAATGAAGTGCACGTTATAGTTGCATGATGTTTTATGGAAGCAATCGACTGAATGCGACTTTATCCTTTTCTAAAAAAAATATTGGAACAACACACGTTCAAGGTCAGCCACGGTAAATTCTGTTTTCAAATTAACGAAGAGCAGAAAAGGTCGAACGTTTACCGATTAGCTTCATGCAAACTGAAAAAAAATGTTTTGCTTAAATAAAGGTAATAACAAAACTACCGAACTTGAATGATCAATCTCATAGTCCAGAGAAAATGACAAAAACGAATCAGTCATACCGGAGAATTGGTGGATCGCAATGGTTCTGACTTGGTACAGGCATTTCAAACGAAATGGTGGGTTTAACCAGGTTAAAGAAATATTTAAAATCATAATACCCAGAAAGTGAAGACATAAATTTACAATTACTTCATCAAGCTAAACGAATTATATTTTTGAACCAGTTTTAAAGTTGTTCTCGTATAGTGCTTCAGCCTCAGGTTCATTCATAGTAAGTTGAACTTTTATCGATTTGATTTTTAGAGTGTGTTATATCAGTGTTTGTACAAGATCATTATCAATAGGGGGAAGTATTGCCCCCCCCTAAAAAAAAGTTTAACCCCGCCACATTTTATATGTGCCTGTCCTAAGCCAGGAATTCTTGTCACATCTTTTGGTTGGCCCTGTCATCGATCTGGTTGTTTTTTCTATGTCCAGAAATGGGTCTTTTGTTAATAATTTAGGGATTGGTTTTGAATCTTATGTATAGTATTTTAGGCTTGTGCCATTGCAAGACGGCGTGTAGCGACCTAAGGTCATGTTTAAGAATGCTGGCTGTTTTTTAATGTGATTTTTCAAATTGCCGTTTCTTTATGTTCATGGTGCACTGTTTTTTTATCAATACAAATGTTTTTGAGTTTCGAGATCCACTGAGTCGCCATGGTATCAATCTTTATTAAATACACCATGAACATACTTCCTACAGTTTCATTTAATTCAACGTATATCTTACCATGTTACCAGTTAATTGAATGCGCAAGTCTAAAGTATGGGATTTCTTTTGCACTTAGGAGCATTTGTATTTCAATGAAATTTATTTATCTGAACACAAAATTTTGTGTAATTTCAGGAACAAGAGATTCGATCTATAATACATTTTTTTAACAATTCGTCACTTTATTACAGGTTTGAGATAACAGTTCAAAAATACAAAATTATAAAATTATTTTAGATAATTATTCCAAAATAATATATAAACTTTGCACTCCTCGCACGAACAAGCTATGTATTATAGATCGAATCTCTTGTTCCTGAAATTACACAAAATTTTGTGTTCAGAAGTTTAAGTATTGTTCTAATTCAACTTGTTCTTCAATTGTTGGGGGTATTTTATTTTTTTCATAGTTTATAGAATATATGACATGAAAGAAACATTTGTTAATAGCAGTTTGCTTTCATACAGTTGTTCGAAGATAACATTTTTATTATCATGGTATTTATTCAAAAGTTATTTTAGTTACCCCAACTAGCCCTTTATGTCAAAAAGATATATTTTGTCTGCTTTTAGTTGAATTCGTGTTCGGAAATTGTCTTATTACCTTTATTCCCGAAATTGGCCATTTTCAGTCATTTTGTTATCACATTTCCATATTCTTTGTAACTTTGATCATTTTCATACATCATAAATAAACACAAAGTCAGACACAAACAAACATAGTTACAAACACATGAAAGCCTTACCATCATCTTGTCCGTACAATTTTTCACCAAGTCCTTTCCAACATTCAGTGTCACTTCTATAGTTCCAAGGTTCTCTCATAATATTACTAGTCCCTGTTCCATTCCCATCCTAAATATAAACGGTCATCATGAAATAATACTATTTAACTCTTTGGCAATTGTCAATGACAATCTTAAAACATAGCGATGACTTTTTAACACAAATGATCAGGCCTATTTTACACCGTTTCTAATTCCACGTTGATTGCCGGAGAATTGTCTTGCTATCCGTAAAGCCAAAGAGTCAATCACCACTAAGATCGATATCGTAGGCATCCTGATTTGTTTGTTTTAACATTATATAGACTCCTTAAAGACTTCATAATCCGATTTTGCTAAAAAGTTTCCTTTTAATTTCCGTTTTCAATAATCAGTTTATAACTGTATCATTGTTGGAACCTCTAAAATCAATAAAATATTCTTTCTTAGTATTATTCCATACTATTTTGACATTCTATAAGAATTTTTTTCTTTAAAAAAGTACAGTCTTAATTCTCTTCCCTTGTAGTCAATAAATTTCCTAAATATAATGTTTGTTGGTCCACAAAGCACTCCAGACACTCCTTTGTATGTCTACTTGGTCATTTACCAAGCCAAGCCAAGTAGATACTTGTAAGGCTTTCACAAGATATGTTATACAGATTATGTAAGTTTTCCTAGAAGGATTTTGCAGCTGATATAATTTTTCACGACATATTGGGCCCTATTTTCTTTCACTTAATCCATTGGAAGAAACCATTACGATTCTTTAACATCTTTTATAATTACTTAAGCATGTTAAATATTGTTTTGTTTGCATAAAAAAACTACAGTAAAAGACACAAACTGGCAGTAGAGTGTAAAAAATATACACTGAGGTTTTAGTCGAATCCGACAACCATATGTTACCCTTAATGGTAATCCATTTAGTTTCGTCTTATTTTTCATAAGATATGTCTAACAGTATTTTTTTAAGTATTTTTAGATGTTGTTTGTTATAAAGTATAGACAGATAAAGACAAATATAAAACAAACTATTATTTATATTCATATGCTTGAACGTTACATGTAACATACCAGAAGTTATGATTGTGTTTTTGGAATGCTGTGGTATGAGTTTCAAGATATATAATCATATTTATCATTTTCCGTACATTATTCATACAATAAAGTTAGTAACGAAATTACCGAACTTGGAGGATCAATTTTAATATCCAAGAGAAAAAGACAAAACAAGGAAGACGTAAACGAAACAATAAACATCGCAATAGCCCCGAATTGATACGGGCATTTCAAAAGAAATGGTGGGTTAAACCGGGTTTTATGGCTTGTCAAACCTCCCTCTTCCACTGAGATCTTAGTAGTTACACAAACCACAAGACGATTGTGGAGACATAACAGGGATATTGAGGTAATCATGTCAGTAAAGCAGACAGTTAAACAATAATCAAAACAATCACTAAACATAACGCTTTATACTTCAACATTTATACTGTTAACAATGTATGCATTGGTCAATTATCATTTTCTTTTTACTGCGGATGAAGGGTTGACCAAAAACAGGTCCTGCTAAACTTGCGGTTTGTTCTGGCCTAAATTCAGTATTGGCCAAAAAGGGAACCGGTAAACAGGCGGCCTAAAACAACTTTTGCAAGTTATTTTGTCTTGTGTGTTCTATGTGGCTCTTTGTGGCCTAATATTCTCATATACCCATTGCAGTATAAACCGGAATAGAAGTCGGATAAAATTACATTTAACTATTTCGAAAACTTTTCAGTTTCTGGGATAAATTGAACATGAAATACCAATATTATAACTATAAGTGTAAAGGATTATTTATAGAAAAATAGATAATTCATTTGCATTCAAAGAATATGACTGGTTATTATTTTTATAAGTTTTTGCTCTCTGATGAGCGGAGATGTTCACCTCACCATCGTTTTTTTTTCATAGCCGTGTTGTGTTCTATGTTTCTACATGTACCAAACCCTAAGATCCCACTTGAAAAGGAGGTTTGGCGCCATAAAAAACCTTTTAAGGTAGATGGGGTGTCTAAAAAGTAATCCATAGAATTTTCTTAAATTTTGACCACAGTTAGCCCTAGACTGGTACTTTCAATCTCGATAATAAAATTAAAAGTTCACCACGAGAATTTTTGTAGAAACGACTTTAAAAAATTGATAATTTTGGTAACTTTTATATAGAATCAATAGAGAAAATTCATTTTTCTTTAACCTAAAAAATTCCACTCCATAGATTTAAAAAAAAAATGAAAATCTTTGTTTTCGAATGATTTTTAAATATACTAAATAAAAAATAAAGTTCACCATAAAAAATTTTGAAAAAAGTGAAAAATGTATTTTTCCCTATTATTTCTATACAAATTATCTCCCCTTAAAAAGTACGGGAAAATATTGAAATTCGCAAAAAAGGTGTATTTTATCCTAATTTTTGTTGTAATTATTATTTTGATGTTTACCTACACCAATAGAAATCAATTAGAGTAACAAGCATTATAAATTCTAAAATTATGATAGATGTGCAAAAAAGATGCTCAATGATAGACACCCCATCTACCTTAATCCCACTTTTTCATTTGAAATGAATGTACCTAGTCAGTACAATTGTGATCTTCATTTTCTCTTGTATGTCTTCTTGATGCTTGTCGTTTCTTCTTGAGCAGTGAGATCAGCAATCAAATTTCGGTAATTTCGATAACTAAATTAACTTTTGTCATTTTGAATAGTTTTTATTTCTGCAACAGTAATGTGAAAACGTGGAAAGTCTTACATTTTGAATGTGTACATGTATAAGGTTTGTGAACATAAATGCCTTGACCACTAGTTGTGTGAAAAAGTTAATCTATACAAAATGCCTTTACTCAATTTCTTAATTTATCATGGAAGTTGGATTTTGTAAAAGCACTCATTCAACTATCGAATGTGATGATTTAAGCGGTTGTAAGATGTCCACTGTATATTGAAATTGCCTCACACGAAGCAAAAGGGTCGAGTCTAGATCTCTTATATTGAATCATTTCGGCATTATGTTTGTCCTGTAGATTTATTTGTCAAGTAATATGAATGACAGGACAAAAATGGTAATTTATAATCTCAGTAACGTGTGGTCAGTATGCAAATGCTATGATATAATCGATGATGGACGCTTAAGCTGCAGCCTGATGGATGTCAAAATCATTTCTCTTAACTAACTAAAGAACATACTGAGAGTAAAATTGGCCATTACGTTCTTGTCGCATGACATATATAGATCAATCCGATTTCACCGTGTAATATCCATGGTAATTGAGCCTTTAAAATCCGCATTATGAAGTATTGCTATATAGAGGAATGCGATTAATCAAACTAATATTGAATGCTTAATAAGTGAAGAATAAAAGAATAAATAATATATTAAATTGTTTGAGACACAGAGTCTGGTTTATATTTAGTTTCACGTCGCTTGTCTTTATCCCGATTCCAGCAGTCTTCTAAACTCATGCTATTTTATCCATGCCTTTATTACATGTAGATCATTGACTTATACATTGTAAGAGCAGTTGTTTTGCAGGAACTCGATTAATAGATTTAAGGCATGTTTTATATGTAATTGTAATAATGGTTGAACGTTTTATTCATCTATTTGAATTTATAAAATAGTTGCGAGAATGCAAAGTAGTAAAAAGGTTCATGTTATTTTTAGTAGCACTTTTCAGTTTATTACTTTGATCTTTGTGACCTAGTGTTCTAAAGCGCTGGTTTAGATACCACACTCTTGGTCATTAGTCAGTTGCCACTTCATGTTTTTACATCGAATCTCGGTTTGTTATTTACAAATACATGACTTTCTCATCTGAATGTAGTAAGGTTTGTCATTTAACTGCCAAAAATCCCGTTTCCGCCAGGTACTCAAGTTTTTCCCACCGTTAATTCATTTAAAAGGATGATAAATAGTCAAACATACACACACAGCTCAATTACAGAAAAATCCATGCTTTTCAACTAACTTTACAGGAAAGACTACATTAATCGTTAATTTCTAATGTATAGTAGTGTTTTTCAATTTTTGTCTAACTTTTGAGACAATGAAGTTCTTAGTTTTATAATTTTATTTATAGTAATATCTTTGATACAAAATCTTAAAATTTACTTTATGTTCATAACTATAAATATGTGAAAAATAACAGTTAAGTTGTTTACCAACTCTTTTCCGTTTTGCAATATAGGATATTATTAAATCAAACCAGAGAACACCGGCCTCTATATTTTGCCGAGTTTTCATTATCGTTATGTAATTGTATGTCTTTTTCTAAGAATTTATGGCAAATACAGTATGCCTTTTGTAAGGATTTGAAATGAACTGTCGTAATCCATAGACCATATGTCACTCTAATGGAGAGTCATTTGCAAGTTTTATATCACGTTTGTTGATGTCATTTCGTACTATTACAGTATAATGACTCTTAATCGTATTTCGATTATATTATACATTTTCACGTAGTATAAAAATATGAAAAAGTAAAATGAATGGCAATAAAATCATAGTATGTTGTATATATCATACTAGGCTTTGGATTGTGTTATTTGTGAAAATAAAAGCAAAATCTAAAACCAACTTACTGGCCAAAAGCAGTAAAAGAAGCAAAGAGGCACCAATGGAGCATTTGATTGTCAAACGTCCGAAAGGGCAACGAAGAAACCTGTAAACACAAACAAGACAACACGTAGAAACACAAAACAAAAAAAAAACATTCGAACGGAAATCAACAACTTGAACTAAAGTCGTAACAACAGTGAACTCAGGTGATCCGGAAGAGTAAGCGGTTCCTGCCTGTTATACCACGCCCATCGTGTTGCTAATTTCCAATTCAGTGTGTCAAATCTAGTAAAGGAAGATAGAATAAAGTCTTCCTTGAGAGTCAATTTCGAGATGTAGATCTAAATATGAAGCAGACTTCCTCGAATCCGTTGTGTAAGTTCATCATACTGCCAATGGATATTTTAAGCTGTTTTTAATATAATATGTTGAAACAATAAAAAAAAAGTATGGCTTTTATATATAGAATTGTGTCTGGGGATGAAGTTAATAATTTATTTTCACATCTGCAACCCCCAGTCAACCAAAAACGGTAATAAATTCATATTTATATGTAAACCAAATTATAACCAAAACTAAAATTGAGTTTATTAGTTATTAAAATGGATTAAATATGGATTTATCAATGAATTAAGTTATATTCCAAAAATATATACATTGCGAATAATTCGAATGTGCTAGTAGGAACAATTGAGACCTTTGACACCTCTTTCATAAAGCTACTAATTTCAGGGGGTCCAATGTAATTGGTTAGTACGTAGCATAATTTGGTAAGTGACTACAAATATGGCGGAAAACCCTCGCTTCGTTCGACAACGGTCAGTTTTCATTGCGTGTTTATAAAAGTTATGCACATCTCATGAATAAAAACATGTTACCTTTCGGCAATTATGAGTAATGAGAAATAATTCATAACAAAATTTTGAGCCTTGATTTGTTTTGTAAAAAGCTATTGAAGAAAAACCGGCCACTTGACAGCAATTTTTTTGTCATGCCGAACATTGCAGGCTTTGTTTCAGATAATCTAACCACATACTTTAGGTTTAATGGTGTTTGGTGGTCCGTCAACAATCATGGAGATTTCAAAATATAGTTATCTGTTAAAGAAACGTGCATTTGTTGACATATTTACAACTATTTGATTTTTCGGTAAGTACAACTTGGTGTACGTAACAAAATTGGTAATGCATATAATCACAATGTTCACAGTGCACACATTGTAAAAGTGCATTATTGTCTCACCTGCAACGAATAGTCGCGGAAGGCGAGACATAGGTATTACTTTCCGGTGGCGGCGGCGGGGGCGCCGGTGTAAACTTTTTTGTGGACAATGAATTGCTTGAAAAGTATAATAGCTAAGCATCTAATATTGGGAATGCTCTTTTGTGTTTATTTCAAGAAATGATAGCTTACATGTAAGTAATTGATTTTAGTGATGGTGTCATACTTTTAGCAACTCAAATAATTCAAGCCCTATCCGTCTTCGTATACCTAGGCGGAACAGGCGTTAATGTAGCAACGACTGCAGGGAGTGAAATATAACAACTGTATTATTTGGGTTTTATAAGGCTAGTTCAAATCAATTTGATATGTTCCGACAACCTACATGAATATTTATTGTGTAATTTCCCATTGCCAGTTCGGATTGCTTAAATATAATGAATCTGGTCTTACGTTTACATCTTAGTTATATTTATAAAGGCATACAATGATCAATTTGAAAACTTATTTTAGGAATTTAATGTGACAAATGCTTCAGGCTCTCTGTATTGAAAAAAGAATTTGAAGTATCATTTACAGAAATGTGTATGATTTGTATAGAACAATGGCTGAATTGAGACAGCACGTGCCAATACACCGTGCCCCCAATTTCATTGCGAACATAGTGGGGCACATTTTAGTGGTGGGCGTCGTTTTGACTTAAAAAAGCACAAAAACATCAAAGCTACTTATTAATATCTCGAGGTATTCTTGGCTATCTTGAATGCTGGAAAACTGAGTGATCTCTCATGTCATGATGTATTGGTGCTAGACTAATACAGTGATGGGGTCATGTTTAAACAAGAGGCTCCCAAGAGCCTGAATCGCTCACCTGGTCTTGATGTCAACCCTTTGAAGACTTTTGTATAGCTAAATGAGCTGAATGTTTAAGCAAGAAAAAGCTTTTCTCTATCTGCAATAGTTTTCATTCCATAGCAAAAAACACTATTTTTCACCTTTAAAGAGCCATAACCCCTTAAAGTGGTCATCTGACAACTAAGACCCTATAAGACTTTTGTACAGCTAATTAAGATGAACATTTAAGCAAGCAGCATCTTTTCTCTATCTGCAATAGTTTTCTTTATACAGGCCAAAAACACAATTTTTTTCGCCTTTAAGGGGCCATAACCGCTATAAGGGGTCATCTGACAACTTCGACCCCAGGAGACTTGTGTAGAGCTATACGAGCTGAACATTGAAGCAAGCAACAGCTTTTCTCTATCTGCAATAGTTTTCATTCTATAGGCCAAAAACTCTATTTTTGCCTATAAGGAGCCATAACCCCTATAAGGGGTCATCTGACAACTTTGACCCTATGGAGACTTTTGTAGAGCTAAATGAGTTGAACATTTAAGCAAGCAACAACTTTTCTATATCTGCAATAGTTTTCATACTTTAGGGCAAAAACATGAAAAAACGCTATTTGTCACCTTTAAGGTGCTGTAACCCTTATAAGGGGTCATCTGACAACTTGGACCAAATAGAGACTTTTGTAAAACTTTTGATGCTGAAGCAGTAGGGTGGCATCAGAATTCATCTTTCTCTTATACTTTTTGATTTACAAGCCAAAAACTTTAGTCTGACCCCCCTGGTCTATTTTTAGCAACAGCGGCAATGTTTTTCGACGAATCAAAAATCCCTACATCAGTTCTGTGTGGGATACCCTAAAGTACCTCCAGACCAAATTTGGTTTGAATCTGTGCAGCCGTTTCAGAGGAGAAGAAGTTTGAAGAAAAGTTAACGACGACGACGACGAACGACGACGACGACGGCGACGGACGACGACGACGACGGACGCAAAGTGATGGCAATAGCTCACATTGCCTTTGGCCAGGTGAGCTAAAAAGAGACTAAACAAATGTACCTAACTGCATGGAATATTCAGTGTTAAAATGCAAACAAACTGCTTACACTGTTAAACGAAATAAACAACTAGGCAAATGTAAAACCTACATTGGGTTTGTCAAGTGAAATCATCTATACCCCAAAATCTAAGATTTTAAATTATCAATGTGGTCTCCTTTCTCTGATTCTTATCAGAATTATTCAGTTGTGCTTTATTTCAGCCCATATTTGATACGTCAGGGCACACCCAGAGTTTAAAAGAGCCATATCAATTGAAATGTAAATTTAATGAATAAAGGAACGCCTCCAATATGTTTGAACTATTTGCATTACCAATTTATTTAGTACACTGACTTACACTTACCAAAAAATCTCATAATTGTAAATATGTCAACAAATGCATGTTTCTCTTACAGAAAATTATATTTTGATATATCCATGATTGTTGAGGGACCACCAAACACAAAAAACATAACGTATGTGGTTAGAGTATCTGCAACAAAGCCTGCAATGTTTAATTTGGCAGGACAAAAAAATTGCTATTTAGTCGCCGGTTTTTCTTCAGTAGCTTTTTACAAAACAAATTAAGGCTCATAGAATTGTTATGAACTATTTCTCATTACTCATAATTGCCGAAAGGTCACATGTTTATATTCATAAGATGTGCATAACTTTTATAAACACGAAATGAAAACTGACCGTTGTCGAACGAAGCGAGGTTTTTCCGCCATCTTGCAGTCACTTTCCAAATTATGCTACGCACTTACCAATTACATTGGACCCCTGAATTTTGGCTGGTAATTTGAAGGCTGTTCTAATATCAGAAACTGTTCTGCCTGCACCCTGACAATTTGCTCTACCGCCTCACATAGTTTTAACTATTTTAGTCCCTAATAGTGTGAATTAAATGATTTCTTGTTATCTAAACAAAAAAAAAATACTCGAGTTTCGCAGTAATATCAATCTATACTTTGCTGAGTTTTCATTATCGTTATGTAATTGTATGCCTTTTCCTAAGAATCTAGGGGGCGAATGTAGTATGACTTCAGTAAGGATATTATGTTGTATAAAAACTAGTCGATTATTCTCAAGGTCAAAGGACACAATTATTTTACAACTGTTATCGCGAAAAACAAGTATAAAACCTTTTGTACATAAATTAATCACGAACTGTCAGCAGACCAGTTTTGCGACAAGTCCCGAAAATTGTGAAATAAAGTTAGATTCATTCCAAATCAAAAGATTTAAGATCATTACACTTATTTCAATTAAAATCCTTAATGAAACTTATTGTCAATACCTATATAATATTTCAATTTGTAAAACACACAGTCTAAGATAGCAAGAAAAATATCAAGTAATATATTAATCATTCTGGTTCGGCTACCATTTTTTTAATTTGTGTATGTTGATTACAAAAAACATTGGTATAGGTATCCAAAATTTTAAGCAAAACCAATTGCGCCATACAAACATTTAACTGAAGAAGCAAATGTGTACCAAAGGGGAATGAAATATCAAAAAATCCGAAAAGTCAAAGACAAAACTGATAGACACAAAATCATCACAACAAACACACAAAACACATATACATGTAACAACTGAACCACAACTAACATCAAGAACTAAAGTCGAAAAGTATATAAACTCAGGTGCTCCGGACTATCTAGCAGTTGGAATTTACTTTTCCTGATGTTTGATAGTTTTTTTTTTCAGAATAAATTGAAAATAACCATGAAATAAAAATAATAGTATATGGTCCAATATACGTTATGAATAAATACGCGTATCTTCAATCATTTATAGATTTGTTCCGAATGTCTTAATCTTACATTATTAAACTCAAATTACGTAAAATGTCAACTAATTGTTCAGTCATGATCAATTTCCTATGTTGTAATTTCCTTCTAGTATGTGACGACGTGTCGAATTTCTTAGAAAAGTTTCCTTTTATCAATTGTACAATCCAGTAAAAGAAAGTGTTAGAACATAATAGGGAAAGGGATAAATACATGACAGGGTTATTTCTTTAAAACCTATTTTGTTTCATTTTCTTTGAAATTATTCCAAATAACATTTCAAGATATTTCCTTAGAAAGTGCAACTGAAATTAAATTATGCTTCAGGGTTAACTGTAATTGACACAATTTGCCAATCAATATGATAAATAATAGAATTAAAGCAGCATCTGCAAGAAAAACGAGCTTACAAATACAATAGCTCAGAGTGAAAGATATCATTTACGTACCTGGGAGACATATGTACTTCAGAACTCGAATAAACATGTATTCACGCTATATTCATGACAATTTGATGTCAGCTAAATATATTTTATTTGCCCCTTTTTGCGTTTGTTAAATTCTCTATTACATATGTTCTTGGATAATTTATTATTTTGTTTTAAGGCTTACATGTAGTTTTACGTAGTTGCCAACTTTAAACATTATTTTTCATTTAACGTCACACAAAATAAAATATGAAAGTAAGTGCAACGACAAGCAAATACCATAAGATATTTCTTAATATGTCACCAGCATATCACAGCAGACTGGTATTCAATTTGGGCAACCCCTAGAAGCAGTTACATACTGTTTTATATAATAATGATAGGCCTCTGTAAAACTAGAAGGAAAAAAACCTACAAAATTTGAAATACATTCACTGGTTTTTTATCATTAAAAGCACTATCCAAATTCATCATCCGCAAGTTACAATCAACAAGAAGGTTGAAATAACACGACGTTCATTCAGTGAAGTTGATGTAACCAGAATCAGGCATTTTGTATTCTAACAATACTGTCCCACCAAACAAATTTTAACAGAGCTTCAAAACGACTACAAAGATTAATGTAAACCAACAAACTTTCGCGGCTACAAACTTTCGTGGTTTCATTACATTGGACGTTTTCACGAAGACAAACATTCGCGGTTTTCGAGATCGTTTAATGAATACCACTTTTCAGTGACTTATTCGCGACTACTAACTTTCGCGGATGTTAAGTGCTCGCGAATCCCGCGAACGTTTATCGCACACGAAAGATAATTGGTTTACAATAATTTTACCATGGTTGTCATTATCTCATTCAACGTGTCGTCAATTGTGGTGTCCGAAAAACAAACAATTTGAGTTAAAAAGAAACATGAATGAGTGCATAGTAAAGGTCATTTGAAATCGAGTGAGCTGAAGTATGTTCAGGAATTTCAACCACCCAATTGTTAATTGGGATACGCTTAACACGACAAACTGCATGCCTGGGCCATACATATTGCCTGTAAATGCTTATTTTAAGACAAATTAACACAATTATCAAGACAACATTTTTACTTTTTAGGATATGGTAAGTAATAAAAGAAGCAGAGGTACCAAATGGGGTATCCGAATGTCAAAAGTCCGAAAGGGCAGAGACAAAACAAGTAAACACCAACAAGAACGGGACAAAAACAGACATCATGTAAAACATGGAAACACAAAATAACTAAATATCAATCAACATCTGTTGACATTTTCTCTTTGACATATGCATGTCTTCAAAACCTTATCTTATTATACTTCTTTGTCCCGTTATGTACTTTGTTAACAACAGAAAACCAGGCAATCTTTCAAACATCTAAAATTTCCACTATGCAGGTGTAATCATTTTTACAACACGTGATTTCAATTTGTATTTGCCGTTGTAATTTTCTATATATATAATATTTAGCTAATAGATCCCACTTTACGTCTGTGGGGAAAATTAATTTCTCTCATTGTGCTTCCTAGTAGAAATAAAGAGCAACAAACCATTTGAAACTTTGCTGAAGTATTCGTGATGCCTCTTAAACGAACAAATCGGTAATGGAAATTGAATGTATGAGTTGAGTAATAATGCAGAATAAATAGATGGAATAAGTTGCGAAATGGAAATAATAGCAGTAATTTTCTTCTAATTATCACAAGTTTTAATTTAAATTCAAATTGAAAAAGGAATTTGTATTAGATTCGAGTGAATCTGGGTTTATTAATGTATTTTTATTCCATATTTTGTATTAATTCAAATCTTTCTAAAGGCATAATAATATAAAAGAGGAAGTCACGTTAGCCATCCGCATGCCATTCTTCATTTTGTTGGTACATAAAATTTTTTAATATGATCATCGACAAAAACAATTCTTTAGTTTAGCTTGCACATGTAAGTGAGGAGTAGCAAAATAAAAGCAAGCTAAGATAATACCAAAATCAAAACAAAGTTTGAGTTTTGTAATATATAGAAAGAGTGACGTTATATGATTGTCGAATCGCCTTACTTTTATCCCCCTTAACTTATCACATTGAGCAAATCAGTTCCAAAGTTTTATCACTCATCTCTCCTGCAATAATTGGTTGATAAAGTTTCTATCTAAATGCAGTATCAGTCCATGTAAAAATCAGGCAAATAGCATTCATGTATTTATAATGGAATTTGATAAAACTATCCAAGATAAAGTCATATTAATCTATCTAGGATCTAAATTATTTTGCCTTTAAAAGCCAAATCGTGTATGAACTTGTTTTAGTACTAATATGGAGGAGGCACTTTAGAAAAAAAACATTTGAGCCGGCCAAAGACACCCAACAATTTTGAAAAATAATATTGTGTCGTTAAAATTAGCAAAATATACAGATTAAAGTTGTGTGTTTGTGTTTGTAGGTGTGTGTGTGTTTGTGTCTAGGTTTCACGCCTTTTTCGACGCAACTTAGTCATATAGGGCAGTCGGTTTGAAGGATGAATGAAACCGGAGAACCAGGAAGAAACCACCGACTTTGGACATGTAACTGACAAACCTAATCACATACAGGTGGAAAGTCCCATTTTTGTTAATAACAAGCGGGACTCTAACACTATATCTGACCGGCTAGTGATCAAAACTGTTGTATTTAAACCAACGCTTTAAACCACTCTGCCATCATGGCCCCGGATTAAAGTAACTTTTAAAAATAAAGAAAGCCTAACTGCAAGGATTTAATAATAATTTAATAAACTAAGGTAATAACAAAATTACCGAACTTGGAGAATCAATCTCAAATGTCCATAAGACTAGAAAAAAAACAAGGAACACATACCGAAAAAATTGAAGACCGCAATGGTCCTGACTTGGTACACGCATTTCAAAAGAAATGGGGGGTTAAACCAGGTTTTAAGGCGCGCTAAATTAAACATACAGGGGTTCATTTTTTCTCTTTCTTGATCACTATAAATCTTGAATATTTATGATAAATGTGACTGACTAAAATATTCAACAGATTTTTCAGACTACAAATTTTAACGTACTCTTTATTTGAGTGTAGATCGCCTTAGGCAAATTGTTTTTAAATCAATATATATCTGGTGATAACTTAGAATTTAGAACCAATTCAAAATGTTATAATTTTATAAATTATGAGTTGTCAAGTACCCTTAAGATGTACTTTCATTAAGTTCAATTCTTTCATAAGAAAAAATACCGTTAAATCAAATAAGAACAATGTATAAATATTTTTCAAATTAAGTTTTGATTTTCATTCAAGGTTTCTATGTTTGCAATTTACATGACAAATAAGCATTTGACAAGAATACAAAACGATATTTTTTGGTATATTGTATTTAATCAAAGAACAATTCTGTTTCTATTTTGAATCCACCAAATTTGATTTAACGGTTATAAGCTAAAAATTTCAAATTGCAATCCTTTAAATGATAGAATTTTTAATGTCAAGTCTTGTCAACGCAATAAGATTGTAGGTTTTAAAGTTCACGAAGGAATTTATTTGATATTGAAGATGTTATCACCAATTGAAAAAATGCATGATAATACAAAATTGTAAGTTTCAGGCAAATGTGTCACGTAATAATACATGTATCGTGCGAAGCTATTAAATGTCATTTTCATGAAAAGTAAAAGATTTAAACAACACTAGTAATTCATACCATTTTATGTTGTTTTTGTTTGCGAATTGCCTGTTACATTTGTAGTATGGAAGGAAATTTAGGCAAATCATTTTCATGCGAAGCCAGATTTGTGACAAAGGATCTATTTTCGCATTAATTTCAGGCTTGACATTTGTTTGTTTGTATACATGTCGAGCTAGTTATACCGTCTATAAACTAGATACCATAGTGACATGAAAACTCATAATGTAAACGCCATTTTGTGTAACTGAACTTAAACTTAACAACGAAATGAAAAGTTGCGTACTATAAAATAAGGACAACTCTGGAAAGTTATACACTTCCTATTGTATGCTGTGTGAAAATCAATCGTACAATGTATCAATCATTTTTGTAATATACTAATATTATCACTACAACTAAAGCTACTTCATTAAGCGTTTTACATTTTAAAATTTAACTATGTGCATGGTATGAGTACAGTAACACTATAGTTAACAATGCAATGGAAAACACTCAGTAATTTTCAACGTTGATCAGATATTGTCTTGTTTTTTGTCATCCAAGTCACAACATTAAATAAACTACATGTAGTCGAAGTAGCCATGAAGCATATCACTGAGCTATTCGAGGGCTTGTACTGATCATGGTCGATATCTTTGGATTTTGCTTTCCTGTTTGAACCTTCTGGCATCGAATATTTTTCATCCAATACTTTGGGTTGTTGACCCTTATGTTTTGATTCAAATGCTGCTGATGAGAGGTTACTACGTGAAATATTGATATACATCATTACCAAATTAACTGTTTTTATACCCGTTTGTGTATTTGTATTATGATAGTAGAATGGCAAATGACTGAAAGAATTGAACTATGGCTATCATGAGCATTTTCAATTGTAAGATATTGCTATTAGACTTATTTCTGGTAGTATTACATGTACCTACATTTTATTTATATGGAAAAAGAATATGTTAGGTTTAAGGATGGGGTTTTGAATTATTTCATAGACAGCTAACATTGTTCAATAAATTATGGGATAGGTCTGACCCACAAAGGTTTAGATATTGTTAAGAAATAACAATATAAAAAAAGTTTCGGGTTGGGTGTCTTAACTAATTCCACTGTTACATTATATTTGGCAGGGTGGAGTTGCGTGACAACAGAATGTGCACTAAGACTCCCTATATAACCCATCCTTTATGGGTATTATCGTAATAAGACCTATCAGCTTTTTATGTAAATACATATAGTAACCGTCAGTGATTTTTCCTTGCTATTTTTCAAGGTCTATATTACAAAGCAGCAATGAACATTTCTTTAAAGGTAAGAGTCCATCTGATAATCACTTAAACGTTATTTACTTTTACTTCAACTTTATCACTCTTGTAAAAACATACCACGTATAAAACCAATGTAAATGATATGAATAAAACTTTAAAAACACTATAAATTAAGTTTACTTTTCATTTAGAAATTTCATTTTGGTAATTTTTATGAAGATAAAACATTTGACAAGAATACAAAACGGTGTATTGTCCTTCATTGCATCTAATAAAAGAACAATTATGTTTCCATTTTGAATTCACAAAATTTAATTTAACGGTTATAAGCTAAACATTTCAAATTGCAATTCTTTAGATGATAGAATTTTGAATGTCAAGTGCGATGAACGCGAGATGAAGTTATTTTGTATGTTTTAAAGTTCCAGATAGATTTTTATTTAAGATTGAAGATTTCATTCTTGATAAAGATGATCATTTTGTAAAACAAATTTGTATAGTTCAGGCAAATGTGTCGCACGTCATGCGAAACTATCACATGTAAATATCATATGAAAATCATAGCCATCATATGAAAATGAATTGAACATGAGCACCACAAGAAATCTTTATCACTATAAATATTATCTATTTTATGTAGATATGGCAAAAATTTGCCAAAAAAGGTATATTTTAGTTTCCTGAGACGTTTGATGTGTTGAAATATAACAGCTGTAAATTATCTGAATTTCACGTGAAGCTCAAATTTGTTGAAAAATGACATACTTGCTAATGAATTCCATGCGTGATATATTATTAGTTTTCTTCATGTCAACCAAGTAATGTCATATACGTGTATTAACTACATAAATAAATGTTCCTTGTATATAAGTTGCATCTTTGTACATGTTGCAACATGTACAAATAAAATGTACATATTGAAACATGTATGGTGGAATTGTACAAGTTTCAACATGTACAATTATTGCTGTAAATGTTGCAACATGTACAATCTTTTTGATGATATGTGTTCTAACTTGTGCAGTTGGCCTATAATTAACAGATAACTGTTTTGCATTTGAAGGTTTGCAGACGTCCATCGGTAGTTTTACTGTCGCAAATATCCGTTTACCTTGCGACGCGAACAGTTACATGTAACTGTGCCACTCGGGGGTATAACTCACATTCTCTCCCAAACCGGATTACATTCATCATCAATCTTCATGTGTCTCACGCATGTTACCTTTTATCATTTAAACGAGAGCAAACTCGGGTGCTCCGAAAAAGTACTAAGCAGTTCTTGCTATAGCACACTCGTCGCATCGCCAATGGTCAATTCAGCGTGACAAATCCTACAACGGAAGACGGAACAAAACCCTATGATAAACAAGCATCTGCATTGGTCTGAAAGATAGAATTCCAATGTTTGTCAATGAGCGCATGCTGTATTCTATAGAATTTCTGGATTGACAAGCACAACTGAGTAGCAACATAACATTAGCAATATTTGTGTCAGATGTGACCCTTTGCAAAGAAAATCGATGTAAGTTTCGCAAGCGCTGGAATATCGAATAAATTGTGATACATAAACTCCATTAGTTGGAGCGGACGGAATGTTTTTACACAAGAAGGGAAAGTTGACAATTTGAAAGGTGAATTCATCACGTTTATTATACAGTTTTGTCTTCATTGGGTGTCTATTTCAAGATGTAGATCTGATTATAAAGCAATCTTTCTGGAATCCATGGTGTCCTTTATCTGAAGTTCCTGATGACATATTGTTTTAAGATATTAAAATCTAATATTGATTACTACAGTTCAGTTAAAACCGTTTCAATTTTTATAATGTATATTATAATTGACATAAAGAGTCTTTCACTACCTTCTGAGAAATTTCTAGAAGTAATAAACCAACACAATTGATTTAAAGCTGAATTGTACGCATCTGACATTCTTTATTTTAGAACGTGTGATCAAAATGACCAATCGTACAAGTTAAAACAAATTTCATTTAAAAGTTTGTACATGTTGCCTTATGAACAGCAATAAGTGTACAACTCGTACATTTGCACCATTATTAGAACATGCACAATATTGTTATTTGTAAACAACAAAAATATACTAGTTAAACTGTGATATTGTTGAAATGTTCTCAACTATGAAAGAAATAAAACGTTACATGTAATTTACAAAACCACTGAAAAGTTAAACACACCCAAACAATATCGGGATATACTTAATAATTTCCTTCGTATTGTAAGTTTTCTTATCAATACAACACCATCTATTTGATTTATCAAACTATGTACATTATATGAGTAACAATGACGTTAAAAAATCAATGGAAATGAAACAGTTACTAGTGTTCGACATTTTCAAATCCAGTATTGGAAGTATGAAAAAACGACACCTGATCATTAGTTATTTAAAGTCAAACTGCAACCAACATTTCAATCGGTTACTAGTAAGTATTGTTTGTATGCACCTACTATTTTTAATACCTTTTTCCCAATGGTCTTGTTTTTCTATAACTTATCAATTTAAAGGATGGTCACTCTTCCTGTTAAATTATCAGTCAGATTTTGGAACACATCTAGATTTAACTTTTGATTACCCAATAATTTTTTGCCATTTGACCCCTACTATTAATGACATTTTCTGATATATAGCCAGTAAAGAACAAACAACTATAGATAATTTCTTTAAATTCTTAATACAACTTCATGGTTTTTAAGGCTAAAAATGTTTAAGTAATGTACAATGGAGATGAGTCTTATTTCCCGCCAAATATTTGACACCATATATCTCAGAAACAAGCACACGGACTTTTGACTTTTTGTGATTTGATAAAGTGGACAACTAATAATCATAATGTTGTTCTGCTACAATAGTTGAAATCAAATTACTGACTTTTTACCTTGTAAAGCTTGATAATAAAAAGTTCAGGAGTGGCCATCCTTTAGTTTAAAAGACCGACATATTCACAACAAATCGTATTTTTCTCAGTAAATTGTACAGGACAAAATACGCTTCCTTTTCAAATATTAAAAACGAAAGAACATGGAATGTGTGCCAGAAAGACACGATCCACATATTGAAATGTTTTTAATAAATGTACAACAGCAAAATTTCATTGCGTGTGAAGCACTTTTCTGGATTAACCTTCATCAGACACGCTAGGGATAGGAAACTTGGAAAACCGGTAGACAGAAGCCAAAAATGACCAAACAGATAATTTTATCAAATTTTAAAGAAACAGCCAAATGTTGTCAAATTTTGGATTTATGTAAACTGTGTCTTTCCAACACATATTCCAGTACTCGAAAATATATAAGAGCATACAACTGAAGCACGGGGAAGCTTTCTACGACCTCCACACGGCACTAAAGCCAAACTCTGGAATAATATTAAAAACGAAAGAATATGGAATGTGTGCCAGAAAGACACGATCCACATATTGAAATGTTTTTAATAAATGTACAACAGCAAAATTTCATTGCGTGTGAAGCACTTTTCTGGATTAACCTTCATCAGACACGCTAGGGATAGGAAACTTGGAAAACCGGTAGACAGAAGCCAAAAATGACCAAACAGATAATTTTATCAAATTTTAAAGAAACAGCCAAATGTTGTCAAATTTTGGATTTATGTAAACTGTGTCTTTCCAACACATATTCCAGTACTCGAAAATATATAAGAGCATACAACTGAAGCACGGGGAAGCTTTCTACGACCTCCACACGCCACTAAAGCCAAACTCTGAAATAATATTAAAAACGAAAGAATATGGAATGTGTGCCAGAAAGACACAAAGTAACTTTCTAACTGTTCATTTACAAGTCGATTCCTAATGGAACCACAAAAGCCGATTTGAGACCTGGTAGTGTGGAGTAGTTTTGTCTTTATATATTTCTTCCACTCAAAATGTCTACCAAACCAATCATTCTCAGTTCCGTTATCACGCCGGTGTTATAATAGAATCTGCTTGATACAAAGTTATTTAAAGAAGTTCCGCGAAACCATTTGATCAAGAAATATAAATCAGCGTCAAGTTGGTTAATCATTCAAAATTTTTATTTTTTGTTAATTCAATATCGAACTAGACCTCAGATAATGTTCAACATTCGAAAAATTTCTTAGTTCAATATTGAACTAGATTTCGGTTCAAAGATAAACATTCGCAAATTTTCATTCTTGAATAAACCGTCTCATAGACGAAGTTTCCAATTTGTCATGAATCCAATAACAAGTTTATCATTACTTTAAAATAATTCATTTGTATACTGCAACAGTTTGTAAATAGGTTTTACTCATAGCTGTATATAGTACTACATATACATGATATACATGTATCATTGATGAAATAATCTCCATGAGGGTGTTAAAAATTCGTTGATTCTTTATTATTTATTTATACTATTTTTGGTCTGTATTTTCAGGGTCAGAACCAAATGAATGGTTTCACATCATGTAATACCAGGTTACCATGCTTATTGATACTTAATAATTACTTTTTGTAATCAACTTTAAATATTGTATTTTCCATCGAAGACTTTACGAAGAACTCCCACTCACCCTTCACTTAAGTGGGAATTTTTACATATTTGGCCATTATTTTCACGTATATTCAATTAGTTTGTTGTAGGAAATTTCGAGACAAAGTGTTTTGTTGACAGATAGGTTTGTATCAATTAGTTTATGTCGTAAAGGAAAAATGATATTGAATCTAGACGCCCATTGCACAGCGCATTTAAGGCAGGACATGACTGTATTTGGTCAAAAAACTCTTTCCGTCAATCAGATGTGAAATAAGACCCGTGAAGATCAATTAAATAATATATGTGAAATATATAGATATTTGTGTTATTTTTATATGGGCCGAATTATCTTAGGGACGAAAGGGACGAAATCCTGGGCCGAAAGTTTCGACTCAAAAGTTCTGGGGCAAGCCGGGGTCACAGCTTGAAAATTTTTATCTAAAACGATTGCCATATTACATTCTAACGTAATATTGCCGTGCAAACAGTGTGTTTTGTGTACAAATATTATGATTAGCATAAATTTTCACCAAGTAGGCTCGGCCTCGCTAATTTGAATAATAAATTATCATTTTTTTCCAAATTGTATGTACAAGAGATCAAGGCACGGCAATATTTCGTTAGAATATAATATGGCAATCGTTTTAAGATAAAAATTTTGAAGCTGTGACCCCGGCTTGCCCCAGAACTTTTGAGTCGAAACTTTCGTCCCAGGATTTCGCCCCTTTCGTCCCTAAATCATTTCGGCCCATGTCAATGTAACTGAAATACCTATAACATTCACATAAATTACTTCATTGATTTTGATGAGTTATATTTTACATCTGGTTGACAGAACGAGTTTTATGGCCGAATACAGTCATATTCTACCTTAAATGCGCTGTGTTAGAAAAAAAAGTTTCAACAAAGTTCAAGACAATAAGTTTTGCTACGCCTGATGAGCGTTTCGTCTACTCAAGATGTGGTCTCCCCAAACAATTGAAACTGCAAAACACTTAATGAAAACTAAAACTAAAACTGATAATTGTATAACAAATATCTTGCACTGGATGCTTAATTGACTTAATGTTTGAATAAAACTTTCTTCCGACTTTCGAAACAAAATATTTGATTTTTAATCACTTATCCCAGGAAATATCTTTTTTCTAACACATTGTGGTCTTAGATTGCGTTTGATACGTACAAATAAAAAAAATGTTTTAAAGAGTGTTTAAATAAAGCGCCAAACTTTGTTTAAACTGAACCTCTTCTGCATTGTCAAGTATATTACAATGCAACAGAAGTTCAAACAATACATGTACTTTGTATCAAATAAGTGATTTGCAGCAATTAAACAAGCTGAAAGTTGTATCTCAGTCAAAATAGCATTTATTCCACCAAGACCCTTTCACAACTAAAACCATGACAAATAATATTTAATATTCTTTTACCAAAACGTCATTTTATTTCTCCTTACGTTTTAAAAATAAAATACAATCTGCATCAACCTTTTCGAGTGTATTTATTTTTTTTTATATTTGTTTACCTTCTAAAAACTTCACTCCAAAGTAACAAAATATCTTAGTGGTAATGTCCTGGTTAAAGGAAGATCAACCAATCAGTAAATCATTTAATCAACTTCAAGCAAAAACGAATTGTATTATTAAGCAACTTCCTCGTGTTTGGCGACACCACTTATCATCACGGTACGAACCATTACAAAAGAGAGACGATTTGTATGTCTCAAGCCTCAATTAACGAGTCAAGCAGGCTTTTCCTGTTGCCAATCGAGCCCGGTCAGTTTATAGATAAATATAAAAAGAAAGGATGACCCACATGTGATACATGTATTATACAACAGGCCAAGTTGGCTGGAATGTCTATGATCAAAACAAATCTGAACTTTGATTTTGAGGTATACAACCATAACTGGACTAAGACAAGTTGGAACCTCCACTTCAAAATGTATGATAAATGATTCTTTATGACAACATGCATTTAACGACATATCGTATTTCCTTTGCCCGTTAGGACTATTAACATTCAAAGCCTTATAAGTACCTCTTTGCTTTTATTCACGGTGAACGTTCTCTTTTATCACCGTAGTCGAAAAACGATTTAGTTTTCAAATTAAAAAAATATGAAATCTTTTTGTCGATGTAAATTTCATTTTAGTTCTGTGGTATAACTTTTTTTTTAAAAATAGCCATTGATACGTATGGTGAACTTCAATTGTCATGGCAAAATTAAAAAAAAATGTATTGAAAACAATTAAAGGCTTTTTGGAATTTACGTTAAATTAAAATAATGAAAAACTCCATCTTTTAAAGTCCAAATGGATTTATTGCTCCCTTGTTACATGTATTCGTTTTAGTTTTCTTGTATTTATTACACATACAGATTATTTTCAAAGAAATTGCACGTAGATGATAATACTACGAATGCCAATGTCATTAAAATAAAGAACAATTCCACAACGTGTTACATCGTCTTAAAAAAAAGCTGAAATCATCACTTTGAATAAAATCTAATAAATCCTTAGCGTGCTTTTCCCAAACACCATTGTTATAAAATATATGTCAGCGAAACGTAACAAAAATACATAATGTTGGGAATATACATCTAAATGGAAAGATCATGCTAGACTTGTAGTGGTTCCTTTGGGTATTCATTACCTGGTTTAACCCACCATTTCGTTTGAAATGCCTGTACCAAGTCAGGACCATTGCGATCCACCAGTTATCCGGTATGACTGATTCGTTTATGTCATTTTCTCTGGACTATGAGATTGATCATTCAAGTTCGGTAGTTTTGTTATTACCTTTATTTGATAGATCAACGTATTTTACTTCAAGAAGTATGACAACTCACTTGGGAGGAATTTATTTCAATAATTTAAAACTTCAGCTATTAAATCAAATTTGTAAAAAAACTTCAAGTCAAGATTTTAATTCTCCTAATGTCTTTCATGAGCATTCAAATTCTGTCTAAAGGCTGCACTCGACGGTGGGGCATTTTTTTATAACATTGTATAAGAAATGCGAATATAATGTATGTTTTACCATATGTTTATCATATATAAAGGTGTCGACTTTTATACTTATATTGTATATCAATGATAAAACAGAGAAGATCATTAGGCTTTAAAAAAAAATCGACCCTCAAGTTCCCTTTAAATGCAGTTAATACATTCCACTTACTCATTGGGACTAATATTTCGTTTAACGTCAAAATGGTCTGACAGTGTATCTTGCGAAAATAGTACTTTAAAATCCAAACAATATCATGGGCGATGTTCTGAAATGTATCATAGAATTTGTCTAAAGAGGCATCCAAAGTCAGATTTTGAGACCAAAATTGGACAATCTCGATCTTGAAACCATCCAAATCTGTTTTTAAAGCTATAGTAGACGGACCATTTGCTAGGAGGACACAATTTTGAATGCATAAAATATTCATTGAAACAAAAGTAGAAAATTACTTTAAAAAATTCTAAATCATATATTCCTATGTACACAAAAAACCTTATAATTTGCAATTTTAAAATAAAAGTAACCATTTTATGAGTCATAGATTTTTATTATAAATCGTAATAACTTTGTCCTCAAATAATAAAAAAAGGGTCATTTTAATATTTAAAAATAAGTTCAAAGATTAAATTCATGCATTATGGTTTTAATTAAAGATTAATCGATGATCAAATCGCATTAGGTGAACACATGTTTAAAATAAAGTGAACTAATACACATCAGAACCAGAGTCAAATTGATTCAATATTCAATATTCAATTTTATTTTTTTTACAATTGTTGTAAATTCTACATGCATCCTTGAACCAGATTGTGATTCAACAATCAATATTCGAAAAAAATCTTCGTTCAATATTTAACCAGATTGCAGTTCAACTTTTACTATTCGAAACAGTTCGTAGTTCATTGTTGAACCAGATTTCCCGTTCAACATACGAAAAATTCTTATTTCAAGATTGAACCAAATTTCCCGTTGATCGTTCATCATACGAAACAAAATTGAGTTCAATATTGAACCAACCAAATTTCCCGTTTAACCTTAAACATTCAAAAAACAATCTCAGATGAGCACAGATGTTGGTTTGACATAGAGTTTTGTATTGTCATCCTTTCCGGATTTGACCAACACTAAATCGATATTTGGCAACGTGACCGGTGTGCTATAGCAAGCAGAAACTGCTTACTCTTCCGGAGCAACTGAATTCACTCTCGTTTCGACTTGAGTTCGCGTTGCTGAATGCGGTTTTGTTGTTATGTGTGTGTTTTATGTTATGTGGTTTGTTTTGTAATGATAATTTCTTGTCTGCCTGTTTTGTCTTTGTCTTAACGGTTTTATGATACTGATTACCCCTTTGGTACACCTTTGCTTCTTAGCTTAATATTGAACTAGATTTCAGTTCAATTTTCAAAGTGGTGTAAATGGAACTGTGTATCTCCATTTATGCTCATCATAACTTTGTGCAAATCAAGGCAGAAAACCTCTTGTCGAGACAGACACGCGAAGTAAAATAACTGTATGTGCTAAGTACGACGTATCTCATTTGATAAATAACAGATATATCTTAATTCCAAACAGCTTTACATCGTCTACAAAAAGGGTAAATTTAAAACTTAAAATTGACAAACTTACAAATATATTTATAAGCAGTGCTGACATTTATTATGTCAGCGTAACATACTACATAATGTCAAGCACATAGTTTTAAATGCAAAATGTGGTCTTGAAAAGAGCATGCTAATCTCGCTTTGGTCACTTTGGGTATATATTGAATTCCTAATTACTGCAGCTTATTTAAGTTTTAAAAAGGTATTTTTGTAATCTTTTGAATAATGTTGAATTAAGACAGAAATTTTCAAAACCTGTGAAAAGTAAATATTCGTGTGAAGCAACTTAATTTGACATATTTCAATGAGTAAACCTATAGCTAAAAGCGAAATTAGAGTATATGTGATCAGTAATAACTTCAGTAGGATGGACAAGAATTCACAGAATTATTATGCGAATATAAAGCCCTTTCAGTTTCTCTCTTATGATTGTAAATATATTACTGTCGTGACTGTGAAAAAAGAAGAAAAATAAGATTTAATTGATAAAATAGAATATAAAAAAAGAAAAAAGAAACGGAAAAATCATTAAAAGGAAAAATTAGTGAAGCAAAGGGGCTCCAATAGAAAATGAGAAAAATCGCCACGGCTTAGTTTTTTTTAGAATCATCAACTTTAAACATTTAATGTATTTCCTCTTCGTGTTCATACAGTGTTTGGCATTTTCAATATTTTTGGTAAAGCGCCTCTGATGAGTCTTGAATAGACGAAACGCGCGTCAGGCGTAGCAAAATTTATTGTCTGGAGCTTTGTTGTCATTTGTATTTCGAACACACGTGAAGGTTAGCACTGCTGGTGGAGTTTGAATTCCCCGAGGTTAACCCGCTCCGGCACCAACACTTTTGAGTTGGAGAGTACATCAAAGCTTTAAATTATCCATCTAAATTTCAAAATTGTCTAAACCCTAAGGTTCTTCCTACCCCAGACATGGGTTGAATATCTTAGTAATAATTTGGTTCCCCAGTTTGGTATTTTGGTTATACTGTTCTATGCTCTTCGTGTTCATACAGTGTTTGGCATTTTCAATATTTTTGGTAAAGCGCCTCTGATGAGTCTTGAATAGACGAAACGCGCGTCAGGCGTAGCAAAATTTATTGTCTGGAGCTCTGTTGTCATTTGTATTTCGAACACACGTGAAGGTTAGCACTGCTGGTGGAGTTTGAATTCCCCGAGGTTAACCCGCTCCGGCACCAACACATTTGAGTTGGAGAGTACATCAAAGCTTTAAATTATCCATCTAAATTTCAAAATTGTCTAAACCCTAAGGTTCTTCCTACCCCAGACATGGGTTGAATATCTTAGTAATAATTTGGTTCCCCAGTTTGGTATTTTGGTTATACTGTTCTATGCTCTTCGTGTTCATACAGTGTTTGGCATTTTCAATATTTTTGGTAAAGCGCCTCTGATGAGTCTTGAATAGACGAAACGCGCGTCAGGCGAAGCAAAATTTATTGTCTGGAGCTTTGTTGTCATTTGTATTTCGAACACACGTGAAGGTTAGCACTGCTGGTGGAGTTTGAATTCCCCGAGGTTAACCCGCTCCGGCACCAACACTTTTGAGTTGGAGAGTACATCAAAGCTTTAAATTATCCATCTAAATTTCAAAATTGTCTAAACCCTAAGGTTCTTCCTACCCCAGACATGGGTTGAATATCTTAGTAATAATTTGGTTCCCCAGTTTGGTATTTTGGTTATACTGTTCTATGCTCTTCGTGTTCATACAGTGTTTGGCATTTTCAATATTTTTGGTAAAGCGCCTCTGATGAGTCTTGAATAGACGAAACGCGCGTCAGGCGTAGCAAAATTTATTGTCTGGAGCTCTGTTGTCATTTGTATTTCGAACACACGTGAAGGTTAGCACTGCTGGTGGAGTTTGAATTCCCCGAGGTTAACCCGCTCCGGCACCAACACATTTGAGTTGGAGAGTACATCAAAGCTTTAAATTATCCATCTAAATTTCAAAATTGTCTAAACCCTAAGGTTCTTCCTACCCCAGACATGGGTTGAATATCTTAGTAATAATTTGGTTCCCCAGTTTGGTATTTTGGTTATACTGTTCTATGCTCTTCGTGTTCATACAGTGTTTGGCATTTTCAATATTTTTGGTAAAGCGCCTCTGATGAGTCTTGAATAGACGAAACGCGCGTCAGGCGTAGCAAAATTTATTGTCTGGAGCTTTGTTGTCATTTGTATTTCGAACACACGTGAAGGTTAGCACTGCTGGTGGAGTTTGAATTCCCCGAGGTTAACCCGCTCCGGCACCAACACTTTTGAGTTGGAGAGTACATCAAAGCTTTAAATTATCCATCTAAATTTCAAAATTGTCTAAACCCTAAGGTTCTTCCTACCCCAGACATGGGTTGAATATCTTAGTAATAATTTGGTTCCCCAGTTTGGTATTTTGGTTATACTGTTCTATGCTCTTCGTGTTCATACAGTGTTTGGCATTTTCAATATTTTTGGTAAAGCGCCTCTGATGAGTCTTGAATAGACGAAACGCGCGTCAGGCGTAGCAAAATTTATTGTCTGGAGCTTTGTTGTCATTTGTATTTCGAACACACGTGGAGGTTAGCACTGCTGGTGGAGTTTGAATTCCCCGAGGTTAACCCGCTCCGGCACCAACACTTTTGAGTTGGAGAGTACATCAAAGCTTTAAATTATCCATCTAAATTTCAAAATTGTCTAAACCCTAAGGTTCTTCCTACCCCAGACATGGCTTGAATATCTTAGTAATAATTTGGTTCCCCAGTTTGGTATTTTGGTTATACTGTTCTATGCTCTTCGTGTTCATACAGTGTTTGGCATTTTCAATATTTTTGGTAAAGCGCCTCTGATGAGTCTTGAATAGACGAAACGCGCGTCAGGCGTAGCAAAATTTATTGTCTGGAGCTCTGTTGTCATTTGTATTTCGAACACACGTGAAGGATAGCACTGCTGGTGGAGTTTGAATTCCCCGAGGTTAACCCGCTCCGGCACCAACACATTTGAGTTGGAGAGTACATCAAAGCTTTAAATTATCCATCTAAATTTCAAAATTGTCTAAACCCTAAGGTTCTTCCTACCCCAGACATGGGTTGAATATCTTAGTAATAATTTGGTTCCCCAGTTTGGTATTTTGGTTATACTGTTCTATGCTCTTCGTGTTCATACAGTGTTTGGCATTTTCAATATTTTTGGTAAAGCGCCTCTGATGAGTCTTGAATAGACGAAACGCGCGTCAGGCGTAGCAAAATTTATTGTCTGGAGCTTTGTTGTCATTTGTATTTCGAACACACGTGAAGGTTAGCACTGCTGGTGGAGTTTGAATTCCCCGAGGTTAACCCGCTCCGGCACCAACACTTTTGAGTTGGAGAGTACATCAAAGCTTTAAATTATCCATCTAAATTTCAAAATTGTCTAAACCCTAAGGTTCTTCCTACCCCAGACATGGGTTGAATATCTTAGTAATAATTTGGTTCCCCAGTTTGGTATTTTGGTTATACTGTTCTATGCTCTTCGTGTTCATACAGTGTTTGGCATTTTCAATATTTTTGGTAAAGCGCCTCTGATGAGTCTTGAATAGACGAAACGCGCGTCAGGCGTAGCAAAATTTATTGTCTGGAGCTTTGTTGTCATTTGTATTTCAAAGAGTAAAGAAAATGTTACGGTCTTCTTACATTTCATCAAATATATGACATCCCCAAAAATAGACATAATTTTGAATACATATTCAATTATTACTTTTGAAAGAACTCTTAATTTTTTTTTCAAATTGTTTTGTTCATTGAAAAAAGTATTTAAACAAATTGTATTGTTGTACTGACTAAATTACATTATGAAAATGAAGTAATTTGAACAATTACTTCCCGGTATAGATTTAAGCAAAGAAGTTCAAAAAGGGCAAACATTGAAAGTAATACACAAAGAACCATAAAGGGACCGACAATTTAAGTTAAAGGGGGGCTTGTTTTTTCCTAAAAAAATATTCTGAAAAAATCATTTTTGATGAAAAAATATTTTGGCAGCAGAGGGTTACCCGTAATGAAAAAATATTCCGAAGAAGGATATCTGCCATATAAAATAATGATAATAACAAAAAAAAAAAATATTCTGTCGCGACGCCTTCGACAAATAAATATTTTCTCTGCGAGAAAAAATCTGACCAAACCAAAAACCAAGCCCCCCTTTCAAGTTAAATGATCCGTCCCCTAGCTGTGGAGGAACCAAATTAAGGACATTCACCTTGGAAGAACAAAGAGATACAATTATCATCAGTTAATTATACAAATGACAACAAAGTTCCAGACAATAAATTTTGCTACGCCTGACGCGCGTTTCGTCTATTCAAGACTCACCAGAGGCGCTCTACCAAAAATATTGAAAATGCCAAACACTATATGAATATGAAGAGCATAGAACAATAAAATAAAACCAAAAATACTAAACTGGGGAACCAAATTATTACTGAGATAATCAACCTATATCTGGGGTAGGAAATAAAGGTAATAACAAAACTACCGAACTTGAATGATCAATCTCATAGTCCAGAGAAAATGACAAAAACGAATCAGTCATACCGGAGAACTGGTAGGAACTTAGGACACACAGAAAATCACACAAAACAACTACATTCGGAAACAAATAGTCACGATTAAAAAGAGATTGTAGTCATGTGTTTCATAAATGGTAGTCCATGGGTATTTCAATAATTTAACAACATTTTGATGTCAGTCAACATTTTTACACTTGTCATTCTGACAGGTCTGTTGTGATTAGTCACGACTTTTTATTTGTTCGGTATTTCGTTATATAATTGCTTACACAAGTCTGCTTTGATCAGCAAGTTAACGTTTATTTTGATGTTTGCAATACTGTAAAAGGGGAAATTTTCGCGAGGGATTTATTTTCGCAAATTTCGCGATCATAACAAATTCGCAAAAATATCCCCTCGCGAAAATTTAATTTAGACGGGTCAAATATTCCATGATCTAATTAAAACCTCGAGAATGCACTTTGGTACTGAAAACGCGAAATTAAAACCACGCGAAAGTATCCTCTTTAAATTTACAATAGCAGTAAAACAATCAAAAAGTAAACTTATATGGTCAAATTTAACTAACGGTCATTTATTTGACGGTTATAAGATATTTCCTCTAAAATTGTCTCAAAAATTTTTCTCTATCAGCAACTGATAGAAAATTGCAATATGATGTGTAAGACTAAATGATTTTTGGTTGTTTTTATATATTTTTGGCTGTTTGTTGTACTAAGGTGTTCACCTCACTGTACCTATGATGTCACACAACAGTGTCGTGAAAATGGCGAGCGGTTTGTTTATATATTCTTATTTTTTTCTCCGCAATACTTTTCACAGCCACTTCTGAACATTTATACTGGATCCCAAATCGTGATATATGATTTCAAGTCTGTCGGTCACATACTTCCTGTTTGACAAAATCTCATGCATTTTGTTATTAACCAAACTGCTCAGCTTACATTGTATCGAAGGGGAAGGATTTATTTTGTATTACATCTAGTAAAAAATATTTTTTTTAAATGTTCCTACGCTATTTTTTGGCCAGGTTGCTCATATGTCAATAAATTTTGGACTTCATCTTTTAAATCTTACCTAAAAACAGATCTAGAGACCAAAGCTCCTCCCATCCTTGAAAATTAAAAAGAGTAATACATTTCATCTAAATACATGTACAGAACATAGTTGATGTATATGAATTAAGATTCAACTGCTTTTAAGATATCTCGCTTTTAAGATTGATACAAAATAAAAGAACATAATTCTAATTTGATTGTTCTTTTATACATGAAAATGATATCACATTTATATAAAAAGATGTGTAATAATTCCCTATAGTATTACATTGTCTGCAAAAGGATGAAATCAACACCAACCAATGACAATCTAATAATTTTTTAGCATGAAGATAAATTCTTTAAAAAGACTAAAGTCATCAAATATGTGTCAGAGTGACAAAAGACATAATGCTACAAACATATTTCTAAATGTCATTTGAGTTCTTGGAAAAACATTCTGAACTTCTTCGGATTCCTTTGGGTGTTCATTTCAATCAGTCAAATAATTTTAAATACGACACTGTACTTTGTTATCCATATAAATTTCAACATTGTTAAAGCACTAAGGCTCATCTGCAGGTACAACAACATATTCAACCTATGACTGGGGCGGCCCAGATATAGGTTGCATATTCAACCTATGACTGGGGCGGCCCAGATATAGGTTGACTATGTTGTTGTACCTGCAGACAAAGCACCAAATAACATTATTTTGTGTACAAAAACACTTTATTGACAGCTGAAAGAAGAAAAGGTGTACCAAAGGGGTAATCAGTACCATAAAACCGTAAAGACAAAGACAAAACCGGCAGACAAAAAATCATCACAACAAACAAACCACATAACAACATAAAACACACACACACACATAACAACAAAACCGCATTCAGCAACGCGAACTCAAGTCGAAACGAGAGTGAAATTGGGTTTTGGTGGTACTACCAACAGCGCCATATACACAGCTACATCACTGACCAAGGAGGATGTTATTAACAATCACAAATCTTTCATTTCCTCATTCTGCCTTTCTGTTGGTGCCAATAATAATGACATTCCATCCCTGTATTGGATTCCCAAATTACATAAAAATCCATACAAACAGCGCTTCATTGAGGGTCACCCAAATGTAGCACTAAACCTCTTTCAGTTATGTCGACTTACGGCAATAAAATCGGCCTCAAGAAATATTACGATTGTTGTTTTTTTTTTCTAGAAACGGTGTCAATCAAATGTGGATCTTGAAGATTTCAAAAAAACTGATGAAGATTCTTAAATCAGTTTCCTCATGTAACAGCATCAAAGCTATCGACTTCTCAGCACTTTATACTTCTAGTCTACAAGAACAACTGGAATCACGATTGGCACAACTGAGTAAACGCAGTTTTTTTTTTCAAAAAGAATGATAGAAAACGCAGGTACACATATCTAGTAGTCGATTATACTAAGACTTACTTTGTGATCAATGAGACTAAGAAAAATAACAAACTTATGGAAGACCAAATAATCGACATGCTCAATTAACTTATAGACAACATATAAGTTCAACTTATTGTGCACCGTTCCTTGCTGATTTGTTGTTTCATTCATATGAAGCAGACTTCTTACAATCTGTTCTAGACAAAAACGATCGTAGATTGGCTCTCTCTTTTACCTCACTTCCCGTTAAATTGATGATGTCCTTTCACTGAACATTCTCGATTTGGTGACTTTCTACGTCTCATATGTTCTTGATATGAAGGACACAACGGATTCTAAGAGGTGTGCTTTATATTTGGGTCTCATCTCGAAATAGACTCTCAAGGAAAACTTTCAACAAAGCTCTATAACAACATGATGATCATGAAAGAAGCAGAGGTACCAATGGGGTATCCGAATGTCAAAAGTCCGAAAGGGCAGAGACAAAACCAGTAAACACCAACAAGAACGGGACAAAAACAGACAACATGTAAAACATGGAAACACAAAATAACTGAATATCAATCAACAACGCGAACTCCAGTCGAAACAAGAGTGAACTCAGGTGCTCCGGAAGAGTAAGCAGTTCCTGATCAACTTTCAAATTATCAACTTTCCCTTCTTGTGTAGCAACATTCCGTCCGCACTCCAGCTGGTGGGGTTTACGTATCACCATTGATTCTTTACTTCAGAGCTTGCCTGGAAGTGCATCAATTTCCTTGGCAAAGCGTCACTCTTAACACAAAAATTGTTAAAACAAGGTTATGTTGATTCTCGATTGTTGTCTTTATTAAAGATCTTTTACGGTAGAAATGATGCACTCATAGACAAGTATGGGATTTCTATCTCTCAGATGAGAGCAGATGTTGGTTTGTCATCGGGTTTTGTTTGGCCTTCCTTTACAGGATTTGACACACTGGATAGGAAATTGGCAGCACGACGGGTTTGTTATAGTAGGCAGGAACCGCTTACTCTTCCGGAGCACATGAGTTCTTTCTTGTAACGACTAGAGTTAATGTTGTTAATTGATATTCAGAAGTTTTTGTGTTTCCATGTTTTATATGCTGTCTGATATGTCGTCTTGTTCTTGTTTGTGTTTTCTGGTTTTATCTCTGCCTTTTCAGAATTTGACAATCGGATGCCCCATTGGTACCTCTGCCTCTTTGATATTAGTCATTATTGGGCTCTGGTTCGGTAAATTTTCTAGGCCCTTTCAAATCTATAAAGTGTTTGGCATCTTCAATCGTTTTGACAGAGCGCCTCTAGACGAAACGAATTAGCAAAATTAACTGTCTTTGGCTTTTTTGTACTTTTTTTTATTTTGAAAAAAAATTTAAGATCACTTTAATCTATAAATCATTAAATTTTGTAAATTATCCAGTTAAAAAAGTTGGTTCCAACAACTGTCTTTTATAGTATTATCAATCAAAGACAATTATTGGGCTTTCAATTCAGAGACAATTGCCATGAAATCTTAAAGAGAACGTGTTGCATCGTAGTTAGGGCGGAGGATTTATAACACTTTGTCCATGTATTTAACCTCGATAGGTATGAAAATGACAGGCCAATATCCCTCTTGACACCATCTTAAAGAACTATGCTAGTCATTTAAAAGGAGTGAAAAAATTGTATTCTAGTGTATATGAAGATGCATATCTCGTGAATTATAAGGACTCTATGTTGAGATGTATAATAAAAGACTCAACAGGGGCCGCTACAAAGGGCACAATCTGGAGTGAGATTCAGATAAGCACATGCAATTTGTTTCCCAATCCAGTATTTTGCGTTTTCACTTATTTCTGTCTTTTAGCTATGCTATATTTTTTATAGAAACTTGAATAGAAAATGACAACATTATAATTAACAGTTTTATTTTAAAATTACCAGTGTAGGTTCCTGAATATACTGTGGTTTCATTTATTTTCGTGGGTATCAATTTTCATGGTTTGTTGAAAAAGGATCAGTTCGTGGATTCTTAGTTTCGTGGTTCTGATGTCTCCAACATACAGTCAATGTTAAATTTCCTATTCGTTGGGTATCAAATTTCGTTGATGTAGGCTACCCCACGAATAATAATGAAAAAACAGTATGTTATATACACCTGGAAAAAAGTTAAGCACCCCTAGACTTTTTGTGCTTTTCGATGATTTGAAATAATTTCTAATTTTCATGAGTTTGTTCAGTTTTAATTTTTCAATATGTGACTGGATGGATGTTAGCTTTCGGTTAAAAGCACATTTTGGCCTTAAAAAGCGGGAGATAACTCTTTAGGAAATAAGACACCAAACTGGTAGTAAAAAAACATGGATTCCAGCAGTCATTCGTGCTAAAGGTTAACATACTCGAAATTGACTCTATCACGATATCGATACAGTACCAATTTATTGATTATGATCTTCCTTTTCAAGTGCGATTTGACATTTAACTGAAAGTTTTGAGCTTCTGGGGTCCATACTTTTCGAAGACCATCTTTATGTACAAAAGCCACCATTTTTTACATGTCGTGTCATGTACATAAAAAAATCGTTTTGTTTGTTATAAACATGTTAAATCGTGTTTAACAGTGCATATTTTAGTTTGCAACACAAATTTACAAAGACTATCCGTCAATTAATGGTTAAAAAGTGTTTTAAAAATGTATGATTTCAAAAAATCATGGGGGTGCTTAACTTTTTTCCATGTGTATATTTAGTATCACTCATAACAGACAATATCCCTCTGAAATTGAACGGTGGCAAAAAATATTTACATTATTTAAAAAAAAAATGAACGGAAGGAAGTAACAGATAAGGGGCGCTTTCCATTATGTGGTTTGCACCAGTTGAACCTTAGATTCGTGTTCCATTACCTGGTTCGGCACTAGCGGTTTGCATCAAAAGACGAAACAGACGAACCGGTGACAACACAAAATAAACCGGTATGAACCGCATAATGGAAAGCAACCCAGGTTAATCTCCTAAAGCCTATTTTAATTTAAGGTGGTGAGAATCAATATCTATTAATAGAAAATAATGAGATGTGGAATAAGTGTACGCGACACAGCCCACAATCAAGCGGCAATTCAGAAAAACCACAATGGACAACCGCCAACAGCCTTCAATCTATTTTAAATTCAAGCAGAAAATGAATGATTTGAAGTTTTCTAGTGTTTCTTTAACGATGTTTGAGAAAGTGTTCATGACTGTTTAAAAATCACCAAGACTACGTCACTTGAGTGACAACGCTGTATGAGATGAGGTCTTTAATAAAGAAAGCCTGATTATTGGCCATAGAGGGGCAACTTATGTGCAAAGTGTCAGGCTTCATACACGTAAAAAAAATGTGGACCTCTAAGTAGCACACCACATAGGTTTACTTTTCTTTCCCTACCCATCTCCCATTTTCCAGTGACCGCTCTTTTGTTACCCATCCCATCCTCATATTTGTCATCATTATTTTATGTTCATTTTGTCATCCTCTTCATGTTCACCATCATTTTTACATTGTATCTGCTAGGGCGTAAAACACCAACTTAAACTCACTCACTCACTCACCCACTTACTCAATTAATCAATCAATCACTACTCAACCGCTCTTTATTCACTCTACGTGTTATTTACAAACCTGAGTATAACTTGACCAAATAAAATAAAGAAACACATAAACTTGCATTATCTTTAGCTCAGCAAAGGTTATATTAACACTATCCACACTAATATAGATTTACAATCTTACAAATGGAATCCCTGAAAATTTATTTCTGGAGACATGTGTCATCAAATAATTGTCAGACTTGCCAAATCATAATGGTGAAAATTCATTTCTAAGTGGAAAATAAAGGTAAAAACAAAACTACCGAACTTGAATGATCAATCTCATAGTCCAGAGAAAATGACAAAAACGAATCAGTTATACCGGAGAATTGGTGGATCGCAATGGTCCTGACTTGGTACAGGCATTTCAAACGAAATGGTGGGTTAAACCAGGTTTTATGGCGCCAAACCTCCCTAATTTAAGGTTATAACAAAACTACAGAACTTGGAAGATAAATCGCAAATGTCAAAGAGAAAAGACAAAACCAGGAAGACATATCGGAGAAATTGAAGATTGCAATGATTCTGACTTGGTATAGGAATTTCAAAAAAAACGGTTGGTTTAACCCTCTTCCATTGCGGGTGGTTACAAAAAAGAACATAGTTGTGAGACATTCTAGTAATAGGGGTAATGAGGTGATCATATCAGTACAACACCAATAAAACAATAAATAACCATTTCGTCGGGGAGACAGGGGTGTCTGATAAAAAAAAACCTGAAAAATATTGTACCAGTCCTGGGATATCAAATAAGTTGTTAAATATAAAAATTGTTTGCAGGCGACGAAAAGAAGTAATAAATTGAACTCCATCGTTCAAGCCTGCACTGAGATGACCACCAAGGGCAAATACGAGATGCAAATCCAAGAATGACGTGAAGCAAGTGGATTATGTTGTTTCTTTAATCCCTAATTCTGGCTGATCATGATATATTAAGGGAATACATCAACTTAACAAAGTGTTGTTGACAAAGAGGACATCATCAATGTATATTAAAGTGACATTAAAGCACCTTGCCTCTTTCATCTTCTTGTTCTTTTCGAGTTCTTGAAGAATTCAGTCTTGTGAGAGTATGAAAACAATTGACTTATCTTTTATGATCATTTGATTAACGCACAGAGCATAAGATCGACACGCACAAATGTATCATAAAAGACTGATTTGAATGAAATGGATTAACCTTTGTGCATAATGTTTTTGAAATGATCAACGAAAGACAACTCAAACCAAAATAGTATGAAAACAAAGGCCGTAGAATCAAAATGTAGTCTCTTTCTTTGATTGATAATTTGCATCTAAATAAAGACAGTTAATAGTGTCAATCCAATAACTTATATCCACAACGGACAATGCTAATTGGTAATTCCTTAACTAAGTATCTAAAAGCGGTTTATATAAGATATGTTCGCAAATTGGACAGCACGGACGTGATTTTCATACCAAATACATTCATTAACATGATTAAGGGACCAATGAGTCAAGAGAAAAACCTGTGTCACTAATTAAGGATTTGTTTCTGCTTTGCAACTTTTGCTCTGAGTACTATTGGTTGCAAGTCATTTTCTTACTGGTCAAACAATGGTTTTATTGACGAAACATACCATTAAATGAAATATTTATTTCTACTTTGCATCTTTTGCACTGAACACAAATGGTTGAATGGATTTTTTGTCCTGGTCACAAAGTGGTTCTATTTACGAGACCGACCAATAAGTAAGGATAAAAATAAACCTTAGTCACTATCTAACTGATTTATTTGTTTCTGTTTTGCATCTTTTGCACTGAGGACAGTTGGGTGCTTGGAATAGTTCTTAACATAGTGCTTAGCATAGCAATCAAAACGTATACATGTACATGTATCACTCATCTTACACGGCGAGCAAAATATCAAGCGGCAAATTTAATGTACACGTTGCTCCTTTAAAGTAAATGGGTCAAAAAGAAAAAGGTCGAATTTCGTTTAGCAGGAAGTAGGCGAGCGACACATCTGGTATAAAATCCCACAATAGTATACCCCATGGTAATGCTGCAAAGTATTACTTTGAGAAGTAATTGCTGCGAAAACTGTTACATTTTTAACATTTGCCCACCGGCTGACATGTAAATTTTAATAACTTCAACTTGGTTAAATCTGGTCAAACTTGACCGATTATATAAAACTTCCGTCGTTTTCACAAATTGTAACTATAGCTAAATCTTTCAACAGCTCTGGAAAACCCCTCTCCTGATTTCAACTGCACATATCAATTTGAGCTTTTATGTTTTATTTGTTTAAATTTAAATGTTTCATTCAACATGACGAAAAATTAGCTGTTAACAAATTGACTGTTAATTTAATTACAAAACCAGTGTATAATAGCAAGGTAATACACCCCTAATCTATACGAAAAGTTAGTTTGAACAGCAGCCAAAATGTAAATTTCGAGTTTATATGTCATGTGTGTGACAGGTCTTTTTACTGCTTCGAGCAGACGCGCGCCCGTTTCCAAGTGAACTTAAAAATTAAAGTAGTATAGTTTCTATGATTGCTGTCAAAAGCAAACGCTATGACTGGTTTGGTCAAGTTAACTTCGTTTTAGTTCCTCTTATATAAATATATTGTAAAAACTGTCACAGAAAAGTTCATTTTTAGCACATTAACTTTTGTCGAAGTGCAATTTTACTCAAAATAAAAAGTGGTTAGAGCAATCATGACCATGTTACTGGGTTTTGACTAGTCATATAAAATCTGCCATAAGACTGTTGCACGGTTGCTATAACAGACATAAAAAGTCGTCGCAAAGGTAACTTTATGTCAAGTTTCATACAAGTGAACCGATCTGTACAGAAAATATTTGAAGTCGTATTCTACAGCAAATACTTAATACATCGGGATGCTGATTAAGTAATCGGAGTAAATTTCTGTGAAATGAAACAGATATATCATAGCTACTTTGTCAGTTTATTTAAAATTCTCTTAGCTTTTGTAAATTGTCTAGACTATATGATGTATGATGCAAGTTGTAAATTCATTTGTTTTCCCTTCGTAGCTGATGGCAAACTCTATACCTAACTCATTTATCATCTAATGGTCATCTCAGTACAAAATTGTACAACAAAGAGCTCAGGGCAACTTTAATTTTCAAATTATCATTTTCATTTCTTTATGAATTGAAATGTTTAACCAAAAGGAATGTATTTCTGATAGTTTACGAAACAGGGTTTTACCTCATGATATACATGTTTGTAGGTCATTATTGTCTCAATTAGTTTGTGGCTATCTTCATAGCTGGCTTTTTACTGGATCGGCTTTAAAGATGAACTACTGACATTAAATTTGAACTCTTAACACTACTGGACAAATAACAAGTCCAGAGAAAACAATACTTGTCAAGTAATCTTTGTCTGTTCAAGAGATTTATATCACTAGTCGGCCATACTTTAATCATCGTTATCGTCTGATGTTTTCAAGTTCAAATACCCTAGTAGATACATCATTTAAGTATAAGTTTTGGTCTAAACGAGTAACCTTAAAAGTGAAATAAAATTGTTAAGAAAAACATACTTAAACGTTAAAAAATGGCAATAGAAAATCAATGCATGGTAATGTAGAGTGAGTAAATGGGCTGGCGTTATACACCCTAGCAATAATATACATTAGTAGAGTATATGAATATGTTAGGTGAATGTACAGTGTCGAATCAAATGATGAATACGGAATAATGCATTTCCATCAAAATAAGTATTGCTTATAAAAAACGAAGACATTATACTTTTCTCCAATAACTGATCAAGATGGCTTAGATAAGTGTCATCATATGGCAAATATCTTGATGAAGTATGATCAAGTAGACGAATATTGAACAGAAAAGACAGAACCATTATATTGTTTCTCATCACCGAAGGAGACAAAAAGTAATGTCATTTAGTATTGTTTTAATTTAGTATGTATAAGTCTCGTTAAATTGAGACAGTTTCCATCTTATCTTTCATCTTAAGAAATATATGAATACTTGAGAATGTTTATTTTGTTATCCATGTCTTGGTATCAAAATGACTTTTTCTTTGTAGTTATTCAGTCTTGAATGTAATGCATGTCTCATATGATTTACTTTGAAATCATTTATTCTTTATACACACTATAGTTCAAGGAACTAAAATCAAATAATCATCACACAATCGCACAACGCAAAATTATGCAACATAGAAATTACATCGTTGTCTCTTATAAAAGTGTTCTCTTTACTTAATGTATTTGCACCAGATGTTGAAATTACTGATCATGGTGACAGCTGCTTTCCTATCACAATTGTAGGATATACTGATAAGTGTATTTCGATAAATCATTCATTAGTGATAGCGTTTGTCCTTACTGTTGAATTAAATCCCCCCCCAAAAAAAACAGAAACCAATGGGCTTATTTGTAACAAAACTAGTGGCATTTACTTCAAACTGAAGAAAGTACACCTAAAGACTATATTTCATGGTGGAAACCACTCCCTGTTTAAAGCTATGCACTTATCAAGTCGATTCATAGAGCATGTTTGTTGCCACAGCGCAACAAATCTTGAAAAAAAACTTAAGTCTGAGAACATTATCATCTTATTTATTTGTAATGGGAGTTGAGATTAATATCACATTAAGGAACTTTTTTCCGATACTTTTCAGTGTAAAACACAAAGAAAGACCAGGACAATGTACCCAAGAATGCATATTTCCTTAAACGCCAAAATATATTTCTGTATTCCATGCATCTCTGGTGTTCTACGAATTAAATCAAACCTACACATGTATATGACTTCTTTTGTTAAAAATGAAACAACATGACAGTATAAAAAAACAATGCAATTGTTTGTTTTATGTGCTTTTTTATCCAATCGACATTATTGTGGCCATAAACATAAAATATTAAAGTGAATATTTCATGATTATGTTTCACAACTATTATCAAAATTTTAAGATTTGTCATGTCGAGTTTAATATTTGTCAAAAGAGAAACGAGCATCACCAATGTTTTGTGGAATAAAGGACTTATTATGCGAGGAAGAGATAGGGGTGCACAACAATTAGAGAAAAATAATTAATCGTAGAGTGGAACGATAAACAAGTTAATATACATTTGAACTAGGAGTTGCCTACGATTGGATAATGATACAGCATATTTTGGGTAGAATAAAGGAAGATATCTGAATTAGAAAAACTTTTAAAAGTACCTTTTAAGGATGTTTGCTGGTTAGTTTGAAAACAACAAGGTGTCTAAATTTATATATTTGATGAATAGACCAAAGGTTAAGGTACAAAATAAGATCATAAAATTCATAGGTTCTGGTTGCTGAACTCGTTTTCGAGATAATAAGCGTTCAAAATTTGGCGGGAAAAGGCTTTTTCATCGGTTTAGCATTAGGCTTGTTTTACTGCAAAAACCTATGAAATAATAATAAGAAATTCAAAAAACTTTGTATAGTAGCTCTCAATAACCCAATGAACCTTATTATGAAAAGAAATTAGGGGGTTGCTGGGCAAAAAAATATCCCTACTTTAATGGTAAATTCTAGCGGATTCCGAAAATCTGACAGAAATTTCAAAAATAGACCGGCGATCACCCTTAAAAGTGATTGTAGAATTTTCAACATGAATCTGCAACTGCTCTATGAAAGAATTGCATTGTCGTACTGTATAACATAGCTTTTCCTGTCTATATCATTTTCTTATTCAATAATAAATTAGCAAACATGTACACAATTATCAAATTGATTCAAGAAGATGAAATACATTTGTAAATTAAGACAATGACATACATACAATAGTTAGACACAATAAGGATGAGGATGGTGTGTTTGCTTATCCAAAAGAGACCAAAATACGTTGTGTCTTAAAAATGAAGGAAAAGGGCCCGTTAACCCTACTTTATTTAGCCCTGATAAGTTCACGGTCACTAAATCATGCCATGGGCATATTTTCTTTTATAAATTTGATTTAGATAGATCACCTGCGTCATTAAAGAGCTGTTAACCCTGACTCACCTGTGGCCAGAAAGTGTCGTTTAACAGTATTGATGTGTTCATTGCTTTACTTTCTGTGTCTATCCTAATCTCAGAAGTCGAGCTGTGCTGTCATTCTGTAATTAGAAAAAAAAAGTGTCTAATTATTTCTTATTTATAACTGAAATGTACCTTTATATCAAGAAGGTAAGTCGATCTGTAGAACTACACTACATTGGCATTTTCAATCCTCTGGTTAGAGTGTCTATGGTGGGTCTTGAAGAGACAAAACGCACGTCTGACAGTGTAAAAAGTATTTCCCGGGACTGTTTTTATATCTTTGATTTGCATCATGCTCATCACCTGTTTGAGATATCCTTTGGTTCAAAAACCTAAGTCTTTCAAAAGCTTTGTCTCTTTTATTGTTACGTCAATTTGTACTTAAATATAACGCAAGCTGTATGCTTCAATAGCGAACTGCTCTGTGTTACATCAATGACAATGAAGCCTGGTGCATATATTTATGTTAATATAATTTTTTTTTTTCATATATGTATTCTTAATATAAGTGCAATATATTATACATTCTTTTAATTTTCTTCATTAGATTGAATTTGGAACTTTAAGGAACGCATCTTTTTATTATTATTTTTTCGTCCCCCGCCGCAACGCGACGGAGGGACCTAATAATAGTCTTCATCCTTGCGTCCGTCACACTTTTAAGAGCGCAATTCCTCTGAGACCGCTCAACGGACTTTGATGAAACTTTGTAGGATTGTTTTTCATGATATGTAGTTGATCATATCGTACCGTCATTTCGATTCGACAAATTTTATAGGAGTCATGGGACTTTGTATGTCATAGGAACACTTTGTGAGCGCAACCCCTCTGACACCGCTAAACGGAATTTGATGAAACTTTGCAGGATTGTTTGTCATGATATGTAGATGATCATATCGTACCACCATTTTGATTCGACAATTTTTTTATTTATGGGACTTTATCGACTTTGTTCATTATATGTCATAGGGACACTTTGTGAGCGCTACTCCTCTGAGACCGGTCAACATATTTTGATGAATTTTTGTAACATTGTTTGCTATGATCAGTAGTTGATCATACAACACTGCCAATTATTCGACAAATTTTATAGGAGTTGTGGGACTTTATCGACTTTGTTCATTAGGTTATAGGAACACTTTGTGAACTCAGATTTTGATGAAATTTTGTTGGATTGTTTGTCATGATATGTAGGTAATCATGTCACAAAGGCATTTAATTTTTTTTTTAAATTAAGTTGATTGGCGGCGGGGAACATTGCCTACGTGTAGCAATCTTGTTTCATCTAGTTGTGGTTGCCATTAACTAATAAGAGAGCCTTTTATTCATGCTTTTAAAGATCAGACCACAAGACATATGAACTAAACATTTCGTATAAGTGTGTCTTTTTCTTGCGTGGAGAAAAGTTAGCGTTTTTAATAATGAAAAGGGGTTTATTTTCGCGTAACGTAATTTTCGCGGTTTCTTGTATTTTATCAAGCATATGGTTGTAACTTAGCATTTCGCATGTTTTTTCACGTTTCTTTGTTGGTAGCGAATATATAGGAAAAATTAAATCATAACGAGTTTTTTTGTGTTTCCGTGTTTTACATGTTGTCTTGTTTTGTCCCGTTCTGGTTGGTCTTTGCTGGTTTTGTCTCTGCCTTTTCGAATTTTGACATTCGGATACCCCATTGGTACTTCTGCTTCTCACACTTATTGCCATTTAGTGAGATGCGTTTTCAGGTTTGTTCCTTATATATTTACTTTTAAATTTTGTTAAACAAGCCGACTTTTATCTGTTTTGCTCTCGTTGTGGAACCCAGGAATTATGTTCTTGTTTAAACTAGCAACCAGTGTCCAAACATGATACAGAGAGAATAGTGCGGGCTATGGTTTCTGTATAAATTAAAGAAAAATCTTATTACTGACTTAACTTATGAAGCCATAAATAAGTAATCTTAGTTCGCCTGAACCGGGGCCCGAACCTAACATCGTTTAATTGTCTTTTGTTGCTTTGTCTTCAAATAGTAATATTAGTAGAATGTATATGTATGCATGTAATTTACCTTCGAATGAAGATATCAGTAACTTTCTTTGTCGTCAAATTACGTTATTCTTAACGGTTTTTTTTTCTCTCAGATATCTAAAAACGGAAAATCAAAGTAAACAAAAACAAAAAACAAATGACAACAAAGTTCCAGACAATAAATTTTGCTACGCCTGACGCGCGTTTCGTCTATTCAAGACTCATCAGAGGCGCTCTACCAAAAATATTGAAAATGCCAAACACTATATGAATATGAAGAGCATAGAACAATAAAACCAAAAATTCCAAGCTGGGGAACCAAATTATTACTAAGATAATTTACCTATGTCTGGGGTAGGAAGAACCTTAGGGTTTAGACAATTTTAAAATTTAGACGGATAATTTAAAGCTTTGATGTTTTCTCCAACTCAAAAAGTGTTGGTGCCGGAGCGGGCTAACCTCGGGGAATTAAAACTCCACCAGCAGTGCTAACCTTCACGTGTGTTCGAAATACAAATGACAACAAAGTTCTAGACAATAAATTTTGCTACGCCTGACGCGCTATTCAAGACTCATCAGAGGCGCTCTACCAAAAATATTGAAAATGCCAAACACTATATGAATATGAAGAGCATATAACAATAAAACCAAAAATTCCAAGCTGGGGAACCAAATTATTACTAAGATAATCAACCTATGTCTGGGGTAGGAAGAGGCTACAAGGAGCTTAAATCGCTCACTTGACTTTTCCATATCAAAATTAAACTTGTCATATTACTATTACCCTGTATACAAATTTTCATCGAAATCGGATAAGTTGAAGTTTTAATGGAAAAATGGCGGTCAATTAAGAAATGGTGACAATAAAAAAATTACACCAAAATTGAACTCGATATACAATTAATAGCGAGCATCGCAGATGCGAGCCCTACGGCATTGTGCATGTTTTGAGATGTGCCAGAAATATACTGACGATAAAACCGGAACAGGTTTACTTTTACGGAGTGAAAAAAATAATAGGCACGGAGCAAGTAAAACAATCAACCCTCTGGGCTTATAAAAAATACATCATAATCTGTTATGCAAAAATATAAAAATTGAAATTCAAAAACAGTGATAAAACCCCTCATTCATCCATTTGTTTATTTTTACACACAGATTTATATTTAAACACCATTCGGTCTTTTCCGCTGAAAAACGATTTTCCGGAAATTACCGACGTAACCGAGCTAGCTTTTGGCATCATCGTCCAATTGGCTAGTCATACCAAATGCATGATACTGACCAAGCTATGTTATATTTTAAGTAAAATAAAATAAGATAAAGAAATACATAAATTTACTGAATAAAACCTACTCATAATGATAAATAAAAGGTTGTTACCTGAAAATGAAAGAAGAGTCACATTCTGTCGCAGGTATGTTAATGCCGTTTGAGAAACAATATCCGGAATTTCGATTTTTACCGTTTTTGACTCGAATTGTATATTTTATGACGTTAGGAGAATATGTCATTTCCGCTTAAGTTTTATGACGTTTATGTAAATAAAACACTATTTAAGGACATTTTTTATATGTTGTTACAACAACACAACTATCTAGTCAATTTGAAACGTATTTATCACAGCATATACTTGTAACAATGAGACAGTAAAGCATTTTTAGTATTGGTTCTCATGATCCCGAAGAAGCTTTTGTTTTGACGGCGACGACTCAACAGGTGCGCCATTTAGAAAATGTTCACAAAATTTTGTTTTGGTGAGAATGGAGACAAACAATACTTTCCAGGTTAACAAGTAAGTTATATCTTTTATTTCTAATGTCATATGCGCTTAAATTACACAATAAAACATGTTGGCATTACTTCTACAAAAAGGGGGGTACTTGCTTTTATTTATTCATTTAAATACTTAATAAAATCACATTTATTATATAGATCTACATTTTAGCATTATATTCATTACTTAAATGAAAGTCTTGGGCAACATAGATATATCACAAAAATCATAAATTCTATGTTATTCTGAAAGTTTGCATGTGAAAATTTTGATATTTGAAAAATAATAAGCACTTTAAAAAGCATACAGTTTGGTGTATCTAAGATAAGTATTTTTATAACGAGAAGATGTTTTAGTCATATGTGCATTTATCTTTTTTTTTAATATTAATCTACCATTTGCTATAACTAGTTTATGATGAGGTATTCCTTTTGAAGGTTTTGATTTTTGCATTTCAAAGTATAGAATTGTACCTTTTTAGTTAAAAAAGAATTGTATACTGTATATCAAATTGTATATGTTTTTGTAATCCATTTTCTTTAAATAAAGGTAATAACAAAATTACCGAACTTGAATGGTCAATCTCATAGTTCAGAGAAAATGACAAAAACGAATCAGTCATACCGGAGAACTGGTGGATCGCAATGGTCCTGACTTGGTACAGGCATTTCAAACGAAATGGTGGGTTAAACCAGGTTTTATGGCGCCAAACCTCCCTCTTCCATTGCGATCTTAGGATCTTAAAGTGATAGACTAACAATAACTATAAAATATAGCATATGATATAATGTCTTTTAATCATTTTAAAATATTTGTTTTATTATTTTCAGCTTGCAATTTTCTTCCTTGATGAAATCTGGTGTGTGGATCTTACAAAACTATGATGAATGTGTGACTAAATAAATGGTCTTTTATAGGATGGATGTTATATTCTATGGAATTCAATGAAGGAAAAAATCTTCCCTTATAAGTTTATATTAACATAATCATATATACATTTCAAGAAATTGAGGAGCTGGATTTTTCAAAGTGTGAATAATAAAAGTGGTTATTTCATTAAATGAGGGCATAAAATAATTGTGTGCACTTGTATGATGAAAGTTAATATTCTCACTCTGTGAAACTCAATGAAGGATCACCACCCTACCTTTAATTTTTTTTATATGGAATGGATAGTTGTATGTGTTTAAGTGTTAACATTCATAGTATAAAAAGGTTTTGTTGTGATATTCTGTTCTTTTTTTTCTCAAATGCATTCTTATTGTTTTAATAGCTACCAGTATGACCAGATAAACTTTAGTTTGGATAGAATATAGAAAGTCAAAAATGTAAATGCTTTGATTGACAAAAAGTACATTTCATACAAACAAAAACAAAGCATGAAGACCAAAAAGGACACAAAAAATCATGCATATAAAATACTTGAGCATAAATTTTGATTGAAATCATATCAACTGTAAACATTAAATGGACACTGTACACTTTTCAAACAGATTTTACTCATGAAAACAAAGGAAAAGCAGAAACACAGCAATAAGAAAAAAAATAGTATGATAAATATGGAATATGATGATCCTGAGTTGTGTTAAGTTAAATTTAACATAAATTAAGAGCTTTGCTTTGTAACTTAATAGACATATTTAACTAAATGGAACTTACAAAAAAGTCACAGTTAAAAAAGAAATGTGTTGAGGTTCTATGACATAAAACCACTGCATAAAAGCATAGACCAATCGCGAGTTAATCCATTCCGGAACATTCCGGATATTAGAATGTCCAAATGTCAAAGGTCAACTGAGGTAAGATCTGACGTCAGAACATTGGGAGCAATGGAAGCAGCATGTTTACCGATTTATTTTAGGAAAATTTGAAAGAAAATTGAATAAAAAGTTTTGTTCATCAATTTGTAATGGTTAAAGAAATATAAAAACAAACATTTCCAAGCGATTTGAGAGAAAGGACAAAGTTTCCCTGTTTTATTTATCACAGAGTAGGTACAAGTTTTCCAGTAAAATCGAGGTAAAATGGCGGCTTTTTTGGAACTCGCGATCCGGGTATTATCTGTAGTATGACATGTATTATTCTGTTATCTGTATGACCTAGTGCACAGATTGTATACCTATCCTGTATGCCCCGGCCCGGGGGTACATTATTAAACGTACTTTATAAAAGCTTAATAAAATTTTACTCCGCCCCTCCCCCTTTTAGCTGAAAAACTAACTTTTGTGTCACGCACATGAACTACGACTGCCGCTTTCTTTTCGCCTACAAAACTACAAACATTTCTTCACAATTTAATAATAATATGAAACTAAAATCACGAACAAAATCATGTTATCAGCGAACACGCACTGTGCAAAATAAATAGAAATATAAATAATGACGTCATCACGTTGTTGACGCCGTAGATCTTGATGAACTCGGCGTTTGACAGTAATGGAGAAATACTGGAATCCAGACAACGGGCTTTCTTTTTCAAGCTAGAACAAGTTACCACAGTTAACAAAATCCCTAATCCTTTAAATATATCTTTTCGAACATAAACAGCTATCATAAAATCGCTGAACCCTCTCGCAAATCGCAACGAATTTCTTGAATTTAGCTTGAAAAGATTAGAAAAATGGTGCGAAATTGCTCAATTTTAGCCTTTTTATTTTTTTTAAAATAGAAGAAATGATTTATTTTTAAGGGTTCAGCAGTTTTTACACAACTAAGTATCATATCTTCCCATGAAAAAAAATTCGAGACAAAATTCGGTGTGTGGTAACTTGTTCTTGTCTATTTTAATATCGATCCCTAAATAAAGACTTTTCCGCAACTTTTACGGTATACGAATGATGAAATAGAATAAAAATTCACCAAAGATATTCATTTCTAATCCTTTTTCTGTTAGTTTATTAAAATCTCCTATACGACATTCCGTTCCAGTAAATTAGGCTATGTACGAAAAAAGGGGGGTGGTCCTGCCGGAAATTCCTGAAAAGTGCATTAACATACCTGCGGTGGGGTTTCACTCACTTTTCTCAATCCTGCATGATATTTTTACTTTACCGTTTTTCCGCCAGGTTTCTTAATGTACCTTCTATTATCAATGCTTCAAATAAAACACTGATACTCAGAAAATCTCACAAAACCTGACAGAATCTGAATGTTCATTGTTGTTTTGGTCGGCTGAAGAACCGCGAAATACTCTGACAAGGAAATGACGTCACGTAATCCATAAAATGGATAATTTCGTCCCCGCTTAATGTCGTCCCAGAATGTTACAGGATTTATTATTTGCACAAATAATTGAATTTTTGATAAGTAGTTATTGATCTCAGATATTTTAACAACAACTTTCTCAAGTGCATATGATTTGGATTGGGTGGGGTCAGACTTTGCTACTATTTAATTCCTTTTTTAAAAGTTCCCTCTTTACGTTAAACTTAGCCGGTCTAGCACATGGATTTATTTTTAAAACTAAAAGGTATATAGATTTTCGATGCTCGCTTAAAGGCAGGGCCTTAGTCATATTATGAGAAAGACATTGCCTTTAAAGCTCGCGTAGATAATTCCATTGAAAATTTCAAATAATGCCTTGGACGAGATAATTTGGGACGATGTATTACTATTTCCCGCAATTTTTCAGCACGCGCAGACATTTTCGAAAACTTCCGAAAATCGAATGTTTCCGGTGACAGAACGATTTTTCTTCCATAGTATTTTGAGTCTTGTGCAATTTGGCATACTTTCTACATTAGAGAGCTCGCTACGCTCGCATATTACCTTTTATACCAATTTTCATCAAAATCGGAGCAAGTTTAATTTTTGGCGGGAAAACGGAGGCCATTTTGAAAATGGTCCAGGATAAAAAAAAATGGATAATGAAATTGAACTCGGCATGCTTTTGTACATTTATTAAAACCATTTCAATATGTGGATCGTGTCTTTCTGGCACATATTCCATATTCTTTCATTTCAAATATAACATTTATACCTGAACTTCTGAAATATCTTATACAGTTTTCAAGCTTTTGAGCTTCAAGAGTGCAAAATTCATCAAAAATCCTGAAAAAGGGCAATAACTCCTACACGGTTCGTGGGATCTTCTTGAAAATTTCATGGCAGGTAAATTTTGTCATGCCGATAACTTTTACACTATGCAAGAATTTTGATATCTGTGACCGTTTTTGAGTTATTTGTAAAAAAAAAAGCTGTTTTACCCCCTGTTATATTTTTCATCAGATCAATTTAAAATGAGGATTGTTTATAAACAACATGTCATATATCATTCCTACAAAGGTTCAGTGGTTTCAGAGGAGAAAATTTTTGAAATTGTTTATAGACGACGGACGAAGACGGACGCATAGTGATGGCATAAACTCACATGGCCTTCGGCCAGGTGAGCTAAAAAATAAATCCAACATGTTAAATGTGTAATTTTTCGACAAATTTGATCTAAATGTGACATCGCATAACCTAGATTTTACAACGTTCACATAAAACATGAACAAAATAATTCTTTGACTTGTTAAGAAGGATTACATTCAAATGGTTTTTTAATCAAATTTTGTTATTTGAACCTCATAAAAGCGCGTTTCTTGAAACGTTTATGATGATCAGTTGTAACTGAAAATCATCCCGTGCTTTTCAACGTCGAAAAATTCGAAACGTCGAAAACACAGTTTTACTCATGTCCGTACTCTAAATTCTTTTTGACATAGTCAATGCTAGACTAACGCCATATGTGGATTATATGTTTGTATAAGTCAATTCGAAATTTTTGTGAAAAAAATATTTCCTATCCGGTAATTACGTAAAGTGAAAGAGATGAACAAATTTAATCAAGTTTTATTTATTACTGTTTTTTTATGAGTATGGGTAAATCAAAACTATTAAATAACCTGACAATTTAATATATTATCAAGATTTAACTACTGTAAATTATCGATGTATGTGTTATCATTACTACCACAAATGTACAGAAGATAGAAATTTAATACTTCTTTTGGGCTGGACAATTAAATGAAAAAAAATACTAGTAAAGAGTACTTTTGAAATGCAGTCGATTCTGATTCTATACATATCTGAATCTCCGTTTCAATTGTGTATACGTGTAATGTTTTTTCATCATTTAGCTAAAACAATATTAAAATAGATAAATACATGTAATTTGAAACGTATGTGTTTTAGTTTCATAAAACAAAATTTTGCGGGTAGGTCTACTGTTGGAATTTACCATAGTTTAAGTTACTTGATCCCTTCTATATGCTAATGAATAAACCGCTCTTTGAAAATCACCAATTGCTCTTGCTACACATTGGTAGATTATATTGTAAATTATAAATATAATAACTAAAGGCAAAGTCTAGTGAAACTCCATATTGACAATCTTTACTAATACTACGTTTTTAAAGTATCGTTTAATTCATGGTTAAGCATCAAAGATGTTTTATGGTGTCCAAATTATAGATGCCCCAGGATATCTAATTGGCTGGTCGAATATACGTCTTAAAACTTTAAACTTAAAACGTCTTGGTCGCTTCTTTATATAATAACCCCTGATAATAATTTCTATTACATCGCACAGGAGATAATATATTCCTTAAAATGGGTTACTTAAGGAGTTTTAAAGGGATGAAGGCATGCGTGTGATATTTTTTAACTGTTTTTAAACATTGCTAGTATTTTTTTTCCAACATGAGAAGACTTTCCTGTGCATCACAGTCCTAAAAGATAGATAGTTGATTTCATGAATTACTTTTTGTTTACTGCTTTGACGACTTAATTACATGTCCCGTGCGGGGCCCGGGTGGCGAATAGGCCCGCAGCAGAGCCTAGCTTGTCGTAAGAGGCGACTAAGGGTCTTGGGATTCTGATGTCGGGTCAGTGCTCAGCCCACAGAGCGACCAAGTGTGTACCCTAGGTGGCTGAATAGGGTAGCCCTCGTCCGCGGGGGTTGTCAGGTCTATAATACGGAAACCCTGACCGCCGACCATAGTGGGCCAACGTGTGTGAAGAGTGCCACGCTTCATGCACGTAAAAGACCCCTTTGTGGACCGCCCAGTAGTGCACCACATAGGCTAAATTTTTCCGCCCCTACCCACCTCTCCCCTTTTCCTGTGGTTCTTCAAAATTTACCGGTCCTTTGTTTCCCACCCCATCCCCATTTTTCATTTATCATCATCATTTCATGTTCATTTTATCATCCTTTTCATGTTCATCGCCTGTAAATAACCTATATAGCGTTGCACGGGCGTTAAACATCAACTCACTCACTCACTCACTCACTTAATTACATGTAAAGACATATTTCGTGGATAAAGATATTACTTCCGCTTGAACATGCACTGCTTACATGCACTGATGGGTCTAAAAGAAACCTTTGTGCATACCACACAGAGTAACCAAACCAGACATTATTTTAGTTTGATTTTTGTCGGTTTGGTATGGACTACACTAATCATAGTTTGCTTTGAAAATGCTTGATTTGAATAAACATGGCTCCGGTTTACGTTAAGTTTCCCAAAACAGAGCAATCAAGGCTGATATTTTGGTATAGTTAGAGCAAACACACTAGACAAAAGCAAAACGACCCCTAAAACATGGGTTTCAGATTAACTTTGATTTTCTATTACAAATATTATCAAATATCTCAAGAAGAAAGGCCCTTACCCAATTTAAAACTAGCACCTAGTGTTGCATAAAAATGTTGTATGTTACAGGTTTCTCTAGATAATTTGTGGGAAAAAACTTGATTGACTTAATAAACTATTGAAGCCATAAACTGGTTAAGTTAACTTCGTTCGCCTAACCACTGTTATATTATATTGTTTTAGATCGTTTCTTTGGTGTGATTTGTGAGCAAAAATGTTTAACAATTTTACGACATATTTGCTATGAGACAACAATTTTTTATCGTTAAGCGAAAAGGATAAACAATATAAAGTTTGTTAGTTGTTTGCGGTGTTGTTTGGGGGAGCAAGTGTTGGTTCTATCCTTTCTAAACATTTATTATGGTACCAAGATTAGAGGTTGGTCCCTCCTGATCTTTTCTACGTCAAAGATTTTTCATTTGTGACGTAAATTATATACAATTATCTACTTTATCACTTGATAAAGAACTAAAGGTTTGTGTGCACGTTCTTTCGGTGGTGTGAGAACTGGGTTGATCTAGACGTTATATAAAGAAGTAGAGCCACAAAGGTCCCAAAATGGCCCAAAAATTCAACTTTGATCTATCTGTTGGTAGTTGCTGCATTATTGCTCATTAGTCTTTATATTTCATGAATTGCGATATTTTTTCCTCCAACTGTTTATCAATAAGGAGAGCAGTTAGGTAACAAAATTTTGTGAAAAATAACAATTTGTGACAGTTTTTATTAAAATCGATGAATATGAAATGGGCCACACCTGTCGACCAAAATTATTTTGTGATAGAAATGTGTATTATGATATTAATATTCATTATCAAAAAAATACGATGGTCCAGGAATTTGGCCAATACTAATTTTGGCGAAATATCAAAGAAACCAGTGAAAATGTGTGAAAAATGAGGAATTTTTCAATTTATGGCCTGTTTAAAGTATCAAAGGCAAAATCTGTGGTGTAAAATTTTGCTAAATCTTACAGATATGAAAAGTTTGTTAATACCTTAACATATTTAGTTAAATATAGTGAAAATACTGGGCCGATTTAGGGCCTTCGTGGCTCTACTCCTTTAACATGTGTAACGTTTTTGGCTTTGAACGGGTCGAGTTGACTAAATATGTAAATTTACTTTTTTATCAGTGAAAATTAAACAAAAATCTTATAAAAGGGAAAAAATAATACTTTTTTAGGGACCGACCATTTAACTTGAAGGGGGGGGGCTTGGTTTTTTGCTAATAAATAGTCTGAAAATTATTTTTGATGAAAAAAACATTTTGGCAGCTGAGGGTAAGAAAAAAAATATTCTGAAGAAGGTTTCCTGCTATAAAAAAATTATGCTAATAATGGAAAAAAATATTCTGTCGCGACGCCGTCGAAAAATAAATATTTTGTTCGCGCTTTGCGCGGAAAAAATTTTTCTGATCAAAACAAAAAAACCAAGGCCCCCCTTTCAAGTTAAATGGTCAATAGTATACATACACATACATGATATAACGACTTTTCAATCATTTAGTGCATCGATCACTCGGTGAACAATTTAAAGATAAACAATTCACAAAATCTCAAACCTTTTCAATCTTACAGGTTTTAAAAAAGATATTTTCAAGCAAAAATATTTTTAAAATGTAAAATATATTTACAGAAACAACCCTTATTGACAGTGTTTGTCAGACCAGGGTTTCTAGAAAATACGCCGCATACTGTTCACCTAAAAACTTGTACCTTCGTTATCAGCCACAGGTAATAAAAATTCAAAATTTTGTTGAACGTAATGGTTAGCGATTGTTTTGATTAGTGTTTGGCTGATTGTTGAACTGAGATGCTAATCTTATTATCCCTATATGACCTCACAACCGTGTGGTGTTTTGTGTTACTACAGGATACTATTATTGCAATCAATATTATTTGATCCCTTTTAATGGGAAAAAAGAACACCAGGTGCATCTATTATATAATCATACAAAAATGCATGTTGTCTGATAATGATTTTTTGTAAAATTATTACTTCTGGACGAACCCTATTTCTCTGTTATAACTAGTAACCTTTTTTTTTCAAGAACATGATGCATAATGAATGATACAAGCTATGAGTTTTCTAGATCATTTGTGGGATAAAGCATAATTGACTAAAACTATTGAAGCTGTAAATTCGTTGAGTTATCTGTGTTCGCTTGAATTAGCCATTCTTATTTTGTATTGTTCTAGATCGCTGCTTTGTTGTGATTTGTGAGAAAAATACTTTACTGCATATTCGTTATTGGACAATTAGTTTAATTTGTTTGGCTCCATAAAGGATCGGTAGAAGGATCTAAAACATACAGAGTTATTTTGTCGGGGTGTTATTTTTACTCTTGTTAGGGGTTGGGTAAATGCATGTGGTTTCAAGCTTTTGAACATTCTTTAAGGCTGTTAAACATTCTTTAAGATATTCAGGTAACCAGCCATGAATCAGTGATGTAAATGAAGGTGTATAATATATCTTAGCTCTCCTGATTGCCATCATTTGGCGGTCGTCGTCGTCTGTCGTCGTTTGTAAACAATTTTCAAAAATCTTCTCCTCTGAAACTACTTGACAGAAATTAATAATACTTGGTATGAATGATTCTTAAGGTGTTCTGCACCAAAATTGTGTTTCGATTTTTGATCCGTCAAAAAACATGGCCACTGCTACTAAAAATAGACCAGGGGGTCAGAATACTGTTTTTGGCTTGTAAATAAAAAAATATAAGAGATAGATGAAATCCGATGCACCCTACTGCTTCAGCATCAAAAGTTCTACAAAAGTCTCTATTTGGTCAAAGTTATCAGATGATCCTTTATAGGGGTTACATCCCCTTATAGGTGAAAAATAGCGTTTTTCATGATTTTGGCTTATAGAATGAAATGTATTACAGATATAGAAAAGCTGTTGCTTGATTAAATGTTCAGCTCATTTAGCTCTACAAAAGTCTCCATAGGGTCAACATTGTCAGATGACCCCTTATAGGGGTCACAGCCCCTCAAAGGCGAAAAATAAGGTTTTTTGCCTTTAGAATGAAATCTTTTGCAGATAGGGAAAAGCTGTTGCTTGCTTAAATGATCAGCTCATTAAGCTCTACAAAAGTCTTCATATCGTCGAAGTTGTCAGATGACCCCTTATAGTGGTCACAGCCCCTCAAAGGCGAAAAATAAGGTTTTTTGCCTTTAGAATGAAAACTCTAGCAGATAAAGAAAAGTGGTTGATTGCTAAATTGCTCAGTTCATTAAGCTCTTAACAAAAGTCTCTACAGAGTCAAAGTGTTCAGACGGCCCTTCAAATAACATTTTGCTGTGTTTGGCTTAATTACAGAATGAAAACTTTTACTGAAAGAGAAAAGCTGTTACTTGCTTAAATGTTAAGCTTATTTAGCTCTACAAAGTACTTCATAGTGTTGACATCAAGACCAGGTGAGCGATTCAGGCTCCTGGGAGCCTCTTGTTTACCAATCTTTTTCCATCTTTTTTTTCTTTGACAAAAAGTTGTATTTTCTTACTTCCATCAATGCCATAAGTTTGTTATTTTATATAAAACACCTGGAGAAGAACGGTGGAAAAAAAATTTGAGAGAAGTAGAGAAGAAAGCTCATATCCGAGATAAGGGGAAACACTAATCCTTGCCCTATGTGCCCGGTCATTACAAGGAATAGGCAGGAAGGTAGCTTAATTGCTATGTAAGTTAAGTATATTCATTGGTATGTTCAAACATAAGCAACCCATGATGAGAAGGTGTCGGATGGCATATTCACACGCAGTTCATTGCGCTGCTGCTGTTGAAATAATCAATGTCATCAAATTTCATTACAAATATTTGCGGTACAAAAGATGTAAAAATATCCACACCATATATACATATCTGGTGCCATTTCATAAATTAAGTAATTGCTAAGTAATCCCATGCAAATTAGATGGGCCTACATGTACTTGCACGTTAGACTAACGACTGTTTATAAATGAAACGCCCCAAACCTTGCGCTACATTGTATATTGTTCTAATATTACGATGCATGGCTTTTACTTGTAAGAAGAAGATAAATCCGTGTCCTATTTTAGAAATACAGCTGTAGGCAGTAGGGCGTTAAATCCCGACTGACAAGTGTCATATTAATAAACTCCTTTTTAGACATTGATTAAGGTAAGCGTTCTATATTTCAAATAATAGTTAAATAGAATAAAGCCGATTTTTATTAAAAACAGGAAATTTACTGTCAGTTACATTATTTTAGTCAATTACGGCTTGTCGCGTTTGTTAATCCCCTGCGATTAATATCCTGCTAAAATAATAAAAATACAAAGTAGGCAAACGGTTGCTATAGGTTGACAAATTTCTAGATCACCACAAAAACAAAAGCTGCATTTATAAACAGATAAACAATGAACTAAATCGGTGATTTTGGTCGAGTTGCTTAAATTGAAAATCTTTGTTATTTTATTGTAACTGTCATGCGGTGAGTGGGGAAAAAGTATCCTCAAGAGCTGCTAATTATATCCTTTTGACATCTACATTATATCAAGCTGTATAATAGGATTTGTTGTCCAGTCTCCCAATTATCTTTTTGCCTAATGTATTACCTATTATATAAAGAATGCTCAAAGGTTTGGTATATTTGCAACTCAATCATTTTGCGCCCCCAGGGTCATCAGGCCATACTTTGGAAAACCAGACCGCAACCGTAGTGGTGCACATAATGTGAATATACTTTGTTGAAATTGCAACCCTTGGTGGTTTTCAAGATTGTCATTAAGCTTAGTAACAGATTCTTGAACACTCAATTTTTGTCATTTATATTAATATACCCAGTCTCATACATGTAATAAAGCTTAAATGACAATAAACTCCACGCGTTTATCTGGATGTTTATGTAATCGTGCTTCGTTCAGTCTGAGAGCATTCTCTCAAATCCTTTTAACAAGTTTATAAAGGAAGATTATGATAAATGTCATATGCGTTTGGGTTTTTTGTAATGTGCACCCTTGTCCTTTAAAGCCGAAAAATAAGTCACCAACACCATATTACTAGTACCCGTAAAATTTATATAAAAACGGGTGATACAAGGCGAGTAACGTATACATTTTACGGGTACTAGTTTATACATTAACCGAGATCACCTTGATTGTTCGATAGTACATGAAACTTTCCTTTTTACGTCTATATCACAGTTAAGAAGTAGACAGAATATATAAATGAACTTAAATTTTCGGTAAAAATGTATTTTGAATCAACCTACTTCTGCCAGTTTTGATTTTTGATTGCTTAATGTCCCGTCGGCCATAATGCAGCCATAATCGGGACATTAACTATAAGGAACTATAAATGTTTCTCTTGCCCGTCATGTATACGTTTTGGCCTTTGGCCTGTCACTCACAGAAGACAAAATTTGTACCATCTTTCCCTCTTTTCTGGATAGGTTACCGCAGCAAAAATTGACCAAACATTGGCCTCTTGGTTACCACCAAGCATCTAGCATCTTTGTAAAATTCAATTTCTTTTTCCCCTAGTCCTCCTCTAAAAAAAGGACATTTTAAGTTTGTTCCGTGATGTCCCTGGAGTTCATATGCAGGTAATATTTTTCATAATTTATTTGCTTATTTTATCAAGTTAGTTTGCTTCCTTATTTCCTTTAATAAAAAACAAAACAATATTCACCTCCACCCATAATCGTGGGTGTGAAATCGCGTGTCTATATTTTCTTAGAATTCATTTTAACCATATCAAAGGTATAGTGACACAAAAACTTACAAATGATTGTTTTATTATACAAGAAGCCATTTTTAAAGAAAGGGGTACGTCAGAGGCGGATCCAGGAGAGGGGTTCTGGGGGTCGGGACCCCCCCCCCCTTTCCTCCGAAATTTTTAAATTTTGGTGTCGATTTTCAGCAAAATATGTCTGGAACACCCCCCCCTTTTGGCCCACAGAACCAAGTATGTGGAACCCCCCCCCCGTTCAAAAATTTCTGGATCCGCCCCTGTACATGTACCTTTATGTGGCAGTTGAATGTCCGTAAAGGTCAAGATAAAATTGGTAGACATAAAATCATCACAAATATGCATGATACAACTAACCGCAATCAGAAACACAAACTCAAATTGAACTCTGAAGCTCCGGAAGGGTGAGAAATTCCTTTAGATTTGTGCCTCAAAATAGGATTTATCGTTCATAATTACAAGATAACTTTTATATCATTAATATTTCCGATTGTCTAAAATCAAAATTGTGTAAAATGGCTTCTTTTCTAGTAACTAAGCATGTACATGCACATGGTTGATTGACGTTGGATTTGGCTTCCCTGTTCAAACGTTCTAGTACTTTTCCTTCAATTCTTTTAATATGCGAACTTGTAATGTTTTGTTTCAAATGCTGATGACGAGGGTTAATTCTTTGAAATATACATTTACAATAGAACCAAAATAACCATTCTAATATCCGCTTTCGTATTTTAAAAGAAATAACTTGCGCGACACATGTAAATTTTGTTTTTTTTACCCTGATAAGGTAATCGTCTGGAAACGAGATTCAATAATCATGCCCACTTGACAATTTATTTCCTATTTAGAACAATAACATGCCAAGTTAGAAAAAAATACAGTGTCTAAAAACCAATATAAAAACCTTTCGTCGTTTTTATTGTGTTAATACTAATGCTATCTTCCATGTGCGTCCTTAAAAAGATGTTTCACCAACGTCAAAAAGAATATTATCTAGAGAGACAAAGAAAGGAAGTCTGGTCGCTGTAAATAAGCTTATTGTTGTGTTGGGATCACACATTATCATGTGTTCCGGTACTCAGAGTTCAAAAAAGAGATTGCATGAGGTCGACAACCCCTTTCCGTTCTCTCTCTCTCTCTCTCTCTCTCTCCTAATTGTTTATACTACATTTTTTGTAAAAAACAATGTAATGTTATTTTTGGTTTTCTGTTTATCCATTTGAACTCCTTGCGGAAAGCTTTTAATTTCAGTTTTTATACGTATTGGACACGCCGAGTTACATTATGTATGAAGCAAAGAGGCAGCAATAGGGCATATAAAGCTATTGGGCTGGAGATGTGAATGTTGGATGGCGGACGAATAATGAGCTCGTACATTATATTTTATTTTAGCAACTTAACTTCTTATCATAGCTCAGTTTATATTATTTAATATCGCGTTTTTTTTTTATTTCAAGTCAGTTTCTTATCTGTTTAAATCTTGTTCAATTTCCATATTTTTACTCTTTTTGTAATTGATGTTATGTTTACTGTGACCACAGGTTTGCCTTTAAAACCATATACACAAAACAACCAACTTGTTTATTTTAATTTTTTTTTATGTGTTATTTTTTTTCAAACATGCTTGCTATTAATATATCGCGTAAATATCAGTTGCTTGTATTGCTTACTCTGTTAATTGGTCGTTGCAGTTTCTACAAAAGGCAGACACCGGATTTCACATATACAAACGAATCATTTGCAACGCAACAGATGTTTCATAAAAGACAGAAACTGCTTTCTCTTCACATGATTCCAATTCTAATCTTCCATGAAATCGACTGTTTTTACATAGGTGATGCCAGTTTTGTCATTGTTGTTCGTGCATTAAGCTTCAAATATTCGAATGTCCATTGGGCTGGGTTTTTTTTCACAACGCTGGAGGTTAAATTGCACGTTCCTACACATCACTCCTTTTTCCAGTGGCAGTGAAAACTCTCCACCCCGATTGGCCCTGTTCCCCCTTTCCCCCTTTTCATCATCATTTAACGTTCATTGTATCACCCTTTTCGTGTTCATCTGCCGGAATCGCGCTTCTGGGGACTAAAGCAATAACTAACAAATTTCCTTTTTCTTTATCCCCTAATCTTGAGCATATTTTAACAAATGTCATCTAGAAATGGACTACCAACAAGGTTAAAAATGTTTTCAAACTGTCATCTGAGCACATGGCCAATTGTGTTCCATTTCACTCAACAAGGACTTGATAATAAAGAATACAAAAAGGAACATATATCCTGTTCTTTGCGAAAATTAAGAATAAGTATCGTTTGAAAGGTCCGAATCTTAATGTATTCATTTGTCTATACACAATTTGTATTGGAGGGCAAACCTCTAAACAATTTGAAACGGCTTAGAATTTGAACCTTAATTGAATTTGAATATCTCATTTTTCTCATTTATTTGCCTTATTAGAGGTTATTCAAAAACAAAAGTGAAAATAGCGTGTAATATTTATTCGTTAATGCAATGTTTGTAGTTTTATTGGTGAGTAAAAGCGTGTACCCAACCGTATTTTTAATGCTTCATGTTAAAAATTTCAACGCTTTTAAACACTAATAAAACTACAAAATATTTACGGTATATAATTACATTCCGTTAAGAAAATGTTTGCACAGATTATTTGATACATGTAAGATTGCACAACGCCATACTACATGTACTATGGGACGACTTGATTAAGTGGCAACTTTGAATAATGTAAACATGATTGTCGTTTCAGTCCCCTACCATTATCAGTCGCAACATAGTCTCGGTCACCCAGACGCTTATCAATAGATGATAAGAGTCTGGGACAGTCCCATTACCTATTTTGTTATGTGTGCATTCGGAGTACTTTCAGGCTTTATCATAGTGTTCGACGAAAATCATTCAACCGTATGTTCAGAATTCCGTGCCTAAGGTTCAGTGAATTTATGCAATTGCAACAGCGAGATGACTTCTCGAATTGATGTGAGTTGTTTTCAAATAACATAATATTTCTTATTTTATAATAAGACATCCTATTTTATAATAAGACATCCTATTTTATATTTTTGAACACATGATGGTTTTGTAAACAATGAAAAAAAAATCGCTTTATGATTAAATTGTACTCATGGGCGTCTACTTGGTTTCGGAAATTGTTTATGTTTATTGGAGTCAAAAATGGGGGCATTCTTGATTCTTGATTTTACAGAACCAGTCTTCAAAAACCAAGGATGACCAATGAAATGTTGAGTTTCTAAAGTTGGTTTATTTTAGATTCAAATGAATATTGTATGCTAAACACATCATATACACACGTGGTAAAGTTTAAAAGGTATAACGATCGCCACCTAGTGGTTACGAGAAATCAATAGGTGTTTTCCCAGACTCACTACCTTGGTAGTATGAGTTTGGGTTTGAGACTAGTCGCAACACAGTCTTTTAAAAGGGGGGGGGGGTTCGCGTTAATATATTCAACCAATCATTATAATCTAGGATAATGTGCTGTAAATTGTAATTTTCTGTGATTATTCTGCTCTTTTTGGGCGCTGTGATTGGCAATAAAATTATTTGTTTGTTTATTTGTTTGTCAAAAACTCAACCTCCATGGAAAGTATAATGCTTTAGTTTTTTTTTTATATTACTCCGCGTTATCAAGGTCCAACGCGATGGTGCGTTCATCGAGAAATAAAAGTTATTACCGAAGTACTATTTACCAATCGAAATTGCCTTTATAGATACAAAACAATAGGAATGGAATTATTTACATTTAATTCAACTTGAATATTTGCAGATGTTAAGTTATAACTATCTTAAACAAAGACATGTCATGTGGCCTTGAAATAAAAATGACAACAAAGTTCCAGACAATAAATTTTGCTACGCCTGACGCGCTTTTCGTCTATTCAAGACTCATCAGAGGCACTCTACCAAAAATATTGAAAATACCAAGCACTATATGACTATGAAGAGCATAGAACAATAAAACCAAAAATACCAAACTGGGGAACCAAATTATTACTAAAATGATCAACCTATGTCTTGGGAAGGAAGAACCTTAGGGTTTAGACAATTTTGAAATTTAAACGGATAATTTAAAGCTTTGATGTGTTCTCCAATACAAAAGTGTTGGTGCCGGAGCGGGCTAACCTCGGGAAATTAAAACTCCACTAGCAGTGCAAACCTTCACGGGTGTTCGTGTTTGCGTTTTGAAACGAAACCCTACATATACATATACATGTACCTTTTAGCAAAAAGAAAAGTTTTCTTTAAAGAGAGAGCTTAATTTAATAAAACAAACGGGCTACAATGTACATATATGAATTTTACAAAGAAGGTAAAAGCAAACATATTAACACGGATTAATGTATGAGTATTCTCTTGCTATAAGTAACATTTGAAAAAAAATGTTTTTAACAATCGACTAAAAAGAAAAAGTAAAATAAAAAAGAACAAATATTTCTTGTTTTTCGTTTAGTTTTTTTTTTTTTTTTATTATGTAAAAGCAATCACTATTTAAGTTCCTTCAATTGAAATATACATGCATGCCGGGAATAAAATAATAATTTTGTTGAATGCATTTAAGAAGAAAAATAGAAAAAAAAACTTTTTCTCGTAAAAACTATTACATATAATATATACTTACATTCGATAAGCATTTGAACAACAAAATGTTTATAAACCCCAGCGGGAATAAGTAATCCAGTAGAGATCCACTAAGAATCGAACTGGGAACCTAAGTATCAGTAAATCAGTTAATAACTTGATCTGAAACATACACTGTTAATTATTGGAGTCCGGGATACAGTTATAAATCAATAACGAGTTATCTTCCGTGGTGACAAATCGTATTTTACTCGGATCAAATTATTGCTTTGACGATACACAGATGTACAGTGGAGATTTGAAATATACGCCGGTGACAGTCATGACAGTTAGGGGCGACTTCGAAACTGTATATATGGAACTGACAATGTTAGACAAGAGGTGATTATTTGATATTCAACAAGTGTCTCAATGAAACAAAAGGATGCTGATATTGGAATACAATATATTATTATGGACTTGACAGTTCTACGAAAACTAATTTTAAGCTTACTTTAATGTGAAGTGTATCACCTCTAAGTACTTTAATAAATGTGATACAGGTCAATATATGTACACGAATCACCATTTGGAACAACAACACGCGATTTACGTGTCACGTGCATATATATAAGAGACGTCTATACTTAGTTAATGAACATATTATATTTTTTAAAGTGGCAAGATCAACCTAAAACTTCAGACCTGTGTCGAATTGTGTTTTTAAAGAATACCCGAAAGTAACACAAATAATTATTAGTTAAAAAATCAATCAAATATACGGAGTTGAAAATATCTTAATATCGACTTTTTTGGGGGAGGGGCTACAAACACCTTTGAATCCAGTTGTCGAATGGATGTTTTGAATCAAAACTGTTTGCCCTACTGGGAATGAAAATATGTATGAACTTAACCCGACTTAGTCTAAAAACATTCAACACGTTTATTCGTACTTGAGTGAGTGAGTGAGTGAGTTAATGAGTGAGTGAGTGAGTGAGTGAGTGAGTGAGTGAGTGAGTTAGTTGGTGTTTTACGCCCGTGCAACGCTATATAGGTTATTAACAGGCGATGAAAATGTAAAGGATGATAAAATGAACATGAAATGATGTTGATGATGATCAATGAAATATGGGGGTGGTTGGGACACAAAGGACCGGTCAATTTTGAAGAACCACATGAAAAGGTGGGTAGGGGCAGGAAATTTAGCTTATGTGGTGCACTACTAGGCGGTCCAAAAAGGGGTCTTTTACATGCATGAAGCGTGGCACAATCCACATACGTTAACCCACTATGGTCAGCGGTGAGGGTTTCCGTATTATAGACCTGACAACACCCGTGGACGAGGGCCACCCTATTCAGCCACCTAGGGTACACACTTGGTCGCTCTGTGGGCTGAGCACTGAACCGACGTCAGAATCCCAAGACCCTTAGTCGCCTCTTACGACAACATAGGATCTGCTGCGGGCCTATTTGCCACCTGGGCCCCGCACGGGACTATTCGTACTTGAATGCCCTTGGTTAAAAAATCATTTCGTGTTTTAAGCAATATAATACATTTTAGGAATTTTGCATGGATATTGGCGAACAGAATAGTCTGAGGTTTTACATCCTAAAGACAGTGCAAATTTCCAAATTAGATATTATTGCACTTATATAAAGATATTTAAAAACATCCATAGTCTTCAAATTCCTTTTATAATGAAATGTGGCTCATAAAACTTAAAGAAAAAAAAACTTATTCAAAACATTATCCGTTGTGAATTATTTTATTTGCTAATCCGATATGTCCTATAATTGTCTTTTTGTTCAACAGATGTTTTGAAAATCGAAGAAAGAAATTGCGATATACCATGGGATTGATTACAAAGATGACAGTTAATAGCTTGGATATATGAAACTCTCGGACAAAACAAATCTAATCAGAGGAAAGGCAGGCTATTTTTGCCAGATTAGATATATTCTTAATGGATGAATATCCCCAGTGTAAAACAAAAGAATATATGTTGTTGAATTTTTTTCATCTTGTTCAAGGTTATTTATGCTTATCCCTGGTCAGTAAAACCACAGAGCTTTTTAAGGTTAGTGAGGACACCTATCATGTGACCAAAAATAGCTAACAATGAAAAAAAAACAAGTGCAAATGTCACAAATACCTTGAAACTTGTGTTAAATAGTTTCATTGAATAAAACTTAATCAAAATAAATTAAATTTAATTCAAATAAAACAACCATTCCTTCATAAATAAAATTTTAAATAAAACAAGGGAGATAATCCACTTGAAAAATGACCAAAAACTTACAAAGATTTGTGTTGTAGACAGAAAAGTAAGCTGGTGACCCCCAGTTTTTATTGTTTTATTTCAAAATATATTGAATTTCATTGATTTTTATCAAATAAAAATAAAATTTAAATTCGTGGATTTTTTCTGCGACAAGATTTTATGCTAATTATTTGGCCTTTCCTATATAATCTATAGTAATTTAAGAAAACTTTGAGCCTAAATTTTGGGAAAACAAGCCTGGAAAGGGGGTCCAATATTTTTACACAAGATAAAGTATATACCTAATACTAATATATCAAAAAATTGGACATTTTAAATTCGGCATTATTTTTGGGGTCAGGTGTCCTCGCTAACCTTAAAAGACGTTTGTTTGAAGATTAGGGAGTTGTGTCCCCTGACTAACCCTGTTTGTTAGATGATAGACAGGTCTATCAGTTTTAAGTTATCTTCGACTGATTTTAATATGAAAGTCCTTGAGCAAGCTTTTGTTTATTTCACTAAACATAAATAACATGCTAGAATTAGTTGGTTTTTTTTCGTATTTTAGGCAATTGAACATATGATTCTTCAAAGGCAAAATAAACAAATGAAAATTAAGAGTACCATTGAAAACTCGCGTATGGACGCACTAAACACACAAATCATTTTAAGTGCGTGCTATCAAACAATATAATAAAAACAAGTTCCATTCCAGCCAAAAAAACTCTACAATATCACGCAATTTACCACAAAAAAAACGCTTTAGCAAGAAGTACATCCTGAAATTAGATTTGCTCAGCACGAAAAGTGATATTCTTTACAATCATTTTTTTACGGATAGATAAGCTATGTTGACCTTAAAATGACAGCTAATTTCATTATGGCATGTTAAACCCTACTACATCATGTTTAGTTGCTTCTTATAGATACGGAAGGACGCTGATCGTAAACTTTTTTCATCATCGGCTTTCTAATTTTAATGAAACTTTTCACAATACCTAATGAAACGTGTAATTTGACACCTTTTAACAATGTTAAAGGACGTTCAACTTTTTTTCAAACTAATTAAAAAACATCAAAATTCTATCATTATACGATATTCTTTGTTTTTGTTATCATGTTACAAGTATTTCATGCCCACAGGTACAAACTGCTAAATCAAGCCCCCTCTTTAATCAACTAAAAAATCAGTTTTTCAAAACCCTCTAGCCAGTCCTTAAGTAAAACATCTTAACAAGTATATATCCCCAGAATCCTTAACCTATATCTAGTTTGTTAACAAGTTTTCATGACACGATTACATTTTTTTTGTGAAGCCTTATAGAGAAAAGTTATCTCCTCGTCGAAGAGCATTTTCAAAAAGTTTTGGTCCTAGGATACCCCCCCCCCTTAAAACAGACTAAGGTCTTCTTAAAATTTTATCAATATGGGTTGAACATGTTGCAGAAATGTCATATGTTCTAAATATATGCAGGTGTAACAAAACTTTACATTTTTATGAAAAATATTGAACCTTGAAATCACTACTTTGGGAATTCTTAGCACTATTTTCACTAGTTCCAAATCTGATTGGTCGATTTAGTAGTTAGTACCCAAAAGACTTTATTTTGAATTAAATAATACTTCAGTGTACTTCCTAAGTTGTTTTGAAAATTTTCATGCAGTTATATGCATTATTAATAAAAAGAAAGGGTTGCACTAAGTCGTGCTAAGTATACCCCCAATCGACCATTCAGAAAACAGAAAGTAGATGACCGACTGACCTGGAAAGGGTATGCACGGTACAACTCATCATGCGCAAGCTGTATACCAAATATGAAATAAATCCCTTCTGTAGAAGCCGAAAAATCTGTTACGAAAAATTGTCGATTTTTGACCCATAAAAAGTCTAAGTCGGCTCAAAAACAGGAAGTAGATGATTGACTGACCTGAAAAGGGGAGGCAGGGTATAACTAATCATGCTGAAGCTTTGTACCAAATTTGAAACCAATCCATCCAGAAGAAGCCGAGAAATTTGTTTCGAAAAAATCACATTTCAAATTTTTTACCCTAAAAAAGTATAAGTCGGCTCGGGAAACAAGAAGTAGATGATGGACTCACCTGGAAAGGGGAGGCATGGTATAACTTATCATGCTGAAGCTGTGTACCAAATTTGAAACCAATCCATCCAGTAGAAGTAGAGAAATTGGACCGGACGGACGGACGGACAAGGTGATTGCAATATAGCCCCATCTCTTACGATTGGGGGAATAATATTGCTATTTTAGTACCCTACATATAAACTGCTTTTTGACTAATGAAATGGCAAGATCTCCACATATTAAATATTGAGTGCTAAATTTTAAGATTTTAATAAAATTTTCCATTTTTACAATTTATTGTATAAGATTAACATCATATCAACCGAAAAAAGTCTTGAGAAATTTATTCCAAACCAAATTATTACTATGATTCTGCTGCTTTAAATCCATAAGTTATTTAAAAAATTTGGTTTGGCCGAAAAAAAGTAGGTGTATATTTGGAACCAATTTTTACAAAGTATTATCAATTTTAGAAAACTTTACACCTAACTGGATTTCTGTATGTTGCATAAGGTTAATATGAATATTTTGCACCGAATGATTTCCATTTATAATTAGAATAAGACAAAAAATAACCCAAAATATTGGTAAACAATGTGCTGCCTTTATGCACAAAGACATTTCTGTGATAGAATGACTAATATGTTTGCATGGAAAAGTGAAATACAATAAAAACTTTTAAAAGTTAGGGCAGATTTTAGATAATAAGGCATATTCCAATTAACACATATATACCAATTTGAGGCATTTTGGGGAAAGTCCAACAAAAATTGGGCAATCTTGTATGACAAATCTTACTAAAATGAGACTTTATATTGGAAATGCAATACCCAAAACGGTGTAAAACTGTTGTTTGGTTTTGCTGTATATCAATATTTCAAGGAGTAACCTCTCATCAGCAGCATTTGATCAAAACATTGGAAGACCAACAATATTGAATGAAAAATTCTCAAAAAAAAGTTCGAATCCAGCACCTAGGATATCGACCATGTGCATTGCAATTTTGAATTTAACAATTGGAAATTTCAGTGACAAAAATTATTAGAAATTTATTGGTAAAATCGTGTCAGACAAGTCTGACTACCAGGCTTGTGATTACCCTCGGGGATCTCTGGTCCACCAGCAGCGGTTATCGACCCAGTAGTTTCAAAATACAATACCAAAAAACGGGTATAAAACGTTTTATTTGGTTTTGCTGTATATCGATATTTCAAGGAGAAACCTGAAATTTACATTATAAATTTTAAAATTTTAATCAAAAATAAAATGTCATAGAACACGTTACTTATACTTTGAGCTTATTTTGTCATTATATTATTTGTTAAATTAAACCATCCAAATGGACACAGTTACTGTAAATGTGTGAGCTAAATTCTAAATTTTAACCTTCATTCAAGTCTAGTGATGCCTCCGCTTTTTGTTGTTCGACAAACAAGAAGTAAATCTATATTTTACTTACTGTGTGCATTATACTATCTGGTTCTCGAGTGACGACATTTCTTTTGCAGTTTTCCCTCATTTTAAAGAAATAAGCAATTACAAGGACCGCGCGCGACATTGTAGCTGGACATTTACTTTTGTTGGAACACGTGTTGATTGCAAAATGAGTTTTTATCTTATGAAGTATACTTTTGAATAAATAGATTTAGATCAAGATCATTCTGAAGGCTTAAATTCTGCTGAAAATAATAACGGGAATAACTTAAAGTTAAAAGTTCATATGAAAACTTGTGTTATTTTTAAATTGTTGAATTTTTTTATCTGATGGGACTCCAATTGAGGTTTTCAATTGATTAATTGATGTAGAATTTTGTTTTCTTATCATATTTGTATTGAGAAAACATGTATTGAAATCAATTTATTAGAAAAATGTGACACACACTTTTGTGTAACCTGCTTCTCAGGTTACACAGTGTGTGCCACATTTTTATACCCCGCCATACAAAGTGGCGAGGTATTATGTTATACCCTCAGTTTCTTTCGGTGTCTGTCCGTCCGTCCGTCTGTCCGTCCCCCGAAGGTTTCCGACCAATAGCTTGAAAACCTATTAAGGGATTTGAATTATATTTTGCACAGCTGTTAAGTACAATAAAATACGGGTCAAGTTCGATTTCCAGCATGATTCGAAAAAATTGTTTGAGATAGGCCACTTTGAAAAATCAAATTTCATGAATTTTTGAGTTTCCCACTGATAACTTAAAAATCCGTCAAGGGAATCCAATGATATTTTGCACAGCTGTTTAGTACAATATAATACAGGTCAAGTTCAATTTCCAGCATGATCTGAAAAATATTTTTTTGAGATTGGCCACTTTGAAAAATCAAATTTCATGAAATGTTAAGTTTCTGACTGATAACTTGATAACGCGTTAAGGAAATCCAATGATAATTTGCACAGCTGTTCAGTACAATAAAATACAGGTCAAGTTCAATTTCCAGCATGATCTGAAAAATAGTTTATGAGATTGGCCACTTTGAAAGTTAAATTTTATGAACTTTATGATTATATCGCGCGTCCCATAAGATGCACTATTTTAAATGTTAACGTCCCATAAGATGCACTATTTTAAATGTTATTTCTTCAGAGACAGAAAAAAAATATCGTGGCAATTCCTTAATTGATATAATTTATTTGTTTTAATAAAACAATAGTAATTTTTCTTTGCCTCACTTTTTCGCAAATTTATCGAACAAAATGCAAAATTGTACAAGTAGTGTAATTCAATAGATATTTTGGTTTTGGTTTTATAGGTTTGACAGTTAGAGAAAATGGTAAGGTTTCACAATTTAAGTGATAATAAACGGATCCTTTTTCAGACTCATTTGATTTTTGTTAGAAGAAAACTCGCTCAGGCTCGTTTCCTTATTTGATAACTCGATGCAATAATAGTCCGAGTCTCATCACTATACAGTCTGCATAGACTAACCTTAAGCTAAAAGAACATGTAATAGTGATAGCTGAGCTTTAAAGGCTGGAAAATGTATAAAACAAAGAACACACTGACGTACATTTTGTGGGGGAAAAAACAACAAAATGGACACACTTATTAAAAGCGGGAAAATAAAAATTTCATACAGTAATTGCTAAGCTGTATAATACGCCTTTATGACAAATTTGCCTTAACTTCTGGTCATGGCCGCAGAACAAAACAAAATAACAAAAATGATTAATAACTTATGCAATACAATAAGGCCATAAAACTTAAGATGTAATTTCGAAGCAAAGAGATGTCAACCGATATTGAGCTCTTATACGAATTATGATCAATATTACGACTCTCTGTCAATTACATTGTGCTGTCTAGAAAACCGGGAAGGCGTTTATACATTTGGTCTGTAGTTCTACAACTTGTATGTTATTGGAAGTTCTATAAAATCTTCCCCTTTTCCTGGTTTCTTGCTTTAGAAAGAGGACACAATTTTGTTATACCCACTCCCATGGGGTTGACGACCGCCAGGCTTCTACAATAGGTTAATTCTTTACCTGGTACTTTAACCTAAATAGATAATTTTTTTATGTTTTACTCTTTTTAAGGTTTAAATATTTGCCACAATGGTGTTTATGGTCGCTATGTTAACGCAAATATTCCCCCCTCCTTGGCACATTGCTATATGACATATTCATGATATTTTCAGACTGGGTTACGTATAATTGTCCTGGTTAGTTACAAAAAACGAAAAACACACCTATTTAATGATCATTGAACAGTTATAAGAGATGAAATTAAAACGGAAGTTTTTTTTTATTGAAAAACGTTGATTATCACAACACAATCGCCACCAAGGGATGCAGATGATTTTAAATAAGACTACATGTACGTGTACATTACGGTTAAACCTAGAATAAACAGAAAATATATGACATAAACCATAAAATCTGCAGGTTACAGAATCAGCATCCATTCTTGACCAATTCAAACATTAAGAAATTTTTATAAATATAAAACAGATTAATGAATAGAACAAACCATTTAAATCATTTTATTATACATTAGGAAAATGTGGAGCGAAAAATATATCAAATGGCAAAGTTAGCTTTTAGCAGCAACAACATATGACTAAAGGAATTCAAATTATAAGCGTACTATTTACCTTCTCTAAACGATTTTCCTCTACCTATCTCTCGTTTTCCTTGACACACTCTCCATAGCTGGGCAAAACAATGTCATAAACATGCCATGGCGCATATGAAAATCTTTTAAGCCCTTATTATAGTCTAGATTTCATAGACATTGTAATTTACAGCATGTAATTCTGTCCTCCACACCCTTAGGACTTCCAAATTAATAGCATGTAATGGTATACCATGCTCATATCTTACCAGTCTTAGCGAAATTATTAAAGACTGTTGGAGGGAGACATATTTTTCATTTGGATAATTGACACATGAAAACGGGCTCGTTGATTTGGATATATTTCATGTAGCTTAATTAAAGTACATTTTGAATTTTATGCATAACACTTTGATTTAGGGCAATTGCTAGACGGCGAGCGTCGACCACTAGTCAAATTGAAAGTAAATTGGGGAGCGACCATTTAACTTGAAAGAGGGGAGGGCTTGGTTTTTTCCAAAAAAATATTTTTAATATTATTTCTGATGAAAAAAATATTTCTACAGCTGAAGTCAACAACAAAAAAAAAGAATTTTCTTGAGAAGGATTCCTTCAAAATAAAATAATACTTAAATTGAAAAAATATGTGTCGTCGCCTTTTAAAAAAAATCTAAAAAGAAGAAAAAACGACCCCACTTTTCAAGTTACATTTAGATGGTCAGTCCCTCTAAGCTTATTACTCTGTCTGGGTCGAGTTTGCCATAATGGAGCGGTAATGGACAGAGATGTCAGAACTTTGTTGTTATTTTAATTTGTTGTGCTATATGGCTTGTATGAGCAGAATTTTCCTTTAACGTCCCGTTTTGCATGCTTGTTTTCCCGAACTTTCAGTGTCCTTTTAACGCTTTTTTCTTTGAAAGTTTCACACGTCATTAAGCGTACACGTGACCTACAGGACAATTTTAATGGTTAATTTTTTTTTCAAATTTATGCATTATAGACATTTTAAAATTTACCTCGTTGAGTATTTAAAAAAAATACATGTACGTTGTAGCTTCAAGAGCATCACGGGTTAAACTTCTTGCTTCATATCAAATACTAGTAGAATATACATGTTTCTGGTGCGTCTTGGTCTTTTTTGACATATTGCATTTGAAATCTGATTTGTAACTCCTTTGCATCGTTCACTAAGTTAAATACTTCATATTTTTTTTTTTGGTTTTAAACATCAATGAAAAGATGTTACGTTTTATTACCTGATGCACATTTTTTTTTAATTTGAATATTGTAAACTTCATGTTCCGGTTTTCAGAGTTCTTTCTTATAAACCTATTGTAATTTTCTATTCATTATGTCTCCCAAACGAAAGTTTGGAGACATATTGTTTTTACTCCGTTTCTTATTATTATTTTTCTTCTTCTTTCTCCCCGCCATGAACTTGTCCGGGTGAGAACTCAGAAATTACTTAACCGATTTGCACGAAATCTTGCATGATGGTAGATTGGTCTTTGAAGGGGAGCCTAATTTTTTCGAAATTTTCAAGATGGCCGCCATTTTCAAAATGGCCGCCATCACACTAGGGTACCCTAAATTTATCTCGAAAACTACTGGATGGATTTTGACCAAATTTGGACGTTCATTGACAAAATTTAAAAAAACTTGACTGGTAAAAAAAAATATTTCAAAATGGCCGCCATTTTCAAAATGGATGCCACTGAAAATTGGCAAAATTTGAAAATGTAAACCGATTTGTACGAAACTTAGTATATTTATAGAACAGCGCAAGGCGACTTCAAATTTATAAATAAAATTTTCAAAATGGCCGCCGTTTAAAAATGGCCGCCATCCAAAGTTGTTAAAATTGACCGATTTCAACCAAACTTGGTATGGTAACCTAGGTGGGTAGAATGCTGAAATTTTGTAAGTGAGTAGAGCAAAAGGAGCTCTTCAACAATACGAAAAAAAAATTTGAAGCGATATTTACGGTTTTCGAGTTATTCACGAAATGGTGATTTGTCGGGCCCAAAAATCCGAAATTTGTCAACATTCTTTGATTTCAACACAATTTTGTATCTAGGGGTTTTAAAGGATGGGGAATTAAAATACAATGTCAAAAATGTGTTCGTTTGGGAGACATTTTGTGTTGGGCATCCCCAACACAGTCAGCACTTGTTTCTCTTGAAACGAGCAAAAACCTTAACAATTGATTTTACAAGAAAAAAAATATCTCTTTTTTATCAAAGTAAAAGATATTTCATGATAATAATTTTCTTCTTATAAATGGCTTCTGTATAACCTAATAATTTTAACTCTTTTGAGAAATTTGTAAGTATTCCACGATGTTTCATTGAAGCCTTTTGATCGCACCGGGGATCTTCGAAAGAGTTAATTATGTTGGATTAACAAGAATGTAACTTATATCTGACGCAAACACAGTTTCTGACGGGCTCGGCTTATTTAATCTTGTATAGCTCTTTCGTCTTTGACAGAAGGAAGGAAAAAGTATAGACGGAATTATATAATAATTATCCATCAAGTTATTTTTTATCCATTATCCAAATGAAAAAGCTACAATAAATTTGTTATTGCTAAATTATCATATAAAATGTACAAGAACTTCTATTGAACGTTTAACACCACAAGTAGCGTGCTTAAAAAAACGAAAACTATATATTTAGGCGTAATTTTGCTAACCTAGATAATGGCATGTTATTGGCATGAGATAATTGGAAGAATGGAGCCATGTACAAATGGGAATAAATCTATCTACATTTTCGTATCATTATGTTTTTGAATCTATTTTCATACAATTAAAAACCAAAACAAGAAATAGAAGTATTTTTAGTTTCGTTTTTAGGGGTGAAAATTTAATGTAAAAATATGAACAGTTTCCATCAATTTTCAAATTACAACAAACTTCATACATGTTTGTATCAACTTGTTTTTACTTTATGAAAATCTTTGAAGCAATGGCATGGTAATAACTTTTTTGTGGAGCACCTGAATTCACTCTTGCGGTACGACTTGAGTTGCATTGTTGATATCTGTTCGGTTGGTTTGGTGTTATTTAATGTCTTGTGTTTCTTTGTGCTTTTATTGTTCGTGTTTACTGGTTTCGTCGTTGTCGACACTTGAATGCCCATTGGTGCCTATTTGCTTCTTTGTCCTGTGAACCATCTTATCCAGAAATAAAACTAGAACGACGCGGTACTCTAATGTTAATATGGTCTTAAGTAATCTACCCAGTTCTTTTTATCCTACCTCCCCCCCCCCACTGAGTGTATATATCCTAACACACACAACACCACATTTCACGTAAGGTGATTGCACTTTTGAAAATAATGAAGAAAATAAAAGTTGTTCAAACTAGCAAACTCACTTAAAAATATGTCATCGATGCATGTTTAGTTTGTTAGATGACAATGCTTCCCTAATACTTCATTATGAGCAGGTATAACATTGATTTCAGCATCATTAACGTTTGTATCCTGCTTTCTATTGAAACATAATTATTTAATGCATAAGAATCGGAGCAAATGAGCTTGATTTTTATTGCATGCGATTTGTCAATTATGAACGTAATCGTCACGTAATCAGCAAACATGATTTAATCAAGTAATAAATTAAGTCAAATGCGTTTTCGCATTCGTCATGTTTCCTTTGCACTTGGGTATTACCTTAAGTTAGATTTTGATTTGGGAGGGGGGTTACTTCATGCTTTTGATAACATAGTATCCAGATATATTCAGTATTAAAAACTTCTGCAGTGATACGTATGTCTCAGTGTCAAATGACGTGATTTTTGTCTCGAAAATATTAATTGCAAGTAAAAATAGATAATATGTACACTCGATTTGGCGATTTGGCAACTTAAGCATACATGTAAAATAAATTATTGCAAGTACAGCATGTGAATTCAATTATATTTGTAGACAATAGCAGTTTGACCTTGCAGTCTTTTCTGTTACATCTTTTGGTTTCGGAGGGGGGCACGTTGTCTCATATTCGTTATGTCAGTTGCTCTATATTTTCAGAAGTGTGTCTTCGTTAAAATGAACTACACGTACATGTAGTACTAATGTAGTACATTTGAATAGAAAATAATAAGTACGCAACACAGCCCACATATACATATATACAAGCGGAAGTTTAAAATCACGTTGAATAACAGACTGCAGCCTTCAGTGATTCAGTGAGCGCTGCTCGTCGTTTTGCAATTGACCCAAGGTTTTAATAACATGCATACAATACAAATCCAGTCCTGAAATAGTCAGAGAAAGATCACGTTCTTAAAAAAAGAGCAAAAAAATTAAACTGACAAACACAAACAAATGCTTTGTCAAAGATTCCTGGCTTTAGACAGGCATATACAATGTGACGGGGTTAAACCAGCTGGCGTTGCCCAAAACAGCCATTTACGACTCATCAAGCCCGAGCACACCACCCAAAACAATGTTAAGGCCCGTAAATACTTTCAGTTAGCGAGTGTCAAATTGCCATTCCGTCAATTCAAACTTTTTGAGATACTACTGACTGAACAATAGTCGATAATGAAATGTGGAATAAGTGAACACGACACAACACACATAAAAAACGCCAATTAAAAAAAAATCACAATGGAAAACAGCCAGTAGTCTTCAACATGACCAGAGGTCGCTGCTCGCCGACGTTCATTGGCCCAATACTAATAATACAATACACAAGATTCAAAACTAAAAATTATCAACGGAAGACCCATTTCTGGACACGGAACAATAAATACAAATATGACAGGGATAAACAAAACCTTGACAAGGATTCCTGGCGTAGGACAGGCACATTTAAAATGTGACGGGGTTAAACTTGATTTTTGATAATCTAGTACAAAGTACAAAAATAAGACCCTAAAAAATCAAATCGTCAAAAGTTCAATTTAACAAGAGAGAACGGGAGACAAAAACACTATCCGAAAAAGAGACGTAGAGGAACTTTCTTGAGAACACTAGTCTTGCAGTTACAGACTTCAAACTTTTAAGAAGCATGTATCGACTTATTTAAAAAAATAAAACATATATAATATTCTAATCCACCACAACACTTCAAACAATTAATGATTTAGTGTCATATCATCAAATAAAAACCGACATATTTGATGGCTGTAATGCTTACAAATAATACAATGGTCAAAAGGTAGTAAACAAACGTTTAAAGTTACTATTAAATTATCAACACTTCTTCCAAAATAAAACGCACCAAATTTAAAGATTTTACTAAAACTTTCAAATTTTGATAGACTACAAGGCTTTTAGTCTTTTAGGCCTTTGAAATAACTCTTCTGCATGTACGTATATGTGTGTTGTTGTTGTTGATGGTAATCTTAAATGGCCACTGCAGACAGTTTCGGAGATACGACTGATATTAAGATTGATTTTGAATCTGAACATGTGTTATGCATTGTATTTTTGATCTAGGGTCAAATGTAAGATAGCAGGCTGGTCACATCGAACGTGAATGGCATGACTGTCTGTTTTCTATTCTTGATTCTTTAATTGTAGCTGATTTATGCAGATTGTGTCGCGTACACCCATTCCCTATCATATTATCTTTTATTACTTCGCATCATATTATTACTATGTAAAAAACAGCTAATTATATGGAAATTTGGAAATTCCTATTTGAATATTCCGTTCTTTCAACTGTCGCTAAGCCATTATTTAGTGAATTGGCTAAAACAGAGCTCTGTAGAATTACACTGAAGGCATTAACCGTTTTATATCCGAGGCGGGGGTGGATAATGGCCATTCATTAAAATGTTAATTAGACTTTTTGAACAAAAACAAAACTAACAATTTTTTTCTTAGCCTGATCTGATCTTTTTTTTTTTTTTTGGTCTTCGATTACTGCATTCAAAATGTACATGTAAGTAGGGCATTGTGCGAAATATTGTCCTTTTCTGCTGAACGATGGCGGAAATGCCCCATTGGTGCCTCTCTGCTTCTCCCATGTCCTATCCTGAATATAAAATGGTTTGTGCTTCAATATACTGAAGCATAACTCTGCCGACAAATCTTGAAACAAAAGTGACAACCGAAAGACAACGTGTACGAAAATAGTAACATCTGGTGTTCCAGGTAAAGTTTTTTAAATACGATATTGGCCGCGAACAACTCTAAGGTTCTTTCTATCCCAGGCATATATCGGTCCAAGTCTTTATTAAGAACCCTAAATATAACAGACTCTTATTTTGTTTTTTTCTATCTTCTCTTCATATTCATATATTATAGTGTTGGTACATGTATACATGCATGTATCAACTTTTTGGCTTTATCGCCTGTAATATGTATTATATAGACGACACATGGAATCTTTGCTAAAATGTCGACCAAAATCTAAAACATGCCAAAAACATAAACAGCAAGGACTCCCCGATTAAAGCTTAGTTACTCGAAAAATCAGGAAGAAGACATGAAACAAGACCACGTGCTGAAGCTCCATATATTTTATATGCACGTGCACGAGCACCAAATAAGCTACGATAAGCAGTTGTTGAGATAGGCTTAGCAATGTGTTACAATTTTCCCCATGGTACACGTCATGGTCCCTCCTGCCAACAGTAACCAAAATCTTATCCGTGCGGAAAGGTCAATTTTCTATTCATCTTCATTTCATACTGCAAACTAGACATGTAGATAGAAACAAATAGTCGTTGAAGAATTGATTGTCCAATTTGGGTTACAAAAAATCCTAAACTGAAATCTTCGATATTTTCAATTGTCTTCTAATCCAATTCTTTGTAAATCAACAGTCACATATACGATGCATGGTTTCTATCATTGTGGATATTCGTCTTCAACAAATAAGATTAAGGTCTACAAATTTGCTTGATTAGAGAAGCTGCCCTTTGTGGACAGATGGAGTAGAGAAATTCTAAAGGTTGATGAAGGTTGATTATTATAAATAAACGAATGCTTTCTTCAAGCGTGAATTAAAGTAAAGGTGTATCGGGTTTACGTTTTTTGTACCAAGTCCAAGTAAAACCTCGTGAAAGCACTTAAAAACTTTCGTACTTCGGTTTGCTCCCGGAAAACTATTTAACGCCCCCTTAACTTAAATCTGATCCACCCCTGTTCTTTTAATTTTTTTATGGTAGTTTATGTTGTTTTGGTCTATTGTACACGTCATATAAGTTGTGTTTTGGATTTGAAGTCGTTTTAATATGATACAGGTTAAACCTGATAAGCTCCCGCAGATAAAGTAACTTTCTTATATATATATGGTGCCTCATATCCATAATTTTGAAAAAGAATGGACCTGCAAACTGAACAAGGAAGTGAATTGCTTCGGACGCGGACCTCAAAGAACGCATCCGTAAACAAAGAATCGGTTAGAGAGAAAATAACAAAAACAAATTTGTTTACTGAGGACAAAGTAAATATATTGCATTGGCTACTGGGAATGACATTTGTCTGCTGAATTTGTTTGATTGATAATACACTGCTTTTTTTGGGGTATGGGTTTGCGTAAATTAGAATGACAGGTTCCCGCGCTTCTGTCATTTTGTTTTGATAGACGCGACCTCTAGTGGACGCCAATAATAAAAATATCCCTGATGTCCTAATTTTTTATTCAAATTCTTTACATTTAAAACATTTCATAGCTGGAAATACTTGAAATAATTTATATTAATACAATAACTATGTTTATCATTTTTTAAATTGAGAAATTCCAAAAAAGGAATTTAATTTTGCATTCAGTGTTATTGGGTGCGGATTTTTGACTAGCTTATACGTCTTCCGGTTGAAGGCATCATACTCAGTCTATTTAGCTCCCGCTAAGCGGGAGCTTAAAATACAAAGTACCACAGCGAAAATCAGTAGAAGATAAATTCGGTTTTTGATATTTATACAATAAATCCACGAGTAACTTCTCATCGGCAGGACGTAAGGCGAAAACAAAGGAACACCATAAATCCATAAATTTCGAATGAGAGTACTCAAACACAAATGTTGGAAGCCTAATACAGTACCGGGGATATCGACCATGTGTAATACGAGGTCAAAAACCTGTCGTTTTGACAATTTTTAACTCATACCAAGGGCAAAAATAAAAAAAAAATATTTTATTGGTTCACGTTGTGACGGACAGCTGCAGGTCCGATGACCTGTCTTGTGATAACCTTCGTACACCTTTGGTCTACCAGCAGCGGATATCGACCAAGTGATTTAGTGAAACTGTGCATTCAGCATGTGTATATATATACGCGAAATATGTTCGTCGCTTCATGGTGGACGCCAGGTTAAAACATTCTCTAATCAAAGAGTACAATTATGTTAAAAAAAATTGCAAGTAGTAAGTGACATGTATCATATTTCTCGATCTCCCCGCATTTGCACAGTATTTTATAATGCTTGTTAAATCTATATTCAGATTTTTTTTTTCAAGAGGACAATTTCCATTGACCATTATTACTTCCGGGGGAATCTTTTTGTATAAAATTATTTATATTATTAAATATAATGTACAGGTATCACATGTTAGATTTATTCTTGTTATGTATCTTTTTATAAAATAAGCTTTCCTGATTTTGGAACCTATAGAACTGCCTCGGCTTTCATTTAATGTACACAACTCGTTAAATAAAACAACCAGATATCTTTAAGACTCAAAAAGAATGCTTCGTGTTGCATTTGCTTTCGGTTTGCCTTTCAAAAGTTTTTAAATACATGTACATGTATGTTAACGCAAGTAGTTAAACATTCGTTTCAAGGTTTGAGTATTGGAAAACTGTTACAAAATGTAAATAGTTTCTATAGATAGTTTATAAACCGGGTTATATTGTACTTTAAAACAATAAGAGTACATATTTCTATGGTTATTCACCTAAACTTCAAGACTAAATTATCATATTCAATAACAGAAAAATTGTCTATTTGTCTGGAATTTGCTATTTTACAACAAATGTGTAAATAGTATTACTGTTGCAGTCTCAATTGACGCCTTATAATACTTTATCACGGGCAAAAAGTATTTCAAACTAATTCCTATGTAAATTCAGCATCAACATTGTCGTCAGATGACACTTTCTATAGTCTGCTATATAACGATCAACTAGCATTTCCTATTGTAATTAATTTGAGAAAGCAAACCATAACAAAAGTCAACATGGTCAATGAATTGTCAGTCACTAGTCGAATTGAACATCACTTTTAGATTAAACTTTTGCTGTTTTATTAAATCATAGATCAGGACTGACAATATGATGGAACCACGATAGCGTAGGATGGACTCCTGTTTTTTTTATAATTGTTTATTGATTAGCAGCGTTAGGCGTTAATACATATCGTGGCATCTTCATGATTTGTTTATTTTATTAATTTTGTAATTTGTTGAGTTTGTTATGAGCCGCTTGCAAGCCTATTTCTGTATTCCCCTGTATGAGTTCATGTATATTTTGTTGTATATATTACTTGAATATCTTGAGTAAAGATTTAAGAATAATGAAAAACAAAACATTTAAGGTACATGTATCTAACACAAGAACATATTTTATAAGGGGAAACTCAAGCCAAATGAGTTTAAAAAGTATTCATTTCAACAAAAGTTAACCATTTTATTTTCATTTCAATTTTAGATAAGATTATCAACCGATTTGATTACTTAATCACCGACTTTCAATAGACAGGCATAGTGGAATAGGCAGATGTTCAAAACGTTTATACGACTGTCACGTTGCTATTAACATGTTTAGCAGAGGGCTGTCAACATTGTCTTACTTCTAGAATGTAAACATTGTACATATCAATTGTAAATGACTTATGAGTGTAATGATTTGTTTTCGGCTATGTTCTGTACATGTACTGAGATAATCAGTGCAAACCCTTTTCATAATTAGTTCTAAATAGCTTTGGCTGAGGGATGAGTTCAGCTATAAACTCAGGTTCAACCCATCGTTCCTTTTGAAATGTCTGAAAGTAATTGTCGTTTTGTTACATGTGTTATGACTGATACTGATGTACTAAAGAAAAACAGCAAGACGTCTATCGATCAATTTTCAAAGGTTAAACGACGAATAGAATTACTCTGTCTATTATGGTCACTGGATACACTCATGTCAAAAGTTCAAAGCTTTTAAGGAGGTACAGAACACCTAAGGGAGATAACTCTTTAATATCAGATGGACGTTTGAGTCAGGCACATTTTTTGAAAAAATTCAAGCTTCTCAAAAACCAAAATAGGAAATGTTGAAATCTATTTTATTCAATGAAAATTTTCCCAAGAAAATTATAGCTATGATTTGATTTTCTTAAGATTAAGCAAATAACTCTATTTGATTTAAGTTCATATTTTTGCAGATATTCAGGAAAATCAAACGACACAATTTTATCTTAGCCAACGTGTTGGGTACTCCCTTAAGACCAATGCTTATGGACGTTGTAGAATATGAAAAAAAATAATGTATTATACACGACGACCAATGCAAATTAGCCGATATTTTCTTTTCATATTTTAGAGGGTTAGTAATTTAGAAATATATGCTGAAATCATTCAACAGCTTTAATTATACCCCCGCAAACAAAGTTTGGGGATATATAGGAAACATCCTGTCTGTCTGTCTGTCTGTCCTGTCCGTCTGTCCACATAACTCGTACATGTGTAGGCGCTTCTTCTCCTAAACCTCTTGAAGGATTTTGATGAAACCTTTCCTGAAGGAAGTACATCATATGTAGATGTGCATGAAGAATTTTCATCGTTCTTGGATATCATTCAGGGCAGAAAATTTGACTTATACTTTTTAAATAAATTATTAAATGGGAGACCTCGTAAGCGCAACTTCTCCTAAACCGCTTAAAGGATTTTGATGAAACTTTACATGAAGGAAGTACCTCATATGTAAATGTGCATGAAGAATTTTCATCGCAATCAAACATCATTCAGAGGAGGTAATTGGACTTAAACTTTTTAAATACATTATTCAATGGGAAACACTGTAAGCACAACTCCTCACAAACCGTTTGATGAATTTTGATGAAACTTTACATGAAGGAAGTACATCATCTGTAGATGTGCATGAAGAATTTGTATTGCTCTCAGTTACATTCGAGGGGAGATAACTGGGCTAGAGATTTTTTTTACAGTACAGAGTCAAATATGAAGCAGGGGGTATCCTTTTGTGAGCTCGCTCACATTATTACTTGTTTGATTTTTCCTTAATATATACATGTATATAGAATGCTTCTCTTGGTATTGGAATGTTCTAGTCCCCAGAAAAAGATATAACATTGCATTGTACAAAATATAACTACAAATAGATTATAAAAATGTGTTTTTCTCCCAATATTTAAAAACATTCACAATTGTACAAGTATTGGGTAGATTTCACAGTGATAGACAACATTTGAAGATTAGAAGGGTTAAAATTGCACGAAATTTAGAAAAAAAAAATGATGGGCCTCTTTCGTTTTACAGCATTGACCAGTATTCGAGTTTCAGAAATCATATAAATATGCAAGTACAACGTTAATTCAGTAAAAATACATGTACATGTCATGCTGATTATTAGTAACACGCAAATAAGGAAAAATATGGACTTATATAAAATACATTATAAATTACCATATATTTTGAATTGGATCGATCTTCAAGGCAATTTTGAATAATGCTAAAATAGCATTAAATATTTTCCATATTGTATATAAAAGTTTAATAGGGAAACATTAATGTATAACGTTCACTGAATCTAATAAGGTTTTACATAGTTTCCAATGAAATGATGATGAAGTGGAGGAAAAGGGGACCCAATGCCAATTATGGAGGAGAGTTTTATCTGCCACCAAGAAAAGGAATGATGGGTAGGGAGGGGCAATTTAACCTCCTGCATGAGGATCCTACGGCTCCTATTTTACCAAGACCTGGAGAAAGCTTCTTTAACGTGTGAGGTACATGACAATTTTTCCAAACACGATGGTTTGCGGCCAGGTTTTGTGCTTTATAGCTTGACGACTCCGGCATTCAATATGCAGTGCTGCCCCATTCAACCACCTGGGGTACACATCCCAATCGCTTACCCGATGTCAGGTTTCTGAGTGCTCTTAAGTGGACTTTTACCGACAAGCTTAGCACTGCTGTGCGCTTATTCACAACCCGGAACCAGCACGGATGTAAACGAACTATGCTGTCAAAATAAACTTTGTGACCGAAGTTTGGACAAAATTACAAAGATGACAATATACTTGGCTTACCCAATACACTTATATAAAGTTCTGCTACCAAGAAAATGTTTAAACAAAAACATAAGATCACGCACTTACTAGTAGTACCAAAACGTCAAACACTAAAGCCGTCTAGAACGGTTTTATAGCTAAATACTTAAAATTATGGCAATGTTTTTGTGTTTTACGACTGAAAATAAAGAGAAAGGCTATAAATTTACTGCTGCAATGCCAAGTTAATAGTAGGTGTATCTGCAATCAAAATAAATAACAATTGCAACGAATATTCAATGCATCATTACGACATTTTACTTCTTCTTTTTATGGGGTTACATCGAAGACAACATGTTAAAGACTAATTTGGTAGAAAATACCATTAAGAATATTGCATATTAAGGACTCGGTCTAATCAGAAGAACTAATCAATTAAACATTATTTATATTCAGGGGATGAAGCCTTAGAAACAATTAATCTCCTTTAAGGATGGCTGTGATTGTGTTTGACATTCACCAGGAGAAGTTTCATTTGGACGCATTGTGTTTGTGATGGCTATCAAGACCGAATGATTTCATGGTTATGACACTTATACATGCCTTGGTGTTAATCAGTATGGCGATTTTATAGAAAACAATGTATTAAAATTGATTTAATATACCTTGTAAAGACATAAAAAATCATTCGATATGAAAATTATTTTTGTGTTGAATGTAGTATGTTTTTGATATCAAAATCTAATGTTGACTATTTAACCAGTCATTCTACTGTTAACTTTTGAGTTTACAATTCAATAATGTAAAAACATCTTAAAATCAATTAAGCTTTTGATGCAAGTATCTTTAACGCAGCAAAATTCCTGTGTTTTATCCGATATAAGTACGAAGGAAAAAATCTAAAAGTTTATGTAAATATTGTAACGACTTAAAGACCTGCAAAAGATAAATATAGAATATAGGACTTTTGAATCTTGAGATCGAGTTTATCACTGGTTTATGGTGAACCCAAAGGGTTAAAAAGTCCTATATTCTCTTTATCGTTAATCAGGGGTTTTCAATCATTCTTTTATAAGGAATTTTTTTGTGTGCGCACTTATAAAAGACGTGCTAAGTCACCTACTGACCCAATAATTTCAGTGATAAACAACTGTTCATGATACAGGGTTTATCAGCGGCAAACATCAAAGGAAAATGTAATTAATACCTTGGATAAATATTATACAATTGTTGACTGATCATGAGGGAAACAGTACATTTGTTTCCACGAGGTACTTACTATTTCACGAGGCGCCGAGGGAAATGGTAAGTACCGAGGGGTACTCAGTACTCAGTACTTACCATTTCCCTCGGCGCTACGCGCCTCATGAAATAGTAAGTACCTCGTGGAAACAAATGTACTGTTTCCCTTATGACCAGTTAACAATTGTATACTATCAGCCTTGCGGGTGATATTTTTTCTGTTTATCACCCACTCGTGCGCCGAGCTCGTGCACAGCCTCAATTTGACCAGTTGTATTTAGATTTAACACTATTTCGTCCAAAGTGCTTATTTTAACTTACACTAATTAATGCATCTACTAACAGGCAAACGCCTAAACAAATGAAATAGTGTTTTCTAAAGTTATTCCATAGGGAAACATTTTATCTCAGATTGTAGGGACTTGCTCCCCTCAATCAATATTTTGTTAGAGTCAATGTGCGGTACGAAAAAAACACAAGGGAGATTTTTACAAATTTTACAAAATTGTCCGAACAAAGCCCAATTTTGAGGCTGAAATGCAATGAATGAAGACGTATTTGGGGGTTTTGGAAAGGAAAATCATCCGTGAAACGAATTATATAGGAAAAAGGTATGAGATCAATGATTTATGAAAAGAAAATCGAATTAAAGAAAAGGGGGGTGGTGAAAGTAATATCTCCCTTGTGTTTTTTTTTCGTACCGCACATTGACTCTATAAAAATATTGATAGAGGGGAGCAAGTCCCCGTGATTTAAGGAAACAAAAAAAACATTTGGAAATCCGTGCGTAAAAGCTTTTAGTACTTTTCTGATTCAGTAATAATAAATTCAAAAACATATAGCTGAGAGGGTGATAGGGTAGATTGCTACCCTTCATTACCATCCTACAAATAATCCCACTTTAAGTACACCTTTCCGTAAAGAGAGAGAAGAATTCTGGATTCGACGACTGGGAACCGCACTACCTTATGGCTGCAACGACAACATTGGAAGTGTAGGAAATTTATCTAGCCCTAGATGCAGTGACGTTAATGTGATGAATCTCTTTGAAAAAAACGGAGAGACGGAAACGCAGTCATGGACATCGAAAATACAACGCACCAAAGCTTTGCGATGTATCAATCAGTGGATTGCTTCCGTTTGTCCAAAAACCTCTAGGGATTCATCACATTCGAACTAAACTGTATTCTATTCCCCTTTCTAAACTCAATACTTTGTACAAGGAATGTCTAGAAAATCCGGTCACTGACCCTAAGTCTAACATTTATAGACTCACTGCTATCGTTCTTGATATCGGTTACAACCGCTTATTCAAACCTGTTGGAGTTCCACATGAAAACAGTAAAGACAATCGTTCCTTTTTTTCACTTCCATTTTTAAACAAGGGGTTAGATGCTATTAATTTAGGAAATATTTTACACCACAAATCTGTAACGGAACATATTCCTCCTTACTTCAAAGATAAAAGCATTCCAATTATCTCTTATTCCTACACTTCCACCATTGCACCTAAGGTTTTCAACTATAAACAAGTGTTGCGGGATTTCCAAATCAATGACCTCAAAGCAAAACCTCCAGACTGCACCTGTGAAAAGTCCCCATTCAAATATGGTTCCTCTGGCTACGTTATCACTGGTGACCTCAACATCGTGGAAAATGACTTACTTCGCGATGTTTTGGCTAAAGGACCTAAATATCGTGAGCCAAGACGAATCAACTGGAGCTATAATTTCAAAACAATTATGGATTCAGTTGAGGACTATGCCAGAAAATGGGCCAAAAAAGAACAGGAGAAAGAATGTGACGTTTTGTCAGAATGGGTAAAAGCTGTGAGGTCATTGGTTTTGAAAAGAATCAATTCTTTGAAAGGCTCAATGAGCACTAAGTCAACATCCATTTTCAGCAACGCTGATGTTGCCAAAACACTGTCCACCTTACATGACAAATATGTTGTTGTACCTGCAGACAAAGCACCAAATAACATCATTTTTGTGTGCAAGAAACACTATATTGACTGTTTGACAGCTGAATTGGGGGTTGGTTGTACCAGCAATAGTACATGTACCACATACACGGCTAAAACACTGTCTAAGGAGGAAATCATTGACAATCACAAATCTGTCATTTCCTCCTTCGGCCTTTCTGTTGGTGGCAGTAATGATGACATTCCATCCATGTATTGGATTCCAAAATTACATAAAAATCCATACAAACAGCGCTTCATTGCAGGGTCATCCAAATGTACAACTAAGCCTCTTTCAGTTCTGTTAACTTCAATACTTACGGCAATAAAATCCGGCCTCCAGAAATATTACGATTGATGTTATTCTAGAAATGGTGTCAATCAAATGTGGATCCTGAAGAATTCGAAAGAACTGATGGAGATTCTTAACTCTAAATCAGTTTCATCTTGTAACAGCATCAAAACATTCGATTTCTCCACACTTTACACTTCTATTCCACATGAACAACTGAAATCGCGATTGGCACAGCTGATTAAACGCAGCTTTTTCAAAAAGAATGGAAAACGCAGGTACAAATTTCTTGTAGTCGATTATACCAAGACTTACTTTGTCATCAATGAGTCTAAGAAAAAGAACAAATTTACAGAAGACCAAATAATCGACATGCTCAACTTTCTTATTGACAACATATTTGTTCAGTTTGGTGGACGTGTTTTTCAGCAAACAATAGGGATTCCAATAGGCACTAATTGTGCATCTTTGCTTGCTGATTTGTTTCTTCATTCATATGAAGCAGACTTCTTACAATCTCTTCTAGACAAAAAAAGACCGTAGACTAGCTCTCTCTTTCAACCTCACGTTCCGTTATATTGATGATGTCCTTCACTAAACAATTCTCGATTTGGTGACTTTCTCCATCTTATATATCCCCAGGAGCTTGAGATAAAGGACACAACGGATTCTAGGAAGTCTGCTTCATATTTAGATCTACATCTAGAAATTGACTCACAAGGAAGACTTTCAACAAGGCTCTAAGACAAACGTGATGACTTCAACTTTCCAATCGTCAACTTTCCCTTCTTGTGTAGCAACATTCCGTCCGCTCCAGCTTATGGAGTTTACGTTTCTCAATTGATTCGTTACTCCAGAGCGTGCGGGACTTACATCGATTTCCTTAGCAGAGCGACACGTCTGACGCAAAAATTGCTCACACAGGGTTATGTTGCTCCTCGGTTGCTGTCTTCACTCAAGAAATTTTACGGAAGACATCATGCACTTATAGACAAATATGGGATTTCGATCTCTCAGATGAGTGCAGATGTTGGTTTGTCATAGGGTGTTTTGTCTTCCTTTACCGGATTTGACACGCTGAATGGACTATTGGCAACGCGACGGGTGTGCTATAGCAAGCAGGAACTGCTTACTCTTCCGGAACACCTGAGTTCACTCTTGTTTCGACTGGAGTTCGCGTTGTTGATTGATATTCAGTTATTTTGTGTTTCCATGTTTTACATGTTGTCTGTTTTTGTCCCGTTCTTGTTGGTGTTTACTGGTTTTGTCTCTGCCCTTTCGGACTTTTGATATTCGGATACCCCATTGGTACCTCTGCTTCTTCAAAAAGATATTGTCAACCTAGGCTGCGCCTTAGTTAGCAATGCTTTTCACAGGGTATCAATCTACTCTATCACCATCTCAGCTATATGTTATTTATATGCTGTCTGGCGATAATGTGATTTACAAATGGCTTGATATTTTTTTTCTTTTGACTTAGGAACATAAGTTCAACAGATGTGAAAATGTGCATCGTGAATAAATCATTATCCCTCTCCGAAAAGGGTACATATTGGTCTAGAAGAATGTGACAATGTGGAACATTTGTCCACATAGGGGGAACAATCAAATAATTGGTTGGTTGGGCTTTAGCAATGTATCATAAAATCTAGGACTGCAGCAGAGCCTAACTTATCTTATGAGGGCGGTGCGGTTAAGGGTCTTGGGATTATTGTTCAGCTTTCAGAGCGTACCGTAGGTGGCTAAATAGGATGGACCTTGCCCGTGGGATTAGCCTGAAACACGGAAGGAAGCCCCGACATACGCCTTCTATGGTAAGCTCTTCCGGAGCACCTGAGTTCACACTCAATACATGTACGACTAGATTTCGTGTTATTAATTGGTTTTCAGTAGTTTTTGTGTTTCCGTGATTTACATGTTGTCTGTTTTTCATCCCGTTCGTATAGTGTTTAATGGTTTTGTCTCTGCCGTTTCGGACTTTTGACATTCTAATGCCCCATTGGTACCTCTGCTTGTTTTCCCTTTTTCCTACTCAACCCCCTATATTTCTCATAATCATTTTATGTTCATTTTATCATTCTTTTTATTGCTTTTATATAACCTATATAGTGTTGCAAGACCGTAAAACACCTTTTCATCCATTCTCTCCCTTGTCAAATCATAAAGAAAAGATCCACTTTTCTTATGAATAAATGATAGTTTTTTAACATGTATAATACAATTTAAATGTTGCGAAATGTGATGTTTATTTTTATCATAATATACTTTTACAAATAATACATGTAAATACATTTTGACTTATGTGAGGTCGTTAAAAACTTACCTGTCAGGTAACGTCACGAAATCATGACATTTATGAGGCCATCCTTGAAAATGTTACATTCTCGAAAAGTTCGAAATAAGACGTTTTTGTTTACGGACAGTAAATTTTTAAAACTGGGCATATTATTCAGACGGTCAGAACAGGCTCAAATGACAGAAATTACTAGAGAGGGGCATCCCTTTTAATTAAACTAGCTTATAACATGTTTTATGAACAGGCGTGTACATCGAAAACAAGTTATAAGGAACCTACTATTTAACATGCGTTTTTTTTTCACTGCAGAAAAAAGCAAAAACATGCCGTTAATTATTTAAATCTCGTTTACCCTATATATCTCGTGTCACCATCCCATTTCATCAACGTCATGATTACATGTTCATTTTATCACCCCTTTCATTTTCATTGCCCTTGAGTGATTTGGTGATTCAGGTCCTCGCAACACTATATAGGTTGTTATAAATGCGATGAATATGAAGAGGAGATTGATCTCGATGAATTGAAATAAGGGGAGGGATGGGAAATAAAAGAACAGTAAATTAAGAAGACAACAGTAAAAGCGGTGAGGTTGGTAAGGGCGGGAAATTTAGCCTATAGGTGGTGCACTACCTGGCGTTCCATAAAGGTATCTTTCACGTACATGAAGCACAGTAGTCTCCTTCGTGTTGTTTTGAAGTAAAACAGTATTTAACCAACTAACTTGGGATTTTTTTCACGTTCTCTTATTCAACATCTCATTTATACATGAATTTATTGAAAACTTGTATTGCAAATGATAGTTGCAATAAATTTATTCAACAACAAAACATGTTGATATAAAACTGGATTTAATGATAGATTTTTCATATTACCATCGTCATTGCCACTTTCCTTAAACTTTATTTCATCAAAAATGGCATAGGTCCATTATCAAACATTGTTGAACTTAATTGTGAAGCTATTTCGGGGTTCATTACACTTATTGGCGGTGCTCCTATTGCAAGTGCCGACGCCGGATCCATTTCCGTTATTTGGTCCTGCATAATTTCTTGTGCATCACTGTGACCTTCTTTGGCAGCAATGCCATTGAACATCATGTTATATGGTGTGGCTTGATTTTTGCCACGTGACATCATCGAACTTCTTGATTTTTGAAGTAGATAGTTTTGTTGGTTATTATTAAAGTTCTGTGCGCCGTTCGAATTACTGTTTTGCCTCCAAGAGCCACCATTATTGTTTCCCGATGTCATCGCACTCTGAGCTTGCGTTTGTCCATTACTTGGTGAAGGTGCCTGATTGTTTTTCTCAAGTGCCGCTAACCGTTCCATAACCTTTGAAAGAATAGCTCTTTTTGAAGCGTCAAGTCCAGCTACCCCCGATGGTTTTGGCTGCGTGGCACTGTTTTCTGTAGGAGCAGGGGCTTGTGTTGGATTTGGCATTCTAACAGGTTCTTGAGGAATGATTTTAGGTTCTACTGTTTGAATTGGCGGTTGATAAGTTTCGATTGAATGTGTCAATGCTGGATAGTTTCTGTCGAACATCGATAGTGAGCTTGCAAATTCTTTAGTTCCCTGGTCGAGAAGGTAGGCCGTATCTATAGGTATAGCTTTTGGTGCGATAGTGGCGGCTGCAGCATTTCTCATTTCCCTTCTCTCTTTAAGGAATGCAGTTATCATCGCAAGATCTTGACTTAATAGCGGTGACTTCAATTTGGATTCCGTGGGCTTTTGTTTCGATGATGTTATTAAGTTTGTTGGCGCACCAAACAAATCACTAGGAAAAGCAGTTTTCTCTTTTTTTGACGCCATTAAATTAGTGTGCGCACCGAACAGATCATTTTGAAAAGCTGAATTTTGTAAAGGTTCGTTTCTTGGGATCTCTTGTTGTGGTCGCTGGTTTGTATTTGGCGGTTGGTTTGTCTGAGGGGCAGCGTTTGGAAAGTATTGCATTAAAGGTGAATCGGCAAGTAAACTAAATAAAATACTTGCTTTGGATTCTTTTGGCTTTTCCTTTGGTTTATACTGAAATTCTATAAAATTGTAAAGTACATACAAGTATGGGTGTTTGCTTTTGGTGTTAATTATCAACTTAAGTTCGTTGTTCACCGAAAAGAGGGTTATTTAAACGGGCAAAAATTGTGTTTAATACAAATTTGATTTAAGTGATTGATACATAAGCAAAATTGAAACGTTGTTCATTAAATTGCATTAAAAACCGAATTTTAGAGAAAAAAAAATATTCAGTATTTTGCTAAAACATTTCAAGTTTTTTCTCACCAAATATTACCAGCATTACAGAGATTAATCTATCTTTATTTCAAACTTGTTTTATGAAGAATAACAAAAAAAATTCATAAAATATATTTATAAATAATATATGCATACATCAATAATACATAATAATATTTACACAAAAAGGGATAATTTTAATTTAATACACTACAAATTTTAAGGAGGTACATATTTATGAAAACTTTTTAGATCGTGTTTAAGTAAGTATGTGTTGAAAATGTAAATATATACTGTTGTTAAGATATGTTAGCTGGTCATTGTTTTTAGACTTATTACAGTTTTAGGAAAACTTTTAACCATTAAAAAGTGTCTTTTCAACACCTGACAACATATTGTTTTAATTAAAAAAAAATAATATATCATAATTTTGGAATTGTTTTCCAAATTTTGTTTTTAGCAATTTGTTCTCTCATAAGTTTCTATCCCCCCCCTAAATTCAATCTTTATTTAAAGAAAAACAAGATAAATGTAAAAAATAATCCAAACAATTTGATAGGTAGCTGAACTCTTCACTTCAATTTCGTAAAATTATGACCAACAAACATTCTTCAGCAGTCACAAACTATTTATATTTTAGCTACGGTGTCGTTAAACCCCTTAGATTTGTAAAATTTGTATCAGAATCAATAAAAAATAAAATCATTTCGACTGAAGTTTAAAATGGTGGAGTTTAATTTAAATTGGTGGTGGCAATGGTGGTTCGTTGGGTAACCAAACTGACTCCGAAGGTGTGTTTGTATTTGTGTTCGCACCGGCAGTGAGTGTTTTATATTCTACGTGTGGTTCAGGTGGTTTAATTGGTGGTGGCGGATTAATTGTAAATTTTGTCGGTAATTGGCCGGATAACATTGCTTTTTCTTGTCTGTGCAGTGCGTGCATGAGGTAGAAGTCGTTAATTGATGATTTGTTTGTTTGTACGAGAGAATGGTCTCCATTAACGAGTACCGGAGGCTCAAAATTACTTAATTGATTGTGGGAGCCGTCCGTCTCTGTATCAATTATCGGAGCGGAACTAACTTCGTTAGGTAATATACCTGCAGGTTTAGACTTTCTGCGTTTTGTTGTTTGAGATGCTTTCGTTTCTGTTCCTGATGACCATGGTTGCCCTGAAGAAAAGGAAGAAATTTCATTAGTATGGGTGGGTGTATCAGGGGTAACCATGGCATCAGTTGACATTGAGGTTGAGGACTCATATAGAGTAGTATCCTTTGGAACTGTTTGGGTACTAGCAATTGCTTCAGTGTAAGTAGTTGTTGGTTCTTTTGTTGTTGTTGTTGTTGTTGGTTGTGGTGTTTGTGGTGGAGATGGTGATGGTGATGTGGTTTTAATGGTGAATGTAGATTCTTTCTTTTTATCATTTGTATTTTTTGTGGTGTCGACTCTCGTCATCCCGATAGCATTATCTGTCTCTTTAGGTTTTTTAGCGTTACTGCCTTGTTCATTAGTCCTTTCAGATGTTACAATTGATTGCTTATTCTCATTTATTTTTTCATTGTTTGAGTTTGCGGCATTTTGTTCTGGTGTTGCATGTGGGGAGGTTATAGGCTTTTTGATACTGCTGTCATCTTCAACATTTTGTTTTTGTTCCGTTTTCGATGCCATTTGCTTATTTTGTTCATCAATTTTCATTTGTTCCTTTTTAGCTTTCTTTGCTGCTCTTTCTTCTTTCAGCTTTTTAATGAGTACTTTTCTTTTTTGTAGCAACACCTTTAAAAGTGAAAATGGAATGTTTCCCGTTTTCTTTGCCTCTTTTAGCTGGCGTTTTATTTCTTTTAATAGTTTTGTAGCGGACACTTCCGTTGTTTCTTTATTGGTATCTGGGTCTTGTTCACCTTCTGTTGTGCTTGTATGTTGTTGTTTTTGTACAGGTATTTTGGTTGATTGAGTTGGCGTGACAGGTGTCGGTTGTGTGGTAGTTGACGTTTGTGATAATTGGAAAGTGGTTGGCTTTTCCTTTTGATTTCTTGATGTAATTGGCGATTTTTTCGGTTCATATGAAAATGGGATTCCTTTTAAAGCAGGTCCAAAATATTTTAAGGGAGACGTTTGTTCCGTTTTAGCTATGACAGTATTTAGGTTAAGATTAAGTGTTTGCATATTATTTTGTTGTTGTTGTGCTTGAAATGGAGGAGGTGAAACGTGGTGTTGCAGTTGATTTTGTTGTTGTTGAGTTGACATCGGAAGATCATGTTGTAATGGCCTTTTCCATGATCGGGTTTGGTCTCGGTTATTAGACTGCTCTAGCGAAAATTGTTGCCTTGGCGACGGCAAAAATGGGTCGTTTGGTTTTGGTTGTTTGTTTTGTTCATTTTGATTAAAAAATCCCTGATTAATTTCCGGCCCTCGTTTAAGTAACGAACTTGCAATAGATTGAAAATTATCAAGAGCGGATTGTTTAAGCAATTGCTTAGGTTGAGAATTTACATTTTGCTCAGGAAATGATATGATATTTCTAAATGAAGCAATAGCCGACTGTAAGTCATTATGATTTTGAACAACATGTTCATTTGGTATTTGCCTTAATAAGTTATTAGTTCTAGTGTTAGTATTTCGATGTTGATTAAAATTTTCAAATTTTTTTTGTACTACAGGATCTCTAAATAAATTGTCATGAGCTAGATCTTGATTAAATCCCATGGCTGGTTGAATGTTGTGCACTGAAGGAACGGACTGGGTTTGTGTCTGCATTATCATTTTATCCACTGGGTTAGAACCTCCATGCATCATTCGATCGAGAGCAATTAAAACGTCAGTCGGAACATCCTCAAGTCTTACTGTTTGTATAAGTTCCATAATATTTTCATTATTGTAAGGTGTATGTAATACAGAAGGTTCGTGGAATGGTGGTATTTGTAGATTCGGTAAAATTTCTGGTTGATATATTGGTTGAATTTGTTGAATTTCGATCGGACGGGAATTCAATGAGTTGAGATGAAGCAATTCCTTTTGTAATGTATCCAAAGGTACATTTGCCAGATCTGGATGACTGGAAGTCAAACCTCCCATCATTGCTGGGAAAGAAAAGTTACAACAAAATAACAGGACGCGCAAAAAATAAAAAGGTAGGCAAAAACAGAAAATTTCATAGGAAAAAGACTTAAACTTCAATTGTCCTTATAGTGTTAAGACTTTAAAAAACACACATATGGTTACTGTTGCCTAAAAACGTTCTTCCATTGCGATCGAAAGATTCACTAGTAAACAAAATCAAATAAGTCCATCATACAACCAGGAAAAAACATTGTTCTTTTTGCCCCAAAGGTTTATAACCCCTACTACTGAACAATTCCTTTTTGATATTGTTTAAATACATACATGTACTTTTAACTTGTATTTAGTCTGTTCGTTTAAACGATGCAATAAACAATTTTACCTCTTAAACTTATGTCAACTTGCAAAAAAACTTAAAAAAGCATTATTGATGTAGTATAAGTACAAGAGGCTCCCAGGAGCCTAAATCGCTCACCTGGTCTTGATGTCAACCCTATATTTTGTACAGCTAAATGAGCTGAACATTTAAGCAAGCAACAGTTTTTCTACAATAGTTTTCATTCTATAGGCCAAAAACATGAAAAACCATTAATTTAGGGGCCGTAACTCCTATAAGGGGTTTTCTGACAACTTCGACCCTATGGAGACTTTTGTAGAGCTTTATGCGCTGAACATTTAAGCAAGCAACAGCTTTTCTCTATCTGCTATAGTTTTCATTCTATAGGCCAAAAACATGAAAAAGGTTATTTTAAGGGCCTTAACCCCTATTAAGGGTCATCTGACAACTTTGATCCAATTGAGACTTTTGAAGAGCTAAATGAACTGAACATTTAAGCAAGCAACAGCTTTTCTTTATCTGCTATAGTTTTCTTTCTATAGGCCAAAAACATGAAAAAACATCATTTTAAGGGCTGTAACCCCTATAAAGGGTTATCTGACAACTTCCACCCTATGGAGACTTTTGTACAGCTAAATTAGCTGAGCATTTAAGCAAGCAACAGCTTCTCTCTATCTGCATTAGTTATCATTCCATAGGCCAAAAACATGTAAAACCACATTTTAGGGGCCGTAACCCCTACAAGGGGTCATCTGACAACTTCGACCCTATGACAACTTTTGTAGAGCTAAATGAGCTGAACATTTAAGCAAGCAACAGCTTCTCTCTATCTGCAATAGTTTTCATTCCATAGGCCAAAAACATGAAAAAAAACATTATTTCAGGGGCCATAACCCCTATAAGGGGTCATCTGACAACTTCGACCCTATGGAAACTTTTGTAGAGCTCAATGAGCTGAACATTTAAGCAAGCAACAGCTTTTCTCTATCTGCAATAGTTTTCATACTATAAGGCAAAAACATGAAAAAACGCGATTTTTCACCTTTAAGGGGCTGTAACCCCTATAAGGGGTCATCTGACAACTTGGACCAAATGGAGACTTTTGTAGAACTTTTGATGCTGAAGCAGTAAGGTGGCATCAGATTTCATCTATCTCTTATACTTTTTGATTTACAAGCCAAAAACAGTAGTCTGACCCCCCTGGTCTATTTTTAGCAACGGCGGTCATGTTTTTCGACGAATCAAAAATCCCCACATCAGTTCTGTGGGGGATACCCTAAAGTACCACCAGACCAAATTTGGTTTGAATCTGTCCAGCCGTTTCAGAGGAGAAGAAGTTTGAAGAAAAGTTAACGACGACGGACGACGACGACGGACGCCAAGTGATGGCAATAGCTCACATGGCCTTTGGCCAGGTGAGCTAATAAGTAAAAATCATGAATCGGACGTATGGATACATGTATGTTATGTTTCGTGCTCTTCCTCTAGTATTGTAAACGTCGTATAAACTAATACTCACCAGATAGTGAATCTCCAGTGAACACTGAACAATCGCAGGTGTAAACATTGAATTCAGTTCCACGAGCACACTGTCGTTCGTGGACAACACCGTGTACGACCTCTATATACTGTTTAGCATTTCCTGGTATTGGAGTTGCGTTATTTGGACAGCCTGTCAAAGTAATGTTTATTATTGTTTGAACCTTTGTTAATAGATATCTAATGAACTTATGTTAGAAATAAAACTACATGTGCTTTGATGTAACATGTTGAATATATCTTTGCTGGTCATTTTTGTTTATTTTCGGAATCTTGTCTTTACCATTTTAAAGGAAAAAACCGATATTTGTTTATTTCCAACAAACAACTTTTTAACCAGTAGATTTATCTGGATATAATACTGAATATCAAGTAAGTTTATACCCCTTTGAAGTAACACATCAAGTCTCTGCAAGATAAACACAATGTTGGAAATGTAAAAAATACACCATGACTTACCTTTTATTGATGAAACAAATGTAAACAAAAGCAGAACTGAAATCTGTACTTGCATTTTCATCTGAAAACAAAGTAAATGGAATAAACATTACACGTATAAAAGCCCCGTGCGGGACCCGGTTGGCGAATAGACCCACAGCAGAGCCTTTGTGGACCGTCAAGTAGTGCACCTCATACGCTAAATTTTCCGCTCCTATCCACCTCTCCCCTTTTCCTGTGGTTTTTCAAAATTTATCGTACTTTTGTTTCCCACCCCATCCCAATGTTTCCTTTATCATCATCATTTCATGTTCATTTTATCATCCTTTTCATGTTCATCGCCTGTAAAAAACCTGTATAGCGTTGCACGGGCGTAAAACACCAACTCACTCACTGCACGTATTAAAATGTTCACACATAGCCTCTATGACAAGGTTAAAATTTTCTTGTGAATGGTATCAGCAGATGGGCGACTGCTTCGGAGAAAACTGAAAAGGAATAATTAGTTCTATGACAGCTTTTTTAGAAGTCATGACCTTTTGACAGGACTGATCAAGTTCGCTTTGTAACATGTCGGCTATTAAGATATTATTATGACATGGTAAGGTGTCAGTGATTTTCAGAAACCAAAGACCTATTTTTAAATCAAATCCAGGTTTTCTAATTTAGAAATTTACCTTTCAGTCGATAGTTATAGATTATCACTAGAACGCTATTAAAATAAGTTAGACTTGAATTTAGCGTCTACATCCCTGGTTTCAGAGGTAAATACGTCGTTTCGAGTGCGCGTGGAAATCATTTTTTGTTAAACACCATCTGATTTTATATTCATCGATAACCTCGGTTATTATAAAAGCCTGGAAAGTATGACTATTTCTGTTATGACCTCAATACGCACTTGCAGATGAAAACAATAACAAGGTACATGTAGCAACAAAATATCTCGGTTGTGTAAAAATATCACCAAACTAAACGATTTTTTAATTGTGTTAAGTTTTTGTGCTTTGTCTAGGAAAATTGATAGGGGGAAGGTTGGGTCCAAAAAACTAGGTTAAACCCGCTACATATTAAATGTGCCTGTCCTAAGCCAGGAATCTTTGACAAAGCTTTTGTTTGTAATTGCCGTTTTGATGTTTTCTGTTCTTTGTTTAAAATAACAAGAGGCTCCCAGGAGCCTGAATCGCTCACCTGGTCTTGATGTCAACCCTATGAAGACTTTTGTATAGCTAAATGAGCTGAATTTTTATAAGCATAAAAAATCTTTTCTCTATTTGCAATTGCTTTCATTCTAAATAATCAAAAAAACACTAAGGGGCTGTAACCCCTATAAGGGGTTATCAGACAACTTCAACCCTATGTAGACTTTTGTAGAGCTAAATGAGCTGAACATTTAAGCAAGCAACAGCTTTTCTCTATCTGCAATAGTTTTCATTCTTTAAGCCAAAAACACTATTTTTGCCTTTAAGGGGCTGTAACCCCTATAAGGGGTCATCTGACAACTTTGACCCTATGAAGACTTTTGTAGAGCTTAATGAGCTGAACATTTTAGCAAGCAACAGCTTTTCTCTATCTCCAATAGTTTTCATTCTATAGGCTAAAAACACTATTTTTCGCCTTTAAGGGGCTGTAACCCCTATAAGGGGTCATCTGACAACTTTGACTTTTGTAGAGCTAAATGAGCTGAACATTTAAGCAAGCAACAGCTTTTCTCTTTTTACTATAGTTTTCATTCTTAAGGCCAATAACACTATTTTTTACCTTTAAGGGGCTGTAACCCCAATGAGGGGTCATCTAACAACTTTGACCATATTGAGACTTTTGTAGAGCTAAATGAGCTGAACATTTAAGCAAGCAACAGCTTTTCTCTATCTATAATAGTTTTCATTCTATAGGCCAAAAACATGCAAAAACGCTATTTTTCACCTTTAAGGGGCTTTAACCCCTATAAAGGGTCTTCTGCCAACTTCAACCCCATGGTGACTTTTGTACATCTAAATGAGCTGAACATTTTAGCATGCAACAGCTTTTCTCTATCTGCAAAAGTTTTCATTCTATAGGCCAAAAACACTATTTTTCGCCTTTAAGGGGCTGTAACCCCTATAAGGGGTCATCTGACAACTTTGACCCTATGGAAACTTTGGAAGAGCTAAATAAGCTGAACATTTGGCCAAGCAACAGCTTTTCTCTATTTGCAATAATTTCATTCTATAGGCCAAAAACACTATGTTTCGCCTTTAAGGGACTGTAACCCCTATAAGGGGTCATCTGACAACATTGACTTTTGTAGAGCTAAATGAGCTGAACATTTAAGCAAGCAACAGCTTTTCTCTATTTACTATAGTTTTCATTCTTAAGGCCAATAACACTATTTTTTACCTTTAAGGGGCTGTAACCCCAATAAGGGGTCATCTAACAACTTTGACCATATTGAGACTTTTGTAGAGCTAAATGAGCTGAACATTTAAGCAAGCATCAGCTTTTCTCTATCTACAATAGTTTTCATTCTATAGGCCAAAAACATGCCAAAACGATATTTTTCACCTTTAAGGGGCTTTAACCCCTATAAAGGGTCATCTGCCAACTTCAACCTCATGGAGACTTTTGTACAGCTAAATGAGCTGAACATTTTAGCATGCAACAGCTTTTCTCTATCTGCAAAAGTTTTCATTCTATAGGCCAAAAACACTATTTTTCGCCTTTAAGGGGCTGTAACCCCTATAAGGGGTCATCTGACAACTTTGACCCTATGGAAACTTTGGTAGAGCTAAATGAGCTGAACATTTAAGCAAGCAACAGCTTTTCTCTATTTACAATAGTTTTCATTTTATAGGCCAAAAACATGCAAAAACGCTATTTTTCACCTTTAAGGGGCTGTAACTCCTATAAGGGATCATCTGACAACTTCGACCAAATGGAGACTTTTGTAGAACTTTTAATGCTGAAGCAGTATCGTGGCATCAGATTTCATCTATCTCTTATACTTTTTGATTTACAAGCCAAAAACAGTAGTCTGACCCCCCTGGTCTATTTTTAGTAACGGTGGCCATGTTTTTTGACGGATCGAAAATTGAAACACAAGTTTGGTGCAGGACACCCTAAGGATCATTCATACCAAGTTTCATTAAATTCTGTTCAGTAGTTTCAGAGGAGAAGATTTTGAAAAATTGTTAACAGACGACGACGACGGACGCCAAGTGATGGTAATAGCTCTTTAGCTAAAAAGTGGGCCTATCTGGACTTGAATTATGCATTTTATTTAGAACATGGGCCGATGGCAGAACCGCGATCAGCACCTACTGGCCTCGTTGCCACACCTTTATCCACATCTCATTATTTTCTTTATAGTAAAGTGAATGTAAAGTTGTTTTTATTTTAAATGGTTGCTATTAACAATATTCCAATGAACTAGAGGACATGAGCAATAAAAAACAAACAAAACAATATGTGCTAAAGAGTACCTTATATAGAGAATAGTATACATTAAGTTGCCTTTCTCTTAACGTTAAAAGTTCTATAAAATGTGTATTACACATATAGCCATTCTTCTAAATTTAACAGTTTACGATTGGTCATTGTAATTTTAAATTATATGTACTTCATCAAAAATACCATATTTTAATTAATCACTTAGCTTTGAAAGTACATGTACAATGTATACACAAGACAATTTTAATCGATAGAAATAATCTTAATCAATTATATAAGATGATGAATTAATTGCAAATGGATTCATAATTAAAATACAGATTCAAATGTCAACTTTATCCCACATTCGGAAAGCAACGTGTGACAAGAATAGGCTGTTAACTTTCAATGTGATTGTCTTACATTAATGGAAATGTCTTCTTAAACAATCCTTATTCGGAAAAAAGTCCTCATACACGTAAGCCTTCAATTTACTACCCGGAACTTTGTTGTAATTGAGATTTGAAAATCCATGATGGTTTACTTAGCTCTGTTAGCCAGCCCCTATGTGTGTTGATCTATTGGAGGTTACACAATGTACCTCTGTGGGATAAATTTTGGTAATAAAACAAGAAAAACTATGATTTTATAGTGAAAGAATGTCGTCTATGAGTTGACTCATAGGTAAGCTATTAGTGAAGCATATTTATTTCCATAGGGATACGGTGGCCTAGCGATAAATTTGTTAACCAAAACGTACTATATAAAAGTTACGGCATCGGGGTGCGAATAGGCCACAGCAGCGCTTAGCTTGTCGGTAAAAATCCACTAAAGAGCGCTCAGAAACCTAACATCGGGTCAGGCGCTTGTTCCACAACAAAGCAACGGGGATGCGTGAAGGTGGTTGATTGGGGCAACCCTGCCATAATGAATATCGGGGTCTTCGGGCTATAATGCGGACAACCTGACCGTAAACCATAGTAGTGAACGGAACTTATTTTAGATTACTTTTTCAGTTTGTTAAGCACTTTGATGACCTCTTTTAAATTGAAGTTGTCTAATGACTCCTAAGAAATGGGTAATTTTCCTTGAAATCTAAAACAGGGCGATCTAATGCATGACTAGGTTTGTTCGTTGCTTAATTTCTTCCACGGCATTAGGTTCCACAAATCTCTCCATGGGCTTATATAACAATAAGGGACTGACATGAAATTAAACTTCCGGTGTAAACAAAATTTCTTTAAGTACTGTGTTGTGCAAATCAAGCAAAACAAGAGTCACCATGAGTACAAACAATACATCAGCTTGTCAAATAATGTAGAAACTTCATTTTAGATGATACCTTAAAGCTTGTTAGTGCATTTTGGACAATAAACAATGTATATTTTTAGAAAATGTTTTTGCTTTAACGTGCATTTACTTGATTTATTGCTTTATCCTTTGTACTTGTAAATGCAAAACATCCCATTTGACAAAGGGGAGGTCAACATGTTATGACGTCGTTTTGCTTATTTTATATTCTTTTCCGTTAAAAAATAAAGCCAATATGCAATAAAAATAGCAATTAGAGCATTCATTAACTCATAGTGTTATGGCAAGATTAACTTATATTTTCATTTTAACTGCAGAATCAAATAAACCATTGGGAATCGAGCCAATGTCAAAAAGGGCACAGACAAAACGAGTCAACACAAATGATACATAACTAGGAAACAGACAACATTAAAACAACCACACAGCATAAACAATCCAACCAAAATAACTTAATCGAGTCTTAAATTATTACCGATCAATTTGAGTCTTGGACGGAAAGAACTTTAAGGTTTAAAGGAAAAAAAGCAAAACACTTATCAATTGAAAAAAAAAAACATGTATATAGATTTTAAGTAGAATATGCTCCTTGTAAGAAACGAAAGATTTGGTGACATTACAAAGGCGCATTCGAGACGTTGTAAATGTGCCTTCGTAAACAATTTTCACAGTTTGGAGAGCACATATTTCAATATTGTTTTTTTTTTTGTCATTATGAGTTGTACTGATATTTTAATACTTCTTGATAATAATACGATATCAAGCGAAGAATTCTCGGCCTCATCAAACCACACTGATTTTATATGCTATAACAAGTAGAAATAGCTTTCTTTCCTAGTCTACAACACCTGCGTTTTAATTCGCCTGGACCTGATGAGTTCGCCGTTGTTGCCTGGTTGGATTTATAATTTGTGTGTTGTTTTATGTTGGTTAATTTTTGTCTAAACATATTCGGAATTTTTACATTTTAAGCTCCATTGGATATTTTATTCTTCGTTGGCATTTTTTATTCCTTTTCATTATCTTCGCAGTTTGAAACTAAATTTATCCTCAGCTGATTATTTCATTGTTATGTTAAACTATAAATTGTTGGAGATTTGGTTTTGAAACATCTCAAAATTATTTGTAAATTATAATTTCGTTTGGCAGTAAGCTCTTTGGTTTTACATGAAACTTCTAAAGTAATTTGCGCTGCAATACATTTTTCAGATATTAACTTACATTATTGAAATATTCAATCTGTTCAGTAAATGTACCTCCAAAAGGAAAGCTAATTCACATTTTGACCTCCGAAAATCATATCCTTAAAAAAACAAAGGCTTCAATCAATGTACAGAACGCGGATAAAACTTACAAATAAAAAACACCTTAAACAAAATTGAAGAAAATTATCTTGTCACCCTGCATATAATGCATATTTAATTGTTTATATGTAAATTAAACTTTAATTAATTGCGTTAATTATTCGTTTAACATTGGGCCACAAAAATTAAAATTCAGAACACTTTTGTTTAAATCGTATGTACATCACTAAATGAGACATGAACATTAAAATATTAATAATGAGACATGATGATTATATCCTTTGAAAGTAAAAGAGTTGAATAGATTTGTGGCTTTATGATAATTTTGGACATATCTTTCAAATGTCCAATAAGGTCTAATTTGCATTGTCAGGAATGACACTTTTCATGTCGGAACACGAAGGTATTTAAGTAACGAAATAATTCCATGCAAAATGTTTCTGATGATTAGTGTATCGTACATTGTCGTCAGTTATATTTTATGACTTCGCTTTGGTTTTAAAAGTGAGGTAACATGATTTGAACTCGGTTTCTACGTTTATTTTAATAAATTTTTGACATGCAAAATGTACACGCATCTATTCAGACACGCGTACATGTTTTTTTCTTGTTTGACCTGTAGCAATCAAGTAACAACATGGGATATTCGAATTACAGATGTTTCCTCCTTAAAATATGCCTAGAGATGTACATGTACTGCATACCGATATTATAGTTTTATTAGTCCCCTACCGGCGAAGGCCGAAGGGGACTATAGGTTTGCGCTTTGTCCGTCCGTCCGTCCGTCTGTCTGTCACGCCTCAGTTTTCCGCACTTTTTTCTAAATGCTTATAGATAATGAACTGATTTTTGGTAATGTGAGTTACATGTAACCATGGTGAGTTACAGATCAAGTTTGAGTTTCGTGACCGTCCACAAATTATTATGGGAGTTATGACCCTTTGAACTTTGAAAATTGACTAAAATTTCAGTTTTCCGCACTTTTTTCTCAACGCTTATAGATAATAAACTGATTTTTGGTATGGAAGTTTACCATGATGAATTACAGATCAAGTTTTAGTTTTGTGCCATTCCACAAATTTTTATTGGAGTTATGGCCCTTTGAAGTTTGAAAATCCATTGCAATTCTATTTTCTATATTTTTTTATTGTGCCTTGTAGATAATAAACTGATCAAGTTTAGGTATTCATTTGTTTGACAAATTGTTATCAGTGACTGAAATATGAGGCCGGTAGGGGACTATGTATTGTTTTGCAATACTCTCAGAATTCTTGTTTATACATGCTTTGGTCAATTGTAATCCATAAAGGCAAACAAAATCATAATCAGTTGACATGAAGTAAAACACATACAGACCCTCTAAAATTCAAACTAACCCTTTTTGCGCTCATCGTGCGCTCATCGTGCATTCATCGTGCGTTCATCGTGCGCTCAGCGTGCACTCACCGTGCGTTCATCGTGCGCTCATCGTGCGTTCATCGTGCGCTCATCGTGCACTCATCGTGCGCTCATCGTGCGTGTGAGTGGTTTAGCGTGTGAGCGGTTTATCGTGTAGATGAACGTTTAATCGTGTAAATGAACGTTTCAATCGTGTAAATGAGCGATTGAATCGTGTGAGTGGTTTAGCGTGTAAATGAATGTTTCAATCGTGCAAATGAACGTTCCAATCGTGTGAATGAGCGATTCAATCGTGTAAGTGGTTAACCGTGTTAATGAATGTTTCAATCGTGTAAATGAACGTTTAATCGTGTAAATGAAAGATTTAATATTTCGAATGACATTATGTTCATATAAACAATAGTATACATGAAAAGCGAAAGAATATAGAATATGTGTCAGAAAGACACGATCTACATATTGATATTATATTGTCGTGATTGTAGTCTGTTCGTGTTATCTTTTCAAATATTATCCATAAGTTTTATTTTTGACTATAAAAACATGTATGCAGGTCTCCGTAGAGTAAAGAACCTGTATAAATAAACTTACCGAATAATTAAATAAATAAGAATTGGCTTTTCAGATTTTTTTCTCATTTTTTTAAATATAAAATATTGTTTTATTTCATATATTTATGCTTGTTTCATCACAGGTCAGAGCGAGTGATCCGCCTCGGACGCGATTCCGCTAGAGGTATATGTATGATTCTGCATGCATATCAAGAAGAAGATGATGATTACCAAAAAACATATATTGTTTAATAAATACTTTTGCTATCATAGATATCTTTTTCAGTAACAAGATTTGAATATAAATAATTTTTACTTTGTTTTAGCAAAGGTTTTAATGTATATTTCGGAAAAGGCGAAGCTTGCTCTTTATAGAAGATGAGGCGAGAAGCCTGCTAAGGAAATATTTTTTGTAGGTGGTTTCCATGGGGAGGGGGTTTAACTGCGTGCTTTGCTGTGTTTTATCAAAAAGGGAGCTTCTAGACGTGACTCCTAAAAACCAGTTAAACTCCACCACATTTAAAATGTTTTAAATGGTTTTCAAAGCTTATATTTTCATTCGTCGTCTTTATGTTATTTGTTCTTTACAATTGTCAAAAAAGGTTGAAAGAAAGTCTTTCTTTTAAAATGTTGTTCCTGATTAGTTTGCATTTTATTTTAGTCTAATATTAAAACAGTGAGCAGCGGCCCCTGCCGCGATGGCCACACCGAGGTCTGTTGGCAGTTTTCCGTCGTTGACGTTTTATAAATACATGTACATATACATGAGGGTATAAATGTTTTGTCCCGTACACTCAGGTTAGTGTACATCATAGTTTTTTTAATCATTCTTAATTGCACGTCACATTATTTCCTAATACAGTATTTTAAGTTTTACATCAAAGCTTACACATAAAAATAGTACAAACCCCACCAACATAATTACAGAAAAATAGAGAAAAAAAAACTTTTTAAAAAGTAAATTACGCATCGCAAAAATATTCATTCTAATCTCATGACGAAAATAAAAGGTGCGAATTCTAACGGGCATGATATTGCAAATACGTCTTTATAAATATTTTTTTTAATAAAAAACGAAAATAAGTTTAACTATTCGATTATGAGTAAGGGGGAAATCAGTGAGAGCGGGGTATGACAGCCCATTGATTTTATAAATTTACTTTTCTGGGGTGGTCAAAAAAAAACATTTGTACATTTGAAAATCTATCTTGGGCATTCTTTTTAATGAAGAAATATGTAATATTTAATTATGATATTTTATTTAAAATGTACATGTAACTGTTGTCTCATAACAAATTAACCATGTTAACCATTACACCAACTATCAATCTTCACATGTGTATAATTTGTCACAGCAGGTAGTTTGGACGCGGGCCAAAAGCGGCAGGCGGATGTTAATTAAGTGGGTCACAGCATGCCACTCCAGGTATCGCAATCGACAGGTGTTAAAAAGTAAACTCTGAACATGTCAAATAAACTAAAAGGTAATTCATAAAATAGGAAATATACAAAATTAGAAGAAGACAAAATATAAGATTTAAAGAAAAAAATAAAAAGATGTCTTTAATGTTCTATTAAAATTAACGAAAACGTGACGTTTGGGAAAATATTTATTTATCTATTAATTAAAGAACACTTTTAGATGGGCTCTCAGATTTTCGCCCGTTTGGTGTACATGTATCGCTAAGAATTTTTCTAGCGATTATATAAACCATTATTCGAGACGTGCCGTAAAAATACAGTATAAATGAGGAGTATTTGTAACGATTAGCACAACCCGTGCTTTAACAACTGTGTGTTGCCTTTTGTTATGTCTACATTTTTATTTCTGTTATCAGTTTTTCTTGACACGCAGCATCAGTCTAGTTAAATTTTCTTAAAAAAAAAAACAAAGAAAAGGTCGATTCGTCTGTAATAGAAGTACGTAAACAAAGAAGGAATTTGTTCATGGCTCACACTTGCCCAGCGTAAATCCCCAAACAAGAGGAAGTGTTCAGTTGCACGGTCACGCTGAACACCCTATTAAATCATTCTCATGAACGGAAAATACATGACGAAAACTTGCAGTGGCGGATCCAGAGGGGGGCACGTGCCCCCTCCACTTGACCTCTTCAAAAATAAAATTAGGCCTATAATTACATGATCATAATCCATCACTTTCTTATCAAAACATAAAACAATTTAACACAACTTGTATAATCCTGGTGCCGTGTCAACGAAGTTATCTTAGGATTGAGACATGTCTTTGGACCGTCTTTAGATATGGAATAGTCTTAGGACGGGTCAACGAAAGGGTCCTAATTTAAAAAGGGTCCTAAAATGTGACCAAAATTTGAGATAACAATTTAGTTGACTTAATACCATCCCAATCAATTAGGACTATCCTAGCGTATTGAAAGTAGGAAATAAACAATAATTATGGCTCTTGTGGATAATTATTTTAGATGACGAGCGAATTACATCAGACAGAATAGGGTATTCAGAGAAAGAGTTTATTTCTTAGACTGGTATGGTTAAAAATCATGATAGCTTTAACGTTTTATGCTTTATATCACTCATAACATTGGTCCATTTTTGTGATAATCTTGAATGTACGGATGTTTTGTGGTCTTTTTTGGCACAACTTTTCCATGCTTTCTTTTTTGCCCTATGAGTTGCGTTGCTGGAAAGCAAAGAAAAGAAAACATCCTTCTACTTTCAACATCTGATAGAAAATATAGATTGAATTTCTGTGTCTGTAAGTGTTTGATACTCCTCTTTCTGGTCATTGTTTAAATATACACCTGGAAAAAAAATTAAGCACCCCCATGATTTTTTAAAATCATACATTTTCAAAACACTTTTTAACCATTATTTAATTAATAATCATTGTAAATTTTTATTGCAAACTAAAATATGCACTGTTAAGCACAATCTAACATGTTTGTAACAAACAAAAAGACATCGTTTATTTACATAACACGACATTGCAAAAAAGATGGCTTTTGTACATAAACATGGTCTCCTAAAAGTATGGTCCCCTGAAGCTTGAAACTTTTAATTAATTGTCAAATCGCACTCGAAAAGGTAAATCATAATCAAAAGATTGATACTGTATCGTCAAAGAGTCAATTTCGAATATGTCCACCTTTAGCACGATTGACTGCTGGAATCCTTGTTTTTTTACTACCAGTTTGGCGTCTTATTTCCTAAAGAGTTATCTCCCGCTTTTCAAGGCAAAAATGTGCTTTTAACTGAAAGCTAACATCCTTCCAGTCACATATTGAAGAATTAAAACTGACCAAACCCATGAAAATTGAAAATTATTTCAAATCATCGAAAAGGATAAAAAGTCTAGGGGTGCTCAACTTTTTTCCAGGTGTATATATAAAAAGTACACCAAAATTTCAGGCAACAAATTTTATAACTCGCGTTTAGTCTATACAAGACTTACAAGAGGCGCTCTAGTTTTGAGTTCTTTTTTTCACTAATTTTCTATTTTACCTACCAATGTTTTGATTCAAATACATTCTGCTTCTTTAGCAATCGGGTTTTTGGAAGAGATTATGACCCAAAATAACTCACTCTATTCCCGATGTAGGAAGAAGTTCAATTTTTTGATATTTTTGAAAATGTTTTTTGACAAAGTCAGAAAAGTGCTGGTGCCGGATTTTAAAACAAATTTTAGACTACCTTCAAAGTAAAAACGCGCGTGCTATATTTTATAAGCAATCGAGTTTTGCGAAGAGAATTCGTTTATATTCATTTCAAATACCGAATTTCTTTTTTTATGAATGAACGGGAACATATTATATGCATTATGTTTAAACTTTAGTATCAAAGTTTGTAACTTTGGTTGTTTACGTTATTTACATTTCATTTATAAAAACAAAGAAAAAAACCCCAACAAACTAACTAAAAAAGAAAATAAGATTTAATGAATTGTTCACACATTGTTTTATAAATGTAGGAGCATATCATGCATTTTGATATGCCATGATATTGTTAATGAAAATTGTTTAGATTTGAATTGTATATCAGTTATTTTAAGACGGTCCTTAGACTACGATATATAGGAATGTCCTAGGACAGCTTCGATATACATCCTACTCAATATCTTTAGATAGTTCTAAGACCACCCTTAAGTAACTGCTAAACAGTTAAATGTCTTAGGATATGTGTTAGGATAGTTTCGTTGACACGGGCCCAGATGTTATTTTACAGGTACATGTAATCTCTGTTTTGAGGTTGATACCTGTTGATATATGCATATTTAAACTTTAAACATGAGTATGCCAGGGCAAAATCTACATGCACATGCAAACAGTTTATGTGAACACATGTCGCGCATGTAATTTTCATCCATCCTCGTTGAGTATTTTACATTCAATTAAGTTCTTTCGTTCATCATATAGTCCAACTCACGTAACTCGATCGGCTTCTTCCGATCTTATGATGCTAAAGTTTGAAATAGGTGTTATTTGAGTATAGGGTGCGTTTTCTTTACCAATACTACATTTATTTCAATGTTTAAGTTTTCGCTTCCATCTATATTAATACATTTAAATTATGTAATGACGACGTAGCCACGTTTTACTTAAGCAGGACATTGGGCAATCATAAATTACACTTTAAAGGAAAAGCATAAGCATTTATATGTCGGTGCGTCTAAATACCACATAGCCTGGACGTCCTCAAACATGCATTTAGCAATAAAAGATAATGTTCCACAGTGTTACCAAAGTTAGAAAAAGCATTCTAATTATAATAAATATCACAAGCCGAAAGTTTTGTAAAGATATTTGGTGTTCGTCAGTCTGTACTCTGTTTACCATGTTACATGTACCGTCCATCACTTGGTGCCCGTATGTCAATGTCCCGGTTGTAAAAAAAACCGCGAGAAAACTGACATTTAAACGAAAAAAAAAAACATTTTAATTATATTCAATCACTTGGTGTCCGTCTGTCTGTCCCTGGTTTGTTATGTGACATGTATCGCCAACTTTTTGGTGTCTGTCTGTCAATGTCCCATGTGTAAAAACGCATATCTTTATAGGTTTCTGCTGGAAATAAGATAACTAACTAATCCCAGGTTTCTGAAAGAAGACCAGGTCCATGTACTTTATTTAGAACGTTAAGTTTCAAATGTCTTTCTTTATCAAATCAAATATACACATTTTTTTTTAATGAAGATAAACGTTTCCCTTCATGACGAATTACCGAACTAATTATTTGCATGTCGTGTACAATCAACAATGGCTCGCGCAATAAACAAAATACAGGTCGCATATATATAACGGATGTTTAATGCGGAAGATCACAGCGGGTTTCTAAGAGGAAGAAAACCACAGGTGATGATCAGGACCTTGTTAATTAATAATCGTTTTCAAATGCAAATTATCAGTCCACTAAGAGTTGAAAGCATATTACACGTAAAACAAATTCAAACAAAACATATATACTGTACGTATATAGTTCCGAAATAATGATATTAAGGTCCACATTATTGGTGACTTTTTGATAAATGGAGCATAAAGACAATATTTCAAGGAGTTATTTTCGTTTGAATAATTCTCTGTTTTAAAATTTTAAATTCCTACTCTTATGAAGTTATATTTTATACATGTTCATTTTGGCTGGAAATTTTTAAATGGGAATCGCAATTTTGGCAAGTTTTGTTCTCTCGTTTTATTGTTTTGTACCTAAGGCTTCCTCTCTCAATTACGGCAATTTTGTTATTATAAAGTATCTTTATTTCTATAAAGTGGTCGCTGCATTTTACTCAAATATTTTTATCGTTTTTTTTTAAATTAAATTTTCATATTTGGATTAAATTTTACTAGATAAGAATAATTTGTTGTAACCTGTACAGGTCTTTAGATCTATTCGAGAAAATAAAATAAATTTGGGTTTAAATTAATTTAGAATATTGTTAATTATTACAAGTTGAGAGATATACTGATGTCTTATCAGAAGTCCCACAAATGTACCAAAAGGATAAATTTATTAATGATTATACATTGCTGGATCCGTATTGGTTTTGGTTCCACTTGTTTATATTAGGCTAGTACCGGAGATTTCTCTGATAGTATATAGGAACCATAAGTAACTAGCAGTCAGTCAGAAATGATAAATAAATAAATAGATTTTAAAAATAATAATAAATTGAAATAACAAAAAGATAATGATTACAAATTAAAACAAATAAAATCAAATATAAAAAAAATAATGAAAGGTATTAGTACTTATAATAGAAATATATGAAAATAAAAACGAAAGAATCTTCTTATATTAAAAATTTGACAATTACTTGTAGGCCATTACTGGATCTGAAAACTATAACTAAAACGTGTTTTTATTTTCTTTGCATGAATATTCAACGTTCATCGCTCATCGTGCGTGTGAGCGTTTGAACGTTCATCGCTCATCGTGTAACGTTCATTTGAGTGGTTTATCGTTTATTTGAGCGATTCAATCGTGCGTGCGAGTGTTTAAACGCTCATCGTTCATCGTGCGTGGAACGTGTATCGTGCGCTCATCGTGCACTCATCGTGCGTTCATCGTGCACTCATCGTGCGCTCATCGTGCGTTCATCGTGCGCTCATCGTGCATTCATCGTGCGCTCATCGTGCGTGCGCTCATCGTGCGTGTGGTTAGTTTGAATTTTAGAGGGTCTGTACACATATTCATTAAACTTCCATCAGTGACCACGTCAAAACGATAGATGAACGCAAGTAAATGATGAAGTTGATAGTTCCTTCCTGTTATATATTTCACCGTTGATAAGTAAAAGTGAATCAAGGTGCAGCATAACCTTTGCTATGATTTGTATGTGTCGAATGTGGGTCTTATCGAAAATAACAACACCCTACAAGGACTTGGAACAACGGATAAGTTATTACTTTACTCCAGAACAGTGAGAATTATACGTTATAAGCTGCTATAACAAACCGCTTCCCCGTGTATAGGTTGTTTTCCTAGTCGCTGTGGATTTGATCCTAACAAGTGACAAGGTTGCAAGGCACCAAACCAAGCTCGTTGGTTTCACCCATTTTCAAGGTTTGTTCCATCACAATCTGGTGACCATTCAAGGACATCATATACTAGTATGTCAAAAGGTCGTTTATCTCACCATCATTTTACATGTAAAAGCTCGCTTAGTGCTTATGTTGTCTTGACAGCTTGACCTGTGTATACATACACGAACTTCAATGCATGTGCACTTTCTGACTTAAAACAAATATTTAATATCTACTTATCTACAATTTTGACCTGATATGGTCATTTTCTTTTCATTTATGTTGGCGAGACCAAAATCTTTGCGTTCTAGCATCAAATAAAGGTTTGACAATAAAAGTTCCTTGGGTCGGGTTTTGAATAACCACTAAAATCAGTCTAGTAACTAAGCATGACCATGGCTTGAACATGAACGTTCGAATACAATGACGACTTGCTATTTATCACGAAAATATTAGTCCACACACTATCGTTCAACTCTTGAGCTTTATTAGATGAACATCGTAGGTACATGTGATGGAATGTCTCATTGAAGTAATGAAATATATAGGCCTTGATTTGTTACTGTCACCAGACCTCTCAAACTCGTTTTAATATACTGCAAATAAGTCTAAAGCAACAATAGAGAGCGCATCACTTTATAATTAGTACACAGAATTGTTTTCTATCGCATCTCAACGACCAGAAGCAGTTCACACTTTCAATGATAAAAAGGCATTTACGAGACCTTTAAGGACTTCTCTGACGTGCGAATGCTCAACTACAAGACGCAAAGAGGCAACAATCATGCCAATGGGGCATTCGAGTGTCAAAAGTCCGAAAGGACAACAACAATACCGGTTATCACGGACAAGAACAGAACAACGAAACACATCATCAACCGAACCGTAATCGACAACGCGAACTCAAGTAGTAACAAGAGTGAACTCAGATGCTCCGGAAGAGTAAGTGGTTTTTGCCTGCTATAGCACACCGGTCGTGCTGCATGTTTTTATTTCAGAGTGTCAAATCCGGTAAAGGAGGACAAGACAAAACTCTATGACAAATAAATGCATCTGCACTCATTTCAGAGATTTGTTGTGTCCTTTATCTCAAGTTCCTGAGGATATATGAGATGGAGAAAGTCACCAAAAACGAGAATTGTTCGGTGAATGGCATCATCAATATAACAGAACGTGAGGTTAAAAGAGGGAGTTGGTCTACGATCATTTTTATTATCTAGAAGAGATTGTAAGAAGTCTTCCTCATATGAATAAAGAAACATATCAGTAAGCAAAGGTGCACCATTAGTGCCCATTGGAATCCCCATTGTTTGTTGAAAAAAACGTCCACCAAACTGAACAAATACTTTGTCGATAAGAAAATTTAGCATGTCGATTATTTGTTCTTTTTCTTAGACGTCTCCCTTCGTCTTCAGGCCATTCGGTTATGCTATCATAGGTAATTGAAAGATTATTCGATTATTTTATTACTCAAAGTGGTTTCAAATGCACCGAAATTTACAAACACCGGGTTGATAAGAACTTTGAGCATGTCGTAAAAGCTGTAGAGAAAAGCTTAGGCAATGGTTTACACCAGGAAGCAGAATGTTAATCGTTGTCATATTTGGAACAAAATATCCGATCTCATGTTCGCATCCAGATTGAAAGCTACCTTCGAAGGTTTGTAAACTCGAAGTCTCATTATGGTGAAAAATTTTGAATCGTTCAATCACATCTCTTTCGTACCCGATAAGCATGAATTCACACCTGCAGACAAAGCTTCTAACAACATCACCGCTCTGCATTACCCGGAGGACAAATAGGCCGACAACAGCGCTTTCCGTAAAAGTCCAGTAAAAGTCAAAGATGACAAAAAAATTGTCATGTTTTTTTGCATGTTAACGAACATGTATAGGTCTCGATTCAAGTAGAACCAGTAGGATTTCATACAATAGTGTTTTTGCTTGACCTTTCGATCCCATACTTTTTTCAAGTTCCAGTCAAAACTTGTTTCCCCTAATGACCTTGTATTTACATTTAACTCCTCATCATAGTTCATGTTGATATAATCGCTTTTCGATGTTACCTTCCTTTATAAATGTGTAAACTTTAATTTCGTAATTTGAAATGAATTTTAAACAATATTTACTGACTGCAGGTAAGACAACGTAACATGAACTAATTCAACAATCCGAAACTCTTTTAAGGTATAATTTGCATAAAAAAACCTCTTTCAGGATGTCCGAGGGTGCCTCAAAAGTGATGGGATTTTAATTAATGTCTTAAATCATTTACGGAATAATATAGAATACACAATTTTCTTTTTTTTTTAAAGGATACCGTGTAATTATCGTTTAAATGATGGTTTTCTCTGCATTTTTCATAGTAGCTTTGTCATTACAATATATAACATAGTGTTGCTGTTTTAACCAGTGAAAAAGTGATTAGAATTTGAACTAAATTTATTTATAATGTAATGAAGACGTTAAACAAATTGGGGATACCATGCAATACTTTTTTACCTTATTCCGATGGCAAAAACCAGAGAATTCCGAAAAAAATGTCAAAAAGCTTAAAAGGCGACCGTCCAATATCCTTAAGAAAGAAATATAAAAGAAAATGCGTTATAAATTAAAGTATATTTCATTGGATACATGCATGCGGCTGAATCGTTTTAAAGCGTTTCTTCCCAGAGCATTTTTCAAAAAGGTTTTCACTGCATTTTTCATAGCTTTACCATTCCAATGAAACAAAGATCGCAATGGAAGGGGCAGGTTAAGCGCGCTTTAAAACCTGGTTTAACCCACCATTTCTTTTCAAATGCCTGTACCAAGTCAGGACCATTGCGATCTTCAATTTTTCCGGTATATCTTCCTTGTTTTGTCTTGTCTTATGGACATTTGAGATTGATTCTCCAAGTTCGGTAATTTGTTATTAACTTTATTGAACAATTTCAATCGTTTTGCGTACGTTGGAATCAGAAGTCGTCCTTACGCATTTCTTCTAAATTCATTTCAACTGAAACATAATGACCTCCTGCACAAAAATAATGTTTAGAGTTTTGCTTGGCAAATAACGGCCCTTGTTACCTGAAATATAACGCTAATATAGGTAGAATCGTTTGAATAAGCTTATAAACCCTAAACAATTAAGACCTGATTAGTTTTACTGGTTACTTATTATTTGACTGAAGTTGTTGGATTATTTCATTATGGATAACTTCCCCCTCCCCCCTCCCCCCTCCACCAAAAAAAAATGTGTATAATCCCATTTTATGTTTTAATATTAAGAAACAAAGAGGCACCCAAGTGTCAAAAGTCCGAAAGGGCAACGACAAAACCGGCAAACAGGGACAAAAACAGCACGAAAAAACACAAAACACGGTATCAACCGAACGGAAATCAACAAGCGAACTCAACTCGTAACAAGAGTGAACTCAGGTGCTCCGGAAGAGTAAGCGGTTCCTGTCTGCTAAAGCACACCCGTCGGAACTATTGCAGAAAATGAAAACCTGTTGCCTGTCATTGCATTAATGTTCAGCTCAAGATAAAAGCCACCTTTTGACTAATTAAGTTGTACTTCCTCGTTGTTAAGAACTTTGTTTCGCTTATCATGCTTATAGTTTGAAAACATTGAAATAAGAGAAAAGCTGTAGCTGACATAAATATTCCGTCCATTCAATCTATACAAATGTTCGTGTTTAACCTGTTGTGGTTGTATTGCCCAATGAAAGAGACATTTTTCAATAGTCTTGGGGTCCATTTTAATGAGCTTTAGTCCAACAAATGTAATCTTACCTTTTGTCTGTGCTCTTCCACGTCGGCCGTGTTTATTTAAATGTAGTCGATGTGTACAAATTTCACCCATTTGGTAGACTATATCTTTAAGAGCCAAAGTAAAGAGAATAAAATCAATCGTTCAGTTGTTTAAAGATGATTTTTGGAAGAAGAATGGAGTTTACGTATCACAATTGATTCGTTATTCCAGAGCATGTGGGGATTACAACGAAATTTTACGGAAGACATCATGTGCTTGTATACAAATACGGGATTTCTATCTCTCAGATGAGCACAGATGTTGGTTTGAAATAGAGTTTGGTAATGTCATCCTTTCCGGATTTGACCAACACTAATCTATCTTTGGCAAGGAGAATATAAAGGACTTTCGGCAAAAATGTTATCTGTTAACCCCCCTTATTAATTTTAATGTGAATCTTCGACAAGTACATGTATCGATCTCTCGTTGAAAAATTTCATTGTACACGTCGATTTCTGATAGTAAAAGGAATATTACATCCTTACCTGAATTGTATGGTAATGTTTTTTTATAAAGCTCACAAATTTAAAAACAATCCATTGGAAATGAAAAACTGGCTTCAAAATCAATTTAGCAAGGAATATGAATTAAATATTGGTTAAATCTTTGAATTTAGTGTTTTTGGCAGAAATATTGATAATTTGATACTCATTTCAAGACTGCCGTAATTTGTTTTAGCTAATTGTCATTTTAAAGCATTATAACGTTGAGATGTGTCAGTTTTGTGTGATGACATCCACCAAATCATTCATTGTTTGAAATGTTGTGTCGGATTTTTAAACCATATGCTTTTTTTTACATCAGTCGATTGATGATTCTCAGCTTTCTGTCTGTAACAGCGAGTTTACTTCTGTGCTTTGTCTAGGAAAATTGATAGGGGGAAGGTTGGGTCCAAAAAACTAAAAACTAGTTTAACCCTACCAGATTATATATGTGCCTGTCTTTAGCCAGGAATCTTTGACAAAGCTTTTGTTTGAACTTGTCTTTTTTATGTTTTCTGTTCCTTGTTTAAGAAGGGGGTCTACCGGTGACTATAAAAAATATTTAAAAAAAAATAAAATATCTTTATATCCATTAATTTATTATAATGTAGCTAGAACCATAGAAATCGCATCATTTTTATAAGTTTGAAAGTCACTAAAAGTGGCTACAAAATGAAAGTTTTACTTCCTTTGCAATTTTTACACTTTACAAGTACATATTAGAGCAGGGTAATGAAAACCTGTTGCAGATATTTTAACGTTTAGAGTTACACGTAAATACACGCATGGCGCTGTAACCGTTGCTAACTAAAAGAGAGAAGATTTACAAAAATGTAAGAAAAAAATGCACAATTGAAAATCGTTGTACATCTATCAAATAACTTGAAGCTGAGCATTTTGTAGAAAATGTTTGTTATTTTTTATCATTAAGTGTGAACTTTAACGCCTGTTGTCGGTCGAGCCGCTTTGGACACAAAAACAAATTTCATTACAATCTCTGGGTGCCCTTAAACGCCGAAATCTTGTCAGGTGCAATTTAAGGAAAAAACTGACCTACATGTAGGTCTTATACAATATGGTCCTTGCTGTACAGGTACATGTAGTAATTTAATTGCTTAATTCCAATGAAGATATATGTAAGTCTGAAAGATGACTGATGGGTAGAAAAATTCTAGGTTGCACGCCTGTACCCTAAAATATTTGAGACCCCAAGACTCCTCGCTTGATATTTTGCACGAAGTATTATACTACATATAATTCTGAAACGGAACTACATGTATGTTTCCAAAGAAAGAATATTCAAAATGTACAAGCGCAATATGTCTTCATTTGGAGACATATTTACTGAGCAACAATGAAAACGCAACTCTAGTGTTTACATAAATAATGTTCTGTATAGAAACATCATTACTAAAACAAATGGTATTTTCAAAACTTCTGAACAATAGCAACATTTCAACGCAAGTGTTTAAATTTAATGTTAATTCTATTCTGTGCAACGGTTCACACAGTTTTCACAGTCAAATCTGAATTTTCCACAGTCAAAGGCAAATTTGTCAACCATTTTCTGCAACGCATGCGCGACAACTTCGTGGCATTGATCGGATAAAACGACGAATTGGTTCTTGTGGAATATTGTTCCATTCCTCTTGTAGGGCAATTTCAAGCCGTCGAAGCGTGACCGACGGTTGTTGGCGTCTTAATATACTGAATCTGTCTGATAATGTCGTTTGGGGACAAACGAGTAATTGTCTATTGTACACAATTTATTCGACGAGCAATTTCACGCCAAAATATCCCTCCTTGGATCATTACCAAAACGTCATGTCGCTGGTTGTCTGAAAGCCTTGGCATTATCAAGGTTGTGTTGAAAAGAACTTGAAAACTTAGGATGGGATTTTTGTAACAGTAAGTTAAGGTTAACAAACGGACTTTTATTGGAGCTATTCATGCATGTCTACATGTCGAAACGAGAATTTCTTGCGTTTGCACGGGGGTACTGTAGGAAAGAAAGTTTTAACCATGAATATATCGATTGGTGACCTATAATTGGTTAAAAAAAAACATTTATCTTTTCCAAGTTATGAAACATTAACGTATATCAATACTATTCCGAAAATTTAAGTGTTGTGTTTTTAATGTCACTCTGATTATTATATTTCAATCCAAAAAGGGCACAAAAACTTGTATTTTATTTGAAAATTTGATGAATTAACTGTACAGTTGAGACCAGTTCTATCTAACATCTCTTTAGCATTGTCAGAAACTGCCAGTAATCAGTTCTAATTCTGTTCTGCTGACAGTTCTATGACAGTTTTTGATAAGCCGTTCTCATTTATGATAGCTTGGTTCTGAGATGTTATTTGTGCTAAGATTAAAAACTCTTTTGAAGATGACCAATAAAGTTTCAAAGAAAGGACACAAAAAAGATAGAATTGAAAAATTGATAATTTTCTTTGATAAATATAGATTTAAAAATTACCCTTTAGGGATATTAATGATGGTCCAACATGGCTGCTCTGGTTACGATGGCAACGGGTTTCAAATATGATGAAATAATGCTATTTTGTGAATGTTGGTTAGTTGCAGCCAATAAAATGCAAATTAGCTAAATCTGTGACATGTTGTGCCACACCTATATTGATTTTATTGTGATTTCAGAGAATCGCTCTTAATTTGCTTGTTGTTGTTGTTGTTGTGCAATGGGAAAATATTTAGATATCTTTACACGATATTTAATCGGTGAGTTAAAAAACAAAAACAAAAGTGAATTACTCTACATTATGGGGATCTCTTGTTTTACAAATTTGGAGTTTGCAAAATGTAGAAGCATGTACTTAATATGTATGACTAAAATAATATGAGGTAATGATTACGAGTAAATAGTATATTTTATTATTTTACAAAAGTACATTTATTAAAGTAAAAATATCACAATCGCATTGTCTGTTTGAGGATACGCTTCATTTTAACAGTTACGTTAATACTAGTAGTTGTTGTTGTCCATGTTACATATACTATATAATTTGAAGGATTATACATAATATATAATTTCGTCTCCCTATACATCGTTGAAATCAAAACAAGTGCTCGGCAACCATATATGTATGGAGGGCATTTCCACCAAAGGGCGAACCACTTCCTCTTGCTCCTTGAGCCTGCTGTTGCTGCTGTTGTTCCAGTTTCTGTATCTTATTAAGGATAAGTTTAAGGTAGGTCATGAAGCCATCATTTGTTCCTCCACCAGAACCCATGCTAGACATGCCGTTATGTTGTCCTGCAAAAGATCAAATGCATTTAAATTAAAAGTTAAAATTCTATCCAAGATATATTTCAAAATATGCATCGGAAGTTAAACACTTTCAAAATTAATATTACATAATTATGAATATTACATGTATAAGACTAGTGATAAACCTTCTTACGTGTCCTTTGAAGTTTGTGTATTCAATCATTATTCCTGTTTTGAATTTTTGAAGAAGAAAAAACTCACCTTACTTCCTGTATTAATGTGATTTGTACAGACTCAACCATTCAAACCATACTTGTTTGACTTGCACAGAAAAATTAGAAACGCTTTTTTCTGTTAAAGCTGCATATTTTTTGGACTAGATAAAGTGTGTTGTCCTAACTTTTAAATAAGCTTGAATTAAAAGAACTAACTTGATAAAGCAGTCCAGCTTCCATTCTGATCTATAAATATGACATTTATTTTTCTTGTTTTATTCTTTTTCTATCTAAAATGCTCCTTTTTTATTTTCAACAATAATTTGGAGATAAATATGATTAGTTCGTCAGTTTATATACAAATTACGCATATAAATGTTTTACAGTTGTAAAGGGCAACTCAGAGCTTTTTTCAAACACGTGAATGATTGAAAGGAATAAATAACTTGAACTACAAAACATAATGTAAATGGCATGCACAAAAACGTAACCATTCATTCATTTCAATCGAAAAAGGCTTCAAGATTGGGGATGCATTTGAACCTTTATTCCTTCAATTATTTTCTTTTGTTTTGCCGTTCGTACCCTTTGCAGAATAAAACCAAAACAGAAAGTCAATTTATCATATTAAATTCACAAAAACGTTTTCCTCAGATAAACATATAACCAACACACATTTTAGACCCCAAATATTTATTGCACAAAACGCTCATTTGAAGAAATGTTCCAGCGCCATTAAATGCTGTAGTGAATTTCCTTTTCTTCCAAGTCCCATTCCAAAAGGATTATAAGACGGTTGTTGTGGTGGTTGTTGTTTTTGTTGTTTTTCTAATTTATTTATCTTGTAAAGAATAAGTTTTAAAACTTTTGTGAACACGTCATCTTGTCCGCCATTGTTTCTTCCAATAGACGTCCCACCGCCGCCACCAAAATTTGCCGCTCCTCCACCGCTGCCACCATAATTTGTCGTTCCCCCTCCCGTGTCTCCTCCGCCAATGCCACCAAGTGATCCCCCTAAGTTTCCCTCAAGACCATACAAGTCAAGTCCATGACCGTACCCTGAAAATATATTTTTATTTCATGTGTAAAGGTTATACTTGCTACTAACTATGATTTTTTAAAGTTATTGTTAACTTTATGCTTTAGGCATTTATTTGCTAAAATACCCTTAATATCTGAATTGCACATATTGTTTATTGTATTTTTCTCATTTCAAAAGAAGAAATAAAAAATTCTGGTGCTTATTTCTAATAAATATGTGATTTTTATCTTCTTTCAATTTTAAAAATTAGCATATGCCTACTTTTTATGACTAAAAAGTGTATACAAGAGATAAAAAAAACCTTTATTACATGGACCGATCGCAAACGACGTTTTCATTGAAATTTAGCGTTCGTTGACAACAGTTAACGTACGTTTTTTTTTTTTTTTATTTATTTTAAACTGTAGTTTCCGGTCTATTTTGTCATGTAATTTTTAGGTATAAAAAAGCCATTTAATAATCGTCACTTACATGTACTACCAAAGACAAAACGAAAACTAGTTGAGTAAGTATTTCAATAAGCAATATATATATACATGAACATTTCAGCTCCTTTAAAAAATATTTCGGAGTGGGTTTTTTTAATTGCGATACTCTTCTTTTAACAACGATTAAAATGGGTAAAAGATTCTTTTATGAGAATGAACTTATCAAATTGATGAGTAATATTATACATAATATATAAAATGATGTACATGTATAATTACTGGTCCGAGTTAGGAATTATGTATATTTCCTAATCCATTTAGAAATTATACATATTTACTGAAATTTCAGGAATTATGTATAATTCCTAATTACATGTATACACTTTTACTGTAACATATACAAGATATCGATTTTACTAGAACGACTAGTTCAAAACATACATGTACGCCTACAAAATCTGCATTTTGGAGCTTTTTTAAATTGAAATTTTATTTCTTTTTTTAAATTGTTCTACCGTTGTCTACGTTAGGTTATGATATTTATTGTAAAAAACTTCTATCTAACCTACGCCTAAGTAATCTACAAAAGGATTCGGAATTGCTCCCCCTATACACGGGATCATTGGGGGGATTCAGAAATTTACTTCGGGGTGAACACCCCCTAAAAATCGTAATTTTCGTGTAGATTTTCTGCCCCCCGCCTTTTGGCTGTATCTTTCTAGACCCGCCCTTGAGGACATTCATGCAATTCCCCCTCCCAAAGACTAGCAAGTTGTCTTTAGACAATCGTCTAAAATGGTGTCAGACTCAAAAGACTCACAAATTCGTTCCTTTTTGGTAGAATAGGGCTTTTCTTATTGTCTTTGCAAATAAAGCACTTTAGACTGAGAGGGGTTAATACACATGTATAATAAAGTTTATAATAATGTTTGTTTTACCGTCGATCCTATTTTGGGTTTTAAAGAAAGTCGTTATCACATCTTTAAGACTTAATTGAAGAACTTGATCAAATTCTATTGAGTTTGCCTTAAGCATTTAGTAGCAAAAATATGTTATTGCTATGAAGAGTCAAACACCACCATTCCTGTCCAATTACACCCTTTCATCAGCTTGATGATTTTTTTTACTTTTATAACCTTAGTATTTCTTGTTTTATAAAAAATACTTTCAAAATCACCAAACTACCAGGATATATCTTGGGATATTTGTATATTGTTTTATAAGGTATTTACTCTTTTTTAAGTTATACGAGTTGTCCACCATTTGCAGATTTAAGAAATCCGGGGGTTTTCATCCACATTTTTATGTAATTATACATTGTATCAAGTAAAATCACAACAGTAAAACTTCAACATTTTTGTTTTTGTTTTTATAAAAGACAATCAATTTATGCTTTGATATTGACATGATAGACAAATGTTTTTCATAGCAGTCAATTTCTTTAATGACGGAAAACCCTTTTCATCATTCAGACTTCCGTGTAGGGCCAAGTGGCAAATTAGCTCGAGTCAGAGTCTAGCTTTCGGTAAGAAGCGACCAAGGATATACATAATTATAAGTCTGATGTCCGGTTAGCTCTCAGCCCACAGAACGACCAAGACGTGAACCCTATAGTTGCCAGACTAGGTTGGCCTTTGTGAGATTATTATATACGTAAAGTATTTCTACTGACCATAGTTAGCAAATGTGTGTGAAGAGTGCCAAGCTTATCACTCAAAAGACTTTAGCTGAGGCGCCAAAAATGAACCATAAAGCAAAATTTTGTGGCTCTAACCGACGTTTCCCCCTTCCGAGTAGTCATAAATATTAATTTTTTCCCTTATTTTCACACAAAACCCCAAATTTCTCATCATTATTATTAATTTCATGTTCATTTTATCACTTCTTACATATTCATCTTGATCCGTGAATAACTATATAGTGCTGGCCTAAGTGCGTAAAAATACTAATCACTGACTCGTCAATTTTAACCCGTGCTGGTTCCGAATGTCGAATTCGCTAGAGAAACCTGACATCAGGTCAGGCTGTATTGCATGAAACGACTGGGATGTGTGGTCGAATATGGCAGCCCTATCATCACAAATGTCGACTCGTCAGGCTATATTGCAGAAAACCTAAATGCGAACCACAAAGGTGTACCGTGTTGGTAAAATTGATACGTGCTTCGCACGTTTATGAACCCTGCTATCTCCTTTTCTCCAGTAACAGACAATACTCTCATCCAGTATTTGCCCCATGCCCCATGTCCTTTACCTCATCATCATCATTGCATGTTCATTTTATCACCCAATTCATGTTCATCTTATTGATATATCTTAATTCGTGCCAGACAAGTCTGATGAGAGGGCTTGATATTATCCTAGCGTAACTCTAGTTCAACAGCAGTGCTTATTGACCCAGTGCTACCTAGTCAAATACTAATAAAACAGTTAATTTGGGTTTGCTGAAATTGCATAATTTAACAAGAAACCTTTCATCAACATCATTTGAATCAAAATATTGGGAGATCCAAATCCATTAAATATGTAAATAAAACACAAACAAGTTGACGGTCTTCATCCCCGTTTTGATACTTTGTAATCAAAACAAACTTTATTAGTACATTATTGGTGCTGGTGGAGCAGAGGTCCCCGAGGACAACTAATTGTCTGTCAAGAATTCATGAACCATTATCTATTACGGTGTGTATTGAAAATTCAGTATGTCTGAAATTAACATTGTTACAACCACAAGGTTTCTTTCCTTGTACTTCATATAGACGACTTCCTCGCTGCATGCTTGATTGGTCTAGCTGTATGAGTACAAGTCACTTCTTTCAATACTTTTGATATCGTCCTTCCAATATTCTGAGTCCCCTACGGGCACGATTGGAAGATAGGCTGATAGCAGAGCCAGTTCGTCGTAAGTCCTGGGGTTCTGATATTGTGTCAGTGCTCAGCCCACAGAATGAACAAGGTGTGAGATTTCTTTAAGACAGAATATGAATACGCTTGTCTGCGGGGGTTGTCTGGACATACTATGGAAATTCTGGCCGCTGACAATGGTGGAATAGCGTGCGTAGAGAGTGTCACGCTTCATCATTTTAGATCTTTTTCAGTGGACCACATAGTCTATTTATTCCCGCCCCTACCTACCTTTTACCTTTCCTATTGGTCTTCAAAATTGGTGGCGAATAGGCCTGCAACAGAGCCTAGCTTGTCGTAAGAGGCGACTAAGGGTCTTGGAATTCTGATGTCGGGTCAGTGCTCAGCCCACAGAGCGACCAAGTGTGTACCCTAGGTGGCTGAATAGGGTTGCCCTTGTCCGTGGGGGTTTACAGGCCATAATACGGAAACCCTGACTGCTGACCATAGTGGGCCAACGTGTATGGAGAGTGCCACGCTTCATGGACGTAAAATATCCCTTTGTGGACCACCAAGTAGTGACCACATAGGCTATTTTTCACCCCTACCTACCTCTCCCCTTTTCCTGTGGTTCTTCAAAATTTACCGTTCTTTTGTTTCCCACCCCCATATGTTCATCGCCTGTAAATAACCTATATAGCATTGCACGGGCGTAAAACACCAACTCACTCACTCACTCAAAATTTGCTGCTCCTATGTTTCCACCTCCACCCATATTTCTCATCATCATTTCATGGTCATTTTATCATCATTTTTATGTTTATTCTACCTGTACATCTCATCAAAGCAGTCAAACAAGAGACTTAAATTTAGGACCGAGGTTTTCACAATTCACAATACAAAGAATGAAACCAGATTTTGAAAACTTTTGAATTAGGACATTCGAAAGGATGGGTTGCGATAAGACCCTTTTTCAGCCCACCGCGAAAGTCAAAATAAAATGAAGTAAACTCTATCACAATATATATTGTTGGAAACATTCAAAATTGAACATTACTTAGAAATTATAGAAGACTTTTCAAAAAGAAAAAACATTCACAAAATTTAGAATAAGCAATCATAAACTAAAAGTTGAATCAACCTTATATCAATAATGAGGACAGAATTTGTAATAAATGTTTTTCGGATGAAGTCGAAAATAAAGAACATTTTCTACTTGAATGTTCATACTATAATAATGATAGAAATAGGTTTATTGACTCTGTCACAATTGCTTATCCATCTTTCAACAATTTATCCATTGTAAACAAATTATCATGGTTAATGACAATGGAAAATCATAATATCACTTTACAAATCAGCGAATTTATAAATAAAAATCTCCCAATTTAATAATAAAATAATTTAAACACATGATATAATAATATAACCATATGTTTATGTATGTTATGTTCTATAATAATACTTGATGTAACAACTTTGAATTGATGTTTATTAATTATGGAAGCCCATTAATGCCAAGTATGATTGAAACATTTTTTATTTATCAGTAGACCGCCACTTAATAAATGGCGGCCGCCAGATAATTATCTGGCGGCCGCGACTAACTATCTAGCGGCCGCCACTTATTATATGGCGGCCGCCACTTATTATATGGCGGCCGCCACTTATTAACTGGCGGTCGCCACATAAAATTATCTGGCGGCCGCCACTTGATTTATCTGGCGGCCGCCACTTAATTATCTGGCGGCCGCCACTTATTATATGGCGACTGCCACATAATTATTTGGCGGCCGCCACTAAATTTATCTGGCGGCCGCCACTTAATTTTCTGGCGGCCGCCACTTAATTTTCTGGCGGCCGCCACTTATTATATGGCGACCGCCACTTAATCAAATGGCGGCCGCGAGATAAATTAGGTGGCGGCCGCCAGATAAACATAAGACATAAGACATAATTTATTTTCCAATTATGGTCCCTCAAAGGGCAGCATCATTACAATGATTACATTATAACAGAGAATAGAATAAAGTATAAGATTATAATAAATAGATAGCTTAATGCAGATACTATATATATACTTGTTCAAAGAGTCTGAATACAAAAATGGACCAATATTTCATTATGCTACAATGATAAATTACAAGTAAAAACAAAAACAACAAAAAACATTTGTTATAGCAGTCCTCCCCGTGCTCAGATCACACATACAAGATTTATAAAATGATATAGTCATATGCATGCTATGGTCACCAGGGGACGGTGCTTTAGGACTGCGAAACTTATAACTACTTGTAGCATTGATTTATACACATACTGTACAGTTCTCCCCGTGATCAAAGCACCCATAGAAGTTTAATGTTCTATGAATGCTGTGGTCACCAGGGGGCGGTGCTTAAGAACTGCAGTAGTGCATTTTAGTCATATATAAATATATTCTCAGAACTCTTAAATAGAACAAAGAATGTAACATCAATGTGGCAGACCAGCAGATATTAATTTAATATAGAGGATTTAAAAAAACACCAAACATTATATGTGTGCCAGGAATGAACATATTAGATTAAGAATTTCTAAATCCTCATTAGTCAATAACCATATGAGTTTTGTCTTAGATTCTAGAGATGCAAAATTTTTACATTTTCTATGAGCAGTAGTTTCAAGCTCTTGACGAATATTGTTCACTCCAGGACACACACACAAGAAATGAGTCTCATCCTCCACAACATTTAAATCACATCTTGTACAGAGTCTATTGTGTCTGGGAATGCCCTTGTATCTACCTGTCTCTATATTAAGCTTATGAGCCGAGATTCTGAATTTGGTTAATCTACATCTCTGTTCAAAGTTTTTTATTATCAAAAGATATTTTTCCAATCCAAAATTTGTTTTAAAAGTTGAGTAAGTACATAATTTACCATCAGAAACTTGATGTAATCTTTGTTTCCATTCTTTTAAAAAGAATTCCAAAAGAGTTTTATTTGTAATTTTCATATTCACATTCAAGGAAGTCTTTATCTTATTGATAATAACTCTGACAGATGAATACCATGATAAGTGCTTTTTTGAGTCAAATAAAATAGATTCATTGTATGCTGCATGCAGCAGGGGAAAGCAATCTTTAACTTTAGCAAGTCTGTCATGATACTTAAGCATGGCCTTTATTATATTAAAATGTAGGGGCAATCTTCCAAGTTCTGATAAGACAGCAAAGTTGGTAGATTTTCTATGAACCCCAAGAATAAATTTACAGAACTTTTGATGGAGTGTTTCAGCTTTCTGTTTTGAATAAATTTCATCCAAACACATATTGTTTATACCATTTCTAAATCTGGAAGAATAGGGATTAACGGTTTCCCATATTTCACACCCATATAAAAGAATGGGTTTAATAGTATGATCAAAAACATGCATACTAGTTTTAACACTTGGATAAAGAGATAGAAAATCTTTTGAAAGCTTAAAATATGCTTTGATTGCTTTATTATATAATTCCTCCTGAGCATATGCAAATGATCCTGAAGCACAAAATGTAACTCCAAGATATTTATACCTATTGACACATTCTAGAACTGTATTGTCAAACTTGAACTTCATATCAATAAGCTTCCCTGCCTTGTTGAATATAAGTATTTTGGTTTTCTGAGTATTAACAGTAAGACACCAGTCTTTACAAAATTTATCAATAATTAATTAAGATAATTAAGTGGCGGCCGCCAGATAAATTAAGTGGCGGCCGCCATATAATTTTATGTGGCGGCCGCCAGTTAATAAGTGGCGGCCGCCATATAATAAGTGGCGGCCGCTAGATAGTAAGTCGCGGCCGCCAAATAATTATCTGGCGGCCGCCGTTTATTAAGTGGCGGTCTCCTGATAAATAAAAATGTTTCAGTCTTATTTGGCACTAATGGGCTTCCATAATTAATCACCAAAATCATTGTACATCTATTTATATACCCCTCGGGGTCCTATAATTTGGAAATAAACTCTTTGAATCTTTGAATCTTTGGAAAGGTTAATACGCTCCCGAAGGGAGCTATAATGGTAGAAATGTCAATATTTTAGTTGTACTATGAGCTGAATTTTCCTTCAACGTCCGGTATAGCACGCGCTTGTTTTCCCGAACTTTCGGCGTCTTTTTAACGTTTTTATCTTTGAAAATTTTAGACGTCATTAAACGCTCACGTAACCCACAAGAAAAGCTAGTTTGTTTTAATTTTCGAAAAAAAAAATTAATTGAAACCTCGGGAGCGTAACAGGTTTTCCTGCCTCAAATTATATTTCTAATTTTAAAAATATACGTCTGTAGTTTAAAAGTTTTTTTTATTTTTTAGTAAATGGTGCTTGAAATGAACCACTGCAAATGATTTTAACATTGTGCCTATGGGAAAGTGGCGCAAATGAGTGATATATACCCTTCCCGGAAGTATAGCCTTGCACGCGGAACCAGCTCCATATTTTATTTAAAAAATACATCTTGTGAAAGATTCATGCTGGTTCCGCGTGCAAGACATACTGAACTTTAAAAAGACAATTTTTTTTGAACTTGTTGTCAGTAGTTTAAAACTATACGAAATCTCTCTGTTTTCGGCGTTTTTCTTGAGATTAGCGGTCATTTCAAATTCAAAATTGTTCTTTAAAGTGATGTATATATATATGATGAACCATTTATAGAATTGTAAACGCTGGCTTCAAGTAAATGAGCACAAAAGTTCAATTTATTGAAGCCCTACCATGAAATTTTCTTAAAATCAAGATGAAATTGTCAATAAAAATGGTCAATTTTGAACACGATTTTCCAAGCTGTGTTGTTTCAAAAGTATTTAAAAGTAGTCTTTTACAACAGTACAATAATTCTGCTACAAAATAAGGTATAAAGTAACAGGCTATGAAATACTTTTTATTTTTCGCCTACAGATGGGCCAAAATAAGGCCTTATTGCAACCAATCTTTTCAAAAATAAAACGAGAAGATACGGTTAATGACTTTCATTCGTTCCAGGCAAGTCTAAGGGATAGACCATTTAACTTGAAGGGGACTTTGGTTTTTTGTTCTGCCCAGATAATTTTTTCCACCCAGAGGAAAAAAAATTAAATTGTCATGACAGACTATTCTTTTTTCATTATAATTATTATTTTATATAGCAGATATTCTTCTTTAGAATATTTTATTTCGTTATCCATGCTGCCAGAATATGTTTTTCATCAAAATTAAATTTCAAAATATATTTAGGGAATAACATAAGCCCTCCTTTTCAAGTTCATTTTTGACTTTAACCACAGGCACTTGGAGCATGGATTTCATATATGACCCCCCTTTTTTTCTAATACCCCTTACAAAGTAAAATTTCCATAAAAATTATTTAATTAGTCTTTTCTTGTCATTTCTAAACATGTTGCTGTTTTATACTATGACGGGTGTGCTATAGCAAGCAGAAACTGCTTACTCTTCCGGAGCACCTGAGTTCACTCTTGTTTCGACTGGAATTCGCGTTGTTGATTGATATTCAGTTATTTTGTGTTTCCATGTTTTACATGTTGTCTGTTTTTGTCCCGTTTATGTTGGTGTTTACTGGTTTTGTCTCTGCCCATTCGGACTTTTGATATTCGGATACCCCATTGGTACCTCTGCTTCTTTCATGTATCCAACTTTTCACCCACTGGTATACATATACGCTTTATGTATACCAGCGGGTAAACATTTTGGATGGTATAAAACAGCAATATTTTGACATAATATATTCAGAAAGCACAAGAAAAGACTAATTAAATCATTTCAATCGAAATTTTATTTTGTTAGGGGTATTAGAAAACAAGAGGCTCCCAGGAGCCTGAATCGCTCACCTGGTCTTGATGTCAACCCTATGAAGACTTTTGTATAGCTAAATGAGCTGAATGTTTCAGCAAGAAAAAGTTTTCTCTATCTGCAATAGCTTTCATTCCAAATAAGCAAAAAAACACTATTATTCAACTGATAAGCGGCTGTAACCTCTATAAGGGGTTATCTAACAACTTCGACCCTTTTGAGACTTTTGTTGAGCTAAATAAGCTGAACATTTAAGCAAGCAACAGGTTTTCTCTATCTGCAATAGTTTTCATTCTAAAAGTTTTGATTCCATTCTATAGGCCAAAAACATGAAAAACGCTATTGTTCACCTTTTAGGGGTCATCAGACAACATTTACCTTATGGAGACTTTTGTAGAGCTAAATGAGCTGAACATTTAAGCTGCAATAGTTTTCATTCTAAAGGTAAAAAGCACCATTTTTTGCCTTTAAGGGGCTGTAACTCCTATAAGGGGTCATCTGACAACTTGGACCCTAAGGAGACTTTTGTAGAGCTAAATGAGCTGAACATTTAAGCTAGCAACAGCTTTTCTCTATCTGCAACAGTTTTCATTCTATTGGCCAAAAACAATATTTTCGCCTTTAAGGGGCTGTAATCCCCATAAGGGGCTATAAGGGGTCATCTGACAACTTTGACTTTACGGAGACTTTTGTAGAGCTAAATGAGTTGAACATTTAACAAGCAACAGCTTTTCTCTTTCTGCAATAGTTTTCATTCTATAGGCCAAAAACACTATTTTTCGCCTTTAAGGGGCTGTAACCCCTATAAAGGGTCATCTGACAACTTCAACCTTATGCCATAACCCCTTTTAGGGGTCATCTGACAACTTCGACCCAAGCAACCATAACAGACTCTATCTGTAATGGGTGCTGAATTATAAGCCATTTTAAGTGATTTTACCATATGTTCTATTTTAAGTAACAGCGGCCATGTTTTTATGGAGACTTGTAGAGCTTTTGATTCTGAAGAGCCTAAGATCCTTCGGATTTATTCTATCTGTTATCATGGTTGCTGAGTTATAAGCCATTTTAAGTGATTTTACCCTATGTTCTATTTTTAGTAATAGCGGTCATGTTTTTTATCGAATGATTTTAAAATGAGGATCGTTTATTGCCAACATATCATATATCATTCCTGCAAAGTTTCAGTTAAATTGGATCAGCGGTTTCAGAGAAGAAGATTTTTGAAATTGTCAATGGACGACGATAGACGACGGACGACGGACGCATAGTGGTGGCATAAGCTCACATGGCCTTTGGCTTGGTGAGCTAAAAAAAGGGGGGTCACATATGAAATCCATGCTCCAAGTGCCTGTGCTTATAATGTGTTTCAAGGGAGTAAAAGTCCATCTTATTCACTCACTAAAACTTATTTTCCAAAAGATAAATATTTATCAATCCTTTTGGAAAACTTTATAGAACTTTTCCGGTGAACTACATGTACATTATATAATCCATGTTGTATCTTCTCAATGGATCATTATCAAACTGGGTAGATGTACAATAGATTTCTTTTATGCATGTTTACTATGATTTTTTCCGTAGAACGCTGACTTTTTCCCGTGTATTTTCAACATGAAATATCATGTCGAGTGAGTGAGTGAGTTGGTGTTTTACGCCCGTGCAACGCTATTAGGTTATTAACAGGTGATGAACATGAAATGATGATGATAAATGAATTATGGGGATGGCGAGGGACACAAAGGAACGATAAATTTTGAAGAACCACAGGTAAAGGGGAGAGATGGGTAGGGGCGGAAAATTTAGACTATGTGGTGCACTACTTTGCGGTCCAAAAAAGGGTCTTTTACGTCCATGAAGCGTGGCACTCTCCACACACGTCGGCCTACTATGGTCAGCGGTCAGAGTTTCCGTATTATAGACCTGACAACCCCCGCGAACGAAGGCTATCCTATTCAGCCACCTAGCTATAGGGTACACACTTGGTTGCTCTGTGTACTGACCTGACGTCAGAATCCTAAGACCCTTAGAAGCCTCTTACGGCAAGCTAGGCTCTGCTGCGGGCCTATTCGCCACCCGGGCCCCGCACGGGACAATACCATGTCGTATTTCACCTTCTTTTTACCTGCCACGGGACAAGACAAAATATAAATTAAATATCTATTTGGAAACTGTTCGTTTGTTTGTAAAAATCCTAAGCTTATATTTAATCGAATGCTATCTTGTTTCTATAAACCTTTTTGTTGACACTTACTTTGTGTATCTACTACAACTTATCCGTTAAAATTGCATTCTACTATGTGAAGACAGATAACTCACATTACATTTCCTTGTATAAAATCACTATAAATTATTAAAATGTGAGCGAGTGCAGTGCCTTGGTTCTTTAACGCCAATGCAACGCTATAAAGGTTATTTAAAGGCACGAAAGACCGGAAGTGCCGTTAGTTGTTTCACATTTTGCGATTTTACTACACATTCATACTTCCAAGTTGACATTTCTGAGTTCCAAGCTGACATTTCACAAATCCAAGTTGACACTTCTCACTTCCAAGTTGACATTTTTCACTTTCAAGTTTACATTTGATAGTTTCAAGTTCATATGTCTCAGTTTCAAGTGAAATTTCTCAGTTCCATATTGAAATTTCTCAATTCCAACTTATATACATTTTATTTAGACCATGGGCCAATTACAGAACTGCAAGCAGCGCCTACCAGCCTCGTGGAAGGCTGCTGGCGGTTGATTATAGTGGTTTTTCTTAATTGCCGCTTGTTATGTGGGGATGTGGTGCACTACTTAGCGGTCCATGAAGTGGTCTTTAACGTTCGTTAATGAAGAGTGGCACTCCACGTACTGTGAGCAGCGGTCAGGGTTTCCGTATAATCACCTGCCAACCTTCGCGGACAAAGGTCATCCTATTCACCTACCATGGGTACACACTTGGTCATTCTGTTGGCTGAACTTCAACCGATATCAGAATCACACGATCCTTAGTCGCCTCTTCTGACTACATGTAGCTAACCGTCGTGCCCATCACTTGACTTAAAACGTTAATTGTTAAATCTAATGATGAACCTTAGTAAAAGTAACGGAACTGTATGTGCAATTTCGTAATCTATTTATTTATTTATTGTAATCAACGCATTTTCTTTCGAAAAGCAAAGTCTCGAGTGGTTTGATATAAGCATTCAACTAACGCCAAATTTAGATTCCTAGTATTTTACTTTGTACATTGTGTATCTAACCTGACATGAGGTGCCACGGATCACAAAAGCTATTGTTATCAATTGTCTTCCGTCCGCCGTTTGTTCGTTAACTTTTATTAAATATTATTAATTGATATTTTTTACTTGATTTGATTAGTTGAATCATACCAGGTGACCTGCTGATATTTTTTGATATTGACTGATCACGTGCAAAAAATGATATTGCACGGTCACTTGTTTCATTCGAATCGTTCCCCGGCCAAGAATTTTTAAGTAACCATAGACAAATATTGACTCTCATAGGAGAATTATTGCAGAGACGACTGAATTCCCATCCAAAGATTTGTTCAATTGTTGATTTGGCAAATGTAGATTGAAATTGAACAACTCTTGGAATGGGATATGCAGGTACCGATGGATATCCGAATGTCAAAAGTCCGAAAGGGCAGAGACAAAACCAGTAAACACCAACAATTCAGTCTCATCAACAAAATAAACAATATGTCAGCTGTCTTTCCTTAAAAACTACCAAAGACATTGAAAGTTCACTGGTGGGAGGAATAGAAATTTAAAGGTTAGTCCTTCCATCTTACTACCCACTCAGTCTTTTAAATAGTATTAATCTTTTTTGAATGCTAGGATTTCAGTATGACAAATCTTAACAATATATAAATTGATTTAAATCAATACAGTTTGCAGATCATAATTATATGTAAGCACAACATTTTAATTACCAAGAAAGTTGAATTAATAGTATTACAAATATAGCCTTCAACTACGGTCGATACGAAAAAAATCGACCCGATATATGCATATCGACCTCCAACTTGTTGTCGGGTCGATATGCCTCAGGTCGATATTTTCTTGTGTCGACCTACTTAAAGGCTATATTAATAATATCTTCTGTGAAACAACTGTACGTATTGCCTTCAAACTTTGTACATGTAGTTTATGAAATTTTTGCCAAACGACGAACCAACATATCCATGGCTGCTGTTGTTAAATCATAAAATGAGTATAGGACAATATAGTTCTTTTAATACATCGAAAAAATAGCAGATAAAGAAAATTCGAATCTATCTTTTTTAACAAAAAAAAACTGAGAATATTTTTTTTAATAAATGCATATGAAAATAAAAGTGCTCAAATTAATATTAGACAAGTACACGTATATCCGAAACGTCATGTTAAATAGAATTTGTCATTAAAGCATTTTCTGGATGATCAAAAATGAGTTGATCTGTGAAATTAGACTATTTTATATTTTCTTTATATTAAACTCCTTACAGCTGTTAGTTGCAAAATACTTAACTGTAGACGTTTAAGCCTTTTCAAGTTTTTCTTCTTATTTTTGTATTGATTTCAACTGATAAGGTGAAAAAAGTAACATTTTTAATATCAACCAGTTTAAATTCTCTTTACATTGACCAATACAAGATTTTACAAACAGTTGCTAATTTAATTTTAAAGATCTTATCAACATATGTTAAAGACATGAATCTAAAAAGAAGTAATCACCTGTTTCTGGTTAGAATTGACAACACACAAAGCGAGGCATCCTAGCATGTGAAGCTTCTTCTTGACCAGTGCTGTTGTTAAACGTGTTGTCTTTTCTTTATCCAGTAGGATGTGAAAAATACAACGGCCAGTTCACCCTGTGTAAAAATACCGTGTGCGCCATTTCTTTGGTCGTGTGCAAAGCAAGCTAATTCTACTTAAGCAGACGAATACATGTCAGACAAAAGTTATCCCTGTATTATATTTACATTGTACATAATGTCTTTGATTGACAATAAAATATTTTGTTTGTTTGTTTTGTTTAATGCATTTCAATAACGTGATTTTCCAAATTCTTAGAACATGAATTCGAATTATACTCCTTTAAAACCCTTATCATTTGAAAATTTCAATAAAAAAATTGATTATTTTAAACGAAATTAAAGATATTCGAAAAAAAAACTTTTCTACTACGGCGTAAGGCAGTTCACATTTTTATTACTCATTTTACAGTTTAAAATACTATTGCAGGTTTTTAGAATTTACTGAATCTATCTAAAGAATATCTAAAATTAATACACGTATGAATTGATTCGCATACATGAATCTGAATAAAAAAAATCGCTAACCTGGTCCTTAAGCTATAATTAAGCCGGGGTCATTTGACCTCTTTAGGGGATCGTTTGACAACTATGATCCAATGGATTTTTGTAGAACTTAATGAGTAGATGGATTAAGGAAGCAACAGCTTTTTCTCTAGTGTGAACATAGTTGAAAAACGTCATTTTTCACTTCAAAGGGCAATATGCCTTATAAGGGGCCTTCTGGCATCTTCGGCCAAATGGGGATATTTCTAGTGCTCAATGAAGATCAGGTTTAAGCAACCAACATCTTTTATCTACCTGCAAATATTTTCATTCTAAAGGCCAAAAACATTTAAAAAAATATATATTTGTAACATTTAAAGGACCATAACCCTATAAGCTTTGACACAACAGAGATTTGTAGAGCTCAATAAGCTGAAGATAAAGGCAAGCACCAGCTTTCTCCCGCTGCAATCGTTTTTATTTTATTGGTCATTTTTTGCCTTTAAAGGGCCATGATGCTTTTAGGGAGTAAACTGACAACTTAGGCACGATGAAGACTATAATAGAGTGTTTAATGTATCGATCAATATTAAATACTTATTAATTTATATGCCAAAAAAACTGTAGCCAAACCCATGGTATTTTTTTTTGCAGCTACAGCCAAGCATTTTGGCGGAATAAATATCGAATCATATTTGTATGTACAAGACACCTTAAGGATCAAGCATGATGATACCAAGTTTCATTAAATTCATTATATTGTGTTCAGTTGTCTTAGAGTAGAAGAGTTTTGAAAAAAATTACTACAGACGACAACGACGGGCTCCAAGTGATGGCAATAGCTAATTTAGACTTCCGGTCCAGGTGATCTATTCAGGTATGTTTTCGTGTAAGTCGATACGGCTCGAAGTAACAAACCAAGGAGTCAGTCATACTTCCTTATATTTCAACATAGCACACTTTTTAGCTCACCTGGACAGAAGGTCCATGTGAGCTAATGCCATCACTTGGCGTCCGTCGTCGTCCGTCGTCGTCGTCGTTAACTTTTCTTTGAAAATCTTCTCCTCCGAAACGACTGAAGGAATTGCTTTGAAACTTTGCACACTTCATCTATGGGATGTCCTCTACCAAGATTGCACAAATGGTGACTGCCGTCGCAACAACATGGCCGCCGTTACTAAAAATAGACCAGGGGGGTCAGACTACTGTTTTTGGCTTGTAAATCAAAAAATTAAAGAGATAGATGAAATCTGATGCCACGCTACTGCTTCAGCATCAAAAGCTCTACAACAGTCTCCATTGGGTCGAAGTTGTCAGATGACCCCTTATAGGAGTTACGGCCCCTTAAAAGTGAAAAATAGCATTTTTCAATGAAAACTATTACAGATAGAGAAAAGTTGTTGCTTGCTTAAATGTTCTGCTCATTTAGCTCTACAAAAGTCTCCATAGGGTCGAAGTTGTCAGATGACTCCTTATAGGGGTTACAGCCCTTAAAATAACGTTTTTACATATTTTTGGCCTATGGAATGAAAACTATAGCAGATAGAGAGAAGCTGTTGCTTGCTTAAATGATCAGCTCATTAAGCTCTACAAAATTCTCCATAGGGTCAAAGTTGTCAGATGACCCCTTATAGGGGTTACGGCCCCTAAAATAACGTTTTTTCATGTTTTTAGCCTATAGAATGAAAACTATAGCAGATAGAGAAAAGATGTTGCTTGCTTAAATGATCAGCTCATCAAGCTCTACCAAAGTCTCCATGGGATTGAAGTTGTCAGATGACCCCTTATAGGGTAAATGCCCCATAAAATGACATTTTATCATGTTTTTGGCCTATAGAATGAAAACTATAGCAGATAGAGAAAAGCTGTTGCTTGCTTAAATGTTCAATTCATTTGGCTCTTCAAAAGTCTTCATAGGATTGAAGTTGTCAGATGACCCCTTATAGGGGTAACGGCCCCTAAAACAACGCTTTTTCATGTTTTTGGCCTATAGAATGAAAACTATAGCAGATCGAGAAAAGATGTTGCCTGCTTAAATGTTCAGTTCATTTAGCTCTACAAAAGTTTTCATAGGGTCAAAGTTGTCAGATGACCCCTTATAGGGGTGATGGCCTCTAAAATAACGTTTTTTTCATGATTTGGACCTATGGCTACAGAATGAAACTATAGTAGATAGAGAAAAGCTGTTACTTGCTTAAATGTTCAGCTCATTTAGCTCTAGAAAAGTCTTTACATGCATAGGGTTGACTCAAAACCAGGTGAGCGATTCAGGCTCCTGGGAGCCTCTTGTTTTGTAAAAGTAAAGTCATTTGATACAGTAATACGTTCATTAAATTATATCTAATGTTCGATCTGTTAATTCATTTTCTCTGCTTGTATAAATTAACACAAAAAAATGTATTTGTATATTTTATCGACAATGGTCACGATGGCGGTTGTTTCATGATTCTATTGTTTTTTTACCCGAAAATGATTTTAAGCAGTATTTCAAATTCCTAATCGGTTCAGTTTACCATAGACGTCTAAAAGAAAGATTACGGACACCAAGTAATGGTAAATATTCTGAATCTTCCAATTATAGTAATAAAAAATAATGTGTGCATATAGACTTTGATAAATAACAATTTAGCAATTTAACAATTTTTACAGTCAAAATTAAGTCATATTTTCTTCTGAATAAAGTCCGATCTTTTCTCCATACATGTACATGTAGGTTAATGTCCCAAAGGATTGTTCACACAACATTAATTAAAACAAGTATTCAGATTCGTGACATGATCGCTCTGATTTTGGCGATTTCGACCATCGGTCTGTTTTTTGTATAATAACCATTCAAAATGAAGGTAGCAAAAGATCCACCTAACTAGGATGATCAATCTTTTAAAAATATCTTAAATGCCACTCTTGTTTCGACTGGAGTTCGCGTTGTTGATTAACACAATGTGGGTTTCACCAGGTTTTATGACACCGGACCACCTCTTTTTACCATCTTTGGTACGGTTGTAACACAAAACACAACACGGTTCTGAGTCACACGGGGAATAGTAAGTCAACTGTCTTAGTAAATCAGACCAACAGAACCCAATTAAACCAATCGCAAGTCATTATTTTGGCATACATGTACTACTAAATGGCTACCATAGTAAATTATGACCATAGCTCAAGACAAAAGACAAATATATTGGATTAAAATCAGATATGGAATAAATTGTAACTGTGACAACAGAAGACATTTGTTTTCCTTAGCTCAAGACAAAAGACAAATATATTGGATTGAAATCAGATATGGAATAAATTGTAACTGTGACAACAGAAGACATTTGTTTTCCTTAACCCTTGTGATACCTTTGAATTGGTACGTTGGTCTGTACATCAAAAAGAAACGCCGACTATAGATTTTATATTAGTATTTGGATATCTTCAACTGACCATAATACATGTATATGAAGGTATATGCAGTTCTTTAGTGGTTTACTTCATTTTAGGCTTAATAAAACACGATGACACACATACATAACACAGAAAAGACATTTTGATACTTGTATGCGACATAACTGTACATTTAAACACTAGACATATACGAAGTGATGGTAACAATAAAACAAACACAGACTTCCAGAACAAAATTTTGACAAGTTCGCACATAATGACACTTGAACTATAACTTCTAAACGGTTCTTTACACAAAAGAACATATAAAAACACAAATTGACAACATATAATACACATTAACTTGATATGATTTATTGTTATCTACTTTTGTAGTGTCTTTTAGCTGTATCATTATCTTTGTCACTTTTTAAAATATGTGCTTTTTGTAGTGTCTTTGTGCATATTCTCCTTAATATTTGATAAGGAAATCACAAGTCTTGTGGTATATTCTTCCTGCATTCTAAAGTTGGACGTCCTGCTAAAGTCTGCGATTTAAACTGGATACAAAACACAGTGCAGTGATATACATCAAATAGAAAATGTTATTACATTTTTTAAACTTACAATAGGTACCGACATGGGTTGCCAAGATGTTAAGAAAATAGAGGGTATGATGGAAAATGTTTATTTTACATAGAAACAAATGTGAATATATAAAACACATAGTATGAAAGGTGCAATTAAAACGTTTAACTAAAAGCAGCAATATAAAACAGCACACATCGTAAGCAGCAGTGTTCAGACAACGAATTCAAAACAAATTATGTACAAATATTTACAAATATACCTCCACTAGAGGCATAGCAAATTATATCCTATACTCAAATTTCGCATTTAAAAGGACCCGCATCGTCGTATTTTCCCCTTTTGGTAAAAGTTTATATATTTTTTTTTGTTTGTTAAAGGATTTGCAGAGTTATCAATAAAATGAACTTTTTAAGTCTATTTTTCTAAAATATTCCCATTTCATTTAACATCAAAAAGGGAAGAGCGCCTCTCATTCCCATGCCCTGTCCTAAACCTCCACGCATGAGGGATGAATACAGCATATAATTCATGGCATTATCATTCCCTCCCATCATCATCAGAGGTAAGATGCTATTCATTCCTCTTCCCTGCTGTGAATTACCCATTCTATTTCTAGCCAATAGAGCCAGCTTTGCTCTCTGGTCATTGGTCAGCTTAGTATTGGTTCCTGAAATTATTTTCAAGATTGTGAATCAAAGTGCTTAAAGCACTGTCGATATCTTGTTCTTATTGACTTTTTTTTATCTTTTTCTTTTCACGATATGAAAGTTATTGTTTCCATTTTGGAAAATGAATTATATCAAATACTTTATTCATATTTCTAATGAGTATCAGAAGTAAATATTAGAAATTTCAATTTGTATTCAATGCATTTACGTTTTGTTGTTATACGCTACTTTTCATAATTTAGATTCCTCTTTAGACGTACCATTGGTTTAAGCACAATTATACGGCTAAAATATGAGTGCAAGCACTAAATATAGTAAGTATAGAATCTATATATATATAAATATTTGTTAGACTATACTACTGTACTAGACAAGCAAGCAATTAAATATAGATAATTGGCTAATAATAAGCTAACTAGTAGACAGTATAATGATATGATGAAAAGCAAATACCAAAAGATAGATTTTATTTTATATCAAATTAATTAACAGCACGTGGAAAGCAAACAACACAAGCAACAAATATAGGCCAATCAGTGTCCTTTATATAAATAATGATAGAAGTATCACACTTGAAAAAAATGGAAATATGTCTTTGAAAGGCTAAAACGTCTCTAACACCACTGCACTTAGTTGAACATTCTGGAGAATAAGAGGGCGTTCATCATGTTGCCACCTGCACCTCCGCTGGCACCACCGGCTCCTCCTCCGCCCATCATCATCATGGCGGGCAACATTCCTTCTCCCATACCACCTTCAGCAAGCATCATGAGTGGCAACATGCTGCCCATACCACCGCGACCACCCTTGTTCATAAGCATTGAAAGCATCATTGGATTCATTTTTCCCTTTGACATGGCAAGCATAGGTAAAAGTGAATTGCCCCCAGCTCCTCCTCTCATTGCTGCGGCCTGTCGTGCCTGCTGTTGTCTTTTTGCCTGAGCTGCTTGACCTGTAATCATTCATCGTTTTTATAGACAACATCAATAACAGATTGAACGCTTCCATTTCCATGTGCTGTTATGGTCATGCAGTGATGGTTACTTGAACCTTTCGGAATTGTTAGATAAGACAGAAAGATAATGAAGAGAAACCAATCCAACAAACACTAAGCAATATTTTGTCTTAACTTGTTAAGAACAGATATGTTATTTGAAATATTTAAAACATACTAAAGTTATATAGAACACTTGTCATGTGACCATTAAAAACTACAAATACAATAAGTGCAAATTATTTCAATAACTTAATTAAACCAATGATGATAAAAACAAATTAAGCAATCGAGTTGAATAACAGACCACTAATGTAAAAAGGTTTGCAACATTTATAGCGGCGACCCCCTTTGTATTATTTTCTTTAAAAACGCATTGAATCACGTTTATTTTGATCAAATAAAAAGTCTTTGAATACCCTTAAAAAATTTGGACAAGATGTCAAGCCAATTATAAGCCATTTTTTCATGATCTTTTGTAATTTCAGTAAGTTTTGAACCTAAATATTTCGAAAATAAGCGTGGAAATGTGACCCGATAATCACACAGAAAGAGAATATGCGTGAGAAAGTAGCCATCTTGATTTTGTTATTATTTTCGGGGTTAAGTGTCCTTACTAGCCTTGATACAAAATAATTTTGAAAAATTAAAATGCTATTTTGCTGCAAAACATATTTGCAACGTCGAGTACTTAATTTTATAATAATTTCTGCTTAGTACATGTTGAATCAATAAACATAAAATAGAAGGAATATATATGTCAATATAAGCATGCAACGGGAAGGTAAATAGTTCTTTTCAAAGAGATACACGTGCCTGGATGTGTAAAATAAGGACAGAGGGTGTGCATGTGCATCCTTTAAAAACAATGAGTGACGGGAAAATAACCAATGAGTATAAAGGAATGTGGTAAGAAATTGTTTCAATCCGTGTTCAATTGGTATTGGTTGTCCATGTTTTTGCAATATTTCTATAGTTGTAATATTATATATAATCACTATTTTTTTTTTAAATTATAAAAAATGATAATTAAATTTAATAATTACAAAATCATCAGTGTTATATATAATCGATGACCGAACAAGTGAGATACATTATGTCAAAACGCTTGAAAGCCAAAAAGTCGTATTGAAGCAATAAAATGTGTGATAAAACAGTGATATGATATATTTTGGCCAATATTTGACAGATTTATATATCTTTTCTCATGATTCTCACAAGGATTGGATCTATCAAATGTCATGTGATTAAACAGAAGACTATTAACTATTCGAGTATCATGTTCTTTTTATGGAAAATATGACAGTTTATGGGAGTCAGAAGGTGTACTCTGAATTTATACAATGATCAGGACACTGTCTTAAACATATAGTACAAGTAATTCAGCCTAAATGACAAGTTGCCTATAAAAAATATATAAAGATATTTTTATTATTAAAAGACAATTAAACGTCAAAAGTAACAGAGTAACAAATTCAACTGTTTTTGTAACGCCTTTTTAGCTAAATGTCAAGTAATTTGAAATGTGGTTGACTAACTCTTGCTCTACACGTTTAAGTGTTATATATTAGGGTATTTATTCAAGAACCAGAATTTTACTGATAAAAAACTACAAATATTAAATCTAATTCTAACGCAATCAAATATAAATGTTAAAAGAGAGAAAGTTAGTAACTAAAGTTCCATGCAAAAAAGGATGACCATATTTTGGGAGAAATAGAGTATAACGAAATTCAGTTATGTTGAATAAGACTTTTATTGTTCGACAAATATTAAATAAATCTTTTACTTTTCAATTGATTTTAATAATTGTAAAATTACGTTTTCATCATTAAATTAATGTACAATTAGACTGTCATTTTTCGATAAATAGAATTCACTTTGTAATGATATAACGGTACTGTTACAAATAATGGTCATCTTTTATTATTAATATTTAGCTCTATATACTTTACGTACCTTGTGATCGGACATGAGCTACCATCACACACATAACCAACGCGACAATAATTACGGACTTCATTGTGTCTCTACAACAAAAAGATATAATTCATTGCATGTGAATTGCTACAAATGAGTCAAAATTAACTTTTTTCCCAACCAATGGTAGTAAAACAAAATATATGGTTTTAGTCTGCTTTTTGAATTCAACATCCTAGTTTTTATAGTAATTTGCTGTCGTAAAGATATTCTTTTCATTAAATATATTCTTGCAGCGTGTTCACAAACTATTTGCAGAGGTTATTCCGCCACCTAACAGAAGTAAATGGGAACTTAACGAAGGATGGTCGTTCTTGATAATAGAATATTAAGAATTTAAAAGAAATGTCATGTGCTTCAAGATTATTAAACTATAAACTGCTGTGGTAGTTACTCAATTTAAAGCATATCAAATCATTTGAACAAAGGTTATAAAGGGCAACCTTGCCAAATCCCTGTAATATGTGTTTTAGCTCAAAAATGTCAACCTAATTTATAAATGAAATTATCCAATGCAATAGATGTAAAAAAATTAATGTTTGTTATTCTTTTATTTGTTGTATCTAAAATAAACATTTTGACGTCTACAAAGAATCGCTTTTCAAATGGAGTATGCTCTCTTTTATTTATTCTGACCTGCTTATTAATTATTCATGTTCACTTCACAATTCAACAATTCATGTCACATTTTCTTGTACTTATATTATAGACTTTTTAAATCTTCTTTTAATTAATTATTTCACTATTTTTATAGTTTTGTCACGAGTTATTTATGACGGACAAGAAAAAGTAATTAAGAAGTAACGTAAGAAGCAAGAAACTTCCATTAGGTACGTCACGTGACCATAAAAAATGCAACAACTGTTTGTTTTTGTTTTTATATATACCTTGTAAAAAACATTTGTTACAATATACTGTAAATGCGTCTTAGTTAATTTTTCTCGGTATAACTTTTTCTAATTATAAAATTTACCTTGCAGTACCACATGACAACGATGTATATAAACAAAATGAAAGTATAAAGCGCCCTTATTTTGATTACATGTACATGTAGCAATTTGAAAAGGGTATATACTGGGTTTTCTTTTATTATTTGTACGCACCTTTTTTTAAACAATATCACTATATAAAATGAAACATATGAAACAAGTAACGTCAGTGAAACAAAATATAGAAAGCGTTTTATTCCAGTAACGCGAATAAAACGTTGATACCACAATAAAGCCCAATGAAAAGAAAATTTATGCATAAATTAATGATAAAAGTATATTTAAAAGATGTTTGGTTTTTTTCTTATTATTAAAACGATGTTCCATTTAAATAAAACATCAACATCTTTTCGATTTTAAAGATTCCAAATTCGGAAAGTATATTCATTGATATTCGCAATAGCAAATGCACTAATTCATTTCATCAGGTTGATGAAGTAAACAAATAAATGAACTTACGTGATATGAAAATCTTACAAAAATATCTCCCTAAAATTGCCCAACCTTATGTATGGAGGTAAACTGCTAGTCTGATGCCTGGTAGAGATATTTAGGAGGTTATAAAGCACTGACACTCCGTTTATGCAAATGATGTATAACAATGCATTAAAGTCGGCTATAATTAATGGCTTCGTTGTCGCATAGCATAAGTATTGTCTTTTTTCGACAACGAACATATTTCCTCAGGCAAAACATTTTCGTGACCTCTTGTAATAAAACAAGTGGACACTGAAAAAAATCGTGTAAAAGTAACTTTTATCATTATTACTGGTCATTTAGTGTATAAAAAAATTCAAATTAAATATGAAATGAGTTAAATTGATGCAAACTCTGTTTTAGAAAAAGAATGTCTTTAATAAGATAAAAGTAATTAATGGATAAACGGGGAAAAAAATAGACATTTACATAACAGAGTCTGAATAATGGTGTGAAAATGATTAATTTCAAAAAATGTTTTTGTATATTGAGAGATTTATTGCATGTCCAATCTTTCAGATTAATAAAATTATATAAGAATGTCTAAGGTCAATTTTCATTGTTACATTTCATTGTCGGGTTCGAGATAGATAATTAAATATAATTGCCTATTATATTCAATTTGATTTACTACTAATAATTCCCTCTTTTCTTATATAGTGAGTTATCTCCCATTTGCAGATTTATCTTCCCTTTCCAGAAGGTATTTTATACTAGTAACTGTGTAAAAAATTTTATCTGCATTTATTTTTTAGTTGGCTAAAAGAAATCTAAAAGTTATATATAGCTATTTTCCAAAATGTATTTAACATGTTTTCAAAACCTAACAAGGCCCAATAAGTCCATTTAACAATTTATAAAAAATGAAAAACCTATTTTTTTCCCATTCATTGCAATGAAATATACCTGCCGTAATGGAGGATAACTCTAGCAAATCGTAGATAACTAACTAATTACAAGAATAGAGAATACTCGTCTTAGTATTATTTTGTGTTTTCATGAGGCATCTTTAAACGATAATCGATTCATAAAACGGTGACCAAACACGAAGTGTTTGCAATATGGAACTATTTCTACTGCTCATTGCTAAGAATAAGATGATATGGACACTAAATACTTTTTTAATTTTACTAATAAGAAAAAATCTCGAGTTTTAAGAATTGAATTCAAAATGCATTACAAATTGAGAAAAAAGATGTTGTCATGTGCATTTGTATGCATATCAACATTAAGATGACAATATATCTTTACAAAGTGAGTTGAAGTCTGAGCTAGTTCTTCGAGGATTAACTTAACATGACTTGGCGGTGCGATCCGAAGTAAATATATAAAAAATTAATAGTTTCGTGTACTGTGTGCAGCTGTAAACCCTATTACTATTGAAATGAACATTAAAATGATGCGTTTGTATGTTTTGAGTTTTTAAAGTTTAGAACTTCCTATATCTTAAACATCTGAACTGTAAAAAAAGAAACTGAAAAACTGATAACAACATACTTATAAACAGTTACGTTCTGGTTTGTTGCTTTGCTGTGGTTTTTAAAAGCCCCTAATCAGGTCCAAAAGATCGTTTAACATTTCTTTTATACTTTCCAGTAACATTAATCATTTATATCGTGAACAAGTCATTCAAATATACATCGATTAGGAATAATTATGTTATTATAAGTGACAAAAAAAGGATCATACACGTTAAGTTAATAATTTTATTCTCACGATTCCTGTTAAGGTAAATACGATTCCTAAAACTAGGCTAATTATTGTGCATACATGAAAATTTTACTTTCATCTTATGATGAGTATTTCAAATCCATTTCTTTTTGACTTTTATTAAGATATTAAAAACGAAAAGTACAAAATAAATTTAATATGCTTTTTATTTTTTTTTAATTATTTTCCTATATTTTTTACTGAAGATATTCTGTAGATTTGGTAAAGCAAAGCATGGTTTCTTTTACGCTGGACCTTTTATTAATATACTTAGTAGTCATTCAAACCAATTAATGGTACATATTAAAATGATAATTTCCATATAGAATCTAAGATACATAATAGTTAAATGATTTGTGCTACTATTGCATGTCGAAACTGTCGAAAATTAAACATGTTAAAATACAATCATCTTTAGGCTATTTGAAACAAAAATATGAGAAAAATATGTACAAAATGTAATCGAAGATATCAACAGTAGGTATTTCTGTCTCAGCAAGACCAGAAATGTACTCGAATTTCAAACGTGACAATTAATGATTTTAGATAAAAACATACAAGTGAAATGTTAGTTTTTTACATATATCTTATATGCAGGTAGATGGTATTGATATAATTTAATTCTTAAAGAATTCTCATTCCAGATATACATATATTGTAAATCTTTGAATAATGTTTTTTTTTGTGTGAAACTCCATTCTTTTCATTTTATTTGAAAATTTACAGCACAATGGCTAAGCCCGATATTCTCAAAGATGCGTTCATTTCAAAACACTAATAAAAATGATAATAAGTTTTATTTTGATATTTTAATATATGATCGACCGATTTTTTACTCATGCATGTGACACACTTACACACATTCAGAAAACTTATGCCATAAAGGAGATTTATATACTAGGTATAAATAAATGTGTTTTACACATTAATACATATAATATATATGTTAAATAGCAATAAATGGCATGTAACTGTGTCAATCATACAAATACATACATGTACATGTAAAGTTAATAATATCATGTAATAATAACTACATGTAGTACATATTTCTTTGTTCAAATACTCTGCAATTAATAATCTTGACAAACTGCAATAATAAAACATGTCTGTTGCAGTGTATTAAACATATTAAATAGACTGTCAAAACTGTAATACATGTATCTTTGCATTTATTTTATTTAGAATTAACAAAGAAATATGGGTTTCATGCACATGTAGCATGACTATTGAGTATCTAAAAAAGGAATTATTTTTTTGAAATGAGTAAGATAAATGACGTAAGCTTACGTTTTTAACTCGTTTTTTGGACCTTTTAAATAACTTTCTGTACCTATTTATTTTATTATTGATAAATACAACTAAAAAGGGCAGAGGTACCAATATATGGGGCATCCGAATATTAATAAGGGCATAGACAAAACCAGTAAATACGAACAAGGAGAGTAAAAAAACAGACAACATGTAAAATACGGAAACACGAAAACGCTCTGAAAATCAATTAAAAACGCGAACTCTAGTCGTAATGAGAGTTAATTCAAGTGCTACGGAAGAGTTAGCAATTTCTGCCTGATATAGCACAGCGGGGCGCTGCAAATTATAATGAGATAACCGTATTTGCTATATATCATTATTTCTAATATTTTTTTTTTCAAATGATCAATCCAGGAACAAATATCTTTTTAAATATTTCACATATAATTACATTGCATAACTTATATTCTGGGATAAGTATATTTCGAATGCTCATAAGATCGTCTTAAAATAGTTTATCGTTTGATTTCAAAGGACACAGGAAATTAAGGGTCTGTTTTCATAAATCAATGAGAAGTAATTTCTATCAGAGCAATTGTGTAAAAAATGATGTTTTATAAAATGTGACAATGAAAACGACCATTTTTCATCAATGATTTTTTAAGTTATTTGGTTATCAGAAGATATACACAGCATTTTGAATATAGTTGGCATAACAGTGAAGAAGCTATTTGTACGTTTTGATATATTAAACGTTCATTCGTCAATAACCGTTCAGTTTCAGATATCGCGTATACCAATATCAGTTATAGTTTTTTTTTTTTTAATGAAGGCAAGGTTTGATTAATAATGAGAGGATTACTGAACGACTGAAAACATGATTGTCCGTAGTGTGAAAGCGTTAAGTGTTCTTTACAAAAATTAGACGATCATCCTTTCTTTATCTTTTAAATAGTGATAAATTGACACAAATAGTTATGTCATAGAAAAATTTATATTACAATGTATTTTGAACTAATTTTATATAGCTTGTTTACCCCACACTTTTTGAAAATAACAGTATAATAAACAATTAAAAGAACAGACTTTACAGAGTACGAATGGTTTTTCTGTAAACCTTTTTTATTATTGCCAGTATTAAGTCAAAAGCCATTTATTTTGATGGTAAGATAGTTTTCCCCGTCTATAGCCTTGACGTATTAATGATTAATTAAAATGATTTCTACCGAGTTTTATATCAAGTTTATTTACACACAGAATTTTCCGTTTCAAAATTGAAGCGGTAGACATGGTTTAACCCACATTTCTTTTAAAATTCCTGCATAGAGTCAGGACTATTGCGATATTTTTTATTCCTCTGATAAATGCTCTTGTCGTGGTAGGTCCTTTCTTCTTGGACGTATGAATTTGAAAGTACCTCTTCTGTAGTTTTGTCGATTCCTTTATTTTATGCCACGCAACGATGTGTTTGACTGGTCCGTCCGTCAGTCAGTCCGTCTGTCCCTGATTAAAATTTTCGTAACAGATATCTCGACTATTATTAATTGTAGACTTTTGATATTTGGTATGTAGCTTCAGGTGGGGGTCCCATATGGTGGGATACATTTTTAGGTCTGGCGATCATCACACCTGTTTGATGAGCCGACGTAGACTTTTTTCACTAAATTTTCAGGGTTGAAAATTTTTGTAACAGATTTCCCAGCAACTATAAATTTTAGTTATTGGATATTTGTTATAAAGCTTCAATGGTGGGATACGTTTTCAGGTCTGTCAATCATGTACTTCATGTTTAACAAGCCGACTTGGAAAGAAAACAACTCTGACTTTTTTATTCCTAACTGGAAATAGATATTATCTGTCCATAAAGTGGACGCCTGTGGTATGTGAGTGTGCTCACTAAGGTTCTTTCATTTCATTCTCCTTTCAGTAATCATTTAAGTTTAAATTTGCCTAATGATTAACTTAATATTTGACACACACTCAGAGTTTTTTTCAATACAGAAGATGCATATTGTGTATACAGGACAAAATAGGATTAGAGCACCGATTGACCCCATAAATTTGGCATTTTACCGAAATTGGAATATTGAACTATGCCTTTTATTTTGTAATTGAAAAGTGTTCTCGTATGGTCCGCACATATTTATTTTAACAAACAAATATGAGCAATTGCATGCAGCTGTTTAAATCATACAATTACAATCAAGTACATATACAATGTAAAGGGAATAATATCATGTAATAATAAAATACTAAAGTACAAACTTCAAAGTTCAAATTTAATGGATATTGTTGCGAACTACTATATATAATTGTTAAAAATACAAATGACAACAAACGTATACAATTGATGTCTTGACACGCATTCTTTATTTCATAAAAAAAAATTAAAAAAACAATACATGCATGTATAAGCATGCAACTCTACCGAATAACAAATTGGATGATTGATTCACCTATTTATTTAATCTCTTAACTCAGTTGCAAAAAGTTGTAAGAACTATAAAAAATAGAAAAGTTTATTTCTAGCTTGCGTTATACATGTATAACTCGCCCTATGACACATTTCGAAATATCCTGACTGTTTTTGATGATGTCATTTTTATGATCAAACTTATTTTATTTTCCTATTAATTATTATGGTTTAATAATATATAATCATAGGTTCAAGCATAAAATTCTCTTTTTCAACGTTGCTGTTGTGTTAATCAACACTGTCAGGAAAAAATAATTATAGTGGATGTGGGTAACGAATAGTACTTTAAAATATATATAAAAAGTTATAAATTGAATTCTCTAGGACTCAGAACGGCTATCCCGTCTAACATGTAATGCATGCCGCTTATAGCGTGACGCTACGGTTACTTCCTAAAAAGGGAGTTCCTTTAACTTTCTTATAAACGTCATGCATTAGTCAACCTGTAATCTACTATTTTTAGTATAGTATAATCGATCATGCTAAAGGGTCGTTCCAAAGGAGCGATTTCGCATCTTCTTCAACCAGCGGACGCCAGTACAAAAGAGTTTTATATGCATATTTTTTTACGTGTATTGGAAGGAAGCAAAGATGTTTTTGTCATGCCATGGACTTGACTTGAAGTTTATCATCATTATCTATATTTTGGTGCTGTGATCAGGTGGGGAACTACTACATGTAGCCATACGACATTGATACATGTACACAAGTTTCCCATAAACAAAATTTCAAATAGTTAAGAATATCAGTTTTTCCGAGATTTTCGACAAGAAGGAGCTATCTGCTATACTTGGCTAGACGAACAGGTTTTAGACAAAACAGAAATACCACAGATAGAGGTGGATATCTTCAGCGCAATGATGTTTTCCTCGATTTGGACATTTTCATCCGTAGACTCTGCAAGTTTGTAACAAACCCAGAAGACAGACCAAATCGAAAGTTTTTCATTGGAATGCCAATATTCACAAAGAAACGCAATAATGTCAATAACATGTACAGAGTGCAATTACTTTTGGTGAGAATCTTGAAATAAAATCCATTTTAGAATTTGTGTTTGTTACGAAAACTAGAGACGTATTATGTAGATGATAACAAAGCGTTTGAAACGTATTGAGAGGTCAAAGGCATATTGAAAAGTACCATAACTAATGGAAAGGAACACTTAAATGCCTATAAGAAAACAAACCTTATAGTAAAATCAAGTCCTTGGAACTATCTACGCGGAAATCTGTGCTTGTCAGAAGACCAAGACCACAAAAGATTAACAACTAAATTGTCGGAGAATAGGTTTATACATGAATAAAATATCACATAGAAGATTTAGAAATAAATTTGCTGATACAGGAACATATTCAATAACTTCATATATAAACTTGTTTGATGCATGAAAGCAGATTGATAATAAAAGCGGACGATTCTACATCACCACCTTACTAAAATGAAGCTTTCAAATAAGACTGTTATTTTCTCTGCTTATTTATAAGTTTGTTTTGTCATATGCCTATCATCATAGTTTGTATGACGATTTTTTACCTTTTGAGGCCTGCATTATATCGGGAATTACGCGGGATCCTAAGTAACGTCACTTCGTGAGTTTCATTGTAACTTTATTGCGTCAACATTGTCATCGTGCAGTTAGTCTAGTAAACGTATTGACCAGAGCAGTAAATTGTGTTTTTACTATCTTGTTCACCACCAAATGGCATTTGCCCTATAACTGTTTTTAACCTTTTACATTTAATGCTGTATGCAACAAACACAGACTTTAACGAGAAAATACAAACATGAAAGTATATCTCCTAATATATATTTATATGCATTTAATATTTTAGACGTGTAATTAGTACTTTATATACTCGATTAACGTATTTTAAAGTAACACTTAATTTTGTTTATCTAAGAACAACTAATAGCTTTTCTAGGAATTTTTTAGTTTCGATCGGGTGCAATTGAGTTCTTATAAGGCTGTTCGACAATTGCCGAGTACATTTCAGTAAGACTAAGAACAAGAACTATTCAAATCAGACTTCCTTTGGTATCTTGCAGAGAGTTTTCTGCAAAAATAATTACACTTTTATCAGCTTTATGTTTTTTACCTTTATTTTACTTCATACTAGAGGAATAAAAGCTTTCAAATTTATGTTTTGTTTTCAGTACTGCCCTTGTCCAGCGCAGAGTCCGGGTGGCAAATAGGCTTGCACCCGGCTTAACATTGTTTCCTCTGACCATAATGGGCCAATTGGTGTGTGGAGATTGCCATGTATCATGCACGTAATATACCCCGATATGCATTTTAAAGTAGTGCATCTTTTAGGCTAGTCTCTGTCCCTTCCCACCTCTCCCCCTTTTATATTCCTTAGATTATTTTAACATCGAAAATCAAAAGGGACCGTACATAACCTTGTTTATAGTATGAGAAAAGATAAAAATAAACATCGTGCTGTTCCAATTTTTTTCATATCCCTATTTTTGTAGTGACCGACAGGTGTCGGTCATTCATGTTTACACCTTGTAATATATTATTTGTATATACATAAAAAAGTGTCCGAAATCGTGTACATACTTTTCTATGAAAGCTCTAACGATATCTAAGCTATGTTTGATTTATAATGATGGGATTACTGAATGACTGCAAACATGACGGTCCTTAGGGTGAAAACGTAACTGCGTGGTCTTTACTAATTATGATCAGGTAACCACCCTCTTTAACAGTGATAAATTGAATGAAGAAATGACGTCTTTGTTAAGTTGAGCTAGTTTTGTCATTTTAAATTAATTATGCATAGGAACTGAATTGTATAAAATACACACAGACAATAACAAGATTTGCTCCTAATAATAGTTTTTTTTTGCTGTAACTTTTCTCGATAAGGCGTGAGTGACCGCCCCTTACCAAGGTTTGGTGTGAATTACCTCTGATACAAAAATCAAAAGAAAAGCTACAACAAAGATCGAAAATGACGGATACCTGGTGTGATGATTCGTTTGAACACTCTATTAGTAATTTATACCACAAAGACACAGAAAGACAACAAAAAACAGTAAGAATAGCAACTCCAGAAGCGCTTGACCTGACAAAAACAAACAATATGGCGACTTCATTTGCAAACATAGCGAAAAATAGAGTAAATGTAGAAGACCAAAACATAAATACTGTAAAGCCTATATTCATAAAAGAATCTGAAATCCTCGGAGATGACAAAAACATTCCAAAAGAATTCTGGCTAACCCACGTAGAAATCTATAAAGCCATTGGACAGGTGGTACCACCACAATGCATTCGGGGAATACAAAGAGTCTATAGGGTCTGGCGAATTTACATGGACAACGAAGAAGACAAAGAAACACTGCTTATAAAGGGGATAGTTCTGAGAAGCAGAAAGATACAAATGTACGCCCATAATCCCATGCGTCCACCTCAGCCAGATGTTATTATGGTCACGGTATCCAACATACCCCTTTCCGCTGACGATGGTCAAATCGAAAGAGCTGTGACCACCAGAAATGTAGAAGTTATAAGCCTTTCTCGAACAAGACTCAGAGTGGATGGCAAACTTACTAACTGTCAGACAGGGGAAAGAACATTGGCTTGCAAAAAATTTGAAACCCCCCTGCCCAGAGAACTCAAAATAGGGAAATATATGGCAAGAATATATCATCGTGGTCAATTGAGAGATGAAGACATATTCATATGCAACAAATGCATGGAAAAGGGTCATAACATACTCAACTGCCCAAATGATTGGAAGTGTAGAAACTGTATGGAATCAGGACACAAGATGTTGGAATGTCCAAAATACCTAGAAAAACTGAGAAACAAGACACCAGAAGAACAAAAAGATCAAGATGGAGTAGAAGAGGAAACACAAAATCCTTTACATGATTCAGCAGATGACACAGACAATAGTGAGTCAGACATAGAACCTTCTCAGTCTATACTCCAACCAGTAGAAAAGAAAAAAGAACATAAAACATCCCAGCCACAAGCCAAGAAGAAAACACAAGAGAAACCATCCTCTTCTCAGAGTAAGAAAGCAGAAAAACAGCAAAACAGAAAAAATGAGAAAGCCCAAACAGATGAAAGTAATAAGAAAAAAGAGAACAGTGATTCAAAGAAACAATCAAACATTAATGATTACACAACTCCTAAAGGGAAAACGCCTAAAGGACCAGGACATCATAAAAGGACACCACCAACTCCACAAGACAGAGAAATCAAATTTTTTAAGAGATAATTGTATAAAAACATGCATGTAAAATACTGTTATTTTTAGTTATTGTTAAAAAAAAAAAATCATAAAACCAAAGTAATATGTTAAAAAAAATTGTCATTACTATTATGTGTAGTTTTGTTATTGTGTGTAATACTTTATATGTTTTAAAAACTTATATCACTAGAGAATTCAATAATAACAGCCATACTATTGTCAGTTCATGTGATATTGAGTTATTGCCCTTGAAACATGACATTAAATATGGGCAAACATGTAAATTTGTTTTAATCTACCTTTTGGAATTCACATGTAAACGATATATTAAAAGAAAGATCAAAGAAGGTACAACATCGCTTTGTAGGACTGAAATAGGTAGTATATGGAAATTATATGAAAATATTACCATACATGTAACAACATCATTTGTATTTAAATATATTTTGTACTACATGTACTTTGTTAATATTATTGTGAATATGTATTTATCCAGCTGTACGTATCAGATCGTGTACGGTCAATTTTATAAATACAATATTATTAATATTTATTTCAAATCATATCAAATATGCTATGTGATCTGCATTTGTGTACAGTAAATGTACAAGGTCTTCGCGACAAGCAAAAAAGGTTTCGTTTTTACGAATGGATTAAGAACCAACGAACCAATATAATATTCATTCAAGAAACCCATTTTGATAACGAAATCGTAAAACTGATAAAAGTTGAAACAACATTCGATATATTTACAAGTAACGGAACAAATGCAAGTAAAGGAGTTGCTATTTTAATAAATAAAAACGTAAACGCTGAATTGATCGACATTCACCGAGACACCGAAGGCAGATTAATTCTAATAAATATAGAAATCGAAAACGTTATATACTCCTTAATTAACACATATGCCCCAAATAATGAATCGACCCGAAATACCTTTTTTAAAAGAATGAATGAATTTGTCAACAACAATGCTATAGGGGCACTAATAATAGGTGGAGATTTAAATCAATCATTAACAAACGCAGATAGAAAATCGTTAAATCTAAATAAAAAACAAAAACCGGTTCATGGATTAAAACAACTAATAAAAAATAATAATCTCATTGATATATGGAGACACATGAATCCAGGAAAAACGCAATATACCTGGAGAAGAAAAAATGGATTTCAAGCATTTCGGATAGATCTTTTTTTAATTCATAAAGACTTATCACCAAATGTTAAAACAAGCGATATTAGACCTATTCTTATAAAATATACTGATCACTAAGCCGTATCACTAAAATTGCAAACGGCTTCTGCTAAAAGCAAAGGTCCAGGATACTGGAAAATAAACAATTCTATTCTGACAGAAACAGAATATGAAAATAATATAGGTAAAATAATAGAAAAATATAATAAAATGATACATAAAGAGACAAAAGATATAGCGTCAGCATGGGAACTGTTAAAAATAGAAATAAAAGAATATAGTATAAATTATTGTAAACAAAGAGCTATAAGGAAGAAAAATGAACTCACGAAAAAAGAAAAAGAGCTTATCAAACTAAACAATATATGCGATCAAAATAATAATTTTAATTTAACAAATAAAATAGAGTTATTACACCAGGAAATAGAGAAAGAATATGAATATAAAGCAATAGGGGCTCAAGTTCGTTCAAGACAATTATGGGTAGAAAAGGGAGAAAAAAATAATGCATATTTTCTTGGCTTAGAAAAACAGAGACAAAATAAGAAGACAATAATTAAATTGAAAGATGAGAATGGAGAGATATTTACTGACCAAGATAAAATACTTAAGATTGAAAAACAATTTTATGAAAATCTGTATTCAAATGACAAAGATGTAGATGATAAATTAGAAGAACTACAAACATCATAAATTAACAAAAGAAGAAAGTAAAATCTGTGATGACCATGTAAGTCTGCAAGAAATTACGAATGCCCTTAATAGACTAAAAAAGAATTAAAGTCCAGGAATGGATGGGCTAAGTTCAAACTTCTACAAACATTTTTGGGATAAATTAGGACCAGCTCTTTTAAAAGTTTTTAACAATAGTTATGATAAACAAAATTTGCCATACACTCTTAGACAAAGTTTACTAAGTCTCATATATAAGAAAAACGACCCGTTAGATCTCGTAAATTATAGACCCATTTCACTTCTTAATACTGATTATAAAATATTATCTTATGCATTAGCAGAACGAATGAAACAAGTCTTAAATCTAATCATAAGTTCAGATCAATCAGGTTATATAAAAGATAGATTCATAGGATGTAATCTGAGACAAATACAAGATATCATAGACTATGCGGATAAATTTAACATTGAAGGGGCAATACTGTTCATAGACTTTTCAAAAGCATTTGACACTCTAAACTGGAAGTTTATGTACGAGACACTGAAACATTTTGGCTTTAATGAATCTTTTATCAATTGGATAAAAACGTTGTATACCAATATAACGACGCATATAACAAATAATGGATGGATTTCTGAACCCGTGAACATACACAGAGGAATCAGACAGGGATGCCCGTGCTCCGCTCTAATTTTCGTAATCGCGGTAGAAATAATGGCTAACCGATTAAAAAACGATAATAATATAAAAGGTATAGAGATAAAATTTAATAACAAAGTACACAGTTTGAAAATATCACAACTAGCAGACGACACAACTCTTTTTCTAAAAAATTCTGATGAAATTGAACAAGCGCTTAATATTATTGAAATCTTTGGAACTTATTCAGGGTTAAAGCTTAATAAAAATAAAACAGAAGGCATATGGATTGGAAAATTAAAACACTGTAAAGATAAAGTACATGAAATAAATTTTTCGGGAAAACCTGTTAAAGTTTTAGGACTATATGTCGGTCTCAATAAAAAAGAATGCGAAAACTTAAACTGGCAAGCAAAATTTGACAAGGCGCTTAAATTAATGAAATCATGGGAAAAAAGAAAGCTTACATTATTAGGGAAGATACTTATAATCAAAACCTTCATTGTACCACAATTCACTTTCGTGTCTAATATGACATGCTTAGACAAAACTAGAATAAAACAATTAGAGAGTGAAATATTTAAATTTCTTTGGGATAATAAACATGATAAGATTAAAAGAAATACGATCATAGCAGACTATGAAAATGGTGGTTTAAAAATGATCGACATACAAAGTCATCTAGATACACAAAAAATCAGATGGGCAACAAGACTCATGCATTCTTCTGATTGTGAAAATTGGTCAATCATACCGAAATAGTACTTTTCTCAATACGGTACAAACCTACTAGTATTTAAGATGAATTTAAATAACAAAGACCTTAAACATCTGGAAAATATAGATCTGATCCCAGAATTCTACAGAGAAATACTAAATAGTTGGATGGAATTCAATAAAAAGCCACCAACGCCTCCAAAAAAATTTCAGAGAGATCCGAAAAGAAATAATTTGGGGAAACAAAAATATTAAGTTTAATAATAAACCTTTAATATTCCAAAACTGGATACAAAGTGGTATCATTTTTATAAATGATCTTCTTGATGAGTCTGGAACGTTAAATTTACTAGAAATAGTAAAAAAAATAAAAAATAAACGAAACTGGATAAGCGAAATAACAATATTAAAAAAATCAATTCCGAACGAGTGGATTAATACATTAGAAAGCGAAGTTTCAAAGAAGACTGCATTGAATATAAGTAGAATAGACACACGTATTATTGTCTGTAATAAGTTAATAAACAGCGAAAAATTAATAAGTAAAGATATCTTTCAGTCATTATTAGAAAACAAAATGGAAAAAAATATCGGTTTTGAAAAATGGAAGAGAAATTTTAAAATCGAACCGATTTATATCAGAAAAGCTCTTAATTTTATACATTATAATTTACAACTAAATAAACTTAAATGCTTTAGATGGAAGCTTTTGAGTGGTATTCTAGTCAATCAAGAAAATCTATTTAAATGGAAAATAGTAAAAGATCCATATTGTATTTTATGCCCATCTTTTTGCTTTTGTTACAAACATATATTCCACATCTCACACAAAAGGCTAGCTTTGTTTGATGTCACTCTTTTCTAATAATAAAATAACAAACAGTTTGAAATTGAAAAGGTCATTTAATACTGAAATGACATTGTACTTAATTTTCTAAGAAAAACTCAAAATTATACAAACATATACAACATGCTTGAACATACTTATAGACATCAAAGGTGGGTCAATTCCCAAAAAACAATAAAAAACTTGAATTTTATACAAACATATACAACAGGGTGAGGAGGGTGGGTTTTGAAATTATAAATCACCAATTTTGAGAACAATTTGTAAACAATCATTTAGCGCTTCAATTTGATAATGGCTGTTCAATTAATTAAACCTACTACAATAAACAATATTGGACGATTCCATTCAATATGGACTGATCCATGTAACCAATTACACGTGCATATCATACAATGAACAAGGAAAGATAACTCTAAAGTAAAAATGGTCATAAAATCATTTATATACATAAATGTGAATTTATGCCCATCTTTTTGCTTTTGTTACAAACATATATTCCACATCTCACACAAAAGGCTAGCTTTGTTTGATGTCACTCTTTTCTAATAATAAAATAACAAACAGTTTGAAATTGAAAAGGTCATTTAATACTGAAATGACATTGTACTTAATTTTCTAAGAAAAACTCAAAATTATACAAACATATACAACATGCTTGAACATACTTATAGACATCAAAGGTGGGTCAATTCCCAAAAAACGCCACTTACTGTTGAAAAACAGTAATCCCCACCCAGCCAGTTGTGTGAGATTTCTGTGTCATTAATATCATATCTTAAACCTTTTTAAGTCTTAAACCTTAATATACATGTATTAATATTTCACTATTTTTCAGACCAGATGCTCCTGTCACCATGGTCTTGTGCCCCTATATCTGATTACATGTATATGTATTCATACATGCATATGAAAATTCATATCTTAATTAACAATGGAAAGATTGACCAGATGCTCCTGACACCATGGTCTTATATAAAACCTGATTAAAACATCAAGCATACATCAATATCTTGTCTTAATACATTTTGTTTAGGTACTTTATCGATAAAAATACACTAACATATTGACCAGATGCTCCTGACACCATGGTCTTTCAAACAAAAACAAACAAAAATGTCACATTCAAATGTTTATATCATGTACAATGAAACTACAAAACCATGCATGATGACCAGATGCTCCTGACACCATGGTCACAAATATATTCCTTATTTTATTGAGATCAAGACATATAATTATGTCCATAAAAAAAAGGGAAGCAACAAACTTTTAGGCTTTTCACTTATTAACAATTCAACCTAAATGCAGGGACACGAATATACTTTTTTAAGGCATCAGAGGACCATCTACCCATTGCCTTAATTTGATCTTCAGCCATTCCATTGGCAAAGGCTGTTGTTGCTGCACCAATTCTAAAACTATGACTTTTGTAGGATTTTGAATCAAGCCCGCACCATTTCAGGGACAAATTTAATTGGTCTGTGAAATATTTTCTGGATACTGGTGTCCCATCCATAAAAGAGAAAAGGGGGCCAGCTGGGGGTTTCCTTGTATTAAAATATTGCCAAAGAGCTTCAACTGGACAAATGTCTTTATTAACCATGTTCCTTTCGACTATCATTGTATGAGGTTTGCCTTTGCTATGTTTATATGTTAACAAAGTTAATTGAAAAGCTACTGGTGTGCATGTAGGTTGTTCTGCTTGCTTGTGAATAAATTGCACAGATGCTGTCAAGATAACATGTGCATTGCCCTTGTTTGAAACGGTAAATTCCCCAATTCGTAAGAAGCAATGGAAAGCCAATAGATACATACATTTTATCATTATTCTTGTAAAATAGGATTGTGTTGTAAAACACAATGATCTAATTAATTGTGTAAGTATATGTGGGGTGATGGGCAGCCTAGTATCCAAGGTTCTTGTTTTATTCGCATAACCTTGTAGACATTTTTTCACTATAAAATTATGTGTTGGGTCTACTACATTGCTGATTTTATGATGAAAACTTAGTGCAGATATGTAAGTTGTGACTGTTGAAACAGCTAAGCCCTGAGAGTAGCAATATGCTATATATAATACCACATTTTCAATGCTCGAAGGAATACATTCACCTTTGGTTGGAATGGAAAAATGACATAAAAATCGTTCATAATATTCTAAAGCTCTTGAATAAGTACTGTGTGTGGATGGTGCCACTGAATGTTGAACTAACTCAGTTGCAATTTCAGTCAAATGTGAAAACTCTCTTCTTTGAGAACGAAGGCTGTTGGATCTGCTATCCCACAATTGAGTCGGAAATCGTCTATCTGTTGACGAGAAAGATTGTCTGCTAAGGTATTTTTTGAACCCTGTACATGACTTGCAGTAAACAAAATGTTATGTTTGAGACACTGAACCACTAGTCTCCTAACTAACGACATCAGGGTTTTTTCCTAAGAAGTTTGTTTATTAATGATATGCACTACAGCTGCATTGTCAGAATTGAAAACAATACACTTGTTTTTTAAATAATCTGCCCATAATTCTACTGCTAGAACAATAGGGAAAAATTCCTTCACTGTGATGTGATACTTGGACCACGAAGATGGCCAAACCCCATGAAAATATTTGTCATTAAAATAGCCCACAAAACCACTGTTACTAGCATCTGTAAACATATTTAATGTGCTTGATCTTTCCCATCTCTTTGGAAGAAGTAATGATTTCCCATTAAAATTGTCTAAAAATATGCTCCAAGCTTTTAAATCCGCTCTTGCCTCTTTATCTAGCCTTCGATGGTGGAATGCTTGTGTCAAACCTAATGTTAAATCTATTAATCGTCTTAGAAAAGGTCTACCTGGAACTATCACGTCGCATGCAAAATTTAATACCCCTATCAAGGATTGTAACTCTTGCAAAGTTAAGGATTTTTTAAACTTAAAATCATTTATCAACCTTTTTGCTTTGTCTAATTTGTCTTGTGGCAAACGTTTTTCCATTAAATGAGAGTCTAATTCAATACCCAAAAAAGTAAGTAACGTGCAGGGAAGAACTGTCTTAGACTCTTTAATTGGAATGCCGATATCCTTAAATAATAGTCTGACTTTCTCTAAATCTTTATGGCAAATGACCATATCTTTTGGACCCACATATAAAAAATCGTCTAACAAATGAACAAGGCGACCTTTTAGACCCAATTTGTTTTCGCAAATCCAATGAAGAGCACCACTAACTTCTTCAAAAAGCTGACAGGAATAACTAAGCCCCATTGGTAATGTTTTATCATAATAATATTTCCCATCTATCATAAAACCAAGAAGCTCCCAACTGCTAGGGTGCACAGGCACAATTTTATATGCATTCTGAATATCTAATTTAAAAAGTCCACAATTTGAACCAAAATCTTGCATAAGTTCCACTGCATTGTCAACTGTTTGGTACATCACTTTTTTACAACTATCTGGAATCCCATCATTAATTGAAGAACCCTCAGGAAATGATAAATGATGAATAACTCTAAAATCGTTCACTATATTTCCCGCTTTTTTAGGTACCAAACCAAGAGGTGAACTTTGAAAATTTTTAAAAGGAGGTTCTTCAAATGGACCTGCTACTCTACCATTATCTATTTCAATTTGAATTTTTTGTTTTAAAACTTCAGAATTTTCGAGTGCAGATTTCAAATTGTTACTTTTTCTTAAAGTTCTAGTGCCAGTAAATGGGATTTTAAAACCTTCTTCAAAGCCTTGTACTAAAAATTTGTGTTTACTTGTACAATAACCCTGTAGCCAATAACTTAAACGATCTGCTTTAACAGGTGTCACTATGTCCCTACTTATTCCCTGTTGGTTTTGTGACAGTTTTGGTAAGCGTTTGTTTACCCAAAACTGTGTTGGGTCTGTTTGTGGATGTCCCTGAAATGGTGTTTTGGTTTTGTTTGGACATGGGTAAATCAATGTCGCATTGCTTTTTAGTGTGTGATCCCCCACACTTTTGGCATGCATGGGTATATGGACATCTGTCTCTGCTGCAAAATCCTCTATTATTGAAGAGGTGACATGGGAACCGTGGGGGGTCACGAAAGGAATTCCGATTTTGTGTAAATTGCCCCTGAGCTTTTTTATATATTCCATAACTTGAATTCAAACTTGGTTTATTTTTTGTTAAACCAATGGCTAGAGCCTCACTATGAATTTCAGGATTTAAAGTATCCCATGGGTATAAATCAGGATTAGACCCACGCCACTCCCTAAAATTTAAATCATAATAAAGAGCTGCCTCATCATTTACTTGTTTGGCTAACTTTTGAACCATATTGCCATATTTCATTAATGCTGGGGCAGCTTGTGGATTTCTTTCAGTATAAATCCCAACAAAAATAAAAAATGCCTGAACCCACTGTTCAATATTTCTTACTTCTTGTGTTTGCTTGGAAGTTTTTAAGGAACATTCCCCAAGCGTATTTTCCGTTATTTCGATCTTTTTTCGACCAGTCTTTTTAGTCCCTAGCAACTGACCAAAATCAACAAATTCATTTGCCCATATCTTGCCTTTTAACTTATGGTCAAGCCCAATCCCTAACGGTCTATTAATGCTAGGATTTGAGACATTAGCCTCACAAACATTTTGAAGTTGACTAAAATTTGTTGTATTGTGTACATTAAGTGGATTCATATCATTTGTCACATGCTCAGAAACAACAGGTGGAGCTGTGTTACAAGTATTATTAACATTAATATTGTTTATACCAGAAGTTGACTGGATTTCCTGACTGCTGCTCTGACTAGATGTACCGACATTTCTTGCATTGGAAGGGGTCTGTTCCTCCCTATTGGCTAAATTGCTATTTGGCAAAGTTACCACACCCATTGTCTGTAGTGTAGCCATGACACCTTGAGCTACAGCTGGAACCAGTGCTGGCACTAATGCTGCCACCAATGAATTTATATTTTGTCCATCAATGGATGTGACCTCTTGCTCGGATGTCGACGGGCTACTTGCTGTCTCTGCCACTTGCTTTCGAGACCCTCCTAGTCTCCGCCTTTTCTTTGGTGGTCCTGTACTCATGATTCTAATAGCTGCAAATAAACATTTTTATAATGTATGTTCAATACCACTTTAATATAATTATTAAACATGGCACATAAATTTGTACACTTTGTAAATGATAGAATTATCATTTATTGCATACCTTGTACATCACACTAATACAGATAAAAATTATCTGCAAACTGTGTCAGGAAAATTTTGACATACATGTACATTTGTACACATCCAAAACATGTAGATCATAATCATGATAATAAGATAAAATTATCTCTGTGACAAATCTCCAGTACACCTACATGGAACCATTTTGTTGTTATAATATACAAATGATATAGAAATATATCATAAAATGCAAACAGATAGAAATATCTGGAAATATACACCTGTATATTTTCGATATAGAAATATATCACTTTAATATAGATATTGATGCATAAAATTATGCCTAAAACTTAAAATGCAAACAGATAGAAATATCTGAAAATATATGATACACCTGTATATTTTCGATATAGAATTATATCACTTTATAATAAATATTGAGGCATAAAATTATGCCTAAAACTTTGACAAACATATGGATGGCTTATACATAATTGAAGTATAATTACTTCATTGTATCCTTATCATAGATAATTTTACTTACAAAGAACTAATTAACCATAAACATGTAACGTTTATCTCAAGCTGTGAAGTTCTACAGATTATCACCCAAAGTCAAAGAGTTAATTGTTCCTCAAATGGACGATAGCTCCCCGCAGCGCTTTATAATACTTGTGCTGGCCGATCTCATTAAAATGTACCCCGTCACAAAAATTGTCTATAGTCGTATCTTTCAGTCCTTTTAATTTCCAATACACAAAATCGTTTTCCGCTGATAAATAATGTTTGAGTTGTTTGTTAAATAAAACTACTAAATTGTTGAACACTTCTGGAGGACAATCCCGAGTTCGGGTACGCGGTAACAGTTGACACACATATATTTTTTCTAAAGAGTATTTATTCCTCAAATGAGTGCACAAAGTGACGAATCTCAGTACTAGCTCTTCAACGGTCTTCTTATTAGAGTTGACACAGTCAAGATCGTTACCTCCGATGTGGATAATCAGATATCTATGGTTCCCTGTTTGTAACTTATGTTCTAACAGTTCTAAATGTTCCTTCTTGCCGAACTTTCCTCCACTTTTCCCGAAAACGGATATATTTTCCCCCGATTCAAGGTTAAACAGATTGTCTTTATGGTTGACATCCAACAAATGAAAGTATAACCTTTTCACTAACGAACTACCAAAAATCAAAATTGACATTACATAATCAGATTCACTGTAAACGTTAAGTTTTTTCTATCTCTAAATGTCCCACATCGTTACGTATCCATAAATCTTTTGAAATAATAAATCAGCACCTTTTGAAATTATAAATCACCAATTTTGAGAACAATTTGTAAACAATCATTTAGCGCTTCAATTTGATAATGGCTGTTCAATTAATTAAACCTACTACAATAAACAATATTGGACGATTCCATTCAATATGGACTGATCCATGTAACCAATTACACGTGCATATCATACAATGAACAAGGAAAGATAACTCTAAAGTAAAAATGGTCATAAAATCATTTATATACATAAATGTGAATTTATGTAAATGCATTGATAACTATGAACATTTCTTCTTAAAATGCAAAATGTTGGAGCCTTTTTGGGAGCTTACAAACAACATTCTAAAACAATACGGATTTGGTAAAGAGATTAAACTCGAATATCTAGTCATTGGCTATAAAATACTAGATCCAAGTTACACTGACTTCAATACTCTTTTCACACTTTTAGGCTTTTCTATCTACAAAACGTATTATGTTTCCGAACAACGTACAAAACCAAAGGATATTTTCAAAATTTTCAAACAAGAACTTTATCTGTATCTTTCCATAATAGATCGTGTAAAGGAAAACAGCATTATCCACTTTTTTAGAACGATGCTTAGTTAACTTACTTACCCAGTCACTTATTTTAAATCCGTCCTATATGAGTGACACATTAAATGTATAAAATACCCATTCATAAATTAAGTCTACGTGGTCTCTATAGAAAACCAGTAAAGCGTAAATAACGGAATTTAAAAGTACAAATTAATCAATACAAAACTGTGTAATAGTTGTTTATGTTATTCTTATTGGGATAATTTTGAGCAAGTTTATTACTTAAGAAAAAAATAAAATAAAGTTTTATATGCTTATAATTGTAAATTTTAACACGATGTATTTAAAATCTGATGTACTTGAACTAACAAACTTTTGTTGATTATTGTCTATGTAATACCCAGCTTACATAGACACTAATATTACTGGGTACATCATCTATAAAAGCTGTAATAGTTGATGTAATTGTGAACAGCTATAGTGCAATAAATTGTTATATGTTAAAAAAAAAACTTTTCTCGATAATTATGCTTCTTTGGACAAAAACTTAAAAAAAAAAACGTTACTGTTTAACCTTTAAAGTATCATCACCCATATAACTGGTCATCTGACACCTTCGTTCCAATGAACACTCTTTTTTAGAGCTCAACAAGCTCCTTTTTAGCTCACCTTACCCGAAGGGACATGTGATCTATTGTCATCACTTGGCGTCCGTCGTACGTCGACCGTCCGTCGACTGTAAACTTTTTTAAAATGTTAACTCCTCTGACACCGTAAGTCCAATTGCAACTAAACTTGGTATGCTTGCTCATTAGCATTCGGTGCTTAGGACTGATGTGGTTTTCTATTCGTCGTAAAACATGGCCGCCATGGCTAAAATAGAACATAGGGATGAAATGCAGTTTTTTTTGCAAATAACTAAAAACGGCTACAGATATCAAAATTCTGGCAAAATAAAAGTGATCAGCACCTCAAGATCTACCTACCCTGAAAATTTGAAGAAAATCCAACCACCCATGTAGAAGTAATTGCCCTTTTTGTGGATTTTTTTTTTTGCAAATTTTGTACCTGTTTTGCTCAATATCTTGAAAACTATACAAGATATTTGAGAAATTTAAATTGCATATTGTTTAGCCAAACCACAATCTACAAAATATGTGTAGATTTTCTCATTACATTGAAAACATTAACTCCTCTGACACTATAAGTCCAATTGAAACCAAACTTAGTATTGTTGTTTATTAGCATTAGGGGTATAGAACTGATGTTGGGATTTTTGATTGGTCGTAAAACATGGCCGCTGTGGCTAGAAATAGAACATTGGGTTAAACTGCATTTTTTTTTGCTAATAACTCAATAGGGTGACAGATTTTTAAATTTTGATTGAGAACAAAAGTGATCAGCACCTTAAGATCCACCATAATGTCAGATTACCCCCTTATTAAACCTATGACGCCTTTCAATGTCAAAAAGATTTTGCCTAATAACCTTTACTTCGGGCACATATGTCAGGTGAGCGATTCAGGCTCCTGGGAGCCTCTTGTTTAAGCAAGAAACAACATTTCCGTAACAGCTTTAACCTTTATAAGGAGTCATCTGACAACTTTGACCCAGGGTGACTTTTGTAGAGCCTTTTGTTCTGAAAGAGTAAAGTTCAATTCGATTTTCTCAATTTCTTATCCTGTTTGATTTACTTGACAGAAGCAGTAATCTGACCGATCCATTTTCTCTTTTAAGCAACTGTGGACATATTTTGACGGATTGAAAATCGACACCCTAAGGATTAAACATTCCACGTTCCATAAATTTCTGTTCAGTTGTTTCAGATGATAAGGTTTTAGAAATTTTGTTAACGGACGACAGACGACGACAACGGACGACCAATGGTGGCAATAGCTCAAATGGACCATCACATGGACGTTCGGTCTAGGTTTGCTTCTTGTTGAAGAAGCAGCAACGTTATAAATTTGCTTGTGACAACAGAAAATTACTTTTATCCGATTTACTTTAAGTTTTGACTAAACAATTCGCTGACGGGACAATAGGCAAACAACAATCGCTCCATAAAAAGGGAATTGCATTGGACATCCTTTGAAAAAGTTTGGAACCGGTCGCACTTACCAAAATATTCTAAAATTAAACATGTTAACTAATCTCCTTTCTAGAGTTCTGGTTATTCCATTGAGACCAAGAAATAAAATATATTACATCAAATTACTTTGTTTTAAAATCAAAAACGAAAAACGAAGATTAACTAAATGTCCATACACCTGCAATCAAACATAAAAGGTTATGATTTTGTTTTCAGTGCGTCACTCAATAATAATGTGAATTCCATCTAAAACAAATAAACAAAGCATTAACAGCGGTTTTAATTTCTGTAATCACCTTTTGGATTTCCCTGCAGTCATTCCCTAGATTTCACATAATATGTAGACATATATATATTAATTTTTTAAACAAATTCATGCCACTAGCTGTTTAAATTTGGCATGTAGCTTTATCTTATTATACCATATGGTTTAAAGAAACATAATGCCCTTAAAACTTCTTCCTGTTTACCAAGCAATGGTAATTTCACACGATATACTGAACATACATATAAAAACTGTATACCGCAGTTATCTTGGCAAATCTCTGTCACAGCCCTTTCAAAACACTACTGTCTGCTGTAAGCCTGCCGCAAGTCTGCAGTAAGCTTGCAGCAGACTTTTTAGTTCGCAGAAAGAAAAGATAATAGTTCGCAGATGTTTGCGGCTACCTGCAAACTTTCTGCGAGTTTGCCGTAAATCTGCAGCAAATAATACAAAGTTTGCAGATATGTAGGAAAAGTTAACTGTTTGCAGCAAGTTTGCAGCAATTGATAATTTTAACCCTGGTACACTTGATGATGTCATCTATGACATCATCAGTTTTGGAGGCAAAGATTCTTCTAATGGAAGTTCACATGTTATTAGCTCAAATCAGTATTTTAAAAAGGATTTAATGGCGTACATTTTAAAAGATGAAGATAAAGCAAGTAAAATAATATTATTCTTGCAATATGATAAGCTAAATTTCTTGCCAATTTTTACTCCAAGGTTGCATAAATGTATATGGATGAATTATTATCTTTTTAAAGTAGAGATATGCAAACAAATGAAAAATGAATAGCATTTTTGATCAGTTTAAGAGTTCAAATTTTAGAAATCATTGGCAGTTTTAGAAGGTCCTTTTAATTTAAGGTACATGTATAGTTCTTTCCACTTTTCTACAAAAGTATTATATAGTTCTCATCTATTGTTTTTTTTTGTTTTTAATGGTTCACATCTTGAATAATTTTTATTTAATAGATTTTTTCAAGCTTGAAAAAATGTCTTATGCATGCAATTTACTAAAGACCATATATGTATAATTAAATTTTGTTATACATGCATCACTTAATATAAATTGTTCATTCATGCAGATTTACTGCAACATCTGATGAAAATGTCCATATAAGGTTATGAAGAGTTTGCAGCAGACCTGCTGCAAACCTAATTTGCATGGTAAAAAGTCGCAGCAGACTTACGGCAAAGTTCGCAGAAAACTTGCTGCAGGTTTGCAGCTAGCTGCGATGTTCGCGAGAGCTTGCAGGTGCATGCCCATATAAGGTCAAAGAATTTATCTGCTGCAGACTTACGGCAAACCTAATTTGCATGGTAAAAAGTCGCCGTAAGTCTGCAGCAGACAGTTTACCGCTAATTTACAGCAACTTTGCTGCAGATCAGCGGCAACAGGTTGCGGAAGACCTCTTTTTTTGGTAAGGGAAGGTCTGTCTTTTTACATTTATACCAAAGGGTTGAAAAGTGCCTAAAAAATTTATTATTCTTTGCTCAAGAAACTGTCTTTGTTTTTCGCCGGTGCATGTTTCAAGGAGAACGGTCACCTGCATATCCTGGACGCTATGGTTTGGCAATGAAAAGTGCTGGCAGACTGGGCAATCGTCGCATTTGAGAACACTTCTCCTGTGTTCAGCATATTTGTCACCCAGCCTACGATAGGTTTCTCCTACGTAAATTTTAAGGCACTTGGCACAGCGGATGGCGTAAATGACATTTTCGGAGATGCAGGTATAACCGTTCTTCATTTTGAAAGTGTTGGAGAGGCCAACTATCTCTTCAGTCTCCCAAGTAAAGGCACATGTGACACAGATGGATCGACCACATTACCGTAACTCACATACTTCCTGCTAAGCAAAATTCAAAAACTCAGACGACATATGTCCTTTATCATGTTTATGGTAACCGCTATTTTAATATGAAATTGAGACTACTCTTTTATGCAAAATGATACGCTTACCTTAACAAATCTGTTATTGCAATTATTCTTGTCGGTCTGTGGGCAACGCTGTTTGGCAAGACATTACAATTGTCTAGTAATACCTTTACAAATAAATGGGATATAGACTCATGACCTTGTGACAGATGAAATGTAGAGTTATTATACTAAAATAATAAAAGATGTTGCACCGTGGTTTGGAAATGAGTAGATAAAAGAACTGTTTAGAAGGTAAAACCACATATTAAAGGTAAAATCCAAATAATTAATCACAATGAAAGGTAAAAATTGAAACAAAACAATAAAAAGGTGCCCAAATTTGTGGACCTCACGTCCTTCTTCAGGGACAATAAAAGAGAAAAGATGCGTTTTGTGTTTCCTATGATTGTGAAAATGATCTCAACGCATTTATAAGCTTTGTCTCTTCCTATCACACTGCAATTCTATACATCTTCACCATGTCTCAATAGAAACTTTCCTTCCTTGACTTGGAATGAAGCATCAAGAAACTTCTATATTTTACAAACCTACAGATGCTCATTGCTACATGAATTACCAATCTTGTCATCCTAAGAGCTGCAAAACTGCCATTTCTAAGTCTCAGTTTCTGAGGCTTAAACGTATTTGTAGCGACAAGGGTGACTTCAAAGTTCAGAGCAGTACCATGAAATCATTCTTTGTCAAAAGGGGTTATCCTAATAACATCTTGGATAAAGCCATCGACTCAGTTTCTCATGTGACACGACCACGAGCTTTGGAACTCAGGACTAGACACAAGAATGACCGTATTCCCTTGGTTCGTACATACCACCCTCACAACATTGCTATACGGAACATTCTGCTGCGCAACTTCAAATTTATTGTAATGGAAGGTGAACACATGTCGACTGTGTTTAAATCGCCACCTCTGACTGCATTCCAAAAAGGTAAGAGCTTGAGGCAACATCTACTTTCCAGCACAATAATGTCACTAAACGTCCTCGCTCAAATTTTTCAGACATCAGGGGTTGTGGTAGACCCATTTTTGCTGCATGTGATTTCACTTCAAACCCTTTCAAGTTGGAGAACGGTTTTACCTGGACATCTGAAAACGTAATATAGAGGGGACTGAAAGAATTTATTTCGTTCTCCGTTATTGGCAATTTTTATTTTCCGTGAATTGGGATTTGTTGAAATATTTTTCCGTGCATTGTGATTAGATATTGCACGTGAACCGTTCTCTGCAAAGAATTTTGTCCGTGATTCGTTGTAGGCATGCTTTACAGTAATACACAGTCAAACTTTTATCCTTGAACAAAAAATTAGTCATATTTCCGTGTTTCGTTATTTGCATTTTTTATTCTTCGTGATTCGTGAGCAGGACCCCCCATCAGGACCCCCAATATACGCCATCCGCTGTGCTAAGTGTTCGAAAATCTACGTAGGTGAGACTTATCGTTGACTGGGAGACAGATTTGCCAGTCAGGCAACCCTTTGTTTGCCGAACCACAGCATCCAAGACATGCAGGTTACCGTACTCCTTTACACTACACTACAAAAACATAAACATTTTTTTAAGCAAAGAATTATCAATTTTTTATGAACATTGCAACCCTTTGGAATCAATATAAAAAGACAGATGTTTACTTAATATAAAGTTACAGATTTACGTTGATGACGTATGATATCCTTCACAGATCTGGTCATTTTAAACGAAATTTAAGTCTCTTTAACTGGTGATGTACCCAGGGTCGGCACTTGTCATTTGGTTCTCGTCAGTTGATGTGTCCTCATCTTTTCTCTTTTATTGCCCCTGAAGAAGGACGTGATGTTCGAAAATTCCGACACCTATTTATTGTTTTGGTTCAATTTTTACCTTTTATTGCGATTTATTATTAGGATATTACCTTTTAAATGTGGTTTTACCTTCTAAACAGTTACGTTACTAGTTGTTTTGGTCAAATATAACTCCTTTTGATATTACTTTACAAAATTACACAATAGAAAATAATGAGATGATGATTAAGTGTACGCAACACAGCTCACATAAAAACCGGTAATATAGAAGAACAACTATGAATAACCACCAGCAGCCTACAACGAGGCCAGTCGACGCTGCTGAAGGAACAGAAAACATCAAAAAGACAAGTACAATCAACCACTCTAATAACCACTCACAAACAAGTTGGACAAATAACCACTCTTAAACCAAAAATCAAGTCCGTGATGATGAAAATCTTATATTTTTTTCTAAAGCCTTACGTTTCTCTACTGACACCTTTTTTTCACATTTGCAGGAGATATTTTTCTACAACAAATTGATATACCAATGGGTTTTCTTTGGTTTGCTTTTCTCTTGGACATTCGGGATTGACTCTCTAAGTTTGATAATTTTGTTATTACAAATGTACCTCTATTTAGACAGGCCATATACATAAAAACATATTAAATTTCTCTACGAGATACTTCTCCAACATCATTAACCAGGACAGGCTAATGCCATTATACTTGCATATATAAATTTATGAAGTCATTATAGATATTGGTTAGAAAGTCACAAGCAATGAAAAGCATATTTACTAATAGGTGATTATAAACCATTGTTGTGGATTCCACATTACAATTTTCACAATGAGTCATTAAAACATACACATGTTTTATGGACTTCTGATAGAAAAAAGTTTCCATCTAATTGTTTACCTAAAGATATACATGACATAACAAAACCATGCTAAGTGATTCTAAAAGTAATCACTTGATAAGTTTTGCGTGTTTTACAATACCAAAGGCTACTATAAATCTGCAAAAAAAGAGAAGGTTACAAATAGTTTTTCTTAATATATATGGTAAACGTCAACATTTCAAACTACAATATACTGACAATGTAAACAAGTGCCCCTTCAGCAAATATATTTTTCCGGATTTGCATAACATTTTATTATACACATTATTAATTGTATTGCATCATTTTGAGTAAAACTTTATTTAAGGATGGAAAATATGAATCTCACAACTCGATTAAGTTCTTTATATCATCATCAACGGCTTTGATATTATTTCAAATAGACCGTGGAAAAAAATTGAAACACATTCTATCCATAATTTTATTGATGATGAATTAAACATTTAGTTCAAAATTCAAATAACGTAACAACCACAAAAGCAAATTTGGTCTAAGGTCTTAGACAAAAATGTTTCAACATATCAAAAGTTTTGATGCTTCTCAAATTTAATAACATCGTTTTTTTCAAAACCCTAAAATGTTAATTTTATCCATCCATTTTTTCATGTTTATCCTCTAAACTATGGTCCAATTAAACTGTTGGTATATCCGAATTAGTACTACCTATAACTAACTGTTAGTATTATTTGCCTTATAACGGTTTTCATTTCCTAAATTGACTTCAGTTGTGTCTATGTATTAAGTTAGTTCGATATCCTTAGTGCTGGGTTGGGCTTGCCTGTTTGAATGTTTTGGGTATGAGTACATAATCTTTTCCTTTTGATTCGAATGCTGCTGATGAGAAGTTACTGCTTGGAAAATGTAAATACAGCATCACCAAATTAACCCCTAATATTATATTGCTTTGGTATTTTGTATTAAGTGAATAGCATACTAATGATTCAGAAAAAGTTGACAGGTTCGCTTGAACAGTTTGCGCCCTTCTTGAAAATTGTATCTCCCACGGAGTGCGATCTCTCACATGGTCTTCAAAGATACTCTTAATCTTAAAATGAAAAGGCATTAAACACGATAGTTTGACAACACTTTAAAACAACAAATTACAGAAGCTTTTAATATCAATATTTGGCATAAACTAAATATTTTACCTTTAAAGGCATAATTTCTATGGAAAAAAACATTTTTTTCATTCACAACTGTCTTCCTGTACCGTATTTGACACACTGAATTGACGGTTGTTCTATAGCAAGCAAGAACTGCCTATAGTTCTGACTTCGAGGTTCGAGGTGTTGAATGCTTTTCCGTTGTTTTCGAATTTCTGTTTTTTTTATGCTGTCTGGTTTTTTTTCACCCTGTTCTCGATTGTGTTTACTGCTTTTGTCTCTGCCTCTGCTTATTTGCTTTTCTTTGAATCTGAAATGCGACAAAAAATTAAATTAAATCAAAGTGTTATAAATAATAAAGATGACAATGTATTTGTTAGTTCGCTTTAAAAATTGGCTAATTTTGCTCAAACTTAAAATCGATCAAACCAACCATCTTACATAATCTGCAATAATAGAAAATTATCACACCCCGAAATTTTTTAGCACATCCTGTTGCAATATTTGCAACAAGGGTTACACACACATGTTATTGAAAATCATCCATGCGCTCAAAAACAAACAGAGAAAAACTTCAATAATAGGACTGCAATATTCACAATTAAGAAAACAATAAAAATATATAAAAGCCACAAAAATCTAAACACATGCCCCAAAAAATGATTTCACAAACTTGGTCGATGAACAGTCAACCTCTCAGTTTCCTTGAACCATAAGGCATGATATCCTCTTAAATTTATTTATAAACCTTCGACTAATATATGAAACGCATCTTAATACAGAAAAAAGGTTCGTCAACATGTGTTAAAAATCAGTCTTTGGTTAGGCTTCGAACGTTAACAAGCACTCTCTCAAGTGAAATTGAACTTTGATGTTTATTATATACTTAATTTTTGTTTTGTGCTTTGTCTTCATAGGAGGAAAGTTGGGCCTAAAAAAACTAACCCTTCCATATTTTATATGTGCATGTCCTAAGCCAGGAATCTTTGACAAAGCTTTTGTTTGTACTTATCTGTTCCTTGTTTAGGAAGGGGGTCTATCTGTGACTACTAGTAATTCTGGACTGTATTTGAATTATATGCATTTTATTTAGACCTCGGGCCAATTGCAGAACGACGAGTAGCGCCTACTGGTCTAATTGAAGGTTGTTGGCGGTTGTTCGTTGTGTTTTTTTTCTAAATTGTCGTTGTTATGTAAGCAACGTTGTGTACACTTCACTTATTCAACATCTCATTATTTTCTATAAACGATGACCACTTGTAAGATTTCAAATTGACTTATAAAAATAATTGATGAAGAAATATTTCTCTCAAAATTAAACACACCTAGCTAGCAGCTACTCGACTTTCTCTTGGAAATGTTAAGTTTGTATAAACTGAATTTCAAGAAGAACAAATGCATCAATGGGGACTTTGAGTGTCAAAAGTCCGAAAGGGCAACGACAAAACCAGTAAGCGTGGACGAGATCATCACGAATTGTTTTAATAATTAATAGAGACATCGAAAAATTAACATGGACGCCCCCCCCCCAACATTGACCTTTTGTTGTATATATGTCATGTTTGTGAGGTATCAGTTTTAAATGTACCTCATAAATTACACTGAATATTTTTTGCGACCTTGCTGTTTTACACGAAACCTTCAACAACGTAGTAAAAAGACCTAAATTACATCAATTAAATAACAGTTAACCATATAGTATTTTCGCATTAGAATGTCAGAAAAGCTCATAATGACCATTTTACTTTTTATGATTTGTAATTGTTTACTAAAAATGTTATTAAAACGTAACAATGTGTGTCAAGTTGATAGACAGGGCATGACTCTAAATATAAATTTTTTATCTGTTTTACGTTGTTATGATAAGTAGGTACATCTGCGTCAGTGGACAGAGTCACTCTATTATTGTATAAATACTTATTTCTGATCATGCAAGACCATTTGTAACGTCAGACCAACACGATGTGTGAGGTTAGTATCCACTTGTTTACTATCAACAAGTACTGGGTTCTAAGACATAAACAAGCCAATTGCTATATGGCCCATTATTTTACAATTACAAATGGGGTAAACCAGTTAGTTTGGATATGCTATATATCGATATTTCAAAGAGTAACCTCTCATAAGAAGCATTTAAATCAAAACTATGGAATGTCAAATTCCGAAACTGTTGAAAACCAAAAGAACTCAAAACCATAACGTTCGAACAAGTAAGCCAAATCCAGCAACGAGGATATCGACCATGTGCATAACAAGGAAAGAAACATGATATTTTGAACAATTTTGAATTTAAAAATCGGAAATTTCAGCGACAAAAATATTAGAAATTTTATGGTAAATCGTAGCGTTTAAAAATAACAAGCAAGTACATTCATCAATTGTTCTTAAAACCGGAAATGATTAATAGAATCGCGATAGAACGTCGTATCTTTAGCATGTACCCTTGGCCATTATTTAACTATCCATCGGAAAGATTTAGTATATATGCAGAATTTATTATTTATATTTTTTGGGACTTTATATGACTGCAAAGCAACGTTAGCGTACATATATTAAGTGGTTTAACCAGTCTGTAGAACAGATATGAATGATGAAACATATAAGACGAAATGATGACAAAAATTCTGGCAAGTAAATCCATACGTAAAGCTTTTATGGAAATGAAGAACTAAATAAAACCAATAAATTTCAATATCTTTTTCTTTGTTTTTTCTTTCTTCTATTGTATTTTAATCATTCATCAGACTATAGATTACCAAACTGCTAAAAATTACAATTTTAAAATTGACGAACACATCCACTATCAAAAGAAATGGAACTTCACCAAAAACATTCTTATTCTATATAGCTAATCGTACGTTCGAAATGTTTGCCTATGTTAAGTTTATTATGGACAATTAACTGTCCTATTTATTTATGGATATACGTTAACATTGTGTAACACATTTTCATGGTCAAAATGTGACCTTTGTAAACGTGGCGCTTATCATGTGACTGCCCTTAACCTATAAAAAACTGTTACTTTTAATCAAGTCTGAATTTCCATTAGCTTCAGTCATGTTTCTTCCTTAAATGAAAATTTAGTTCTAAATTTATTTATGTTGCAATTGCTTCCCATACTGTATTTTAGTAAACGATAAAATCAATAATGATTACCATAATTGGTTAAGCCAATCAATGCACAGTATTTTGTCACGTGTCTAAACAAAAATTTTCTTCGACAAGAAGCTTTCGCCATTTTGTTTGTTCAAAAGAAATTTTTATCCCACCTCCTCCCCTTCTTAAAACCACCATTGTCACTTACTCTCTTATTATATTTTATTTACACTTTGGATTGTGATCCTTTTATTTTGACACATATTTTAAATTTTCAATGTGTAATCTAGGTTAATGATTTAATGTTTGGTTTGTCGGATTGTTTTTACAATTTATTACTTATATAATTATAACATTTATAACATGGATGTACAATTATGTTTCTCAATTAAGGTTTTATAGGCCTTTTTTATATGTGGCCTTTTTTGATATGCCACCTTTTTTGTAGGCTGGCTTTTCAAGGGAGTTAATTCAAAATTTTTAATTTTAATATTATGTAAAGGTTAACTCCCTTGTGTCTGTACATAATTTCTTTTCGTCATTTTAATAAATGACATTTTGATTGGATTGTTTGTTTTATTTCATTAGCAGCCTTTACAAATAACAGAGCAAGGAGTTATCTAGGGAGAAGCTGTCACTTAGCATCAGTTGGTCTTTCATTATTCTAATCACATTGAGCAATGGTGAACATAAAGATTTTTTATATAAATGTATAGATATATGTTTTACATTTTTCAAATATTTTACTGTTTCCTATTTGATGGGATATTTTTTTTGTCATAAGTTTGTCTTTATGAATAAAAGACGGATAAGGAACTTTGCTATTGATATATGAAGAAAGTAACTTTTATTTATTATGTCATTTGTCATACATGTAACATTAAAAAAAATACCAAACAGACCTACCTGACGCGTAAATGAGTTTCTAATGTGTGTCAAATTTCTTCGTTTAGAAGCTTGTACATGTAAAATACAAGTAAAATACTGAGTATAAAAAGGTTCAGTAAATTTACCGTGAGCACTAATAAGTGGATCAAGATTTCAACCGAGTAAAGAAAATAGAAAATAATGAGATGTGGAAAAAGTGTACGCGACACAGCCCACAATCAAGTCGCAATTCAGAAAAACCACAATGGACAACCGCCAACAGCCTTTAACGAGGCCAGTAGGCGCTGCTCTCGGTTCTGCGATTGGCTCATGGTCTAAATAAAACGCATATATTTCAAATCCAGTCCTGAAATAGTAATAGATAGACCCCCTTCTTTTACAAGGAACAGAAAACATCAAAAATACAAGTACAAACGAAAGCTTCGTCAAGGACTCATGGCGTAGGACAGGCATATATAATATGTAGCGGGGTTAAACTAGTTTTTGGGACCAACCTTCCCCCTATCAATATTATAAAAGTAGACATAAGTCTATACGACTGAGTATAGATATCACATCTTCATTAAAGAAGCAGCGAAATATCAACGAGACACTCCGATACAGAAAGAAAACCCATTTAAAGATAAAGATAAAATCTTATCAACCTGGTATCAATAGGATAAAAACCTTTTACAATGTACTGTATCCATAGAAATAAAAAAGTAACGAAACGTTTTACCTTTTTAAGATATGATAACAAGACCCTGACCTCGTTTCAACCCATCTTCTATATAATATGGCATGATTTGTACTTTTATGTAATGCTTATTTGAAGATCGACAGTGAAATCATATTTGATTAGATTTTTTTGGAATTTTCTCTTTGAAATGTAGCATAATCGAACCGAGTTCGTACATAGGAAAGGTTCTTCAAAGATAAGTTCTTTTAGAAGATTTTCTAATTTCTGTTGTTATAGTTGGTTCAAGTTATGTGAGTACAAAATTTAAGCTTTGATCACAGAGTCGCTGTGATGTACGCTTACAAATCTAGGTGGTATAATTAATATCTTTGATAGCTTGCATGCAACAATTTGTAAGCTCAGAACATCATCAATTTAATGAAGCTGAGGTTAACGATATGCATGAAGCTGGTCTATGGTTTTTTTCCTAAAAGTGTACATTGTAGTTCGTTTAATACATGTATGAATTGAAAACGAAATTGGTTAACATTAGAACATATTGTTAGTTTTTTTTGTTTTTTTTTATATGAAAAAAAGACATTCATCAAAATGTACAAAATGATTACTGTTTAGAACTTTAGTATTTCGATTATTTGCTTTTGTTTACATTTTTTTCTATTCCCAAATAAGCAATAAAGAGTATCGTGGTCTCATCATTATTCGTGGGGTATCAAGTTTCGTTGTTTTCGTGTGCGACCTTGACCAACGAAATTTGATACTCCACGAAAAAGAAATTTTATTTTTGTCTGTATTCTGCGAGCCTCACAACCACGAATTTACGAATTACAAACGGATATCTTTCATAAAATTGTTACCCACGAAAACACTAGAATCCACAATACCACCTTATTTTTCCAGTGCGTCGTTCTGCCTTATTGCAAAAACTTCGTATCATCAACTTGGCATTTTAAGATTAAATTGTACATAAGTATACATTGTTGATAAACTAAATAATTGAAATTTATAACACGACCGAGCGGTGAAATGATTCGAGAGAAATTAGTTCTTTAGCATTTATGGGAATTCATATTATGATGAATACTATAAAATAATCTTTATGTATCCATAAAAGTAGTTGAATTCTTACTGTTTTCATAAATATATTGAAGATAAAAAAAATCATTAAATTAAAAAGTAACCTTGACTTATAACATTTACCTATTGAATAGGTACAAATGCACAATTAAGAGTAAAACTAGGACACACATATGCATGAATCGTTAAGTGTGACACAATTGACAAATCTTTAGGAATTTTATAATGTGAACTTATGATAACAATTAACAGTTTTTTACTTATATTACCCACTAATTATAATACGCAAATATGTAACAATTTATGTACTTTTCAATGTCACATAAACTTATATGTTATCTACATAACCTCAAAGAAATAAATAGTTTAAACTTTATTACAACTATGTAAAATATATACAAAATGTGTTAATGCCTACTGAATGCGTTTATTTTTCTCGAAATTTTATTGAACGTTATGCTCAAAGTAATGGCAAATTTTACTGAAACAAATTTACATCAAATGTCGATTGCGAAGAAAAAATCAATCAACACATACAATACAACTCACAAGAACCGACAACACAATAACAATCGAACAGCAATCCACAATACTTACTCAAGTCGTAACGACAAGAAACGGACAACAGTTCATAATCCGGAAAATAAATGAAAAGATATTTTCTTTTAAATAGAAAAGAAGTTTTAGACTGTACAGACAGTTACAAATACCTAGGTATAATGTTTACATCATCTGGCTCCTTTACAGAGGCTAAAATGAACTTTATAAGGAGGCAGTTAAAGCATTATTTAAACTTAAAACATATGTTTTTTCTCTATTCCCTCTACCAAAAACAAGTCTGCATATATTTGATCATACTATAAAGCCAATATTACTATATTGTTCAGAAATTTGGGGTTGTTACATACCAAAGTCTGCAGATTCTAACTTTTTGTTTAACTACTCAAGAATGCCATGTGTCATGCCCTGTGACAAACTTCATATGAACATTTGTAAATATATACTTGGTGCTAGCAAAAAATGTTCTAATTTTGCTACTTTTAGCGAATAAGGCAGAACACCATTTGCTTTAGATTGCTTTAATTCAGTTTTTAAATATTGGAACCGTTTAGATACATCTAACAATAATTTACTAAAAGATGCATACATTGAAAATAAACAACTTCACTCTCAGGGATGTGTCACTTGGTACTCTTGTTTGTGAAGACTTTTGAAGACATTTGATAATAATATTGGAATTCACAAAATGCTTAAATATAAAAATAACACATTCAATTATAACATAAAAAAAACTCACCAAACATTTTATATAAATAAGTGGTATACCACTAGAAATAAATTATTAACAGGTAACAGTAAATTTCGGACATATTTGCAATTCAAATGAAATGATGGGTTCGAAAATTATCTTAACATTATATCTGATTTTAATCAACGAAAATACCTTTCTTAATTTTTTAGAATCAGTAACCATAAACTGAAAATAGAAACTGGGAGATTTACAAAACCAAAAACTCCCTTGGAGGACAGAATATGGATTGTGATAAGTGTTTTTCTGATGAAGTAGAACCGGAGGAACATTTTCTACTTAAATGTTCCTTCTTTGACATTTCAAGAAATACTCTTTTCAATAAAATATAAATCAATAAATTATTCTAATTATAATAACATGACCTATGATAAAGTCCTATGGCTAATGAATAACGAAAGTAAAGAAATATACTCACTCAAAAAAGAAACGCAACATGCAAAAATTTTAAAATTACATCGCATACTAAAGTCGAGTTTTACAGTGTTTGGCATTTTCAATTTTTTGGTAGAGCGCCTCTGATGAGTCTTGAATAGACGAAACGCGCGTCAGGCGTAGCAAAATTTATTGTCTGGAACTTTGTTGTCATTTGTATTTATATCATCAGTTGTTGAAATATCATTATGAAATTTGACTTGGCAATTGTAGCGGGGCCACTTTTTCTTAAATTGCTAAAATTTTTATAAAATGTCGACAAACTGAGTGCGCATGCCAATCAGAATCATGCCATGCAGTTTGTTTGCAAGACAGTAGTCAAACTGCCATCCCCATATTCAAAAGAACGTTCCGCACAAGATTTCAATGTCAGATTCTCATCACCCAAAAGTGTTTGCTTTCTTTCCGTGGTTTTTGATTGTACAATTAGGCGTTGGCGCATGCGCAGATCCAATTTAATCAGTAGATGCACGATTTGCCATAAGATCAAAATTTTCAGAAAGTCTTTAAAAAGCAAAAATGTATTATGTTTTACGTTTGTTATGTTATTGGTAAGGATTCTCATGTTCCCATTTGACTCTTGATGCACTACACTCCGCCCAATTTTTCAAAATCTCTGAACCTTCCTTCTCATATTGTTTGCCATTTGTTAGAATGTTTAGCAGAAGCTTTCTTTGTAAAAATTGGTATTTTAGTTCACGACATTGTTTTGGTGCTGATATCTTTCTGGATGAATAATCAATGGAGAATTCCCTTGTTCAAAACTCCTTCAACCGATATGTCGTGTGCAGGGAAATTCACGCCATATGTTGAGCCTGATTTTAACCACTTAAGACGGGATTATCGTTATGATAATGAAGGTATCAAAGAAAGGAAGATTTTTGCATGGTTATGGAACCAAAAAAGTAACCGTTTCAAATATTGGTTACCAGAATTAGTGGATGTTAGATGAGACTATGAATTTCTATGATTTTTCAAAGTTTCTAGCGCCACCCGATGTTTTTAAAAACGTAGGGTATGAGTGCAAAGGCTTCAATATGTGTGAAAATGGGGACCAGAAGATCGTATGCAGCGTTTTTTTCAGAAACCGAGAGAACACAAGTGAAGTGGTGATTTTATCATTTAGTCGGTATTACTTTAGATGGCGCTGCGCCCTTGTTGGCTGGTAAATTTGAATTTTGTTTATATCACATGTAAGATTAGCCATTTCTTAATGATTCTGCAAAATTTCACTTTCGTACGTAAATTTTTAGTTGAAATTCAATAGTTTTTATTTCAATGGTATTTAAAGTATCTTTATATGTTGCGTTTCTTTTTTGAGAGAGTATACTAAACAGCATTTGTGAATTCCTTTCGAATAGTCACTGTGTCATATAATATTATATATATTTGAGTCAACTTTGAAATACACACTTGTTACAATCAATCATACATTATATATCATATTTGAAATATTTATGTATAAAAACAACCTTATTTTAACGATATTTTATACAATCATCTTTATTTGTAATTAATGTTTTGTATGCCTCTTATGGGGCCCTTGATTTGGTTAATAAACTATATGTCACTACACACATGTTGCGTTACAAATGGTAAATTCATTTACGGTTATCCTAATTTGTCCCCGCCGCAACGCGACGGAGGGACCTAGTACTGGTTTTCGTCCGTCCCTCCGTGTGTCCGTGCGTCTGTCACACTTTTGTGAGCGCTACTACTCTGAGACCGCTCAACGGATTTTGATGAAACTTTGTAGGATTGTTTGTCGTGATATGTAGTTGATCATATTGCACCGCAATTTTGATTCAACAAATTTTATTGGAGTTATGGGACTTTATAGACTTTGTTCAACACTATGTGACCGCAACTCCTCTGAGACCGCTCAATGGATTTTAGATCAGATTAGATAAACGAAGTTAAGTGAAAACAAAATAACCAACAGTTGTAATAAACTGGGAGAGAGAAATTCCGTATATGTCTACGAGCACATAATGTCTGCATATGTCTTTAGTGAGGAACAGGTAACACTGAGAGAACAATTTCCATGCCAGACATGACGCTTTATCACCCCCAAAAAGCTCTGGAATTGCAAATCGGGGGCGATACTTAAAATTCATAGACTGGAGAAACATAAAGTTGTTTCCAAATACGTGAAATTGTCGATTGGAAAGTCATCATTTTGGTCATTGCCATTGTACACTGTCGAAATCTTAATTCATTTTCAATAACTTTATTTAATCCGTAGATCCTTAATACAATATCAAGTTACTTGAGATATATGAGGCGATCACTGAAATACGAAATGATTAGAAAACAATTCTCAAAATAATTCTAGGAAGTCTGCTTCATATTTACAAATTTAGATCTACAACTTGAAATTGACCCTCATGGAAAATTTTCAACAAAGCTCTATGACAAACGTGTTTACTTCAAGTTTTCAATCGTCAACTCTCCTTTTTGTGTAGCAACACTCCGTCCACTCCTGATTATGGAGTCTTCGTATCACAGTTGATTCGTTACTCCAGAGCTTGGGGGAAATTACATCGATTTTCTTGGCAAAGAGCGTCATGTTTGACACAGAAATTACTCACAGAGTTATGTTGTTCAACGGTGGCTGTCTTCACCTAAGAAATTATAAGGTAGACACAGTGCACTCGTAGACAAATATGGGAATTCTATCTCTCAAATGAGTGCAGATTTTGGTTTGTCGTAGAGTTTTGTTTTGTCTGTCTTTACCGGATTTGACAGTCTGACTTAGAAGGAAGCAATAAGACAGGTGTGCTACGGCATACAAGGACTGCTTACTTTTCCAGAGCACCTGAATTCACTCTTGTTACGACTTGTGTTCGCAAAAATGATTTGCGTTCGGATGATTTTGAGTTTTGTGTTTCTTCGTGCTGTTCTTGTTCGTGTTTACCGGTTTTGTCGTTGCCCTATCGGACTTTTGACACTGGAATGCCCCATTGGTGCCTCGTTGCTTCTTTCATGTATTTCGCTGGATTTCTTTTTTTTATCCAATAAAAAATAACGTTATAAAATATTCGTTGTCAACGTAATTGGTGTTTTATTGTTTGTGATTTTGATGACTTTGTTGTTGCTGTTTATTGTTGTGGTGGTAGTGCTTGTGTTTCTCTTTCGTGGACAAAAGCATACCGAATGTCCAGAACTGTCAAAAATTGACAGTATCATGTTCATCTAGAACCAAGTGTATACAAGAAAATGACTTTTTACTATTCAACTGCAAATCATTTGTACCATGTGTACAGATATCAATCCATTCAATCCGGATGGATATATGCGTGCTGCTATAAACAGCTGCCTGGTTGCAGATTGAAGATCACTGATCAATTACCACTTCAGGTGTTGTTGAAATGAGTCCCAGTTAGTATTTTACAAAATGGAACTTCCCCACTTGTAAGTTATTTGGTTTGTCAGTTACCTGGCCAAGTTTGTTAGTTTCATATGGCTACTCCGGTTACTTTCACTAATAAACTCACCGTCCTAATTATCCAGGGTGTGTCGAAATGGACGATGAGCACCATCAGTGGCGCCTGTTTATAGCAGAAAGCCATAAACTTCTTTTAATGGATACATATGATTTTTATCATGATTATACAGTTTTTCACCTTATTCTTTAGTTTAGGGGTAAATTAAGATATAGTGCAACTACACTTGTTATGTTTACGACAGGTTTCATAACAAGGCGTATAATACATAACGCATTATATCAATACGTAAGTGGTCTATTTCTCTTATTAATTGCTTAAAATGATACTTCTGATAGATTGGCAAGTAAAACTAATCGTTTTTTGTAATTATATTTATTTCATTGTCTTATTGGATAAATATAAATAAAAAGACATCAAATAAATCAGTATATCGAAGGTTTTCTTTAATATAATACTGATAAATATTGTTAAGGTCATTAACCTTTATTGTGTTTTAATTCTTGTACACGAGCGTCGATCGTGTAACTCTTTATGAAGCAAGCCGATAATTTTATTCAATCGGAAGTAATAAAATTTCATGAAAAACAAAGTTTTAATGCCCAATAGACATTTTTGTTTGCATATATATCTAATATCTTACAGTTTATGAGGTATATGAATTTCTAAGCTTTCCCGTGAAAATTAACAGAAAATATTTGGTTAATGGCTTGAAAGGATTGTATACATAACGGTTAACCATTGGACATAATTATTTACACTTAGGAACAGGAGCTTATATTTGTTTTGAATTTGTGTTTTTATCTGAGTTTTTGAATTTATATATGTAGAACTGAAATATGACAGGTTCTTAATTTTTGGCAAATTCCAAAACTGTGGCAGATCGTGAAGTCTTCATCAAATGTATGACCCAAAATCCGTGGCAGGCTTACGACGTAACAAATTTAAAGCATTTTTTTATTGATTATGACATCACACTTCATAAATTCAGTGATCCCAAATCTATGTCAGATTTTAACTATCCTTAATCAATTGCAATGTTTTATAAACCCGACATATATTAGTAAAAGGGTCAGTTAAGAACTCGGGAACCGCACGCCTCATCTATCGGATAAGCATAAGCGAGCGGTTTTGACTTCCGGTAACAGGTTAGCATCGAGGAGCTGCATCAACTATCAGATTAACACTAGGGAGCATCTCGACTACCAAGTTAGCAACAAGGGGCTCCCATCCATTGTGTTAGAATCAGGGAGCCACTACGACTATCATGCGAGCATCAGGGACCCGCCTCCACTATCAGATTAGCACCAGGGAGACACCTCGTTTATCATTTTAGCATTAGAGAGCCGCTTAGATTATCAGATCAGCATCAGCGACCCGCCTCGACTATCAGAATAGCATCAGGAAGCAACCTGGTCTATCATGTTAGTATTATGGAGCCCCCTCGTCTATTTTGTAAGCATCAGGGAGCCGCCTCGTCTATCAGACTAGCATCAGGAAGCAACCTGGTCTATCAAGTAAGTATATATGGAGCCCCCTCGTCTATCAGAAAGCATCAGATAGCCATATATATCGGCAATAAGGTTAGAATCAGGGTGCCGCCTTTATCAGATTAGCATAAGGGAGCCGCCTCGACTATCTAATTAGCATCAGGGAGCCGTTTGATTATCAGGTTATTAGGTTAAGAAAACGGACGTAAACGTTTTCCCGTAAAAATACAATTCCTGCATCTCCGATCGTCGATAAAGGAGATGTTTTTGTTAAGTTTATTATTATTATTGATTAAACGCATATTTTTTTCTTCATTTTCATACAATCAATTATGTTCTGAATTTTAAAAACACCAACTCAAATAGCAAAAGAACGATTTTAACCAATAGATTCATGTACAACAGTAAATGAAAGCTTTTTTTATTTGTTTCATAAAATGTTATAATATTAATTTAAGATGCAAAAAACACTTCATTATTTAATAGTCCCTAAAATATGCCATATATTTCAAATCATTAGAATGAACCCTCGATTTGTTGACGTTGAAATCTGCAATTGATTGGAGCCATACCATCTGCCGTACATTCGACAATCGGCCATAGATTTGGCGAATTGAATTACAGTTACGTTTGAATCCGCCAAAGATTTGTAATTTGACATGGACATGATGTATTCGGAATCCCGCAATAGATTTGATTTCAATTAAAGACTTTTGCCTGACAGATCATTAACGGTAATCTCGTTTCAGTCGGAGCTTTTTTTATTGTTAGCATTAAATAAATTTATACTTACTAATTTCTTATGATAAACAAAGTAAACCGCCGAAATTCTTCATAACTATTTCCATCGATAAATCGATTCTCCACTATGGTATAACGCTTTATCACATCCAATCTCCGATATTCTAGGTTGGTAACGGTGTCAGCGATCAAGATGTGGTCCTTGTTTGCAAAACGGAAGCGTTCGAGTGCAATAGTTGTCAGATCATAATACAGAATGGATTGTCGCTAATCAACTTACATTTTGTATATTGAAAGTGCCACGCATCATGCAAGCAAACAACTCCTTTTAGGACCTCAACGATATTACCAAATACTAGTAGGCTTTTTTTTATTATATTGATTTTTTTCTCTATAACACCAACCCCCTGGTTCTTATTTCTATTTCATTTCTCATTTTATCGTCCTTTATATGTTTGTCGCCCTGATATAATAACGACAGTGTTGCTTCTGTTGAATGCCAACACTATCCCACGAACGTAATCATTCAACGTTTCTATAATATAATCTTGAACTTCAGATAAATAACACAATGGATTTAATGAGGCCTGATTCATAATTAGATCTGCATCTCGAGATAGTCACGCGATATAGACTTTCAACTAAACTATATGAGAAATGTGACTAGTTCAACTTTCAAACCATACCGCCTTTTGTAGTAACAATCCGTCCGCTTCAGCATATGACGTTTTATTGCTTGTGGGATTTCCTTGGTAGAGCGTCACGTCTGATGCAAATATTGTATACCAAAGGTTTTGTTGCTCCTCGGTTGTTGTCTTCGCTAAATCTATACAATTCTATTTTATGGAAGACACGCATGCGCTCATTTTCAAATATTAGATTTCTCTCTTTCAGATGAATGCAGATGATGGTGTGTTTTATTTTGTCCTTCTTTGCCGGATTTTACCCGCTGAATTGTCCATAAGCAACAAGACGGGTGTGTTAAAGCGAGAAAGATCTGCATAGTCTTCGGGGGCACACGAGTTCACTGTGATTACGTCTTGAGATCGTATTGATAATTGCTATTCGTTTGTTTTGTATTTTTTAGTTTTCCGTTTCTTCGTGCTGTTTTCTGTTTGCTATTTTGCCTTTTGTCCTTTCAACATTTTGACATTCAAATTCCACAGTGACACCCATTTTCTTCTTAAAATATTCATGATACTTCTTCCAAATCAAAGAGCTTACTATTTTACTGACAAAAGCATTACTGATGTTTCTGTTTAGAAACTGTATTGGATCAATATCAAGATTTTTAATTCATCTGCAAAATTTGGAAAATTCCCCTCTTTATTAAAGAAATATCATTCTAAACGTATCTAAATATCTTCATTTTGGGAAAGCTTGATGGTGTCAACAATTTCAAAACAAGCAAAAATCTCGTATTTATGCAATGCTGATAAATAAATAATGAAAATTTTAAAAAAAAGTATCAAACTGCCCACACAAAAGGTAAATGACGCTCTCTCGTCGGATTTGTGTTACTTGAGTGTTTTAACTATCCATTCGATTAAAGAAAGGCAACTCAAGTTAACCCATTTTTTTTAAAAAATATCAGAAAAAAATAGTAGGTGATATTGAGTCACACGAGGCATGCACACACTATTTATATCTTAACCTATTTCCAATGCTGTGTTGCTCCATGGTTGATGTCTTCACTCAAGAAATTGCACGGTAGACACTGTGCACTCGTAGACAAATATGGGATTTCTATCTCTCAAATGAGTGCATATGTTGGTTGTCGTACAAAATTTACCAGATTTGACAGACTGAATTGGAAATAAGCAACACGACGGGTGTGCAATAGCAGGAAGGAACCGATTACTCTTCTGGAGCACCTGAGTTCACTCTTGTTACGGCTTCGCGTTGTTGTTTTCTGTTCGGTTAATTTTGTGTTTTGTGTTTCTTTGTGCTGTTCTTGTTCCTGTTTATCGGTTTTGTCGTTGCCCTTTCGGACTTTTGACACTTGAATGCCCCATTGGTGCATCTTTGCTTCTTTCCTTATTATGGCACTATTTGTCATACCTGAAGAATATTTTCTATTAATAAGAAAACTTTCATGGAGTGATTAGACGACAAACTTTATTCAATGACATGCCAGCAGTGATGTGGTTTTAAGTAACTGGACGTGCGATATACGTGAGGCTCATGGACAATTTGGAAAATAACTTATTTTGACATAATTTAGCAATTTACTAGCAATTATATCAAGATATTCATTTTCCTTGTCTAGAAAAGTATGAATGAAACTATGAGTAGCGATAAGGCCCTATTTTGGCCCATCTAAATGTGAAAAATAAAAAGTATTTCATACCCTAATATATACATTACTTTGAACAACAATTTTGAATTAAAAATAATGATTGATCTGAAGAAAAACGAAGAAAACTCAGATATTTTGAATATTTTGAAACTGCTGACTACGACGTTAGAAATTATAGTCTTTTTCAGTATGTCTTGCACGCGGAACCAGCTTGAAACTTTCACCAAAAATGTGTTTCAGTAATACAAGTTTTTGAACAAAATATGGAGCTGTTTCCGCATGCAAGGCTATACTTCCAGAAAGGATCACTCAGTTAGACTACTTTTCCATAGGCACAATGATAAAATCATTTGAGGTGGTTCATTTCAAGCACCATTTATCAATATAAAATATAAAATGTGTTTTTATACTACAGACGATTTTTTTCAACAAATTAAAACATGTACCTTTCCAACAAGACACTTTGTGGTAGCATTTGTCTAATTTTATTTTTGACTTTCATGGTGGGCTGAAAAGGGGTCTTTTCGCAACCCATCCTTTGATATTTATTTCCATTTAAGGATGATCACCCTTCATGTTTAAGAATTTCAGTCTAAGTCTAAACTCCTCTAGACTAAAACTTTAAATACTGAGAAAAAAAATTGCACAATGACCCATACTTTTTATGATATTTTCTGATTATAAAGACCTTTAAACCCAACTGTATAAAATTTCTTGAAACAACTTCATGGTATTTAAGGCCAAAAACGTCACAATGTAAAACTTAATATGTATAAATTTGAAGGAGTCTGATTTCCCGTCAAATTGACGTAATATATCTCGGAATTTAGCAGTCTGATTTCCCGTCAAATTGACGTAATATATCTCGGAATTTAGCACACAAGTTGACAATTATTTATCATTTCCATGACAAATCAGAAAAAAATGATGTTAAAATTTTCAGGAGTGACCATCCTAAATGTTAAAATTCGTGGTTCTTTGAACTGTTTTAACCAAAAATAAACCGATCTTTGAACCTTGTATCAGGATATTGAACTTTTGATGTCGTGTCTTATCCAGGCTAGTTCTGTGAACCTTAATGCTGGCTTATATAGTTGTATGAAAAAGCAAAATAAACTTAAACCGTGCATTTGAAAATCAAAATGGGGGGGTCTTTAAAAGCACCGTACGGTTTATTTTATTTTTTCGGTTTTTTTCCCTCACATTTATACAGATTGCATAAACAAAACGCATGTTGTAATTGTTCTACTGTTTCCTTGTTACATGTCAACATATATTTGTTCCTTATAAAATTTGTTCCTTTATGACATAATATTATAGCAAACTGAAAAAGCAGGAAAAATTGTTACATGATATAAAATCCATGTCTATAATAAATGTTCTCGACTTCTGTTAAGAACTTTTATTATGATTTTAATTATACTCTATGTCATGCTTAATTGGTTATAAGCATTTAACTGTTGAATTAGTCATGTGATACTAGTCACATGGTTAAATAGGAATAAGGTGTGCTTGATTAGTGTTCAAAACAAACATGGCACCAGAACATTCATATAATGATAAGGATTTATGCTTAAATATGTGAATATTTAATGAAGGTAAGCACTAAAAAGTCTTAATAAAAGCGTCTTTGCATACAAATATTACTGATCTACTGTAGATCGAGGTATCTTTTTGGTTTAAATTGTTTTTTGTTGTTCCTAGTTTTGCAATATTTGTTTAATTTTGCCACATGAACAATTTGTTGGCCATCATATTATATAAACTTTTTGTGGTTTACATTTCATATGGTGTAAAATGCCAACAAAAGTAAAATCTAAATAATGTTTGAAAAGATTCTGCTACTTTGAAATAACAACAATATGCTCTCTATAATATTATTTGACTGAAGTAGTGGTGTATATTATAATATTTTGGTTCGAACACCATAATATTCTATACTAAAATATCATAATATTCTGGCTCAAATGCCATAATATTCTAGCTCAAATACCATAATATTCTAAATCAAATGTCTTTATATTCTGAATTGAATATCATAATATTCTGGCTCAAATTTCATAATATTCTAAATCAAATGTCATTATATTCTTGCTCAAATGTCATAATATTCTGAATCGGATATCATACTTATCTGGGTCAAACTGACATGTCTTCGATGTCATAATACTATGGCTAAATTAATATAACATTCTGGGCCTAGCACTGTCCAAAACCATTTTAAGCATTCATGATTGTGCAACATTTTTCGGTAATTTATAAATAGTAGTAAAATCGGTATTAACACTTTTAGGTTACTGACTTCGTTGTATTTGTTTTCCGTGTATTTGTCAAAATTGAAAATTGTCATTTTTTTTTCAATCTACAGTCTTTTTGGAGTTACGACAGTCGATTGCCACATCGGTACACATTTGCTTCATTCAAATTTTGCTTGGCTATTTGCCGGAAAGACATATATGTTCAGAGGGCCACTAGTGAGGCTTAAATAGACAATGCACTTCGGGCATAGCGAAATCAATCGGCTGGAAGTTTGTTGTGAAAAATTATTAAATTTTACATTTTCTAAGAGAAAAAAAGTGTAAAAGTTGAGATATAATTAGTCTTAATTAAACAAGAAATTTTAAAATGAATAAAACATCAAACGAAGAACTAAAAGAAATGTAAGAAAAGGGTCAAATAAAAAATAATGAAATAAAGTATCAAGAAAAAAGGTCCCCTCTCCCAAATAATCCTATTTCGATAAATCTAGAGTTACTTTGATCTGGTATTTTTTTTACATTATCATAATTCAATAACTGCTATTGCTTGCTAAACTGATACCCCCGCTTTCATGATTATGGCGTGCACACAAGTCTATTACAACTATTTGTAAAACATGAAAGTATTTAAAAAGATGGAAAAGGGATGAAATCGTTCTCCACATTATCATACTATTAGAGAAAAAAGATAAATTGCAAGTGAAAAGTGAAGGGTGGATAGAGGCGGGATAATTTAGCATATATTATTCACTTAAAGTAGACAATAAAGGGGTGTAGGTAATCATCGAGTTCGAGTTCGAGTTCGAGTCAGAGTTAAAGTTCGAGTTAGAGTTCGAGTTACAATTCGAGTTCGAGTTAGAGTTCGAGTTAAAGTTCGAGTTATTTTTCGAGTTCGAGTTAAATTTTGAGCTAACTCGAACCAGTTATTTTCATACACATAGTCGAGTTACGACTCGAGTTCGAGTTAGAGTTCGAGTTAGAGTTCGAGGTACAAATCGAGTTAGAGTTCGAGTTACAAATTATTAATTGTTCTATGTCCAGAATTTGGTCTTTCGTTCATCATTATACCCCCTCTTGAAAAAATGGGGCGTATATAGTGATAGAGGTGTCTGTCCATCGTCCCGTCCGTCCGTCCTGCCTTCCTTACACTTTAGGGTACCCATCTATTATCACAACTCCTCCTAAACTCCTTGATGAATTTTCATGAAACTTTCACACGTGACAAAATGTAGATATGCACCTCTTTTAAAATTTGATCAAACTGATTTTGGGGAAGTGAAACATGGAATTCGCTATTCAACTATCCGCAACTTCTCCCAAACCCATCAATGGATGTCAGTGAAACTTTCACACCATCTTCGTGAAATAGTGTAGATTTGCAGCCCTAGTTTAAAATTTGATCTGTTTTCAGGAAAGAGGTAGCGGGGTATTTATTAGTAAGCCACGACTAACAGTTTTTCTAGTTTGTTTAGGGATTGGTTTTAAATCTTATGCATTGTATTTTTTATTTCCAACTTTTTCCAAGCCAGAATATTTATTAACAAAAACAGCCCCCCCTCAAAATCAAATGGTCGTCCCTTTAGTCTTGTCCTAAAAACTAAACTGACGACTTTGATAAAAAATTAAACTTTTTTTTTCTTCTTTCTGTAAACGCGGCCTTTTTTTTTGCAACAAAATAAACCAAGGTATTTCAAAAGTATTGTCTCGTCCTTGGGAGAATTAACATATTTTTTTTTCTTAAACCACAGCACAACATAATAGATGTCTGAATTATTATTTTTTCTCGTGGAAAGTGTTGTAGTTTGCTAAAAATAGGTTTTCTTTAGGTCGGAACTCTAACTCGAACCCGATTTGTAACTCGAACTCTAACTCGAACTCTAACTCGAACTCGAACTTTTTTAACTCGAGTCGTAACTCGACTATGTCTATGAAAATTACTGTTTCGAGTTAGCTCAAAATTTAACTCGAACTCGAAAAATAACTCGAACTTTAACTCGAACTCTAACTCGAACTCGAATTGTAACTCGAACTCTAACTCGAACTTTAACTCTGACTCGAACTCGAGCTCGATGATAACCTACACCCACAATAAAGGGTTCTTTTACGTACACAAAGCATGGTACTATACATGCATGTTGACAAAATATAGTCAGCAGTGAAGTTCAGTTTCAGATTTTATAACCAGACAAGCCCGACGCACGAAAACCATCCCATTTAGCCACCTAGGGAAATGCTCTATTTATTTAGCACAGACTCGATGTCAGAATTCGCCATCCGCCATATGCTAACACCCCCTACACGTCCTTTGGTATTTGCTGTCCAGAAAACTGTCACGGAAACTTTGATTTTAACATATTGTGACGTACTTTCCTATTATCGAAAATAAAAACAGAAACGTTTTTCTTTTCTTATTAGAATATGAGATAAATTAAATGAATATTTAAGTAATGCAAGTTTCTGTCCCAGTATTATTACTTCCTTACATGAGTGAAGTCACATAATAAAGGCAAGGAAACAAATTAATAAAATAGTTAAACTATTTGTTGACCGATTGAAAGAATATTTTTACGATTGATTAGGTTAAATTTCTGAGCCTTTTTTTGCATGCACATCTTTAAAAGAGTAGATCATACGAATGTTTGATAAAGCTTTCTAGAAAAAAAGAATTACAATAAGGGAGGGACCATTTGATTTTTTAGGGGGGGGGGCTATGGTGAAATATAAAATAAAAAGGCAGGGTGGCAAAAATCAAAAAATGAAAAGGCAGGACAGTGCTTTAAGTAAAAAAAGGCAGGATGGTATTTTTGGCTAAAAAAATTATAGTTGGTTTAAAGAAAAATCCAGGCTCGACTTTTTCCGAAAAAAGAAAGGCATAGCCCCCCTAAAAAATCAAATGGTTGCTCCCTAAGTAGTGTTTATAGACTCAAAGAATATAAAAGTTTATTTTGAAATAAATGCTCCCATTTTCAATTGTATTGCTTACTTTTCTTGAGAGGAATTAAAACTAGACCTGAATCCATTAAAGCGTTTATTGTCTGGTTATTCGTATGCTATTTGAATATCTATGCACGACATGGTAGGTCTCAGTGGGATGTTCCGTCGGCATATTAAAGGAACAGATGAATAATACAGTTCCTATAGTCGCTACATTCCGATGAAGTATACGAAGACGAAAAGAGCTTGAATTATTCGAGTTCACCCGTTTCCTTCTGTGCTGTCTTTAATACATACAAAAATGTATATGTACACTTTATGTATGCATCCCATGTTTGTAGACCGGCAACAGTTGACCTGCTGATGCTTGTACATGTTTGTAACTTAGAAAAATCAAATAAGCTCTATCTTGAAAGATGACATATTTCTTTGATAATTATTGTTTAACACGACTTGTAGTTTTAAATATAGTAGATTTCGAATTTAGATACACTTTACAAGAACAAGAACTGACAGACATGACAAATTAAGAAATTAAAACCTCTTCATTTTTCTTTCGAATAATATATAATATATTAATTCGTTAATTAGGAAACTAAAACGGGTTACAATTGGTTAAATAGCATGAATATTAATGAACACGGTTAAATTTAAAAGCAATTTAAAACTGGTTCGGATCAAACCACCAGAGCAAGCATGTTTTTGGAATACATAGTTTTCAGAAAGATTGAATAAAAAATTAAAGGCGACACGGGCGTGGCATTCAGTTTCATATTATATTGAAAATATATGACTATTTGACGTCTGCTTTGATCAAATTAAGAAAGACGATCCAGTTAATGGAGGAAAGTTTATTGTAATATATGTTGCAATCTCAACATAAATAGAAATATTAATATGATAATTAAAATAATTAAAGATGATCGTATTTTCGTTTCAGCAAACATTCTTGAATTTTACATATAGTTTCTATCGTGTATCGTGTATGGTGTATCGTTCATCGTGTATCGTGTATCGCTCAATCGTGTATCCTGTATCTATCAATGGTGTATGGTGTATCGCTCAATCGTGTATCGTGTATGGTGTAAATGGGAAAGTTACACGGTTCAATCGCTGTAGCCATATGCGTCATATGGTCTATTTTTGTACTGTCCAATTTAAGTAAATTTGTAATATTGTGTGATCCAGATGATAAAGTTGTAGATAAAAATGTATGTATTACTGCCTATAATAGTAGCCGTAACGTTTTCAGTGTGCTTCTCTTTTTCATTGAGTAAGAACCCATAGTGTGCAAACCATAGAACTTGCAATTTGTAAATTATAAAGGTAATTATAAAATAATCAAACTTGGAGAATCAATCTCAAATGTCCATAAGACAAGACAAAACAAGGAAAACACACCGGTAAAAAATAAAGATTGCAATGGTAATTTTTTCAGAAAATATAAAATTATAATTTTCTTTCTTGTATTGGTTCGTTCCATGAATGTTCATTATGACAGAGTCACCGTAAGTCTTGATTTCATGAGTACATATCGTGCCTAATAATCTTGGAGGGGAATTTATGAAACAAGTGCTCTTGTGAAAGAATTGAGAACATTTTTTTCTATTCTTTGTAAAAAGAAATTAACTCAACTGAATCTAGTTCTAAAACAAATACAAATGACTAATACTGATTTTTACCAATCTTGAGTGATTTAAGTGGTACCAGACTTCCTGATGATGAAATTATTGGTGAAAATAAAATCCGTTTCAAATGTTTGTCTTATAAACATAATAAATAATTCATAATTTTACACCAAATATATTATTCAAATTGTCTAAATATTGCGAAATATTAAAACAAAATGCTGAGTTTTAAAGCTCTACATTTTGTAACTGCCTGAATGATTTCATGCAAATTATTTTGAGGCGGTTACTAGTATGTTTTTGGATATCTGGTTTGTCGTAGAAATTTGTTTTGTCTTCCTTGATCGGATTTGACACACTGAATTGGAAATTAGCAACACGACGGGTGTGCTATAGCAGACAGGAACCGCTTACTCTTCCGGAGCATCTGATCGAGTTCACTCTTGTCACGACTTGGGTTTGCATTGATTTCCATTCGGTTGATTTTGTGTTTTGTGTTTCTTCATGCTGTTTTTGTTCGTGTTTATCGGTTTTTTTCGTTGTCCTTTCGGACTTCTGACACTTGAATGCCCCGTTGGTGCCTCTTTGCTTCTTTAAACTGTCCACCTTTCCTAAGGTATAGAACTAAATTCAGTGTCATCTTAAAAAAATACAAATATTTCAATGAGGCATGATAATGTCGTTAATACGAAAGGGAGATAAAAATCGGTAGAAATAAAATCATTATTAAAACCATACGACAAGAAAAAGACATACACATATTACAACCAAACCGCAATTCAAGGTGAACTCAAATCGAAACTGGCGTGGAGTTAGATATATCTGAAGAATCATGAAGAATAAGCAGTTCCTGCTTTCATCCTATCACGATACCAAAGAACAATTTAGTGTGTGTTCAATCCAGTAAAGGACGCCATTACTAAACATCCATGTCAAAACCAAATCCGTCCTCATCTCATATATTATAAGATATCCTCTGCTTGTTGACGAACACATGATTATATAATATAATCATGTGTTCGTCAACAAGCACAGGATATATTCTTTAAAAACTGGCAACAACAACCGAGGACTTATATTAACCTTTATTAGCATTTTTCCTGTAAGACGTGTAGCCAAATAAATCGTGATAAACCTTACAATATACAATACCAAAACGGGTAAAAAAAACGGTCAATTTGTTTATGCTGTGTATCGATATTTCAAGGAGAAGCCTCTCATCAGCAACATTCCATCTTAAGAATAACTAATCTCAATATTCCTACTATTTTCTAATATTCCATATATATTACTTAGCATTTAATTATATGAAAAAGAAGTACCACATATACATTTGAGACCTCAGTAAAAGAACTATTATGTCTGTGCTTTGATAAAGTGCCTGGTACACTTTAAATTATTGTTCTTCTGTAAAAAAAACATCGTACACACTCAGTCACCAACACAAAATGTCAATAAAATTACATAAAAGTATCGAATTCGATTTTAAAATCAAAGAAAGACAAATATATGCCATGGCATAAGGTTTTGCCTGTTTTGTTTTGGGATTTCGCGTTTGTTTTGACTTACAATTAAATCTACTACAACAAGATTTTCCGTTGATGCTTAGGTTTAGATGTGAATTTTTGTTGTGGCGTCAAATTCTCCTAATATTTTGTTTCATAGAGTTTCCAATTAAAATGTCATATAGGCACTTGGTTTCTTTCTTTCTAAGTAACAATTATGAACCAACCGTTAAGTTTAAAAATGTCAAGATGACATACTAGTATTAACCAAAACATTTTAATTTTGATTTTTCTATGAAAAAACAGCAGAGGTTAGAAAAAAATATTTTGATAAAAAGATTTTTGCTATATAAAATATTGCTTTAACAATGAAAAAATAATTATATTCTCTCATGATGCAATTGAAAGCAATTATTTTTCTGAAAAAGATAAAAACCTCCCTGTCAAATTAAGTGATTGATTCCCTATGTTTAATGACACCTGCTACAAGAAATGTCATTAAGGCATCATTTATACGCCGTTGTGTCTCTGATTGTATTGTTATGTGAATATTTTTTTTTACAAAAATCTTATCATATTTTTTTATATTTATTCACTCATAATTTTTTTTAAAATAATACAGATCCAAGGCTTGTAAACGTTTATTCATTAAAAGCATACAACAACTTGAAAGCCAAGTGATATTTTTTTCAGGTCTTTCAACATAAAAGCTTTCTTAAGTTTTCTCTGAATTCTGATGACATTGCTATGTACACCCAAATATTCAAACAATAAGAAACAGAAACACAAACGTTTGCAAAGAGCACACCTCCCTCTGTAAGTAACCAGGTTACTTCCTTGGTTGATTCGGTTATAAGGTAAATCGCGCGAATTGTAACTGGCAATTCTCCAAGAACAAATATCAACATTAACAGCAGCAGCATTATAGTTGTTAACGCCTTTTTTCGCTGCTGAGTGGCTGATTGACTGGTTGAAATTGTCTTCCGATTGACGGTTGCTATACATATAATCATACAACATATTACAACGCCAGGTGGTACAAACTGTACGATCAAAGTGGTATAGGTCAAAAAGTCAATGTAAGTACCTATATATGGTAAGCTATTTACTGGAATACATCTTGTTGTAGTTACGTTCTGCAGGTCATCGCTTAATGGCTGTTCATATGTATATATAGCGAAGAATCCAGGAAGATCCAATACAAACACACATAAACACGAAACAACGACGAATATTTTGTTATATTTTGGTCCAAAAAGTCTTTTTCCAATAAACGGCAGTAAACAAACGATGGCTCTTTGGACGGCTAAATATGTTGTGGTAAATATTGAGAGATCATGAAACGCCATTGCAAGAAGCCAAAGTGTGCGGCTGATATTTCCAACCATGCAATCAGGACGTAGAACGTTTAGAAGATAGTTCATATATATAAATAACACAAATGTTTGCGTAGTAACGCATGTTGTTGCTAAAATATCAAATATTGCGATTAAAGATAAAAGTGTGGTCATTGGCGTTTGAGTTGAATGAAACAACCAAATTCTTATGGCAAAGTAGTTGGATGCAAGAACCAACAATAGCACTACTGAATATATGATGACTGGATAATATAAAAGCAGAATCGCCATTATCTGTATACAGGTTATGCACTTCAAAGTATTTCAGCCTTTTCTATTCTGACTATTATTAAGAACTCATATTTCCATCTGAAATAATTGAAATATATGTAAATTGCTTTAGACTATATAATAACTTATAGCCCATATTTTTTTTACCTCATGTCATACTTCAGTCTTCGTGTTTTATTTTGTTTGTGCTTAGTACTCTGTTCGAATCATTTCAAAATGTAAAAAAAAACTGAGTAAAGCGTATCAATGAGTGTTGTTATGACGATACATGATCCTTTGCATATTGAAATATGTTGCTTTGGTATCTTGTGATGTTTTGTTGGTTCAACTGCATATAGATTTTCTTTCTTTTCTGTTATTAGTATATTTTTTCTCTTAAAGTAAATCTCTTTTTACAAAATCATAAACATAAATATACAGTGAATGCCAATTGATTTTCAGTAGTTTTTTTGTTTTACCGAGTTTTACAAAATATCTGTTTTGTCCCATTCTCGTTGGTGTAAACTGGTTCTGTCTGTGCTCTTCAGATTTTTGATATTCAGATGCCGCCCCATTGGTACCAATGTGCTTCCTTTGTACTAATATTTTTTTTAAATTAAAATATTGTAAGTTTTTTTAATATTTGAATGGCTACAACGCAGTAAAATCAATTAAGTCTAACATCTCCTAACGTACAATTTTGAATTAACTGTGTGTTTTGGCATAATTATGGCATAAATTAAGACGACTCAACATTTATAAGAAACAAAAAAGTTTTTATGATATACATATACGATATTGAGATGTGGAATAAGTGTACGCGACACAACAAACATAAACAAACAGAAATTCAAAAAATCAAAACGGAAAACAGCAAGCAGTCTTCAACATGACCATAGGTCACTGCTTACCGTCTTGCATTGGCCCAAGACTAATAATACAATACAAAAGTATCAAAACCAATCCCTAAATCATCAACGAAAGACTCAATTCTTGACATAAAACAGTTAACATAGAATGACAAGGACAAACATGTAGGTTTTCATAATTAAATCAATCAATTGGCAAGTTCAATAGCACGTTGATAAAGCTATATTAAACTCAGTCCAGTCATTTTATCGCCAAATTGTGTGTTTAAAAAGAAAACGGGAGTTCCACGAAACACTGCCCTTTTCAGGTTATTGTCACTTTTTGCCTGTAATTGCCCTTTCTGTTTCTCTTGTGTATATGTTGTGTACAAGTTGCAACTTCGTACCTGTTGCAACATGTACATATGAAGTGTACATTTGCATCATATATGGTGCAATCGTAAAAGTTGAGGCATGTACACCCTTTTCTGTACATTTTGCAACATGTACAAACTTTTTAATGAAATTTGTTCTAACTTGTACACATGACATGCAATGATTAATTGGTGTCTAATTATGATCTACTGATGTAAATTGCTTAAAGTTTAGCTTTTTTACAAATACAACTATTATCAAGGAGATTTTATCCAATTATTATCAAGGAGATTTTATCCAATTATTAGCAAGGAGATTTTATCAGAAAAACTAACAATGTCCAGCATTATTTAACGAAAACTTATTATTTCAAGTTGTAGATGAATGACACTTCAAATTACTTACAATTTGTTTTGGGAAACTAACATCTCCCCTTATGTCTTTTCCTTATACAAATTTACAAAGAAATGCTCTTACCCTCTACTTATTAACATTTAACAAACAGTCTGAAAATCCACTCGATATCAAGAAAACATCATCTACACTCATTATCACACCTTTAAGTCCTACTCATGTAACCTTGAAAAAATACCTTGATAAAAGAATTGCTTTGCCAAAAAAATGATTATTAACGAAAGCATGAGGTACAAATAACCTAAGTATTGAAAAAGAACAAACAGTTTCATTAAAAGGTTGAACATTGTAGTAGTAAATGTAGTTAGCGAAAAGCAGATATGAATAACACGTTGAAGGCTTAGTTTTTTTTGTATCTTAGTTTACATAAAGCAACCCAAATCAATTCATTCGCAGTATGCTTCCTATGCACGGTAGAAACATGGCGAAGTCATCAAACTACCACACTCTTCTGAAAAAATCCATGAAAATTTTAATTTGCATGAATGAATACGTTTTCAAAATTCTAGCGGCTTTTTATCATAATACACATTCTGTCTCACTATTTCAATTTTAAGAAAAAAAAATAACCAATATTTTGTAAAACAGAGCGTCAGTAAAAGTAACTACTTCTGAGTAAAGAGTGAATAAAGGTTATAACAAAACTACCGAACTTGAATGATCAATCTCATAATCCAGAGAAAATGACAAAAACGAATAAATCATACTGGAGAATTGGTGGATCCCAATGGTCCTGACTTGATACAGGCATTTCAAACGAAATGGTGGGTTAACCACCATATCTTTTAACTCAATTTTGAACTTTTCTACTAGTGACTGATAACGAAGAAAGAATTTTTTGAAAGAAGTTCATCTTTGAGTTTTTGCTATGCGATAATCAACGTGTCGCATAAGTTAAGAGTACTTCAGGTTCAACTCAGCTCTTTTGTTTTAACAGGATGATCTGAGCCAGATCATCCCTCGGAAAATCCTGTTCTACTTTTTCAACTCTATTGTTCTTTTTCTGTTGTTTGTCTAAACATATTTTGTTTAAATGTTCACGAAATTGGACATAAGAAAATTAGAAGATCAACAACAAAGTTGTTTGAAGATTGCAAAATACTTAGTTCAAACTTGGATCTGAACGAAGGTTCTTGCCGCCTCTACCTTTTTACCCACTGGACCACGACACTGATGCAGACTTCGTGTAAAAAAATACTTATAGCATATTGAGTGGGTCCAATAGGAATATTCTATATATTATATGTAGTATTAAAATGTTTTTATTTGATTCTAACTGCACAAAATGTCTTTTAATGTTTGTTTTTATATTTTACATGACATATTTTGAAAGCTGGGATGTAAAATAGTTAATAAATTCGGACTTGGAGTGTCAGTAAATTCACTCCTCTGGCTTTCGGCCGTCGGGGTGATCTTTTATTGACATACCATGTCCTCATGTACATGTAATAACTATTACAGAGCTGAGGTCAAATTAATGCACGAGTACTTCAGAGGAGAAGTAGCCCAATAAAAGCCCAGATCCGGGGCAGTGATTAATGTACGAACTGTAACGGTCGGGGATGGGAACTATTGGTTGTTTGTATATCAGGGACACGAATGTAAAACAGCACGACGGACACTGAGTCAGTCATCTTAGGGTCTCTTCTAAAAGTAGTCATATAAATTTGATCAAATAGAGACTTAGTTCGTTAAGATTCTTCTATCTGTAATAGTATTGTTTTTGTATAGAGGACAAAAATTATGAGAAAATTCGCTTTTATTGACCTTTTAAGGGCAATAACCCATGCCAATTTCGACCAAACATAGACTGTTTTAGAGCTTTGGATTCTGAAGAACATAAGATCCTTTACATTTTTTCTTTTGGCATAGTGGATAGGTAACAAGGCAATTTTTTTATTGATTGATTGACTGTTTGCAAAATATTTCAGCCGTAAACGGGAATTTAACAAGCCAATATGAGTGACTTTACTGCATGTTTTTTTCTCGATAACGATGGCTATATTTTTATATAATCCCTACAATGTATAGAAATTTTATAATTGCCATCAATTATTCCGGTGAAGATTCACCGAAACATTTTCAGTGGTTTCAGACGAGGATATTTTCAAAAATGATTAAGGATGACGATGACGGACGACGGATGACGCATTTTGATGGCATATGACCAAGAAATCTAAACAATAAAAATTATCATTAAGTAAAACAGTAGGAGAAAAGCAGAGGTACCAATGGGGTATCCGAATGTCAAAAGTCCGGAAGGACAGAGACAAAACCAGTAAAACCAAAAAGAACGGGACAAAAACAGACAACATATAAAACATGGAAACACAAAATAACTGAATATCGATCAACAACGCGAACTCCCAGTCGAAACAAGAGTGAACTCATGTGCTCTAGGAGAGTAAGCAGTAAGAGTAACATTGGAGAACTGTCAAAGTCGGGCAACCTAGCCTATTAAAGAATACCATTTGGTTCCTTCTCTAAAATTGTCCTGCAGGAAAGGGGTGTGTCCGAAGGATTTGTAAACAAGTGATGCTAGATGGCGTTGACTTACTTCAACTTGACCTTAAAGGTGCGTGGCATCTTTCATTTCATGTTGCTCACCTGTATGTTCTGCTCTATTTGTAGTTTAAGCTGTATGTAGACTGACTAGTAACTATAGATAAAATATCAGTCATTCGCATGTTATTAGAAACAAAATCATAGAGAGCATTCCATGCTTCTTGTAGACTTAAAAGACATAGAACCTATCAATTTCGCAATTTTTACATTGAATAAAAAGTACATATATCAAAAACATACTATCTAAAACTTACATTTACCCACATAAAAACTCAATGTTTTGCAGTTTTCTATAAAATAATCTTATTTCAAGTATTGGTGTTGATTAAGTATTGTCCATCATAAATATTTACTTTTGGTAAACTGGGTACTGTTAAACTGAGAAACGAAATGTAACCAAACGAGGCGAAGAGAAAACGAAATCGGTAAATTAAGAAAAACGACTCGTGTCGGCTAAAATCAATTCAGTTTTCTTTTTTACCAGTTTCGCTCGATTTCGGTTCCTTTCTTTACAGATTTCGGTTGCTTATTTTACTGTTTATGTTTCCTTCTTTACCGATATCGTTTTTGTTCCGCTCCGTTTCGTTTTGGTTACTTTTCGTTTCTCAGTTTACCGGCACCCGTAAGTGTTTACATTCTATAATTAGTTTGTCCTCTTTTTTGACACTGCGTTTTTTCTTCAGTTTTCTGTCGAAAAGAATACTCTCTGGTATGTTTTTTGAAAATTTAACAAGTTCTTCAAAGGTTTTACAGTGTTTTCTTCAAATAGTGTGAATTTCATTATTTTTTAAAAATTGCCAAAATGATAGGTTCTATGTCTTTAAAAAAACTTAATTAAACTTAATTAACAAAACTTAATTCCTTTTTGATATTGCATTCTGTAAATATCATGTATTGTAATTCTGAATTCATCATTATGATTTTTATTTATATATACTAGGAAGATAATATTTAGAATGATTTGATGGGATTTTTTCTTGAAAATTTTTAGACCTATCAACATCCAACGCATCTAAGCATATAATGATTAAACAAGCATAACTTGATTACAGCCAGATCAAACAGCGTGAGTATGTGGTATATTCTGTGCTTACTTTTCTTTACTGAATGGACTAATTAAATTTCATTTTAATTATTACCGGTAACAAGTAAAAATAAATTTTTAGTGAAGAAAAATGTCAATCTCTTAATAAAAAGTGAACCCCACAATACATTATCCATTTTAAGCTAAACGTTGGATGGTGTGTTCAGACTTTTAAACACTTTTTGTGAAATTTTGAATATTTGAATGGCCAGAACGCAGAAAACAGTTAAGATGTTTCAAACACTCATTGTGAATGCAGTTTTAGATGATTAACACCGTGAATAAAATAGCTGAAATATTGTAGTCTTTTTAGCACTTTTATCTGTTGGCTAAGCGGTGTTTAGAATTGCATAAATACAAATATGAGTATCAATAAACACTTGTATATTTTAAATGTAATATAATTTTACAACTGGAAGTAGGAAAATCAAATGTAAACACCAAAACAAATTCACCTTCACTAAAAAGATTAAACAACACATCTACAACCGAGGGTATCAATCATGTAGAAGGAAAACAAATTTTTGAAGTACATTGTACATGTAAGTTACTACTTTTGTGGAATGGACAGTTGAAAACCTGATCGATAGAGTGGTGCATGAAAAATATTGTCAATAAATACTGAAAGATTGGTTATTATATGCATATTTATAGTGTATAAATGAGATCTTTAAAATCAAATTCAAACTAAGTCCATTTGCAGATCAGCCACTTGGTGGAAAGTGTTATATTATTCAATTAATTAACTTGTGTAAATATACGTGGTGGGAAGAAACTTCTAGATACATGGACATCTTAACTATGAAAAATAATCATGTAATATATTACTGAAAGCTAGTTTGTTAGAGTGTCGTTCAACTGAGATAAATATAAATAGTTACATTTGGTAAAAATTTTGTCGGCAAAAGTTTATATTTTTAAAGCAAAGCATAAAATAAACAGAGCATCGATGCATGCATTTGAACATTAGATTAGATATATCGCACAGAGTATGTGAATTATCTAAAATTAAATATTACCTTTTCAAAATCATATACATTTTTCTTCATGAAAGATACAAACTGATGTCGCATAATGGTATATGAAAGTTGTCAGGCTCTCTCTTGAGATGTTTTGGGCAATACTATTATTGCATCTATGCTTGGCATGCATGGCATTTGATTAACACACCTTTCAAAAAAGTTCAGTGTGACTCGAAATTAAATACCCACCAATTTAGAATATTTAGTTGATGAGTGTATACCAAAAATATTTGTCCCTTTCAATTCAGTTTTGTGCTCTGAACCACAAAATTCTATCCCCACGAAAATAGTCCCGTGCGGGGCCCGGGTGGCGAATAGGCCCGCAGCAGAGCTCAGCTTGTCAGGTCTATAATACGGAAACCCTGACCGCTGTCCAAAGTTGGCTAACGTGTGTGGAGAGTGCCACGCCTCATGCACGTAAAAGACCCCTTTGTGGACCGCCAAGTAGTGCACCACATAGGCTAATTTTTTCGCCCCTACCCACCTCTCCCCTTTTTCCTGTGGTTCTTAAACATTTACCGTTCCTTTGTGTCCTACCCCACCCCCGTATTTCATATATAATCATTTTATGTTTTGAAAGAAAAATCTATTGAGTAAATTTTTTGAATGGAATGAAAAGTGAGCTTTCCCTATTGATTTTATATTAAAAGTACTAAGACATGCATTTTTCTATGGTGAACTTTTGAATTTATTATCCAGATTTAAAGTACTATGTTTGGTCATAGCACAGTTATTTATTCGCATGGGTGGTAATTATTTTTTTATTTGAAAAAAAAAAACATGGCCGCCGTTGCTTAAAATAGAACAAAGGGTAAATTGCAAGCTGTTTGCAAATAACTCATAAAATGTCAAAGATATCAAATGTCGAGGAATCCGATGTTATATGGAAATTGTAAGGTTTTCCCTGAGAATGTTCTGGACTTGCTGAATCTGAAACAATGACTGTGATTGGTCGGAACGACATACAATATGGCAGTTTGCATAAACCTGTTAAGTATCTGTAGTTTGCTGTATCAAACACAGTCAAATTTGAATAGCGGTACTGTTTAACTTAACTTTCACATGTTTTGTCATTTAGAAAACCGGACTCGTCCTGTGTCTATATATCGATGTGTTGTCTATCGCCATTTAAGTCGATCGGGCTAACAAAAAGCAAAAAGACACGAATGGGGCATTCGAGTGTCAAAAGTCCGAAAAGGCAACGACAAAATAAGTAACACAAACAAGAACAGCACGAAGAAACACAAAACACAAATTCAACAGTACAGAAACGATGCATATATCATTCTTTTGATATAATAAAAAGGGGTGTTTATCTACATGCTTGCTTTATTTCTGTGATATAATACTTGTTAAAGTCTTGATAGCCTCCTCTATAAACTCATGTGTCTATTGGTTGATTGTTGTGTGAAAAAAATACATATCTTATCATCTATTAAATACTTTTTGTTTGGTTTTATTTTTTCATTTATTTGTTTGTTTTGTGAAAAAAATACTAATATTGTTCAAAGGTTAAAGTTTATTTAATTTATTAAGCACGCAACAAACATGCAAAACAAGTAATATTGTTCAAATTTTACAACATAAAAGTTTTTTGAAGTTTTCTCGGAATTTGGTAGACATAGCTACGTACACCCACAGATTCAAAAGATATGAACCAGTAACACAGGCGTTTGCAATTTGTGATACTTCATATGTTAGCCACCGGTTGCTTTGTGGCTTTCTTAATTCTTGAATGCAGGCAATTGTTGTTGGTAACTCTCCAAGTACAAGTAATAATATTATCAGCACAAGCATTGTGGTTAGTATTGCTTTTTTTCTCTTCTGATTGGTTGGTTCATTGGTTGCAATACTCCTTCGATTGATGGTAGCTATACAGGTGACCATGCAACACGTTACAAGTCTAGCTGGTACAAATTGTAGTATGATAACACGTGTGATGTCAAAAACTTCAAAGTAAGCACTTTGAAAGCTGTACATGTATTCAAGAACACATATTTCAATTCCATTTTCCTGGTAATACATTTCAGTTCCATTATACATTTCAGTTTCATTTCGCTGTTCATATGTAGCAAATAAACCAGGAAGAGCCAATGCAAACAAACAAATCCATGAAACAGCAGTGAATATTCTATCAGAATTAGCTCCAAACATTCTTTTTCCAACAAATCGAAATGTACAAACAATGGCTCTTTGGACAGATAAGTATGTCGTTGAAACTATTGAGAGATCGTGAAACTCCATTGCAAAACATCCAAATGAACAAATGATATTTTCAATCAAGCAATTGGGGTAATAATAGTGTTTCATGTATATAAATTCCAAACCCGACGTCGTAGCCATGCATGTTATTGTTAATGTGTCATACACCGCGATTAGAGATAGCAGTATTGTTATTGGCGTTCGAGTTGATGTAAACACCCAAACCCTTATGACAAAATAATTAGAAATAAGAACCAGCATAAATAGTGCAACATTAGCAATTGCTATTACTTTATATAAAAACAAAGTCGTCATGGTCATATACTAGTGATTGATAATTTTGTTAGTACTGTGTTATTCCATGTTTTCAATAGCAAAAATGTTCATGCTTAAATATCTTTAAAGCAAGTATTCAACATAAGGACTTTAATCGTTATTTAATAAAATATTGATCTTAAACATTTACCATATAAAAAGTAACGGTTTATTATTTATTAAAGTCAAGCACACCATAGGTAAAATAAATATCGAACCGACCGAAAGAAAACGGCTTTTAATAGCACAGGTTTGTTTAATTTACAAAACATATAAAAAAATACAAGAACTAGATAAGCTCTAACTTGTACAATAACATATTCATTGTCTCGAAAAAGCAACTTAGAATGTAATGTTTATTGACCTTGACCCGAGTGATGTTAAAACAGATCCGGACCGGCGCAAGATTGAAGTTCCGTTAAATAATGAATTGAGAAAAAAATATTTTATTTTTCCATTTTTAGTTAATATATAACGACTTGAATAATATGAAGTTGCATGTATTGAATTAAATATTGCATATGCAAAGTTGTTGTGACAATACATTTTGAATATTTAAAGACGATTTCTTATTAAAAGTGAAAATGTGTGTCAATTTTGAACAAAACTTGGCCATATTAATTTATATTTTAAAGGTATTAAACCTGCTGTAAATCAATCAACAAAATAGCGGGATTTTTTCTATATCTATGTTTATTTTATAGATATGTTTCAATTACATATACACCTAGAGGTAGAGCTATAAAATTCACTGTCAAAAGTTTGACCCTCTCGTATACATAGATGCATGGCTTAAAGCAAATAATTTTTTCACAAATTTTCGCATCTTTTAAATTAGTACAATAACGAATTTTGAAAGATTTGATATTACCCTTTGAGATTATACAATAAAATTTCGGTCACAAACTTTTAAATAAAACGTCTTTTTCGACTTGGCTAATAGACTTAAATAGATGATTTTATTGTTTACAAACCTGGTGTGCTCCGATATAGGTCAAATATCGACTCTCCCCTACGTTCAATGCGACTCTCCCCTACGTTTTAGCGAATCTCCCGCGGTAACGCTTATATCCAGTGCTATTTGTCATACCTGAACAATATTTTTTTATAAAAAAAGTTTAATGGACTGATTAAAGACAAATTTCATTTTTAAGTGAAATGCGTATTAAAATATACCTTCTAGGGCATCAGAAGGGATGCTTAGCATGTAAATGCCAATTTTGCTAAGGTTTTTAGTTCTTAAGCGTGCAAGAATCGTGAGGCTCAAGAATAATTTTGAAAATAATTCTTTTTTTATATATTTTAGCCGGGATTTAAAGAGCAATTTACTAACAATTTTATCAAGATATATTGACTAAATAAAAATTCTATACTTTAAGTATACTTTGTTGACTTTTATTGTTTTTTTTCTCTTTTTTTTTTCTCCCTCCCTTGCTTAATGAAGCATGAAAGAAAACTATAAACATGTGCGTTAAATTTGATCTTTATTATCATTTAAAATGTGAGGACATTTTTCGGGACGTCGGAGTTGGCCTTTTTTAAGCTCAGGTATTCGGGATTTGCAAAATTAAAGTTCGGGATTTCGAGAAAAACTTAAAATGGGAAACCATTAAAATGGGAAACCGGGATTTCAGTCATTTAAGGTCGGAATTTCGTGATTGTTGAATTTCAAGATCCGGGATCGATAGGAAAGAGCTAATATTTTTAGTTTCAAAAATTTTCTTTATTTTTGTACATAAAAATGTCAGATTTTTGTTGCCTCGCTACGCTCGGTGTTTTGGCTACATTTCCCGATGATTATGGATCCTCACAGCTTACATAGCTTCATAAGTCTAGACATGTTTAGTTAGCTTTCATAGCAATGTTTGTAATATATACCAGAAACCTGTTTATTTTATCATATACAAACATACCATTTATTTATTATATTTAGGTACATGTTTTTAAGATAATCAAGAAATCTAATGTGCTAAGCATTTACATGTAATTACCACTTGTAATCGTTTAAGTTTGCTTTGTTAGCAAGAAATTTATAACCAACACACCTAGAAAGAGAAGGCACATTAGCATCATTGACTCGGCTGTGTATCGAATTTGAAATTTGCACACTGATCCATTCTTTTTATGACATTTTCTGATTAAAAAGACCTTAAAACCCAACTGTATAAATTTATTGAAATTCTTGATACAACTTCGTGGTTTGTAAGACCAAAAACGTCACAATGTTAAAGTTGTGTAAATTCTGAAGGATTCTGATTTCCCGTCAAATTTTTGACGTCAAATATCTCAGAAATTAGCACACAGACCAAGTTGAAAATTATCTATCATTTCTCCCACAAATCTTAATTTTTTTAAAATTTTAAAAAAAAATCAGAAGTGACCATCCTTAAAGTTGAAATTTGTGGTATTTTGACCTGTTTTAACAATAAGTAAACCAATATGTGAACCTTGTATCAAGATGTTGAACTTTTTAATTCGTGTCTTATCCAGACCTTTTTTGTGAACCTTTATGTTGGCGAACTAGCAAAATAAAGTTAAACCGTACATTTCAAGATCTTTTTTGTCTTAAAAAAGCAACGTCCTGTTTTAGTTTTTCGTATGTTTTTCTTAGATTTACATAAATCATTTTTAGGCGGTTACTAATATGTTTTGAATATCTGGTTTGTCGTAGAAATTTGTTTTTCCTCCTTTACCAGATTTGACACACTGAACACGACGGGTATGCTATAGCAGGCAGAAACCGCTTACTCTTTCGGAGCACCTGATCGAGTTCACTCTTGTCACGACTTGAGTTTACATTGATTTCCATTCGGTTGATTTTGTGTTTTGTGTTTCTTCGTGCTGATTTTGTTCGTGTTAACCGGTTTTGTTGATGCCCTGTCACGACTTGAGTTCGCATTGATTTTCCATTCGGTTGATTTAGTGTTTTGTGTTTCTTCGTGCTGCATGATTTGTTCGTGTTAAACGGTTGCGTCGTTGCCCTTTCGGACTTTTAACACTTGAATGCCCCATTGGTGCCTCTTTGCTTCTTTAAACTGTCCACATTTTTAAGGTATATAACTAAATTCAGTGTCATCTTCGAAAAAAAGTAAAAATATGTCAATGAGGCATGCAAATGTCGTTAATACGAAAGGGAGACAAAATCGGCAGGAATAGAATCATCATTACAACCATCCAACAAACAAAAATATATACACATTTTCCAACTCAACCGCAATCTTCTGTGAATTCAAATCGAAGCTGGCATGAGGTCAGATGCCCCTGAAGAATAAGCTGTTCCTGCTTTCACCCTTTCACGTAATCAAAGATCAATTTAGTGTGTGCCCAATCCAGTAAACGACGACAATACTAAACCGTACTTGCAAACCCAAATCCGTCTTTATCTGATATATAATAATGAATTTGTAACCAAGCACGGTATACATGTATCTTCTTTAAAACATTTGTAAATGCGACAACAATCGAAGAGCAACTTTTCCCTGTATAAGCATTTTCCTGAAAGACGTGAAGTTCTACCAAAGAAATCATGATAAACCTTACAATATACAATACCAAAATGGGTAAGAAAAACACATATAAATCTGAGACCTAAGTAAAAGAACTACTATGTCTGTGCTTTGATAAAGTGCCCGGTACACTTTAAATTATTGTTCTTCTGTAAAAAAAATGTAAATAAAATTACATAAAAGTATCGAGTTCGATTTTAAAATCAAAGAAAGACAAATATGCCAAGACATAATGTTTTGCCCGTTTTGTTTTGAGGTTTTGCGTTCGAATGTGTTGTTTTGATTCGCCTTCCGAATAAATCTTCCGCAACCAGATTTTCCGTTGATTATTATGTTTAGTTGTGAATTTTTTTAGTGGTGTCACGTTCTCCTAATATTTTGTTTTATAGAATTTGAGATCTATATATAGGCACTTGTTTTTTTTCTAAATAATGAATATGAACCGACCTTTTAGTTTGAAAGGTTCAGCATCACATATTCTTCAAAATATTTTGATTTTGATTTTTTTATGAAAAAAAAAACAGCAGAAAAAAAATATTTTCAAAAAAAAAAATTGGTATATAATATAAAATATTGCTTTAACAATGAAAAAATAATTATATTCTTTCATGATGCAATTGAAAGCAATTGTTTTTTCTGAAAAAGATAAAAACCTCCCTGTCAAATTAGGTGATTGATTCCCTATGTTTAATGACACCTGCTACAAGAAATGTCATTAAGTCATCATTTATACGCTGTTGTGTTTCTGGTAGTATTGTTATGTGAATATTTTTTTTATAAAAATCTAATCATATTTTTTTTATATTTATTCACTCATGATTTTTTTTTAAAATAATACAGATCCAAGGCTAGTAAACATTTATTCATTAAAAGCATACAACAACTTGAAAGCCAAGTGATATTTTTTTCAGGTGTTTCAACAAAAAAGCTTTCTAAAGTTTTCTCTGAATTCTGATGACATTGCTATGTACACCCAAATATTCAAACAATAAGAAACATAAACACAAACGTTTGCAAAGTGCATACCTCCTTCTGTAAGTAACCAGGTTGTTTCCATGGTTGATCCCGTTATAAGGTAAATCGCGCTTATTGTAGTTGGCAATTCTCCAAGAACAAATATCAACATTAACAGCAGCAGCATTATAGTTGTTAACGCCTTTTTTCGCTGCTGAGTGACTGATTGACAGGTTGAAATTGTCTTCCGATTGACGGTTGCTATACATATAATCATACAACACATTACAACGCCAGGTGGTACAAAGTGTACGACCAAACCAGTATAGGTCATAAAATCTATGTAAGTACCTATATATGGTAAGCTATTAACTGGAAAACATCTTGTTGTAGTTTCGTTCTGCAGGTCATTGCTTAACTGCTGTTCATATGTATATATAGCAAAGAATCCAGGAAGAGCAAATACAAACAAACATAAACACGAAACAACGACGAATATTTTGTTAGATTTTGCTCCAAAAAGTCTTTTTCCAATAAATGGCAGTGTACAAACGATGGCTCTTTGGATGGCTAAATATGTTGTGGTAAATCTTGAGAGATCATGAAACGCCATTGCAAGAAGCAAAAATGTGCGGCTGATATTTCCAACCATGCAATCAGGACGTAGAACGTTTAGAAGATAGTTCATATATATAAATTCAACCAATATTTGCGTAGTAACGCATATTATTGATAAAATATCAAATACTGCGATTAAAGATAAAAGTGTGGTCATTGGCGTTTGAGTTGAATGAAACAACCAAATTCTTATGGCAAAGTAGTTAGATGCAAGAACCAACAATAGCATCACTGAATATATGATGACTGGATATAAAAGCAGACTCGCCATTATCTGTATATAGTATATACTATTCAAAGTATTTCAGCATTTTCCATTCTGACTATTATTAAGAACTCGTATTTCCATCTGAAATTATTGAAATATATGTAAATTGCTTTAGACATGTTAGACTATATAATAACTTATAGCCCATAAATTGTTTTACCTCATGTCATACTTCAGTCTTCTTGTTTTCTTTTGTTTGGGCTTAGTACTCTGTTCGAATCATTTCAAACTGTTTAATTTATTTTCATATAACTTTTAAAAACTGAGTAAAGCGTATCAATGAGTGTTGTTATGACGATACATGTTCCATTGTAGATTAAAATATGTTGCTTTGGTTTCTTGTGATGTTTTGTCGGTTCAACTGCATATAGATTTTCTTTCTTTTCTGTTATTAGTATATTTTTTCTCTTAAAGTAAATCTCTTCTTACAAAATCATAAACATAAATATAAAGTGAATGCCAATTGATTTTCAGTAGTTTTTTGTTTTACCGAGTTTTACAAAATATCTGTTTTGTCCCATTCTCGTTGGTGTAAACTGGTTCTGTCTGTGCTCTTCAGATTTTTGATATTCAGATGCCCCATTGGTACAAATGTGCTTCCTTTGTACTAATATTTTTTTTAATTAAAATATTGTAAGTTTTTTTTAATATTTGAATGGCCACAACGCAGTAAAATCAATTAAGTCAAACATCTCCTAATGTACAATTTTGAATTAACTGTGTGTTTTGGCATATGGCATAAATTAAGACGACTCAACATTTATAAGAAACAAAAAAGTTTTTATGATATACATGTAGGTTTTCATGATTAAATCAATCTGTTCAATCACGTCGATAAAGCTATATTAAACTCAGTCCAGTCATTTTATCGCCAAATTGTGTGTTTAAAAGAAAACGGGAGTTCCACGAAGTTAAACACTGCCCTTTTCAGGTTATTGTCACTTTTTGCCTGTAATTGCCTTTTCTGTTTCTCTTGTGTATATGTTGTGTACAAGTTGCAACTTCGTACCTGTTGCAACATGTACATATGAAGTGTACATGTTGCAACATGTATGGTGCAATCGTACAAGTTGCAGCATGTACACCCTTTTCTGTACATGTTGCAACATGTACAAACTTTTTAATGAAATTTGTTCTAACTTGTACACATGGCATGCAATGATTAATTGGTGTCTTATTATGATCTACTGATGTAAATTGCTTAAAATTAAGCTTTTTTACAAATACAACTATTATCAAGGAGATTTTATCAGAAAAGCTAACAATGTCCAGCATTATTCAACGTAAACTTATTATTTCAAGTTGTAGATGAATGACACTTCAAATTTCTTACAATTTGTTTTGGGACACTAACATCTCCCCTTATGTCTTTTCCTTATACAAATTTACAAAGAAATGCTCTTGCCCTCTACTTATTAACATTTAACAAACAGTCTGAAAATCCACTCGATATCAGGAAAACATCATCTTCACTCATTATCACACCTTTAAGTCCTACTCATGTAACGTTTAAAAATTACCTTGATAAAAGAATTGCTTTGCCAAATAAATAATTATTAACGAAGGCATGAGGTACAGATATCATAAGTATTGAAAAAGAACAAACAGTTTCATTAAGAGGTTGAATATTGTAGTAGTAAATGTAGTAAGCGAAAAGCAGATATGAATTACACGTTGAAGGCTTAGTTTTTTTTTGTATCTTAGTTTACATAAAGCAACACAAATCAATTCATTCGCAGTATGCTTCCTATGCACGGTAGAAACATGGCGAAGTCATCAAACTGCCACACTCTTCTGAAAAAATCCATGAAAATTTTAATTTGCATGAATGAATACATTTTCAAAATTCTTGCGGCTTTTTATCATAATACACATTCTGTCTCACTATTTCAATTTTAAGAAAAAAAAATAACCAATATTTTGTAAAACAGAGCGTCAGTAAAAGTCACTACTTCTGCGTAAAGAGTGAATAAATGTTATAACAAAACAACCGAACTTGAATGATCAATCTCATAGTCCAGAGAAAATGACAACAACGAATCAGTCATACCGGAATATTGGTGGGTCGCAGTGGTCCTGACTTGGTACAGGCATTTCAAACGAAATAGTGGGTTAACCACCATATCTTTTAAATCAATTTTGAACTTTTCTACTAGTGACTGATAACGAGAAAGAATTTTTTGAAAGAGGTTCATCTTTGAGTTTTTGCTATGCGATAATCAATGTGTCGCATAAGATAAGAGTACTTCAGGTTCAACTCAGCTCTTTTGTTCTAACAGGATGATCTGAGCAAGATCATCCCTCGGAAAATCCTGTTCTACTTTTTCAACTCTATTGTTCTTTTTCGGTTGTTTTTCAAAACACATTTTGTTTAAATGTTCACGAAATTGGACATAAGAAAATTAGAAGATCAACAACAAAGTTGTTTGAAGATTGCAAAATACTTAGTTCAAAGAAGCAAAGGTGTACGAAAGGGGTAATCAGTATCATAAAACCGTAAAGACAAAGACAAAACCGGCAGACAAAAAACTTGGATCTGAACGAAGGTTCTTGCCGCCTCTACCTTTTTACCCACTAGACCACGACACTGATGCAGACTTCGTGTAAAAAAAATTACTTATAGCATATTGAGTGGGTCCAAGAGGAATATTCTATATATTATATGTGGTATTAAAATGTTTTTATTTGATTCTAACTGCACAAAATGTCTTTTAATGTTTGTTTTTATATTTTACATGACATATTTGTAAAGCTGGGATGTAAAATAGTTAATAAATTCGGACTTGGAGTGTCAGTAAATTCACCCCTCTGGCTTTCGGTCGTCGGGGTGATTTTATTGGCATACCGTGTCCTCATGTAATAACTATAACAGAGCTGAGGTCAAATTAATGCACGAGTACTTCAGAGGAGAAGTAGCCCAATAAAAGCCCAGATCCGGGGCAGTGATTAATGTACGAACTGTAACGGTCGGGGATGGGAACTATTGGTTGTTTGTATATCAGTGAGAAGAATGTTAAAACAGCATGCAGGACCCTGAATCGGTCATCTTAGGGTCTCTTCTAAAAGTAGTCATATAAATTTGAACAAATGGAGACTTAGTTCGTTAAGATTCATCTATCTGTAATAGTATTGTTTTCGTTATAGAGGACAAAAATTTTGAGAAAATTCGCTTTTATTGACCTTTTAATGGCCCTGTCACACTATTACGTTTTAGCCAACGTGTGCCGAACGTTCGAATAAATGTTCTAAAACGTTGGAACACGTTGGCAGTCGCTGTAAAAAGTTTCAAAAAATATCTCGTTGAACGACCACAAAGCGTCAGACAAACTACCTGCAACGCACGACAAACTTATTCAAAACTTATCTATAGCGTTTGTCCGGCGTACTTGACGTTTGCCTACCGCATGTTTGACGACTGCAGAACGCATTCATAGCATTTTTTTTCTTTCGGTGGGGAGACCTAGGATTTCTGTTCTTTTCTTTAGATTATTTCACAATAGCTCAAAAAGATCTATTATCTGGCTTAAATGTATTGCTGGATTAGTTAATAATTATAGATATATCATGTAAATTTAGTTTCATTATAAAAATATTGGTTTTCAGCGTTCTGGTAATATGAATTTATAATTATTCTAAAGCCGTTTTTTCACCAATAGTGATGATTTTTGCACTCAGCCTAAAAGAATAAAATATAGTGTAGATTTTATATTTTGATATGTCAAAAATATACAGAGAGAATCCATGCGCTTGTTAACAAACTCTCAAAATCTCAAATGAGTATAATACATGTAACTGAGAAATACCGGTCTGTAGAGTTTGCCTAGCATCCTTTTTATAGCACCTGACTACATAAATCCTAAATGATTGCAAACAGCATGACGGATGCCCTTAATAGAGAAAAATGCGTGTGCTTCTTGAATATTAAAAATACACAATATTTCAAATGAGTATTGAAGTAAGACTGTCGTTACTCGTTGTATTTGAGTATTTTTTTACCAACAAAAAATGTCCACTGAAAACACGACAGGTGTATTACAATTTGCAAGATTTACTTTCAATTCCAGACCATCTTAGTTATCCTTGTTATATTCAAGATTTGTTTTTGGCTTTGTTCATTGTTTTTTGTAAAAAGATTTTTTTTTCAGATTTAAATTAATATTTGAAGCTTTTGAAATTGACTTTCTCCCTTGTAATTCAAACTAACTTTGAAAATTCTGGGGTTAATACGCTACTCGTTCGTTAAATAAAGGTAATAACAAAACTACCGAACTTGAATGATCAATCTCATAGTCCAGAGAAAATGACAAAAACGAATCAGTCATACCGGAGAACTGGTGGATCGCAATGGTCCTGACTTGGTACAGGCATTTTAAACGAAATGGTGGGTTAAACCAGGTTTTATGGCGCCAAACCTCCCTCTTCCATTGCGATCTTCAAGTTCATAATATACATAGTTACATAGAATAGTGCGATACTGTAACATTTTCTTGGAATTAGGTTTTATAGGTCGAACAAAATAAGACATGTAGGATATGAAAATTAGCATGAAAAAATACAGAGGCTTTTGTCTGGAACTTGGTTGTAATTTTTATTTGAGAGAAACACAAAACCAGAAGAAATTAAGATCGCAATGGTCCTGACTTGGTACAGGCACTTCCAAAGAAGTGGTGGGTTAAACCAGGTTTTATGGCGCCAAACCTCCCTCTTCCATTGCGATCTTAGGATCCGGCAATGACCATAGAACACAACATAGTTGTGAGACACAATAGGGATATTGAGGTGATCATCTCAGTACAGCAGACCAGTCAAACACTAATTGAAACAATTAACTATCATATCTTTTAACTCAATTTTGAACTTTTCTACTAGTGGCTGATAACGAAGAAAGAATTTTTTAAGTGATCGTATGAGACGTATTTTCTTATAGCCCTGCGTCAAAAGTCGGTCACGAAGAAACCGGTGTCTGATAAAAAAATCTGTGAAATGAGTGCAAGCTCTGGCATATCGAATAAGTTGAGATATATAAACACCGTATGCAGGAGAAGTAGGTATATTGCTCTGTAGATTAGGAAAATTAATAATTTGAAAATTAAAATCGTCTCGTTTATCGTAAATTTTTGTACTGAGATGACCACCTGGGTCAAAATTAAAATGACGCTCTGTGCGCTCTGTACACGTTTTAAACACGTTGAATATGTTTCTTGGTCGTTAGAATGACGCTAGGCGTGCGCTGCATTATCGCTAGACACGTTCGTTTCCATTTAGCTTAGCGTTCGTCAAACGCATTTCAACGTGCGCACAACAACCACATAGCGTACATCAGCGTGTGTATAACGTCCTTCTAACTTATGCCTAGCGTTCGAATAATTTATTTCTAACACGTTGGCGAACGTCGGAAATTTTAAGCATGTTGAAAAATTTGCAACGCACTCGACGTTCGCTAAGTGTTTGTGGCGTGTTCATAAGGCATAAAAAACTTACGCAACGCACACCAGCGTGTTGAAAATATATACTAAAACGTCGACACGCGCTGGCTAAAACGTTAAAGTGTGACAGGGCCATAAGGGCAATAGCCCATGCCAATTTCGACCAAACATAGACTGTTTTAGAGCTTTGGATTCTGAAGAACATAAGATCCTTTACATTTTTTCTTTTGGCATAGTGGATAAGTAACAAGGCAATTTTTTGATTGATTGATTGACTGTTTGCAAAATATTTCAGCCGTAAACGGGAATTTAAAAAGCCAATATGATTGACTTTACTGCATGTTTTTCTCGATAACAATGGCTATATTTTTATATAATCCCTATAGAAATTTTATAATTGCCATCAATTATTCCGGTGAAGATTCATCGAAACATTTTCAGTGGTTTCAGACGAGGATATTTTCAAAAATGATTACGGATGACGATGACGGACGACGGATGACGCATTTTGATGGCATATGACCAAGAAATCTAAACAGGGATGAATAAAAATTATCATTAAGTAAAAGAGTAGGAGAAAAGCAGAGGTACCAATGAGGTATCCGAATGTCAAAAATCCGAAAGGGCAGAGACAAAACCAGTAAACACCAACAAGAACGGGACAAAAACAGACAACATATAAAACATGGAAACACAAATAACTGAATATCGATCAACAACGCGAACTCCCAGTCGAAACAAGAGTGAACTCATGTGCTCTAGGAGAGTAAGCAGTAAGAGTAACATTGGAGAACTGTCAAAGTCGGGCAACCTAGCCTATTAAAGAATACCATGTGGTTCCTTCTCTAAAATTGACCTGCAGGAAAGGGGTGTGTCCGAAGGATTTGTAAACAAGTGATGCTAGGTGGCGTTGACTTACTTCAACTTGACCTTAAAGGTGCGTGGTATCTTTCATTTCATGTTGCTCACCTGTATGTTCTGCTCTATTTGTAGTTTAAGCTGTATGTATACTGACTAGTAACTATAGATAAAATATCAGTCATTCGCATGTTATTAGAAGCAAAATCATAGAGAGCATTCCATGCTTCTTGTAGACTTAAAAGACATAGAACCTATCAATTTCGCAATTTTTTACATTGAATAAAAAGTACATATATCAAAAACATACTATCTAAAACTTACCTTTACTCACATAAAAACTCAATGTTTTGCAGTTTTCTATAAAATAATCTTTATTTCAAGTATTGGTGTTGATTAAGTATTGTCCATCATAAATATTTACTTTTGGTAAACTGGGTACTGTTAAACTGAGAAACGAAATGTAACCAAACGAGGCGAAGAGAAAACGAAATCGGTAAATTAAGAAAAACGACTCGTGTCGGCTAAAATCAATTCAGTTTTCTTTTTTACCAGTTTCGTTCCTTTCTTTACAGATTTCTGTTGCTTATTTTACTGTTTATGTTTCCTTCTTTACCGGTATCTTTTTTGTTCCGCTCCGTTTCGTTTGGTTACTTTTCGTTTCTCAGTTTACCGGCACCCGTAAGTGTTTACATTATATAATTAGTTTGTCCACTTTTTTGACACTGCGTTTTTTCTTCAGTTTTCTGTCGAAAAGAATACTCTCTGGTATGTTTTTTGAAAACTTAACAAGTTCTTCAAAGGTTTTACAGTGTTTTCTTCAAATAGTGTGAATTTCATTATTTTTTAAAAATTGCCAAAATGATAGGTTCTATGTCTTTAAACAAACTTAATTAACAAAACTTAATTCCTTTTTAATATTGCATTCTGTTAATATCATGTATTGTAATTCTGAATTCATCATTATGATTTTTATTTATATATAGGAAGATAATATTTAGAATGATTTGATGGGATTTTTTCTTGAAAATTTTTAGACCTATCAACATCCAACGCATCTAAGCATATAATGAATAAACAAGCATAACTTGATTACAGCCAGATCAAACTTCATGTTAATTATTACCGGTAACCCGTAAAAATAAACTTTTAGTGAAGAAAAATGTCAATCTCTTAATAAAAAGTGAACCCCACAATACATTATCCATTTTAAGCTAAACGTTGGATGGTGTGTTCAGACTTTTAAACACTTTTTGTGAAATTTTGAATATTTGAATGGCCAGAACGCAGAAAACAGTTAAGATGTTTCAAACACTCATTGTGAATGCAGTTTTAGATGATTAACACCGTGAATAAAATAGCTGAAATATTGTATTTTTAGCACTTTTATCTGTTGGCTAAGCGGTGTTTAGAATTGCATAAATACATATATCAATAAACACTTTAATATTTTAATTGTAATATAATTTTACAACTGAAAGTTGGAAAATCGAATGTAAACACCAAAACAAATTCACCGTCACTAAAACGATTAAACAACAAATCAACAACCGAGGGTATCCACCATGTGCAGTATAAGGAAAACAAATCTTTGAAGTTCATTGTATATGTAAGTTACTAATTTTGTGGAATGGACAATTGATCAACCTTACCGATAGAGTGGTCCATGAAAAATATTGTCAATAAATACTGAATGATTGGTTATTATAAGCATATTTGTAATGTATAATAGACCTCCTAAAAATCAAATTCAAACTAAGTCCATTTGCAGATCAGCCACTTGGTGGAAAGTGTTACATTATTCAATTAATTAACTTGTGTAAATAAACGTGGTGGGAATAAACTTCAAGATACATGGACCTCTTAACTATGAAAAATAATCATGTAATATATTACTGAAAGCTATTTTGTTAGAGTGTCGTTCAACTGAGATAAAAATAAATAGTTACATATGGTAAAAATTTTGTCGGCAAAAATTTACATTTTTAAAGCAAAGCATAAGATAAACAGAGCATCGATGCATGCATTTGAACATCAGATTTGATATATCGCACAGAGTATGTGAATTATCTAAAATTAAATATTACCTTTTCAAAATCATATACATTCTTCTTCATGAAAGATACTAACTGATGTCGCATAATGGTATATGAAAGTTGTCAGGCTCTCTCTTGGGATGTTTTGGGCAATATTATAATTGCATCTATGCTTGGCATGCATGGCATTTAATTAACACACCTTTCAAATAAAGTTCATTGTGACCCCAATCTATTACATTGAAGTATATTGATGCCAGCTTTTAATGCATGGCGTGATATTGGTTAAAAAATAAATAATGCATATTTTATACAATACTTTATTTACTGTAATTAAAAATCAGAATGTTTTGTTTTGATGCATAAAGAATGCACATTTCTAGAAGTAGCTTTAAGCACTTTAGGTAAATGAGGTGTCTATCAATAAACATCTTTTTTTCGTTTTTGCACATCTATAATAAATATAAATTGTTTTATGCTTGCTTTTTTTAATTCCTTTTTGTTTGACTTAGTTAACATCAAAATTGATAATTACAACAAAAATTTGGAAAAAAATACACCCTCTTATAGAACTTCAATAAATTCCCATACTTTTAAGGGGAAATAATTGGTATACAAATAATAAAGATTAACAATACTTTCCATCCTTTTCAAAAATTTTAATGGTGAACCTCATTTTCTATTTTGTATACTTAATGAGGTTGGGGGTCTAAAAATTTGACTTAGGATATTTTTCAAATTTTTAAAGTAAATTGACATTATTCATTGAAAATATACAATAAAATCAATACACGGTGTCCAACCCCCGTACAGTGCATTCCGGAAGTAGTGCGGTCCGGAACCGGTATAATTACGGAATTGCAAAAAAATGAAGTTTTTAAATGCACAATTTTCTAGCTAGATGGGAGTTAAATTGTAATTTTTTCAGTGGAGTTACTTCCTAAACACTAACGATTGATTATATTAGCCGCTATAACATGCATCTTTTGATATATTTTTTAAATTCGAAAAACGCATTTTCAATTTACGAGTCCAAGGGAGATTATGAAGCAAAAACTCGCATTTTGGCCTTCTTTATTAATTGAAATCGACAATTTAACGCAGCAAAATAAAGTTTGACCTTTTATGTCTTATTTGTTTAAATTTTAAGCTCAATGGTTTGTTAATATAAGCACTATAATTATTTGAAATCAAGCACTAATAATTTGATACTGTACGGCCCGTTGCTTTTTATGGAAATCAAACTGTACGACACGTTGCTAAAATAATGCGCATATTTTTCCTAATTCATTAACGTAAAAAACATATAAAACTATTGCGCGAGGTTATTTTAAAACCGGTTCAAGTAGTTACGCAATATTTTTTAGGGTAGAAGAGTTGAAGAAACCGCACGAGAGAAGTGTGACATGTAAACCTAATTATGAATGAGGTGTTTGACCAGGAACTGGAACTTTGAGGAGTTTGACAGTTCCAATCCATTTGATAGGTTCGTACAATAATCACTGTCCCAGGTTTTCAATGCTTCCTTTTAATTACCTCTTTTTAACCCCTGGCTCTCTAAGTAAAAAAATACTCATATATATACCACACATACCACAATGCATTGCACGCAACAAACCGTCTCTTCTACGTCTACTTATACTGACTTCAGTGTATTGAATATTTTGCAAATATACGCCGACAGCGCGATAGGAAGGTTCATATAGATATATATTTTTAAGTTAAGAGAAAACTATGTACAATGAAGGTTGTTGATTTAGTGTTGAAGTATATATTTTTAAGTTAAGAGAAAACTATGTACAATGAAGGTTGTTGATTTAGTGTTGAAGTGCTGAGATAGCTGCCTTGAATGACTCAGATGATTCACTCAGGCACCACCGCCACAAAACTTCAATAAAAAATTACAGTAACTCTGAGTATTAATTACTAATGGAGTTGAGAATATTCTCAGGCTTAAGAATATTTGTTTTGTTTTGTTGCACCGTGGCCAGGACAGCGCCCAAAGGAAGGTTGTTCCAGTTTCGTATTGTTCGGGGAAAGAAAGTTTGTTGACGGATTTGAAGACGAGACTGTTGAGTTTGGTAGGAGATGCGGGTCATGTGTCTAGTGAGCCGGTTTAGTTTTATTAGACGATCTTCATCGATTTTCCCTAGATATTTTATAAAGCATTCTCCAGTGGTGTCTGTTTTGTGGTTTGCTAGGGATCTCAAGATCAGATCATATATCATGTCACTTACGCTTGGTGTATTATGGGAGCGACTATAGGCATACATAATTTTATACCTTGCATTCCTGCGCTGCACTTCTTCCATATTTTTTATGTCTTACTGTGTTAATGAATCCCACACGTACCAGGCATACTCCACTTAAGGTTTAAGTATTGATTTTTATGACTGCATTTTTACCAGTTGGAACTGATATAACAGCTGCATGTAAATACGCAATAGTGTGATCGGCAAATAATTTTATTATTGATATTAAACCTACTGGAATGTCGTTAATGTAAAAAGGATAAGACTTCTATGTACACCCAATCATATACCGTTAGATCCGAAAACCTTTTCCAGTCGTACGTCCATAAATACAAATACAAATACTAAAACGGGTATAAAGGCTTAATTTGGCTATGCTGTATAACGATATTTCAAGGAGTAACCTCTCATCAGCTGCATTCCAAAAAAAAAATTGAAAGATAAAACCAAAATGTGTTGAACGAAAAGTACTAAAGATCAAAACGTTCGAACAGAGTGGGAAAATCCAGCACCGAGAATATCGACCATGTGCAGTACAAGGAAAGAAATCTGGTGTAATAAACAATTTTTAATGTAACAACCGGAAATTTCAATATATGGGAAGTTACCCCCCACCCCCAGGTATTGTTTCTTTGTTTTTTGCTTTGTTTTGCTTTATTATATAATTTAATAATATTATACAGTCAATGTCTACTATATCCTGAGCAAATGAGTGAGTGGGTTTGTGTTTTACCACAAGCAACGCTATATATACTAGGCAAAAAAAGAAACGTTACATTGGTTTTCTTTTAAGATTTTTTCGAAACATATTTTGTTTTGAAATTTTTAAATAAAGATTAGGCAATAAACGGGGTTTTCTTTCAAAATGCGTTTTGAAGGCGGATTTGAAAATGACGTTACGTCACTTTTCATTTTTTAACAAAATCGGAACTTTTAAAATTTCACGAGTCGAAAATTCAATTAAGCTAATGATTATGGTCGTTAAATGTAACAAGAATCACGGTTAACAAAAGGTCGCACTCAAATGTTGAGAACTTGTAAGTCAGACACGTTACGTTAACGTCAAAACTTGAAGCAACTCTTTTCTTTCGTGTTGGGTACAGGAATGACAAAAAAACAGCTGATTAATCATTTAAAAGGCTCTAGAACAACTATCCATAGACCAGAGACTCGTGTCAGAGGTAGCAGAACAACAATCGGTGCGACCGGAAGTAGCAGAATACCATAACCAACGCGAGTTTAGATCAGGCGTTGCCGCTTTATTTTCCTTCGTAATTGCTTCGTTATCGGTGCAAAACTTTAACTCGTGTAAATGGATAAAATTCTAATCTAATTTTCATTAACACTGAACGTACGCGGTCACGCAGAGCTGACGTCATTGTTTTAAAAAAGACGTCCTCTGAATTACGTTTCTTTCGCGTAATGACGTTAATGAGTTGTATCATGCCTAAAATTATCATAGATAAGTAAGAAGCACCCTTTTTAACCGAAAAATCAAAATTTAAAAGAAATTTTGTAACTTTTTTTTTTGTAAAAAATTTTGTCATTTTTGATTTTACTGAATTTGGTTTTAAGAAATAACCAAATCCCACCAGAAACCGTTGCAAAATATCCCATCCCTGTAGTTTTACAGATGGTTAAATGTCCCTTAATTCTAAATTCAACTTTATATTCATCAAAATGCTGTCAGATATTCAAAATGAAGGGTTAGTCAGGAACGATAATGCTTTGCAAACTTGATTTTCTACAATATCTAGGTAAAACCTTAAAGAGATGTTATTTTCGAATTTAAATCAGGTAAACTGGATTTTAATCTCTTCAGTATGACCAAAGATACGTTTATTCAATTGAAGTTACAACTTTTCTTTTGTTATAGAAATTTTATCAAATAAAAGATAAGTGTAACGTTTCTTTTTTTGCCTAGTATAGTTTATTTACAGGCGATGGACACCAAAGTATGATAAAATGAACATGATAAGAAATGTGGGGTCAGCGGGAAACTTGGGAACAGTTAATTTTGAACAGAAAAGGAGGGAGGCGAAAAACTTAGCTTATGTGGAGCACTAACTTGACGGTCCACAAAGGGGTATTTTACGTCATGAAGCGTGGCACTTTCCACACACGTTGGCCCTCATGGTTTTCGTATTATACAAGCTTGACTCTGCTGTTAGAGGCATATTCATCTCTTCGGTCCCCACAAGACTAATTACTTGTTTGTTGTCTTTATTTGACTGCTTGACAATATCTTACAGTGCCTCTTAACAAGTTGGCTAGGAAACGTTAACTAGTAATAATTTTCAAAACAAAGTCTCTTATCTGTTTGATTTAAAAACGTAAAGTAAAGTCTACTACATGAGAAGAATACGGAATGGTTCGTTTAGATACTTTTCATCAGCCATCATGCGCAAAAAGGTGCAACGGGCCGTACAGTTTCAACGTGAGTACGCGCAACGAACCGTATAGTATCATTGCAACGGGTCGTACAGTGAAGAAAAAACTTTGATCTTTATTTTCTTTTTAAGGTATATTGTTTTGCCTCAAATTGTTGAATGATTTCCAAAACTATACTTATAAAGTTTCTGTTGATACCCAGAAGATTAACTAAATGTTTGTATAGTACCAAATATTTATGATTTTTCTGTCGAGTTTTCTAAAAGAATATTATGACCCTATGCGTTTTCAAAAGTAAAGAATTGTTGTTTTTGTATATTTATTTATTTTACCAAAGGTTTCCTTTACACGAATCATAATCAAAAGGTAATTTTGAACAATTCAATGTATTCAAATTCAAGGTTTTCTTAGTCAGCAATTAGATTTTCTTCCTTGTTTACCATTGAAAAACGCACTACTTCCGGAATGCACTGTACGGGGGTTGGACACCGTGCAATAGGTCGCGGTGCTTATTTTTGAAATATTTGGGTTTTAATCTTAAAGAAATTTGTATAGTTTGTACAGGAAAAATTCTCAAAATACATATATTTTTAAAACCTGATATAGAAATTTCTTCTTATTTGTGTAAAATATCAAAAAAAGGATAATTATCCTTTTGATTTCTGTGATAAAAACATTAGGTCACGGTACATTTGTACTCCTTTTCAAGATATTCAAGGAAAACTATATTTTCTAATACATTTATTTGTAAAAATAAGTCACACATTTCCCCGCCAATTATCTCCCCTTTAAACAGATTTTTTTTCAGAAAAAGGCTTATTATCTTTTGAAATATTAATCTTGTAATTGTTTTATTAATAAAATGTAATAAAGAAATAAATTTTACATCATTTATGCTGTAACAAGTCTTTAAAGGTGAAATAAAGGCTAGCAATTTGCAAGATGACTGAAAAAAGATGCTCCGTTTTTGAACCCCCAGCCTCCTTTAAATGTTTTTTCTCGAATTTTAAGAAAAAAGGAATAATTTTTCTAACGGTTTGAAAAGTGAGACTACAAATTGATTCTTTATTAAAAGTACTAAAACATGCATTTTGTCTATGGTGAACTTTTGAATTTATTATCCAGATTTAAAGTACAACCGGTATGTAACGGCAAATTGTAACAAAAATTAAGAAAATTATATGGACAAATTTTTAGTCACCCCAACTACCTTGACAATCTAAATCAAACTAAGTACGTTTAAGACCAAAGAGTTACCAATAACTTTATTGATTTTTAACTCATCTGACCTGAAGGGTCATGTGAGTTATTGTAATCACTTGGGGTTCGTATTCCGTTGTCTGTTAATACTTTTCAAAAGGTAACGCTTTTGACACCATAAGTCAAATTGCAACCAAACTTGGAACGGTTGTCTAATGGTACATGTACCGGTGCTTCATAACTATCGTTTTTGTTTTATTCGTAAAAAACAGGGCTGTCATAGCTAAGAATAGAACATAGGGGTTAGTTGAAGTTTTTTTGCCAAAAACTCAAAAACTGTGAGAGATATAAAAATTCTGACATGGGTAAATGTGATCATCGTCTCAAGATCTACCTTCTCAGACATTTCGAAGAAGACCAAACAACCTATGTAGAAGTTATTGCCCTAGTATTTTAATTCTTGATTTTTATCTTATCTGGCCAAAGGCCATGTGAGATATTGCCATCACTTTGCGTCCGTCGTCTGTCGTCCATCCGTCGTTCGACAAAAATCTTCTCTGAAACCGATTGGCTGAATGAAATTAAATTTAATAGGGTTGTTCTGTAATATGTCCTCTACAAAACATCATTTTGATTTTTGATTCGACGAAAGCATGGCCGCTATGGCGAAAAATAAAAATGATAAGTTGCAAGTTTTTTTGCAAATTACTCAAATATGGTGACAGATATCAAATTCTGGCATAGGGTATAAGTTATCAGCATATCAAGATCTACCTGCCCTGAAATTTGATGAAAAACAACAACCATTGTAGGAAATACAAATGACTACAAAGTTACAGACAATAAATTTTGCTACGCCTGACGCGCGTTTCGTCTATTCAAGACTCATCAGAGGCGCTCTACCAAAAATATTGAAAATGCCAAACGCTGTATAAATATGAAGAGCATAGAACAGTCTAACCAAAAATACCATACTGGGGAACCAAATTATTACTAAGATAATCAACCTATGTCTGGGGTAGGAAGAACCTTAGGGTTTAGACAATTTTGAAATTTAGACGGATAATTTAAAGCTTTGATGTATTCTCCAACTCAAAAAGTGTTGGTGCCGGAGCGGGCTAACCTCGGGGAATTTACACTCCACCAGCAGTGCTAACCTTCACGTGTGTTCGAAATACAAATGACAACAAAGTTCCAGACAATAAATTTTGCTACGCCTGACGCGCGTTTCGTCTATTCAAGACTCATCAGAGGCGCTCTACCAAAAATATTGAAAATGCCAAACACTGTATAAATATGAAGAGCATAGAACAGTCTAACCAAAAATACCAAACTTGGGAACCAAATTATTACTAAGATAATCAACCTATGTCTGGGGTAGGAAGAACCTTAGGGTTTAGACAATTTTGAAATTTAGACGGATAATTTAAAGCTTTGATGTATTCTCCAACTCAAAAAGTGTTGGTGCCGGAGCGGGCTAACCTCGGGGAATTTACACTCCACCAGCAGTGCTAACCTTCACGTGTGTTGGAAATACAAATGACAACAAAGTTCCAGACAATAAATTTTGCTACGCCTGACGCGCGTTTCGTCTATTCAAGACTCATCAGAGGCGCTCTACCAAAAATATTGAAAATGCCAAACACTGTATAAATATGAAGAGCATAGAACAGTCTAACCAAAAATACCAAACTGGGGAACCAAATTATTACTAAGATAATCAACCTATGTCTGGGGTAGGAAGAACCTTAGGGTTTAGACAATTTTGAAATTTAGACGGATAATTTAAAGCTTTGATGTATTCTCCAACTCAAAAAGTGTTGGTGCCGGAGCGGGCTAACCTCGGGGAATTTACACTCCACCAGCAGTGCTAACCTTCACGTGTGTTCGAAATACAAATGACAACAAAGTTCCAGACAATAAATTTTGCTACGCCTGACGCGCGTTTCGTCTATTCAAGACTCATCAGAGGAGCTCTACCAAAAATATTGAAAATGCCAAACACTGTATAAATATGAAGAGCATAGAACAGTCTAACCAAAAATACCAAACTGGGGAACCAAATTATTACTAAGATAATCAACTTATGTCTGGGGTAGGAAGAACCTTAGGGTTTAGACAATTTTGAAATTTAGACGGATAATTTAAAGCTTTGATGTATTCTCCAACTCAAAAAGTGTTGGTGCCGGAGCGGGCTAACCTCGGGGAATTTACACTCCACCAGCAGTGCTAACCTTCACGTGTGTTCGAAATACAAATGACAACAAAGTTCCAGACAATAAATTTTGCCATACCTGACGCGCGTTTCGTCTATTCAAGACTCATCAGAGGCGCTCTACCAAAAATATTGAAAATGCCAAACACTGTATAAATATGAAGAGCATAGAACAGTCTAACAAAAAATACCAAACTGGGGAACCAAATTATTACTAAGATAATCAACCTATGTCTGGGGTAGGAAGAACCTTAGGGTTTAGACAATTTTGAAATTTAGACGGATAATTTAAAGCTTTGATGTATTCTCCAACTCAAAAAGTGTTGGTGCCGGAGCGGGCTAACCTCGGGGAATTTACACTCCACCAGCAGTGCTAAATTTCACGTGTGTTCGAAATACAAATGACAACAAAGTTCCAGACAATAAATTTTGCTACGCCTGACGCGCGTTTCGTCTATTCAAGACTCATCAGAGGCGCTCTACCAAAAATATTGAAAATGCCAAACACTGTATAAATATGAAGAGCATAGAACAGTCTAACCAAAAATACCAAACTGGGGAACCAAATTATTACTAAGATAATCAACCTATGTCTGGGGTAGGAAGAACCTTAGGGTTTAGACAATTTTGAAATTTAGACGGATAATTTAAAGCTTTGATGTATTCTCCAACTCAAAAAGTGTTGGTGCCGGAGCGGGCTAACCTCGGGAATTTACACTCCACCAGCAGTGCTAACCTTCACGTGTGTTCGAAATACAAATGACAACAAAGTTCCAGACAATAAATTTTGCTACGCCTGACGCGCGTTTCGTCTATTCAAGACTCATCAGAGGCGCTCTACCAAAAATATTGAAAATGCCAAACACTGTATAAATATGAAGAGCATAGAACAGTCTAACCAAAAAAAAACAAACTGGGGAACCAAATTATTACTAAGATAATTAACCTATGTCTGTGTTAGGAAGAACCTTAGGGTTTAGACAATTTTGAAATTTAGACGGATAAATTAAAGCTTTGATGTATTCTCTAACTCAAAAAGTGTTGGTGCCGGAGCGGGCTAACCTCGGGGAATTTAAACTCCATCAGCAGTGCTAACCTTCACGTGTGTTCGAAATACAAATGACAACAATAGGAGTTATAGCCCTTTTTCTAAATTATTTTTAATTTTTGCCCTTTTAAGCTCACCTGACACAAAAGATCTGTCGGTCGTCCGTCCGTCCATAAACTTTATGAAAAGTGAACTCCTCTACCACCATAAGTCCAATTGCAACCAAACCTAGCACAGTTATTTATTTGCATGGTGGTAATTATTTTTCTATTGTTAAAAAACAAGGCCACCGTTACTAAGAATATAACATAGGGTAAATTGCAAGCTGTTTTTGCAAATAACTCAAAAATTGTCAAAGATATCAGAGGAATCCGATGTTATATGGAAATTGTAAGGTTCTCTCTGAGAATAATCTGGACTTGCTGAATCTGAAACAATGACTGTGATTGGTCGGAATGACATACAAGATGGCAGTTTGCATAAACTTGTAAAGTATCTATAGTTTGCTGTATCAAACACCATGCAATCAAATTTAATTAGCGGTACTGTTAAACTTAAGACCAATTTCACATGTTTTGTCATTTAGAAAACCGGACTCGTCCTGTGTCTATATATCGATTTGTTGTCTATCGCCTATTAAGGTCTATCGGGCTAAAAAAAAAGCAAGAAGACACGAATGGGGCATTCGAGTGTCAAAAGTTCGAAAAGGCAACGACAAAATAGGTAAACACAAACAAGAACAGCACGAAGAAACACAAAACACAAATTCAACAGTACAGAAACGATGCATATATCATTCTTTTAATATAAGATTCATTTACTGACAAATATGTTTTATATCGATTATGTGGAAATACTTAAATACACATCAAAAAACTAATCGGGAATAGCATGTTCATAAGGTTTTAAATAAAAAGGGGTGTCTATCTACATGCTTGTTTTATTTCTGTGATATGATACCTGTAAAAGTCTTTATGGCCCCTCTATAAACTCATGTGTCTATTGGTTGATTGTTGTGTGAAAAGTTCACCTACATATCTTATCATCTATTAAATACTTTTAGTTTGGTTTATTTTTTCATTTACATGTATTTGTTTTTTGTAAAAAAATACTAATATTGTTCAAAGGTAATGGTTTATTTATTAAACACAACAACACACATGCAAAACAAGTAATATTGTTCAAATGTTACAACATAAAAGTTTTTTGAAGTTTTCCCGGAATTTGGTAGACAAAGCTACGTACACCCAAAGATTCAAAAGATACGAACAAGTAACACAGGCGTTTGCAATTTGTGTTCCTTCATATGTGAGCCACCAGCTGGTTTCTGACTTTCTTAATTCTTGAATGCAGGCAATTGTTGTTGGTAACTCTCCAAGTACAAATAATAACATTATCAACACCAGCATTATGGTTGATATTGCCTTCTTTCGCTGCTGATTGGTTGGTTCATTTGTTGCAATACTCCTTCGATTGATGGTGGCTATACAGATGACCATGCAACACGTTACAAGTCCAGCTGGTACAAACTGTAGTATGATAACACGTGTGATGTCAAAAACTTCAAAGTAAGCACTTTGAAAGCTGTATTCAAGAACACATATTTCAATTCCATTTTCCTGGTAATACATTTCAGTTCCATTTCCCTGGTAATACAGTTCAGTTTCATAGTGCTGGTAGTACATTTCAGTTTCGTTTTGCTGATCATACATTGAACGCTGTTCATATGTAGCAAATAAACCAGGAAGAGCCAATGCAAACAAACAAATCCATGCAACAGCAGTGAATATTCTATCAGAATGAGCTCCAAACATTCTTTTTCCGACAAATGGAAATGCACAAACAATGGCTCTTTGGACAGATAAATATGTTGTGGACACTATTGAGAGATCGTGAAACACCATTGCAAAACAGCCAAATGTACGAATGATATTTTCAATCAAGCAATTGGGGAAATAATAGTGTTTCATGTATATAAATTCCAAACTTGTCGTCGTAGCCATGCATGTTATTGTTAATGTGTCATACACTGCGAGTAGAGATAGCAGTATTGTTATTGGCGTTCGAGTTGATGTAAACACCCAAACCCTTATGACAAAATAATTAGAAATAAGAACCAGCGTAAAAAGTGCAACATTAACAATTGCTATTACTTTATATAAAAACAAAGTCGTCATATTCATATACTTGTGATTGATAATTTTTAGTACTGTGTCATTCCATGTAATCAATAGCAATTGAGTCTTTTCCTTTGTTTCATTGTGGTTTCACTTGTATCATATTTGTCTACTGGGATTAAGAATCCACGTTTCCATCTGAAATTGTAGAAATAGTTTTATGTGGGTTAAAAAGATATTTTCATACATACTTGATAAACTAATTCAAAGCAACATGCATGTGGATTCCTTTATTTTTCAATTAACACCGTTTTAATATTTTTAAACTATATAGATTCAATACCATCCTAAAACTATAAGCGAAGACCCATTTCTTGGCGTATATTAGAATTAACCCTGTACATTTAGCAAAAAATGATATATCCATAACGAAGCGATGTTAATGACGTTAGTCCCGCCAAAAGTTACAAAAATAGTTGTCTTCCTTATTGCGACGAATACTCGGAAAAATAAAATGTCTGTACCAAAACATGTGTAATATTAATATCTTATGTAGTCTGACATAATTATCTACAATTATCCGAACCATTATATTTTATAGATATTACTACATAGTTATAAAAACCGAAAAAAAGAATTTTTTATTGAAATTAAGTCCTGCCCCTTTTACCTTATTCGGCTAATTTGATACCTCATTTCTTAAATTGATTTTAGCATCCCGCAGATCGACATCGACTGTTTTGGAATTTCACCACGCATTAGATCATAACATATGGAATTTGAGAATTGTTACTCATTTCTTGTATTTTTGAAAATTATAACAAAAAATTGATATCAAGATGAAAAATGCAGGTTTCTCTCATTCTGATTTACCCTTTTTGTCCAAAAATTAAAATAATTTCTCATATTATCAACAATGAGCATTTAAATCCAAATAAATCGATAAAAAAACGAACCCAAATTAAAGATTTTTATTCAATTCGATGGTGCTTATCGGGGTGCTAAATTTCAATTTCCAAATCCGAGAAAAGCCATGTTGCAGACTAAAAGGTTGCCAAGGATACTTATTTATGGTACTATATCAGCAGTATTTTAATGCATTTACTTTTTTTTCTAAATACATATCGAATTCCTGTTCATTTCGATATAAAATAACTTTATGTTGCAGACTAAAAGGTTGCCAAGGATACTTATTTATGGTACTATATCAGCAGTATTTTAATGCATTTACTTTTTTTTTCTAAATACATATCAAATTCCTGTTCATTTCGATATAAAATAACTTTGATTTTTTATTTTTTATGTCTGAAAGGGTCGGGAAACGGACGATTTTCCGGAAAAGTGCATTAACCAACCTGCAAAGTTATATTTTTAGCCAAGGCGGCCATGATTTATAACCAATCAAAAATCCCTACATCAGTTCTATACATGTACAGCTATTGCTAATACCAAGTTTAGTTTCAGTTGAAATGAAGTTGACAGAGGAGATAACGTTTAAAAGTAACGCGGAAATGCTGGGAAAATTGTCAATTTTGACATTCTAAGGGGAATAATTCCTAAAAGGATTGGTCTTACAAAATTGACCAAATTAAATATTTTGTAGATCATGATGTGTTTAAAAATATGAAATTTAAATTTCTCAACAATCTTATATAGTTTTTGAGATATTAAGCTTAATAAGCGCAAAATTCGTTACCAAATCAAAAAAGGGCATTAACTCCTACATGGGTTGTTGAATTTCAGGGCAGGAGTGATCTTGGAATGCTGATCACTATCGTTTAGCCAGAATTTTGATATCTGTAGCGGGTTTTAGCTTTTTGCAAAAAAACTGCAATTAACCCCTATGTTGTATTTTTAGCCTCGGCGGCCATGTTTACGACGAATGAAAAATCTTCACATCAGCTCTAAGAACCTGATGTAAATGGACACCCATACCAAGTTTTGCTGCAATTGGACCTAAGATGTCGAAGTAATAAACGTTTTAAAAGGTTTAACGAACGACGGCCAGACGGACGGACGGACGACGGACGCAAAGTGATGGCAATAGCTGACATGACCCTTCGGATCAAGTGAGCTAATTAAAAGGAAAACTATAATAGGTTTTGATGCTTATAAACTTTGACTTTATTATAAAACCAGTTCACCAGTCAAATAAATATATTATATACTTGTATTGGGCTGAAATTCGTGCAACTGTGTATAAATAAACAAGAGGCTCCCAGGAGCCTGAATCGCTCATCTGGTCTTAATGTCAACCCTTTGAAGACTTTTGTATAGCTAAATGAGCTGAATGTTTAAGCAATAAAAAGCTTTTCTCTATCTGCAATAGTTTTCATTCCCAAGCAAAAAGCACTATTTTTCACCTTTAAAGGGCCATAACCCCTTAAAGGGGTCATCTGACAACTTCGACCCTAAAAGACTTTTGTAGAGCTAATTAAGCTGAACATTTAAGCAAGCGACATCTTTTCTCTATCTGCAAAAGTTTTCTTTCTTTAGGCCAAAAACACTATTTTTTGCCTTTAAGGGGCCATAACCACTATAAGGGGTCATCTGGCAACTTCGACCCTAAAAAGACTTTTGTAGAGCTAATTAAGCTGAACATTTAAGCAAGCGACATCTTTTCTCTATCTGCAAAAGTTTTCTTTCTTTAGGCCAAAAACACTATTTTTTGCCTTTAAGGGGCCGTAACCACTATAAGGGGTCATCTGGCAACTTTGACCTGATGGAAACTTTTGTAGAGCCAAATGAGCTGAACATTCAAGCAAGCAACAACTTTTCTCTATCTGCAATAGTTTTCATTCCATAGGCCAAAAACACTATTTTTTGCCTTTAAGGGGCTGTAACCCCTATAGGGGTCATCTGATAACTTCGACCATATAGAGACTTGCGTAGAGCTAAATGAGCTGAACATTTAAGCAAGCAACAGCTTTTCTCTATCTGCAATAGTTTTCATTTTAAAGGCCAAAAACTCCATTTTTTGCCTTTAAGGGGCCATAACCCCTATAAGGGGTCATCTGACAACTTTGACCCTATGAAGACTTTTGTAGAGCTAAATGAGCTGAACATTTAAGCGAGCAACAGCTTTTCTCTATCAGCAATAGTTTTCATTCTATAGGCCAAAAACACTATTTTTTGCCTTTAAGGGGCCATAACCCCTATAAGGGGTCATCTGACAACTTTGACCATATGGGGACTTTTGTAGAGCTAAATGAGCTGAACATTTAAGCAAGCAACATCTTCTCTCTATCTGCAATAGTTTTCATTCTATAGGCCAAAAACACTATTTTTTGCCTTTAAGGGGCCGTAACCCCTTTAAGGGGTCATCTGACAACTTTGACCTTATGGAGACTTTTGTAGCTAAATGAGCTGAACATTTAAGCAAGCAACAGCTTCTCTCTATCTGCAATAGTTTTCATTCCATAGGCCAAAAACATGAAAAAATGCTATTTTTCACCTTTAAGGGGCCGTAACTCCCATAAGGGGTCATCTGACAACTTCGACTCAATGGAGACTTTTGTAGAGCTTTTGATGCTGAAGCAGTAGCGTGGCATCAGATTTCATCTATCTCTTATACTTTTTGATTTACAAGCCAAAAACAGTAGTCTGACCCCCCTGGTCTATTTTTAGCAACGGCGGCCATGTTTTTCGACGATTCAAAAATCCCCACATCAGTTCTGTGGAGGATACCCTAAAGTACCACCAGACCAAATTTGGTTTGAATCTGTGCAGCCGTTTCAGAGGAGAAGAAGTTTGAAGAAAAGTTAACGACGACGACGACGGACGACGGACGACGACGACGACGACGACGGACGACGACGACGACGGACGCCAAGTGATGGCAATAGCTCACATGGCCTTTGGCCAGGTGAGCTAAAAAGCCGATTAAAAAATAAGAATGCAAATTTCATTCTGCTCCATCTTATAAAAAAAACAAATATTTGAAAATAATTAAAAAAATAATTTTTACAATTTTTAAGATTAATTAGACCCGACTATATTAATATATTACCTTCCCAACACCACAAACTTTCTTCAGTCAACCTGTTTTGCATAATGTCATGATATATGTGGCAGATGTCAGGCTCTCTTGGGATTTTTTGAACTATACTATAATTGAATCTATTAATGGCATTTAACATAAATATCAAACCTTTTATAATCTTTTTTAACTCATTTCGATGGTATTTTGTTTTTATATTTTTATTGTGTGATAAAAGTCACCAAATATAATTGATTGCAAAAATTTAATGAAACATAATTTGAGAAATAGATGATTAATCGATAGATTAGCTCTTTTACAAATGTTCGTTTCAATAACATAATACACATTTTTATTAATTATATGGTGTAAATAAAGGTTATTACAAAACTACTGAAGTGTGTATATCTCTTTCTATTGTTCAAAAGGAAATACAAAACAAGGAAAGACATGCATGAAAAATTGAAAATCACCTTGGTTCCCACTTATAAATACGAAAAAAGTCATGTTCTTGAAAACGTTATTAATACTGTAAAAACGATTTTAAATTCAAAATTATAACACATAGCTGTGCATAATTTTATTGACCGATCTGTAACATTCGTGGGAGCTTTGCTACAACATCTGTTCATTCCAATGGGCACCCATTGCTGCCCTAGCCTCTCCTCTCTAGTTTGTATTTATGTTCATACGAGAACAATATTCAGCGGGTCCTTGTGATGAAAAAAGAGCAAGGCTTACGTGTCCAAAATTTATAAAGTTAACAACAACAAAGTTTCGTTCTTCCATTAAGGTGGGACGATACCAAATGGAATATATATTCAGATTGTAATGAAATTTGGTAGACGCATAGTTCTTAGATATATTCATCCATATATGAAATAAAATATGGGGGTCACGGTCCTCACATTTTAAATAAATGCATTTGAAATCTGGAATTTTGGCGGGAAATTAACAAAGACATATTAGAATAAAAGTGTTTCAACACCATTTAATTTTACTTTTATACACAAATATGGACTAACGATATCCAAATTTTGACAACAAATATAATGTTCCTTGGAAAATTTGCGATGCATTCATATAAAATAAAGGATATGTCACGGACTTCGTTTTTAAGATACGGACTCGTGAACATTGCCTTTACGTGAAAAATGCAATAGAATCTAACTAAAACTGACGTTGAGTTTCACGACGATCAGTCGGATTTTTCTGTGTACAGGTAAATTTAATCAGAAACTTCGTTTTTAACGTAACGTTCCACCTTAACAAAGCATTTTAGATGACAATTAAAACAAATCTGGGTCAACTGATCATGAACTTGTCTTATACTGGTACGAATAATACCCTGAACGGAAATTACTAAAAGAGCTTGAATGACACAGACATGTAACTGTTGTGTTGGTTTTCTTCTTGTTTGTTAAACTGTTGTGGTTTTTTTTTTCCCTTTTGGCATGCTAAATATAATTTTAGAAGAGTAGAATAGATTTAATATTAACACATACACTGATCCTAAATTCAAACGAAATGTTTGACAAACGAAAACAAAGTCATTAATTAATAAAACATTAATTCAACATTGGCTTGGATATCTAAGGTTTCAGACAACTCATTGGTCTTTTCTTGTTACATTGTGTCTCTTCTAATGCTTTTTTCTTATGATTGAAATGATTATTGTTCTTGTGAGTTAAGAAGACAAAATAATCTCACTCTCGAAAAATAGAAAGAATTTTGTTTTCACCAGAAACCGCCTAAGCATCTAATAAAATGAAGCTCAAATATTGTTACATGTATCTGCAATAATTGAATGCTTTATCGAAATTATTTACTGTTAAAAAATATATTTCATGTATGCTTATGTGTTTATGTGTTTTTGTTTAACTAATCGTAAGTTGTTGCTTAAGATACATACAGGTTTTTTTTAATTCTATACACATCTTTGAAAAAGCTTTTGTTTCTACTGGTCTTTTTGAAGTTTTCTGTTCTTTGTTTATGAAGGAGGTCTATCTTCTATTAATTCATGACTAATATGCATTTCATTTAGACCATAGGCCAACTGTCGGCGAACAGCGCCTGTCGCTTGTTCTGTGAGCTGTGTCGCGTACACTTATTCCACATCACATCATATTAATGCGCTTTAACTTAATTTCAACCGATGAAGACTTTTTCGTCTATAATTACCCCTAATTTAAAGCTTTGATGTCGACACTGTTAAGCTGATAATAAGGTTTCAGAGAATGAACTAAATAATTAAAACAAAATCATTTTTATTGAAATGATAGATGTTACATAAAACTGCAGAAATCTTGTATAGACTGTACTTGGTCTGTACACTTAAGTCGTCCGTTCACTGTACACTGACACGAGTTTTTATAGTCTGTGTGATGAAACTTAGACCCAACTTTATAGTACCTTCCATGGTGAAAGCAGTAACCTTCAATTCAGAAAAATGACAAGATATTCAAATTAAAAAAATAAATTTTAATAGTAATATATGGCTTGTTGTTGTGTGTGTTTTATTCAATGTGTCATGTATTTGCCTTTGTTAATGAAACATTTGCCTTTTTTAGCTAATGCCCATTTAGCATGTCATCTTTCTGTACGATCAATAAAAGTATACTTTGAAACTAAAAACTCTTAAAAGAGAAACATTGTCTCTTATTCATCGGATAATGAATAACGGCACATAAAAAAAACAGTTACTTCATGTTTTTTCTAAGACATTTTTATTATGACAATGAAAGGTTATCTCGGACTGGTACATTTGTTTGAAATCATAATATTTTCAATGTGTATTTCATCATAATATTGATGTGTCTGGGTTAAGTTGATTTTGTCGTTGCTTTTTGATCTCTAAAATCTTATTGTTATATTGGTACTCCTGGTATGCTTTTAATTGTTCTTAGATCCAACATTATGGAGGTTTCGTTTCTTGTAATTTGTTGTTTCATTGACATGTATCTTCTAATGCATGTGATTTTGATATTGGATGCTATTAAATACTGTACAGCATTTAATTTTGCAAGCCTTTTTTTAGATTCGAATGTTTACCACTGGTAACTAAATTTCAAAATTATGTCAGTTGAAATGATTTGTGATTGTTTCAAAGAGTTTGTGATAGTGTGTTGTACTGAAATGATCACCTCTTTTTCTCTGTTATGTCTCACAACCGTGTTCTGGTTTGTGTTACCAGACCCTTAGATCGGAACTGAAGAGCCCCATAAAACATAGTTCAACCCACAGTTTCTTTGAAACGCCTGCACCAAGTCTGGACCATTGCGATTTTCAACTTTTCTGATAAATATTTTCCTTGTTTAGTCTTTGGTTCTTTAATATATTAGATTGGTCATCCCAGTTCGGTAGTTTTTTCGTTACCTAAATTTGCGAAAAATTTATTGGACGCAAAACAAATTAAAACAATGCACGTGTTGGAAACACTTTTAATAGCAAAATTCGAAATTAGAACTTCTTTAAATATTTATGACTTTTTGTAAACACTATATAATGCTTCCTACCTTTACACCTATCACAGTCAACCACATGTGTACAGGGATTTATCCTGCATGGTCTGTATTTACACACTTGAAAACCATCATCATCCACCAGGCAATGTCTATGGAGCTTGTTAGTGGTATAAGGCGAATCAAATGGCTGGATATTATAAAACTTGTAACAGTGGGCATATAACAGGCTAGTCGTGTCTGAGCAATGAACGAATAAAGACATCAAATAAACATTTGATAACTTATCCTTTTTTCCGGAATAGACGAAGTTATTGTTGATTTGTCAATGTTTTTAGTCAAATGCTGCTGCAGAGAGGTTACTTCTTTAAATATGCATATACAGCATTATCAATTTTACTGAAAATTTATAAAAAAAATTCTTGTATTTGTATCTTTTAGATTCCATGCTTGAAACTGGGGGCTTTTGACGATTAATTGTATATTTATTTTAGACATAATTTGCCACGTGAGAATGTCTATTTACTAGCATATACTGATACTGCATATATTTAATCAACGATTTAATAAAATGCGACCAGTGTGTTGCAACAAACAGAAACTGCTCATAACAGGGTATTATTTAGAATTGGAATTATTATCAAATATGGAATTTAAGTTATTTAGCAAAGTCACAAAAAACTAAATTTTTTCTCTTATTTTCTGTGCGCTGCACAGAAATTTCCAGGAAATTCTTTAAGAGTCTGTTCATGAGAAAACCATGCAAAAATGGAAATTTTGTCCAGTAGCAAGGTTTTTAATTATGTAAAAGGTATATTGCAACTGAAAGACCATCCTATAAGACTTATTCAGGCAAATTTATTTTTTCGAAAAAATCAAGATGGCCGCCCTACAGGCCTCAATAGATATATATAGCTTTCATTTGATTTATTGCTTATTTCAATCAAATTTTATTTGATAATTTGACATTTTTATTGTGATTTTTTCAGTCTATGTAGAAGGAATTAAAATTGTATCAGTGTTTTTTGAAAAAGTGATGTTTGGTCTTTCAAATACAGTGCAATTTTCGCAATTCATAATTTTGGTTCCTCTGGTACCTTTAGGTAGGACTTGGGCAGTGTTCCAGACTGTTCAAAAATGCTGAAATTTGTTATTTTTAAGGGCACTTATTGTCCAAGGTAACGCTTTTTTATCCTTATCTTTTAGTAATTCCAAAACAATAACATATCAAGACAAACTTATCAAAAAGCCGAGCTGGGATTTTACATTTTGACTTAGCCACAGCCCCGGAAAACAATGACATGTTTTGATAATTCTTCATAAAATCTACTTTTTGGAGGATTCAGTTTAAAAATCTGAATGTGTTTGCTATGAAACAAAATACATTTAGAACATTTGATACAACAGATGATCACAATACAAGTACCATTTAAGGGTCGAGAAAGACACATACTTTGGGATTAAGGGTGAAAGATGGGAATATTTTGTGTATTTTGATGAAATGAATAGAAATGGCCAACTTTAGGGGACTATTTTTCATGAATGAAGTGTTGGACTATTAATATTGCATATCTTTCCCAAAAACTGTTATATGGTCTATACAAAAACAAATTTGTAACTTTGCTTACGGTCATCCCTTACATGTTACAGCATTACAAAAATGGAGATTTGGCCATTTTAGCACATGGCTAAAATGGGCTTCGGGGGCCTAATAGTGGCATCTTTTTGAAATAATTAAAAGGTGTACAGAACAGCAGACTTTATAGGCCAAATGTATATAAATTGTTCTATATAAACAAATAATATTGTAGAAATCAAACAAAAGAGCACTTTCAACTTGGTGGTCAAATATGGCTCCCATGGCCATTTGACGAAACATGTCATTGTTTTCCGGGGCTGTGGCTAAGTCAAAATGTAAAATCCCAGCTCGGCTTTTTGATAAGTTTGTCTTGATATGTTATTGTTTTGGAATTACTAAAAGATAAGGATAAAAAAGCGTTACCTTGGACAATAAGTGCCCTTAAAAATAACAGATATCAGCATTTTTGAACAGTCTGGAACACTGCCCAAGTCCTACCTAAAGGTACCAGAGGAACCAAAATTATGAATTACGAAAATTGCACTGTATTTGAAAGACAAAACATCACTATTTCAAAAAATATTGTTACAATTGTCATTCAATTTACGTAAACTAAAAAAAATCACAATGAAAATGTCTTATTTTCATAAAAAAAATATTGAAATCACTGAAAAATCAGATGAATGCTATATCTAGCTATATAGGCCTGTAGGGCGGCCATCTTTGATTTTTCGAAGGAAAAAATTTGCCTGAATAAGTCTTATAAGATGGTCTTGCAGTTGCAATATACCTTTTACAAAAATGAAAACATTGCTACTGGACGATTTTGCATGGTTTTCTCATGAACAGGCTCTTAATTCAAATGGAGTTTTGTATTTATTTTTTTTTCGGGAATGTGGGAAGACCCCAACCAGCCCTACCTCCTATTTAATGAAATAATAGTAGTCACTTGACATGACTCAAGTTCTCCATCCTTAACTTTATATATCATTTTGTGTTAACTTTCTGTGCACGGCACAGAAAATGACTATAAAAATTCACTTTTTTTTAACTGTTGAAAAAAGTTAAATTCCATATTTGATAATTATTCCAATTTTAAATAATACACTGTTTCATCCTAAAGTATCATGTTTTTCATTTCTATTGTCCCTTTGTAAGGGACGGACCATTTAATTTAAAGGGTGCCTTGGTTTTTGTCTTAGCGCGGAAAAAATATTTATATTTTTCGAAGGCGTCGTGACAGAATATTTTTATTCATTATTATCATTATTTTATATGGCAGAAATCCTTCTTCAGAATATATTTATCTAACCCTCTGCTGCCAAAATATTTTTTTCATCAAAAATAATTTTCAGAATATTTTTTTAGGAACCCCCCCCCCCCCTTTTTCAAGTTCAATGGTCGGTCCCTAAAGTAAGTTTAATCGACATACCTGAAATAAAATTCTCAATCACAAATTTACTCCCATATAGACCGAATTTTCGTTTATAGTCTCTCCACGATCTTTTTAATCCTAACTTTTTACCATAATCAGGTCCATACCAGATCAGAAGTTCGGTCCCGGGTTTTACAAGTTCATACGTCACATAATATATCACATTATCAAGTTGATGTACATACATATTTTCTTCGTCTATCGTCCTTGCCGCATTAATGTAACGTAGCCAACTCGACGTGTTCTTATAATAGGCATCAAGATAATACATAGTGTTTCCTGTCTGATCATAGACATTCCATGCAAAATCGTAATTGTCTAGTTTATTTGCGATGGTACCTTCGTATGGACCTATTCTCGTCTTCGCTGGAATTTCAACGTCAGTCCATATACCCAGCCCTGAATTTGGAATGGAAGATTGTCTAATGGAAAAACCTTTTGGTAATGTTCTCCATGGTCTTCTTTCATCATACGGTTCTGTCTTGAACAGAGAAAATGGTAAAAAATGAAAGAAGGGTAACAAAGTCGCTGCTCGCAATCCTGCATTTTGTCCCTTTTTCAGGCAAGGGTAAATGTTTTTATCATAAAAGTCAGAAACCAACTTATTTTCGCGAGTTCTTTGTTTTCGCGGTTTTTGTTTTTTTTTTACTGGACAATTTTGCAGTTGTAGCTAGATTTTCGCGTATTATCGTTAAAAATTATAATACTTTAATAATGTGTCTTTTTGCAACAATTAATTTTAGCAAATTTCTGTTCCTCACTAAATAAGCAAAAATAAATCGCTCGCGAAAATCAGTTGGTTCTAAGTGTGATACTTTTCGTCATCTTGATACGTCGCAATCTATTGTGATATAGGCGTAATTGTGAATTATGTGAGGCCTTTACCCACTCATTATATCAGTTTTAAAATGTGTCCGCTCTACTTTATAGGACACAATGATTGTTTCAATGCAAAATTAAATCTGCTATTGGTACAGTTACTGTATAGCCTTTTTTGTCGCTTAAAGACTATGTACGGTACTATTTGTGTTTAAATCAAGGTTTGTTGGTTAAATCGCAAAACCACAGTCAAACATTGGCAATATTTTGGAAATAAAAATTACAATAAAGTTCCTGACAATGAATCTCGTTCTAAGTTTTACGAATTTACTTTTGTTTTTGTTGTAGCACGTCTTTTACGTTCTCTGTTAATGTTCACCTAATGTGAAAAAAAATGAAGGTTGTATTTGATTTCTTTATTTTAGTGACAGTAATATTTTAACACTTCTTACATAAGTATTCGGTATAACATATTCTCCTCTATAATACGCGTAACTTTGACTACCAATTGTTGTTCCTATCTCTAGAAAAATAAGAAATTGGCATAATATTATGGAATGTTTAATGTTAAAGAGGCACGTGTCACATATGCAATATTTACGTGCCATATTACAGTGAGATATTAATGGCTGATTACTTCAGCTTTTTATTTTTATTTATTTTGAGTTCATTACAACTGCACAAAAGCTTACAGCATATGCCATGTTACAAAATAAATGCATTTATCAACGAACTATGCTACTTAGTTTTCACGTGGTTTCCCTCATTAGATTTAACCGAAAGAAGATATTTTTATTACGACAACAGGACAAAGTTTTGCATATCCTGAGTGTAAAACACAATAGAAGCGTATTTAAACATGTATTATAGTAATTTTAATTGTTTTGCACGTTTTGTCCGCCATATTGAATAAAAACGGAAGTGCGTTACATGTTTAAGTAGATTAGCTTTCGATATAAATGAAACCTCAGGCTGGTAACTAAGGATGATCAATGCTGTACTTTTTTGCTTGTATAACAAGTTGTTAATTATCTAATGGACTAATATTATTAAAAGAATTGCTCTCACCTTTCTTAGAGTTAAACCATCCTTTAACATTTAATATGTAAATTAAGAATAGACCTGTAAAAAATATAAAGAGTTATTTATAAAAAAAAGGAATGTCTGCTGGACATTTTAAAAAGAAAATTAGAGAGATATTTACAGGTTTCATAACTATAAGAGATGTGATTCCGAATTTTTATTACTCGAGTTAGATATTTGTCAAACAAGAAACGAGCATTTTTGCGTGTGATTAAATAAGTATCATCAAAGCTCGTAGTTGTGAAACTCATTTCTTTAACTATTAAATTGAATTATTCCTTTGAACGCTTTCTGATCATTTTTTATTTCCCGTCAGAATACAATGAATATGCAAATATGGAAAGTCATGTCATCTCTTACGTATGAATATATATGTAAATTTGGAACATCATACATCCCGTGCTGGACCCGGGAGGCGAATAGGCCCGCAGCAGCGCTAAGCTTGTCGGTAAAGGTCCACTTAAGAGCGCTAAAAAAACCTGACATCGGGGTCAGGCCGCTTTGCCCATAATGCGACTGGGATGTGTGCCCCAGTTGGTTGAATGGGGCAGCCCTGACATCGAGAGATGCGGGGTCGTCAGGCGATAATGCGGAAAACCTGACCGCAAACCATAGTGGTGCACCGTGTTGGGAAAAATGTCACGTTCCTCGCACGTTAAAGAACCCTGATGCAGGTCTCGGTAAGAGTAGGACCCGTAGGATCCCCATGCAGGAGGCTAAATTTCCCGTCCCTACCCATCACTCCTTTTTCCGGCCTTGTGTCCCCATTTCTCCCACTTCATCATCATTCCATGTTAATTGTATCACCACTTTCATGTTCATCTCCCGGATATAGCTGAAATCGCGCTGCTTGCACTGTAAAAAATATGTTTAGGGCCTAAACATTTTTCTAATCACTTTAAATGTAACAAATTGGTGACATGTTTAGGGTCTAAACATGTGTTTTGGCAGAACATGTTTAGGAAAATGTTTGAATTCTAAACATGTTTAGATTTTATGTGCTTGCTCTGGTGACACGTTTAGAGTAAACATGTTTTGTTTGTTTTCCTTAATTTGTAGCCAGTTTTTTAATGGGTTTTTTTTTTGGAACCTATTTCCTAATGATAGTGGTTTGATCCTTAGCACTGGTTTACAACTTTACATAGCCTATAAAATTACATCTGTAAAGATGCAAAATGAGAGAATCAGATGAAATTGAAAAATTCATATTCAGTAGTCATAATAGTTCAAGAATATTAAACAGTGGTTTGGGTTAGATTGTGTAATATTACATGTAGAAAACTTCAATTAAAAAGGATTTTTTTCAGAAGCCGTTAAGATACCACAACAAAACCTTTCAGATGTTTTAGCAAAACTAATCGCATAGTTTGATTTGAAAATTCAGAGTTAAAAACATCTTTTTCTAAAGATAAATACAAACCAATATAATATATAATATAAAAAAAACACACTATATCATAAAACAATATTTTTATGTAACCAAAATGCAAAGATGAACACAATAGCATTGTTAAAATAACTCTGACAATTTAAAACTTTTAAATTGAATAGACAAATTAACAGGTTATATAGTCGTAAGAATAAAAGTTTTTTTCACAATCATTTGAAATATGGTTGAACAGTTTATTCGTCCAACAACACGGTCATGTAAAAGAAGCAGATGAGTAGAGCAGTGTTCAGATATAAAGTTTCAACAAACACTGTTTCTAAAAGCATAAAGAGTTCTTTATTTATCCAAATCAGATTAAAGAGTTACAAGTCTATTTATAAAGCCGACAACCAGCGTATCATGGTAAACGTTCACTCAGTTTAGTCTCGATGTGTTGCAGTGACCGTACGATTCTATGTGGGTCAAGTGCATCGGAGTCATCGGGTGTAGAAGAATGATAAAAAAAAGGACTGAAAAATAATATACAATGCATTAAAAAAATGAAAACAAATATTTTATGTCGTCAACTGTTTAGTATTCTTTAAGCAACAACGTTACTTTGGTCGAAATAAGGTCGTGCTGAGAATGATACCATAGACACATGATGGTTGTCTTCAAACAAACTGTACGGACCACAAAAACCTTAAAACATGGATCATGTGTATAGTAACTATGATATAAGTTTAATGTTAACTTTAATAAAAAAAAAAGATGTAACAGTATAGAGTCCACACTATTGTGTCTCAATAATCAACCATTGTGTGGTCAACATGGTACATTTACAATCACGATGGATTGCCAAAAAAATTTAAAACTTTTTACTATCATTTTCACTTCAGATTAAGATACACTTATTCGTCTTTGAAATTTGTTATTGTGATAATAAGAAATAAATGAATAAACTTGCATTTACCTTAAAAACTGCATGATATGTCTGGTGTGTACTTCTCTTAGCTGTCTTTCAAAGTTGGGAATTCGATACGGTAGGAACCACGTGTATGTTCGCTTCCTGTGTTTAGGAGCTATACATGTTCAGACTAGTGACATGTTTCGGGTTTGGTGCTTGGATTGTAAACGTTTTCCTAAACATGTTTAGCTCTAAACATGTTTCCCGCATGGTTAAGGCTCTAAGCGCATTTTTTACAGTGTGGGAGTAAAGCAATAACTAACTAACTAACTAATTAACTGGAACATCATACAAAATATGACCAATATGAACCCAAAAAAACGACGTATCAATAACTGTCTCTTAAGATAGTGTGCTACACAAAACCTTTTGAGTAAAATGAATAAATAACTACGGATCACGCACCGTCAGCCCATAAAAATCGTTGAAATGGGTTTTTCTGGGGAAACTCTCATCCTATATGCAAGAAAATCTTATCACGCGAGAAATAGATAATGTTGCAAAACAGTTAGAGAAAGACTGATAATGTTGATGTTTATACACATACAAAGGCTCGGCCCTTTCTTTTTTCATGTTGCTTTTCATAAGGCACGAACCATTTTCATACGGTGGGGGGCCTGGGATTTTGTAACCTGATATTATTTTTTTTTCTATCCAAATCAAAGTTACAATTTTTTTTTCTACCCAAAGCAAAATCATAATATTTTTTTTTCAGACAAATTCAGTAAATTTTTATATATTTTTTTCACATCTGTTTTTCTATACGTAAGTTTACATGTCTTTTATCAATTGTGTGAATAAGACCAGTTCTTGGCCGGACTAATTTATTCTCATTGTGAGTAACATTCATATATTAAAGACAAATGAAATGTGTGGAATAAGTCAAACAGACAAACTCTCGGTAGGAGATGAAATGTACATTGGACTATTGTATTTTGATTTTCAAAACATGCATATTCAAAACACACATGTATTTATAGGAAAAATGGGATTTAGGGAGACATGGCGAATATGTCAGCCAACCTCTATTGAAAGCACAAAGTAAAAAAAATGAAAATAATAATCCCCCCTAAAAAAATAAACATTCAGTATATAGCAATATTAATTTAAATGGACAATAGACAAAGTCAAATAGCTGGATATCCAAAATCCAAAATTTGTTTCTTTTATAAATATACTTTTTTCCAATATGTGAAATCTTATTCTAAAACTTAGCAAGCATAGAAGTTCAAGCAATATTCATTTGTAATTGCCCTGGTAACCTTGTCACGAAAGAGACTTATCACATGTTTACCTTTTATGTCCACCTTTTGGCTTCAAAATTTTCAAAAGTTAGATCCCTGAAACAGCAAGTCAGGGGTTGAAATAAGACAAAGAAAGGTACAGGTTGAAGCCAAATGAGAGATCATGGAAAAACAAGCCTTTTGATTTGGTAAGGGATCCTGCGAATTAACTAGCATACTAAACAGACATTGGGATCACTGAAGGCCTTAAAAGTTCTTGGGTAAATGATGCAAAATCATCCACTCTTGTGATTTCCTGAAAGTTAATCATGATATTTAGATTTCATTATTTATTTTTAAAAATCACCATATGAACTACAAAACAACATACTAATGCAGTTTGAAATATAAGAAATCTGTAAAGATTGACCAATGCCGTCTGATAGATATTTCTGGATATACCAATGGGATGGGGAAGTTTTTAAAAAAATATATATATAAGTTTATTTGCCAAGCGGGACAACAGTGTCTAGGATGTACACACTTCAAATGTTCATTCTTCATACCAGGGTGTCCGAAGGCGGCTGAAGCTCATGGAAACTGACAGACATCACAAAATGATACAGAGGGTATATTCTGAAAGCAACGGGAAAAAACCATAGACCTGTAGATGATATATAGCTCAGAAAACGTATTCAACCATACAATACATTCCAAATATTGAAAGCCTTGGGTCAATAGTTTCTGTATAATCAGTTATGGAAATAATTTGATTCCTCAGCTAAACAAACTGACGGGCCAGTCTAAAACATTACATCATCCTCAACTTCTTTTATGAGTATAATGCAACAATAGTGTGTGTGTAAAATAATAACATTGCAAGGTCTAAGAAATGCAAGATAACTTTTAATTATCCCGATTGGGAGTCATACAGCAGAGGTTCATACCATAACAGAACAAAACTATCGATGTATGCATGTACTAAACATATCAAAAGTGATACTATTTTGTAGCACATTATATTTCCAAATTAGAAAGTTTTACAAAAGGCAATGATGAATAAGGTGATGTATGCCGAGCGAAGCGAGGCAGAAAAAATCAGGCTTTTATCATTCGAGTTCAAAGGATGTATATATATATATATTTTTTTTTTGAAATTTATGAATATTTATTTTTTTTCAGCTCCATTAGAAGCATTTTTATTTCTTTCAGTAAAAATTGGAATTAATATTTTTTTTTGAAAAAAATCCCAGGCCCCCAACCAAAAGAAAATGGTTTGTGCCTTATAAAAACAGAAATATAATTTCAAAACACAGTTCCATCTGTTGTTCATCATTGATTTTAAAGAACGCCGATATGTAAAAAAAAACAACATCTGTCAGTTATGTTTTGTTTTACTGGTTTGAAACTTAAAGTTTTCGAGTCGTAAATTTATCGATAATCAGTTTTTAATTTCTATTAGTTGTAAAATAAAAAAACGAGTTGATTCTGCCTTTAAAAGTGAGACCTGTTTCCGAACGAGTAATTAAACTGTTGCTTATTTTTACATTCAGTTCATTAATGTCAAATGAATGTTTACGTAAGCTTTCATTGAATTGAAGTTTTATGATGTCCCTTTATAATCTTAAGGCCCCTTACATGGTAAAAAAGGTTTAAATATAAGAACTAGTACTGTTTAAAAGGTAAAACAACATTTAAAAGGTAAAGTCCAATTAATAAATCACAATTTAAGGTAAAAATTGAACCAAAACAATAAAAGGTGCCCAAATTTTCGGGCTTCAGGTCCTTCTTCATGGGCAATAAAAGAGAAGATGTGGAAACATCAACTGACGAGAAGTGAATGACAATATCGACCTTGGGTACATCACCAGTGAATGTTTTAAATGACCAGATCTATGAAGGATTTTATACATCATCATAGTACGTCATCAGTGTAAATCTGTAACTTTATATTCTGTTCATAAAAAAATAATAATTCTTTGCTTTTCGCCAGTGCAAGTTTCAATGATACCGGTAACCTGCATATCTTGGATGCTGTGGTTCGGCATGAAAGGTGCTATCCGACTGGGCAATCTTTGCATTTAAGAACACTTCGTCTGTCTTCGGAAAATCTGTCTCCCAGTCGACGATAAGTCTCACCTACGTAGATTTTCGAACATTTAGCACAACGGAAGGCGTAGATTTTGTTTTTAGATATGAAGGTGAAACCGTTCTTCAACTTGGATGAGTTTGAAGGACCAACTATCTCCTCAGTCTCCAAAGTGGAGTCAAATGTAACACAGATGGGTAGACCACAACCCCTGGTGCATGAAAAATTTGAGCAAGAACGTTTACTGGCATTGTTGTGCGGACTGGAAACTAGATCTTGCCTCAAGCTCTTACCTTTGCGGAATGAAGTCAGAGGTGGCGATTGAAACACAGTCGACATGTGTTCATCTTCCAGGACAATGGATTTGAAGTTGCGTACCAGAATGTTCTGTATAGCAATGTTATGGGGGTGGTATGTTAGAACCAAGGGAATACGGTAATTCTTGCGTCTAGTCCTGGGTCCCAAAGCTCGGGGTCGTAACACATGAGAAACTGAATCGATGGCTTTATCCAAGATGTTATTAGTCTATCGCCTTTTGACAAAGAATGATTTCATTGTCTTACTCTGAACTTTGAAGTCATCCTCGTCGCTACAAATACGTTTAAGACTCAGAAACTGGACTTAGGAATGGCATTTTTGCAGCTCTGAGGATGACAAGATTGGTAATTCAGGTAGCAATGAGCATCTGTAGGTTTGTAACACAAGTAAAAACCAAAAAACATTATCAAACTGTATTCAACAATGCAAACTCACTTCGTAACTTGATTTTATTCAGGCCTAGAAGGAAATGCAGCAACCTTATTATTAACAAAATCATTGCGTTTATATTTAACTTTAACTGCTGTTTGTAAAAGGTATATTATGTTTTCGCTAAAATGTTTTATTTAAAAAAATCATCCAAGGAGCTTAATAACTCGATGTAAAGAGTTTACGTGTTAAAAGTGAGACTATACACAATCATGATATTTTTTCATACAAGTGTCCTCTGGAATAATAAATAAGATGCAAAATCTAAATTATCTAAAATACATGCTTTGGGGCCTGTGTCCTGGTAATGAACTCACAATTTATAATAAAGATCGACTGTCTTAATCGGTAATTACACCAACTTTGTTTTGTCATATGTACTGGTTATGCTCTATTTTCCCATTCATAATAATTGCGTCCAAGTGGTAAAAATTGCTTATTTTAATAAATCATATATAGGTGTTTACCATTTTCTAGAATGTACCAAAAGTTTACTTTTCCCGTGTTCCAAAAATGCGCATCAACCTTTGATGAAATAAACTATCTGTTGTGAATTCATTCGAAATGTTACAAAAGTCTTATAGTTCCTTATTTATCTACCGCTATTTTGGAGAAGTAAGCAATCTCTCTGCTTCTGTTATTAAATCCCTTTTTAGTTTGCATTTTGCAAGTGAAGCCTTTGTAGTTACCTCCATTGAACCTATTCTTATTAAACTGTAAAACGTAGGTCTTTAAAGGCATATTGTCTACGGCAAATTCATTTTTTTTACCCCCCAATTTTTTGGTGTCAATTAGACCGAAATGCAATAAAATTAATATTGAAAAACAAATTTGCCACAAATTTTGCCTCATAAGTAGTTTATTTTGATCAAAATAGCTCGACAATATTGATTGATATTTTATTTACCTGCAGTACGTCACATTGACACAGATTTAGACTGAGTAGTTTTAACGCGGACACTAATCGGAATCTCGGGTTTTGTCCTCGAATACATTGATATGTTGAAAAATACCAATATTTTTTCGTGTTTACCGTTTAAATCACATTCAAAACTTAATACAGGCAATAGTTGTCAGTTTTATTCATTAAGGAGCTCTAATATTCGGTTGCCGTTTTAATTTTCTTCCGAGCTAAAACTTCGAGAAACAGATTATGCACCAAGTGCAAGAACTGTGGAAGTTTCCAATCAAAGAAAGTATAGTGCGCATGCTTACAGCTCATCTACATCTCATGAATATGAATTTTTGTAAAGCTTTACAAATATTATATATTTTTCAATTTTTGAAGTAATAAAGTACCCTAGTGGCATTTTGAACGTTTGTATCTTTCTAAATAAAGAAAACGAATAGTCTGAGGACAATATTTTGGTTTTACAAAAAATTATTTTTCGTAGACAATATGCCTTTAAAGTGCATGGGATATTGCACCCGATATACAGGGTCGTCCCGAAATACAATCATTACACAAATTTATCATTTATATAACTGAATGTCAAATGAAACTTTAAAAGAAGCGTTCAAACAAAATAATATACAACTACATTATTATACTTACCTGTGATTAAAAGAACAAAGAACTTGAAAATCATTTTTTCTTGGTGATACTTTAAAATCCATGGCATTTTATGAACATAAAATGACTGGGAACATAATACTAAAATCTATGTAATATTTAAAATGCGTTACAGTAAATGATGCGAGAAAAGTTAATAATAGCTATCTACAACACGTTTTTTGAGATTTTTAAATGTATGAAAATATAACACATTGTAACTACTGATAGGAAACTATTCATTGATTAGAAACACATTGGCGTAGCTTCAATTGAGGCAATGAGGTAGTTGCCTTAGGGAGCGACCATTTGATTTTTATAGGGGGGGCTATGGTGAAATTTGATATAAAAAGGCAGGATGGCAAAAATCCAGAAATAAAAAGACAGGACAGTGCTTTATGTAAAAAAAAAGGCAGGATGGTATTTTTAGATCAAAAATTTATAGATGCTTAAAAAATAAAAAAATTTGCGCGCATAAGCGCGCAAAAAAAATCCAGACTCGACTTTTTCCGAAAATAAAAAGGAAGGACGAAGAAAATATCCATAGCCTCCCCATAAAAATCAAATGGTTGCTCCCTTACTTTTTTTCGTCCAAAAAAAAAATTGAACGTAAACATAAACAAGAAGGGATATTCTTTCGTATTTAATATATGGTTCCATTGGTACTCGAGTTACAAATATGTCACAGTTAGGCTCCTGAACCATGCATAATGCATTTAGCATCATAGTTATACATATACCATACTAGAATGAAGTAAGGTTAAAGGGCCATTCACTGTTATAAGCATCATTTGAACAAACCGTACCAATATGTTTTTATTGTACAAATGTACTTTCTAGTTATAAAACAATATGGGAATTGAATGAGTCTTTTGTAAGTGGTCATTCATATGAAAGAACAGGTTACAGATACTTTTGAAGCATGCGATTGCTTAGTATCATTAGGTGCACCTTTTACTGGTTTTTGACACATGCGTTCCAGGCTGGAGTTTCAACGCATATTTGAATTTTTAAGATTTAATTAAGAAAATTAATATACACCTGGTTTTTTACCTTTTTGCCCCATAACTCAAACACATTCAGAGATATAGAAAAACGCAGGCAGAAAATTTCACAAGGATACCGTTGCAAAAAGATTTTGAAAATCAGACCAAAAATATGACTAAGTTGATTTTTCGGGTTGGTCCATCTTTGACCGTCCACAGAGAAGTAACGGTGCAATATATATTCTAAACCATGAATCGGTAACTAGAACTAAAGTTATGGTTTCAATAAAAAATGTTAACAGACAACGATTACATCAGCATCACTCCATATCTTTTGAGTACAACCACATTTTTTGCAGTCATATAAAAAAACTATTTTTATTTTTATTTTATTGTATGCAACAGTTGGTTTTTTTTTGCATTATAAAATGTTGTTAGGACAGGCCATCCAGCTAAGCTCAAAAGGTTCTTGAAAGCCGTTTATATTTTTTGACGTTTGGCCTCCTACGCCTCTGGGGATCTGAAAAAGTCCAAATGACAAAAACCCCAGAAAGACCTGATTATTATCTGGACTAAAAATAATCCTCGTTCAACGAGTCGTTGCTCAAACGTTAATTTTGAAAAGGTTTAACTGTCTGTAGCACTGGGGGGGGGGGGGTAACTTTCATTATAAAAGTAGGTTCAATGTCCTGGCCAAAATAAAAGGGTCTACTTTTTGGGGTTCTCAATATGTAAAAAGGGTGGAAATTTCACATGTTGCATATATGATAAGGTATACTTTTCACAACTATCATGATATATCAATAGAAAAAGAATGACTGAGCATCCACATTTTTCCTCCTTGTAACCTTAACTGTACATGCATTTGATTACTTTTTTACCATTCAAACTCTAATAGAATATCTATAAAACATGTAAAGTTTAAGCATATTCTGTGTAATTTCAAATGCATTAAAAATATATGAATAGGTGTCTTTTTAAGCAGGCCAATATATGAATAGGGTGGGTATAAAATTTCTGGGTCGCACATCTGTATCATTAAATACTTGGTGCCCCCCCCCAATGGTCTGTAGTGTAGGGTATTCCGGACAACAGAAAGGATGAGTGACATTAAGACCCATAATTGGCCCAAGAAAATGTGTGTGTGTGTGTGTTGGTGTTTAACGCCCTTTATCGACGCACCTGGGCCATGTAGGGCGGTCAGTGTTTAATGGTGGAGGAAACCGGAGTACCCGGAGAAAACCACCGACCTTGGGCAGGTAACTGACAAACCTAATCACATACAGTTGGGGAAGTCCCTTTTTTGTTAAATACAAACGGGACTCGAACACCAGCTCAGAGGTGATCGGCTAGTGATCAATAGTGTGGTATTTAAACCAGCGCCTTAGACCACTCGGCCACCCAGGCCCCCCCCAAGAAAATGAGGTTGGTTCATATGTTATGATATTTATAAGAAATATAAGCTTACATGTGGTTACAAAGAAAACAAATCAAATAAGGCAAATTTTGTTCATTGTGACGTAATTATGACATCATATTTAGTAGTCTTATAAGACAAAATAAAGAAATTCTGCAATTTTGAATGGTTTCAGTGCATATTTTCCTTAAGAATACATTGGGCGTATGAAAACAACAACTCCAAACTTTCAGAAATGATGGATTTCACCATTTTACACATTTTTGCCATGTATGAAGTTGTTGTTTTGATGCGCCCACCTACTTTCTGACCAAAAAGTGTACGAAAATCAGCAAAAATCAATGAAATGAGGACAAATTCTTCAGTATACAGCTTTTTGGGTTAACTGATTAGCATGACAGTTTAACTGATATGGCACAAGCTTATCATTTTCTTAAAGCCTAATAAGTTATCAATGTTTCAGCAACTCAAGACATCTGTATGCTCAGTTTTAATTTCTTGGTAAATCTTGGGCCAAAAATGGGTCTTAGTGCCACTCATCCTTTTAGTAGTTAAATTTTCTCGTTGAAGCTCAAGTCAAAGTATTAATCGATGTCACTCAAACAGGTTGTGTTCATTCACATGGATCGAATCGATCCAGCCATGTTGTTTTCATAAAATTACATCACGAGTTTAAGGCCTTATTGATAATTTTAAATCAATTACACGTGAAATTATATCATTCAGATCGCAAAATGTTTGCATGGTTACTACAGTCAGTCAGTCCGTCAGTCTGTCCGTGATCAAAATTTGGTAACAGATTTCTCAGCAATTATTAATTGTAAGCTTTTGATATTTGATATGTAGCTTTAGATAGGGGTTCCATATGGTGGGATTCGTTTTCAGGTCTGCCGATCATGTACTTTCTGTTTAACGAGCTGACTTTGACTTTTTCACTAAATTTTCAGGGTTGAAAATTTTGTAACAGATTTCTCAGCAACTATTGATGGTAGGTATTTGATATTAAGTATATAGCTTCAGATAGGGGTCCAATATGGTGGGATTCGTTTTTAGGTCTGTCAATCATCTTCTTCCCGCTTAACGAGCTGACTTAGACTTTTTTCACTAAATTTCCAGGGTTAAAACTTTTCGTCACAGATTTCTCAGCAACTATTAATTGTAGGTATTTGATATTTGGTATGTATCTTCTGAAAGGGGTCCCATATTGTGGGATACGTTTTCAGATCTGCCGATCATTATTTCCTGTTAAAAGACCCGACTAAGTTTTTATGCCCCCGCGACGACATGTCGGGGGGCATTAAGTTTTACTCATGTCCGTCCGTACGTCCGTCCGTACGAAATTTCCGTCAAGCTTTTCTCAGGAACCATACATGACAATGATTTGAAACTTGGTCGGATGGTTCAGTATGACAAACTGTACGTCCTAAGCGATTTTCAGACCTGTCCGACATCTACTTCTTGTTTGGGACTTACGCGAATGTGAAAATATGTGAATATAACTATGAAAATTTCCGTCAAGCTTTTCTCAAAAACCATACATGACAATGATTTGAAACTTGGTAGGATGGTTCAATATGACATACTTTATGTCCTAAGAAATTTTCAGACCTGTCGGACATCTACTTCCTGGTTGGGACTTAGGCGAATCTGAAAATATGTGAACATGACTATGAAAATTTCCGTCAAGCTTTTCTCAGGAACAATACATGACAATGGTTTGAAACTTGTTAGGATGGTTCAATATGACATACTGTATGTCATAAGCGATTTTCAGACCTGTCCAACATCTACTTCTTGTTTGGGACTTAGGCGATTCTGAAAATATGTGAACATGACTATGAAAATTTCTGTCAAATTTTCTCAGGAACCATACATGAGAATGATTTGAAACTTGATAGGATGGTTTAGTATGACAAACTATACGTCCTTAGCGATTTCCTGTGGGCCCAGCGGGGGCATCCGTGTCCCATGGACACATTCCTTCTTTATTTTCAATACATTTTTAGGGTTGAAAATTTTATCACAGATTTCTCAGCAACTATTAATCATAGTATTTTGATATTTTGTAGCTAGCATTAGAAGTCCCTTGATACATTTTCAGGTATGTCACTCTTTTACTTCCTGTTTAACTCACTCGCGCTACCATATACTTAGCAGGAGCATGGCTCAAACACGAAACACAGTTTATAAACTAATCCATTGTAGTCGACACAATACAAATGTAAAGTTGTGAGCATCGGACAAAAAAAACAACTTAAGTAATGGCATTCAAATTTCGAATTGTCAAAAACTCATAAATTATGCAGAGTATATATAACAAAATGTACTCAACTGCTATCAAAATTTTGAATGTCTTTGATCAACCTATGCCCGGCCTGGGATAGGAAAAACCTCAGAGTTTAAACGATTTCAAAATTCAATGTAGATACTATAATGAATGTTTTCTTTAGACAATTGTTCAGTTTAAAAAAACAAGACCCAGGTTGACTTTGATACCTATTTGATATGGTTAGGAGTAGCATTATGTGGCCTCTAAATAGCTAGATATCGTTTTCAGACGAGGGGCTTCGCCCCCCTTGACCCCCTACAAGGGCCCTAAAATGGCACCCTCTTTTTAAAACTTATTGAAATATTTTAATCTTTTGCACACAAGAAATTTCGGGTTTAAGAACAATTTTATTTCTTAAAAAAACTTGACGTAAAGAAAGATTTTGAAAAATTAGGTAAAAAGAAGTGTTTGATTAATCAAGTTTCGGAGAGCAAAAGAAGAAGCTGAGAATTCGAGCAAATCTTTTTTTCAATGAATCTTGCACACGTTGCCAATAACATCAAACGACAAATATGAGTTTTTAATGGGTTTTGCAGTTTTTTTAGGCCTGCTTAAAAATGTCTGCTTTTTCCCAGCTTTCTGACCATGTTGTTATCCAAATGCTAATTTCTCTTTAAAATCGCGTGGAAATAAAACTTTGAATTTTCGATTGTTGTGCAAATGAAATTAGGCATTGTTCAATGTGTTATTTTCTGTATGGAAAAGTTTCAGTGTTTAAGAAGTTAGAGAAGAAACTTTGAATACCAATTATAAATTACCATTCATTGGTGTAGAGACATTTAGTTACTTTTGTTTTTTCATTTATTAATCGGAGTTTTAGCAAGGTTTCCTGATTATTGTATTAAATCTTGTCAGTGTTTCATTTTTATATGAAAAGTTCGGGAAAATGTACTTTTGCGCGAAAGTCCATGCAGCGTCATGGTATTTTAGGCAGTTTGGTTACGAACGTAAACAAGTTTAGTAAGTTGGAATTCAACTATCACATTTTGCTTGTGATTTTATTTTAGAGGTTAAAGAACTAGTTGTTCTATTTATTTACGCTAGAGTTTATACACATCTTCTGTAATTTATTGTTTTTAGACGGTGAATTTCGTGACACTTGTACTTGAAGGTGTTGTTTCATTAAGATTTAACTTATGAGCCCTTTCCCGGCCTTGTTAACTATCTAATATATTAGCTTGCATAGCTCGCAAGCGGGCACAAAGTGCCCGCTCGAGCGGAGAGCTCTACGGTATTTGTTTCCGCCAGAAATTTGCTAATGCTGATTTAGATTTTTTATGGTCCGGAAAGGGTTATTATTTTTACAGGGCCGGAGTGAATGTTAAAATAATCTATAAGAAAAGAAATAATGCTTAAAAAAATAATAAATTGCGCTTTTTACAAGAAAATAATATTCTTAAAATAATAAATATACATAAGCTGCTCGTTTCTTCTTGGTTATATGCACGTACGAAACTAGCGTGTCTCGAAGCTTAATCGCCCTATACCATCTCGCCCCAAAATAAGCAAATGGAAATATTGGAAATTAAATGATAGCGATAGCCCTGAATGTCGACATTTAGAACAAAATATGAATAAAAAATATATATGAAAAAGATTGTCAGAAATGGAAAAACTTGTTTACCAAATAAACTTATGAATTTTGTGTAATTAAAATGAACCAAAGGTCGTGCACTACAATGTTCGTCTGCTTCTGATACTTGAGTAGATGCCCGGAGTAGATCCAACACAAACATAATTTCTGTCCATTCATTCACACTTTTTGTAAGACAAGGGTACAAAAACAAACAAGACTTTAAAGACAAAAATGCCCCTACATGAATAAGATCACAAACAAGTCATCCAAGACTAAAATGCCCCTGCGTATGAAAAAGAACACAAAACAGACAAGTCGTCCAAGACTAAAATGCCCCTGCATAAAAACAAAAACAAACAAACAAACAAGTCCCCGGTTAGTACATGTATACGTAGTCCCTTTTAGCTATGCTCACATTTAGGCAATGCCTACTCCATATTATTTGCATTTGTCATTCACTAAAACACTGATTTTATGCAGGTTCTTTGACTTGATTATTGCAAATATTTTGTATTTTGGATTGATTCTGAATTTATCCTGCATAATAAATCATATATTTTTATATTGTGTTTTCACATGCAGCTTCAACGCATTTCCCTATACTTTTCGCTCGGTGGTTCGAATTCATAACACGATGATGATTAAATTGGATTATTAACAAAAGTTAATCAGAGATTTAAGGCACAAAATCTTTTTTTCATGGTTTTTCAGAGAATGTATTTTTTTTTTTTTGTAAAAAAAAAGCTAAAACTGTTTCCAGAAAGACATTTTTGTCATTAAAATTGTGTGATCTGAACAATTATGACGTAACAGTTTTGTTTGGAGAAGAAAAAAAACATGTCAGTTAACTTTTTTAAGTAAGGAAATGACATTTTCTTTCAAAAATAAGTTTTTTTTCAGAAAATGAGATTTCAAAAAAGTAATGTTTCGGAGAGAGAACAAACACCATTGCTCGTTAAAATTAATACGACATTAAAATTAAAAGTTTCCACTGAACAAAAAGTTCCATATTATTTCATTTTCTAAGGGCAGCATCCTTATTTCAGTTTTCGGCCTAAAATTTGACCAGAAAAGATGTATCCCCCTTTTTAACCATTTGTGCAAGGTTTTATTTGGTCATTTTAATAAAAATGTTTTTAAATATCTTTTACTGTAAGAAACCAAGCTAACTTTAAGAACACACAACTTAAACTGAACAAAAGGATGGGTTGCGATAAGGCCCTATTTTGGCCCATCTAGAGGTGAAAAATAAAAAAGTATATCCAAACCTGTTACTGTATACTTTATTTTGTAGCAAAATGATTGTACTTGTATAAAAGAATACTCTTTAATACTTTTGCATACACACAATTTGAACAATCGCGTTCAAAATTTGCCCATTTCGATTGAAGCACATATTGATTTAACGAAAATTTCAAGGTATACCTCAATACAATCAAATTTTGTGCAAATATACTAGAAAACCGTGTTTGTCAATTCTATTAAAGGTTCCTCTTATATAAACATAACTTTGAACAACAATTCTGAGTGTAAAATAATCACTAATTTTCAGAAAAATGAAGAAATCTCCGATATTTTTGCATATTTTAAAACTACTGACAACGAGGTTAAAAATTATGGTCTTTTTAAGTTTTCAGTATGTCTTGCACGCGGAACCAGCTTGAAACTCTTACAAAAAATGTGTTTTAGTAACACAAGTTTTTGAGCAAAATATAGAACTGGTTCCGCGTGCAAGGCTATACTTCCGGGAAGGATATGTATCCCTCAATTATGCCACTTTTCCATAGGCACAATGTTAAAATCATTTGCGGTAGATCATTTCAAGCACCATTTTCTAAAAAGTAAAATTAATTTTATACTATGAATATAAACATCTACCTTTCCAACAAAACATTTTGTGATAGAATTTACCAAATTTATTTTTAACTTTAATGGTGGGCTGAAAAGGGGTCTTAAGCAACCCATCCTTTAAATACTTTGTCAAAGTTTTTCTAAGAAACATTTAAGACGTTAAATTATGTTCTTTTGGAAGTGTCTTCTCACCTAAGATTTCTATCTCTGGCGCATACCTTTTAGTGTAACATAACATCGGAATGTGCTTTTAAGGATACACTCTTAAACCCTATTTTAGAATAACCTTGCGTTTGCATTTTTTACTTTGAAATTATACTTGTAAAAATATATAACGTGGTGCTTAACTTATGTCGGAGTGTATATTTAATACCTTAAACGTGATCAAAATGATTCAGAAATTTCTTAAATCAAAAGATAATTGATTACTTAAAAGTATTTTAAATAGAAAGGCTTGTCGAGCTGTTCATATTTATTTTCCAAAAACTGTTATTTTCCAAAAACTGCTTCAGTTGTTTAATCTGCTGTATTGATTATATCTCCCAAACCCTGTTTTTATATCTCCAAAACACCATATTTTTATATCTCCAAAACACTATTGGGAGATATATTGTTTTACGGTTTCTCAAAAACTGCTCAATGGATCGTAATGAAATTTTGATTGGTGATAGAATGGCACTCAAAAGTGTGCATGATTTTAAAAATGGCTGCGGTTTTCGAGTTATTTATGAAAATGTCCAAAAATGAGCAATTTGTCAAAATGTTTCAATCTCAACAAAACTTGGTATATAGGGGTTTTATATGATGGTGAAATAGTAGGATATGATGACAAAATTGGGGTAGAATGACAAAATGTGAACGTTTCGGAGATACTTTTGTGTTGGGCATCCCCAAAACAGTCAACACTAGTTAAATAATAGTACCACAGGCCTGACATTTTCTACTGATTCAAAATTATGACAATTACCATATTACCTTTATCTAATTGTTTAAAAAGAATGCAAACCATAATAACATATTTGCTTCAACAATGTTCTAAAAGAGTTGGTACCATTGGGCCGCTTATAAGGCCACGTCACTCGTAAACTGCGCGCGGGTGAAAGATTCACAAAAGCATCAAATTTGTTAAAAATCTAGGATATATATTTAAAATTAAACCAATAAATGGTCACTATTACCTGCTAGCATGATAATGATGCCTGTCATATTTCTATCTATATCTGCAATAATCAAATCATTTAATGATGACTACTGCATCAATATCATTGTCCGTTGGTTTCAAACAGATGACTATCATACCACTACCTTTATCTAATAGTTAAAAATAATGACTAACACTTCACTACTGTTGCCTGCTAGTTGAAAAGGATCCCTGCCACATTTATACCATTGTATATAACTACAAAATGGCTAAAATGTAGCAACGTCTTTTGTTGAAGCCAAGAACAATGTTTTTTTTTTGTCAACACGACGGGTGTGCTATAGCAGGCAGGAACCGCTTACCCTTCCAGAGTACCTACGTTCACTCTCGTTACGATTTGAGTTCGCTTTATTGACCTCTGTTCGGTTTATTTTGTGTTTTATGGTTCTTCGTGCTGTTCTTGTTTGTATTTACCGTTTTTGTCGTTGCCCTTTCGGAATTTTGACACTCGAATAATTGGTGCCACTTTGCTTCTTTGTCAGCTTTCAAAACAATGGTGACTATCACGTGTATCACACCACTAATTTTGCCTGCCATACTGCATGCTATATTTCTACATATTTCTGCAATTACCAAATGGTGACTACTGCAGCAATATCGTTGTCTTCAGATTACAAATGGTGCCTATGGAAGCATTACCTTTGTCTAATACTTAAAAATGCTGATTGCAACAATACTGCTTTTGCAAATTTGAAAAGGATTCCTGTTACATTTCTACCTCCTTTGTATTCAATTATCAAATGGTTACTACTCAGGCAATATTTTTTATGCCAACCACAATTAATGTTGTCTTTGTCAGCTTTGACAAAAACAATAGAGACTGCCACACTACTTATTTTTCCTACCGGTCTAATAAGGATTCATGCCACTTTTATACCTATTTGGGCAATTATCAAATGGTGAGTACTGCAGCAAATACTGCTGATTGGAAAAAGTGACTATCACAGCACAACCTTTGTCTACTGGTGACTGCTACAGCACTTCTTTTATCCGCTGATTAAAAAATTGTGATTACAACACCAATACCTGTCTGCTGGCTTAAGATCTAAGGCAGCATCTATCCTCAATACACTGATGAGGTCGAAAGCTTAACCACTTTACATGACAATTATGTTGGTACAATGAAGACACAGCATCCAATAACATCGTTTGTGTGAAAAAGCATTATATTGGCTCTTTTTGCCACTGGATAAGCAATAATCGAGATTGGTAGATCAGTAATTTCCTATTTCTGCCTTTCTTTGGTGCTAAGAATGGTGATATTCAAACCCTGCACTGGTTTCTCAAATAACATAAACGTCCATACAAACAGCTCTACATTCCTGTGTCATCTAAATGTACTAATAAATCTACTCCAGTTATGTTTATATTATTACTGAAGGCAAAAAATGGCCTCCGAAGATGTTTCGAATGTTTTTACTCCATCAATGATGTCAATCAAATGTAGATCCTAATATATAACTAAAATGAATGAACTGATTGAGATTCTTTACTCTAAATCAGCTTTAAATTGTAACAGTATTAAATCCGCTATGCACTCTTTATAACGATAGACACAGCTGAGTTTCTGGAGCGCCTGAGTTACTCTAACTTGTTACGACCTGAGTTGTTGATTTCTGTTCGCCTGTTGATTTTGTGTTGGTTTTTTTTCCTCGTACTGTTCTTGTCCGGGTTTACCCGATTTTGTCCTTGCCCTTTCGGACTTTTGACACTCGAATATCCCATTGGTGCCTCTTAATTTGCTTCTTTCTGAAAAAAAAAAACTAAGGTTTTATTTTCAAAGAGAAGAGAAAACACTGTTATAAATAGTTGGATGTTCGTCATATAAAGACTTATTTTGTCATGAAAAAAAAATCAAATTTACAGAAAACCAAATAATGTTCCACTTTCCTATAGAGATCATAAATGTACAGTTTGATGGTTTTGTTTTTCAGAATTCCAATGGGAATACATTATCACTTTTGCTTGCTGATTTGATATTCACTTAGCTACTCAAACTAAAAATTCTAAATGTCGAATTCATTCATGGAAGCAACTTGAAACGATAGGTATCTGCTTCAGAAACAGGAAAATAAAATTTTTATTTTGAAAGCTTTAAAATTGCACGGAGTACAGAATTGTTAAAAAATGAAAATTATAACTTCCTGTTCATTTTGTTCATTTCCGGTCAGTCGAATTTTTTCTCCCTTTCCTCATAATATATTTAAACTGTATCCCGAAATTAAATGGCCTAGAAAAAACTTGGTATTTTGACAGAAATTGCACAGATAAATACGAGGGATACGACTTCTCATTTCATCTACGTTAGGGTCACCATTAATTTAAGAAGTGAAATACCCACAAAATAACAAATCTCTTCATGAAATGTTTTGTTGGAGTAGCTAATTCACATATATAAAACGAATTTCTTAAGATTAATTATCAACACAAAAGATCACAGACAAGCTCTATATTTCAACCTCACCTTCTGTTGAATATATGACGTTCTTTCACTAAATAATCTCCAAAACCTTATATACCGTATTCCCTGGAACTTGCGAAAAAGAACCTTATAGATTCTAGTAAGTACGCTTGAATTTTAGATCTACCTCCAGAAACAGAAACTCAAGACTTCCAACTGACTTCAACTTTCCAATCGTCAATCTTGAAATCTACCACATAACTTCCTTTACATTTTCATCGGAGCATAAACGAGTTCGGAAAGCAATTCTGTTTTCTGATACTGCGAGAAGCTTGGGATGATTTTTTAACACATAGATGACATCTTTTTATTACCCAATTATGTTTATCATTTCATTACATTTAATTAACACCAAAATTATTTTTTTCTGAATTAACTAGTACAAGCATAAAGTGTCAACAGAACCCTGTGGTTGATCTGGATTATGGATACACATTACATCACCGTCAAAGAAACACAAGCACGACTTTACACCATTTATACTCGTAAAACTGTCCTCGGGAAAATACAACGTTCCACCATAACTACATGTCCCTATTTTAAAAACAGGGTATTAACAATTCATTAATTTGTATTTATTTCAAACCTTTATAATGTACATGTATGGTTTTTACAAAATTTATCCACCAAATATTGGATGAACGACTTAACAAATAGATCTCGAGCGATATGATTGGACAAGAAGAGTCCCAAATTTTTACTTCTACGGATAAGTCGAAGGTGGATATGGTAAGTTCCGAACGGCTTTGCCGGCAATCCAGGGCCAATTATAAAACAGCGAGCAGCGATCATTTGTCACATTGAAGGCTGCTGGCTGTTTTATATTGATGATTTTTTATTGTCGTTTATATTGTAGGTTATGTGTACACTTATTCTACATCTTATTATCTTTTATTAGGATTGTAGCTCTCGATCTCTCTGTCCGTCTGTGAATAAAAACGGTGTAGTTACGTAACCGTTTACTGTGTACCAAATTCCAGTTTTTATTTGCTTAAATCTGATAGTAGACATTAAGATTCACGAATTAAAAGATACCATTAATAATAATTTTTCGGATACTTGGTTGGATATTTATTATCTTGTTTGTATTTCTAAAACTAATTATTAAAATACACATACCTCTGCAGAAAGGACAGCCTTTCGTTGGAATGATTGGCTTTTCACACAATGTTGTTGGACACGGCCATTGTTTGCAGTATATTTTGTGATCTCGTTCAATACAGAACTTTTCTTCGCCATCCTTAGATGTTATATCAGTGTCAAGCCCGTAAATAGAACAATTACCATAGAAATCTATAGGAGCTGAAATCATAAACTGTTTTTAAAAAGAGGCTCCCAGGAGCCTGAATCGCTCACCTGATATATGTGCCTGAAGTAAAGGTTATAAGGCAAAATCTATTTGACGTTGAAAGGGTCATAAGATTAATAAGGGGGTCATCTGACAATATGGTGGATCTTAAGGTGCTGATCACTTTTGTTCTCATTCAAAATCTAAAAATCTGTCACCCTTTTTGAGGTATTAGCAAAAAAATGCAGTTTAACCTAATGTTCTATTTTTAGCCACAGTGGCCATGTTTTACAACCAATCAATAATCCCCACATCAGTTCTGTACACCTAATGCTAATAAACAACAATACTAAGTTTGGTTCCAATAGGACTTGAAGTGTCAGAGGAGTTAACGTTTTCAATTTAATGAGGAAATGCTTTTTAAATGCTCAATTTGGACGTTCTAAGGGCAATAACTCCTCAAAGGAAAGGTCCTACAACATTGACCCTATACATATTTTGTAGATCTTGATGAGCTGAACAATATGCAATTTAAATTTCTTGTATAGTTTTCAAGATATTGAGCTAAACAGGTGCACAATTTGTAAAAAATCCACAAAAAGGGCAATTACTCCTACATGGAATGTTGGATTTTCTTCAAAATTTCAGAGCTGGTAGATCTTGTGGTGCTGATCACTTTTGTTTCCTATCAAAATTTTAAAATCTGTCACCGTTTTAGAGTTATTTGCAAAAAACTGCATTTTACCCCTATGTTCTATTTTTAGCCATGGCGGTCATGTTTTACGACGATTCAAAAATCCCCACATAAGTTCTAAGCACCGAATGCTAATGAACAACCATACCAAGTATGGTTGCTATTGGACTTATGGTGTCAGAGGAGTTAACGTTTTAAAAAGTTTACGGACGACGGACGACGGATGGACGACATACGCCAAGTGATGACAATAGCTCACATGACCCTTCGGGTCAGGTGAGCTAAAAACGTGTACATAGATATGATGTTATTCCTGCAATCACTGAACCATTCGATTTGGGATTCCTGTGCATGTAAAGTTTTATGATAATACCATTCCTCTTTTATAGAAAAGATGAGTTATTAAAGATTTTGTACTCATGGACAAACAGATCGAACACCATCTGCCTAAGATTCAAAAACGTTAACTGAATAAACATAATCAACGTCAATAATATTTGCATGACACACTAGATGTAAAACGTATCATTTTAATTGGGAAAAAATACTGTTTGGCTTTTGGAGTACAGGAGTACACTAAAGCTTTATAAACAGATTGCTGGTAGCCGTTTGGATGCGCCGATATTTCATCTAGGCGCGTGTATAGTTCATTGTTTCGTGTGTTTTCTTTGAGTTCTGACTTATTTTGACTGTTTGATTTTAAATACGCACCTTTCATATATGTTCATTCCGCTTTTTCTATTTTTGGAGCTCCTCTGTGCAATTTCTGCGATTTTACGACCAGGTGAATTTTTATAAAGTTACATCACAATATTCAAATGTAATACATGTATAGCTTCATAACAAAATGTAAATGTGCACTTCATTGTTTATGAGGAGCGGCTTATATTTTTTTTTTATAATTACGCTTCACAAATAATCATGAAAAAATTACCTGGCTCTAACTTTTCTTGCATAAGTAAAACTACCATCACGGCTACTACGTACATTGACGTATAATGAACAATGTATTGCCTCTCGCACATGTTCATTTACAGTGTTTATTGCAAATAATATTACTTTTGTCTATTGATCAATGTGCAATCGACACGATTACGGTCATATTAAAACAACAGATAAGCAACAAAAAAGATGCAGATGTATGAAAGCTTATTTGGGTCACATTATGTGGTGCCACATAAAAAAAATAAACACAAATCGTTCCCACGATTTGACAATTCGTGGCCACGATTTGTTGAGTAAACAAATCGTTCCCACGATTTAACAAATCGTGGCCACGATTTGCTGAGTAAATACAAATCGTTCCCACGATTTTACAAATCGTGGCCACGAACAACAAATCGTTCCCACGACTTGTCAAATCGTGGCCACGAGAAACAAATCGTTCCCACGATTTAACAATTCGTGGCCACGAGGAACAAATCGTTCCCACGATTTGTTGAGTAAACAAATCGTTCCCACGATTTAATAAATCGTGGCCACGATTTGTTGAGTCACCACAAATCGTGGGACAATTCGTGGCCACGAACAACAAATCGTTCCCACGACTTGTCAAATCGTGGCCACGAGGAACAAATCGTTCCCACGATTTAATAAATCGTGGCCACGATTTGTTGAGTCACCACAAATCGTGGGACAATTCGTGGCCACGAACAACAAATCGTTCCCACGACTTGTCAAATCGTGGCCACGAGGAACAAATCGTTCCCACGATTTAACAATTCGTGGCCACGTTTTGTTGAGTAAACAAATCGTGGCCACGATTTGTTGAGTAAACACAAATCGTTCCCACGATTTAACAATTCGTGGCCACAAATAAACAAATCGTTCCCACGATTTAACAATTCGTGACCACGAATTAACAAATCGTTCCCACGATTTAGTTAATCATGGCCACGAATTGTTAAATCGTGGGAACGATTTGTTTCTCGTGGCCACGAATTGTTAAATCGTGGGAACAATTTGTTAAATCGTGGGAACGATTTGTTTCTCGTGGCCACGAATTGTTAGATCGTGGGAACGGTTTGTTTACGTTAAATCGTGGGAACGATTTGTTTCTCAACAAATCGTGGCCACGATTTGTTAAATCGTGGGAACGATTGTTTTTTCAACAAATGGGAACGATTTGTTTTTCAATAAATCGTGGCCACGATTTGTTAAATCGTGGGAACGATTTGTTTACCTAACGAATCGTGGGAACGATTTGTTTACCCAACAAATCGTGGCCACGAATTGTTAACTCGTGGGAACGATTTGTTTCTCAATAAATCGTGGCCACGATTTGTTAAATCGTGGGAACGATTTGTTTACCCAACAAATCGTGGCCACGAATTGTTAAATCGTGGGAACGATTTGTTTACCCAACAAATCGTGGCCACGAATTGTTAAATCATGGGAACGATTTATTTATTCGTGGCCACGAATTGTTAAATCGTGGGAACGATTTGTTTACTCAACAATTCGTGGCCACGAATTGTTAAATCGTGGGAACGATCCACGATTTGTTAAATCGTGGGAACGATTTGTTTACCCAACAAATCGTGGCCACGAATTGTTAAATCGTGGGAACGATTTGTTTATTCGTGGCCACGAATTGTTAAATCGTGGGAACGATTTGTTTACTCAACAATTCGTGGCCACGAATTGTTAAATCGTGGCCACGAATTGACAAATCGTGGGAACGACTTGTGTTGATTTTTTTATGTGACACCACATAATGTGACCCAAATAAGCTTTCATACAGATGTGATATATAACGCTCCTTGATTGTAACTAAAACTTTTCCTCTATTATAGTCGGCGTGCACCGATGTTTCATGAGCGACCAAAATAACTTTTAAAACCCTTATATCTAAACTTTTACATAAAAGTAACACGACCTTGAATTTAAAAATAATCAGCCATTAAATTTCTTGAAAATTTAGTACATCTGTGTGAAGAATTTAACGTGTTATGCTATTGGATATGAAATGTTTTAATACCATCTGGTCTGTGAATGTTGAGGAATAATGTGTTAAATACAGAGTTCCAAAGCAGGAGTCAGTAAAAAAACGGTTGTGTTTGCCTTTTTTGCTGTGTGCGTCTATGTGTTGGTGTTAAACGCCCTCTATCGACGCACCAAGTCCATCTAGGGCGGTCAGTTTTAATGGTGGAGGCAACCGGAGTACCCGGGGAAAACCAACGAACTTGGACAGGTAACTGACAAACCTAATCACATACAGTTTGGGGAGTCCTTTTTTGTTAAATACAAACGGGATTAAATTGAAATAGCAAACGCATCGAAAGAAAAATTTAAGACCTTCTCATACCCGAACAGTTCAAAATAGAAAGCCATATATCTTGTGCAGAAAAAGAAAACAAAAATGAAATTTAGAAAAAAAAATGGAAAATAGGGATGAAATCTACTTACCTTTTAGCTTTAGCAGATAAAATCATATCATTTATAGTTTTGTCACATCGATTTTTTTTCTTCTTCTCTCAGTGATTGTATGTGATGATGTGTTTGTTAAATTTCCTGTAGTTAAAAAAAGAAAATTTTATTTTAAACTCATTTGAACAATTAATCCTCGTAAATGAAATTTCCTCAAATGTAATAACGCTTGAAAACCCGTATGTTGCATATTGTACATGAATGATAAAGTATTTTAGAGCAAATTTCCTGCTATCAAATTCCACCATCAAAATAATTTTTAGCAACAAGCAACACATGGGATCGTAAAATAGTTATTGATCCACATACATAATAATTTCCACAGCAATAATAAAATATTTTCCGAAGTATTTTATATTGTAGGGTTGCCCGTTACGTCAGGGGGATCCCGATCCAGTTAGGACGACGTCAGCTCGATGTCCATTGGTCGGCACCAACCAAGAAGACCAGCGATTGGTTGATGTACTGCTAGAGGCTGCGGAGGCTGCACAGTGTGACCTTTCTGGGAGAAGTTTCCCGCGACTGAGAATCCAGCTTCGAGAAGACGGTCAAGATTAACACCTGATACTAACTCGACGCAGGGCTATAATCCAGCAAGGAAAGGTATTCTGATTGATATAGTTAATATTACATTTATTGCTAACCCTTGTCCGTTGTGTGGAATAAGTGTGTTCGTGACAGAAGAAGTACCACGAGGGCATTCACAACATTGGCGCTGCGAGCAGGGTCGCATCAGCCATTTTGATTTGGACCAGACACTGGTCAAGTTTTGACAAAATTTCTGTCTGAGTCGAATGTGACTATATCATTGAATCCCTTGCGTTCTACGTTTTGTAAGGGTCCTGACTTGTGTTTTCTGCGAGGAAGTTTTTATAAGCTCGAGTGTAGTCGAGAAGGAGATACACGAGTTACGAGACTTGGGCGAGACTTCGCGTGATTCAGCGACTCTCAAAGTGACGTGCCGGAAGTGATCGGGTGATTTTGTAAACAGTTCGATCTTTTGTTTACATTTGTAAAGTTTACGATTTCCAAGCTTTGTAACACCGCGATGGTTGTTTGATTGATATTTTGAGAATATTGTTGTATTGTTTATTGAATAAACTGATTGTTGTGTGAATTATTATTCAATAAAGTGAATTTTTTGCTGCTTACCCCAAAGTTTGACTTTGTGTGAAAAAAAAATGTTCTTGCTTGAGTAATATAGTAAGTAAGCAGTGTTGTTATTGTGTACAGAGGTTGCACAATAGTTTATAACCAGCTAGGTTGTGGTGTACACAGGTACACAACTGTAAAGAGTAGCACACACATAAGTAAGTTGCACTAAAATATAGAGATAGTTGTAAGGTAGGATGGCCTATGTAATGTTGAGTAAGAAAGTTTGTATTAACTCATGCCATCCAGATGGGTTGTTGTCACTGCCGGGCATAGGTCCCGCGTATGCAAAGCAAATCATGAGCTACTGCAACAAGCAAATCAACATAACGGTAGATATGCTTCGGTCAATTCCAGGGTTGGTCTTAACACGTGAGTTGCTTGACCGAATTGATTTTTCCCCTGCATTTTCACCATATCCATGGGGTGACACAGTGACAACTGTTATGGGTGCGACATCACACACCAGTCCCATTACACAGAGTGCAACACCAGCTAACACCAGCGTAGGTCAGCAGGCAGACCAACGGCTTGCCGACCAAAGCCCTAGGCCTTATACAGAGCCCAGACAAGAGAGACAGCCAACATGGCCAGGTATAACCTTCAGCAAGGTATCCAAGTGGATAAGTGAGAAGACCGGCAAATTCAAGAAGCGGTCCAATTTCCCACAACCAGACTTTGAAACGTCAGACATCGACATGAGCCGTAGGAACCCAGTACTAGAGGGAGCCAATAGTAGGGAACTCCAGCCTGTTTTGTGAAGGAGGAGGAGGCTGAGAGAAGCCAAAGTGATCCAGCCATCTACATCTGAGTGGGCGTCCGCCCCAGTCCTGATCCGGAAAAAGACGGTGGGCTGAGATGGTGCATCGATTTCCGTCAACTCAATGCTGTGACGACCAAGGACGTGTTTCCACTTCCACTGATAGACGAGTGCCTTGACACCTAATCGGTAACATCTGGTTTTCCAAGTTAGACGCTAACAGTGCGTACTGGCAAATTAACATCAAGCCTGAAGACAGAAAGAAGACGGCATTCATCACCAAGTATGGTTTGTTTGAGTGTGTAAAAATGGCATTTGGTTTGTGCAACGCCCCAGGCACCTACGCCCGTGTGATGAACCTTGTGTTGAGAGGCCTGGCTTGGAGGATTGTACTGGCATTCCTTGATGACAACCTAGTGCTTGGATTATCCGTAGACGACCATTTGAAAAATCTGCGTGATGTGTTTACCCGTTTCAGGCAGTACGGTTTGAAGCTGAAGCCTAGGAAGTGTGAGTTGTTCCAAAAGCAAGTGGAATTCCTGGGCAGGAAAGTAAGTGAAAACGGTTTACAGATTGGCCAGCAACACCTAGAGCCAGTGAAAGAGTGGACAGTGCCAAAATGTACCAAGGACGTGAAGAAATTCTTGGGTTTTGTGAACTACCACCGTTCCTTCATAAAGGACTACGCCAAGGTATCAGCGCCACTGTATGAGGTTACTGGCAAGACGCCATTTGAGTGGAATGAAGAGCGGCAGGCAGCCTTTGAGAACTTGAAGCACAAGTTATTGAGTACACCCGTCCTGGCTTTACCAAACAACACGGACCAGTTCATCCTAGCTAGACACCGATGCGTCGCACACCGCCATTGGGGCTGAACTTATCCAAGTGCAGGAGGGGCAGGAGAAGACCATAGCCAATGGAAGTTTTGTGTTGACCCCAGAGCAGAAAAATTACTGTACGACCCGGAAGGAGTTGCTGGCAGTGATAAGATTCACCAGACAGTTCCGCCATTACCTGTTGGGACGACAGTTTGTGGTGCGTACCGATCACAGTAGCCTTACCTGGCTGATTAACTTCAAGGAGCCCCAGGGACAGCTAGCTAGGTGGTTGGAGGAGTTGAGCCAGTACTCTATGGTGATCCAGCACAGACCAGGGAAGCTGCATGGTAACGCTGATGGGCTATCCCGTATTCCAGATGAGTTGCCTGAGTGTAGCCAGTACAAGCCAGACGTGCCAGTAGAGAGTTTACCTTGTGGAGGATGCCACTACTGCCGGAGGGCCCATACCAGTTTGGCGAGGTTTCTAGCTGAAGTAGATGGGGCGATCCCGTTGACCCAGGGTAAGGTTGTAGGGGGCGTGGCAGAGGTCGAAGTAAAGAAGGAAGTATGTCCTGACACAGGGGGACCTTGTTCCCAGTTAGATCTAAAAGAAGGTGAAGAAGAAGCCCTATGTTATGGGTCAATAGAGATAAGTCAGGGTAGAGATGAAACTCAGATCAGAGTCAACGGACCTGATGAGGTGACAGTGTGTGCAATCAGCCATGCCGACGGCATGGGGATTAGTTTTGTAGAGCTCAGCTCAGCGGAGCTAGCTGAGAAGCAGGGTGAGGACCCTGAGTTGAAACCTTTGTTGCTGTGGTTAAAAGATAGTGTCGAGCCGACACAGAATGAGCTTTTTTCAGCGTCACCAGCTATCAAGAGTCATTGGTTGAACAGGGAGCTATATTTCCTAGACACACATGGGGTACTGAGATGCCACTCCAAGAAGGACGAGGGAGTCGTCAGGTTGGTTGTACCCAGTTCTTTGAAGGAAGAGGTGATGGCTCTGAACCACGACTTACCCAGCTCAGGACACCAGGGGGTAGCCAGAACCACTGCAAAAGTGAAAGAAAAGTACCAATGGTATGGAATGACGGGCGAGATTAAGGCCTTTGTACTGACCTGTGAGGTATGTAATAAGAACAAGAAGCCCAACAGACACGGCAGATGTCCACTCACCAATTACCATGCAGGGGACATATTGATTTCATGGGTCCATTTCCAAAGACAGAGCGAGGGAACGAAGACATCCTCATGATGGTGGACCAATTCACAAAGTGGACAGAGTGCATTCCATTGCCATGCCAGACGATAGAGGTGACAGCGCAAGCAGCTGTGAACGAATTTTTTGCACGTTTCGGGTATCCTTTTGAGATATTTTCCGATCGGGGCCGTAACTTTGAGAGTTCGCTGTTTCGCGCTATTTGTAAAATCCTCCATATACATAAGGCTAGAACAACGCCTTATCGCCCCTCTGCCAATGGCCAAGTTGAGAGGTAGAATAGAAGTCTCATGGACGCTGTTAGGTGTTTTGTAAACCAACAGCAAGATAAGTGGGATGAACACATAGGCCAGCTAGGTGGTGCCCTGAGGGCCAGTGTTAATAGAAGTACTGGGTACACCCCGAATAGGTTGATGCTAGGGCGGGAAGTCAATGTCCCCGCCGATCTGATGTTTGGTAATCCCAATGAGGTAACCTATTCTGGTACAGATGAGTACATTGTGGGGTTTGCGAAGGCTATAAAAAGTGCCCATGAAATAGCCCGTAAGGCCTTGAAAACCACCCAGGTTAGAATGAAAAGGGACTATGATTTAAGGGTTCAAGAAAAGTCCTATGAACCAGGCCAATTGGTATATGTGCTTGACTCAGCAACTATTAAGGGCAAGGCCAAAAAGTTGAGTCCACCTTGGAAGGGTCCTGGTATTATTGTGGCAAAAGTACATCCTATGTGTACAAGATAAAATTCCAACGGGTAGTGTTCAACATGAACCATGATCGTATTAAGTTGTGCACTGATAGAAAAATCCCCGGCTGGCTTAGGGTGTGTCAAGAAAAGTTCAAGGGGGGCGAAGATGTGATAACCCCAGATAAGGCCAAAGGCGAAAAGGCTAAGTACTGTGTTTGCAGGGGCCCAGATACGGGTGAGATGATGGTACAATGCGATAATTGTAGGGAATGGTTCCACCTATCTTGCATTCAATTAAGTGAACTGGAGGTGCAGGATATTGAAATATACCATTGTCCGAATTGCCAGCTGGTGTGTAGAACCCCGTTTAATCGGGACAAAAGTGCCATGGACGGTGCTTTGGGGCCCTTGGCTCCAGGTGCTGTTCCTGACCAGTAGATTTGTCGGACAGGAGGGCATGGTCTGGGACCTGCTCTCAGAAATATGCATATTCAGTGCATATAGTGAAATTTATAAGTGTGTTAAATTTTTGAAATTTTTGTGATTAAAATTCAGTTAAATTTTTGAAATTTTTGTGATTAAAATTCAGTTCAATTTTTTAATTTTTTTTGTTATTGAAATTGTGTAATATTTTTCAATTCTTGTGAAAAAAATTTGTGATTAAATTGGTAAAATTTTTAAACTTTGTGATTAAGTTTGCTATCAAATGTGCGATGCATTTGTGAAAATTTTGAACTTTGAGATAAAGTTAGTATCAAATGTGTGATTCATTTGTGGAAATTTTGTAAAGTTTGTGATTAAATGTGAGATTCATTTTTTGAAGTTCCATGAGATGTGGGATCCCTGTGCAGCTTCTATTTGGTGATGGGACTGTGTTTTTTAAAAAGGGGGGGGAGGGGTTACCAGCCTCCCTCCACACCATGTGAAAAATCAGTCGTGGACTCTGGGTGACAATCGTTTTTGTTTTTCAGGATGAGCTCCATGTTTAACCAGATGTTGGCTGCACTGGAGGCAGCGGGCGAGATCTCCACAAGGGGTGGGCCAAACCAGGTGGTGGAGGAGATATCCACAGGAAGGAAGACCCTGCCAGCGGGTGACCTTGAGGGGGCAGTTGGTGGTGCCCCGGAGGGTGAAGCAGTGGGCCTGGTGCAGCAGAACCCAGTCCAACCAGTCCTGCCGCCAGTGGGATATGTGGTGTGCCGCCGTTCCGGAGAGAGGTTTCCAAGCACCAAGATCACCGAGAAACATCAGAGATGCCCGGTGCAGGGGTGTGGGGCCTACACCCCGAGGATGGGTGCTCACCTCCAGAGTGAGCACTGCTCCGTCTTATTCAGCCCTTATGCAGAGGCGGGGGGCCATGCTTACCTGCGGTACAGGGGCCAAATGGTGATGGAGTTGGCCACGTGGTTTGTGGGAAATGAGAAGGCCACCAGGAGTCAGTTTCTAGACTCGATGAGGTCCCACTGTAGGGTGCCAGAAGAAGTACAGGGTGCCATGAGGGCAGAGACGGCCGCAGCGCTGAGGGCTGTGGCTGTAGAGATGGAATGGTCCCCGCCACAGAGGATCGTCATTGTCCCGGCCGGGAAGATCAACTCGGTGGTGGTTATCTTGCACCAGAGGGTTTTAGCGTCGGTACTCCACCTGTTGCCGAGGGATGAACAGGACATCCTAGCCACCCATGTCTACCCAACAGACATGGCCAGACACATGAGACTCCCGGATTTGGAGGCCCTTATGTACATCTTCGAGGGGAAGGAGCCACCCCGGAGGAGGGGACAAAAACCATGCAACTGGAGACCCGGAGGGTGCTGGTTACTGGATCCAGTTTGGCAGAGATCGCCAGGATTGTAGAGAACAGGACAGGCAGGCCAGGGGTGACATTCCAGATTGGTGGAGCCTACCTGGATGTATCCGTGTCCCTGGAGGATGTGTGGGCGCCAGGCCTGGTACTTGAGGCCGTCTGGTCTTAAAGGAGACATTTATGTCTAGTGTGAAAAAAAGGAGGAGTGTGGGGGCGATGTCCTGACGGACACCATGATTAATTGGCAGGAGGTACCAATGCCAACATGTATACTAACTATAATAATTTTGAGATTCCCCAGTGATTAATGTTCCAGAGATTGGATGATAACATAATGAATTAGAATAATAACTTTTAGACCCCCCACCTCCTGCCTTGTAAAGTGTACATACAAGTTGAAGTCAGCAACATGACCGTGTCACTGGGACACTGAGCATCCCGTGACAGACAACCCAGCAGGGGAGATAGAGGGACAGCGAGCATCCCAAGATGGCTGTTTGGGTTCAATTTTGATTGATAAGGCTAGTTTTTGTTAGGGGCTCTAGGGCGAAAGTTTTAGATTGTTTTTGGTTTCCTTACCTATCCCCTAAGGAAAGTTTTGATATTTTTAATAAGTTGATATTTGTATTTGGTCATGTCTGCTGCCACTTCTGTAGTTTTAGTATGGGGAAAATTGATAGATCTGTTGAGGGGGGGTTTTTGCTAATGAATTGCATTAACCTCAAGGTTAGACGATACGAGCAGTGATTTGCTCTGGCGTCTGTTTTTGTATAAGTATTAGACTGTATGAGCAGTGATTTGCCTCTATGTCTGTTTTATTTTGTATGGTCATAGCTGTTTGTTTATCCAGTTGGAGCTGGTAGTTTTTCCTATGAGATTTAGGAGTTTATGTTATTTTTGGCTATGATGTGTATTCCGTTTATTTGTATTTGTGGTCTGGAGTGATTTCAGATGTTTTTTGTCATGTGATTTGATAGTAGTTATTTTGTGTATTTTAATACCCAGGGTGATAAATTTAAGTGCCCAGTCCTTGGGGGGTGGTTTTCATATATATATATACAGTTTCGACGTTACTCCAGCCCAGAGGGGTGTTCATAGTGTCGGCCCTTGTCGGAGTTAACGTCCTCCTTTTTAAGGTGGAGGGGGGTGTTGTGGGGTTGTCCGTTACGTCAGGGGGATCCCGATCCAGTTAGGACGACGTCAGCTCGATGTCCATTGGTCGGCACCAACCAAGAAGACCAGCGATTGGTTGATGTATTGCTAGAGGCTGCGAAGGCTGCGCAGTGTGACCTTTCTGGGAGAAGTTTCCCGCGACTGAGAATCCAGCTTGGAGAAGACGGTCAAGATTAACACCTGATACTAACTCGATGCAGGGCTATAATCCAGCAAGGAAAGGTATTCTGATTGATATAGTTAATATTACATTTATTGCTAACCCTTGTCCGTTGTGTGGAATAAGTGTGTTCGTGACAGAAGAAGTACCACGAGGGCATTCACAACAATATTTCCATTGCAAAATGGTTTAACTTTTATTTATAGAACATCAGTCATATCATTTTTGTAGATTACCAAATGAAACCATGTCTGCTGAATTTATTTCGCTATGTAAAATGTTGTTTAGAAAAATAATATTTTACGATCTGAACTAAATATTAAATATCTTTTTGATTTAAAGGTGGAGTTACCTCCCATTGACCATGAATGAAACAGGTCAAACATGAACAACATATAAGAAAATATATTTAATTAGGCAATTCCACTCAACCTGTATTTTTAATCTTACATCACTATAACTGATATACCTCATAAAATTTCGATACATTTTTTAATAAATACCGAAAACAACATTGTAGAGTCATACGCATAAACATGAGAACGTTTGCCCCCAGGCTTACAGACACATTCGGCGTCCCAAAAAGTTGTAGTCATAGGTATTTTTTACAAACCAAACAGCTTTAGTAGGACTTGGCTTATTGACAATGCGACGATAAAGACCCAATCGTTTCGTTAAACCCCTGCTCAGCTAGGACTGCTATCATTTTGATAGATTATTACCTTTTTTATAACTTCCACAATTTGTTCTTGGTGTGACCCTTCATTGTGTCCCATATATTTCACAATTTAAAGACCAGGTAAGAATAATTGATGTCCTTTCACTAAACAATTCTCAATATGGTGACTTTCTCCATCTTATATATCCACATAAACTTGAGATAAAGGTCACAACGGATTCTATGAATCTGCTTCATAATTAGATCTACATCTCGAAATAGACTATCAAGGAAAACTTTTTGAAAAGCTCTATGAAAAACGTGAAGACTTCAATTTTCTAATCGTCAACTTTCCCTACTTGGGTAGCAAAATTTCGTCCCCTCCAGTTTATCATGCTAGTGGAGTTTAGGTATCACAATAGATTCGTTATTCCAGTTATTCCAGAGCTTGTGGAACTTAAATCGATTTCCGTGGCAGAGCGTCACCTCTGACACAGGGTTATGTTGCTCCTGGGTTCCTGTCATCAGTCAAGAAATGTTATGGAAGACATGCGCTAATAGACAAATATGTGATTTCAATCTCTCATATGAGTGCAAATGTTTTGTCTTACTTTGCTGGATTTGACTTAAAGACATAGAACCTATCATTTTCGCAATTTTTAAAAAATAATGAAATTCACACTTCTTGAAAAATACAGTGTAAAACCTTTGAAGACACTCATAGTTTTCAAAAAACCTACCAGAAAGTATTCTTTTTGAGAGAAAACTGGATAAAAATACGCAGTGTCAAAAAGGAAGACAAACTAATTATAAAATGTAAACACTTGCGTGCCAACGAAAATAAACCAAAACGGAACGGAACAAAAACAAAATCGATTGAGAAGGAATCAAAAATAGTAAATTAAGCAACCGAAATCTGTAAAGATAGGAAACGAAATCGAGCGAAACCGGAAAAAAAAGAAAACTGAGTCGATTTTACCCGACACCAGTCGTTTTCTTAATTTACCGATTTTATTTTGTCTTCGCCTTGTTTTGGTTTCATTTCGTTTCAAAGAAAACCAGTACCCATTAAAGGTCATGTGAATAACGGTTTACCAAAAGTAAATATTTATGCTGGACAACACGAAGAATTAAAATAAGAAAATTCTATATACAGCTGCAAAAATTTGAGTTTTTTTATAATGTTCTTTTCATTCCATGTGAAAAAATTGCCAAATTGATAGGTTCTATGTCTTTAAAGAATTGGAAATTGGCAGCGCGACGGGTGTACTATAGCAAGCACAAACTACTCATTCTTCCGGAGCGCACGAATCTAGTCTCGTTACTGCATTAGTTTTCGTTTTTAATAGCTATTCAGTTGTTTTTATTTTTCTGTGTTTTCGTCAGTTTTACTGGTTTTGTCTCTGCCCTTTCAGGCTTTTGACATTCGACTCACCCATTTTACCTTTGCTTATTTTGTTTGTATCTGAGATTAAAGATCCGGTTGAACTCAAGTTTATTACGAAGATTATAAAGAAGCGAAATTCATACAACAAGTATATCGTTAAATACTATAGTTAGCAGTCTTAGTTCATGTTTTCCTTCTTTACCTTCTTTCCTTCATTTGAACTTCTTATGGACACCATATGTTTTACTAGTCTACGATTCTGAGGTCTGGGCATTTTAATCAAAGATCAAGAAGTACACTCTGATGTTGAAAATAATAACTCAATAAATGTTATGCATTTAAATTAATCCAACATGTTTTATGGTTGTTGGGGTTAACCAGAACATTGCATTGACATAGTTGTTACTTACATATGTTCATTTCCTGTCCCATAAATGTTTGTAATATTGCATATATATGTCAAAATCTACCAATTCGATTGGTCGGAGAACAAAAGGAAAATTTTTACCCACCTGGCTTATTATACAAGAATGTCTAATATATTCTGTAATGTCCCCTCATTTTATCAAACCGTCAGCATAAAAACCATATCAAAAACTCGTTGTTATTATAACTGATTGTCTTTCAATTTTATGCATAAATGTATGTAAGCTGAAGGCTCTCCTCGGGAAAAATCATATTTTGTATGACACAGTAACATACTTTTCTCTTTTATGTAACTTCCTCGATTTTATTGGAGTCTCGACCCTCCACTTAGACAAACGATTTTTTTTCACGTTTAAGCTGTTAAAATCTCAAATATAGAGTAAGTCGACAAAGTTAAAATTTGAATAAAAAAATACAAATACTTTCAGAATGTTAATAATTTTTTTATAATGTTCAAGAAAGATTTTCAAGGTTTTACCTTATAAGGCCCCAGTTTCATAAAACATCTCAAATTCGAGATTTCCTCAAATCCTTCCTCAACTGAAATTTCTTTCAATTTCATTGTTCAGTTTGGTGGACGTGTTTTTCAGCAAACAATAGGGATTCCAATGGGCACTAATTGTGCACCTTTGCTTGCTGATTTGTTTCTTCATTCATATGAAGCAGACTTCTTACAATCTCTTCTAGACAAAAAAGACCGTAGACTAGCTCTCTCTTTCAACCTCACGTTCCGTTATATTGATGATGTCCTTTCACTAAACAATTCTCGATTTGGTGACTTTCTCCATCTCATATATCCCCAGGAGCTTAAGATAAAGGACACAACGGATTCTAGGAAGTCTGCTTCATATTTAGATCTACATCTAGAAATTGACTCACAAGGAAGACTTTCAGCAAGGCTCTATGACAAACGTGATGACTTCAACTTTCCAATCGTCAACTTTCCCTTCTTGTGTAGCAACATTCCGTTCGCTCCAGCTTATGGAGTTTACGTATCTCAATTGATTCGTTACTCCAGAGCGTGCGAACCTTACATCGATTTCCTTAGCAGAGCGACACGTCTGACGCAAAAATTGCTCACACAGGGTTATGTTGCTCCTCGGTTGCTGTCTTCACTCAAGAAATTTTACGGAAGACATCATGCACTTATAGACAAATATGGGATTTCGATCTCTCAGATGAGTGCAGATGTTGGTTTTTCATAGGGTGTTGTTTTGTCTTCCTTTACCGGATTTGACACGCTGAATGGACTATTGGCAACGCGACGGGTGTGCTATAGCAAGCAGGAACTGCTTACTCTTCCGGAGCACCTGAGTTCACTCTTGTTTCGACTGGAGTTCGCGTTGTTGATTGATATTCAGTTATTTTGTGTTTCCATGTTTACATGTTGTCTGTTTTTGTCCCGTTCTTGTTGGTGTTTACTGGTTTTGTCTCTGCCCTTTCGGACTTTTGATATTCGGATACCCCATTGGTACCTCTGCTTCTTTCAATATTTGAGTTGAGGTCAGATTTGAGGAAATCTCAAATTTGAGATGTTTTATGAAACTGGGGCCAGTTTTAAATCATCTCAACATTAAAGCTCTGAGTGAAGACTTAACAAGAATAAAACAATTGCCTTGTGAGTAAAAGATAAAATGATTCCTTGGATTATTTGCATTATTCTGGACACAAGAATACAAAAAAACAATTATCAATAAAACTGTTAATTTCGATATGTTGTTTGTGAATATTTAAAGAAGTAACTTCTCATCGGCAGGATGTATTAAAGTAATTGAAAGGCTGCTAAAATATGTATGCCATACATAACTGGTCGTAAAGCAAAAAACATTGGTCTTTTTTCAATCTTTTTAATTGTCACCTACCATGCCTCAAAATGCAAGGTCATATTATGTACATTCGTCTGAAATTCCGGACGTGTGATTCGAAGGTACGCTTTTGTCCTTGAATTTGACTTCCTAAGTTATATTTTTTTAAAGCTCAACAATTCTTTTATTATGTTTGAATGTAGCTTTTTGGTCTTTTTCTTTTAATGTTTGCCATTTTAAAAATTGAGCTGTGTGGCTTCGATTAATCTTATACGCGTATACAGACAACTTTGATGAACTTTCAAAATAATGGCATTTGTCCATTTCTATTGAGTTATAGAATTCCCATAAATCTGGAAAAACATCGTAACTTTGTTGCTCCAAGTGTGTAGCCATTCTTCGGTAGAGGGTGTATAATTTTATCATTTTATCAATACACTAAGTACATGAGTTTTACGTCAATACATCATTTTTTTTTAATTTGGCATTATTAGAATTATTGTCACAACTTTCAACAATAATGTTCAATCATAAGCTTTAAATTGTTGATATTTTTACTGTTTAGGTCTGAAATTGTCGGGTTAACTTTTTTCTCAAAAGGCGTAAAACAAGTGCTTCAAGTCGGTAGAGGGTGTATAATTCTATCATTTTATCAATATACAAGTACATGAGTTTTACATCAATACATCATTTTTTGTTTTAATTGGTATTATTGCAATTATTGTCACAACTTTCAACAATAATGTTCAATTATAAGCCTTAAATTGTTGATCTTTTAACTGTTTAGGTCTGAAATTGTCGGGTTCTCTTTTTTTCTCAGAAGGGCGTAAAATCATTATTTCAGTCGTAACTGTTACAGTAAATCACTTTTCTGTCCGTAACATAGTACCTTTTTACGCTAAAGTTTTTGAGTTTTTTTCTCATAGAATGTTATATGTTATTACAATACAAGAGGTCGGTAGAAGTATAAACTAGTCACCTGACTTCAATGATCATTTTAAGGGTTTGTCAAATCAAATTTAGTCAAGCATATCCTCTCAAAGGGATATGCTTTTCGCCAATTAAAGGCTTTTGTGTCAGGTCATGGTGATTAGGTAAAAAACTAAGACATTTTTTTGTGGTTTTTCATAGTTCATTTCTGTTCTATCCAAGTTTGATTCATGGGTAAGATCAAAGGTTGACGATCTTTTCGTATTACTCGGATCAAGGAACCATAATCAATTCATAGAAGAGTAATACTATTGTTCTGGGTACCGAAGCACAACTTATAAATGCGCAAAATAGTTCAGATGAAAGAGTAAGAAAAAAGTAATTTTTAATTGCCATCATGGTAAATTATTTGGACTTATGGTACGATATGTAAAATTAAGACATGCTTGATTTATTTATTTTAGCTAAATCAGTTATTTGAAAGTTAGGTGATAGAAAAAAAATTCATACGTTTCCCGTCGTCTAAGCTTCTACACTCAATATTGTTGATACTGTCAACGTGTATATCATTTTTAGCTCATAGACACTGTTTATTTAAAAAAAAATCATGAAATTTAATTCAATGAATATTAAGTATGATAGATGTATGGATTTTCAAACAACAATAATAGTGTATTGTCATCGACATGCATTTACACACTGTGCATTCACCTTGTATTGATTAAATATCTATATTTAGTCTTGAAGATGGTGTGAGTGACGGCTTATATTATCTACCATGTTATGCATGTATGATATGTGGTATGGCATAGACTTGTATATCAATCTAAAATCAAGAGGAATCACTGACTCCGAAGTTAACTAGGACTTCAAAATCAAAAAGAAACGTAAAATATATCAATTCACAATCCGTATTTCTTCATGTTTATTCATATTTGAAAGGAAACAAATACTTTGCACTGAACTTTATTTTAAAAGATATTACTAAAAGAATACAGAAACATGAAATTTGAATTAACCTTACACACTAGAAAATCTCATGAAAAACTTCTTGTAAATAAATATAAACATTTGGGTGTGCCACAAAATATGGTAGTTTTTTTCGGGCTGAAATGTAAATTGTCACCAACAGGTACATTAGTTATTAACCTAAATCTTAAGTAGTATTCCCCCCTTTCTGGGGATTTTAAGACTTAATTGTATTCAGTAAACGGAACACAATCGATAAATGAAATAGTGAAATATCAATGTCAGTTCAAGCAATATCATGAATATGCAATAATGTATTATGTTTGAAAAAATCACTGTGAAAAAAATACTTTCACATGGTTTTTATACTTTTTGAGAAAATTGCTTAACATCGCCACGACAACAAACACATCGCTCTCTTCATCCTGTTGCTTTTAATAACAATTAACAAACAATAAAAAATGAACAAACAGCAAATTATTCATTGAATTAATATTCATGTATCGGGAAAGAAATTTAGCCGAGTATCCTTGGATATGGGTTTACCCATATCCTTTCTTGTTACTATTATATTTTAACGAATACATTCAGGTCAAAGTCTATGTTGTATTTGTCTTGATTGATCCAAGTTCTTGAAGTTGAATTTTAAAGCACCTGCAGGTTCCTTATATAGCAATACATAATATAAATGATAAAAGATAAAAAGAACTTAAATTATATTTCTTTATAATATTAATTACTCAAGTCGCCATAATTAAGTAAATCGATAATTTGTACTAGTACATGTAAGTGACCACCATTGCAATAAATACATCAATATGTGATGTACATTCCTTAGACAATCCATAGAAAGGATCTTTCATGACACACATGGATCATACTTTTGTATATAACTGAATTCCTCCTTCTCTTATAGCTCAATATCCTTAAATTGATAAACGGTATGGTTTATCAACAAAACAAAGTGATTGATCTCAAAAGGTATAGCTTATAACATTCCGGGATAGGTAAATTTATACCAAAGAAAAAAAACATCAATGACTTTCAATGAACAACCAAAACCCGGTTGTAGCGCAGTAATTCCAAGTAGATAGAAGATAATAATATGAGGAATAGTTGTACGCGACACGGTCCACATAAATAGGCGGCAAATAAAAAATGAAATACAGCCAACAGCCGTTAACGAGGCCAGAAGCGTTGTGCTGTTTTTTGTTTTGTTTTGTTTTGTTTTGTTTTGTTTTTTGTTTTTTTGTGCTGCCCAGGGTAAAAATAAAATGCATACAGTTCAAATCCAATCCTACAAGAAAGCGTCGTTCCTCCTTTTATTACATTAGAATTGATATTCACCACCCCTCATTAGTTATACTATAATTATTCAGTTATTGAAAATGTTCCGCTTCTTAATAACACCAAATGATTGATCAGAACTAGTCAAACGGACAAAAGTTTGCCCCGAAAAATCATAACACATTTTTATCATACACATTGTATTTGTTTAATTGTATACGTTTTTGTCATGTATAAAAGTTTTGAGTGGTAAAGTTGTGTTAAACTTGATGTTGTAGAAATCTGCTTAGCTAAAAATGATTAAGGAATTCAATCTGTATGCATTAATTACCTTAAGCAAACATGGCCCTCTTCTTAATGTATATAATCGCATTTTATTTTGAATAAAGAGTAAGAATCTAAAAGAAAAGAAATAGATTTATGATAGATAAAAGAATTTTTGTCTGAAAGTGATAAACAACTGTTTTAATTTACAGAAATTTGATTCTTCTATTTTCTGTAGATTAGGTTCACCTTAGGGTCAAGTAAATTTCCACTGTCTCTCGCTCCCTTGTATTATACAACATTTGACCTATTTGTTAGCTATCAAGGTTATCTACACGAACATATGCACGGCCGCTTTCAAGCCTGAAAGTTTGAAATTTTATTTTGTTTTCTGGAAAAGTTTAAATCTTGTTTTTTGGAATATTTTAAAGGATTAGAATTAATTCATAGAAGGTAAAGGCGAACCATATACACTATTTTGTTATATTGTATAATATTCACAATATTTATCTATAAGTATTATTATTTAATTTAATTTTTATATACAATTATTTGTCATGGCAAGACGAGTCCTTATTTTTGGTCATTCCTTCATACATCGTTTAGAAACTTTCACACATGAAAATAGGGACTGGTATAACTTAGCACTGGATGGTACAGACATCCAAGTCGAGTTTTATGGTGTCGGTGGGGGTACTTTACTCCCCGGAAAAAAATGCATACAACAAAGACATCATATGTCGGTTTTTAACTCGTATAAACCATCTTCGACCTTCCTTCAAATTGCCGGTAACGATCTGCATAATGTGCAGGATCCTGACAAATTAGCTCGTGATGTTGTAAGTTTTGCCAATTTCATTATATTATCATATGATGTTAAACATGTAGTAATCGGACAGTTATTGCCTAGATATTCTTTAAATACTGATTCAAATTACAATGAGAAAATGGTGCAAATGAATAAAAGACTTAGTGAACTGGTCTGCACCAATGAAAAAATTACATTTTGGCAACACCGTGGGCTATGGTCAGACACCAAATCGTTTTTACTTCCCGATTTAGTACATCTTAACGATAAAGGCATGGTTACTTATGCAAAAAGTGTACGGGCTGCAATTGCAAGCCCAAAACGCTCTTGACACATACACCATGATACATTTTATACACTTGTTGAGGTATATTGTTTATTTGTTGTTGGCTTTGTGCAAAGTTTAATTTTTTTAAATGAATCTTAACAGATTACTAGTAATAAATTGAAATCTTGATATTGTTTATGTTTCACGCGTGTAACGGTACGCACGCGTGTTACATTTTATTTATCTTATTTTACTTAAGAGTAATGGTACGCTCTTATGTAATCTGGTTTATTTCATAAGAGCAATGGTACGTTCTTATGTTATATGGTTAATTCGTATGAGTAACGGTACGCTCTTACGATATCACGTTTTGCATACGAGTAATGGTACGCTCGTATGCTACATAAAAATTTCTCGGTTTATTACTAGTATTCATTGGGTTCTATTTATTAAATAAACTGTAAGTAATTAATTTGAATGAGACATGGTTTTTGAACGTGCTTTATCTTTATTTTAGGTGAATTGTCACCATGCCGGGGAAACGTTCCGCGAAACGGAAACAATCAGACAACACAAGTGTTGAAGATACTTTACCCTCCGTTAAACGGCCACGAATTTCAAAGTCAAAAGACAAGCCACAGCAAATGCCATCCGCAGACGAAATAGCAACTGCCCTCCTTAAACAAATGAAGGAATCTGGCCAAACTATGCCACAAATCAGCGATGGTAACATTGACTCCCAAGATGCCCCCAGTACTAAAAGAAGCAAAAGAGTTAAATCTAAGTCTTCCGATCATTCTACAAACCTGTTGAATACAGATCAAAGTGAGGAAATTCAAAACGACGTATACACGTTTCAGCCGCCATTGACAACGGATCCTGAAATTGTTCAGCAAAATACAGGTACATTAAGTACATCAGGAGTATCACCTATGTCCACATCAAGTCCGCTGTTAAAACATTCTATTCCTTTGGGTATACATGTTACAGAAAAAACTCGCAGCTTAATTATGTCAGATAACTATGTAGACTTCGTCGCCTTGCTTCCAAACTGCTTCGACGATGAAAACAACGATGACGTGCTTTTTCAGAACGGCAACGTCACCATTACTAAAAATCGGACCAAAAAAGTATTAACATCTATTTGGCAGTGGACTAACTCTTTTGATATATTTATGTCTATTTATTTAACTCAGCATCAAGAGTCGGTCCAGGCACTTATAAAATATGGTTTCAATATAAGAGCCATGTCTAAACAATTTGGTTTCCAGGCGGCGAAGTCATATGATGAGCAGTCCCGAAAATTGAAGAAATTTATGAATTTTGATTGGGGCACTATAAACGATGAACTGTGGCGGTCGGCAGCGTATGGCGGTCCATTTTCTTATCAACCCATCTTAAAGAAAAATTTGCAAAATCAGGGCAAATTTGTACAAAACCCCTTTCCAGGAAAGGCCCAGCCTCAAAAATTCCCTCCCGGTTATTGCTGGGCCTACTGCAAGTCAGGGATCTGTAACGACAAACTCAATTGCAAGCTTAAACACATATGTGTCCACTGTAGTCAACCCCACGCAACTACCTCCTGTACCGACCCTCAAAAGCGATCTAATACATCAGCCACAGCTACTAAGAAACAAGATGCCAACACCCATAAAACCAAATAAACTTGAGAGATTTCTGTTAGGTTACGACTCAAAATTACGGCATTCTTTAGCTGTAGGCTTTAAAAGTGGTTTTTCTATCAGTTCAACTTTTCCCTCTACTGTAAGTACAAATAATTATCCTCCGAACCACCGTAGCGCAGTGGATAACAAAACAGTAGTCTTTGAGAAGATTAACAAAGAACTTAAAACAGGGCGTATCAATGGTCCTTTCAATACCCCTCCTTTACAAAACTTTCTTTGCTCTCCGCTAGGTTTAGTTCCTAAAAAAGGGTCAGGGCAATATCGTCTGATTCATGATTTGTCCTATCCAAAGGGTAATTCGGTCAATTCGTTTATTCCACCTGAGTTTACTGCTGTTCAATATCAAAATATCGAGACGATTATTGACCTAGTGCAGTCTTTTGGGCCTCGTTGCTTGATGGCAAAGTGTGATATTCAAGATGCATTTTTTCTTCTTCCCATATGTTTAAAGGACCGTCATTTATTGGGTTTCCATTGGGAAAACAAATTTTATTATTGGTGTGTCTTGCCCATGGGCGCTTCTTCGTCGTGTCAATTATTTGAAGCCTTTTCGTCCTCGCTACAATGGATTATGACCGAAAAATTTGAAGTACAAGGGATATCCCATTTGCTAGATGATTTTTTCTTTGTGGGAAAGTCGTTGTCAAATGAATGTTTTTCAGCATTGAACACCTTTCTAGGCTTAGCTAAGTGTTTAGGTATACCTATCAAATCAGAGAAAACCGTTAATCCAACAAAACAGTATTAAAATGTACACTTTACTTTATAAAGAACTAATTTGCATACACATAAGGTAACTTTATTTTCGGGGAAAGAATCGAGCTTAGTAGGTCAATTTGTTACACGATCATTGTTATCCCGATTAGCCTAAAGTATTTGTTCCCGTTTATTTTCAACTATCTTTTATCGTTGCAAATAAGGTTTCGCGGAGAAAGAATTTTCAACAATCTTTTATCATTGTAAATTAAGGTAAACTTTCAAATGTACTATATAAATAGAAACTCTAAGAACAAAACAAAGGTAATTTTCTTGCATTCTTTTAGGACCCAGCATTTCTTATGAAAGCTCTTTTTTTTAATTAATTCTCGAACTGGGTGTGTCTTAATATGTCTATAATAATGTATTTGTTGACGACGTAGAGAGGATTTTAAATAGATAAGTTTCCTATCTTAAATTCGGAATGCTTTCACAGCAGCTAAGAAATCTAATCAAATTTCAAAAATACCTAGAATGTCACATTTATTAGCTATTATTTCAAGTAATTTAACACGCTATTCGTCTATTAAACAGGTTGGGTGTACATGTTCATTTAGTTTATTTGCTACTATACTGCTCAGTTCAAGGTTTAGACTGTCAAATATGTAACATAACCCGTGAAATTAACTATTTAAGGTTAATACACTCTTTAGTATTTGCACTTTAAAGTAAATAAATTTCATTTATGATATTTCATTTTAAAATCAAGTCATTTGATGGACGTGAACAATATGCTCCACCAAATGATCTAGCTATGTATAGATGAGCAAATGAACTATCGCAACCTATGCGCCAGCAACACATTAGAAACACTCAAGCCAAAAGCCCAAAAAGGCCATAACTAAAATATGAAGGAAAATAACAAATAAACAAAAGTGTATCAAATAGAATAAATTGAGACTATGGTCTATGTCTTTGAAAAGGATCATATATGGCCCTAGGGTTTGTTATATAACATAGTAATATCGAAATTTCTACTGAAAATGTTTGATTTCAATGTTTAATATATTGACCAATTTCATGCCCTTGAGCTAAAGCTCTCGGAATGATATGGGCTTTTCGGGTTGTTATGAGATACGATATGAAAACATCCATATAATATTCCATATTTAACGTTCAAACTTGTTATTCATATACATGATATATTGAGTTCATCTATCACAAATCTATCATTGTAACTGATGCATCTTAATTTTGTTTAGGACTTCTTTTATTTCGATAAAAAACTGCATTTTACCAGATTAAGATGATTTTACTCGTAATGTGCCTACACGCTGAAGTTTAATGGAACTTTTAAGACTAAACTACGGTAAATAATTTTCAAATTACTGATATCGCAATGTTCAAGAATCTTGTTTAAGCTTCGAAGCAACAACCTCGATTATAAAAATCCTGTGTCTATAAAGACTATACTTAACCATCATGAAGCAGACTGGATCTGATCATTATTTAAAAGCAAAATAAGTTATTGAAAAATTCGCAAAGTTGTATGGCTGTAGAAATCTGATATTCAACATAATCTTTGACAATCTTAATATCTTAGCTGAAAAAAATAATGAGTTTTCAAGGAAATATGACAGCAATAATGTCTCAGGACTGGCGACTTTTGAACATACCGCCAATCTTAAACAGAACACAAGTAAACGAGACCGAAGATGATGACACGGTCATCGACGAAACGAACGCAAAGCTCCAAGCTCCAATTATCTGTATCTATTGCGCTTATGATAGTGGTCATTGTTATAATGCTAGCGCTAGGATGCACAGTCGAACTTAAAATCCTGATCCAGAACTTCAAAAGGCCGTTTCCTCTCATTCTTGGACTTTTTGCTCAGTTCGTGTTGCTCCCGGCTCTTTGTTTTGGAACTGCCCGCGTATTCACTTTCGACCAGTACGAGGCTTTAGGGCTTTTGGTTGTTGGAACGAGCCCCGTAGGAACTTACTCTAATTTATATACCTACTGGATAAAAGGCGATGTGGTTATAAGGTAAGAAACAAACAAATAGAAATACCAACCTAAGAGTGAAATCGGGAGACACTAAAACAACGACAGCACGAACCGTAAACACGCATACATTTAAAAAAAATTATAATTAGCAATGCGAGCACCCGTTAAAATCAAAGTAAAAACCCAAAAGGTCGGTCCTTTTATTGATAACTAAGTTTAAAGAAAGGCAGAAAGAAAAAACTAAGAGAGTATTTAGTAGTCGAACCAGTAGATACCAAATAAATCAACAACACATCAACCAGAACAGCGCTAAACATTATTTTCAAAACTGCAAACTAGCGATGCGACATGCCTTAAATCAAATGCTCTGAAAGAGTAAACAGTTACTGATTATTCGAGTACACCGCTAGTCAATTATCCATAAAAGGTCATATCCGGTAAAAGAAGACTATACAACTCAATGACAAACCAACATTTAAGATATCAAAATCCCGTATTTGTTTAAACGTACATTATGGAAAAAGTCAAAATATTTTACTTTAAAATGCAGGGTTTACACAACAGAATTTGATGCCAACATTTAACATTTTTCAGACTGCAGTTTTGCTCAATCTATAAATTTATGCAGTTTTTAAGTTTATTAAAAAAATATCAATGCTTAGTCCAAAACTGTATTGACTCAGATTAATCTATGTTATAATTAAAAAAACGAAAGCTTTTACGAATAAAAGAAATGTTTTATATAAGAAAATCGTCAGTCTGGGAAAAGAAGGTTCGCTTAAATCGCGTAAAATCTGATATATGCCCTTAACCGTTATCTCCACTTTCCAGGACCAATACATTGCCGCTGTTGTTGATTCCTTCACGAGGCAAAAATTTGTTGTGCCGAATGTCGGCCGTAAGAAAGACCGGTAGTGCCATTAGTTCTTTCGCATTTCTCGATTGGAACTACACATATCATAGTTCAAATTTCACATTTCTCACTTCCAAGTTGAAATTTTTTACATCCAAGTTGACATTTCTCACTTCCACTGAGAAATGTCAACTTGGAACTGAGAAATGTCAACTTGGAACTATGAAATGTCAACTTGGAACTGAGAAATGTCAACTTGGAAGTGCGAAATGTCATCTTGGAAATGAGAAATTTCTCGCATCAATCGAGAAATTTGACAGAAAGTTTAAGCTTTCCCCTCTAAAACCCTCCGACACGTATTTTTTTTCATTGACTTAAGATCGCGAGAAACTGTCAAAACTTAATTTGCGGAAGCTAATTGTCATATTACAGGTTTTATATGTTTTTTTTTCAGTGTGTGCATGACATCTGTGTCTACTGCTGCGGCCATTGGCATGATGCCATTAAACCTTTGGCTTTACTCGAGATTTTTCCTCGTAGACCAACTGTTTGTTCCCTATGATAAAATCTGTATCGGGTTGGCCACACTGTTAGTTCCAACAGCTATCGGTATGCTGCTATTAAGAAAAGCACCAACGATAGCAATGCAAATAACTAAGGTAAGTTATTCCAAGGAGTGTGCTCTCTACTTCTTTAAACTTGTTACCGGTATATTATTACGGTTTTCTTTGAATTGCCACAGACTGTAGTTGGCGGGTATAGTTTCGAAGCATCAAAAACTATACTTGTACGTCTATTGCTGTAGCGCTGTTTCGATATCCCAGTAAAATCAATAATGGCAGACTAGCAGAGCATTAACTTTAAAGTTCTTATACGTAATAATAACACCCGTCAGCATGGCTTTAACGATTAAGGAGTAGGGAACATTTTTGCAAACACGATCAGATATGTTAAACAATGCTCACAATGGATACCTCAAATTCTAGTGTTGTAAAAACCTAAAAACTAAATTATCCCTGAAAAATAATTATTCGAGAACAATAAAATTTCGTAATGAACATCTCCTGACCATATGATGTACATGTATCACTTTAATGCCAGGTTTCATTCAATTAACCGATTTAGGAGGAGTTTGCTTGCGAGATATGAGGACAGACGAACAGACAGACAGGGTTATTTCTATATCCCCCAAACTTTGTTTAGTACAGTGTATAAGAATAAGGTGACAGTTGTTGCTTTTTACAATATCTTTTATTTGTAGGTTGGGACCATTGTCAGTACTGTACTTGTTGTGTATGTAGTGATAATCTACATGTACCTTTATGTGGAGAAAATTCTTCTCAAAAGAAAATCTACTTTCATAGCCACTATAGCACTTCCCCTATTTGGAATGACAGCCGGATACCTCTGTACTCGTCTAGCATGTAGATCACACAAGCAGAGCAAGACCGTGGCGATTGAGGTATCTTCTCAGAATTTTACGGTTGCTGTATCCGTTTTGAATATTTCCCTCGAAACTGATACGGTCAATAGAGTGATATTAGTTCCAATAATGTATGGTCTGTTTGCTTTGATTGAGTTTTGTCTAATCTGCTTGCTGTACAACGTTTTTCTACTGTGTTTTAAACATCCAGAGTCTAATGCTAGTAGGAAAGATGCAGAAACCTTCAATGAAGAAGAAATAGAGGTTTTACCTGTAGTCCATTAAATTTTTGTTTTGTTTTGTTTTTTTGTTTTTTTGTCCAGAGAGCGTTGCTTCAGTCATTACCGGGACAAATGTTCTACCGGAGAATGAGACATTTTCATGGATATCTGTATAGCAGCAGGATTTCTATTAGTATGAAATTTACCCGGGGGTACTTCCGATATATTGGTATACAGGGACGTGCGGCAAATTTTGTTAGTAGTTTTGAAATTTATTGTATTTATTTGGGCCCGGGGTGCCTTTTTTATCTTATTTAGGTTTGAAATTTACATGTGGTATTAAAGTATGGGTTATAAACTACTAGTACCAATTCCGGTATATAAATTCCTGAAAAATCAATACATGGATTCAAATATATAAACATATGTATAATATGTAGATATGAGGACATAATAAACAGTTTTGGTTGTTTCTATTACCAGAACAAAATGTATTATTTCAATGAAACGAATTACAGCATGTGAATATTTACAAGTCACTCTTGCTTTTAATTCTGGTATGCATTTTATCTCCTACATGTTTATGGGCAGTTTTATCTGTGGACAGTATTATCGTTCATACTATACTCGTCAAAAAAGTTACGCATAGATAGAAAATTCCCCGTACGTTTAATGCAAATCGAAACAATTTCAAAAAATTATTGCCGAGCTGTTCTGCAACCGATTTTCACGAAATAAAATCCAGTAAAAAGAAAACAAAATAGAGATTGTTTGTTTAATTTTGAGAAAAATCGTAACATTGCTGCTTTTTTAAATATTGCAAGTAGAACTCAAGTGTACAATTTACGATTCAATTTCCCGCTTAAATCAATGCAAAATGTTTCGTGAAAAACATTAGTCGTGTTCTACTCACCATCTCTTAAAATCCATTGAAGTAAGGATTTTTGTCAAAATTAATCAAACAGTCTTTATTTTGTTTTCTTTTTACTGGATTTTATTTCGCGAAAATCGGTTGTAGAACAGCTCGGCAATAATGTTTTGAAATTGTTGTGATTTGCATTAAACGTATGGGGAATATTCTATCTATGCGTAACTTTTTTTGAAGAGTATATTAATTTGGGTATCAAAATCCAGAATTTCTTAGTATTTATTCGAGTGCCATTTTCAGACCTGTTGCCGCACGTCCCCTTACAAAAAATAGCAAAGCAAATTGATAAATATAACTTATGTAAAAGAACTATGAAACATTTGACCAATTTCGTATGGTGTCAGTGCCTTCTGGTCATTGACCTCTTCAAAAATCAAGTTCTTGGTGATTGATGCTTCATGTATATAGTTTTAGATGTTTAACTTTTGGTTTCTTTGATGGTTTTTAAATTGACTCTTAAGATGGTACCCAACATTCAGAGTTAAATGAAATTGTGCCTTTTATTTCAAAACTTGCAGAGGTGTTAAAAAGAGTGTTGAAACAACTACAAAAGATTTAGAAAACCAAGCAATTAAACGAAATTTATTCCTTTTTTATCAACTAGAAGCTTTATTTGAATAAATACATTTATTACAAATTAAAACGTTCAACTGATTAGCGCAGTTCAAAATCTTGATCAAGTGTCATTTTAATAAGAAATAAACAATTTATTTTCCATTCAAAACACAAAAATGCATAATCCTTGTAAGGTTGTGTGTGTAGTGATAAACAATATCTGTAGGGTGTAAAAGCCTTACATTCATTCATCATCTATTTCAATAGACACGACACTTTATATCTAAACATCAATACTTAAGTTGTAATTGACAGTTATATCATTATTGTCACTAATAACAATTATCATGTTCAATTACAAGCCTTCATTTGTTGATATTTACTGCCTATATATTATATATATAATTTTACTGTTTCATGAGAAGGAAGTATAGGTTTTTAGACAAAAACAGTTGATTTCGTTTTTAACTCTTTTTTTTCAATAAGATTTTATTTTATGGAGTTGTACTTCTTATTTCTATTCCAATGGTTTTTTTCAACAACAAGCCTCTAAATCGATAACCACTGCTGGTGGACCATAAAGAAGCATTCAATGTTTCAAAAAGCAAAGAAGATCAGAAAAAAACACGATCGAGAACAGGACAGAGAGATCATCAAATTTGCATACCTTTGCCTCATGAATTGTACCAATCCAGTGTCATTAAAATTTTCATATCGATTTCATTTTACCGTACAACTTTGAAAAACACCACGGTTTCTTAATAGAACTGCGCAAGGTGGGTACTAATTTTATTGGATTGGCTTGATTTCTTTGCTGTTTGATTTTTATTGACCGTGGGCCATTTGCAGAACGGCGAGTAGCGTCATCTTGCCTCTTTGAAGGCTGCTGGTGGTTGTCCATTCTTATTTTTCTAAATTACCGCTTGTTATGTGCCGCGAACACTTATTCCAAACAACATTTCATTATTTTCTATTAGTTATTATCTTTTGAATAATGCTATTAGTTTTTTAGTTTTTTGTTTTCAAATTGTTTTGATGCAAATTGTCCCTAACAAAAACTAACTCCTTGCCAACACACTTACAATCCCTAATGTTATCTGCTTTGGAGTTCGCGTTGTTGATTGACATTCTGTTATTTTGTGTTTTCATGTTTTACACGTCTGTTTTTTCCCATTCTTGTTGGTGTTTACTGGTTTTGCCTCTGCCCTTTCGGACTTTTGATATTTGGATACCCCATTGGTACCTCTGTTTCTTTGGAACTGACTCCTATATGTTTGCATAAAGCTCGATTGCCAATTATGTTTTTAAAATTGTGTAGTCAACACCACATTTCTGTCCTTGCAATGCACATGATTAATATCCTCTGTTTCAGTTTTTAGCCGGGACATCGGTGTAGCGATTAGCCATGGCTATATGTACGATAGCCTTTCAGCAACTGACCAACCAAAAGTCGTGCTGCCTCATCACCTATCAATTCAGATATCAATACACTCTCGTAATATAGTTCCTTTTCAAATATCCAATTACTAACTAAACTAATAAACAATCTTTGACTTTAAAATTTGTAACCTATCCCGGCTACCAGTACTTTCAGTATTTTGATTTGGCTGTGGTAGCGTACGTTTTCCATGTCTTGATGGACAATTTTAATTTTTCTTCCTTTCAGTAGATTCGAATGCTACTGTTAGGAGAATACTCCTTGGAAGTTTGCGTTTATAGAATAGAAAATAAACAGTTTTATTAACACCATCTTGGTTCTCTGTAGTCTAAATGTTTAAATCATAATATTATTTTACTTCAAGGTATAAGTTTTTTGGCACTGTTCAAAAGTTTTTACTGTGCTTCTGAAAAAAAATATTTGATTTAAGTACCTTTTTAGTGACTGATTACTTAAAAAACATTTAGTTATTTTTTCCGACACTTTATTAAATAAGCCTTGTTCGATATTTGCAGCTATTTGTGTGTAATAAAGTAAATTTTAACACCTGCAAATATTTCTTGTCACTCAGAACTTTGCCATTTGTAAACATATACTTTCTCTACACGAGTATTTTAAATGTGTTCATTTTATAGGCGATCAGTTGTTTTTTTCGCATTTTACGATGATTCGGAATCAACCTGACTGTGGACAACACGACATAATCGCTTGTTTAACACAGAACTTGCAGAGTTGGGAGAAAAATAGAAATAAAAGGCTATTTCAAAATCGTCTATAACTTCTAAAGTGACCATCATATTTCTGTTCCATTCATTATAATTAGCAAAACTTAGGTTCTATGGGATTTGTTTTGTGGATTTGTGTTTCCATTTTTGTTTGCTTTTAGGTTTACTACCGTTAAAGTAACGAATACGGCTTAATAAATATTTCACAATAATCAATGTGCTTGACGTTATGCGATTTTGCTGCTTCCAGATATTAGTAGTTTAAAGCAAAATTCAAAGTCCATGCAGGCAAAGTTCCATAGTACTAATTTTGCTACGCCTTGTGCGCGTTTGATGATGTAGCCAATAGGCTGAAAAATGCTAAAAAGAATTTAATTATGGCAAACATAGACCAAAGAAACAAAATAATGCCAAATTTTAACTCAAATCATACCAAGATCAACTTATGCAATCGACAAGAAACCACCTGGGAACTGCTTACTCTTCCGGAGCACGTAAGTTCAGGTTATTGATTGCTAATCAATTGTGGTTTTCTTGTTGCGTTTTTGTGTTGACTATTTCTTTGTGTTGTTCTCTTTTGTGTTTACTTGTTTAGTCTTTCCGGATGCCTTATCCGTACCTCTGCTTCTTTTACAATAAAACAGCATGTAAGTTTTAAGAAAAATATTTATTATAAAGATAACAAGAAAATTGAATAGAAAACATCAATGAAATATAAAACTGATGAGTATAAATATATGAATCATGAGTATTTGTTGGATTCCAGTGCGATGTCATTTGTATCGAAACATAAAGCTGGCTTAGATAATATCAAATCTGTTCAACATGAGCAGCTCCATCAGCGAAAGTGGTCTTCCCTGTTGGTTCATAAAGTGACGAAGAAGCCAAAACTCACCTACAAGAAGTAAACAAGATGAATATGCCTGTTTCATAAACGTTCTAGATTTCATTTTAAAATATTATACAAGGCACAAAAAGAAACGATACCTAATTCAAATGGTATCTTATTAGACTGAGATGTGTTTGATTCCAAATTTTCCAATGGAAACTTATCTGAATGTGCCTAAAACGAATCCACATCGGTTTCGAAATGTTAAAATTTCAAAAAAGATGTGTATTGCTAATTTGAAATTGAAAGACTGGAACCAGGAAGTGAAAAAATCAATTTCAAAATTGCAATTCATTTTCTAAACACGCATAATTTCGTTATTTTTCGTCCAAAAAGGTAGAAATATCAAAGTCGTGTGCCAATTGCTACAAAAAAATCACTAGAAACTCCCATTTTGTCATTTGTGGGTTAAAAGGTTTTTTTTGAAATTTCAAACTTGAGAGGTGATTTTTTTTTTTGCTTTTTGCCTTTTATTGTTATGGAAGGTTCACTCTCCATTCAGTGAAAATTTCAGGTCAATATGGGTATTTTTGACAAAGTTATGAGGTGATCAAATTTTAGTCAGTTGAATTTGCATTGGCTGGCATCGTTTCTTTTTGTGCCTAGTATATATATATTAATGATAAATACTATTAATTCATGTACAAGAATATTGTCGTCCAGTGGCCATCAAAACAATTAAAGAGGGTACGACTTTAAGAGGCCATGATGATTTTGATTAAGTATTTTTTTTTATCTTATTTTCTTTTATTTTGACAGATACGAACATTGTCATTACTTTTCGACAGTAAGTTGTTAAGAATGGACGCCATCTATTCGAACAAACAACAATCTGCCCGAATAAACAAAACAATATGTTTCTGCTTGTTATTTTTTCAAACACCACTAGTGCCTTCCTTTGATATAGATAGAAAGCTTGTTTATCCCAGCAACTTAATTCCGTGTTCGCGTGTACATTTGCATAAGTAATGAAGCTGTCTTTTATGTTACCACTGCAAATTAATTGTTCCTAATATAATTATTAAAATAAAGTAAAATCTATTCTACTCACATCAACATGTCATGGCTTAGGATTTTTTTATTGTCATATTTTCAAGTTTTGCACGCGTCGTTAATCAACCAACATATAAAGACAATGTAGATTCTTAAAATAAAACTAAATGAATTATATTTCTTATTTTATCCATGGCAGGACTTTTATCTTCATAATTACATAATTTGTGGTAAACTTACCGAAATTTTGCGCATCTGTGAGGGCGATAATGGCCAGAAACACGAGAACCAAGACCAAAAGAAATTTCATCATGTCTGGTTTGTCAATTATTTTCTACAAATAAAGACATAAATATTACTTTACAAATAAAACATATGTCTATTATGTTTTTGAAAGTTAATGTAAAACTATCAAAATAAAGATAAAAACTCCTGATTACTTGAACAATGAAGTTATTCCTACACCTTTAAAAAAGACAAGTTCTCCCACACTATAGTCCCTTGGCAGTGTTGACATTTATTGTTGTCTTTTGGCATCATATCTGTCAATTACAAAATATCCGGATTTTTCTGGATTTGTACAAGCTATTTCAAGAACCCCAAAGTCAAGATGTCAGAAAACGTAGCGTTAAAACAAAAGAGAATATTTTTAATGGAACGAAGCAAAACAAATCCATAGCAATCAAGATCTTGTTACCACACAAAGAACATAGAATAAGGTTTGGTAAAAATTTGTGGTTCGAAATTAAAAAATGTTGGTAACCATTACTAAACTTGCGTAAATAATTCTTGACTGGACTTAACATATTCCAGAAATGGTTTACCATGCAAACACAAAATTACGGAAAAAACTACATGAGTGGTTATGTTATTTGAAACTTAAACCAATTACATGCATGAAACGTTGGTCTAAACTTTTGTCTTGAAGCCTGTTTTACAAAAATGTAATTAAGATTTGTGTTTATATATATACATGTAATTATGCTTTGCATTTATATAAATTCATATATATAGTTTTGTGCTCATTCGATCGCCTTTTGTGGATGTTAGTTCATATTAGTTCAACATACAAAATTGAAAATTGTGTTCCTAGTCTATTGAATTCAAGACCAAATCATAGCAGAAATTTTCGCATGTTTATAAAATTAATAAAATAAACAACACTTTTTCTCATTTAGATTTTTGCTTAAAATGTTATGTACCAGAAAAAAATAATAATGTCCAAGTCATCTATTGTTGTTAGTATAGTTATGAACAAGGTTTTGTTATTAAAGTAGAAGAATCATCATTACTTTCCAGGGGCATAAACACATTTTTGTTTATGTACTTTATTACAGAAATCCAACTTATCGATAGATAACGGCTAAAAAAGCATCATGAAGTTGAAGAAAATATTGTCTTCCATGTTGCATACAAATCTATTTTACTATTATCAGGGAATAAGACAAGGTTGTCCTCTGTTTCTTGCATTTAATTATTGCGTTAATTATTTTTTAATGTGTTTTTTTTTTCAAAATTTAATCTACATTCAAAATAGTTAAACTGTTATAATATTTAATCATGATATTTAACAAAAATTCACGAAAATAAGCATAATTGTTAAATGTTGTTAAAAACAAAGCATTTTCCTTCTTCTAATCCTATTAAATTATTGCTTACCTTTGTGTCAAATAGAATTGCGCTTTAACCCTGATTACTTAGGAGAGTCTTTTTATATCAGCTGTGTCTTCATTTGCATAAGATTGACACCGTGGGGTCGAAGTTCGTAATACGATTATTGTTTATATATTTTGTAAATAAACGAGAACTAAGTGACCTAATATTTTCACACTAATTACTCATAAAGAATCATTCACAGATAATCAACATGTCAGTTCTAAAGCTTTTGATGTCCATCGCGATGGAGCTAGGATGGGCCTTGTTAACATTGTCCTAACATGTTTACAAAACAAAATTACTTGTTAATCACTAGAATAATGTTATAATTATGTTTTATTTTGTAAATTTAGACTGGGTGGACATATTTGCAACGTGTACATTTTATTTTTGTTTATTGTGGTATCAGAGATATTTGAGAAACAAAACAAAATTTTGCATTTAAATTATTTAATTAATGATGGTATACAGGTATGCGTAAACAGTCAATTAAAGCAAAGATACGTATACATTTTTTGCATACTGTGTTGCAGTGTATACAATTTATAATTTTGGCGGGTGAATAATATTTTCTTCTTATTTTTAATCTTTTAACACCTACTAGTATTACAATGTATTAGTGATTACTGTATCCCACCACAAATATTCAAAATACAAAGCATTGAATTTAAAAAGTCATTTTTAGCAGTAAATTGGTGAATGATCTGACTTTTAAGCACCCAAATAAAACCAAATTCAAAACCAGATCGACCATTTAATATTGTGGGAACGATTTAGTACCAGCAGTATATTATATCATGACGTACTTTAATTCTATGTGACTAAGTTCAATTTAGTCCAAAAACCTAAACCATTCAAACATATGCCAAGCTTTATGAGGGTTTATCGAATTTGTAACAAATAGTATTTTTTATCACCCCATGACGTTTATGTGGTTTTTGTGGTTACTTCTCAGTACCATCAACATACAATCAATGACGTCTAACTCCATGGGTCAATGTTTCGGTCGGTCAATTGTCAATTGTTAGATTGGAATATACAATAAACCATTTGTATCGAAAAGTATTCATGTCCTTATTTTTTAAGCTGGTCAGTACATGTTACTTGTTACATTGTTTTAGCCCAGTTGTTTAATGTAAAAATACTTGTCACATTGCTCCGACATTTATTCCAACACGGATGTCACAATAAATTATTCTAAGATGTATTTTACGTCAGTTTCCAAGTACATGTAGGTATCGGTCCAGTTTGGACCAGTGACCACCAGTACCATAGTGTTCGAATCTTGTCATCATCTACTGGTCTCAGATTGGATTTCTCTGTCAGATTTTATTTGTTTATTGTGAAATAATTTGGGGGGTTTCTTTTTGGTAGCTATGGTCACGCTAAAGAAACAAAAGGATCTCAGAAGCCTGAGTAGCTCGCCAGACTTTAATGACTGATGGAATAAAATATTTTGGGGAATCTGAGGTAAAAAAAAATCAATATACGTTCAACATACAACTTTTATTTATGAAGGCTTTTGAAGAGCATATATAGCCAAACATTTTTTCTTAATCTTTTATATGTTTAATCTGCAAGGCAAAAACAACAGCTTTTCTCTGCAAGTTTCAATTATATAACCAAAACACATAAAACCCAACATGAGCTGAAGTTTTAAGCTAACAAGAGCTTTTCTTTATTTGTTATGGTCTGACAACTTTTACCCAATAGAGACTTTTGTAAAGTTCAATAAGCCGAGGTTTTTAGCAAGTAACACCTTTTCTCTTTCTGCAATAATTTTCATCTTATAGGCAAAAAAGCATGAAAAAAACTTTATTTTTTACTTTATAGGGCCATAAACACTATAATGGGTCATCTGATAACTTCGACTTTTGTGGAGCTTTACGTGCTGAAAAAATAGTTGCTTCAGATTTTCTATATCTACTAGTATTATACTATTTGATATGGGATCCGATCCCTCTTTTCTATAACTGTCACTCACAGGGGGGGGGCACACCAGCAGTCTTACTATCACCGGCTTTATATAATACATGCAAACTTTTTTAAAGTAAAATCAGATTTACGTACATCTAATCTGATGAAATAAGTAAATAAGTTTATCGTTTATTTTCCGTGTAAACTTGTACATCAAGCTCCAGAACTCAGTGCCTAACGACTGCACTGCTTCGCAACACTTATTTTATTGGTAGTGAGGCGATGCTCTACCAATAATCCTGTGAGGAGTTGACTGTCCACGTCAAACTCGGCTAGACAAGTTTATGTTCACATAAAAATTAAATTACAATTAACTATATTGCAATTGTTCGCAATAAAGCTGTGATTTTAGATCAATGTTGACGTAATTGGGGCGTTACCGTTTCAAAAAAACGATTTATTGCAATCGTTCATACCAATTGCTTCTATGTCAAACGATCTTTTGGAGACCATTATATTTCAATCGGATACAAATGGATAATTTAGGATCGAATTTATTAGCAATGATATAAATTATTGGGCGTTTTCATCTCAAACTGCTAGCTGGGATTGTTAAAAAAAAGAAATATCGGTAGTTTATACGGGGTCTTAATATCAATGACAATATTTCCCTTTCCAGTTAGAGCCTCTACATAAATCCAAAGTCTCAGATGATCCCTTCTTATGATTTTTATAATTTTACGTTTGATTTATTGATTCTTTATATAGAGATATTCAAATTTTTATAGCGAGCATAGCTCGCAAGAGGGCACGAAGTGCCCGCTCGAGCGGAGAGCTCTACGGTATTTGTTTCCGCGAGAAATTTGCTAATGCTGATTTAGATTTTTTATGGTCCGGAAAGGGTTATTATTTTTACAGGGCCGGAGTGAATGTTAAAATAATTTATAAGAAAAGAAATAATGCTTAAAAAAATAATAAATTGCGCTTTTTACAAGAAAATAATATTCTTAAAATAATAAATACACATTAGCTGCTCGTTTCGTCTTGGTTATATGCACGTACGAAACTAACGTGTCTCGAAGCTTAATCGCCCCATACCATCTCGCCCCATAATAAGCAAATGGAAATATTGGAAATCATCATTATATAAACAAAACGTAGTCCCTTTCAGCTATGCTCGCATTTAGGCAATGCCTACTCCTTATTATAGAGATATGGTCCCTGTGAATGGACATGAAAACCTCAAAAAATATTATTTTTGAAAATTTAGACTTAGTACCTATCTTGGAAAATTGATCATTGGAAAGGGCTCTTCTAGCCTTCTCATGTTAAGTGATACTGTTCTCTATACAGGTGAAGGTATGGATTGGGGTGTCCAAAATTCTTTATTGTTTAGACTTTTTGGCCACTTTTCTCATTCATGCATTATACTTAATCTTTTAATTTTTTTCGCTATTATTCTCCATTCTTTAAACCCCATCCACACCATCACAGATAGGTTCACACAATCACGAGTCTCGTTTCAAAAAGGTCGGTAAAAGGAAAAAAACTTTTACCTACAAGTTTTTTTTTGTTTACAGGTTTTGAGCTTGCAACATGCATTTGATTTTGTGTCTGGTGTCAATGTGATGGCAGATATCATGTGACGTCTCTTGTAGTTCTGTATATTGCGGTTTTAATCAACTTTGTCTTTTTAAAATGAAATATGCAATTGGTCTTCTTGAATACGAATTTAAAATGACTAAAATAATTTCTATTTTTAATTCTTCTTGTGACTATACAACTGATAAATATCATAAGAGTGAGTGAGGCGTTGATAGAGTGAGTGAATTATTTGGTTTACATAGATTATGTAAACCTTTTTTAAACTTTATTTGAAACTTTAACCCATTTGGGTCGTAGTACATACATAAACATTGTTAAATAACATACAAACATGAGTTTACACATACAAACATTATTACATGCATAAATCTTTATAAAATAAAAACAGTTAGCTAGTCTCCTCTCCTCAGTTCTAATGACTGTTGCAAAAAAGAAACGACTGTTTTAACTTCCTTGGGAGTTGACGGTTTTAATATGTTACTAATTATTTGTGTTCTATTTAAAGAATTGCAATTCGGATTTATTTTGTAAAAGTTAAATAGTTGTGATCTAATATTATCATTTATAATTACAATCAAAGAAGAAGTGCTCTTCATCATCCAATAGGTTGCATGTGGTACAAAGTCTCTTATATCTTGAAATCTTCCAATTTCTCTTAGTATTTCATGAGGACAATGAACATTGAAAGGATAAAGAAAAGAAATATGCGGATGGGATGGAAAAAAACAGTAATATGAAGACCACAATTAGAATGAAAGTTAACCAGGGAAACTTGACAGATGTCTATATAAGTTCTGCTCATTGATCCTGTCATTGCTTTGTATTATAAATTCTTCACACAAGTCAGTTGGCCATCCTTGATATGACATGATAAATTAGGCTTCCATTGGGTTCAGTGGCTATTTCTTTAAATCGCGACCCATTCAGCATTTTAATATGGTAAGTGAGCGGAATGTTCTCATGTGTCTTGTGTATTATAGCGACTGTCTGCTTGGCCGACATGTCCAGTTTTTTAGTTTGCTTACATCTTTTGCTTTATTTGGCGATCTGCGTCTTTAATATACAAGTGTTTCTCTCGTTCACTTAGAAAAGCGCAGCGGACCTGAAGATTTTTTTTAGCCAAATGCATTTCCAAGTGTTAAAAGAGGGTCGATAGGACTTTTAACGGGATAGCATGAAATGGTCATTTATTCACTGGGAATTCGAGAAAGTTAACCGGTAAAAGTACGGAAATCGGCATTTTTTATGCGTTGTTTTTCTTTTTAATTCAAGCGGAATTTTGAATTTATTTTTTTTCAGGATGCGGGATGAGACCCCAACCAGCCCCACCCCCTATTTAATGAAATAATATTAGTCACCGGATATGACTCAAGTTCTCCATCCTTAACTTGGTATTCAATTTCACATTGAAGTAATTTCGTTTTCTTTTGGCGGGGGGGGAATATTTAGGTTTCTTAATTTCAAAAATGCAAAATTCAAATGAAATTGTTGTTAAAAACGAAAGTGCATGATGCTTTGAAGATCTTCAATAAAGATTAAATGTCGGCTTGTCCAGTTTGGCCCAGTTGTCCACAGAGCTATTAGAATATGTGTCCTAGTTGTTGGAATGGGACAGCCCTGTCATAATAAATGCAAGGGTCGTCAGGATATAACGTGGAAAACATGAACGCATATAATGGTGCACCATGTTTGGGGGAAATGTTACTTTCCTCGCACCTTTTAGAACATTGATGAAATTCTTGATACCCAAAAGGTATCAATGCTAGAGGCTTAATTTTCCCTTCCTACTAATCCCCTTTATCCCCCCTTTTTCCAGTTGCAGTTAAATCTCTACTCCACTATTGGTATTGTGTTTCCATTTCCTAAACTTCATTATCATGTTCATTTTATCGCCCCTTTAATGTTCATTTCTCTGATATAGCCCGAAGTGTTGCTGTATGGGAATAATATAATAAATAACGATCTATATTCGTACACCCGTGAAGGTTAGCACTGCTGGTGGAGTTTTAATTCCCTGAGGTTAGCCCGCTCCGGCACCAACACTTTTGTGTTGGAGAACACATCAAAGCTTTAAATTATCCGTTTAAATTTAAAAAAAGTCTAAACCCTAAGGTTCTTCCTACCCCAGACATAGGTTGACCAACTAAGTGATAATTTGGTTCCCCAGTTTGTAATTTTTGGTTTTATTGTTCTATGCTCTTCATAGTCATGGTGTTTGGCATTTTCAATATATTTGGTAGAGCGTCTCTGATGAGTCTTGAATAGACGAAACGCGCGTCAGGGGTAGGAAACAAAATTTATTGTCTGGAAATTTATTGTCATTTTTACTTACAATTATCGACAGAAGCACTCTTTTTTTATGGCTTCGCTCATTCGAACCCGTAAAAGCTGAAGGTCGTCTGTTTTTTTTTCTTTTGTTTTAATTGTGTTGTATTATATTACCGGTATATTTTTGTGTTTTCTGACATTTTGTTATAAAAACTTCAATGAACATATCATATATTCAAAAAGCATGAAATTAAGGTTGATAACGTCGACAACAACATTACCAAAGATGAAGAAAAAATAAATTCCTAGGTGGACATTTTTGTAATTCATAAAAAATAAATGTCACAGATACTTGACAAGGCGATTTGATACTGCGACTTTTCTTTTATAATACTGTTACAATAATTTTCATTTAGACGTCTTTATGACTTTCCCAGAATATGAATTCAATCATATTCTTACTATATTTCATATTTTATAAGTTCTAAAATTCCCTTTTGCAGTTATGAAACCTTTCCAAGTACATATAGGACCGATCCTGGTTAACCTTTGAATGTTGGACAGACTGACATATTTTATTCAAACTTGTATTTTTACAAGTATTACACAGGGGGTGCTGCACCCCCCCTTTGAAAACCAACAAGCACTATTAAACTCGGCGTTTTGATTCAACTGTGACTATTAAAGTTGACCTTTTGTATAAAAAAGTCTATTTCGCAAACCCCCCTTAGGAAAATCCTGTGTACGGGCCGGTCCCTATACCTCACTTCAACATTTCTTTTCATGGCTGAATTTCTTTTAATATTTCAGAATTAAAATATTTTGTTTTTGACATCTCTTTATGTTTATCGATTTGTAGTGTAAATTGTATTTTATTTTTCTTGGGAGAACGTTAGATTAAATGGCAGGTCTGTCGCTCATGTACTTCCTGTTTAGCGAAATCTGGCCACGCTTTTCTATGACAAATTTTCTATTGCAGATTTTTAAATTGCTGTTGGTTTACGGACGTTGCAACATGTACATTTATCTTACATCGTGTTGTTGTTATTAACATGTGGTCCGGAAGGGTAAGTTCTTGTTGTAATTGCTTGCCGTTTTTATGACAACTTTTAAATTGCAGGTATTGACCTTTTTACAGACTTTAAGCGATAAAAATCTACTTGCAGGTAATGGTCTTTGTCACATAAATCACAAGCACAGCAACGGTGCAAGTATTAAGACTATTTTTGTGATTGAAGAAGTTACTAAAAGGACCGAATTTCCTAAAAAAATATTTTGAAATTTTTTTTTTTTTTGTTGGTGAAAAAAAAATAAGAAAGTAAGAGAGTAAGAAAGAATTCTGCTATATACAAGTATACTTATAATGAAAGAGAAATGTTCTGTCGTGCTATGCGCGGAAAAAAATTCGTCCCTAAATACAGAATCTTAGAATTCAAAGTCTTATTCCAAAGCAGTGTGTATTACAATTAAAACAGCTAGTTGAAGATTTCTTACAATTGAAGGTCTCTTCCAATTAAAACAGACTATATTTTTGATGTTATTTATAAGACAGACAAGATAAAATTTGACATTTTAGCAGAACAATTAAGTTCAGGGACATAGAAAAGTACAGTAGATGCCTAGCTGTCATACTCGTAGATCACACAAAATGTTGGTTAGAGTTTTAAAAATGAAACTTTGGTTTAAATCTTAAAAATGAAAAATGGATTATGTATGGAAAACAGTGGTTTGCACTTAATTTGTGGCATAAGATTTAATTTATCATAATGCCACATAATCTAGCATGTCACTCGAAGTAAAATATGAGGAATAATTTTCTAATATGTACTTGTCATATGAAATGGTCCTTTTGTAAATCAGCTTTGATATTGGAGTCTTTACGTACTTATACTTTTCCTCGTATATTTATATAATATCTTTTTTATTCAAATGTCTTCAAATGTCGAGAATTTTTTTTTCCTTTCTCGTACTCTTCGAAAAACAAGACTGTGAACAATTTTTAAATCAAATAAGAGAAATGCACGAAAACGAGCATTCGCGGGATTGTAGATCATTGTTTTTGAACGTTTATATTCGATCTACATCTCCGTTTTTTACCATGATCAAGCATCTTCTTAAAATTAAAAAAAAAGTTAACAAAAATGAATTTTCAAATTTCAAACTATGTTTAAATGGTAATGTAGTCAATGCTGCAGAAACATTGTTAGCCATGAAATCACTCAAACTGATGGGGTCGGGCATCGAGATCGGAAGATGAAACGTGGAAAATGACTGGTTGTCAACTTCGGCTTCTTGGTAAGGTTCCCGTTGGCCATAATGAAAAGGCTTCGTGACTTCTTTTAAATATAAGATCTCTTCATTCTGTAGTCTTGTAGACGTCATAGCATATTTGTAATTTTTTTGTTTTTTGTTTTGCATTTTGCATACAATTTTATTAGGCCAATGTTAGTGGGATATTAAGAATATATTATTTGTTTCTTTTCTGCAATAAACTCAATACTACTTTTAGTGGGCGTGTGAAAAAGATATTCTTTGTCAATGATTATTATTTCACCTGGAAGGCGGGACATCTTTTTCGAACAGTGAACGGATTTGGTGTTAAGTAAAGGTGGTAGTACATGTCCATGTAATTATTCCGAGAAATAACTTTAAGTACTTATGTACCGTGTATCTTGATAGTTTTATGTGTGTTTTCATGCTTTCAAAGACATAAAAAAAAACCTTCAATGTTGTTCCATTTATTTCTAGAAATTGTGTTCATTCACCTAAATAAACCATCTGGCCATCCTCTTCTTGGAACCTGCACCAGTATTCTATAATGCCTAGCAGCCGTACCGTGACGTAAATCAATTAAGTCTCAGATTGGTTTCAGATTTATAAAAATGAAAAATGGATTTGTTATGGAAAACTTTGCTTTGTCCTTACATTGTTTATTGTGGCATAAGATATAATTCATCACAATGCCACATAATACAGCATTGTCATCCAAAACGTTTAGTATGTGGAATAATTTTCTAATATGTTCTTGTCATGTGACAATGTCCTTTTGCAAATTATCTGTGTTCTTAAAGTCTCTCAAAACTTACTTTAATCGTATGATTTGAATTATATTTTTTTTTTATTTGATTAGGTATATGAAATGTCAAGATATTTCCATTATATTGTTCGAATTAAAGATTAATTCTGCAAATCATACGTCAAGCTCATATGTGGCTCATCATATTAATAGTGTACGTTTAATTTCAATCATTCTCTTTAGCTAATAGCCAAGCGTCTCAATGTATATGGATTTGACCATCATAGGCCAAATGAGCAGCAAAATGTTGGTATAATCATAATAATTAAGTAAAACGACACTAGTATTTGAATTTAAAATGCAAATTACCAAGGCAATTGTCGATAAAGCTGTCTATCTGTATAGTGTTGTTGTCAAGGCTACGACAAAAGGCTTGCCTACTGGCGAAGTCAGTAACCAACACTGGGTGGGTGAGTGAAATGGTGTTTTTTTTGCGCCCTTGCAACACTATATAGGCTATATAAAGGCGATAAACATGAGAAGGGTGATAAAATGATGATAAAGATATGGGGGTGTGGAAACAAGAAAAGGTAAATTTTGAAGACAGCAGTAAAGGTGATAGTTGGATGGTTTTCACGGAATATTTGTCCTTTGTGGTGCACTTCTTGACGATCCACTAATGGATCTTTAGAACGTAGCACTCTTTACACGCATTTGCCCATTATGGTCACAGTCAGGCTTGCCGATTAAAGGCCTGACAACCCTGTGGGCGAGGGCTACCTATTCAGCCACTTAAGATACACACTTAGTCGCTCTGTGGGCTGAGCACCAACTCGATATCAGAATCCCAAGATCCTTAGTCGACTCTTACAGCAAGCAAGGTTCTGCTGTGGTTCTATTCGCCACCCTGGTCACCGTGGCCCCGATGAAGTCGAAGATCTGCTTTCCAGAAGGTTCATGTAAATCTTGTTGCTTCCCTGGTACGAATATTTGGTCATGTATATAATTATCATCGAATTAATCGGGTAAGTTAAAGTTTGCCGTTTACCTGTCACCTGTCTTAAACTTTTTATCAGTCCTTCTATGTTCGCCCCCATATAATATGACTAAAAATACAATGGCCTTCAAGGGCCATTTAATTTTGAAATCCTATAGCAGGCTTTTTGTTTTATTTGTTTTCACACGGCTTTGCCCCATTTGTGGTTTGTATAATGCAAACAATTTTACGAACTTTATATAATATCGGAATGCACGGTGTTCTTTTTTCTGCCATAAACTCTGTGAATTATCCTTGTAGTGGGTGTGTGACAATGATTTATTTGGTTTATGATTATAATTTCACCTGTAAGGTGGGGCTTTCTCAATGAGCAGTGAACGATAAAGGTGGAAGTTAATATTCATGTATTTATCCCGGGACACAAGTCATTATTAACGTAAAATCTATCTTTTTTTATGTGTGTTTCGAATAAATTGTAAAGATTCTTGTTATGTCAACATGAAAAGCTGGTTAAGCCTGTCTTTGAGAAACTCAAATAAAAATTTTATAACACTATCAAGGTTATCTCAAGTTAGGTTACAGCAGTGGCCAGCAAGCATCGAAAAACTACTTTGGGTGCATGTTTCGTCTTAACAAGTCGCTTAAATTCGCCAACAAATCATGAATTGATGTAACGGTAATTTTGTTAAGGACAGTAGGTAGGGCCAACTTAGCGTCCTATCAACACAATGAAGGGTTTAGGATATTGAAAGGATGATAAAGTGAACATGGAATGATGGTGTGAAACAAAGGGGATGGGAAACAAATAAACAGTAACTTTTGAAGGCCATTGGTTCTCCAAAATGGAGAAGTGAATAGGGTCGGAAAAACGAAGTCTTTGAAAGGTGCAAAAGTACATTGTGTCTTTAAATAAACACAACTTATATGACGGTACACAACAAACAGTTATTGCGTTAGTTTAAACATATTTATTTATCCTTGAATGTGAAACAAGCTTAATGCTTATGTGAATCCCTCTCCAGCTCTCTGCATGGGGTATTGCTCTCCGCCTAAACGGGACAACTTTTTCCCGTCCCTTCCGAAGGGCTAGCATAGTTCCTTGAGACCATCCTCGCAAATGGTGTCAAGAGAGAGTCGGAAAATTGGTTCATGAAATTTTCACCACGGACGAGGATCGAACCACGAACCTTGGTAGCCCAACGCATTAACCACTACACCACCGCCTCTCTTATTGCGTTGTTCCATCTCTGGTGTACAAGCGTAAAGAGATACCACGCAGAAGTAGTATTTTTGTTTAATTTCTTTATATCTTATATCATAAACAAGTTAAGATTGTGGGCGAGCATGTCATGTTCTTTCACTTACACAAGTCAAACAAGAACTTTCTAACCTCGTAAATTGTCTGTGGTCTGTTTAACTATTTATTTCCGAGACCGCTAATAAACAATACCCTTCATGTTCATGGTCATGTGCGTTCATATAAATGCTTTATAATTTATATTCCAACCTTATTTTGCTTATATAAGAAGACAGGTACTAAAAGATATTGTGTTGTTTTGCGTGATGTTGATATCGTTTACAATTCAAATTAATGTGTTTGCTTTGTTAACGCCTTATAAAACAACAAAGACTTTGATATGAATTATGTAAAAGAGTCTATTGTTAAGTCTTACAATGACGACAGACAAAGCATGAAATTGAAATAATTTCTTGAATAAACTGATAAGATATAGATATCGGAGAGAAACCCTGAAGTCCAATAGTAACAGCCCTTATAGCCTTGAAATGGTTCAAACAAGAAAAATGTTGGGAAAACGATGCTGATTAAATTGGTGCTTTTCAAATGCCCCTTTTTCATTCGGATTCTCTGGTTCAAACGTGTAAATAGCATATAACATTCCCACACAAAATAGAAAGCAGCAATTTTTCTACAGATAAAATGAATTCTATTTCCATGGATTGACTAATCACGTGTATTAAACTTCAAAAAAGATTACAATCATCAAGGAACTTAAAAAAAATAGATTAGAGCCTAGCTTGTGATAAGAGGCGACTAAGCGTATTGTGATTCTGACATCGGGTTAGTACGCGACCCGTTTAGCAGCCAAGTGTTTACTCTAGATGGCTGAATAGGGTTCCCTCGTTTGAGGAGGTTGTCAGGTCTATAATACAGAGAGTTTGACAGCTGATCACATTGAGCGAATTAAGTTGTGTGCAGAATGGCTCGTTTCGTGTACGTAAAAGATCCCTTTGTACACTGCCAGGTAGTGCACCTTATAGGCTTAACTTTCCACCACTATTCGCCTCTCCCCTTTTCATGTGGTCTTCAAAAGGATGGGTTGCGATAAGACCCCTTTTCAGCCCACTGCGAAAGTCAAAATTAAAATTAAGTAAAATCTATCACAAAATATCTTGTTGGAAAGGTTAATATTTCTATTTTTTGAAAATTAACGTCTGAAGTTGAAGAGCTTATTTTATTTTTAAGTAAATGGTGCTTGAAATGAACCAACGTAAATGATTTTACCATTGTGCTTATGGGAAAGTTGCACACATGAGTGATATATATCCCTCCCGGAAGTATAGTCCTGCACGCGAAACCAGCTCCATATTTAATTCAAAAACTTATATTACTAAAACACATCTTTTGTGAAAGTTTCAAGCTGGTTCCGCATGCAAAACATACTGAAAATTGTAAAAGACTACAATTTTTTTTAACCTGTTATCAGTAGTTACAAAATGTGCGAAATCTCTCCGTTTTCTTCGTTTTTCTTAGGATAAGCGGTCACTTCAATTTCAAAATTGTCGTTTAAAGTGATGTATATATATGATGGACCTTTCATAGAATTGTAAACACTGGCTTCAAGTATATAAGCGAAAATTTCAATTTAATGAACCCCTACCTAGAAATTTTCTTTAATTCAAGATGAACTTTTCTTTCAAAATTGTTCAATTTAATTTTGAATTTGATTTTTTCGAAGCTGTGTTCGTTCAAAAGTATTTAAAAGTAGTCTTTTTCAACAGTAAAATCATTTTGCTACAAAATAAGGTATAAAGTAACAGGATATGAAATACTTTTAATTTTTCGCCTATAGATGGCCCAAAATAGGGCTTTATCGCAACCCATCCTTTACTGTTTCTTTGTTTTCCAGCCAACATCCATATCATTTAGCATCATCATTTCCATTGCCCATACATAACTTTTATAGTGTGATAGGGTTTAAAGACTTTAAAACACTGACTAACAAAAAAGAGAACAAATATTTGTGCCACTGAAAAATGGAAAAAATCAAGGTAAGAGTGGTAAAAAAGGGAAAGACGACTCCAAGAAGCTGTTTTGTTTAAGTCAACGCTATTGATCTGAGATGAAGTGCTTGAATGAATGTTAATCATTACCCTAGCTCAGTTTATTCGCCTTCTATATGAAAATGTATGCTATTTGATAAACTTCAGTAGGAAGCTGAAAGTCTCTCCTCCGCACAACTTTTGAGATTAATAAATTGGTGCTCCATATGTTATATAATACTATAATTATACCCCCATTCATAAGAGAGGGGGCTATATTGCAATCACTTGTCTGTCCGTCCGTCCTCCTGTCCGTCTGTCCTGTTTTCCATGCCGGGTCGAAAGTGGAAAATTTTTCGTAACAGATTTCTCAGCTTCTACTGAAGGGATTTTTAGGTCAGTTGGCCATCTACTTTCTGTTTTCCTGATGGTCGAGTGGGGGTATGCTTAGCACGACTTAGTGCAACCCCTTGTTCAGACTCTTTTATACATACATGTACATATTTTCAATGGATGAAGGCGTACATAATTTTTACCGTCCGTATGCTATTATTCGGAGAAAATTTGATTTCTTACATGTGACCGAACACTGTTAGCGACGGGAATGAATATGTTATGAATTATTATATACGTTTATGCTCCACATCAGATCTAGAACAATTTGTGACGAGACCTTAGTCCATATATCCCAAAGATATGTGTAAAGTCATCAATTATTCAGGGTGTAAACTTTAGGAAAACCGATATGATGTTCATTTAATGCTTTTTGCCTGAAAACTGTGAAATTACACACGTCTATTGAGGGCTCTGTGATTAATTGTATGACCATGGCACGTGAACTATTTACCTCATGCCTTTTCGGTATTTTGGACCTTGACATTAGTCAATAGTCCTGTTAGAGTTCTAATGGCACATTTGATACCCTTCCACGTTTTCCAAGAATGATTACAGTTACTTTATCGATGGATGGAGGATAAAAGTCTAGATTGGACTTTTCTTGTTCAAGGTATAAAAAAGTGTGTTAGATTTAATTCTTCAAAGGGAGAATCCCATTTGATTTTTATTTGGAAGGACTAAGTATTATCCCCTGCCTTTTTATTTTCGGAAAATCAGAGCTCTAATTATTATTTTTGCACGCTTACGTGCGAAATTTTTGAATTTTACTTTAAAATTTAAAGCACAAAACACCTTCCTGCTTTCTTATTTAATTCAAAACACTGTCCTGTCCCATAAATGTCCCTCAATAATTCGTTTCATGGATAATTTTCTCTTTCAAAACACCCAAATAAAATTAATCCTCATTCATTGTGTATTGGCCTCAAAATAAGGCTCTGGTAAGGCAATTTTGTATAAAAAGAAAATCGCATGAAAAACCTAGAATGCAAAGAGAACTTAATGCAATTTAAAAGAAAATCCGAACGATCTCAACTTTTGTTCAATCTTTCCCATCCGTTTATTTCGTTTACTCCATCGATCCTATGTCCCCATCTCACTACACATCGTCATTTCATGGTCGTTCTAAAATCCCTTTGATATCCGTCTCCCTGATATAACCTAGCATGCCTTTCTTTGCAGTAAAGCTACATTTCTTATGATAGTCCCTTTATTCTTATGAAATGGCTGTTTAAAGTCAAAACCATTGCGATTTTTTTTTTATCCATTTAAACACTTTTTTCTTGAGACATTATATCAATGAGAAACAAAATTTAAAAATGTTCATTGGCTACATTTTTGTGCTTTTGCAACATAACAGGAACTACTAACATTTTGGATGCATCTGAGTTCATTCTCGTAACGATTGAGTTCTTGTGCGTTATTGAGTGTTATACATGCAGATGATTTTGTTGTTTGTCTTCGTATTGCTAATGTTCGAGTTTACCGATTTTGTCTTTGTCCTTAAGTCTTTGGACTTTTGACATTCGATTATCCTATTGGTACTTATCTGTTTCTTTGGATAAGCATAGTGTTTATATAACATGGACGTGCAACTTGGCTTATTTATGATATACTGCTACATAGACATGATGTAGTATGATATACGGTCTATGAAGCTCTAGTAAACTTTTCATCTCCCTATTTTGGGTATTGCTTTAAGCACATCGACCTGGTCATTGGAGAAATTGTTACATGTAATTACATGTAATGCCTAAAAGAAGTGACCCATTACTGGAAAGTTGTTTTATACCTATTTAAAATGACAACATGAAAAATTATGTATTTAATTTACAATTTGTATCTAGTCTGTGGTATAACATGTATAGATTGACACAGATTACGGACTTCAATCATGTTTGTCGCGATCAAGACAATATATACTCTTCAAAAAAAGTTACGCATAGATTGAAAATTCCCCGTGCGTTTAATGCAAATCGAAACAATTTCAAAACATTTTTGCTGAGTTGTTCTGCAACCGATTTTCACGAAATAAAATCCAGTAAAAAGAAAACAAAATAGAGATTGTTTCTTTAATTTTGAGTAAAATCGTAACATCGCTGCTTTTTAAGATATTGCAAGTAGAATTCAAGTGTACATTTTACAATTCAATTTCCCGTTTAAATCAATGCAAAATGTTCCGTGAAAAACATTAGTCGTGTTCTACTCACAATGCCTTAAAAACCATTGAAGTTAGGATTTTGGTCAAAATTAATCAGACAAACAATTTTTATTTTGTTTTCTTTTTACTGGATTTTATTATGTGAAAATCGGTTGCAGAACAGCTTGGCAATAATGTTTTGAAATTGTTTCGATTGGGGAAATTTCTATCTATGCGTAACTTTTTTTGAAGAGTATATGTGAAAGTATAGACTCATGGATACTAATTGCGGTCTTGGTGGGCCGCAGTGACTGCATCTGTTTTTGTTTGTTGTTGTTTTTTGTTTTTTGGTTTTTCTTGTTTTGTTTTTTTTTTTGTTTTTTTTTTTTTTTGGGGGGGGGTTAATTCTTCAGTAGTAAATTGCTAATTAATATTTGGTAGACTGGATAACTTAGTCATGTTAGTACCTAATATTTTTTTGAGTTCTTTGGCTATTCTGAGTATTTGAATGTGACTTTTAAATTATGATGGTGAGAAACAAAAGGGGTGGGGTTGCGAAACAAATGAACATTAGATTTTGAAGGCCATTTGAAAATGAGAAGTGGGTAGGGCGGAACATGAGTTGTTTGTGAGGTGCAAAAGTATCTTGTATCTTTCTAATAAACATCGCATGTGACGGTAAACAAAAAAAATCAATCACTGGTGTACTAGGGACAAGAGATACCACAGAAGTATTCTTATTAGATAAGATAACCCTAAGTTAACCAAACCATATGCATATAAGGAAACATTTTAAGACGTATTTTATAATATAAAAGTTGTCAGTAGAGCTATAAAAGAAAACAATATATTAAACATAAAGTATTAATTAGAAGAGAAAACTTAAGAACTTCGCCGAGATGCGATGACATTAAGTTGAGTGAAGAGGTCAGATGTCTAATTATTTCATGTACGGTGTATAATATTTTCATAAATTTTGACGTTTATTAAAAAATGCTCATGAAAAATGTGTTTTATCCCAAAGATACTAAGGATTAAATAGCTGTTAATTAAATCAATGGTCATCGCAACGTGGGTGATATATGAATACTACATGTCCAAATTTGTGTCACATGCTGTAAAAACTCGAGACACCTGTATCACCGTGAGGGCCATCGGCTCGAGGGTGATATCGGTCGAGGGTTTCTACAGCATGAGCTACATTTTTAGCCATTTTATATTCATCATATCACATATTTACGTCGTACATTTTGTAATTACCTTTGTTGATTTTTTTAAGAAGTGTGATATACTAGGTAATGTGTTTTGTCTTAGAATGCATATAATGTAATCATTGTTATGATGCTGCCCTTTGAGGGACCATAATTGGAAAATAAATTATGTCTATGTCTATTATGTCTATGTCTATTCAAAAAGACTATAAAATTACTTAAATATATGATACATTAGTATATATTGTCTTCCTGTGAAATTTATTTGACAATTTACTATTTTACCAACTTCGCTGGCCAATAGTACGATCCGATATATTATGCATTTTCTGAATATATCTCTTTAGTTTGTACATATAGCTTTATGGTTTGATTTATTAAGATGTTCGAATAATATATGTGCTCTCCCATAACTACCCAGTCCGTCATTATAATTATAAAGGCCTTCAGTTGACGGAGTTTCTTCATTTTTTTTAATCAACCCAAATTATTAACCTTTTTCATCTCAAAATATTTAATGAGCTATTTTGGTCTAGGAATTTAGATATCGTTCAAAATGTGTTCTTCAAATGTTCAGAAAATCTTACTCGTATTACAATGAATAAATATGCTTTCCTTCTATGGAGTCTTCTCATTGGACGAGTTTGTGTATTCAATACAACAATTATATCTTACCTTAAAACTGTATACAGTTATTTAAAAAAACAACGGTTGCCACTGAGAAACGGTTAATACATACATTTGTAACGTTTTTTAAAGCAGTATAAAACCCGTAGTTTCGTAAGATTGTTCAAAAATACATGCAGAGGAGGTCAAATTAAGCGCATCGTCGGATATAAAGTGAGTGAATGGGTTGGTGTTTTACGCCTTTGCAACGCTATATATAGAGTATTTACAGGCGATAAACATGAAAAGGGTGATAGAATGAACATGAAATGATGACGATAAATTAAATATGGGGTGGGATGGGACACAAAGGTACAGTAAATTTTGACGTCCACAGGAAAAGGGGAGAGATGGGTAGGGGCAGAAAATTTAGCCTATGTGGTGTACTACTTGGCGGTCCACAAAGGGGTCTTTTACTTGCATGAAGCGTGGCGCTCTCCACACACGTTGGCTCACTATGGTCAGCGGTTTGGATATAAAGAATACTAGTACGTGCTTTAAAAGGAACTGTACATGTTTTTCATCAATGATTATAAATTCAACTAGTCGGAGCATTAAGGTACTGAATGGATAATGCTCTTGATGTATTCATCAACATTTAAATTCAAACACTCCTTAAAAGAATGAAGAAATTTTAAATCAAAAGCATCGAGAGAAAAGCATTCAAAACCCAGAAATAAGAAAAATGGACCAAAGATACAAAAGACCCGATTTCGTAAAGAGGGGTAGGGGAGCGAAAATTGACCACAAATCTAAGCTTGAATCCCACCAAGTGTTGATTCTGCATACCTCCCTATCTCCCTCGCTTCAAGTGGAGCATAAGGTCAATACAAGACTTCGCCATGTTTCAAATCTGTTCTTAAGCCTTTGTAACAGCCTTTTTTTCCAGCCAGATGCAGATCTTTCAGTTCAGTTTTCGCCAAATATTATTTTTATTTATCTTTTGTTCATATATTTAGTACTGTAGTTGCTGGAAAAATCTGCGGTCTTGCATTCACACGGAGGATTTTTATAGTTCTGTGAAATCTGCTAATATCGAGAAGTGAAATACAGCAACGAGGATTTGAAACATGCGTTTGTACAAAGCCCGGTACAAAGGCAAGGAAAGAATGAATCAGCGAAGAAAGTAGAACAGACAGAAAATATGTGTCAGTAGAAGGTAAACAAACAATACTGATTTAGTATGTCAGGTCAACTTATTTGTACTAAGATATTGACATTTTATATATGATGAATGGTTATTTTATCACTGCATGTCAATATGCTGTCACGTTTATTAATTTTTAAGTAAAGTACTGGCCATGTTTATTGCTACCCACTGCTTGTGTTTTCATTCATGTACCATGAGGATATAAGTCCTTATTGTCATTTTTTGACAAGTCACTCCATAAATTAATAAAAGTAGAACTGTTTTTGATGAGTCTTGAATAGACGAAACGCGCGTCAGGCGTAGCAAAATCTATTGTCTGGAACTTTGTTGTCATTTGTATTAGCAAAATTTTCATTTCGTAAGTCTCATGAAGGTTCCGTTGGTGCTTCTTAGGTTTTCGTTTCGTAAGTTACAGTCTCATGAATGTTCCGTTGATGTTCACTGGATTTTTGTTTCGTAAGTTAAAGTCTCATGAAGGTTCCGTTGGTGTTCACTGGACTTTCGTTTCGTTAACTTTAAGTCTCATGAAGGTTCCGTTGGTGTTTACTGGACTTTCGTTTCGTTTGTTAAAGTCTCATGAAGGTTCCGTTGGTGTTTACTGGACTTTCGTTTCGTAAGTTAAAGTCTCATGAAGGTTCCGTCGATATTTACTGGATTTTCGTTTCGTAAGTTAAAGTCTCATGAAGGTTCCGTTGGTGTTTACTGGACTTTCGTTTCGTAAGTTAAAGTCTCATGAAGGTTCCGTTAATGTTTACTGTATTCCCGTTTCGTAAGTTAAAGTCTCACGAAGTTTCCGTTCATGTTTAATGGATTTATGTTTCGCAAGTTAAAGTCTCATGAAGGTTCCGTTGGTGTTTACTGGATTTTCGTTTCGTAAGTTAAAGTCTCATGAAGGTTCCGTTGGTGTTTACTGGATTTTCGTTTCGTAAGTTAAAGTCTCATGAAGGTTCCGTTGGTGTTTACTGGATTTTCGTTTCGTAAGTTAAAGTCTCGTGATGGTTTCGTTGGTGTTTACTGGATTTTCGTTTCGTAGGTTAAAGTCTCATGATGGTTTCGTTGGTATTTACAGGATTTTTGTTTCTTAAGTTAAAGTCTGATGACGGTTTCGTTGGATCCGTTGTTGTTTACTGGTTTGTCTCTGACCTTTCGAACTTTTAACATTTGGATGTCTTATTATTTTTAGGCTGACCCATGAACAGTTCATCAGACCGTATTCATTTTTGCAGATTCCGTCAGCTGAACCATGGACCATTTTAATGAGCTTCTGATGCAATACAAAGAAGGAAAATTGTTTCAGATTTTCTGTATATTTGCACTTATTGGCCCTTAAACAAAGAACTGCAGCCAGTATTGTCGGCAAAAGGCAGTTAAATTTTTCAAAAAGATAAGACAGACAAAAAGGAAGATAACTCTAACCATGAAAATGTTGGTAAATCTTTAGATGTTTACAATTACAGTGCTTATATAACATGTACAATGTTTGCAGCTCTCATAGTTTTTAAGATAAAGTTCTTTTTTAAACCTGTGCAATAAAGGCTAGGGAGTTATAATTCATTCAACTCCGAATGATCGAATATTTGTGCGAGCCTCTTGTGGTTAGATAAGACTTTCCTAGTTTCATATAGTTATTAACTAAGTATATTATTAAGAAATAATGTAGAATTTACAAACCAATCATCAAACATAAATTCATAAACAAACGCCCAAATATGACAAAAAACAACTAAAAATATATTTTTCTCAACCATCTTTTCCACAAAAAGCAATAAAATGACCAAAAACAATTAGACTAACTAAGCTATATATCAACAAAAAATATTACACAATAACTCCTTCTCATATATTTTGTACTTTATTATTATTTGTTTACTTTTTTTATATGTGAGTGTAAGTAAAAGTCGACGAAATGGTATTTATTATCTCTTAAAATATCCTAATTATAAATAGGAAAGACATTTATTGTACAAACACAATAACATGTACAAGTTGTAGGTTATTTCTCCAGTGTAACATTGAAAATTAACCATTATATACGAAAGACCGGTAGTGCCATCGGTTCTGTCACATATCTCGATTGGTGCGAAAAAGTTCTCATTTCCATGTTGACATTTCGCACTTCCAAGTTGATTTTATATGTGCCTGTCCTAAGCCAGGAATCCTTGTCAAAGCTTTTGTTTGTCCCTGTCAACTATCTTTTTTTTGTTTAATGTCCAGAAATGGGTCTTTCGTTGATAATTTATGGATTTGTTTAAATATTATGTATTGTATTTTTATTCTTGGGCCAGTGCAAGACGGCGAGCAGCGACCTCTAGTCATATTGGAAGACTGCTGGCTGTTTTCCATTGTGATTTTCTAGGGTAACTCTTATGAAAGCTCCGAGAACACCACAAAGATTCGAGAACACCACCCAGTTGCCATGCAAGTTAAAGGGATTTGATTACAACGATATGCGTGTTAAATTATGTGACGCAGTCTTCCTTTATTAGCCATTAATGAACTTTTAACTTCCAAAATGAAAACATCAAAGCGAATCTCTATTTCTTCGTGTGCAGTTTCATCAAAATCCATCATGCGTTTTTCGAGCAGTTGCTTTTAAGAGATTGTTGAACAGACATACACACGGGCATAGAAAAGGCAAATACAAACATAACCTTTGATAGGGGAATCCAAATCAAGATTAATATATAAAGTTATCACTCATTCATTTTTACAGTGTGTGGTAAGGATTCATTATTTTTGCCATATGTGATAGACACAAATTTGGTCGTGGTATATTTTTAATTTTACGATAAAAACTTCATTTGCACGCAGAATCTGTAAATAAAAACCAATCACTACATTATATTAAGCAAATATAGTTGAAACGTTAACGTAATATTTTAAGAAAACATATATTATACACGAGCTACAGTCTTGAGAAAATATACTGATTTTTTTTTATATAAAAGTCTACAGTGATGAACGTTTTTTTTTTTTTTAAACTTAAAACCAAAACAAAATCAAGACACAAAATATTTAGACTAAAAAGTTTCTCACCTTTTCTATCGTTCTAGTTTCTGCCTTAGCAATCGGTTTCATCCGAACCGTCTAAACAATCGACCAAAATGTCACAAAAATCTACGTCCCTGACACACTGTTTGCCATCTGCACATTTTCTTTCATATTTAAAGCAAGTGTAATCTGGTAGAGAAATTGTAACATGTACTTCACCATCACAATAAATAGAACATCCTACCATTGGCAGCGAGACGGGTGTGCTATCATGAGCAAACATGAACTGCTTACTCTTCTGGAGCAACTGAGTTAACACTTGTTACGACTTGAGTTCGCGTTGTTGATTAAGTTGTTTTTATATTTTTATGTTTTCATGTTCAACTTGTCTGTTTCTTCTTGCTGTTCTCGTTGTTAACTAGTTTTGTCGTTGCCCTTTTGGACTTTTGACATTTGGATAACTTTTTAGCTCACCTGGACCGAACGTGAGCTATTGCGATCACTTGGCGTCCGTCGGCGTCGTTAACATTTTTTGAAAATCTTCTCCTCTGAAACGACTGAAGGGGTTGCTTTGAAACTTTGCACACTTCATCTATGGGATGTCATCTACCAAGATTGCACAAAAGGTGACTGAAGTTCTAACAACATGGCCGCCGTTACTAAAAATAGACCAGGGGGGTTAGACTACTGTTTTTGGCTTGTAAATCAAAAAGTGTAAGAGGTAGATGAAATCTGATGCACGCTACTGCTTCAGCATCAAAAGCTCTACAAAAGTCTCCATTGAGTCGAAGTTGTCAGATGACCCCTCATAGGAGTTACGGCCCCTTAAAGGTGAAAAATAGCTTTTTTTCATGTTTTGGCATATAAAATGAAAACTATTACAGATAGAGAAAAGTTGTTGCTTGCTTAAATGTTTATCTCATTTAGCTCTTCAAAAGTCTCCATAGGGTCGAAGTTGTCAGATGAACCCTTATAGGGGTTACAGCCCCTAGAATAATATTTTTTTCATATTTTGGCCTATGGAATGAAAACTATAGCAGATAGAGAGAAGCTGTTGCTTGCTTAAATGTTCAGATCATTAAGCTCTACAAAAGTCTCCATAGGATCAAAGTTGTCAGATGGCCCCTAATAGGAGTAACGCCCCGTAAAATGACGTTTTTTCATGTTTTTGGCCTATAGAATGAAAACTATAGCAGATACAGAAAAGCTGTTGCTTGCTAAAATGTTTAGTTCATTTGGCTCTACAAAAGTCTTCATAGGGTCAAAGTTGTCAGATGACCTCTGATAGGGGTTACGGCCCCTAAAATAACGTTTTTTTTCATGTTTTTGGCCTATAGAATAGAAACTAAAGCAGATAGAGAAAATCTGTTGCTTGCTTAAATGTTCAGTTCATTTAGCTCTACAAAAGTTTTCATAGGGTCGAAGTTGTAAGCTGACACCTTATAGGGGTTATGGCCCCTAAAATAACGTTTTTTCATGATTTGGGCCTACGGCTACAGAATGAAACTATAGTAGATAGCTCTAGAAAAGTCGTTACATGTTTAGGGTTGACTCAAGACCAGGTGAGCGATTCAGGCTCCTGTGAGCCTCTTGTTGGTATCTCTGCTTGTTTGCTTTCGAGCGAATATATAGCTGGTTTACCTTTGCCAAATATGTTGCTAAAGCGCGGGCTTAGAAATATATCGGATATAAGTGAATTTTCAGAAAAGCAAATAAATTAAACGAAAAATAATATTAAATCCTCAATAAAATCCTTCTGTTAAGATATGTTTGTTAAGAAAATTGATGATATTGGTGATTAGATTGTTATTTTATTTGAAATCAGAGTTCTTTGAATTGAGAAAACTTTATATTACAATATTCTGAATAATCCATCATTGCCTTCTAATAGGAAAAAAGTAGATATTTGAAAACCCAAGGGAACACCGATTATGTCTTATATGTAATGTGGTTGAGGATAAAAAGCAATTGTTTTTACTGGAATATGATAGAAACCATTTTGATATACAAATGACAACAAAGTTCCAGACAATAAATTTTGCTACGTCTGACGCGCGTTTCGTCTATTCAAGACTCATCAGAGGCGCTCTACCCAAAATATTGAAAATGCCAAACACTATATGAATATGAACAGCATAGATAAGTAAAACCAAAATTACCAAACTGGGGAACCATGTGAACACATTTTTCAGGGTCACTTACTTTGACAAAAACTTGGATTTTCGTCCGAGCCATCATCACAATGAGTTTTTCCATCACAAACATCACGTTCGTCGATACACTGCAAACCATCATCACATTTAACTCTTTTTTCGCTACATTCATAATCTGTAAAAGGGATATTTAGATGACCATTTTTTTCCCTTGTACAACATTTTCTCTTCCACTATTCCCTTATATATATTGTAACTTTTACCCCTAAAAACCAGAATGAAACTTGCATTTTTTGCCTTTTTGGAGCAAGTGTCAAAAGTAAAACTTGTTTGTCGTCATTTTGTTCAGCTTACCACGTGACTTTACTCACATGACCCATTTTCATGCCTTGGAATTAATAATACTGGCGAGCTGGGGCGAAATATTTTCGTTCTAATCTATTAGAGTGTTATTTGTTCTCCAGCTAGTGTCAACGGTATTGTTATTCAATAAAAAATCAGTTATTTTCCACCTATCTTCCTATTGCATAAAGAGTAAGTCCCGGCCGTGACGTGAACTATTGCAATCACTCGGCTTCCGTCGTCCTCTGTCGTCTATTATCATTTTTTCAAAACTCTTCTCCTCTGAAACTACTGAACATAATTTAATGAAACTTAATATGATTGATCCTTAGCGTGTCCTGCACAAAAGTTGTGTTTCGATTTTTGATCCGTCAAAAAATATGGCCGCCGTCGCTAAAAATAGACCATGGGGGTCATACTACTGTTTTTGTCTTGTAAATTAAAAAAATATATATAAGAGATAGACATAATCTGATGCATTCCTCCCTCTTCACCATCAAAAGCTCTACAAAAGTCTCCATTGGGTCGAAGATGTCAGATGATCCCCATATAGGGGTTATGGCCCTTTAAAGGTCAAATATAACATTTTTTCATGTTGTTGCCCTATAAAATGCTTAAACCTTCAGCTCATTGAGCTCTACAAAAGTATCAATCGGGTCGGAGACATCAGATGACCCCTTACAGGGATTATACTCTTTAAAGGTCAAATAGCATTTCTCATGTTTTTCCCTGTTGCTTGCTAAAATCTTCAGCTCATTGAGCTCTACAAAAGTCCCCATTAGGTAGAAGATTTCAGATGACCCCTTATTGGAGTTATGGCCCTTCAAAGGTAAAAAATGACATTTTTTCATGTTTTTGCCCAGGCCTATAGAATGAAAACTACTGAAGAGGGGAAAAGCTGTTGCTTGCTTAAATCTTCAGCTGTTTGAGCTTTACAGAAGTCTCCATCGGGTCGAAGCTGTTAGATAACCTCTAATAGGGGTTATGTCAGATGATCTCTTACAGGGATTATGGTCAATTAAAGCTGTTGCTTGCTTAAACCTTCGGCTCATTGAGCTCTACAAAAGTCTGAATAGTTTGGAAGTTGTCAGATATGACCTTTTATAGTGGTAATAGCTCATAAAAGAGACCCTTAAAGCTTAAGGACAAGGTGAGCGATTCATGCTCCTGGTGGCCTCTTGTTTTCGTCCACTATTATACGATTCAAGAGGCTTTCGGTTCCCGTCATCACACCATTCATAGCTATTGTAAAATGAAAAAGATATAATAATTGGCTTAACACGAATAAAGACTTTCACAATGAACCTTTGACATTTTTTAAAATGAAAATAATTTGGAAGACACTACGAAGTAGCTTGTTGTTTACGAATTATAACTTTCTCTGACGAAAATCGACAGCACAAAAAATAAAAAGCAAATGCGTATCATCCATACCTCTGCACATAGTCTTATTTTCATCTTCTCCTCCGCGGCAGTCAGGTCCTCCGTCACAAATAAGTTTGTCCCATAAGCATTCCTCTAGTCCTAGTTCCCAATATACGCCACAAGGTAAACATGGTTTATCTCCTTTAATAATTAAATCAAATTAAAATGGACGATATTTTCCTTTATTGGATTTTTTCAATACCAAAATACCGTTTTTCGTGTTTGTGGCGGGGCTGGGGCTCAAAGTGTTGTACACGTGAAATGTGGAAGCTGTTGTGCATATCATTTTTCATTATGTTAAAATATTGCAGTTGTTTAAGAACCTTGAAAAACTGTGGTAATTATACATTTGTATTTTAACTGGGTTTTTTTTTCGCAATTTAATAATAATGTTAACAATTGTCTCTGCATTCCGTTTTACACATATTATATGTGTCTGCATGTCCTAAGCCAGGAATCCTTGACAAAGCTTTTGTTTGTACTTGTCTTTTTGATGTTTTCTGTCCTTTGTTTAAGAAGGGGGTCTATCTGTGACTATTTCAGGACTGGATTTGAATTATATGCATTTTTTTAGACCATGGGCCAATTGTAGAACCGTGAGCAGCGACTACTGGCCTCCTTGAAGGCTGCTGGTGGTTGTCCATTGTGGTTTTTCTGAATTGCCGCTTAATTGTGGGCTGTGTTGCGTACACTTATTCCACATCTCATTACTTTCTATTACAGTTGGTCCCAGGTAAATACATCATGCATATATATCATTTAATACATTGCTCTGATTTTTATTTAACAACTCATGGTGGTACCCATATCCTCAGTGTCTGCTATCTCTATGCTTTCAGTTCATGTTAAGTTATGGGAAGTAAACCTCGAAGCGTAGAACTGAAAACATAAAGATACGTACACCAAAATGTGGACAATTTACACCAATTCTTGTTCGATGTCATATATTTTACTTTTCCGTCAATAAAAAATTTCTTCAAGGCAAAATATGTATATATTACTAATATATTAACAAATTGTCCACATTTGGTGTATCTCTGTCTAAAACACCCATCTATTGGTTTTAAAGGGAGGGAAGGGTGGGTAAGGAAACCACCTCATATCTAAGCTTAGTGACACTGTACTGTAACTGACGTGTATGACAATCATCACATCTACTGTCTATCCATAAGCATGGATATTAAAATAATGAGAATGAGTAACATGAACTTCCGCCTACGTCATCAGTCAATGAGACTATACCCATATCCTCAGTGTCTGCTATCTCTATGCTTTCAGTTCATGTTAAGTTATGGGAAGTAAAACTCGACAGCTTACAAGATGCAAATTTCATAACGAAACGACAATAAACCACCTTTAGCTCTCTTCCCAAAACTCAAAAAATAAAATAAAACACCTTATTTAAACACGATATGACAAGGACAAGGGTTTATCTAATAAAACCTGTATTACAAACTGATTGTAATGGCTTTTGCGATCATTATACAACAATCTCATATTAAGCACCAACACAAATCTAAGTCTGACACATGCGAAGGTATAACATCCACTATTTCAAGTTTCTTTTCCGATCTGCACGTGAGTTTGCAAAACGAAGGGATCTCTCCTTCAAGTGTAAACAAGTTCCTGAGATTCCCTATTATTATATAGTTAGATGAAAATCATATCGGTGTGTAACTATAACATTAAAGCAAAATAAATGGAATAAAAATCATATTTACTAAAGACCAGTTTAATTCAAATACTAGTATATACCAATTTTGTAACACCTAAAGGAGAAAATCCCCTCGTATGCAACTCACGTGAGCGAACCCACTAGGGCATCAGTGTCCATTGAATTGCTAACGAAAGGAAATTCACAAAGAAAGCAATACCAAACAAGAATTAGGGCAATTTGTATAAAACATTTAACATGTCAACAAAGTACACATTTTAATTATCTCATTTTATTTGCCTTGAACATTCGTTTAACATGAAATAACGATCCCTTAAGTCTATTGTTATAATAGATTGCTATATCATTCACATTGTCTAATTTGGCTTTCATTTCTGTCTTCCATCTCTGGGTTAATGCTTTTCCAGCGTAACGGGATCACTACCATTCCGTACCTTATGTTACTCTAAAAGGAACAATACTATATACTGTTAACAAGCTTAGCCTATTAAGATATTTCATATATTAAACATGTTATATAATTAAATATGTCCGTTGTATAACTATTACTTCTTTTCTTAATGAATTCTGATAATAATGTTAAGCAACTAACGAAACAGTTTTCGAAAAGAAATTACATGACGGCACTTACAAGACTAAACTGCTACATGTATTGGCCAACAGAACAAGCTTATTATGCATTAACACTACGGATATCTTTCAAAAACAATGCAAAGATCAGATAATTTGAATATTATAAATATTTCGTTGGATAAAACGCACTAACTAACCTCATTGGCAATCATATATTTGAATTCCAGTATTTCCACAGAAAGTAATCCTCTTCTTTTATAACACTTTTTACATCTCTGAAATCAAAATAAATACTTGTAAATTTTAACTAATAATCAAGCACATGTTCGGTGTATATTTAAATTTACTCAACCAAATCAAAAGTCCTCGATAAAAGGACACGTGAACTTCATTCAATACAACAAGGTTATATGTCCTTGAAATAGAAAATACACAATGACATTATGTTCACAAATAAGCATTTATCTATTATTCATATGCTTTGCTTAAAATTTGTTGGCATATATTTTCTTTAAAGTTTTACATGTTCTAAGCTTTTCTCTACGCAACAAACGTGCACACATGTGACTCAATATTTATTTCATGAAATATCTTTTCATAGCCACCTAGGCCAATATGTGCTTGACCACCTAGGTCTATATGTTCATGGCCACCTAGGCCTATATGTGCATGACCACCTAGGTCTATATCATGGCCACCTAGGCCTTAAAGTGCATGGCCACCTAGGCCTATAAATTATCAGTGCATGGCCACCTAGGCCTTAAAATTATCAGTGCATGGCCACCTAGGCCTATAAATTATCAGTGCATGGCCACCTAGGCCTATAAAATATAAATGCATAGCCACCAAGGCAAATAAAATGAAATACTTACAGTATGACGTGTCGCACTCGACACGTCCGTTCCCTAGCATGGATATTAAAATAATGAGAATGAGTAACATGAACTTCCGCCTACGTCATCAGTCAATGAGACTATTAGCATTGCCGCGTGATAGCCCGCTCCGGTATCACTTAACGAATAAATCAAATCTATGGAAATGTCTCAAAATTATTACGGCATTCTTTTTTATTGATCTCCATGTATTTTCGTAATATTTATATCGTCGTTGGCATACTTCCAACCGAGAAAAACACTACAGTGAAGAATCAAACAAGCTAAAACTAGCGGCAGTCGTAGCAGAATAAAAAAAAAATCATATAATCTGGAACTGTGTTAAAAAAGTTTTGTTTTTATGGCAATCCTGGAATAATCAATATTAGACTTTCTTATAAATTCAGGGAGACAGCAAAAATGTATACCGAAAGATAAGTACGTCTACCCAAAAATGTATTAATTTTGATTTATGCATAAAACTTGCTGTAGATAAAATCATTGGATAAAACGTTCGAGTGATTGTTTACAACCTCAAAATTTTATCCATCATATCATGGATACAGTTTTTTTTTTATCTGGTTGGGCTTCATTTTGAGAATTTAGATTTATAAATTGATTTCAAATGATTTTTTTGTCACATGACAGACGAGACCTATCATTAAACCTGAAGGAATGTGAACAAAGCGCAGACATGTTGTTCACTTTTTTTGTTTGGTCTTCTTTACTTGACCGAAGAAAGTAGCAGACCTAGGTTCGTTTCTTGTTGGATTTGGTTTGTTTGGAAACCAGACCTCTTTTATACAAGTCTAGTTCAGTCAGAGCCGACCAGACCTAAGTTCTGGTAAGGACTATTTATTTTTAAAGGCGAACCTATTGTAGGATCAAATGAACCGAACTACGATAAAGAAATGATAACAACGTTTTATGTCTTTTCAAAATAACATTGAAAAAAAATTGTGACACGCTATTGTGGTAACTTCAAAGACAGAAAAATATTGTGGTCACTCCTCACAAGTTTGAAAGGGGAAGTCAAAATAATTCAACGGGTACATAATAAGGACAAAAACCTGGTGTATTTGACGGTATTCAGATCTACTGAACATATCATTACCTGAGGCTGTTGAGGTAAAAACTAAAGTTACTGTCACAAACAGCTACAACAAAAAAGATTTATAATGATTGAACTCGGTAGATATAGAAAAATCCAAAGAGATCAAAGACAGTGTGCCATATGCAACACACTTGATGATGAGTCACACTTCCTACTTGAATGTAAAATCAATTCTTATATTCGAACTGTCTTTTTGCAATATTTAAATAACATTTATGATTTTATTAAACTTTTGTTCAATTTGTTGCTCTTCTGTTATTATTATACGAGAAAATTGTTTCTTTTATGGTTTTTCCCGTACTTTGTTTAAGAAGGGGGTCTTTCTTTGACTATTTCAATACTAGATTTGAATTGGATGCATTTTATTTTGACGTTTAGCGCGCAGCGCCTACTGACCTCGATGGAAGCTGCTTGGCTGTTTTTCATTGTTGTATTTTTGGATTGCGGCTTCACGGTTTATGTGGGCTGTGTTGCGTCCATTATTCCACATCTCGTCATCTTTTATTTAAGATATAAAGCCTAACTTTTCCAGCGCGTTTATCATTTTCTTTTCATTAGATACCCATGTAAATATAGGTGATAACTAAACTACACAACTTGGAGTTCAAGAGAAAAGACAAAGCACGGCAAAATAAAGCGTCTTATATTTCTTTATGCACACCATGCTTGTTACAGTTTTCGTTATAACAGAAATGATTCAGAAATAAAGAAAGGCATTTTAAAATTGTTATGTGTACTGTGCTAAATTGTTTCGCTTAATTTGCAAGAAAATAAATGCAACACTTGCGCATGTATTGTGACTTGCAAGATGATGAGGTTCACTTTTATATTGCAAATTATGAAAATTGCAAAAACATATTTGTGATAAATTACTCCTTCTTCACAAAACGAAACAAAGTTTAAAATCAAAATAGGACCAAACAATTAGATTTGGGATTCCTCTATAAAAAAGTCAAATTTAGTGACAAAAACATTTGTTTCATTCATAAATTTGATTTGATTTGCAAATTAAATAAGGGACCGGTCATTTAAATTGAAGGTGGGGGCGCTTGGTTTTTTTCTTAAAATTATTAATTTGAAAGATTTTTGATGAAAAAATGTTTTGGCAGCAGAGGGTAAGAAAAATATTCTGAAGATTCATGCTATAAAAATAATGCTTATAATGAAAAAAAAACAATATTTGGTCGTGACGCCTTCAAAAAATAAAAAATGTTTCCGCTCTCTGCGCGCAAAAAAGAATCTGACCAAAACAAAAACCAAGGCCCGGTCTCCCTTTAAGTTAAATGGTCTGTCCCTAAGAGTTTTTTTTATTGTTTTTTTTTCTATAACTTTGTGCGTCGTGTGGCAAATAGGCCTATAGTGCTGAGAATTTAGTTAAGGTGACTATGTTTGTTTTATGAAAAAGAACTCAATACTTACATTAAATGCAAAGCCCAACATCTTTCAGTCTTCACGGATTTTCGTGTTCGGGAGCATAAAATATTCTACAATAATGTTCAAAAGACCAGCAATATCAAATCTAGTCCTGAATGCTAATAACAAAAGAAAGATTGGAATTTATATTACTATTATACAGTAATTTTTGTTTTAGATGGTCGGTTGATAACCCTATAATTATGTTTGAATTGCTTGAAATTTCATTTTAATTTCTGCACTAGCCTACGTGCACATGTATTTGACCGAATCCTTGAACTTGTTTAATAAAAAAAACTACATGTTTATGTCGCAAGCAGGTTGTTGAAAGTCACATATGGGTATCTTTCATGTTGCATCGTCCGGTGGCATCACAAAAATTTCCGTTATATCCTTTTTTGTCAGGAAACTACACACCGCAGACATTTGACATATATTGCTTTATTTGCTGTAATAGAAAATAAAGAGATGTGGAATAAGTGTACGCGACACAGCCCACAATTAAACGGCAATTTAGAAAAACCACAATGGACAACCGCCAGCAGCCTTCAACGAGGCCATTTGGCACTGCTCGCGGTTATGCAATTGGCCCATGGTCTAAATAAGATGCATATAATTCAAATCCAGCCCTGAAATAGTCACAGATAGACCCCCTTCTTAAACAAGGAACAGAAAACATCAAAAAGACAAGTACAAACGAAAGCTTTGTCAAGGATTCCTGGCTTAGGACAGGCACATGTAATATGTGGCGGGGTTAAACTAGTTTTTTGGGCCCAACCTTCCCCCTATCAATATTCCTAGACAAAGCACAAAAACTAAACACACAATAAAAATCAAATCGATCAAAGTCCAATTCTACTAGAGAGAACCTAAGACAAAAAACAAGAACAAACAAAAGGACGGTAAAGGAACTCTCTATAGAACACTCGCTGTTACTGACAGCTAGCTGAGAATCATCAATCGACTGATGTAAAAAAATCAAACGTATCGATTTTAAATCCGACACAACACTTCAAGCAATAATGATTTAGTGAAGTGTCATCACACAAAACCGACACGCTTGATCGCTATAATGCTTAAAAATGACAATAGTAAAAACGTTTATGGAAGTTTTAAAGCGAGTATTAAGTTTTCAATATTTCTGCCAAAAAACACTAAATTCAAAGATTTAACCAAGATATTCATTTCATATTTTCAATGGTAGTTACCCACTCATTTTTTTTTTTTTTTTGGATATACGAGATTTCAGTCATCGTATCCTTTTCAGGGAAGTAATTCCTAATTTTTTTGTAAAACTTGTAGCTTCTTTGTCGGTTAAGCAATAACTATGGGGTGAAACATTTGGCCAAAAAAAATCGTTCACTTAATATTTCAAACTCGTATTATATGCATATTAAAAAATGTCCAGTAATAAATATGTCGGTCTTCATGAAATATTGAATAATGAATAATTGTGGAGAACGATATAATTGTTCGAAGTGTTCTTCTTAAACCGTTGCACATTTAAGACGATTTTGTATTTATTTTACAAAATCCCTTTTGTATTCAATTGTTAGCAGGCAAATACCAATCCGTTTCGGTTAAATTTAGATGCATTGTACGAAATCTTAAATCAATAGCTATTTTATAGTATTAGCCGAAAGACAGACATCTGGCTTTATGTCTCAATCAAAAGCATTTTCGATGCTTTAACGATAGGAGTCACACAGTTTGTTTGAAGTTAGGTCATAATGTCTGCACTCACATTAACTTGGAAGCACATTATTTTCTTTAATGTTATATTAAATGTTGTTCGTTCACAAATGGATAATTCTGGCAGCACTCATCATCATAGTACTCACGGTAACGTAGACGAGAACAGCAATCACCATCATCACTCAACTCAAAGTAACGTAAATGACACCTCCATCAACGAGGGAGACTCTCTATCAAACAACCAAGAAAATCAACAAAAGGATGAACATCCTAATGAAATCACAACAACCACGCAACCAAGCTTCACTACGTTACCGTATGAAAACACAACATCAGTTGTGTTAGAAAGGAACGTTACCGACACGGACGATCACGTAGAATACAATGGAATTATTTACTTCAAAGAAATAGAAGATCCTCATTTTTACAGGTTCGTTGATCCATTCTTTTCACATGGAGTTACGGCTCTGAAGGAAATACAATCGTTGCTTGGAATTCCGCCCGTGCCTATTGAAATGAACTATACCCGCGGACAGTGTGCTAATGGGAGATGTGCTGGCTATCCATACAGTGCCTTTGAACTGTATTATAAGAAGTTGTTCTACACGTTAGACGAAATAAGAAAACTTGACGATTTAAATCGACGTGGAGTTAACAGTACGTCCGGAGGAGGAAATCAGCCAGGTGGATCGGGAGCGGGGAACGGAGGCGGGATGCCGGGCAAACATGGGCAAGGTGGAAACTCCGGAGAAAATGGCCCAAGCTTCAATGACGATGGTGACCATTGTTGTCCGACGTAAGTGTCTGTTCACAACAAACTGTTTGACCTTAATGTGTAACTTTATATTTGCACATTTCTGTACAAACCAAAATTTAAAATATATGTATTATGAAATAATTAAGGCTGTCTTCGGTCTCTCATATGTAAATTTGCTTTAAAGTAGCTATATTTCATAGATCTTTGATGGTTACTAAATTGGTTTTTTTCACTGCTTTGTTTTACTTTTCTCCTCATTGTCCAACTTAATATATTTTAATACATGACATAAGTAAAAGTCCCACAACTGTATGAATAGAAAATTCACACTTAACAAAAATATATTCTTGACTCTTTTGAACGAGGCACTGTAATGTTTATCTTTAAAAACCTTGACCAAAAAATCGTTTTTGAAGCCCTATAAGATGTTGGTTTACAGATTAAATAAATACAGTGCCAATCTGGAATGCACAATGTCAAACTTGAAATAAACCAACGCATAATTCCAACAAAATCACTTCTTTCCACTCAAACTATATTTAATAGGTACTTCGTGGCTGACCAACTTCATTAATCTAATAAACCTCTTTCTCTTCTTATGACATCTATTTGCAATACCTTTAGTATGAACTACATCCGTGATAATCATACTTTTGTAGAATTCTGACCCACAGTTCGGTAAAATTCCTGAACAATACGGATGGTATAGAACGTGAAATCGTCCAGTTTATAGGAGGAGAACCCCCAGTCCAACAGTATATACCCATGGGAGAGTGCAGGTATGATAGATTGTCAACAAGCAATATAATAGACTCGCATAAAGTGTGCCACTTGATATACAACCTGTATGGTCAACCACAGGTGGGCTTGATTTTTTTTTTTTGCAGAATCGACCCTCTACTCTCTTACACATTGGATTGAATTTTGTCATTTATATCCTCTTTTAAAAAGTCGAACCCCTTTTCGTAGGGTATTGATTTCAATTTTTATGATTTATATCTTCTTTTTTAAACAAACCCTTACCCTGACTCTATCAAATGTAAATTTTTAAAAAAGAAACTATATATTACCAAAATTCAAGCTTTTGTGCGGTTATACGTTGCGGCTTCAGCACTTATTTATATTTAGAATATCATATAACACAGTTATTACCAGTTATAACGCTAGTCGTTGCTTTGTAGTCAAAAGGATCTAGGATTGTCTCAATAGGTGGCAAGCCCAACATCCCTGCTGTTTGTCGAAAAAAATGGTTAGATATGTAGGAAACCATTGTAGCATGCCCATTATGCCCCTTTCTTAGCCAGTCGGTGGGTCAAATTTTTTTAATTTCTGGGTCCACCACTACTCTATCTTCAAATAAAAAGCTACGCCGAGCGCAGAATGATACGACCGCAACAAGTTGAACCCTGTACGTTGGAGGCCTAATATGGATAGTCTATTGCTTTGGTCACATGAAGCACATGGTGGACTTACAAAGCTTTTTGACACATGCATCCTGTGCAGGGTGGATTTTAAAATGCATATTTGACATATATTTACATCCACATCTAATACAAGAAGCCTTAATTATATACATCTTTTAATTGACATTTTTGGCCCTTTGACCCCTTTTCTCAAAACTTGTAAGAGATATTGCAAATCCTATTGCAAAATAAAATAAGGCAGAGATTTTCACAAGGAATCCAATGAAAAAAGGATTTTGAAAATCGGACCAAAAATAAAAAAGTTGATTTTATGGTGTGGCCCGTCTTTAAACCCATGTAGCAATGTAAGAATGAAATACATATCAAAACCATTGACACATTTAGTTGACAGAATTTTATGAGCAATTCAACAAAAAAGAATTTTTCTAATTGAATGAATAATAAACATTTAACAACAGTTTTGTCAATACACCCGGTTTGGCTCGTTATGGCCCTTTTTTCTAAAACGGCAGGGACCACAAACCCCAAATACAAAATCAACATTCCTTTAGTGGATAAAATCATCATATTAAAATTATTAAGTCATATTAATATTGACTGGCCCACTACAACTAAATTTTTGGTATAAAAATAGATATTGCAAATCTGATCGATTCATTTTCCAATGAAAAAAGGCTTTTGAAAATCGGATCACAAATAAAAAAGTCATTTTTGGGGTGTGGCCCCTTTTTGACCCCCTGTAGCAATGTAACAGTTCAATAAATATCAAAACCATTGACACATTTAGCTGACAGAATTTAATGATGAATTCAATAAAAAAGAGTTTTTAAAATCGAATGAATAATAAACATTCTACAACAGTTTTGTCAATACACCAGTTTAAGTCCTTTTTTGCCCTTTTTTCTAAAACGATAGGGACCACAAACCCTAAATACAATACCAACCTTCCTTCAGTGGTTACAAACAAATCAAAATTTCATAACAATCGATCAATATTTACTTACTGAGTTATTGCACGGAAATCAAATGTCCACAGACGACGACGACGACGACGACATCGCCATAACATTATACGATCGCAAATTTTTTGCGTCGTATAAAAATAAGATAACCCTCGGGACACCTCCCTTTCTCATATAAAGATCCACAGGGCCATACTGCAACTTTGATGGTAATTGTGAAATAACAGCATAGAAAATATTTTGGTCAGTTTTGCGTTGGTTAATAACATGAATGGCCTATTACTAGGAATAAAAAAAAACAACTGTAACAGTTTTTGTCTAGATATCTTTAAAAAGAGGATTCAACTTAGTAGCGGGGTATTACTGGCTATCGTTTGAAGCTGGAAATCTAAAGACAGTCCAAAATCTATTAACGTGTATAATTTTTAACAAAGAAGGGGAAAATAGGAGAAAATGGAAGACAACAGGTTAACGTTAGGATAAGGTTAGGCAACCATTTTCTCCTGTCACTTTTTTTGTCAAAAGTCATGTATGCGCTCGGTTATTACTGTTAAACAGCTTTCAGATTTAGGTGGTTATACCCAATGTAATATTAAATTTGTAGATTAGTCTTCTTGAAATGATAAAATATTTATGAGAGTTGAAGATTCATAAAGTCACATAAAGTTGAATGGTTATCTCCGAGAGTCTTTATAATTCATTTGGTAGTTTTATTATTGAACGAATAATGAAAAAATAATTACTCTATCTGTTTTATCTGTTTAAAGTCCGACTATCTGAAAAAAAACTTAGGTTAAATACATCTACAGCTATCAAAATCACTTTATTTGTGTTTGTTTGTCCCTTGAGTGCCCTTCATTGGAAATAAAGCTCTTCTTATTCTTGTTGTTAGTTATACCATTACACACTGTCTCAAATTTCACACCTTTTTCATGTATGGTTTCTGAAAGGCTTAACGAAAATTTAAGCATGTCGTGGGACGTATTCTAGATAAGGGTCAGGCAGTGGGAAGCACATCAAAATTTTTGATTTAAGATTTTTTGGCTTAGATGAATTCATTTTAATACAAATACAAGTTCAAACACGATTTTGCTTTTAAATAATGTGTTCATTTCCTGGATAATTAGAGAAAAATAAATGGCGGGAAAATTTCCCGGAATATTTCACTGTACAATTCAATCAATCTTAAAAAGGCAACATAAGTCAGAACTTATGTCAATTAATATGATGTTGTTGTTGGTAGTTTTATCAAATTTCGTTTTCAAAAGTTTGCATTTTTTTCCTTCATGTGCAACCTGCCTGATTCTTACGCATACTGATACTTTAAAATTTTATGTCCCCTGGCCAGTCGCCGCGAGAGAATACACCTTCAAATGAATAACTGTCATTTTTTTTTAAACCCATTTTTGCATAAACCAAGTGATAAACAGGAATCAATCACAGTCACTAGAACATTCATCTTATTCAACACCTCACAAAAGGAACGCTTCGGGTGATCTTTGACTGGAAATAAGAAAACTAAAGTTTTATAATTAATCCCTGTCTTTGACTGTTAACTTTAACAAGTAAATCTGTGAGTTTTTGCTACCCGCTCCCAAAATTACGCCTTGAATTAAAATCTTAGCATTCGATAATCAGGAAGTAGATGATCTGCGAATATAATATGGCCATACACCATATGGTACTAAAGGAGAAAGCTATATGCAAAAATATCAGGCATCTACGCCTTTTAGTTGCTGAGAAAACTGTGACGGAAATGTTGCATGTATGTACACAATGTGTAAAAGCCTAAACATTCGATAAACAGGAAGTACTAGTAGATGATCTGGAAGCATAAAATCGGTATGTACCATAAATATTATGGTACTATAGGATAAAGCTATTTGCAAAATATCAGGCTTCTACGTCACGTAGTTGCTAAGAAACAGTGACAGAAACTTTGCATGTATGTACACGATGTGTAAAAACCTAAGTAGTCGGCATTCAGGGAGTAGACAACATAGAAGCATAAAATCAGTATAGACCATGTGGTACTAAAGGATAAAACTATATGCAAAAATATCAGGCCTCTACGCCATGTAGTTGCTGAGAAAACTATATATGACGGAAATTTTGTTACGGACGGACAAACGAACGGACAAGGGTAAAACAGTATACCCCTTCTTCTTCGAAGCGGAACTCACAAGTGATACAGTTACCTTTTCGACAAAACTCACACATGGATCATTCCAAGTTATATACAGTTTACCGTTTCAACGCAACTCACAAATGGAACATTCCAGGTGATTAAACAGTTACCTTTTCAACGCAACTCACACATGGAACATTCCAAGTGACGAGCAGTTACCTATTCAACACAAGTCACAAAAGGAACATTCCAAGTGATGAGCAGTTACCTATTCAACACAAGTCACAAAAGGAACATTCCAAGTGATAAATAGTTATCTAGTCATAACTTCTCACAAATGGAACATTCCAAGTGATAAACAGTTATCTAGTCATCACTACTCACAAATGGAACATTCCAAGTGATTAACAGTTACCTGTTCAACACAACTCACAGATGGAACATTCCAAGTGATAAACAGTTATCTAGTCATCACTACTCACAAATGGAACATTCCAAGTGATTAACAGTTACCTGTTCAACACAACTCACAGATGGAACATTCCAAGTGATAAACAGTTATCTAATCATAACTTCTCACAAATGGAACATTCCAAGTGATAAACAGTTATTTAGTAATCACTACTCACACATGGAACATTCCAAGTGATAAACAGTTATTTAGTAATCACTACTCACACATGGAACATTCCAAGTGATTAAACAGTTACCTGTTAAACACAACTAACAAATTGAACATTCCAGTTGTGATTAACAGTTACCTTTTTAATACGTTTAACTGTCTAATTGACCATTTCAAGTGATAAACATAATATAGCAAAGTTTATAAAACATTTGACAAAACTTATGTAATGTTAAAATATGTTTCTATATACATTCATTTGTCTGTTTAGTTCGTCATTTTCTGTAATATTTATGTTTATTGTACCTCATGTTACACTGTATTGTGTCCGAGCGTTGTCAATAAAAGTTGAAAGTTGAAGTTGAAGTTAATATCTGTACAACACAACTCACTAATGGACCATTCCAAGTGATAAACAGTCACCATTTACAACTCACAAATGAATCATTCCAAAGGTTTAACAGTATTTACACTTGTATGTAACATTCCTTTATACAAACATAACAAACCAAGTGATGACAGTAAATTGAATTTTTACTCCATTCAATTTATTTAAACCATTAGCTCACAAATGGCAGGTCCAAAGATTTTTTAAGTTACTTGAACATTTGGCTTGTGCAAGTAAAACAAAAAGTAATGAAATATCAATCTACAGACAGAGTTATTTAACTTCTGATAACTATATTCTCTGACCAAAAAAATCTGTGCATTCCGTTGAAAATTCAGAAATTTAAAAATTAGGTTCTGAATATTTTCTTTTTTTTTTTAAACTTTTTTCTAGAGATCTTACAAAACATTTTCAATTTAAGACCCTAAAAGCCATACAAGATGCTTTGTGTTCGGTTTGAAATTCTAAGGCTATTTTTTTTTTATATAAAATCTGTCAAAGTCAAAAATGGCCGGATTTCGTTAAACAGGAAGTAGGTGAGCGACAGACCTGAAATCAAATCCCACGTTATGGGACCCCACCCTGATGCTGTATACCAAATATCAAGTGGCTGTGATTAGTAGTTGCTGAGAACTGTTACGAATTTTTTTCCCCGTCCGCATGCCACCCGACGACATTCACCATTTTATAACCCGGATTTTTCACTCCAGGAAATCCAGCCAAAAATGGAATCTAATGATATGGAACATTGCATATGCATACCAGATATCAAGAGGCTATTTATATAAGTAGTATTATTACAAAATATTATGAAAATGTTAAAAAAGGTCGCCTTTATAACCCTGATTTTTATGAAATTATGGTCAATGTTTATTTGCAAATATTTTCACAAAATTGGATAAAAATTACAAAATGTACTTCTTGACTAAACAAGAATATGTCCAAAAGACATAATGCCCCATCTCGCAACATTTATTTTTTTTCCACAATCACTAAAGCATCAGCATGGTTGCTATCATAGACCTGTATATAAACAGGTCTATGTTGCTATTAAAGTACTTGTCAGTCAGAAGGAATGGACTTTAACTTAACCATTCTTCTTTAAGTGGTCATTCATGCAGAAAATATTGGTCACTGCCAGCATCTGAAGCATCACTAGGTGCACCTACCATACAAATATAGTTATTATGACATTTGTCAGTAAGAAGGAATGGTCTTTATCCATTCTTCTATAAGTGGTCATTCATGCGGAAAATATAGGTCACTACCAGCATCTGAAGCATGCATTGTGCTTAGCATCACTAGGTGCACATACCATGCCAATATGGTTGATGTAGCACTTGTCAGTTAGAGGGAATAGACTTTAACCATTTTTCTGTACATGATCATTCATGCAGAAATTATAGGTCACATCCAGCATCCGAAGCATGCAATGTTCTTATCATCACTAGATGCACCTACCATACCAATATGATTGATGTGGTATTTGTCAGTAAGTGCAAATTTGAAAATATGGGATTTGGGACGGATATCCGAATGGACGGACGAACGGAAGGACGAACAGACCCAAACACTATATGCCCCTCTACTTTCGTAGATGGGGCATAAAAAAATAAGATCATTTCCAAGTCTTGGTGTGGATGCAGAATTAAAATCCGGCCAAAAATTCTAAGCAACTACTTGTCACAGTCTTAATATTCATTATGCAGCATCAGAAAAGGGTTTCATATCAAGGGATAAGATTTTAAGTCTACGACATCTTACTCGTTTCTAAAGAAATGCATCATTTTTGGCCGGATTTCACTAGTGAAAATCTGGGTTATAAAATGGTGAATGTCGGGCGGGCGGCCGGGGAAAATATTTTCGTAACCATTTTCTCAGCAAATACTAACCACAGCCTCTTGATATTTGGTATGCAGCATCAGCATGGACTCCCATAATGTGGGATTTGATTTCAGGTCTATCGCTCACCTACTTCCTGTTTACAGACTTATTTAATTTTTGACATTAATGTTACAATAATAGAAAATTTTCGTAACAGTTTTCCCAGCAACTACCAATCACAGCCTCTTGATATTTGGTATGCAGTATCAGAATGCGCTCACATAATGATAATAATGTGGGATTCGATTTCAGGTTTTTGGCTCATATACTTCCTGTTAATTACATCCAGCCATTTCTGTCTTTGACCCATTTTTTTTTATCTCTTGATTTGTCTCTCTTTTCCAGGTACCAATCCACTGTAAGTTGTAAGAAATGTATTGTCCAGAAGCAGCTACATTTTCTTCTGGTTATGGACCCCGATTCTGTTCAGTTTCCTCCCGTCAAGTTCGACATGTTTTTCATCGATAGTTACTGTTCCTGTCAAGGCACTTAACAGAGGGTGCTTATTCAATAAAATTTTGAAAAAAAAACTTGTGTAACATTTTTTAGAGAGTCAATTCAGAGCTGACAACCCTTGAAATAGTACTTACTGATAATTTGGTCATAGTATTGACGGTAATAAGTCTTGAAGTTTTATAAAGGTTAAATATGATAACAGGACAAAAGTTGGTGATTAAAAGTTTCATAACAATGTTATGCCCCATCTTGTAACATGGAAAAATTATTTCAAACTTAGGCTATTATAAAAAATGCTCGATTCTCATCCCCTTCTGCCCCGATTTTCTTAGCTGTCTCAAAAAATTTCATTTTGATTTTTTGGCAAATTATGTCCGTTTTTGGACTTTTTTCAAAATGGATAAAAAAAAAATTAAAATTTGCCCACCTGCCCATATTTTCAGGAAATTTGGATGAGAATCTGGGAATTGTTTTATTATGGCCTTATAGCAAACCAGGTTAGGATTGATGAAAGAACAGACCAACAACAATAAGCCCCTCTTCTTGTTGATCCATCAAGCAGTTTAGTAGGAAAAAGGTCGACAATCACTGTTGAACAAAACTTCAGTCTAATGTAAAGTTAAATTATCTCCCCTGAATGATAGACAACAGCAATGAAATTCATTCATGCACATCTCTGTATGATGTAATTCCTTTGTGTAAAGTTTCATAAAAATCTATCAAAAAGTTTAGTTTAAGAGGAGTTGAACTGACCAAATATTGCCTGCAATCAAAATAGGTAAACAAATCATGTGTAAGTATCTCTTCTTAATAGTATCCAAGAACAATAAAAATTTTCATGCATATCTCCATATGATGTACTTTCTTATGTAAAGTTTCATCAAAATCCATCAAGCAATTCAGAACCAAGCAATAGATAATATATAGAAAAGTCCAATTATCTCCCTTGAATGTTATCCAAGAGGAATGAAATAATGCTGTGGATTTTTATTGTTCCTGATTGATAAAGGTTGTGTCAAAATCTCATTCTCATCTATTATCATTGTATCAATATCATAAAACAACTAATTACAAGATATATTTATATGTTACAAATTTTTCTACCAGTATAAATATCATTATACATAATTTTACTATAAACATCAGTGTACAATAGACAAAAAAATTCTTCCAAAAAAAGTTTACATTACAACATGGCTACTTGGTTGTCGGCATCTTCTTCTTCCAAAACGTCGGGGATTTTCCATTGAATTTTTCGCCCCGTTTCGTACATTTCTTTGATCTTGGCCCGAATGTTGTCAGATCCTTCTTCGGCAAATTCTTGATATTTTTTATGCAGCTGAATGGCTGTGCGTGCATCTTCAACAGAATCGTGAGTGGCAGATTGGATGTTGATTTCTGCAAAAGGATAACAAAACAAAATTAGAACAAAGTCCCAGGCCAATAATTCAAAACTCTATGCCATGCCTGTTTTGTCTAAACTAGAGGCTCCCAGGAGCCTGAATTGCTCACCTGATCTCTTATGCCAAAGTTTGAATAAATTTCACAAACTTTCAAGTATACAAAGTTGCAAAACAATCCTTTCAGTGGTTTCAGAGAAGATTTTTGGAAATCAGTTTAAATTAATAGAAAAAACAGTTAAAGGGCAATAACTACTGTAAGAACCTTTTGATGCTGAACAAGAAAATTTGCTTCAGATTTTCTCTATCTCTTATACTTTTCGAGTTATAAGCCAAAAACAATGGTCTGACCCCTTGTTCTATTTTAGCAATGGCGGCCATGTTGGTTGGTCGACATGTATATAATTCACAAACATGGTAGAGGACATCCTTAAGATCAAGTGTACCAAGTTTCAAAGCAATCCCTTCACTTCAGTGGTTTCAGAGAAGAAGATTTTTGAAAAATAGTTAAAATTAATGGAAAAAAAACAGTTAAAGGGGAACAACTCTTCAATGGCTGATCTGACAATTTTGACTCTGAAATCAATGTTGTAGATCTGAATAAGCTTAACAATTCTGCAATGCTAACTTTTCCTCTAGCTCTAATGGCTTTCAAGATATTGTCCAAAAACTGCAAAAATGGTCAATTTTGACGATTAAAGATCAATAACTCCTATAAGGAGTTGTTTCACAATTTCGACTCAATGGAGAGATTTGTAGAGCTTTTGATGCTGAACAAGGAAGGTTGCTTCCGATTTTCTCTATCTCTTATACTTTTTGAGTTATAAGCCAAAAACAATGGTCTGACCCCCCTGTCCTATTTTAAGCAACGGCGGCCATGTTGGTTGGTCAACATGTATATAATTCACAAACTTGGTAGAGGACATCCTAAAGATCATGTATACCAAGTATCAATGCAATCCCTTCAGTGGTTTAAGAGAAGAAGATTTTTGAAAATCAGTGTAAATTAATGGAAAAAACAGTTAAAGGGGAATAACTCTTAAACGGCTGATCTGACAATTTAGACCCTGAAATCATTTTTGTAGATCTCAATGAGCTTAACAATTCTGCAATGCTAACTTTTCCTCTAGCTCTAACGGTTTTCAAGATATAGTCCAAAAACTGCAAAAATGGTCAATTTTGATGATTAAAGGGCAATAACTCCTATAAGGAGTCATTTCACAACTTCGACTCAATTGAGAGATTCGAAGAGCTTTTGATGCTGAACAAGGAGGGTTGCTTCGGATTTTCTCCATCTCTTATACTTTTTGAGTTATAAGCTAAAAACAATGGTCTGACCCCCCTGTTCTATTTTAAGCAATGGCGGCCATGTTGGTTGGTCGACATGTATATAATTCACAAACTTGGTAGAGGACATCCTAAAGATCATGTATACCAAGTATCAATGCAATCCCTTCAGTGGTTTCAGAGAAGAAGATCTTTGAAGAAAAGTTAACGGACGGACGACGGACGCTTAACGATGACAATAGCTCACATGACCCTTCGGGTCAGGTGAGCTAAAAAGGCTCAGAGACACTCCAGTGAAAGGTCAAAACAATAATTTTAATAGTGAATTCAAAACTTACACTTATCTGTGCATGGGATAAACATGTGTGTGTGTGTGTTGGATTTAACACCCTTTTCGATGCACATGGGTCATATTGGGCAGTCAGTTTAAATGGTTGAGGAAACCAGAGTACCCGGAGGAAATAATTGACCTTAGGCAGGCAACTGACAAACCTGATCACATACAGGTGAGCAAATCCCATTTTTGTTAATTACAAGCAGGACTCGAACACAACATGAGAGGTGAACGGCTAGTGAGCATGGGATGAGAATAATCTTTCTTGGGCATCTAGGGTTTTCATAATGTGATATTATGAAAGTACATGTATACTGTCATTATGGTTCCAATTTTTGGGTCATTCAAGCCATGCAATTGGTATTTGTATTTTTTTTTCAATTATATAAGCTCTTACTGTAGATTAATTTTTTTTTGGTGGGTACCAATTTTCATAGATTGCTGAAAAAATGCCACTTCGTTATTTCTTATTTTCATGGTTTTGAAATTTGTAGGCTGCAAAGCAACATAACATTTCATTTCGTGGTTCAGCCGTACCCACAAAAACCATGAAAGTTCATACTACACAAAAAATAATGAAACAACAGTACATGTATTTATAAAAGGAATGCTAAACTTACTCAGGAAATACCATGCTAGGAATTTAAGTGAGATCATCCTTTGTCTTGGTAAGTGAAACAGCTCGACTGTATCAACAACTTGATTTTTAGGAACCTGTAATAACCAAATCATACATTTGAACATTAAAGAAACAAATATTTCCTTCATTTAAAAACCGCATAAAAATATTTAAACTTGTAAATCAAGGTTGGTTATTCAAGGGCTTGTAAAATTATATAAGGATTTCATATACAAGGAAAAAACACTTTGTTGCACACAAATTACTAATACAGGGAAATTCCCTGCAGTGTCTGTTTACAGTCAAAAATCTTTATGGGAACAAATGTGATCATAGACAAAAATAGGGTTTCTTCTGTAAACGTACTTATTTTGGCAGGTGCTTATTTCCATGATTTTACGATTTCACCCAAGTTCCGAGGTATTTCACAAATTCTGCTCATTATCCTATTTATTTCATACAATTGATTTTGTTTCGCTGGTATTTAATTTTGCGAAAAATACTTGACCGTGAAATCCGTGAAAATAAATACACTCGAAAATAAGTTCATTTAGATGAGTACAAATGTAGGCATTTCAAAGGATATTATCATACTTTATGTCTTACAACAAAGTGATTGTTTGCAACAATGGGTTAAAACAAGCAGGTCTGAAGTAACTGAGTTCACTCTCATTTGGATCTGATTTTGTATTCCTGACTGCTGTTTAACACCATATTACTTGATACATAAAAACTGGATAGATACGGTCAAGACCCATTTGTTCTCATTTAAATAACAGAAGAAAATTATACATCAGAATCAACTGGATTATACAACAGATGTTGATGTATCATTTTCTTTTGTTATTTAAATAAGAATAAAAGGATTTTGACTGTATCCGTTTGCTTTTTATGTGTCCTGTTAGTTGGTTTGTATAAGATCTGTTATGTTGTTAGCTTTTTCATGTCTTTTGTGGCATTAGATTTTGTCTGGGCCTTTTCAGGCTTACAATTTTTGTACTTACTTGCTATTTTGAACAAAAAACATTTCCTACAGCCTTCTGTACTAAACTATATTTAAAGACTTTTAAGAGGAAGAAAACAGTTATTAAGACCTTGGGCCAATTGCAGAACGAATAGCAGCTCCTACTGGCCTTGCTGAAGGCTGCTGGCAGTTTTTGTGGTTTTTCTAAATTACAGCTTGTTATGTGAGCTATGTCGTGTACACTTATTCCACATCTAATTTTTTTTTTATTGATTTATTAAAACTTATGAAAAATCAACTTTTGATACTTACAAAAAGATTAATAACTCTGAAATCCTTCTTCAATCCATGGCCGACAAAAGTGACCCCACACTGGACCAGATATCGTAGTTTCAGGTACGTCGATTTGAGAGTTGTCAAGTACCGTGAAGACAGACCAGGGTCCAAATCACCAGGCTTGATACCAGAATACTGAGTCAGGTAATCTACTACCTAGAAATAAAATGTTATGTTATATAATCTGTCAAATTTAAAAATTATCAGATATCCCTAAAGAGTAAGAAGGTAAGGAAAAGAAATGACATGCCATGTCTGACCTTTGAACCTATGCAGCTGCTGCAGACCAAATATCAAGTCTTTGATTAATTGTTGCTGAGAAAATTAAGGAAACTTTTTTATCCATAAGCCTGCATGACACTTGCCATTCACAATAAATTACCTGGATTTTTCACTATGGCTACAAAAAGATATAGGAGAGATATAATAGTTTGAGTTAGTTAATCTTAATGCCCAAACACAAGTAACAGGGTATTCTGTTTGGTTGCATGTCTGTATGTCTACTATAGTTTCCAGGTGATAATTTAATAAGAGAGAATTTCTAAATTGCATGTTATTTTAAATTAATAAAGGGTCCATTGATTGGTAAATGTCAATACATTGAAAAGAAACCATACCTGTTCTTGAGTACTAATGTAGTCATCAATAAATGGTTCACCAATCTGGTCACCTTGTCTAAAATTAGAAGAGACATTTATAAAAGTTGAAGTAATAAACCTTTTTAAACTCATCTCATTCAGATTTATAGACACCCAAACAAAAAGAAACTTCTGTGTAATGTTTGTTATGAACTTGAAGCACAGGAGTGCAAGTAATCTTCAAGTTAATTGCTTTTATTCTCTTGGCATGATATGATAATATTTCTTATAAGTTGGAAAAAGCAAATTCTACTTTTATAATACTTATACAATCATAGGATTTGATTAATTCTGCTAATAAGATAAATTAGAGCCTTTTAATTTATTAAGAAATGACAAGGAATACTAAAAGTTATCACAAGCTTTATACTGAGCTGTAGATTGGAGAGAAAAAAAACTAGAGTCCAATTATCTCCCTTAGTCTTTATTATACTGAATAAATTCTTCCGTCACAAAGAAGTTTGGTGCAGATAAATTTAACTGTATGTTAAACACTTCATACATACCCTCTAATACATGTAATTCTAGCTGCAGTTAGGTGACTTGGTTTTATAGTCGATTTTGTACCATCACTTCTTAATTCAGATTCTTCCTAAAAACAAATGTAGAGTAAAATTTAACTAGGAAAAACTGTTTTAGCGCACTAAAACTGATGTCTCCCCTTCCTTAAATAACACAAGTTCAACCTTGAGGTCAAAAGGTCAAAGTCACAATGACATACATTGTACAACAAATTGTTTAATTATTATACATCTACATTCTAAAGCCCGATGTGAAAGGATAAAACGTTATGGCCTGGAAAGCTTTGCATGCCAAATTAGCATTTATTTGACATTGTAGTCACAGGTCAAGGTCATTAACGTTAGTGACACATTGTTCCCATGATGACACATTATCATGTCAAAAATCAAAGCTTTTTGTTTAAAGGATTAAAATATATATGACCCAGACATGTTTAATGTAAAAATAGCATAAATTTTATCTTGAAGTCAAAAGTCAAGGTCATATGAAGGTCATTTTGGTAGGCGACCCATCATCTCATGGTGATACTTGCACATGTCAAATATTATAGACCTATGTCAAAGAACAAAAAAGTTACGACATAAGACACACTTTACATGTAAAATTAGCATTAATTAAACCTTTAGGTCAAGGTCATATGAAGGTCATTCAGGTTAACACAAGATCTTCCTATGGTGATACATCCACATGCCAAATATAAAAGCCCTATGTCAAAGAACAAAAAAGTTATGGCCACTTTGGATGTAAAATTAGCATTAATTTGACCTTAAGGTTAAAGGTCAAGGTCATATGAAGGTACACATCGTTTCATGGTGATTCATTCACATGTCAAATATTATAGCGCTATGTCAGAGAACAAAAAAGGTATGGCACAGACACAATTTCCATGTACAATTAGCATTAATTTAACCTTTAGGTCAAAGGTCAAGGTCAAACGAAGGTCATTCTGGTACGCGACACATCGTCTTATGGTGATACATCCAAATGCCAAATATCAAAGCCCTATGTCAAAGAACAAAAAAGTTATGGCCCGAAACACTTTGAATGTAAAATTAGCATTAATTTGATCCTGAGATCAAAGGTCAAGGTCATATGAAGTTCATTCTGGTACGCAACACATTGTCTCTTGGTGATACATCCACATGTCAAATATCAAAGTCCTTTGTCAAAGAACAAAAAAGTTATGGCCCGGAACACTTTGGATGTAAAATTAGCATTAATTTGACCTTGAGGTCAAAGGTCAAGGTCATACAAAGGTCATTCTGGTATGCGACACATCGTCTTATGGTGATACATTCACATGCCAAATATCAAAGCCCTATCTCAAAGGATAAAAAAGTTATGGCCCGGACACGCTTTGTATGAGAAGAAGAAGAAGAAGAAGAAGAAGAAGAAGAACTGACACAAAAACAATATGTCTCCCCCTTCTGGGAAGGGGAGACATAATAAAATGCATAAAAAATTTACAAAAAACAAAAAATGTCCAAAAGACATTCTACCCAACCTTGCATACATGTTCTTTTCATCATTGAAGGTACATGTAACTTCAACCTAAAAGTACACCAATTTGGGATGGACAGACAAATGGATGAACAGAACTATTTTCCATAGGAGAGGCATAAAGATGAGCAATTTCAAAAACCTGTTGACCAATCAAAGGGGTACAGAACACCTAAGGGAAATAACTCTTAATTATCACTTGAACTTTTTAATCAGGCACATTTATTCAAAGAAATCAAGCTTCTCAATAATCAAAATATGAAATGTTGAAACTCAATTATAATCAATAAAAATTTCCCAAGAAATCCATGGCTCAATTTTCTTAAGATTTTGCAACTTTATTTCTTTGACTTAAGTTCACATTTTTGCAAAACTTCAGGAAAATTAAACGACACAATTTTATTCTAGCCAAAGTGTTGGGTAGCCCCTTAAATGACTTTACATGCAACATTTGGATTATGATTTTATAACATTGACAGAGGTATTTTTCAATGAATATTAATATACCTGATTAAGAGAAACAAATTCTGCATCCAGTCCGACAAATTCTTTAGCCTGAGGTCTTTCCCCATCACCTAGTGATGTAAATGTTATCTTCCTCCTTTCTGGGGGCACCAGGCAATTGTCTTCAAAGAGTAATTCCTCTGATATGGGGTTTTTAACTGAAAAATAAATTAATGTTGGGTTAAACAAGCAGGGTTCCAGCCAGGTAGACTACCTTAGGTCAAAGGGTCACTTTTAAAACACTCTCAAAGCATCTATACGTTGCCTTTTTGTCCATTTTTTCACTGACGTCACAGATGGCATGAATCCAAATGCATTTGTGAGTTTTACTTTTGCTAAAAAAATCTTTTATTGTCATTTAACAAGGAAGTCAAATTCCAATGTTTTTTTTTATCTTGTGAATACATCAATTACACAAATTACACAATAATAAACTACTTGAAAAAGATTCGCTTTTAAAATCTAATATTAAACAACCCTAATCATATCTTTTTTACATTTACCTTGAATATCATATGATTTATTCAGATTTTTCTTCACAAAGAAAATAGAGCAAGGTATCTTCCAATCCATATTGAAGTTTGTTGCCTCATGCTGTAATAAAAAAAGAAACAATGTACATGTATGTAGAATTTAAACCTTTACAGCTTATATGAAAACAAATCTTAAATTTTTATACATGGAATGTCTTTAAGTCTGTAATTCAAGTCTTGCAAAAATTGATTCAGGGTTAAAAAGAATTATTTAATTTTCAAATTTTGATCAGTCATACATATTCAGGCATAATTTTGAACTTCTATAAAAAGAGTAGCAATATTGAGTGTAAGGAAAAAGTGAAAAGAATGCAAATACACAAAATGTACCAGTAGTTTTATATATAGCAGGTAGGGGCAATTCCAGGATTTTATCTTAGGGGGCAGCATGAATTTTTTTTATGAGCGAGGCACCAATTTTTTAGGGTTTTTATCCAATAGATTATAGACAAAAAAAACATAATTTCTGACAGTTTTAGGGGGGTTTGCTCTTCATGCCCCCTCTAAATCCTAGTGTGGTAGGTTACCTTTTCAATTGGTGTGATGGAGAAATCATTCATCAGATACCACTGGGTACAAGTTACGCCCTCTTTCCTCTGATGGTACGTCTCTCCGACAAATATCTGACTGACGACAGTGTTTCCGTTCTTCTTGTCCTTGATGTGACCTATGGTGGCGTACAGATCGTAATACTTGACGTTGGGTTCCTCATTCTTAATTTTAGCCTGAAACAAAGAAAAAATTGCAAAAATTCCACACTGCAGTACTGATGGATATACATGTATTAAATGGTGGATTTTACAATGAAATCTAAGTTTTCCCTATCAAAATATGTAGGCTTGCACAACTGCAAATCTAAACACAATTATATTTCTTTGCAAATACTCCATTATTTTTTTAAGGTTAACTCATACAAAATCTGATAATACTCTATAAATAACAAGACAAATAATTTCAAAGTCAGTGAAAATTTTCTATTACAAAAATGTATAGTTTACTAATTGTTCACATTAAAAAGATTCAGGATAGATCCCTTTCTTAGATGCAGTGCCCAAGTTAAATTCATTAAGTAGCCTTACAAGTTTGCAGCAATATCATAAAATATATTAATTAATAGTATCATAAAATATATTAATTAATAGTATCATAAAATATATTAATTAATAGTATCATAAAATATATTAATTAATAGTATCATAAAATATATTAATTAATAGTATCATAAAATATATTAATTAATAGTATCATAAAATATATTAATTAATAGTATCATAAAATATATTAATTAATAGTATCATAAAATATATTAATTAATAACTTCTATTAACCTCCTCTGAGATTTCTTCTATATCCACTTTTCCATCAGGTTTCAGTTCTACCCTCAAGACAAAGGGTATCCAAACCAGATCAGGATCTTCATCAGGATTAATTTGCGGCACATCTCTTTCTCTGAAATATAAACAAATTTTGAACATTATTTTTTGGCAAAACCAAAAAGCAGTAAACATTTGTTCATGAAAATTGTTTGATATTTTACATTGTAGATTTTTAAACTTGTATTTGATTTATGGAGGCTGTGTTGGGTACCTATATTCCACATCTCATTATTTCGTACTTGTATGATTTGTATTTCCTTACAAAAAACAAATTGATTATCTTCATTCATGTCATCTGAAGACTTAAAGGACAAGGTATGATAAGGGCCCAATTTTGCCCCAATTCTGAAATTTTTAAAATGAGCTAAAAGTATGTGATATGTAGTTAAACTTTACTATATCAGCATTATTTTGCTTAAAGTCTTTCATTAGAACTGATCTGGATAGTTTAACCTCAGTTCAATTATTTTAAAAAAATGGTAAGTTAGGGGGCCAAATTTAGCATTTATCATATCTTGTCCTTTGTAGGGATCTAATTTTGTGAATTACTATTACATATGACATTAATCCCCTACAAAAATTTCTGCTTTTACAGAGAAAACATTCACATGTATTTATGTGTCCTTTTGCAAAAGACCTACCCCATCATATCACTCTCATGTCAAAACCTGCACCCCTTCCTTGTAAACGCTCTGCCGTAACGACACATCGTCACCATTTGTTGTGTTGCCATCATGTGACCCCCCCCCCCAACGCCTTATTTTTAAACATGGTCTTACCCCATCATATCACTCTCGTGCCTAAACCTGCATCCCTTCCTTGTACAGGCTCTGCCGTAACGACATATTGTCACCATTTGTTGTGTTGCCATCATGTGACACCCCCCCCCCAACGCCTTATTTTTAAACATGGTCTTACCCCATCATATCACTCTCGTGCCTAAACCTGCATCCCTTCCTTGTACACGCTCTGCCGTAACGACACATCGTCACCATCTGTTGTGTTGCCATCATGTTATATGACTGAGACGATCCTTCTTCTTCTCTCTTCTGTTTGATCAACTGTCAAAATATTGATAGAAATAATTAATGAGACTTACATTAAAAAGGAAGTAGATAAGGAATAGACATGAAAGTTAAAGACAGCATATAAGTTCTAACAAAACCTGTCAGTAATTATCATAGGCTGATTTTGTTAAACAGGAAGTAGGGGATCAACAGACCTGATATTGATTCCTATGGCATGGAACCCCATGCTGATGCTGCATATTAAATATCAAGAGGTTGTGATTAGAACTTGAAGAGAAAACTGTTAGGAAAATTATTTCCCTGCCTGCTCCTCCTTCAACATTCTCCATTTGGATTTCTCACTTTGTGAAATCTGGCTGAATACAAATTTGATCTTTGATCAAGAGTCAATTGCAATTGCAAGACAGCAAGCAGCAACCAATGTCCACAGCTGCTTGCTGTAATAATTTTGGACTTTTTAATTAACCTCTAATTTATGTAGGCTGTATAACAAACACTTATTCCACATCACATTATCTTCAATTTAAAGTAAATACAGCAAATTCTAGAACTGTTTTGCAAAAGAAGGGATTACTGACTTTCACTGTGGTTTCATTATAATTCGAGGGGTATAAATTTTCATGGTTTCACCAGTGGCCTTGATCAACCAAAAGGAATTTAATATTTATCTGTATAATGTAGACTTCATAACAATGAATTTAAGAATTCACATACTTATCCCTTTTCATCAAAAATGAAAATTGGTACCAACGAAAATAAATAAATACACAGTATTTTAGATTGCATAAGCACCTTTTGGCCAATTAAGCCATTAGAAAAAGTAATTTATAGTTTTAATGCCACTATAAACAGTGTGTCTTTAAATTGAAATTTTGAACCATTTCATAATTGTTTTACCATCTGCTGTATTTTCCAGAATTCCTGGTCTCTGATGTTCTCCATGCCACAGTTTAATGCCAAGATGTCGGGTATATTCTTTATCACTTTGGATTGCATCTGTAAAAACATTTCAACATAGGGTTATAACAAATATTTTGTAGGAAGAATTCACAGGCGAAATATTTCTGGTGGGGAAGTTAAGCATCCGTCATAAAAATTATGTAAAAATCTACATGAATATTTATGTATGTAAAACAGTAAAACAGAAAATGCTTGCAAGATGCATTTGTTTCTTTATATATTTAATTCAAATTTTGTTAATTAAAGTTACATGTAAATCTGATCTATCAGCATAGACATTTATGTATGCCTTGCAAAGGACACCCAACATCAATTACTGTACATTTACAAATGGCTACAAACCTTAAGGGGGTACAGAACACCTAGGGGAAATAACTCTTAAATATCACTTGAATGTTTTAGTCAGGCAATTTTAAACAAAGAAATCAAGCTTCTCAATGATCAAAATATGAAATGTTAAAACTCCATTATATTCAATGAAAAATTTCACAAGAAACCTATGGTTTGATTTTCTTAAGATTTTGAAATTAAATTTATGTGACTACAGTAAATATTTTTGCAAATATTCAGGAAAATTAAGCGACACAATTTTATTTTAGCCAAAGTGTTCGGTACCCCTTAAATGAAATTTCCTGCCAAGTACATGTATTATTGACCTAGCAAAGGCACTTCATTTTGAACAGATTGGACAAGAAACTTATGAATAGTAAGTCCCATCTTTGCAAGTATCATTATCTGCAAGTCTAGCTTTCTGCTAATACCATCTCAGGTTCAACAAAAACTTGTCTACAAATTTCTACTAAAACTGCCTTATAACCTATACTACTTACATGTGGTTGGTATTTTTCACATGAATTGCACCAAGCTTGTGTATTCTGTTCTAACGAAAGGCTGTGTTTCACCACCTCGGCAAATGTGAATCTCACAGGAGGCTTATTATGACCTACAAAAAATTAGAGATTACTACAGCATTTTCAATTATAACATGTCCATTAATTGAGGGTACTTTTTACTGCTCTTTTGTTTTTCTACTCTGCAGAAAGGAAAATGAAACTAATAGTATATGGTTTAAGGACTGATGGACCTTCACAGTATTTGCTCTATATTGTAGCCAGGTACAGATTAAAAATCTGTAACAAAGAAAATTGTCCCAATTCATTTAACAGGTAGTGACTAAATCAAACTACTAGATACTTGACCTGATGCTAATACTGCATGAAGATCAAGAGTGTTGAGAAAACTGTAACAAAATTTTCCCCACCCACTGCTTACTTTGTTCGCCATTTACCATTTTAAAACTAAATAAAATCAATTCCATAATGATGTTAGAAATTCCATAATCATCGAGAATTTAGATGTGGAAGGTTTCTCTTAGTCTACAGGTAAAAAATTGCAAAAGGTTGATCATCAATTGCACATGCAATTACGCTGAGAAATTTTTTTTCTCTAGAGGTGAGAAATATTTTTCCACACTTGGTTGAGAGGTTGATAGATCGGATGAAAATTAAAGAATATGTAATCTAACCTACCTGGAGGTGAGCAGTCAGGATAGTGAAGATTAACTATTGTCGTATCTGACACCTTCTCCATGTCCTGTCCACAGCGACAAGTCAGTGTTGTGTGTGTCCTCATGCCGAATAAGTTAGAGATAATAGAGCATTCTTCAAACCTGGAAAATAAAACAATAACAAGTCAATGTAGCATTTGTTCTCCAGCCAAATAAAACAGAGCATTCTTAAAACCTTATATACAAAAATAGAAAGTCAATGCAGTGTTCAATATAAAAAGTCTTTATTTTCTGTTTCTGTGCAAGTAGTTTTGAGATTTCAGTACCAATTATTGTAATTTTTGAAAGTGGGATGATCCAATTTTTTTTTTCACAAACTGTAAATATTCAACACTATTGCTAAACAATTACTGTTGTCTGAAACATCAAAAAATTAAGTGCCAAAAACTTTGAAACAAAAATGAAATACAGATATTTCATTCAATGGCCACACTAATTTTTTTTTCCGAAGCCTACCTTTCTTCCTCTAAGTTAACAGACTGGTCAGGTGATATTGACTCCTTGTCTTTTTCATCGTCATCATCTTTCTTTCCATCACTTTCCTCTCCATGTTCCTTTCCTTTCTTCTTCCCCTTTTTCTTCTTCTTTTTCTTTGATTTTGGGGGTGTGGTCTCGACGGATGCTTTGTCTTCAGGTTTGCTCTCTTCGGTGTCGTCTGCTGTTGATTCTTTCTTTTCCTCAATGAGAACTTTGACTCCAGCTTCCTGCAAGGATAAAAGATACACAAAATTTTAACAAGAATTTTCTCAATGAAAATTTTCTCAATTCAAATAGACTCCAGGATATATATATAGCCTTTGATTTCAGCCTTCAAAAGGAAAACAAATTTATTACATACATAAATTACCATGGTTGTCTTTCCACATCCATGTATTTTATCGTTTTGACAATTTCCAATATGGTACAGTGTTTTACCTAAAATAATGCATATCTAAATTTTTCATGGATTTTTTGGACACCAAAATGTTCTCAGATGGAGGCAAACATGCATAACTAGCAAACATGTGATTTACATTTTTACTTGCATTGGTACAATTGTCATAATTTTAAAACCCATCAAATATAATACATATAAAGAACGGAAAAACTTACAGTGTGAACTTGATGGAAAATAAATCGACTCCAGCTCTGAATGAGACGTAATAGATTAATTCTACTTTCGTTTTCCTCGTTCTCTGATAAGACTAGTCCAAGGGCTGTAGCCTCCGGAATAGTCCTGAATGCCCGTAAAAAGTTGGTGGCCTGGCAGGTTTGTCCCTTCTGTGAGTCTAACATGTGGAACAGGAAACCCAGCTCACAGGACAGACAGAATTCTTTCTTACAGAGATGGTTCAACAAGGCAACTCTTAGGGGTTCTATGTAGTACAAAACCTAATAAAAACACCAAAAAAATTAAGTCAAAAAGAGAAAAATAGTGATCTATAGTTATTATGGTTAAACAACCTGTCTTTAAAACAGAATATATCCATGTGGATTAAATCTTGTGTTTTCTGTTTTGAAATGTGTTCACGAGGTCTTATATTTGTGCATTGTTTGCTTTATTGACATTTCATATTGAAATCAATCTTCATGGTTTTTTTTTTTTTTTTGTTAATATAATATAGATGACTTAAAATTATCAAAAATTAAAATCCTGGCAAAGATTTTCCTTTTACAGTATAAAGGGTGATCAATTTTATTGGTATCAGATTGATTACCTTGAGTGGAAAGCTAACCTTAGATAATGGACTGACAACTTACAATGAATCCCTGGTGAAAAGGTTTGTCAACAGAATGCATATCATTTGATAATTTGAAAGAAAATAATTACTTTCTGAGGAATCAGCTGTTATTCAAATGTAAACTTAGAGTGTGACGGTCAAACAAAATGAACATCCCAATTTGAGACATTAAAATGAAACATATTACATCAATTCAAAATAACTTACCTGCAGCATGCAATTACAATAAGCATTAGGTATTCCTGTCTCGAGCCCAGCGAAGTGTGTTTTGTTGTAATGCCGAAAGTCGAAATCTTCAAGTCCTAACTTTGAATATTTCAAGTCAACTTTTTGGTATCTCTTAGGTACCACAACAAATGGATCATCTCCTAAAAATAAAACATGTGGTTAAACTTATGCAAAAATGATTTAATTTTAACAAATCATTGTTGTAATCTACACTTTACTTAGGTCTAAAATATCTCTCTGGTACTTGTCCTACCTTATATCAACAAGTTTTAATTCATCCATTTACAATATTAGGGAAAATGCATTTTATTTTATTTCATTAGAGATATACAGGTTTCACAACTGTAAGTGATGAGATACAGATTTTTATCACATCGAGATAGATACATGTATTTGTCAAATTAGGAAACGAGCATTTGCGAGTTTCCTTTCACAAATATCTAATGAGTGTGATAAAAACCTGTATCTCGTCACTTGTTGTTGTGAAACCTTTTTCTCTAACTGTCTAACCTGAAAGTATAGGCCCAAAATTACACATTTAATTATAACTATTATAGGAAAATAATCCTACATATTTATTGTTTAGCAAACATGTGAAAAAAGTAGTCAAATAAAAAAGTACCACCTTTTTATAATAAATTTTAATTAAAAAAAGACAACAAAAAACGTTTTAGTGCATTTTTTAAAATAGTTTGTTTGTCTTTTTATTCAAGCGAGATCAACAGGTGTTCAAACAAAATTAAGCACGCTTTCCACGAGATGCGTACCTAACTGTGAAGTCTCGCACGGACAGCCAATCAAATTTCTTGAAATTGAATATCACATCGTGCGGAGTGTGATCCGCAAAATAGTCTCATCTCGTAAGAACTAGATAATATTACACAACAGTTAGAGAAATACTTGTCCATGCAGTTAGTTAAGAATTTTTCAATCAAGATGTAAATGCCACCAAAAGGTTTTGAAACTTGCAACAGATAACTAACTCTTCCACAGCACAGTAAGATTATGCTTGTCTGAAGTACGATGAGTTGATTTGTGTGGGTTTTTTTTACAATCTATTGAAATAAATAATGTGAACATGGTCTTTCAGATTTGATTGCAACTCGGACATGTAATTGTCTAAACCTAGACCTTTTATAAATAGAGAAAGACCATCACACCTTTAAAAATACTAAACAAACCTCTGCCAATTGGTGATTCAGGCACTGACTTTCCTTTCTTGTTTCCCTTCCCATCATCCCCCATTCTATACGGAATCTGGTTTACGCTGCCTGACCCCTGTGGTACCTTAGCATATCCTACATTGTGTTGGACTTTCATGCTTCGTAAAATCTCATTATCAACAGGCATTGGCTTCCTGTTGAACAAAATTATTTTTTGTTACTGTGGTTGCATTATTTTTAGTGGGTGTCAATTTTTGTGGTTTTAATGGGTTGCCTTGACCCACAAAATTTGATCCTCAATGGAAAGGAAATTTAACATTGATTTGTATGCTGCAGACTTCAGAACCACGAATTTAAGAATCCACGAACTGATCCTGTTTCCTGTTTCGTCAAACCACGAAAATTGGTACCCACGAAAATAAATGAACCCACAGTATTACAAAATTTGAGAACTTTTCCAGAACTTAAATGATTTCAATATATTTGTAAGTTTTTGTCAATACATGTATAAATGGTATTATACATGTAATTTGTGCTATTCTAACAATATGATCAGCATTTTGTTTTGAAAATAATATTAATTAAACATCATTTAGTAAGTATAATTTGAAGATGCGAGATGGTTGGGTGAATTATACAATGTTTTTTGGGGGTGGAGACTTGAGTATGACTTGTTCTAATTAATGAACCAATATAATCATGATAATACCACTAGTTCTAATTTATGACCTTATGACCTTACCTGTAGACATTCTGCATCAGATTTTCTGGCCAGTCAGACAGGAGTTTTCCATTCTGAGGATAACACATAGGTATCACAGAGTAAGGGGTCATCTCATCATTGATATGCATAAACTGTAGATGCTCCATCTGAAATACAAGATAACGAAAAATTTGTTTAATTACATCAAAAATTAAACAAGTATTGCAAAACAATACATAGTCCCCTACTGGCCTCATATTTCAGTCACTGGTAAAAATTTGTCAAACAAATGAAAACCTAAACTTGATCAGTTCATAATCTGAGAGGAATGATTAAAAAGTGTAGAAAATAAAATTTCAATGGATTTTTCAAAATTCAAAGGGCCATAACTCAAAATAAAAAAACAACCAGTCTGTTTTGTTTGTTTGTTTGTTGGTGTTTAACGCCCTTTATTGACGCACCTGGGTCATGTAGGGTGGTAAGTTTTAGTGGTGGAGGAAACCGGAGTACCCGGAGGAAACCACCAACCTTGGGCAGGTAACTGACAAACCCAATCTAATACAGTTGGGAAAGTCCTTTTTTTGTTTAATACAAACGGGACTCGAACACAAGCTGAGAGGTGATCAGCTAGTGATCAATATAGTGTGGTATTTAAACCAGCGCCTTAGACCACTCAGCCACCCAGGCCCCTTAAAAAGGATCAGAGCCACAACCCCCCATATTTGGCCCTGTTAATAGGCAGATATCAAAATGGGTTTGTTAAATGACAAATTTTAGGCAAATACCTGGCAGAAACTGTAAAAAACAAAAATACCCATGTAACAGCAAAAATGATGTAAATCTCATGTAATAATGACATACTTGAAAAATATCTTTGTAGTCAACCAATCAAAAGCCTTCTTTATTATATAGAGTGTAATTATAACTTTTATTTGTTCAATCACTATATACCCTTTCAATATTTTAGTCTCACAGTGTTGCATAAAAAGCTATCAACTGAAACCATTTATTAATCCTGAAGAACCTGAAAGGTCAATAGATATTGCATTTATTTTAAAAGGAACATTTTGTGACAAACATTTCTAAAATCTGTTGAAGCAAAACATGGCTGGATTTTGTTTGAAAAGTAACTTAATCCTGATTTGAACTCTACTTTTATTGACCATGTTGACAGGTTATAAAACAGTCTTAAAAATATATGTGAACTTAGAGGCCATTTGACACTTACAGGGTCAGCGAATTCTGTAGGATTGGGAAAGCTGCTGAATACAGGATTATCTCCTGAGGCAAACTCATGCAAATAACCTGTAAAATACACAATGTATATCGAAATAACAAATATTTACATGAAACAACACTAAATTCAAGCACAAGTGTTTCCTCAGATGCTGATGGCCTACTTTACACAAAATTGTTGGTTTTGAATAATTTTTTATGCAATGTGTTATTCTACTGTTTAGGGTACTTATTTTCGCAAGGTATTTATTTTCACAGATTTTGTGGTCAAGCATTTTTTGTGAAATTAAATACCCGCGAAATGAAATAAATTGTGTGAAATGAATAGAATAATGAGCAGAATTCATGAAATTAAGTACCTGCAAACTTGAGTGAAATCGTAAAATTGTGAAAATAAGTTCTTGCGAAAATCAGTATGTTTACAGTATCATGAATAAAACACTTTGCTATGTTTATGTCTATGTTAAATTGTATAATTAAGATTGTCAATACTAGGCACAGTGATTTCCTTCATAAAAAACATAGTATCTTACATGTATCTTGCATTATATGCCTCATAAAAGTTCCTCCAAAATGAGGTTCAAATAACTCTTGCAACTTAATGCTATAATCCTCAGGGCTGTTCCATTTAAATTGACATGGGAAGGGGGGGACGCCGTTTTTTTATTTTTCTCTTGGTGGGGGGTGTAAATGCATTTTTAAAATGTTGGTGGGGGTATCTTTGAAAATTTATTTTATGTTGGTGGGGGGTCAAATTTGATTTTGAAAAATTCATTACTCCTGGGATACTTGGAGCTTTATTAAATTTTGGTTCAGTGTGGTTTTTCAACTGATTTTCGTGTTTTTCCAAGAAACGGTGCCATTTTCGTTCGTTTTCCTAGCGCAATGGATAATATCCGAGGCGTTCCAAACAGACGGAAGTTAGCCTGGTTCCCGGTTTCGGTATCGTCGCTCATCATACCTATACCAGTATACGCGGAACCAGACGAATTACACATGGCTGACATGAGTGTGGAGGACGTAGGCCGTTGGCTTCAATCCAACGGCCTAGCATGTTATGTTGATAAATTTAAAGGTAACGAGTCTAATCAGGTATCACCCCAGACTAGTCCCTATCACAAGAGTGTTTAAAAGATGAAAACAATAGACATTTTTACCATTTAAGATCAATACATCTCGTCAACCAGTCTGACAACAACAGGCAGTGTCACGACAAGCCAAACTGTTGTGAGAAGTCTTTTTTTTTTGTAAAATGCCAAGAAAACTGTTTGAGCATTGAGGCTAAAATCTGTCTGTTCAAAATAAATCCATGAGCCCCATGGCATGTATAATTTCTGGATTTTTTTCTCCCTACCTCCTGTACCCCCCCCCCCCCCCCCCCCCCCCCCCCCCCCCCCCACCACACACACAGGCTGTCGTTAGTTAATTCGATTTTGGATATTTTTCAAAAGTGCTTTAATTGGAAATGATTCAATCAGAGGTACGTATATTTCAATATCTATCTTACTTTCAAGAGGTTGTAAGATGTCATATCCAATAAATGATGTCTGCCCACGCAACCTTTTTCTTGTAAACGAAACCTTGGCCTGGGGATAAAGGGTGGTGGGAAGAAAATGTATTTTCTAAGGAGGGGTGCTGCCCAATTTTTTTTAAAAGTTGGACTTAGTTTTTTTTTTGCCCAAAAACTGCAGGTGTGGATATGCAGACATTAACCCATGTTCATTTTAAGTATTGTTCTTGTATAGAAATAGGACCATTCATAGATAAATAAAGGCTGGTTGCTTGTCAAAAAGGCAGGGGATGCTTGAGCCGAAACAATTCATGGAAAGTTTATTGATCGATTGATTGTTGGTGTTTTAGCGCCCAAGCATCAATATTTCAACTATATTCAGGGGAAAAAGTTTTGATGTATCACAATACAATTGTACAATAGTTGACGATACTATACAATAATAGTCTTTCAGTGAGGTTAATGTTATACAATTAATGACTTTTGATGAGGTTTACCCCAGTAAACATGGTAAAGTTAAAAGTACAAAATGTAATGTTGTCTCCATGTCCAGTCCATACATTTCAAAATTTATGTCCAGTGTCTTTCTACAAAAGGGATTTGTAAGTGTGGTATTTTTAAAAAGCTTGTTATATTTCCACAGACAATAAGAAATATTCTCATGCGGTAAGTATGGGTCAAATTTCATTTTCCATGGGTAACAGGAAATGGGAATTATCGTACATTGATTATAGAGCCCTGTTTAGGAAACAAAATAAAAAAAAAACACTCAAACTGGCTTGACAACTGAAATAGAAAACAACAAAACAAACATATTCATTTTATTAAGATATATGCACAGTACATATAAAATGAAACACAGATTCACAGTAAAACATAAATAAAAATAAACTCATTCCATATCAGTGTGAAGACGTACGCAATATGGAATTGAATTTTAAAATTTTTTTCCCTTGGTGGGGGGGTATTGAAGGAATCAATAATATGTTGGTGGTGGGTGTGAAAAGATTTTTTTTTATATTGGTGGGGGGGTCTTGAACAAAGTGCGTCCCCCCCCTCCCATGTAAATTTTAATGGAACAGCCCTCAGACCACACTTAAAGAGTGTACAAACCTGAAGAGTCACCAAATGCCAGGATTTGACATGTCTCAGAGATGTCAAAGCAGGTTAGGTAGGCTCCATGTGTATTCACTGGGTGCATTGATAATGGTGTTGGCGCTAAAGAATTGGTATCAATAATCTGAAACTGTCCTGCCTGCGTACAGAAAGAGAAACAAAATTGTTACAACTATGTCAACTGTGTTTTTTTTCGGTATTGGTCATTACTGATCAGACAGATCTTCAAACCAAAGTACAATTATTATAAATAAGTTTTTTTTTGCATTTGCTACAGTGAACATTACAATACTGTTAATATCAGGGATGTTCCAGAGTAGGAATAAAGGTACTTACATTTAAATTTGTTTGTAGTATTGTTAATTCTCATTCATGTACATAGCTTAATAATAGGAAAATATTATTAAAATTCTATGAATTTTTGAGTAAAATAATAAGTACAGAGTTATCTGTCTGTCTGTCAGTCAGTGGCATTTATTCCTTAAGTATCCCATACAAATGAGTAGAAAAACTTGTCTATATATCTTTACCTGTGAGACAATCATGAGCTTATTATTGTAGATGTTCATAAACCTCAGGAACATGGGGTCCATTATGATCTGTAGCGGGGCCATGGCTCGCATCACTCTCATGTCATACACCATTAGATGTCGATCTACCATCATCTGGTTTTGTCTGAAATGTGAAAATAATAAAGTCAGAGAATTTTACAACTTATTATTTCAGATTAATATTAAATTCTTGTATAGAAATCTTTATTTTGATTTGCTTAAACAACATAACCTGGTGTTTTGCAACTTCACACTGTATTGCCTGATACATCAAAACTTGATGGATACGGTCAAAACCCATTGATTTTTATTTTCATAACAAAAGAAAATGATGTATCAACACCCTTTGTATAATCCAGTGGGTGATGATAGATTATTTTCTTTTGTTATGAAAATGAGAATTGATGGGATTTGACTGTATCCTTCGGGTTTTGATGAATGAGGTAATACGGTGTGAACCCGTAGTGTCAATCAGTTACCATTGGGTCACATGGTAATCTTACGCATTAATGAGATTTTCCTCTTGATATCTCATGTTTTTGCCATTTTAATGCATCTTACTATAATTCCATAAATCTATACCAATATCCCCTAATTAATGATTGACCCAACAATTTGAAACCTTGTCAAAAATCAAACTCTATCTCAATAACAACCATTTCACTCTCAAGTAAGCTTAGACAAAGATATAGGGTCAAGTTCCTATTACTGGCCTTTAATAGTTTACATAAATTTTGGGTTTTTTTTTTTTATGATGAGAAATAGAAAAATGTTTCTGATTTTTATGACAAGCATGCATGAATGCAACTTTTTTATAGCTTTATACAAGACCATGAGAAAAAAATATTTTTACCATGTACTAGAAAATGTGTCTATGAGCCACAGGATGGCCCTCTCGTTCTTGAAATATCATTGACCTCAATGTGCATTACCTGGGATATGGACCTTTAACAAGAAATTGATCAAAAGTGTTCATGTGTAAAATATAGGTCGCTGTGACCTTATTTCTGGTGGGTGGTGCCATGTTACCAGGACTCATCGAAGAGTGAAATATTATTGACCCCTAACATGTAGTATTCAAGATATGGACCTTAACCAAGAACTTAACCAAAGTCATTCATGCATAAATTATAGGTCACAGTCACCTCATTTCTAGTGGATGGTGTCACCTTACCCAAGACACATCTAGTGGTGAAATATCATTGACCCCCAACATCTAGTATCCAAGTTATGTACCTTAACCAAGAACTTAACCTAAGTCATTCATGCATAAAATATAGGTCACAGTGACATAATTTCTAGTGGGTGGTGTAGCTCTACCCAAGACCCATCTGGTGGTGAAATATCATTGACCCCCAACATCTAGTATTCAAGTAATGGACCTTAACCAAGAACTTAACCAAAGTGTTATGGACAGACGTACGGACGTACGGATGGACAGACAAGGGTAAAACTATATGTCCGATCCACATACTTGGTCGGCCCATAAAAATGTTAAAGGGGAAAAACAAAAACTTTGAAAACCTAAAATGTCCCTAGGACAAAAATAACTAAATTTAACAAATCTTTCAGATTCAAATACAATGGAATCATCTACATACATGTTTACATGTATTTTTGATTAGTTTTCTCATGTTGCTAGAAAGAATCAATGACTGATATCTTTACTAGGGTTTTTTTCTGACTAAAGGCACAGGGACTTGTTACGAAAAAAAAATTAAATATCTCTATATAAAAAACCACAAGGGAGGAATCTCCATGTCATAATACCGCATACTGCATTTTTTCAATCTCATTTTAAACTATCTATTCATTCGTATTTTTTGGTAAAACTGGTGTGCCTTTGAAGATAAATGAATATATTTTCAGGATATCTACTTCATTATTCACTTACTTTTATTTAAACTTCACTATGATGACACTTTTTGTGAAAATTTACTCGTGCGAAAACTCCTTCCATATTTTTTACGACCCAATTCTTGATCTGCGATTTGATTGGTCAATAAGTAAGTGAGGTATTAATTTCTTTTCCGAGAATCGGAGCACCGTAATTTGATTGGTTAAGATGCGGTGCTCTGATTCTCGGAAGAGTAAATAATACCTCCAACTACTTATCGACCAATCAAATCGCAGATCAAGAATTGGGTCGTAAAAAATATGGAAGGAGTTTTCGCGCAAGCAAATTTTCACAAAAAGTGTCATCGTAGTGAAGTTTAAATAAAAGTAAGTGAATAATGAAGTAGATATCCTGAAAATATATTCATTTATCTTCAAAGGCACACCAGTTTTACCAAAAAATACGAATGAATAGATAGTTTAAAATGAGATTGAAAAATTGCAGTATGCGGTATTATGACATGGAGATTCCTCCCTTGTGGTTTTTTATATAGAGATATTATTTTTTTTTTCGTAACAAGTCCCTGTGACTAAAGGTGCATATATAGTCAAGTCCTTTGCTAATCTATATCTACATTATATGCACAAGACACTAGCAAGAAGTAATCTACAACATAAAACTACAAACATATGCCTAAAGTATTCTATCACTTTTTACAATAATTTAATGAAAATATAATTTTTTTAGATCACAAATTTATTGACTTAGCATGTGGATAAACTGTACAAATTTTAAACATACTACGATTTTGACTTTATTACTAACGAACAAACCTATGGGAAAAATCCAAGTCATGCAAGTGACAATATAGTTTAGGCATATGTCTGTAAAATCTTTAATCTACAAATGAATGTATACAAACCTAGCAGAAAATCCACAAGTCACTAGTAAGTTACCCTGGAGATCAAAATCTGATAGAGTTCCATTGTGAGCATCTAAGACATGCTCAGCTCTTAGTGTGCGGGGATCATACAGTCGAACCTGAATTCAAAATATGATTTTATTGCAAATTCAGTGAAAATATATTTATAGTATACTTGAGAGGGTCAGTTTCTTCGAGATATTTTATAACAAAAAATAGTCACAAGATGATAAACTCAAGCCCAGTCGACTTGTCCCACTCTATCTTCATAAAAAATTTCAAATGTTGAAAACACCATGTACACAGTTAATATCCTTGGTGCTGGTTTTTGGCTTCCTTGTTAAAACTTTTTGGTAGAGTATGTCTAATTCCACAATTTTGACTTTGACATTCTCAATTATTTTGCTTCTCATGCTGCTGCTGATGTGAGGATACTAATTGAAATATGCATTTACAGCAAAATCCATTGGTTCATTGTACTATAAACATCTCAAACAAAGCATGTACTATAAGCAAAACAATCTATACCTTTCCATGTGTATCTCCTGCGCATATAAACTTGTTGGAACTTCTAAAAATAGCACACCCTGGTTCAGCTACATCAACCTGTGTAAAGAAATCACATTTCAGTTCATTAGATATTCTTCATAATTTTTATCTTTTAAACAAATCCAAATACAAAATCATATAAAACAATTCAGGTTTAAAATACATGATGTCTATTTTTTTCAACAACCACTTAATTATGAAATGAATATTAGTAGTAAAATTTGAAAATTTGTGTTTGTTCATACCTGAACTTAATGTGTGTGTGTTTGTGTACAGGTAAGAGATAACAGCATACCTCCTTTATAAAAAAAATTGCTTAAACCTGGAGGTTGACCTTATTTGTGATGGATTGATATATGAACAAACAGACATGAAAACAAACTACCCTCCTACTGTTGGCTTATTTAAAGTCCTAAAACACTCTGACATATGATTACAATTGTTTTCTTGAAAAAATACAAATGACAACAAAGTTCCAGACAATAAATTTTGTTACGCCTGACGCGCGTTTCGTCTATTCAAGACTCATCAGAGGCGCTCTACCAAAAATATTGAAAATGCCAAATACTGTATGAATATGAAGAGCATAGAACAGTTTAACCAAAAATACCAAACTGGGGAACCAAATTATTACTAAGATATTCAACCTATGTCTGGGGTAGGAAGAACCTTAGGGTTTAGACAATTTTGAAATTTAGACGGATAATTTAAAGCTTTGATGTATTCTCCAACTCAAAAGTGTTGGTGCCGGAGCGGGCTAACCTCGGGGAATTTAAACTCCACCAGCAGTGCTAACCTTCACGTGTGTTCGAAATACAAATGACAACAAAGTTCCAGACAATAAATTTTGTTACGCCTGACGCGCGTTTCGTCTATTCAAGACTCATCAGAGGCGCTCTACCAAAAATATTGAAAATGCCAAATACTGTATGAATATGAAGAGCATAGAACAGTTTAACCAAAAATACCAAACTGGGGAACCAGAACAAAGTGTAATAGGGCATTTTACAAAATTGTTGCTATAGTTACCTGTCTCATCTCCTGCATTGTATTGAGGTCAAGTTCAATGACCTTGGTCTGATGACCTCCCATCAGGACTGAAGCAGGGCTTGTCATTATCATACATTGCATCTCCTGCATGGCTGGTGACCTGAGATAAATTTACATATCATATATTACCTGATAAACATGTGAGCTACAAGTCTTCTTTGTATTTATATTTCCATCTCAGGGCTATTCCATTAATAATTCCATTTGGGGTGGAGGTGGAAGGCACTTGATAATTTTTATGATGGGTTGTGGGGTAAATTATGTAGACTTCCACTATAAATCCTTGTTATAAATTTTATATAAATTTGTGTGGGAATTGGGGTCTGGAAAAAAGTGCCTTTCAACCCCCCCCCCATGAAATCATTTATGGAAAAGCCCACAGTATACAAGAAGTAAAAAAAAAATCAGCATCAGGTACTATAAAGAAATGTTAAAAATAACAGGCTTCCACATCTTAGTTGGTATGAAAACTGTGACAACAATTATGCATGTAAGTGTATGTGTAAAACCTTTAGGCCCCTAAAAGTATGTGTGCTTCCAGATTCATGCCTGAAAAACTAGGGTAGGTAGAAAGGCATTTATTTTTTTTATTTACATTTTTTACCTTGACTGAATGTGGAGTATATACTTTTTTTATCAAGTTAAACAGTACTTAAGTATAAATTAAATGGCAATAAAGTCTAGGGTCGGCATGAAAAACTAGGTTAGGTGGGGAAACCAGAAACATACATATTTTTTTTATTTGACCTAAGAAGTATCAAGTGAACAGGAAGCATATGACCTAAGAGCATAAAATCACTTTACGCCACTTGCTTAGGGTTTTTTAGCGTGTGTCTTTAATGTCAGATGTTGGTTTGGTCTAAACAACCATGTTTTTCAGCTTCAGTGCACTTAGTTCTATAATATCCTTTTTGACCTCATTGTTGTGCATCATTTACGTGGTTCTTTTCATAAAAAATCTGTTATAGAAGAATTCAAAATTTTGTTATCAGTGTAAATTTCACCCAACCAAAATCCTTAAAAATGCACTAACAACAAATTTTACATTAAGATTTTTGTTAAAACGTATTGTAGTTTTGTCCCTACTTATAATTGAAGAGACTAAGCCCTCGTCTTTGTGATCCATTGAGTGTACTTCTAGTCAGAGACAGAATTCCTCGATCTGTGGGAATCATCTGGCGAATGTCTTCATTCATGTGTACTTGGAACGATGTGTATTTCTGAAGCTCTAATCCAGAGTACCCTGTCACATGACCCTGAAAATAAAGTCACACAGTTCTAAACATTTTTATCAATTATTTTAAGGAAATGTATTTACATGTACATGTATTTATTTATACATTGAATGCAATATTTTTGAGTTTTATTGGTGTGTAAAAGGGTGGACCTAAGCACATTTTTAATGAAGCGCGGTAGTGCTTCATGTTGAAAATGTGCACAAAGGTCTACGCTTTTACACACTAATAAAACTCAAAAATATTGCATTCAATGTATATAATTACATTCCGATAAAATATATTTAATGTTTGCACAGAAAATTGCACGAATGCATGGTTTATCTCTTTAAAAATTACTCTGCGCAAGTCGTTGTTAAGGTTGCACGTGCAAGTGAGTTTTATCGAGAAATAAAACTGCATTATTAACCAATCGAAACTGTCGTTATAAATAAGAATGTAATTATGTAATTGTAAACTACATGTAAAACTTTCTAAACTTTTGACAAATATACATGTATTTTTTGTTGATTGGGAAATGAACTTGATACTTATGTGAATTTCTCTCAAGTTTGCAGATTGTGAAGTGTGGCCTTTGAACCAGTCCCTCTTTGAGCTTACTTTTATCAAATTCTACAAAGGAGTCATTTACAGGCATGGGATATTGCTCTCCCTATACACAGGACAACCATTTTCGTCCCTTCTGAAAGACTAGCATCCTTCCTTGACTTTCCTCACAAAAGGTGTCATGAGAGAGTCAGAAAATTGGTTCATGAAATCTTCACCCTCAATCAGGATCAAACCACCTTTGTGTTTGTAGCCCAACACCTAAACTACTACACCACCAGCTCTCTTAATCAAATTTCTACATACCCCAGAGTTCCCCATCCACAGTACATCTTGTTTATCGAAGGTCAGGGCAGAGACTCCAAATCTGTCTCCCCCGTCCACCAGAATGCTACTCAGGTCATGGTACTCTGTGATTCCTTGCTCTCCTGGGTAAAATCCCTCCATTTGCTGTAAAAAAATCAAAACATTTCAAAGAAGACCAATGGGGCATACACAGTGATTTTGTTGGAATTTTTCAAAACTACCCCTGCCCTTTTTGGGGGGAAAATATGTCATTTTATGAGAATTAAAAAATTTGAAATAAGGCTCTTGATGTAAAACCTTCATTTTGAGGTAAAGAAGAAGCTACTCTTTGAAAAACTTTGAGAAAATGAATAGCATACTAAAGATACCAATCATTTTCCAAGCTAAAAAATATCAAATAAAATCTTTTTCTGCCTCAAACTATATCTTTTGGGAATTTTAAACCATTTTTTTTTGACAAATTGGGAAACTAAGGGAAAAAGCCTTATTTCAATGGTAAAAATAGGCAAACAAAATCACTATCATCATATACAAGACTATGGCCAGATACTTATCTGGGATGTAATAAATTATTTTAATGTGCATGCTGTTGACTATTCTGGCATCATTCAAAAAAATTATTTTTCATTTGTTCAGTTGTAATATACATGCAAGATCTTCTTTATCATGTACACTGTATATATGTAAGTGCAGTTTTTATGATTTCCAATTTCTTAAACAGAAAAGTGAACCAATGTCTGATTTCTTTGGGTTCATCAGAAATCCAAATGAGGATACAAATGTACATAACGTAAATAATAAACTTAACAATCCAGTTGATGTTGCATTGTCCTTTTTCTATTCTATTTCCAATATCCATTTTCAGTTTCAGAATGTTCAGGACATGTATGCATGTGTAAAGCTACTTTAAATGTTGTGTACTACATGTATAGTATACATGGTATAGTGCTAAATATTTTCAAAATCAATGGATGAATGGTACATGCATTTAAAGTATCACACCTTTGATCTTTATTTAAGGGTTGGGATAACATATACTTGTTTGTACTTGTCTTTTTGATGTTTTCTGTTCCTTGTTGAAGAAGGGGTCTACAAAAATGTACATGTGACTATTTCAGGACTGGATTTGAATTATATGCATTTTACTCAGTGATTTTTCTAGCGCTCGTCACTTTCGTCATTGGCGAAAAGATATTTTATTTGACGAAAAATTTTCAAACCAATTTCGCCACTTTAATTTTCAAAAATGTAGAAAATTTTCGTCCTTTTTTACGATAATCAGTTAAATCTTTCGTCATTTTCGTGTAATTCAAATTGACAACAGATTTTACTATGAAGCCCTATATTGATTTATGACCCAAGCTGTCTGCATAGACACCCGGAGGCCGGATATGTTTTTACAGTTAATTAACTGTTAATTGTTTAACTGAGTCATAATAACAGGTGCTTGACCATCACTGATTGATTTTGAAATCAATCATGAATGAAATATACCTGACCAATCAGGAGAAAGTTTATTTTTATATCAGCTGAAAAATATTGATTTGTTTGTCAACCCACGTGCTCTGACCATGTTGACCAAATGATAATTCTTGTGAAAAGATCACAAAAACTTAGAAGTAAATATAAATGAAAGGATTTACCTTCATGAAACTATTTTATTAAGAACATCCTGTAATCCAAAAACACCCTTTTTCATGCATTAAAAGGAGATCAGATGAAAAGAACTTTGTTTACATTTTTACGATCTCCTTCTTCTTCCTTTTATTACCCTCCTTAGACAGGAGCACCTCCGTTTCAGCGGAGGTTTGGTGGAGTTCCAATAATTTTGAGTTAAGAAATTGTTTTGTTTTGTTTAATAACCCTGAGCCATCTTAACACTAAACTAAATTTGTAGAGCTCCTTTATAGGAAATGAAGGATGTTCTGTTTTGTTGTCTGTATATTCCTCCTTTTAGGGACCACAAGTCACTTAACATTACCATTATGAAAATGGTATAACAAAAACAAAACTGCTTCTTCAAATGAGAAAAAAGAGAGACTTGATGTGTTCTTATAGCTTTCTATGAGCATGTTAAACTTGATGAGTAATACATATTTTCCCTTTATTTGTAAAAAAAAAGTGGTGGGGGTGTTATCATTTTGTTTTGCCTAAAATATTAAAGGCAAAGAATCTGCAGTACATTAAGTATGATTAAAAGGGGAAAATCAATTCAACAAATGTTTAGATATATTTTATTGAACATGATAATAACTGTTGTAATCTTTGTCCTGTCCATGGTACTGAAATTATAATATACATAGCTATAACCTGCACATATACAAATTCAAGTATTGGTATTTTTGTTTCAATTAACCAGACTGTCAGAAGCAAACATGGTTATGGATTATTAGGTCGCACATTTTGGTCGACCGCTAAAGTGACTAAAGCCCTCAAAATCCTGGAAAAAACCCTGATTTTACTTAGACCATGGGTCAACTGCAGAACCGTGAGAAGCACCTACTTGCCTCATTGAAGGCTAATGGGGGTTGTCCATTGTGGTTTTTCTAAATTTCCACTTGTTATGTGAGCTATGTCGTGTACGCTTTTTCTAAATCTCATTATTTTCTATTTTTTCAACTTACATTTTGATTGAATTGATCAGGCATCATGGGTGGATTCATCATGGCGCCAGGTGGGGGTTGGCCAAAGACTTTTCCTCTATTTCCTGAGGGGCCAACATCACCCATGTTTCGATTAAAATGTTCTGGCATCATCGGAGGGTTCATCATAGCTCCAGGTGGTGGCTGGTTCATCATATTTCCATCACCCATCCCTCCCTGCATGGGTGGAGGAGGGTAGCCATGTGGCATCTGCATTCCTTGATTGTGACCATGGTAATTCATTATTTGGCAGGATGAGTTTTATTTAAATTGATTCAGTGATGCTTTCTTTTGTTACATATTCTGTAAATATAGAATAAATTTTGAATGAAAAATGAAACAAGTGGGAAATTGAAACATAAGTCTACCTAAAGTAAGTGGCTTTTTCATTCCTATTATGCAAGTGCAGCAAAGCTCTTAACTTTACTTTACATATGCTGCCAAATGCCATGTTACTCAAAATACAATGGAAAACAAGAGGCTCCCAGGAGCCTGAATCGCTCACCTGGTCTTGATGTCAACCCTATGAAGACTTTTGTATAGCTAAATGAGCTGAATGTTTAAGCATGAAAAATCATTTCTCTATCTGCAATAGTTTTCATTCTAAATAATCAAAAAACACTATTATTCAACTTTTAAGGGGCTGTAACCCCTATAAGGGGTTATCAGACAACTTCAACCCTATGAAGACTTTTGTAGAGCTAAATGAGTTGAACATTTAAGCAAGCAACAGCTTTTCTCTATCTGCAATAGTTTTCATTCTATAGGCCAAAAACACTATTTTTCGCCTTTAAAGGGCTGTAACCCCTGTAAGGGGTCATCTGACAACTTCAACCCTATGAAGACTTTTGTAGAGCTAAATGAGCTGAACATTTAAGCAAGCAACAGCTTTTCTCTATCTGCAATAGTTTTCATTCTATCGGCCAAAAACACTATTTTTCGCCTTTAAAGGGCTGTAACCCCTGTAAGGGGTCATCTGACAACTTCAACCCTATAAAGACTTTTGTAGAGCTAAATGAGCTGAACATTTAAGCAAGCAACAGCTTTTCTCTATCTGCAATAGTTTTCATTCTATAGGCCAAAAACAATATTTTTCGCCTTTAAGGGGCTGTAACCCCTATAAGGGGTCATCTGACAACTTTGACCCTATGGAGACTTTTGTAGAGCTAATTGAGCTGAATATTTAAGCAAGCAACAGCTTTTCTCTATCTACAATAGCTTTCATTCTATAGGCCAAAAACATGCAAAATGCTATTTTTCACCATTAAGGGGCTGCAACCCCTATAAGGGGTCATCTGACAACTTTAACCTTATGGAGACTTTTGTAGAGCTAAATGAGCTGAACATTTAAGCAAGCAACAGCTTTTCTCTATCTGCAATAGTTTTCATTCTATAGGCCAAAAACACTATTTTTCGCCTTTAAGGGGCTGTTACCCCTATAAGGGGTCATCTGACAACTTTGACCCTATGGAGACTTTTGTAGAGCTAAATGAGCTGAACATCTAAGCAAGCAACAGCTTTTCTCTATCTACAATAATTTTCATTCTATAGGCCAAAAACATGCAAAAACGCTATTTTTCACCTTTAAGGGGCTGTAACCCCTATAAGGGATCATCTGACAACTTTGACCAAATGGAGACTTTTGTAGAACTTTTGATGTCGAAGCAGTAGGGTGGCATCAGATTTCATCTATCTCTTATACTTTTTGATTTACGAGCCAAAAACAGTAGTCTGACCCCCCTGGTCTATTTTTAGTAACGGTGGCCATGTTTTTTGACAAATCAAAAATCGAAACACAAGTTTGGTGCAGGACACCCTAAGGATCATTCATACCAAGTTTCATTAAATTCTGTTCAGTAGTTTCAGAGGAGAAGATTTTTAAAAAATTGTTAACAGACGACGACGACAACAGACGACAGACGACGACGACGACGACGACGGACGCCAAGTGATGGTAATAGCTCACATGGACCTTTGGTCCAGGTGAGCTAAAAAAGTCTATAATTTACTCAAATATCTCAGAAGTTTTCCAAAGGTGTGCATGCGATAACAACAGCAGGAAATAATAGCATCCCTTAATATCAGGTCCTACATTTTTATTGCTAGTTTTCATCTATAAGAGCTTAAAGACCATGCTTTTCTCATGTTAGAGATACTTCAACATGTTCAAGTTTTTATTAAAAAGTCATACTGTAAACTTGGTGAGCGTTTAGCATGCTTCTTTTCCCAAACTTTCAGCATCTTTTTAACGCTTTTCCTAAGAAAATTTTAGATGTCATTAAACGCATGCGTAACAAACAAGAAAAGCTAGTTTGTTTTCATTTTCGAATAAACAAATAAATTAATCAAAATAAAGTGTAACTTCGGGAGCATCACAGGTTTAACCTGCCTCATATACTAGGGTTGCACAATATACATGTATCCGTTCCAGATTTGACTCGTCATTTAGACGAGGTCATCAGGGGTCACAGGGAGGAAAAATGATGTCATTCAACATGGTGCAATGGGAACGGCAATTTCTATCAACGATTTTAATGTAATTATTCAACATATGGGCATAGATCTGTATAATAAATAGATTTGCAAATTGGTGAAATCTCACAATATCTCATGCCAATAAACGAGATTTCATACAAAATAAACAATTTGAAAAGTACAACTTTATACTGTAATATCTCAAAAACCATTTAAGATTTTTACATGATTCTTTTTTACAGCCATCCTTAAATGTTTTAAGATTTCACTTGTGTTAAAATAACTTCTATAACATTTTGCACTTTAGAGGAGTTTCAAAAGAGCCCATACTACCCTAGTTTTTATGAAAATACAATATTTTACAAAATTTTCGTAAAGTTTTCACTTTAAATTGTCACAAAATGTTTATTTCTCAACCAAAGTAAATAAAATTTTCACACAGATATTCCTTAAACTTTTCTCTGTTTAATGCAATTTATTCTGATTAATTCCATAGAAAAGCATTGAAGTAGTTCGAAAAATAAACCAACTCTCATTTATCAACCAGTGATATTTGTACACATTAACTGGACAATTAACAAGTTGCAAATCTATTTAATATACAGGTCTATGATACGCTCCCGAAGGGAGCGATAATGGTAGAAATGTCAATATTCTAGTTGTACTATGGGCTCAATTTTCCTTCAACGTCCGGTAAATCACGCGCGGTTTCCTGGACTTTCTGCGTCTTTTTAACGCTTTTTTCTTTGAAAATTCCTGACGTCATTAAGCGCACAAAGGACCCATGAGAAAAGCTACTTTGTTTTTATTTTCGAATAAGAATTTGTTTCAATTAATTGCCCAATAAACATTTGAAAACTTAGTTCAAACTTCGGGAGCGTCACAGGTTTAACCTGCATCATATTATGGGTAAAAATCATTTGCAACTGACAAATTAATCCAAAAGCAACATTTCCAACCTATAAAAAAATCAATCATGAATGGAAATAAAGAATTTTATTTCTTCGTCCATTAGCATGTTGGAACCAGTTTTTTACCAATTCCTCCTCTTTTGGCTAAAATAGTGACCGATCCCGCAAATGTGCAAACCGTGTATGACAAACTTATCAATTACAAAGATCTTATCCATGGGTACCTCATACTAGATGGACAATTTATTGTTTTTATTTTCATACCAATTCACAAACATTGTTGGAAGAAAAAAATAAGTTGACATTATGTTGACAAAAACGTGACTTCCCATGCACGATGCAATGCATGTGGTCATTGATCCATGGCCTTGAAATTGAATTTTTTTGTTAAATTTACACCCCGGCTTGATTTCAACAAAGTGATTGCACCTTATGTTACATATCAGAGAAGTTTGCCACCTTGTTCAGCGGTCAATCTAGCCGAAATTGGCAAAATATTGGACAGTGACTTACAAAAATAAATCCCCGCTGGAAATCTAAATACTTCTGTTTTCACAGGAGCAATGAAAATCAAGGACAGGGGACCAGATTTAATTTATTCTCACTTCCGGTAAAAGAAAAGCTAAAATCCTGATTATTAGTTCCGAACAAGGCTTGTTTTAAACGTTTGAGAGTTGTACCCCACATGTTTTGCATTCAATGAAGCTATGTATAACATTATTTGGGGGAGATGAGGTGGTTCTACAAATGTATGTCTAGAAAGTGCCATAATCTATTTTAAAATAGCTGAATTCGAAAAAAATCCTCAAATTTGTTGAAATTAATTTTTTGTTACGTCTGCGAATGACAGTTATGATTGTAAGTAAATCAACATGTCCTGTATTTTGTGACATGAAATAAAAATAACAACAAAGTTCCAGACAATAAATTTTGCTACGCCTGACGCGCGTTTCGTCTATTCAAGACTCATCAGAGGCGCTCTAACAAAAATATTGAAAATGCCAAATACTATATGATTATGAAGAGCATAGAACAATAAAACCAAAAATACCAAACTGGGGAACCAAATTATCACTAAGATGATCAACCTTTGTCTGGGGTAGGAAGAACCTTAGGGTTTAGACAATTTTGATATTTAAACGGATAATTTAAAGCTTTGATGTGTTCTCAAACACAAAAGTGTTGGTGCCGGAACGGGCTAACCTCGGGGAATTAAAACTCCACCACCAGTGCTAACCTTCACGGGTTTTCGAAATAAAAACAACAACAAAGTTCCAGACAATAAATTTTGCTACGCCTGACGCGCGTTTCGTCTATTCAAGACTAATCAGAGGCGCTCTACCAAAAATATTGAAAATGCCAAATACTATATGATTATGAAGAGCATAGAACAATAAAACCAAAAATACCAAACTGGGGAACCAAATTATCACTAAGATGATCAACCTATGTCTGGGGTAGGAAGAACCTTAGGATTTAGACAATTTTGATATTTAAACGGATAATTTAAAGCTTTGATGTGTTCTCAAACACAAAAGTGTTGGTGCCGGAGCGGGCTAACCTCGGGGAATTAAAACTCCACCACCAGTGCTAACCTTCACGGGTTTTCGAAATAAAAACAACAACAAAGTTCCAGACAATAAATTTTGCTACGCCTGACGCGCGTTTCGTCTATTCAAGACTAATCAGAGGCGCTCTACCAAAAATATTGAAAATGCCAAATACTATATGATTATGAAGAGCATAGAACAATAAAACCAAAAATACCAAACGGGGGAACCAAATTATTACTAAGATGATCAACCTATGTCTGGGGTAGGAAGAACCTTAGGGTTTAGACAATTTTGAAATTTAAACGGATAATTTAAAGCTTTGATGTATTCTCCAACACATAAATGTTGGTGCCGGAGCGGGCTAACCTCGGGGAATTAAAACTCCACCAGCAGTGCTAACCTTCACGTGTATTCGAAATAAAAATAACAACAAAGTTCCAGACAGTAAATTTAGCTACGCCTGACGCGCGTTTCGTCTATTCAAGACTCACCACAGGCACTCTACCAAAAATATTGAAAATGCCAAATACTATATGATTTTTCCCTTTATTTATTTTTCTCTTTAAATATATATATGTATGGCGCGTGGTCACAAGAGAGACTCCCCCCCCCCCCAAAAAAAAGGGAAAACAATAATATGTCCAAAAGACATAATGCCCCATCTCGCAACATTTATTTTTTTCCACAATCACTAAAGCATCTACATGGTTGCTATTTTAAAAGCACTTGTCAGTCAGAAGGAATGGACTTTAACTTAACCATTCTTCTATAAGTGGTCATTCATGCGGAAAATATAGGTCACTGCCAGCTTCCGAAGCATGCATTGTCCTAAGCATCACTAGGTGCACCTACCATACTAATATAGTTGATGTGGCACATGTCAGTAAAAAAAGGAATTGTCTTTATCCATTCTTCTATAAGTGGTCATTCATGCGGAAAATATAGGTCACAGCCAGCATCTGAAGAATGCATTGTGCTTAGCATCACTAGGTGCACCTATCATAACAATAGAGTAGATGTGGTACATGTCAGTAAGTGGGAATGGACTTTAACCAGTCTTCTTTAAGAGACTATCCATATGGAAAATATAGGTCACATCCAGCATCCGAAGCATGCATTGTGCTAAGCATCACTAGGTGCACCTACCAAACCTATTTGGTTGGTATGGCGCTTGTCAGTAAGGAGGAATGGACTTGAACCATTCTTCCATAAGTGGTCATTCGTGTGCAAAATATAGGTCACATCCAGCATCCGAAGCATGCATTGTGCTAAGCATCACTAGGTGCACCTACCATACCTATTTGGTTGGTATCGCACTTGTCAGTATTCGTGTCAGAGTAGAAGTTCATTTTAGTGAACAACAGTTTTACTTAGACAGTCCATATATTCAAACTGTCAACCACTTGGTTCATTCTATTTGTGAGCTGTAAGTTACTGCTCATCACTTAGAGAATTGCTTTAATGATTAGTAGACGGTTTAAAATTCCATTTTAAATTAGCAGCTTATCTGTCAGATTATTCAAAGCTACAGACCATAGTTTGTTCAAAGAAGCAAAGGTGTACCAAATGGGTTATCAAATATCATTATACGGAACAGACAAAGATAAAATCGACAGAAAAAAAAAACATCACAACGAAACAAACCACACAACAACAACAACAAAAAACACGCACATAACAACAAGATCGCATTTAGCAACGTGAACTCAAGTCGAAAGGAGAGTGTACTCAGGTGTTCCGGAAGAGTAAGCAGTTCCTGCACATGCTTGCTATAGCACACCCGTCGCGTTGTCAAAGATTGATTCAGTGTTGATCAAATCCGAAAAGGATGACATTACAAAACTCTATGTCAAACCTACATCTGTGCTCATTTGAGAGATAGAAATCCCGTATTTGTCTACGAGCACATGATGTCTTCCGTAAAATTTCTTGAGTGGTGACAACAACCTTGGAGCAACGTTCCCTTGTGTTAACAATTTGCTTGTCAGCCGTGTAGCAATATCAAGGAAATATATATAGTTAATATATACTCCAAACATGCTCTGGAATAACGAATCAATTGTGATACGTAAACTCTATATGCTGGAGCAGAAGGAATGTTGCAACACACAAAGGGAAAGTTGACTATTCGAAAGCTGAAGTCATCACGTTTGTCATGTAGAGCTTTGTACAAAGCCTTCCTAGTGTGTCAATTTCGAGAAATCAATCCAAATATGAAGCGGACCTCCTAGAATCTGTAGCAGACGCAATCTGCACCTATGTAGTGTACGTCCTTAATCTCAAGTTCTTTCGGATCTATGAGATGTTAATAGTTACCAAATTGAGGATTGTTTAGTGAAAGGACGTCATCAATATAACGAAATGTGAGATTGAAGGATAAAGCAAGTCTGTGGTCCTTTTTGTCTAGAAGTGATTGTAAGAAGTCCGCCTCATGTGAATGAAGAAGCAAATCGGTTAGCAATGGTGCACAATTTGTGCCCATTGGGATACCTATTGTCTGCTGAAAAGCACGTCCACCAAACTGTACAAATATGTTGTCGATAAGAAAGTTGAGCATTTCTATTATTTGATCTTCTGTAAATTTGTTTATCTTAAAAGACTCTTGGGAATGTCCATCAGTTCAAACGTTTTGGTAGACATTGACATTAAGAAAACGTTTTGATAAATTTAACCTTTTGAATTTGTCATTTTGCTAAACTTTTATTTGGCGTGTATAAGCATTTAAATGGAAGCGTCTTAAAGAAAATATCTTTTTATCAACAGGTTAAAATTTGCCAAATCTTATATCACCAAATCTGGTGTAAAATTAGATTACGGAACAGAACAGAACAGAATTGCGAGATATACGATATATGTTTTTGGTGCAGAATAGTATATATAATCATGAAACTTCAATCTTCCTTTTTTTAAAGCACAAGACAGGATATAAGGAATACCGTTTTTACCGTTCAAATAAAAAAAATACAGAATATGCCAAATCCGGAACTTGATATCGGGACGAGGACAAATGTCCGATTTTCTTTTAGTCTTACCCTTCGGTAACGTGTACTTTCGGTTTCGGTTTGATTTTTTTTTGTATGCACGCTTTTTGAGTATGAATGATCCAAAAAAGTATACTACAGAACTTTACGCAGAAATCAAGCAAACATCTTCTGTTAATTTCTGCATAACAGACGAAAGGTAAAATTATAATGTCTCTTTAAACAAAGTGTTAGAACCCCTTTTACTCATAGATTAGAATAATCTAACACTACAAGTCATAAAAATCATCAAATTATGCGTAGATACTATTATATTATTTAGTTTATGAAGAACTATTTTTATGGTAAAATGGAAAATAAATGTAAATCTTTAGCAAGCTCGCGAAAGGGTAGCCGAGCTTCATCATGATGAACATCATCAGTGTTCATTTATTGGTATTGAACTGTTGAACTCTACATGCTCTTTGCATAGAAAGTGTAACAGGACAGTTTAAATACCTGCGTTGTTGTAGGTAACATCAAGTCGCAAGTTATCAACTTGGCTTAAGGTTTTTATCTTGAGCTCATTTGGTTACAAACTGGCTTGTCACGGGAGAGACCCGGGTTCGAACCTCAGTGACTACATTTGGTTACTAAAAACATAAACACTAAAACAGACATGTTAACTTTTCAGAGGGCCTCTCAGGGAGATTTTTAACTTTTCAGACAACCTCTCAGGGAGATTTTTATCGATATACCAGAGTGTCATTTAAAACCGCAAAATGATTGCAAATATTAATTAATACCAGGATTTTTTAAGCATTTTTGCTGTTATGCATGTCTTTTATTTAGACTGACATTATCAGCAGATCATAAGTCTACCTTATTTTTCAGCAGAATCATTCATCTTTGATTTATTCACCATCACATTTTTGTATATAAAAGTGCTTGTGAAATTGTATTTGATAACTAAGGTAAATATAATAAAATAAATTAAAGTACAAAAATAATATTTTTACCGGGAGAATGTTTCAAAATTGTTCCATTAATCCAAATGTTATATATTTCTTTGCTTATTTTAAAGTAAAAAACTAAAATATATTGGAAAAATATCCAATAATCAAATTTACCTTTTTTTAAAGGGACATAACTCAACTTCACATAATTACCTGTCATGTCAGCAATGCTCCAGAGATCGATGTGTAATTAAGGTGTCTAATTAGGGGTTATACCTTGTCAATTTGACAATTAACACTGAAAGCTTGATTTGGCTTAGTTAATTAGCTTGGGGTGACAGGTGGAATCACTTATTAATAATTCAACAAGTAATTAATTGCATATGAGCTTTCTAACACGGAAAATCAAAATGACGATTTCCGTGACTTTTCTATAGACAATTTATTTTTCTTAATAGAAAATCGGTAACCGGGAGATTTTAGGCACAAATCGGGAGGCGGGAGATAGAGTCTTGAAACCGGGGAAAACGGGAGAGTTAACATGTCTGATTAAAATAAAAAAAAAGTTTAATAGACTTCTATATTAGAAAATACAATATGCATTAATATTCAAGTAGATGTCAAAATAACATGCATTATTTAATGTCAATATATATTAAAAATACATGCATGTATATTCATAATCCTATTATTTTGTTTATTTTTTTTTTATGCAGATTGAAAGGCAAACATTCTTCAGAAGTTCCTGTTGAAATCGATATTGAAGGATCTAAAGTCAATGTCTATGATGAAAAAACAGAATCCACTTTTCTCTTGCCAAACATTGAATTGTCTCCCCTTTCCTGTCGTGGGTTAAAGCTGGCAAAGACTGGAGAAGTCATGTTTACAATGCAGATAGACTCAGCGTGTTGGAAAACGATCAAACCTAATTTGAATAAGAAATCTTCAAGTCAGAATGAACTAGTCGATAAGATTCAGATGCTTCAAGATAAATGTTTCTGTACAAAGTGTGGTAAAAAGATTATTACTAACCATAGGTAATGGCAAGATAAACAAATAAATGCAAAAATATTCAAAATTTGAAACCAATGACATGAATGAAATGGAAAAGACTCAATTTTTGTCTCGCCTGCGGGGCAAGACATACCTGTAGGTATTACTTTCCGGCGGCAGCGGCAGAGTAAACTTTTTGTAAGACTTTTGAGGACAATGATTGCTGGAAAAGTATAATTATATAAGCTAGGCATCTTATATTTGGAAAACAGACAGTTCAGGTTATGGTCTATGTAACTGTCATCATGCCATGTGACCCTGACCCCATTTGCATGTCCAGTGACTCTGTGAACTTAAGTCTTTTTTCAGGCCATAAACTTTTTTTAAAGACTTTTGTGGACAATGAAGTATAAGGCACAGACCATTTGATTTTTGGGGGAGGGGGGCTGGGATTTTACCTTGAGCCGGGAAATTTTTTTCGCCTGCATTACGGGCCAGATTATTTTTTTCACACACATCCCCCCACACACATATTAAGCAAGGAAATTTTGCTGGCAAGATTTTTTTTTCAATTGTCAAGATTGAAACCAGATTTTTTTTTCAACCTAGGTGCTGGCCAGATTATTTTTTTTTACAAAAATACAGGTATTTTAAAAACATGCACACTACTACATGTAATATATGTCACCGAAAAAAGAGAATTTTTCAAGACATATTTCTTGATTAACTTTTTGATCTCAATTAAGGAACCAAATACATTAAAGGAATATATTGTTTTTATTTATTATATTAAGAGTAAGTTTTTTTCAATATACTTTAACATGTTTAATTACTGAATATTTTTGTTTCTTGTCAAGAAACACACTCTATGATACAATATCATCTGCTTGATATAAATGATTTTTGGGGAATTATTTTTTACAGTTTCTTCAAACGAGTCCTTCCACTGCCATCAGATAACTGGACAGCCCATACAGACATGTGGTTTTGCCATAACCATGGTGACAATGACACAGACTTTAAATCATTATCACTTTTGCCTAAGTCTCAAGAATGTTTTGTTGGTAGCTGCTTTTTCCTAGTCCAATCAAGTCATCTGAATGTTTTGAATCATGGTTCTGATTCGATTACTTGTCCTCGATGTAAAGCTGAAATAGGTGCCAAAGTTACAGACAAAAAGCTTAAAGGTACATATTATGTGTCAAGTATTTGACTTTTTATACCCCACCACACAAAGTGGCAGGGTATTATGTTATACCCTCATTTTTTTTCGGTGTCTGTCCGTCCCCCGAAGGTTTCCGACCACTAACTTGAAAACGTGTCAAAGGATTTGAATGTTATTTTGCACAGCTGTTTAGTACAATAAAATACAGGTCAAATTCGATTTCAAGCATGATCCAAAAAATAGTTTTTGAGATAAGCCACTTTGAAAAATAAAATTTCATGAAATTTTGAGTTTCCGACCAATAACTTGAAAACATGTCAAGGGATTCAAATGATATTTTGTACAGCTATTGAGTGCAATAAAAAAATTATCAGCATGATCCAAAAAACAGTTTTCGAGATAGGCCACTTTGTAAAATCAAATTTCATGAAATTTTGAGTTTCCGACTGATAACTTGAAAACACATCAAGGGATTTGAATGGTATTTTGCGCAGCTAATTTAGTACAATTAAATACAAGATCAAGATCAATTTCCAGCATGATCTGAAAAATAGTTTTTGAGATTGGCCACTTTGAAAAATCATATTTTATGAACTTTTCATATTATATCGTGGCAGGGTATCATTTAATGTCCCATTACATGCCCTATTTGTACCAATGACAGATGGCAAGGTTTCCTACCATGAAAAAACTTTTGTGCAGATATTTTTGGCTAATTGGATCAAGATTGGCCTTGAAATCAGGATTTTTTAATACACACTGATGCTACATTAATTTCTGTCCCTAACAATATTTTTGGATCAAAGAAAAAGTGTCAGTTTGTTGTTTCTTTAATTTGTGGTTTTAAAGTCTATAGAATACAAAGCAAAATTTCATATCACCGGGAACCAAATTTTGAATTTTGTGGGGTAGCAACACCTATGAAAACCATGAAAATATAAAATCACCCCCCCCCACAAAAAAAAACACAGGACACATTTTTTTCCATATCACAAAAATTTATGCTTACAGTTCAACCGTTTTACTAGTAACAGTAGCATGACTTGCTGGTTAATTTCTTTTCCAGCTTAAGAAAATAAGGTTATTATTTTTGTGGTATCTAAAGTGAGTCTGAGTTGTCACTAAATTGATTAAGAACAAGAAGTAATATTTAGGATAATCTGGAACATTGAAATTATGATTTTACAGTTCAATGTTGTGTCACTTGCCCTCAAGTTTGTGAGTTGTAACTTAGTAAGGTTGATTTTATCCTATTCAAAAATACAAAAAAGAGTAATTTCTAATTTTTGTATATGTTTAGTTTATGATAGGATATGGGGTAAATGAACATGAGACCACAACACACATGTTAACTCCAACTACAATTGATTTTTATGAGCTTATGGCCATTTCGGAAAATTATTCCTCATCAGCAGCACTAGCATATAGCAGTGTTTGTTCCTCTCACTAAATTATTTCACAATTTATTACTTTTATTTTTATTTTTAATTATCTGGCATGCGCCTCCAAGTATTCATCAACAAATTGATGTTAAGGTTCATCTTTACACTTTGGAAAAAAAGACTGATATGTCACGTCTTTTTTCAGTCTATGTCATGAGAGCCTAAACTACACACTGAATTGCTTAATAAGGCATAGCAGTGTCTAGATAAATAATTTTTGCATAAAGTTTAAGTATTTTGGTGTTGTAAACTTGATCCGTTTTGCCGGAGCATTTTCTTTGCGTTTTTCAATTCACCCAAATATAGCCAAATATCAACCTTGCCCTGTCAAATGGCCTCCACGTGCAAGGCAGTTCTATTTTTGATGCTATTAAATCTACTCACAATCGGATTTATTGAAGGTTATTAAGGGGTAATTCATGCTTTATTTAAAGTACAATTTTAACGGAAAGAAAATGAATAGAAAATTCAAAAAGATTTATGTTGTAAAATAGAAGGGAAAATGATCGGCGATTTTTATAGCTAGACGCTGCTACACTTTATTATACCCCCCACTTTCAAAAGTGGGGGGTATATAGTGATAGGGGTGTCCGTCCGTCCGTCCGTCCTTCCGTTACACTTCAGGGTACCCATCTCTTATCTGCAACTCCTCCTAAACCCCTTGGTGGATTTTCATGAAACTTACACACAATCTTTGTGACATAATGTAGATGTGCACCTACTATTTTAAAATTTGATCAGAATGATTTTTGGGGTTTCCTATACCAAAACATGGACTTAGCCATTGACTACATGGGGGTACCCATCTCTTATCTGCAACTCCTCCTAAACCCCTTGATGGATTTTCATGAAACTTACACACAATTGTTCTGACAAAATGTAGATGTGCATCTACTATTTTAAAATTTGATCAGAATGATTATTGGGGTTTCCCATAGCAAAACATGGACTTAGCCATTGACTTCATGGGGGTACCCATCTCTTATCCACAACTCATCCTAAACCCCTTGATGGATTGTCATGAAACTTTTACACAATCTATGTAACATAATGTAGATGTGCACCTACTATTTTAAAATTTGATCAGAATGATTTTTGGGGTTTCCCATAGCAAAACATGGACTTAGCCATTCGACTACATAGGGGTACCCATCTCTTATCCGCAACTCCTCCTAAACCCCTTGGTGGATTTTCATGAAACTTACACACAATCTTTGTGACATAATGTAGATGTGCAACTACTATTTGAAAATTTGATCAGAATGATTTTTGGGGTTTCCCATAGCAAAACATGGACTTAGCCATTCGACTACATGGGGGTACCCATCTCTTATCCGCAACTCCTCCTAAACCCCTTGATGAATTTTCATGAAACTTACACACAATCTTTGTGACATAATGTAGATGTGCACCTACTATTTTAAAATTTGATCAGAATGATTTTTGGGGTTTCCTATACCAAAACATGGACTTAGCCATTGACTACATGGGGGTACCCATCTCTTATCTGCAACTCCTCCTAAACCCCTTGATGGATTTTCATGAAACTTACACACAATTGTTCTGACAAAATGTAGATGTGCATCTACTATTTTAAAATTTGATCAGAATGATTATTGGGGTTTCCCATAGCAAAACATGGACTTAGCCATTGACTTCATGGGGGTACCCATCTCTTATCCACAACTCATCCTAAACCCCTTGATGGATTGTCATGAAACTTTTACACAATCTATGTAACATAATGTAGATGTGCACCTACTATTTGAAAGTTTGATCAGAATGATATTGGGGTTTCCCATAGCAATACATGGACTCAGCCATTCCACTACATGGGGGTGCCCATCTCTTTTCTGCAACTCCTCCTGAACCCCTTGATGGATTTTCTTGAAACCTACACAAAATTTTTGTGACATAATGTAGACGTGCATCTCCTATTCTAAATTTTATCTGATTAATTTTTTTGGGGGGTGGGGGGTATTTGTTTGTGAGCTGCGGCTCACAGTTTTTCTAGTTTTATATTTCTATGTGTAGTTTAGGTCGTACATAGACTAGAAAAATAGGTCAAATAACTACCATTTTTTTCGAAGTGTAACCATGAACCTTAAAGGGGTAACCTGTAGATGAGGTTTTAAAATCAAGTTAATTGTAAATCATTTGGAATATTCCATCTGGGAATTGTTAGTATAAAGTAGTTAACTGCAAATCACTTGCCTCGGAATATTCCATTTATAAGTAGTAAACTGTAAATCACATGGTAAATTCCATTTGTGAGTAGTTGTTGTTCAAATATCTGTTAATCACTTGGAACATTCCTTTAGTGAGTTGTCATTCAAGTAACTGTTTATCATTTGGATCATTCCATTAGTGAGTTGTCATTCAAGTAACTGTTTATCATTTGGATCATTCCATTAGTGAGTTGTCATTCAAGTAACTGTTTATTATTTGAATCATTCCATTAGTGAGTTGTCATTCAAGTAACTGTTTATCATTTGGAACATACCATTAGTGAGTTGTCATTCAAGTAACTGTTTAACATTTGGAACATTCCATTAGTGAGTTGTCAGTCAAGTAACTGTTTATCAGGTCGAGTCATCTACATTTTATTTGACCTATCAATCAATCAAAATTTAAAAAAAATCACCTTTGAAATGCATGAAATGGGAAAAATAGTAAAACTTTTTCAAAGTCATTATACCAAAGTTATTAACATAAACATATTTTCTTGAACTTCCTCGCTCATATTTTGTCAATACCGAAAAGTTTTGGTTTTAAACATTATTTTATTTGGCATGCGTAAATACTCCTTATAAAGTAATAATATGTTCCACATTTTGACTTCTATTTCATTTGGTTCATTGGTCAACGGACAATTACAAAGTTAAAAATAACACTAAAATCTCCCTACTGGTCAATGCTCCTAGGGAAAAAATTGGTTTCCTTTATTCAAATAGACCAACTAATTTTTTCACAGCTCATTTTTAATATTTGTTCAGCGAGTCAGTTTTTGTTGAATTATTTTTCAAAAAGCACGTGTTGGAGATCGTAGTTATTTATATTCTCTCTAAAACCATTGGTCAAAAGTTTGATTTAGATGTAAACATTTTCCTTAAAAGGTAGATTCTTTAACCTGTTTATCATTTTGAACATTCTTTTGAAAGAAGTTATCAACCGTAAACCACTTGGTACATTTCAATTGTGAGTTGCAGTTGTTTAAGTAATAACTATTTTACATCCCAGTCTTCAAAATATGTCATGAGAAATTTAAATACAAACATTAGAATACATTCTGTGCATTTAGAATCAAATAGAAAACATTTTTATAATATTTATTATAGACTATCCTTATTGGGCCCCTTCACTATTCTTTATGTACAATTTTTTAGCGTTAACTCTCCATCGGTTTCGTGGTCTAGTGGATATGAAAGTAGACTAGGAACAATGAGATCCTTCGTTCAAACCCCAGTAATGCCAGTGGAAACTATGTTATTTTTCAATCTTCAAAAAAACATTGTTGGTGATCATTTTATAATTTTCCTGTGTTCAACTTATTGAACATTTCTCAAAAAAACGTGCTTTGAAAAACAAAATAAAAGGAACAATAGAGTTGATCAGGCTCAGTTCACCCCCCTTAGAACAAAGGAGCTGGGATGTAAGTACTGGTAACAGTAACTGTTGATCACTTGTAATTGGTGAATTCCATTTTTGAATTGTACTTGATCACTTGGAATATCCCATTTGTGAGTAGCTAACTGTAAATCACTTGGTAGATTCCATTGTGAAAAATTACAAAAAATGTTCCATTTATTAAAGCAAGTCCACATTAGTGCATGGTCCAGGGGGTCAGGGCCCCTACTTACTTGCATGATACAGCAGCACTTTATAAATATTGAAATAAAAACAAAGGAGCAGAGCCGTTATTGATTTTCTTTTTCTCTGAGAGTCACAGGTATTCAATATGGAGAATGTGCTGGCACCTCAGCATGATCCCTGCCATTGTAGCACAACCTCTTTATTTGCCCCATCTTCAAAAGTAGGGGGCATATAGTGTTTTCGGATATGTTTGTCTGTCTGTCCATTCATCTGTTTGTACGTCCATCCCAAATTGTGAGATGGGGCATTATGTCTTTTGGACATATTCTTGTTTTTTACTAAATCATAATTTTTGCTGTATTTATATTTATTTTCATTACACTATCTTTTGCAGAGAATGGTCATTCCAATCATGGGACTGTTTGTAAGATTTACAGCCAAGCTGTTATTTTTATACGAGAAGATTCACTACTAGATAGTGCAGGATTAAGGTATTCTTTCTTTCAATTGGCATTTTCAAGCAAATATAAGGTTGTTCCATCACTTGTTGAAGATTGGCATATTTTTCAAAATTTGAATTGTACTTTCTTTTGAATTGCCATCACTTGGCGTCCCTCATAGTTATCGTCTGTTGTCAACTGTTAACATTTTTTCTAAAATCTCTGAAACTACTGATCAGATAGAATGAAACTAAATATGATTGATCCTTAGGGTGTCCTGCACAAAAAATTTGTTTCCATTTTGATCCATCAAAAAACATGACTGCAGTTGCTAAAATTAAACCAGGGGGTGTGACTGCCGGTACTGTTTTTGACTCGTAAATCCAAAAGATAGAGAAAATCTGATGGAACCGCCTTTCTTCAACTACAAAAGTGATCATTTGGTCAAAGTTTTAAGATAAAATCTCATAGGGGTTATGGCCTTTTACAGGTTAAAATAGCGTTGTTTCATGTTTTTTGGCTATAGATTAAAAACATTTGCAAATAGAGAAGAGCAGTTGCTTGCTTAAACCTTCCGCTCATTGAGCTTTACAAAAGTCTCTATTATCCAGAAGATATCAGATGACCCCTTTTTGGGTTTATAGCCCTTCAAAAGGTCACAAATAGCGTTTTATCCCTTTAGAATGAAAACTATTGCAGATAGAGAAAAGCTGTGGTTTGCCTCAACATTCAGCTCATTGAGCTCTACAAAAGTCTCCCTTGGGGTCCAGATGTCAAATATCTAAGGGTTATGGCCCTCTGAAGGTAAAAAAATAGCATTTGTTTTCATGTTTTTGCCCTCTGGAATGAAAACTATTGCAGAAAGAGAAAAGCTGTTGCTTGCTTAACCCAGTTGATTAAGCTTTATAAAAGTTTCATTGGATCAAAGATGTCAGATGATACTTTTTAGGGGTTATGTCCCTTCAATGATAAAATATAGAGTTTTTCATCTTTTTGCCCTTTAGAATGAAAACTATTGCAGATAAGAAAAGCTGTTGCTTTACTAAAGTCTCCATTGGGTTGATGTTGTCAGATGACCACTTATAGGAGTAACTGTTCATAAAAAGGCCCTTATGGCTTTAGGACCAGGTGAGCGATTCAGGCTCTTGGATATCTCTTGTTTTACATAGATAAAACAATATTACTTATATTAAGACTACTGTGGATTCATTTATTTTCGTGGATACCAATTTTCGTGATTTGATGAAAAAGGATCAGTTCGTGGATTCTTAAATTCATGGTTCTAAACTCTGCAGCCTACAGACTAATGTTTAATTTCCTTTTCGTTGGATATCAAATTTTGTGGGTAAAGGCCACCCATAAAAACCACGAAAATTGATACCCCACGAATAATAATGATACCACAGTATATGCAAAAAAAGTTTCAGTTGGATAATTTTCATTCTGAGGTACTTATACTATATATCATACATGGGGCTTCTAGTAACAGCAAAAAATTGATAGTAATTTAGTGAAATTAATTTAGGAAGAATAATCAGAAATCATTGCTATTTTAATACACTGATCAATCTTGTTTATCTTTATTCTCTCTTCCAGCTCACCTTGTAACTCTGAAGCATTTTATGCCCAGCTAATCAGTGAGCAGAGCCACAGGTATACCAGCTTTAGACTTATTCTCAGTGGAGTTACAGAGAGCAAAGAAATACAGTGCTTGGTACTTTTATATTTAGAATTAATTTATTGGCTTTAACTTCAAAAACCGTAATGGAAAATGGCAGGCTTTTATGTAATTTGTTAGGAATATATTTGTGTTAAGAAACTATTGAAGTAAAAAAAAAAAAAAACTAGCTAGATTTTGTTTCCCAGGAAGTAGGAAAGCCACAGACCTAAAATCCAGTCCCATGATATGGGACCCCATACTGATGCTGAATACCAAATATTAAGAGGCTTGTTGATAAACTGTTATGAAGTTTTTTGCACCCCCTGAAAAATCACAATTTTATTACCTTAAATTTTCCCTTTGCGAAATCTAACAAAAAAAGTATAATTTGAATTAAAAACACAGAGAAACCAGGAATTAAATTATTGAAGGAAGACAGATCCATGATTGAGGATTCAGTCTAAGATAGAACTTAGCTGAAATAGACCATAAGATTCAATAATTTAGAGAAAAGTTTTGCTTATTATACATCTAATCAAATATATAGGAGGTATATATCTTCCGTGTGCATTATTTATGATGTAGTACAAATGTATACAAGAAGTTCACTCCTTTGGGCTTAATATTACACACACTGAGGGAAAAAGATTAAAATGGTTTGACTCTTGTACAATAGAAAATAATGGGATGTGGAATTAGTGTACGCGACACAGCCTACAATCAAGCAGCAATTCAGAAAAACCACAATGGACAACTGCCAGCAGCCCTCAACGAGGCAAGAAGGCGCTCCTCGCGGTTCTGCAAATGGCCCATGGTCTAAATAAAAAGCATATGATTCAAATCCAGTCCTGAAATAGTCACAGATAGACCCCCTTCTTAAACAAGGAACAGAAAACATCAAAAAGACAAGTACAAACGAAAGCTTTGTCGAAGATTCCTGGCTTAAGACAGGCACATATAACCTTAAAACAGTTTTCTTATTCATCTTTTTCAGATATGGTTGATAGACCCTAATATGTCCATACTCCATGGAAAAACATCTGAAGAAGAAACACAAGTAGTGATAAAGCAGAAACCTGTCATGAAAATCATGTACAAGTGCCATTGGAACGATAAAAATAGGTAAAATGTTTTCAAATTGCATCATCATAAAACAAATGAATGAGAAAGATGCAGAAGTTTCATTACTGTAAATGTACTTATGTTCGCGGGTACATATTTTCATAGGTTTACCAATTCTTCGAATATTCCAAGTTTGCGGTTTCTATTAAATATTTTATTTGTTTCATACATATTATTATTACATTTTGCGGCTATTTAATTTTGCAAAAGATGCCTGACCACAAAATCTGTGAAAAAAAATACCTCATATAACTGTGATTATTTCCAAGGGATCAAAAATGTCATTTTTTCTTACCATTCTTATTGCATTTTGATTTAACTCCAAAACAATAAAGGGTATAAATCCTTTAAACTTTACAGTAATTTTATTAGTACCATTCGAGGATTTGCATATAAATTTAGTACATATACATTTACAGTATTACAGTAGTAATATGTTTTCATTGATAATAATTTTTCTCCAACTTTACAGGTGCTCTAAAACCAGAGACAATGTATTTGATGAATGGATGAAGGATAATTGTGTTCATGGTTTTAGTCTTCCATATTCATTGTGTTACAACCTGATTACCTCCCTTGCAAAGAACACACAGCAGCTACCAAAACCTCTTAGATATATGAATTCATTTCTGGTAAGTCCTGGGATCTACTATGGATTCATTTATTTTTGTGCGTGCCAATTTTTGTGGTTTGATGAGAAAGTTTAGTTCATGGATTTTTAAGTTTGTGGGTCTGTGGTCTGTAGCATACAAATTAATGTAAAACCTTTTCGTAGGATATCAAATCTCATGGATCAAGACCAGCCACAAAATCCATTAAAAATAAAATAATAAAACCAATAATAATAAAGCCACAGTATGTTAAATAGGCTATGACATAAATATCAGGCATTGTATGAATACATGACACAACACTACCATACTGCCAAACTACCACTTTAGCCAAGGGTTACAATCTGCTAAAACTTATCTTGAGATAATGGTTTGTTATTCTTTGATAGTGAAGATGCCAAACACAAAGAATCAGCAGAGATATTTTTTTTAATTCTAATCTGCCTTTGATATTATACAATTACGGCCCTTGGAAGAGGTGAATATCTAAAATTGTCAACCAGAGGTGGCGTCATTTCTCTGAGGGCTTTAGTCCGAGGAAAATAACCGCAGCGAGGATGACAATTTTGATATCCACTGATTTCAAGGGCCGTAACTGTTTTATTATACCAAACAACAGTGGACTGGAATATAAATCAAATTATACAAGAACAGATTCCAGGTCCCCCGCCCGTTGAACGTTATATTGTTGAAGGGGCATAACTCCAATAATAATGTGTTCTATGGGAGAAAAAATGACTAAGTCGTTAAACAGGAAGTAGATGTCAGACTGACCTGAAAATCACTAACACCTTAGGGGACCCCTATAGGAGTCTGCATACAAAATTTCAGAACCCTAGGATTAGTAGTTACTGAGAAAAGTGTTACGAAAAATTTACCATTGAGCATATGGGAGAAAAAATGACTAAGTCGTTAAACAGGAAGTAGATGTCACACTGACCTGAAAATCTCTTACACTTTAGGGGACCCCTGTAGGAGTCTGCATACAAAATTTCAGAACCCTAGGATTAGTAGTTACTGAGACAAGTGTTACGAAAAATTTACCATTGAGCATATGGGAGAAAAAATGACTAAGTCGTTAAACAGGAAGTAGATGTCACACTGACCTGAAAATCTCTTACACTTTAGGGGACCCCTGTAGGAGTCTGCATACAAAATTTCAGAACCCTAGGATTAGTAGTTACTGATAAAAGTGTTACGAAAAATTTACCATTGAGCATATGGGAGAAAAAATGACTAAGTCGTTAAACAGGAAGTAGATGTCAGACTGACCTGAAAATCACTTACACCTTAGGGGACCCCTATAGGAGTCTGCATACAAAATTTCAGAACCCTAGGATTAGTAGTTACTGAGAAAAGTGTTACAAAAAATTTACCATTGAGCCTATGGGAGAAAAAATGACTGAGTCATTAAACAGGAAGTAGATGTCAGACTGACCTGAAAATCACTTACACCTTAGGGGACCCCTATAGGAGTCTGCATACAAAATTTCGGAATCCTAGGATTAGTAGTTACTGAGAAAAGTGTTACGAAAAATTTACCATTGAGCCTACGGGAGAAAAAATGACTAAGTCGTTAAACAGGAAGTAGATGTCACACTGACCTGAAAATCTCTTACACTTTAGGGGACCCCTGTAGGAGTCTGCATACAAAATTTCAGAACCCTAGGAGTAGTAGTTACTGAGAAAAGTGTTAGGAAAAATTTACCATTGAGCCCATGGGAGAAAAAATGACTAAGTCGTTAAACAGGAAGTAGATGTCTGACTGACCAGAAAATCACTTACACCTTGAGGGACCCCTATAGGAGTCTGCATACCAAATTTCAGAACCCTAGGATTAGTAGTTACTGAGAAAAGTGTTACGAAAAAAAGTGTGACGGACGCACAGACAGACACCAGCATTTCCAAGTCCCCGCTCCGCGTTGAGGTGGGGGACAAAAAAGGATCATGGTTCCAATGGCCATTTTAAATTTCAAGGGTTATTCACCGGTGAATAATAGGGTTATTCAATGGACATGGGAATTTGAAAAGGTAATTCGACTTTTGTAAGAATTTGAAGAAAAATACCCAGATTATTTTTTTTATCCAATTAAATCAATTACTTATTCAGTAAGGTAAAATAATGCAAGTTATTTTATGCCTACTTGAGGAAATGTTTGGGAGGAGCTTAAAGGTTAACTAATATCTGTCCATCTGTACGTTCTTCCGACTAATCAACTATTAGACCTGTCTTACTTCCTGTTTGGGGCCCTACAGAGGGGCATCCATGTCTTAGGAACATAAATCCCTACTTTATTTTGTTTTTGTTTAGCTATTATATATAAACTTATTGTGTTTGAATGAGATGCATTAAAAGTTTGATTTAAGGTTAATGAGGACAGGTGTCATGTGACAAAGCACGTCTAAATATGCAAAGAAAATGCTAGCATATCAATAATTACATAACAAAAATATTAAATGAGTTTGAAAGAAATTTTAATTTTTTTTAACAGAGATATGACTATTAACTTAGTAAATCATTGTTTTGAAAATATCAAGGGAGATAATCAATGTAAAAAATGACCATCAGAATTCAATGAATTCAACAGGCAGATTCAAAACTCTTATATCAAAGTTTGCTAAATAATTTTAATTCTGATCTAATAAAATCAAATTTGTAATGTAAGATTTTTTCTTGAGCAGTGATTTTATGCATTTTATTTGTCCTTTCCTTTAATACTGGTAGCCATTGTAATTTAGTCAAACTTTGAACCCTGATATGGGAAAAACAAGCCTGGTGACCTATCTTTATTTTAGTTTTATATGAAAGATATCAACATTATTTGATACTTAAGGCAATAAAATTAGATTTTCAATGAGCAGATATTTTTAGAGTCAGGTGTCTTTAAATTTCTTGAAAAGTTTTAACACACTCATCATAATAATAAAGCTGTATCTCCACCAAATAATTTCCATTACATATGAAATCTTGAAAAGGTAATTTCTCTCATATGTTCCCTCAATAAAACTTTCAAGTTTTTTTTTGTTGTTTTGCTGGTTTAAAGAGTATACATGTATATACATTTAGGAATCTACTAGAATGGCCAAAATTAAATCACAGCTTTTCCTTTACCTAATATTTCATTTTTTATTGTTCTATTTCATACTTTTAAGAAGTAACCATGTATTTTACACCCTTGGAACATGCTCATTTATTTTTATTTTCTAGGTGGGATTATTACACTATGACAAGTGAGAGGTTTGACAAAAGTTACAGGTACAGCAAGCAGCATAAGCAGAAAGACAAAAAAGAATATGGAAAGTTGTTTTTTTAAAACACTGAATTTTATGTGCATTGGAGTATAAGTAAATTTAAAAGTCGATAGAGGAAAACCTCAAGCCTTTAATGATCATATTTTTAAATGGTGCTTTTAACTCTTTTTAAGAAAAGAGCTGGAATATGTTTTTTAAAGTTTTTTAAGGTGCTTTTGTAACCACTTGTTAAGAATAAAATGAAGATTAAATGTAATTTATCTTTCCTTTCCCGGCAAATAGTTTTTTTGGATGTATAGTAATGTATCTGCAGGGGAAGATCAAGAAATTTGGAAAGAGGGGGTATCCACATACTAGCCGATGTGGACCAGATCAATTTTGCTGTGATTCTACATGAAAATTACAAAAAACGTTGAAAGAATTGTTCAAACACCCCTGGATCCATCACTGTTTTTTTCTGTCCACTTATAACATAAGTTCAACTTCTCATAAACCACTTGATAGATTTTGATGAAACTTTACAGGATGGTAGTACTTCATATGGAGACTTGAATGAGGAACTTTCATTGCTCTTGGACATCATTTAGGTGTGATAATTTGACCTAAATTGGAGCAAATCAGTTTAACATAAAGCAGAGGGTATTCTTATTTGCTTTCTCCTCATATTCCTTGTATTTACATTTGTAGTGGAATGTATAGGTGGTAGTTGAAGAAAGACAAGGTTTTGTCCCCTTTGAGGGGCTCCCAGTTACAAAATGCCTGGATCTATTTCATTTTGTGTTGCTGATTGTAGTTTGGTTGTTTTGTATGTGTGCTGTTCTAAGGATATGTGATCTTTTGGCCAGATTTCACGGAGTGAAAAATACGGGTTATAAAATGGTGAGTTGGGGATGGGAAAGAAATTTTCTTAAGTACAGTTTTCTCAGCAACTACTAATCACAGCTACTTGATATTTGGTGTACAGCATCTGGATTGGGCCCATAACATGGAATTAGATTTTAAGTCTGTTGCTCATCTACTTCCTGTTAAACAAAATCCGGCCATTTTTTGACAGATTTTGTGTGTGCCAAGCCTTTTGTGTCTAATGATTTTATCTTGGAATTTTTTGACTTCAGAACATTCAAATGTTTCATTGCCTCTTCTGGTCACCAACCTCAATCAATAACAGACTTTGACACTATGCACTGTGGATTCATTTATTTTAGTGGGTACCAATTTTTGTAATTTGATGAAAAAGGATCAAGTCATGAATTCTTAAATTTGTGGTTTTGAAGACTTCAGCATACAGATCAATGTTAAATTTCCTTTTCCTGGGCATTAATTTTCGTTGGTAAGGGCCACCCAGGAAAACAACAAAAATTGATGCCTCACAAATAATAATGAAACCACAGTTTATAGATTGACTTCATACCACAAACGCAAAGTCGTCTTAATTTATAAATTAACTACTCAGACATCTTAAAATCATTTATTTGGTCATCTTATTGAGGCATTCCCTTTACCATAAATCCAGATTTAGCTGAGGAAATTTATGACATGGTATCAAAGGATTGCTGAAATGGAAACAGAAATAGATAATTGTTAAAAATGGCAATACAACAAAACCTGTCTTAACCGAATCCATTTGGGATTGAATGTTCAGTTTAAACAGGTTAAACATAAACATTGTATAAAATTAAAAGATAGGACTTTAAATCCAGTTTTGTCGGACAGGTTTTACTATTGCTTACAAAATGTAACACTGAAACTGTTAGTCGCACTAAAGAAAACCAGATTGTCTTTGATTTTGATAATTTATTATTATTCTATATTATGTGCATTTATGTTAGTTAAACTAAGAAAACCTGATTTTTTTTTTATTTTGCTAATTTATTATTTTTCTATATTATATGCCTTCAATGCATTACAGTATTATATGATTCTTTATCTATTTATTCTGGTAACAGTTTTCACTTTTCATATCAATTGGTGGATTTTTATTTCCCAAAACAAAATCACAAATTTATTGGGTATTGGTTATATGTTGAACTGTATTCTTAATCTCAAATAACTACAATGGCCCAGGTGCGTCCATAAAGGGCATAAAACACCAACACACACACACACACATAAATAACTACATGTAAACATGTACTAATAAAAGGTGCAGTTAAGAACCATTGAGTTTCTTCTTGAAATATGTCTTTTCTAGTAATAATGACCAAACTATCATAATAGGTGCATCATGGCTCAGTAACTCCATTGACTTAATATTGAATCTCTTTTTTTTTTTTTGCTTTTTAAGGCACCTACTAGTATTGGTCAAACTTGGGATGTATGGTTAAAATTCAATTAAATAGACAACGGTCCATATTTTTGAAAAGCAGTGTATCTCTTCTAAATACCTTTCACTTTTTATCCTGAAAACATTCCATTGAATTTCTGATAAGTTGAAGAATTTACAGAACAAACTAGCCAACTTGACTTTCTTGATGGACTTTATTTGAGCTGAAATAAAAAGTGTTACATTTGTTTCAATGATTACACAAACAATTTATGAGGAGAACAGGAATTAGAAGCATTTGAACCCTAAGGGAACTACAATTTGATTTTCATTGACAGAGAGGAGTGTGTGGGTATTTTCTTTTTCAAAATGCTGTTTCTGTTCTGATTTTTTATGTAACCTTGTCCTGAATTCAGCACAACAGGTTTTCTCGATTTTGCTTTTCAACAAAGGATACCATCCTCCCCTTTTCTTTAATTTTGTTTTATAAATACCCCTTAAAATCAAAGGGTTGCTGTTTTTTTTTTTGTTTGATACATGTAGTATTAAAAAACTAAGATTTCATTTTCATAAGATAACTTTATCTTTTTGACACCTCTAAATGTATGGTAATTAGATACATGCTAAACAAGCATCATGCACTGTCCCTTATGCCAGGCATCAAAGCAGTTGTATCTTGATTAATCTTTCCAAAAATGTGTTATTAACCATTTATGCTACTTTCCCACCTAGTATTACTTTTTTGAAAGCAGTGCTTTACTATCCTTTTTTGTCTTTTGTTCTTTTTAAACTTCAAACTTTTTATGACATATTTACATTTTTTACCCGACTTTTTATTACTTTGATAGTGGTGAGCACCATTATTAGGGTTGAAGCAATCTCAAATAGTAAAAATCTGGGTTATAAAATGGTGAAAACTGGGGGAAATACTTTTGTAAGATTTTTCTTAGCAACTAATAACACAGTCCTTTGATAATCAGCGTGAGGTCCATAATGTGGGATTTGATTTCAGGTCTGTCACTCATGTACTTCCTGTTTACTGTCTAAGTAAATTTTTGACATTAATGGTAAATAGTAGAAAATAATCAAACCAGTTTTCTTGGCAAGTCTACTTATCACAGCCTTTTGAAATTTTGATATGCAGCATCAGCACGAGATCCCATAACGTGGGATTCGATTTCAGGGCTGTCACTTATCTACTTCCTATTATACAAAATCCAGCCATTTCTGTCGTTAAACCATTGTTGGCTGGATTTCACGGAGTGGCGGGCGGGGATAAATTTTCGTAACAGTTTTCTCAGCAACTATTAATCACAGCCACTTGATTAATATTTGGTATGCAGCATCAGGGTGGGGTCCCATAACGTGGGATCCGATTTCAGGTCTGTCGCTTACCTACTTCCTGTTTAACGAAATCCGACCATTTTTGACTTTGACAGATTTTTATAAGATTTCAGAAAAGTTCTTAATGAATTGATTGGATATTGTTTTACCAAGTAATTGCCTAATATATATTTATTTAATTATCAAATAAAAAACTTAAAAGACAACTCTCAGATTGTTGTACTACAACTTAAAGGTGTTCAGACAGAGTATACATCTGCGATTGTACTGCGACTGTACACCCTCTTTTAAAATCTCTTTAAACACTAATTTGACGGTAATGTAAGACTTATTTAATAACATATAATACACTTATTAAATAACATTAAATTAACAGGAGATAATACACTTATTAAATAACATTAAATTAACAGGAGATAATACCGTTATTACATTTTAGTGTTTAACTTACACCTAAAACTAGTTTAACCATAGACCTGTACATTCTGCATTCTAATTTAGAATAACTTGACCGGTCTATTATTTTATTCAGTTACGTGTCATGAAAGTTCTTAAATTCGTATGCCATCAGTTTTCGTGGATTTGGAATACACACAACTTTGTGCGTCATGAAGGAATTCGTGGTTTTAACAATTCATCATAAAAACAATGGATATATAGTTTCTTTTTGCTTTTTCATTGTTTATCTGATGCAAAATAACCGCGAAAATTGGTAAAACCACGAAAATTATAAGTAATCATATTTTTTTCTTTCTACCTTTGGTAAATCCACTCCTATTTCCTTCATACCAAAATGAATCTCCAAATTTTAATGCTTGAAACTGTCTAATGAATATACACTGAAATGTGGGTCCGAGTAAGCCGTTTCCTGCTGGTAACTCCGAAACTGCCCCTGCATATAAATCTATTTCATCTTCGGTTCTGAAATATGAAATTTGCACAAGATCTATTCTCAATATAAGTTTAAGTACAATAAAACTAATCTACGCAGGGAAAAGGAAGTCATCACCAAGTTGGTGGAAGAATCAACGTTAAAAAAATCGAAATATTTCTTAGTAAAATACATTATTCAACAAGAAATCAGTTCAACATTCAACGTTCAGATTTTTTATGATATCAGTATAGAACCATGTTTCACCTTCATTTTAACATTAACACATTCCAAAATTAGAAGCAGAATTTATTGTCTGGTACTTTGTTGTTATTTATATTTCTAACATCTGTGATGGTTAGCGCTGCTGGTGGAGTTTTAATTCCCCGAGGTGAGCCCGCTCCGGCATCAACACTTTTGTGTTGACGAACACATCAAAGCTATAAATTATCCGTTTAAATTTCAAAATTGTCAAAACCCTAAGGTTCTGCTTACCCCAGACATAGGTAGTTCTTAGTCATAATTTGGTTTCTCATTCGATATTTGTTGGTATTATTGATCTATGCTCTCCGCATTCATATAATGTTTGGCATTTTCAACTTTTGGTAGAACGCCTCTGATGAATCTTGAATAGATCAGGCGTAGCAGAATTTATTGTCTGGAACTTTGTTGTAATTTATATTTCTTAGTTCAACTATTGGACCATAATTTTTGAAAGGATATGGGGTAAAACAACATGAGACCACAACGCATATGTTAAATCCAACTGCAATTATTTTTTATGAGCTGTATGACCATTTCGGAAAATCATTCCTCATCAGCAGCACTAAAACCCAAAGGAAATCCACAATTCAAAAGATGTTTAAAACGCATAAAACCAAACGAAATCCAAATATATATAGCCAAGGGCAAAACTACGAAGGAGGGAGTTTATCCTTAGTTTTAGAATTTACAGAAATTTAGATAGTGTTTGAAAACAAAGTGTACACATGAAAAGTAATGTCATGTTCAATAACACCATATCTGAAAAATAAAGAGCATACATCTTAAACCCGGGGAATTGTTCTACTCACTCCACACGGCATAAAAGACAAACTCCTGTAATAAATAATTAGGGCCCCGCATCGAAGATGCACACGCCCTATAGTTTTCACTTTGTCCGTCTGACCGTCCGTCAACAAGTATCGATCTCCTATTGAAAAAATTAATTGTAAATGTACACGTCGTTTTCTGATAGTGAAAGGAATATCACATCCTGAATTTTATGGTAATGTTTTTTATAAAGCTCATAAATTTAAAAGCAATCCTTTAGAACTGAAAAATTGGCTTCAAAATTTATAACGGAAAGGATATGGGTTGAATATTTTGGTTAGATCTTTAAATTTAGTGTTTTTGGCAGAAATGTTGATGACTTGATACTTGCTTTGAAACTTTCATAAATGTTTTTACTATTGTCATTTTTAAGCATTATAGCGATGACACTTCACTAAATCATTATTGTTTGAAGTGTTGTGTCGGATTTAAAACCGATATGTTAGATTTTTTTTTACATCAGTCGATTGATGATTCTCAGCTAGCTGTGAGCCTGTCAGTAACAGCGAGTGTTCTATAGAGAGTTCCTTTACCGTCCTTTTGATGTTGTTTGTTCTTGCTGTTTTTTTGTCTTAGGTTCTCTCTCGTGGAATTGGACTTTGATCGATTTGATTTTTATTGTGTGTTTAGTTTTTGTGCTTTGTCTATGAATATTAAAAGGGGGAAGGTTGGGCCCAAAAAACTAGTTTAACCCCGCCACATATTACATGTGCCTTTCCAAAGCCAGGAATCTTTGACAAAGCTTTCGTTTGTACTTGTCTTTTTGATGTTTTCTGTTCCTTGTTTAAGAAGGGGGTCTATCTGTGACTATTTCATGGCTGGATTTGAATTATATGCATTTTATTTAGACCATGGGCCAATAGCAGAACTGCGAGCAGTGCCAAATGGCCTCGTTGAAGGCTGCTGGCGGTTGTCCATTGTGGTTTTTCTAAATTGCCGTTTAATTGTGGGCTGTGTCGCGTACACTTATTCCAAATCTCATTATTTTCTATTGTGAACACTCAAACTCAAAAACTATTAACACCACAGTTCTGAAATTTTGTACAGCTACTTAGTAGCATGTCATAGTTTGCATATTAAAATTTCATGCAAAATTGTGAAATATTTTTTGACAAAACTTAATTTTTTATCGAAAATCACAGATTTTGTGAATTGGACTATGTGAACACGAAAACTTAAAAACTGTTAACAATACAGTTTTGAAACTCCGTACAGCTACTAAATAGCATGTCACGATTTGCATATTAAAATTTCGTGCAAATCTGATTAATATTTTTGTAAAAAAACTTCATTTTTTTATCGAAAATCACAGATTTTGAGAATTGGACTTTGTGAACACTAAAACTAAAAAAAACTGTTAACAATACAGTTCTGAAACTTTGTACATCTGGTCAGTAGCATGTCATGATTTGCATATTAAAATTTCGTGCAAATCTGATCAATATTTTTTGGAAAAATCTTCATTATTTATCGAAAATTACAGATTTTGAGAATTTGACTTTGTGAACACTTAAACTCAAAAACTGTTAACAATACAGTTCTGAAACTTTGTACAGTTGCTCAGTATCATCTCATGATTTGCATATTAAAATTTCGTGCAAATCTGATCTATTTTTTTTCTAAACTTCATTTTTTATCGAAAATCACAGATTTTGAGAATTGGAATTTTTTAACAATAAAACCCATAGGCTATTAACAATACAGCTCTGAAGTTTTATACATATTCCATGGAACATGCCTTAGTGGTTATAATCAAAATTCGTATTATTTTGAAAACACTAAGATTATTTGCCGCGGGGACCTTTCTGACTCTGTCAGTATTCTAGTTTATGAAAGGATATGGAGTAAATGAACATGAGACCATTGCATGTATGTTCACTCCAACTGCAATTAATTTTTATGAGCTGTATGTCCATAGTCAATATTATAATGTTCAAAATTCAATTTTTCATTTTCATAGTTCAATATTGAATTAGATTCAATAGGTCCAGTCTAAAGGTTTCTTTCTTGGGCATCTTAGATAAATCATCCCAGTCTCGTAGGTTTTAATTATACTCCAATATCGAACCAGATTTCGGTTCAAACTAAATATCGGTAAAACAATCAACAATATTTTTGGTCATTGAGAATCCTTAAACATATTTCACAAACTTACTTATACAAAGTTTTGATGATATCCGAACAGGATTTATCGTGGTCTGCAATAATATCATCGGAAAAGTCCATCTCGGAAAGACCACAGAATCTACGGTAATCGTTGTACGCTGGTACCCCATGGTCTCGCCCTCGCTGTATATTTCTAGCTGGTAGGTCATGGCTTATGTCTTGAATCGATTGGAACAATTTGTTTCTTATTTCGGGCTCAAAAAATCTGAATAAAAATATTTATTGAGCAATGTTAGTTGCTAGAAACGAAATAAAACGAATTACCGAGATTGACCATTAAATTCCATTTTTATACGAACGCAAAAAAATTTGACAATGATGTTCCTTATCTTTAAATGATGGATGGGATTGATTTTGGGGTTCCTCCTTTTTTCGTTTAGAAATTAGGGGCAAAAAATGCTTCTTTTATGTTTGTTGGCACGATAACTTTAGTTCTAGTTATCCCATTGCTTTGTAATTTGGCAATAATGTTCCTTACCATAAAAGGATGAATGGGATTGATTTTGGGGGTCCCCCCTTTTTCGTTTTAAAATTAGGGTCCCAAAGGGGCAAACAAATTCAAATTTCGTATTTTTTCCCACTATAACTTTAATCCTAGTTGGCCTATTGCTGTGAAATTTGTAAAGAATGTTTCTTACAATAAAAGATTGAACCTGATGAATTTTCCCACCACCCCCTTTTCCCTGTTATGTAATTTGGTGTCAAAAGGGTCCAAAATCGAAACTTTTATTTGTGGTCCGATTTTGAAATTTGTTTTTGCTTGTTTGTTCTTGTCAAATGGCGGATACAAAATTTAGAATACATTTTTGCGACCCCCCTTTTTTTCCCTATTACGTAATTAGGGGACAAAATCGAAAAAAAATGTGGTACGATTTTGAACATTTTTTTGGGCATGTTTTTGCGATCCCCCTTTTTCCACTATAACGTAATTAGGGGCCAAAAGGGACCAAAATCTATACTTTTTTTTGGGTCCCATTTTTTTGCATGGTCTTGTCAAATAGCGAATACAAAATTGAGAATTATTTTTGTGATCCCTTTTTTCTCACCTACTATGTAATGAGAGGCCAAAATTGAAACTTTTTTACTCGTTCAAACCTCACCAAAAAATTCCAGTAACCAAAACTCATCAATCCACAATAGGCTTTTAAAACGTGAGTGGAAAGTCCACCATAAGCTGCATGTGTCAAAAACCTTTGTAAGTCCACCATGGGCTGCATGTGTCCAGAACAATTGACTATCCATATTGGGCCTAAAACGTACAGGGTTCAACATGCTGCGGTCGGATCATGCTGCGCTCGGCGAAGCTTTATATTTTTTTCCAAATAATAGCGTTATTCAAAATAAAGCTCAACGGGCGATTAATTCTGAACTGAATCTGGTGTGACAATTGACTCTGGGATTTTGACGCGCTTTTCAATGAAAAAAAATCATCATTTGTTTTTAAATTAAATGGATTAAAGAAGGGGGCAATAACAGAAAGCCTGTACCCCAAAAAAGTGTGGACACTCAAAGTATGTTTTACCTGGTGTCAACACCATAGACACGGTAGGTCCCGTGTCCGGCGACAGGATTGTTTTTTCGAGAGGAATTGTCCAGTTTTTTCGAGAGAGGTCCAGGTTTTTTCGCCTGTCCGTTTACTAAAAAATGCTTAAATTCTCAATTGTAAGTGAAACAAAACAAAAAAGAGGAATAAAAGTATTCAAAATGTTCAAATTATTACTTTTCTTCCACAAAAGTCCGTAAAGAAGCATCAGTTAATGATTTATTAAAATTGACCAGGTTTTTTCGAGAGGCACAACAACTTGTCCGGTTTTTTCGAGAGATGTCCTGGTTTTTTGAAAATTTTGACTAGAGAGAGGAACTGGGTTTTGTGGAAACTATACGACTTAAATGGAAACTAATATCCCTCCTACTCAATAAACATACATTTAAACACATTACATGCAAAATATTAAGTTTGTTACTAACTTTAAAGCATAAGTAGACTGCCCAAATGCATTATCTGACTTATCTTTGAAGACTAAATTAGTATTTTGACAAAATTAGTTTAATGGTACATTTGAGGCTTTCTTGACGTGCTTTAATAAATTACCGGTTTCAAAAAGAGTGATTGTTACGGTGGGCAAATTTTTGAAAGGTAACTGCAATCTTGTTTTTGTGCCTTTTCAAGTCTTCGAAACTATAAAATCTACATGTATGTCAGAAACAAATAAATACAAAAACAGCATATTCCACTGGTGCATTCTGTTATTTCAAGAGTTTAAGGGTGTTTTGGAATATGGGATATATACATATTTATTCCTGGAATACGGGATATTTGAGGCAAAACAAACTGGGATATAGAATATTTAAATCTATTCTATTTACAGGGATATAGGATAAGAAAAAACCTCTATTTTGGATACGGGATATTTGATAAAAACATTAGGGAATAGAGATATTGGAACCCCTTAACGTATACATATGTATGTAAAGATACAAAAACTTAAATAGCATTTGAATCTCATACTCTTATGTTTGTTTTATGTCCAGTCGACACTATTTCAGTCATAATCAGCAGGACAAAGAGCTAATTGAAACACCAAAATGAATTCTGTAGACCCACCCAGGACACAGACCCATGTATGTCATTCGAAGGACCCATGCACGACCACAAACCAGAAGTAAAACGAACCAACTCACAAGATAGCCCAATATACCGTTAACGCACCATAGGCCAATGCATCCAGAAAGTGACGAAATCCTCCCTCAAAAGTTTTGCACAATTTGGAACCCTTCCATATGGTGACTGACAATGGAGAACCCTTACCCGAAATGAGGTCGTACTAGATGGAACATCTACCTGTGTGGGATATGGCCAACTCATAACCAGTTTCACATAACCATCCTTTATCTGGCGAAAATACAATGCTGAATCCTGTTTGAACCTATACTCACTGAGAGAGAGAAGCGGGGTTGGAGTGGGAAACACAGGATCTGTAAATTTTGAAGATCACTGGAAAAGGGAAGAGGTGGGTAGGTGCGGAAAATTTAGCCTGTGACGGTGCACAATGGGATATTTTACGTGCATGAACCTTGGAACTCTCCACGCACGTTGGTCCAATATGGTTTACGGTCAAGTTTCCGCATTAGTATAGCCAGATAAACCGGCATTTATTATGACAGGGCTGCCCCATTCAACCACCTGTGGCACACATCCCAGTCGCTCTGTGGGCTAAGTGGCCTGGAAAGATGACAGGTTTCTTAGCACTCTTTAGTGGACTTTTACCGACAAGCTTAACGCTGCTGCTAACCTATTCACCTTCCGGATCCCGCACGGGAGCATACTCTTATGAAGTTTTTTGTTGAAACTATAATATATACAACAAGTCGAAGCAGCCACGCTGCATATCCCCGCGCTACTCTGGTGTTTGATAGTATAAGGGCAAATAATTTAAAGAAAAAAACTATGACTATAATGAGCATTACTAGTACTATAAAATGTATATGTATTAAAATGAGACTTTTCCCTGGTAGTAGGAGTGATAGTAATGTAAAGAAATATGCATGACAAAGGAAAAATGTGCTCTTAGGCTACCTATGCAGCCCAGCCCCTAAGGGCATTATCAAAATTCCAAAACCTTCAGCAGAATCTACATCCATAGTGCAACTACTGAGCCAAGTTTCAGTTCGGTATTCCAAATAACCTGGGAGGAGTTGCTTGACAAAGGAACAATGTGCCCTTAGGCTACCTATGCAGCCCAGCCCCTAGGGGCCATATCAAAATTCCGAAACCATCAGAAGAATCTACATCCATAGTGCAACTTCTGAGCCAAGTTTCAGTTCTGTATTCCAAATAACCTGGGAGGAGTTGCGTGACAAAGGAATAAAGTGCCCTTAGGCTACCTATGCAGCCCGGCCCCTAGGGGCCATATCAAAATTCCTAAATCTTCGGCAGAATCTACATCCATAGTGCAGCTACTGAGCCAAGTTTCAGTACTGTATTCCAAATAACCTGGGAGGAGTTGCGTGACGAAGGAATAATGTGCCCTTAGGCTACCTATGCAGTCCAGCCCCTAGGGGCCATATCAAAATTCCGAAACCTTCGGCACAGTCCCCACCCACAATGCAATCAATGACCCAAGTTTCATCTTTCTACTCCCTGTCCTGTGGTTACTGAGATTATCCTGGACATTAACGCCATACGTACGTATGTACGTACATCCGTACATCGAACAGCAAAACATTATCCCCGCGCTTTCGCTAGCGCGGGGATAATAAAGAATAAATACATATGTGTAAAAATTAAGACGTACTGAAAGGGCAATCGAGTCTTATATAATCCTGGATAAAACAGCAGACATGAAAGAAGACGACTCTATGATACAAACAAACACATCCAAGAAACAACTACAAGTTAAAAGGAGGTAGCCCAGAAACTATAAGCATTTTCTGCTTGTCGCAACACAAATATTTTGTTTCCAGTCATTATTCAAGGAGGCTATTTTCAATTTATAACAGTTGGTATTTATGCTTAGACAATGGATTAATGGGTTCTGGTTGTAGGCGTCAATTATATGTGCCTGCCTGTTTATATAGGCTATATAAGGTTGAATTCTTGACTTTAACTGACGTATTCTTGTCCAAAACCCTTGAAATGATAGTACCGTATTCTTATTTTTTTAACAACATACAATGTCTTTTAAAATATGATTTGACAGGTAAACAACACGCACAACTTGTCTTTCTAAAGTATGAAAAAACCTGGACATCTCTTGCAAAAACCTGGACATGTATTTTATTTTATTTCAAAAATATGTAAGACGCAACTTTTTGGCATCAATGTTCAGGATGCCATAATATAACAGTGATGTTCACTTATAATGGTATTAAGCAATCTCGTTCAATATAGTTGTCTTTTAAGGGGCGAAAAATGCAAAAAGGTAAAAATTAAAAAAAAACAGCCCACAATTTTATTTAGGAATCACATTTTTTTATAGGAATTAGTGTTGTTATACAATATGCTAATACTACAAATATGCCTACCCGTTGGTAGCATTTTTTCTTCGCTTTCAGCTAAAAATCCCTAAATATCACCAGAGTTTGCATTTTTATTGATTATTCTCTTGACAATTGTAAATCCCTCTCGAAAAAACAATCCTGTCGCCGGACACGGGACCTACCGTGATAGAACTACAAAATATGTGAATAAGAGAAAAAAATATGGGGCACATTGTCAAGAAAGTACTCTATAAATTAAATTTTACTTTCTATTCACCTGTCCAATCAAATGGCATGCAAGCTTATCGAATCAGTATGCGCCAGTCACACGTGTCTTCGTGTTGAGACCCCCTTTACGGCCTTTATATTATATAACAGATAGGAAAGAAAAAATCTCTGTGGGTAACCTTTTATAGAGGTAATGCTTTTAAAAAAATCTGAATTCAACTTATAAATACTATTGCAGAAAAGCTGCTGTTTACTTAAATCTTCAGCTGGCGGAAGCCGATCCTTTGGGTCGAAGGTGAGCCTTAAGTCCATTTTAAGTTAATAATGACCAGGTGAGCGATTCAGCCACTTGTAATCTTCTTGTTTCAAATGTCATAGTCTATGAACGGGAATTTTCCCCTTTAAATACTTTTAAGAACTTTAAATTACAAGCGATTCTAGTATCATATACTCCCTTTTATTAGCTCACCTTGCCAAAGGCAATGTGAGCTTTATTTACCACCACTTTGTGTCCGTCGTCGTCCGTCTACGTCGTCCGTTAACAATTTCAAAAATCTTCTCCTCTGAAACCACTGAACCAATTTAACTAAAACTTTGCAAGAATGGTATATGAAATGTTGGCTACAAAGATTGATCCGATAAAAAACATGGCCGCCGTTGCTAAAAATAGAGCAGGGGTAAAACAGCAGGTTTTTGTTGCAAATAATCCAAAAAAGTGACAGATATCGAAATTCTGGCATAGGGTAAAAGTGATCAGTACGTCAAGATCTTCCTACCCTTAAATTTTTAAGAAATTCAAACAAACCTATGGGAGTTATTGCCCCGTTTCCTGATTTTTTTCTACGTTTTTCACTTATTTTATCTTTTATCTATATATATAAGATATTTAGGTTATTTCAATTCTATATTGTTCAGCTAAGTAAGCTCTATAAAATTGTCCATTGGGTGGAAATTGTCGGATGACCCCTTATAGGGGTTATGACCCCTTAAATGTCAAAATAGTGGTTTTTGCCTTATAGATTGTGAACTATAGAAGATAGGGAAAAGGTTTTGCTTGCTTAAATGTTCAGCTAATTGAGCTCTTCAAAATTGTCCTTTAGGTTGAAATTGTCAGATGACCCCTTATAGGGGTTATTGCCACTTAAACCTCCCCCATAGAGGTTTTGGCCTTGTAGATTGTGCACCATAAAAGATACGGAAAAGGTTTTGCTTGCTTTAATGTTCAGCTTATTGAACTCAACAAAATCACCCCTTAGGCCAAAATTGTTAGATGACCATTGTAGGAGTTAGGACCCCATAAATGCCAAAAAAATAAGCCGGAATTGTACGTGAAAGATTGAGTACGATAGAAAATTTACCATTTATTACCTGTCAGTCTCCATACATGGTTCATGTGTCAGCCATCTTGTCAACTCATCCATATTAGACCCATTCTGTGACGTCGTAAAGAATGTATTGAAAAATAACGTTGGGAGACTTTCTGTTATCATCGTGCTATAGTTCCCGTCCATGAGACCAATGTTTGGCATAATCTGAGTATGCCCTATCCTTAATGCAGCAGCAGCAAATTCATTTCTGATTGTCGGGTCGACGCTATCATCATAATAATATGCATGTTTCTTGCAATTTGCATGTTTGTTTGAAAATAACAAATTTCGCTGCATTGCATGTTGTCCAATCAAATTAGGAAGATACTCATTATAAGTCACGTGTTGTAAAATGGCGCCGACGATTTTACGACTCTCTTGAAACAATATGTCATTTGACCATCCCGGATTAATAACTGCTAGTTCCTCTGCGAGGTAATTGTGCAACCGAACAAAAAGTAGATGGTTAAGACTAAGATTCGGTGCCTCGTCCACTCGATCGTCTCCTAAGTATAAAATAACATAGGTTTACTAGTAGCACACTGAATCGACACTGAATAGACAATGCAACAGGTGTTCTATAGCAATCTGTAATTTCTTACTCTTCCGGAGCATCCGATTCACTCTCGTTATGACTTGAATGACTTCTGTTCAGTTGTTTATGTGTTTTTATGTTTGGATTTTTTTCGTGCTGTTCTCGTTAGTGTTTACTGGTTTTGTCCGCGTTGCCCTTTCGGACTTTTGACATTCGATTGCCCCATTGGAGCCTCTTTGCTTCTTTTGAACAAAAGTACATACTGCTATACCGTTATTTTATTTCAAAGTTCCACTAAATGGATATGATTTAAGGACCTACCTAGAGTTATCTGTTGACCAAACGAAGAAAACAGGAACAACCTCTAACGGTTTTACTGATGGCATTATAATATTTCCAGTTTACATTCCATTATAATAACTAACCTTTTTTTGTCTGTTTTGATGATGTATTTTAAAGCTGAGACAATTATTAATTGATATGATTTTCTCAGTTTAAAGTTAGAAACCAGAATATTCTCAAAACTGTCATTTACATTGTATGCCTCTATAGTGGTGCTGTATATCATGACAAAAAAGCTTTAACAATGTATATCATGTGTTAACATTAATCTCCATCTATGGAAATCTATATCCCCAATTCTTTTACCTGCAAGCTGGCAATGGACTTCTGTGCTGGTGTCCTTGAGACAATGACCTGTTGGATTCTCCGGAAGTAAATCCCCATCTTTGGTTTTCAGTGTTCCTATAACATAACGTTGAGGTAAATTATGCGCATTCTTTGTTTAAATATTGCATTTCCCATTGTAAATTTACTGCAAAATACAAGATATTTTAGAGAACCGCTTACTCTTCCAGAGCACCTGAGTATCTTTAGTTTGGGTACTACTTTATTGATTTATATTCGGCTGTTTTTGTGTGCATTTATGTTGTCTGTTTATTCATGCTGTTATCTTTCGTGGTTACTTCTTGTCTCTGGCTTTTGTGTACTTTTTCCATTCGAATACACCATTTTTATCTCTCCACTTCTACCCAATGGTATCTTAATAAAACCATGTATTTTGTTGTGCTATAACTTATGCCTTTTTAGTAGTAAACTGTCATAAGCAGCATTCGAATCCTGGGGTTAAAGATTTCAAAATAATTTGAGGCAAAATCGAAAGATAAAAACTAAATACAAACTAGAAAATATGTCTTTGAGCCACAATATGGCCCTCCCATTCTTGAAATATCATTGATCCCCAACATGTATTACCTTGGATGTGGACCTTTATTCGTATCCAAGCTGTGGACCTTAACTAAGAACTTAAACAATGTGATAGTTCGTACAGACGAACAAGAGTAAAGGTATATTTCCGATCCACATTCGTGGTAGAGCCATAAACAAATTCAAAAGATATGCAAAATCCAGCACCGGGCACATTGTTCTTGATGTGTAAAAAGCTCGCGGTAAAAAAGTTCGCCATACGAAAAAGCTCGAAATATCTTATTGCTAAAAACTTTCTTGTACAAACAGAGGAAACATTAACTATTATTTTACCATGTTTACCTACCGCCTTCAGGGTCTCTCAGAGCTGCCATCTGTTCGTCTGTCGACCCGTAAATCTGAGAACCATCTATAAATGACGTAATTACGTTGATTTGTTCCCTAATACCTGAAATAATTACGAAAATTTTAATAACAAAATTAAAAAGCTTGAACACTTTTAAGAGCAAGATTTTTTCAAAAGTAACTAATGATGGCAAATATAAAAGTTGTACCATAAATACTTACTTTATGGTATAATAAAGCCAAATGTATTACAGTCTATCCCTTTAGTATAACTGTTCGAGATCATGCAGGTATTCTGACTATGCGTACGGACCATACCGTACTAGTATACCTATACGGTCCGACCGTACAAGTATATCCATATGGTCTAAAACGAGCTGAATCATACAAGAATTCAGACCATATAGGTATATCTCAAAACTGGCATTTATCCATATAAGGACAAAGTTTACGTATCTATATAAGGACAAACATATTCATGCAATGGCAAAGGATCTATCCATATAAGGATGAAACTCGTACTGCCCCACCTTAAACATACCTCCTGTACAACTTGTGTTAGCTGCTGCAGATCGTACAAACTCCATGCAAGTTGTACCATTAAAATAGTTGTCGCCTTCTGGTATTGGTATTGGGAAACACTCGGGGCTAAAACAGACAAAAAGTTTGAATTTGGTATAAATTTGAGGATTGTAAATATCATCATCATTTAATTTGAAAATTTATCGATCAACACAAATCCGGTATATGCCTAGTTGCTACTGACACGATTACTAATGTGAAGAGGGAATGCTGATTTGAATATCCCGAATATTGGTTTTTTTTCCAGAATCGAAAACCCTTTTGCAAAACAAATGAGATAAATTATGTCAATTATGTCCCTAAAAAGGTTCAGGAAAATTCACATTAATTGTTCGTGGTCTCTAACCCATAGAGACGTTCAAAAAGATATTAAAGCATCATTTTAAAGCAATATGAATATAAGCAATTCGTTTTTTTCTCCACCAGTAAAAATAAATAGCATTTTATTTGTTTTATACCTCTGTTAAAAATATGTTGACTGGCCACAGAAAAAGTTACTCCTCGAACTAACCTGGTCTCAATTTGTCAAAAAATTGCATAGAAAAGGTGAAGAGTGATGTGTGTCCATCGGCATGCACCTAAATAGTTGAATGATGTAGGTCTTGCTTCAATAACTCAATCATGATGTTAAAAAAATATTTGAATTTGAAAGCTACCTTCAGAAATATACACCTGGAAAAACGTATTGCAAAACCACGATTTTATCAATACATAAATTTTCAGATTAATTTTATTGTTACGATTAGAAGACAAGACAAATGTAAAAAGTAAAAAAAAAATCAAAATCTGATTGAAATTTTTTTGGGGAACAAATATAAAAATGGTGATTTTTAGACAATTTATGATGTAAAACTATTGCCATAGCTGACAAATCTTTCATTTAAGAATAGTCAAAACACTAATAAAACTTAGAAACTGGGATTTTTGACACTTTTTAACCAAAATTTAAAAGTTTCCAAATAATGAATATTTTCCGATAACACGCACGATTACACGTAACCCCTCAAGACGGATAAAAATCTATTTTTTAAGCTGTCAGGGATTACGGTTAACAAAGTCAATATTAAAGGATTTACTTATGAAAATGATCAATTTCTTCCATAGAAATTAAAGTGTTTCAACATTTTAAAATTGTATTATTTTATTCAATTTTGAAGCAGGTGTTGCAGTCTTTTTTTCCAGGTGTATATATATGGAAACATTTTTCTTTACTTCGTCCGTATAAAATAAATATGACACGTGCACGTTTATTGTATATTACTTTAAGCTAAATTGAACTCCCGGTTAACAGAGGTATTCATGTACTTTCCTCAGTTTACAGATATGTACAATGTACAATATAAGCATCCCAGCAATAAAAAAAATGTTGGTAGAACCCACTTTATACATACTTGCCGCTGTCTTCTCCACAACAATTTAAAGTAGCTGTTAAATTTAGGAAAAATTATATTGCATGATGAATACTATATAACTTATTCATTTATTGCAAATGACATTGCGTGGCATTCATTTTTTTCACATTTCCTAACGTGTTACATTTTTATTTTGTTTAGGAATGCAACTGTATTCGGTATTTATTTATCCTAAATTGGTAAACAAGTTTTATGCTTTTAAAACTCCATCTCACGTGTGTTGTAGCGGCCCAATAGAGCTTACTACTCTTTTTGCATTCTCAAGATCGCACTCTACAATTTAACACGCATGGGATACAGTAACTGCTCTCTTCATACACAGAAACCATCCGATACTAGCATCGTTCCTTGACACAACCCTCGCAAATGGTGTCAAGACAGAATCAGACAATGAAACGTACTACGAGTCTTGGTGTTAGTGACACGACGTGTTAGCCACTTCACAACCGGCTTAATTTTTTATGATACATGATTTTTTTTCCATTTTGAATTCAATCACTGGCTTATTTTCCTCTCTGTAACGTTAGATAGTTGTATGGATTTTAAAGACCGTGCAAATTAACTGACTTGTGCATCATTATTTAGATAAGTACTATAAAGAAAAAAATATTTAAAGCGTTTCAAACCAATCGGTCCAACGGGTTCCGTTCGGATGATACGTTTGTAAAAAAAACTATTATATATATTCATTTATTATACCTCAGTAGTGTTTTTCTTTAATAAATGCATATACAATATTTTCACTATTTTTTTCTGTTATTGACCGGTCAATAGTTTCCGAACTATTGCCCTCGCCACAACTATTTGCCCTCTGACGTCATTAAGCCCCGCCTTTATCCAATCGTTTTCTTTATTTCATTTTGATTGATATATTTAATTCATGTTACATCACACTACATATAATTAATTGCACGAGTTTTCCGTGTTAAACTTTTATAAGTACTTTCAATGCAACTTTTTAGTACGTTTTAAATTGATTGATTTTTTAATTATTTTTATATATGCATTTTTAAATAGTCAAATATTATAAATATTCTTGTCTGTTGTTTCTTTCGGTATAATAAAATACTTACTGACTGGGTATTTGGGAAATAGATAGATTATTTTCCCTCGGAGACAACTATTGCCTTCGGCTACGCCTCAGGCAATAGTTGCACCTCGGGGAAAATAATCTGCCTATTTCCCTCATACCCAGTCAATAAGTATAAATTATATTGATGGTTATGTGATTTTATCTTCGGATGCAACTTAGAAATATGTTACCCATAAAATCTGGAGACGCAAAGAACCCGCGTGAAATACTGGTCTACAGTTTATGAATGCAATTGCGAAAGCTATGGAATTATTTTTACCTGCGTCGCCGAAGGCGAAAGCAGGTCTAGTAGTCGGGTCACTCCGTCCGTCTGTCCGTCCGTCTGTCCGTCCGTCTGTCCGTCCGTCCCGCTATGGGGTGCCTTTCTTGTGTAATCTGAATCTCAAAAACCAAACAATAGATCTTTCCGAAATTTTACACAGTGATTACAGATATATTGAAGATGTGCACCTCCCCTTTTGGGGTCATTTTATAATTTGGTTTAGAAATTAGGGGCCCAAAAGGGGCCAAAAAAGCGACTTTTTAATTTTTTTCCACAATAACTTTTGTTCTGGTTGACCAAATGCTATTAAACTTTACAGTAATGTTACTTACCATAAAAGGAAGGGTTGGGCTGATTTTGGGTGTCCACTCTTTTTTCGTTTAGAAATTAGGGGCCCTAAAGGGACAAAAAAAAAGTGACTTTTTTATTTGTTTCGACAATAACTTTTGTTCTGGTTGACCAAACGCTAAGAAACTTAATAGTAATGTTACTTACCATAAAAGGAAGGGTTGGGCTGATTTTCGGTGTCGCCTCTTTTTTCTTTCAGAAATTAGAGGCCCAAAGGGGGCCAAAAAAGCGACTTTTTAATTTTTTTCCACAATAACTTTTGTTCTGGTTCACCAAATGCTATGAAACTTTACAGTAATGTTACTTACCATAATAGGAAGGGTTGGGCTGATTTTGGGTGTCCCCTCTCTTTTTGTTTAGGAACGAGGGGCCCAAAAGGGGCAAAAATGTGACATTTTTTATTTATGGTCCGATTTAGAAATTTTTTTTTTACAAGTTAATTTTGGTCAAATATTGGATTCAAAATGTAGGATACAATTTTTTCTTGACCCACCTTTTCTGTTAAGCAATAAGGGGACCAAAAGGGGAAAAATAGAAACTATTTTTCGTCTATTTTTACAATATTGGGTGGCATGTGACAAATATGCTTTGTAAGTCCACCATAGGATGCAAGTGTCAAAATATTTTGACTGTCCATATTGGGCCTAGAACGTACAGGGTTCAACGTTTTGCCGTGCGACGCAGGGCCAGACATCGATTGGTCTTGTTCAGCTAGTCATGGATAAAATTCGTATTATTTTCTTTATTGAATCAAGTGTAAGAGTTTAGTGAAAATTTTAAACTATCTTTTTATTCTCTTTGTTAAGTGAGTGTGTTTGTCTTCAATCCAAAAGCTCCTGTTTTGTGAGTTCACAATCATTGGATGTTTGTTTTTCTTTTTAGAGATACACAAATTTAGACTTTCTTGAATGATATCCAACAAAGGAAAATGTATGCTTCCCCCGTTTATAAGTATTTACGTGACAGGATTTTGTGCCTTCTTAAATGAATTACAAAGAAGTTTTTTGCAATGCATTTGCTTTAAAAGACTATTTGTCCCGGGATTTGTCCCACTTAAGCGCTACAGAAAGATGCATTTGGCATTAAGTTAAAAATGATTCGTTTAGATTACATAAACATAAATCAGTTCACACCAAAAGCTGTTACATTTGAGGTAAAACAATCATTTTCATTAATTTGATTTCCCAAGCATAATAATATTGTGCTTTTTGTCATTTGAAAGCATTCATGAATTTATACTTAATTCTTTTTACATGACTTTTTAAGGAAGCATATCCTAAAATCGTTGCAATTTTCTACACAACAGAAAGGCAATATACAAGTTCTTACTTAGTTCTTGGTTATTTTTTGGAATAGTTTAAAACATGGTTTATGAAAAAGTTATTGACAAAAAGAGATTGATAAATAGTCTACTAGCAAAACATGGTAGTCTCTTAGAATAGACGAAATATAATAACTAAAGCCAATTTATTTTAAAGATCGGAAGACCCCTTCAAAAGATTATTATACGTATGACAAATGTACTGAGGACGTTGAAATAGCCACGCAAAAGAACGTAAAATATATAATAATCTTTACTTGTATTTAAACACGTATAACATATATCCACGGGTAAACCTATTCGTTTGGGTGTTTCACCTTCTTGTAACTTTTAATTTAGATTCTTTGCACAATCAATATGGCACAATAAGGTTCCATCCAGAGATTCCTACAGACCTACCGTTTTTTTGTTGGTAGTTATAGAGATGTAACAAAAGGGAACATTAAAATTACCATCAGCCATCGGGGTTGCCACAACATCATGGCAAAGAAACTGTCCCCAAGCCATTAACTGCACCGTGTGTTTGTCCGAAAATAAAACCGTGTCCTTTCCTCCGTCAAACAGCTTATTACTCACTTCTCTTGCTGACGGTAGGTCGGGCGTGAATCGCGGATAATTTACACCTGTAATAAAGCAGTTGATATAAACATCATGTGTCATTTTTGTATTTTCTTTCGGATTTGGCTATCATAAAAGGAATATTGAAAATTTGTCAGATGACATCTTATGATCATTTTATGGTCAAATAAATTTTGCCTAATCGCCTATACTTCAGGCACATATAAGTCAGTGAGAGATTCAGGCTCCTGAGAGCCTCTTGTTTTAGTAATTTTAAAGTTTATATTAGAATACTATGCTACATTCGTACCATCTTCATATGATGGTCCAATAAATCTGGCTTGTTGTCTGAACGACATTCCCAAGGCAGGATTCAGTTGATTATTGCACGCGCCATTGGCCGTCCTATAACCACTTCCGGTTACACACGTAATATCCGTGTTACAGGTATCAATTCCACTAAAATTCAATGAATTGTAAGGCAATCCTTCAGTTTCATCCAGCTGAGCAGACCTAATAGAAATCACGTAAAACATGAAATTATAGGAATAACTAGCTATAATTTGTGTTGGGATGCCAACACACAAGTCGCCCAAAATCGCCTTGGATACTTTTTCTTCCAATTCAGTGCAATAAAATATGTATAGAAATCAAATTTCATTGATATTGGACAAAGTTGACATTTTTAGGGGGCGGGTGTAGTAAAATGGCCGCCATTTTTAAACCGGAAGTCGGATTTCAAATCTGGTCGCAGATTTGAACTCAGCATACCTGCTTTATCCAGATGACCAATTTTCAAGACGATCCGATGAAAAAAAATTTTCCGCCCACTTTTTCCGACGGCCGCCATTTTGAAACGGCGGCCATCTTGAAAATTTCAAAACATGATTACACGCCTTTGAGTGACCCACTATCAAATCCAAAAAGTGTTATTCAATTTCCTTGAACCGTTTTCTTGTATTAGGGAGGACAGCTTCATGATTAAGAATCAGAAGAATAATAATAATAACTAGTGATGACTGTGTTGGGGATGCCCAACACAAAAATGTCTCCCAAACGAGCGAATTTTTGATAGTGTATTCTTATTCGCCATCCTTTAAAACCCCTAGATACAAAATTTTGTTAAAATCGAAGCATTTTTACAATTTTTGCATTTTCGGTGGCGGCCATTTTGAAAATGGCGGCCATCTTGAAATTTTTTATTTTATGTATCAAGTCAACTCATAACCCTCTACTATCATACAAAATTTCATTAAAATCCATCCAGTAGTTTCCGAGATAATTTTAGGGTACCCTTTTGCCATGGCGGCCATTTTGAAAATGGCGGCCATCTTGAAAATTTCAAAGTGCCTGTGCACACCTCCAATAACCAATCTACCATCATACAAAGTTTCATGCAATTCCATTGTGTCGTTTTCAAAAACCCTTTCGGACAGTTTCATGTACGGAAGAAAGAAGAAAAAAAAGAATAACTAGTTCTAATTGTGATCGCAAGCGAGTCACAAAAATGTCCCCTCACGTACCCCTCTTTGTCAATGTCTCTTAGCATTTGAGATAACTTATTATATCCAATTTTCATCAAAATAGGAGTAAATTTTGGCGGGAAATGGTGGCCATTTTGAAAATGGCTGACGCTAAAAAAAATTTAATGTCAAAAATAAGTTCGCCATACCACTTTTACCTTATATACCAATTTTCATTAAAGTCAGAGTAACTTTAATTTTGGCGGGAAACGGCGGCCATTTTGAAAATGGCTGACGATAAAAAAATTTTGATGTCAAAAATCAACTCGCCTTACCACTTTTACCTTTTATACCAATTTTCATTAAAGTCAGAGTAACTTTAATTTTGGCGGGAAACGGCGGCCATTTTGAAAATGGCTGACGATAAAAAAATTTTGATGTCAAAAATCAACTCGCCATACCACTATTGCCTAATATACCAATTTTCATCAAAATCGGAGTAAGTTTAATTTTTGGCGGGAAACGGCGGCCATTTTGAAAATGGCCGACGATAAAAAAAATTTGATGTTAAAAATCAACTCGCCTTACCACTATTACCTTATATACCAATTTTCATCAAAATCAGAGTAAGTTTAATTTTTTTGCGGGAAATGGCGGCCATTTTGAAAATGGCCGACGAAAAAAAAATTTTAATGTCAAAAATCAACTCGCCATACCACTATTACCTTATATATCAATTTTCATAAAAATTGGAGCAAGTTTAAGTTTTGGCGGGAAAATGGCGGCCATTTTAGCCGCCATTTTAAAAATGGCCGCCAATTTTTTTTTCGATACAAAAAATGAACTCGGCATACCACTATTACCTTGAAAACCAATTTTCATTAAGAAATAACAAAGTTAAGAATTTTAACATTACTATTACAAAATATATTGTTCCAAGAAAGATAACTCAATTTGACAAAAAAAATAAATTTCGATTTTTTGCAAAATTTTGAAAACGGTAAGTCCGATTTTCAAAATTTTTTTTTTAAATGAAAGGTATTGAAAGTCTACACTTACCCTATAAAGGAATTTGTCCTACCCCTGCCGGATCAGAAATGCCAGGAAAAATTCAACTTCGGTTTCGAGGAGCCATTTTGAGGCCCTTTTTTGACCTATAAGGGGTCGTTCGATTTCGACGAAAAATACAAAAAGCACAATTTCCCATTCCATACTCTTGATTTATGAAGTTTCAGCTTCCTACCTTAAACGATGTCGAAAAAATGAGGTGGACAAGTTCACGGTCCAGAATACCGAGAAAAATAATAATAATAACTAGTTCTAATTGTGATCGCAAGCGAGTCACATACATGTCCCCTCACGTACCCCTCTTTGACAATATTTCTGGCTTTTTTGGGAACCCTGTTTAAGCAATGACGCCCTTATCATTCCATTGAAGCACCCTTTTTACAAGCATTGGTAGCGTACTTGTAAACTATTGTAGTGACTAGCGAGCATAACTACCGCTCTCGTCCTCTACAATGGAGCCACTCTTCAATGAAATGCTAAAAACGTTACGGAGAAGCTTTTGGTTGACATCCATATGAGATATTATTCTCCCTTAATCTCATATAGTCGAGAAGAGTCACACAGTCGCATCCAAAAGCTGTTGCATCGGACCATAAACAAAATTTGAATCTAAAAATGAACTCCCCATACCACAATTTCCCTGTATATTAATTTTCATTAGAATTGGAATAACTTTAATTTTGGCGGGAAATGGCGACCATTTTGAAAATGGCCGACGATAGAAAAATTTTGATGTCAAAAATCATCTCGCCATACCACTATTACCTTATAAACCAATTTTCGTCAAAATCGGAGTAACTTTAATTTTGGCGGGAAATGGCGGCCATTTTGAAAATGGCCGACGATAAAAAAAATTTTGATGTCAAAAATCATCTCGCCATTCCACTATTACCTTATTTATCAATTTTCGTCAAAATCGGAGTAACTTTAATTTTGGCGGGAAATGGCGGCCATTTTGAAAATGGCTGACGATTAAAAAATGTTGATGTCAAAAATCATCTCGCCATACTATTATTACCTTATATACCAATTTTCATCAAAATCGGAGCAAGTTTAAATTTTGGCGGGAAATTTTAGCCGCCATTTTGAAAATGGCCGCCAAAAAAATTTTTCGATACCAAAAATGAACTCGGCATACCACTATCACCTTGAAAACCAATTTTCATTAAGAAATAACAAAGTTAAGAATTTTTACATTACTATTACAAAATACAAAATACAAAGAAAGATAACTCAATCTTACCAAAAAATAAATTTCGATTTTTTGCAAAATTTTGAAAACAATAAGTCCGATTTTCAAAATTTTTTTTTAAAATGAAATGTATTAAATGTCCGCACTTACCCTATAAAGGAATTTTTCCTAACCCTGCCGGATCAGAAATGCCAGGAAAAATTCAACTTCGGTTTCGAGGAGTCATTTTGAGGCCCTTTTTTGACCTATAAGGAGTCGTTCGATATCGACGAAAAATACAAAAAGCACAATCTCCCATTCCATACTCTTGATTTATGAAGTTTCAGCTTCATACCTTAAAAGATGTGGAAAAAATGAGGTGGACAAGTTCACGGTCCAGAATACCGAGAAAAATAATAATAATAATAATAATAATAATAATAATAATAATAATAATAAGAAACCGAGCAAAAACAATATGTCCCCGACACTTCGTGTTCGGGGACATAATAATAATAATAATAATAACTAGTTCTTATTGTGATCGCAAGCGAGTCACATATATGTCCCCTCACGTACCCCTCTTTGTCAATATGTCTCTTGGCATTTGAGATCACTTAATATACCCAATATTCATCAAAATAGGAGTAAGTTTAATTTTGGCGGGAAACGGCGGCCATTTTCAAAATGGCCGACTACAAATAAATTTAAATGTAAAAAATCAACTCGCAATACCACTATTACCTTATATACCAGTTTTCATAAAAATCAGAGTAACTTTAGTTTTGGCGGGAAACGGCGGCCATTTTGAACATGGCTGACGAAAAAAAAATTTTGGTGTAAAAAATCAACTCGCCATACCACTTTTACCTTGAATACCAATTTTCATCAAAATCTGAGTAACTTTAATTTTGGCGGGACACGGCGGTTATTTTGGAAATGGCCGACGATGAAAAAATTTTAATGTCAAAAATCAACTTGCCATACCACTATTACCTTATATACCAATTTTCATCAAAATCGGAGTAGCTTTAAATTTTGGCGGGAAATGGCAGCCATTTTAAAATGGCCGACGATACAAAATTTTTGAAGTCAAAAATGAAATCGGCATACCATTATTACCTTATATACCAGTTTTCATAAAAATCGGAATAACTTTAATTTTGGCGGGAAACGGCGGCCATTTTGGAAATGGCCGACAATGAAAAAATTTTAATGTCAAAAATCAACTCGCCATACCACTATTACCTTATATACAAATTTTCATCAAAATCGGAGTAACTTTGGCGGGAAATGGCAGCCATTTTGAAAATGGCCGACGATAAAAAATTTTTGATGTCAAAAATCAAATCGGCATACCACTATTACTTTATATACCAATTTTCATCAAAATCGGAGTAATTTTAAATTTTGGCGGGAAAATGGCGGCCATCTTAGCCGCCATTTTGAAAATGGCCGCCAAAAAAATTTTCGATACCAAATATGAACTCGGCATACCACTATTACCTTGTAAACCAATTTTCATTTAGAAATAACAAAGTTGAGAATTTTTACATTACTATTACAAAATACAAAATACAAAGAAAGGTAACTCAATTTGACAAAAAAATTAATTTTCGTTTTTTTGCAAAATTTTGAAAACGATAAGTCCGATTTTCAAAATTTTTTTTTTAAATGAAAGGTATTGAAAGTCTACACTTACCCCATAAAGGAATTTGACCTACCCCTGCCGGATCAGAAATGCCAGGTAAAAATTCAACTTCGGTTTCGAGGAGCCATTTTGAGGCCCTTTTTTGACCTATAAGGGGTCGTTCGATTTCGACGAAAAATACAAAAAGCACAATCTCCCATTCCATACTCTTGATATATGAAGATTCAGCTTCCTACCTTAAAAGATGTCGAAAAAATGAGGTGGACAAGTTCACGGTCCAGAATACCGAGAAAAATAATAATAATAATAACTAGTGCTGACTGTGTTGGGGATGCCCAACACAAAAATATCTCCCAAACGTTCGCATATTGTCACTCTTGCATAAATTTTGACAACGTATCCTAACTCGCCATCATTTCAAAACCCTACATACCAAATTTTGTCGAAATCGTAGCATTTTGACAATTTTCCCATTTTTGGGCCCGAAAAATCGCATTTTCGTGAATAACTTGAAAACCGTAAATATCGCTTCGAAATTTTTTTTCGTATTATTAAAGAGCTCCTTTTGCTCTACTCACCTACAAAATTTCAGAACCCTGCGCACCTAGGTAACCGAGATATCGCAATGTCCTATATTATGACCTTTCCCTGTTTCCATGGAGACGGCGGCCATTTTGAAATCTTTGAAAATTGCATGCACATCTTTGGGACCCACTCTATCACCTTACACAATTTCATAAAGTACCATTGAGTAGTTTTTGAGAAACCACGCGGACACGTTCATGTCCGGAAGAAGAAAAAAAAAGAAGAAGAATAATAATAAGAAACAGAGTAAAAACAATATATCTCCCAAACATAGTGTTTGGGAGATATAATAATAACTAGTTCTAATTGTGATCGCAAGCGAGTCACAAAAATGTCCCCTCACGTACCCCTCTTTGTCAATGTCTCTTGGCATTTGAGATAACTTAATTTATCCAATTTTCATCAAAATAGGAGTAAGTTTAATTTTGGCGGGAAACGGCGACCATTTTTAAAATGGCCGACAATAAAAATATTTCGATGTCAAAAATCAACTCGCCATACAACTATTACCTTATATACCAATTTTCGTTAAAATCTGAGTAAATTTTATTTTGGCGGGAAACGGCGGCCATTTTGAAAATGGTCGACGATAAAAAAAAATTTGATGTCAAAAATCAACTTGCCATACAACTATTACCTTATATACCAATTTTCATTAAAATCGGAGTAATTTTAATTTTGGCGGGAAATGGCGGCCATTTTGAAAATGGCGGCCCCAAAAAAATTTCGATTCCAAAATTGAACTCGGCATACCACTATTACCTTGTAAACCAATTTTCATCAAAATCAGAATAACTTTAATTTTGGCGGGAAACGGCGGCCATTTTGAAAATGGCCGACGATAAAAAAAATTTCATGTCAAAAATCAACTCGCCATACCACTATTACCTTATATACCAATTTTCATTAAAATCGGAGTAATTTTAATTTTGGCGGGAAATGGCGGACATTTTTAAAATGGCCGCCCCAAAAAAAAATTTCGATTCCAAAATTGAACTCGGCATACCACTATTACCTTGTAAACCAATTTTCATTAAGAAATAACAAAGTTGAGAATTTTTTTCATTAATATCACAAAATATATGGTACAAAGAAAGATAACTCAATCTTACAAAAAAAATAATTTTCGATTTTTTGCAAAATTTTGAAAACGGTAAGTCCGATTTTCAAAATTTTTTTTTTAAATGAAAGGTATTGTATATCCGCACTTAACCTATAAGGGAATTTTTCCTATCCCTGCCGGATCAGAAATGCCAGGAAAAATTCAACTTCGGTTTCGAGGAGCCATTTTGAGGCCCTTTTTTTACCTATATGGGGTCGTTCGATTTCTGCGAAAAATACAAAAAGCACAATCTCCCATTCCATACTCTTGATTTATGAATTTTCAGCTTCCTACCTTAAAAGATGTCGAAAAAATGAGGTGGACAAGTTCACGATCCAGAATACCGAGAAAAATAATAATAATAACTAGTTCTAATTGTGATCGCAAGCGAGTCACATACATGTCCCCTCACGTACCCCTCTTTGTCAATATGTGTTTGGGCATTTGAGAATACCTAATATACCAATTTTCATCAAGATCGGAGTAAGTTTAATTTTGGCGGGAAATGGCGGCCATTTTGAAAATGGCTGACGAAAAAAAAAATTGATGTCAAAAATCAACTCGCCATACAACTATTACCTTGTATACCAATTTTCATAAAAATTTGAGCAAGTTTAAGTTTTGGCGGGAAAACGGCGGCCATTTTAGCCGCCATTTTGAAAATGGCCGCCAAAATTTTTTTTCGATACCAAAAATGAAATCGGCATACTACTATTACCTTGTAAACCGATTTTCATTAAGAAATAACAAAGTTGAGATTTTTACATTACTAGTACAAAATATATTGTTACAAGAAAGATAACTCAATTTGACAAAAAAAAAAAAATTTCGATTTTTTGCAAAATTTTGAGAACCGTAAGTCCGATTTTCAAAATTCTTTTTTTAAATGAAAGGTATTAAAAGTCTACACTTACCCTTTAAAGGAATTTTTCCTACCCCTGCCGGATCAGAAATGCCAGGTAAAAATTCAACTTTGGTTTCGAAGAGCCATTTTGAGGCCCTTTTTTGACCTATAAGGGGTCATTTGATTTCGGCAAAAAATACAAAAAGCACAATCTCCCATTCCATACTCTTGGTTTATGAAGTTTCAGCTTCCTACCTTAAAAGATGTCGAAAAAATGAGGTGGACAAGTTCACGGTCCAGAATACCGAGAAAAATAATAATAATAATAATAATAATAACTAGTTCTAATTGTGATCGCAAGCGAGTCACAAAAATGTCCCCTCACGTACCCCTCTTTGTCAAGGTCGGAAATGGCCAAAATTAAACTTACTCATATTTTGATGAAAATTGGATATAATAAGTTATCTCAAATGCTAAGAGACGCTAAAAAAAAATTTGATGTCAAAAATAAGTTCGCCATACCACTTTTACCTTATATACCAATTTTCATCAAAATCAGAGTAACTTTGATTTTGGCGGGAAACGGCGGCCATTTTGAAAATGGCCGACGAAATAAAAATTTCAATGTCAAAAATCAACTCGCCATACCACTATTACTTTATATACCAATTTTCATCAAAATCAGAGTAACTTTAATTTTGGCGGGAAACGGCGGCCATTTTGAAAATGGCCGACGATAAAAAAAATTTAATGTCAAAAATCAACTCGCCATACCACTACTACCTTAAATACCAATTTTCATCAAAATCGGAGTAAGTTTAATTTTTGGCGGGAAACGGCGGCCATTTTGAAAATGGCCGACGATAAAAAAATTTTGATGTTAAAAATCAACTCGCCATGCCACTATTACCTTATATACCAATTTTCATCAAAATTGGTACAAGTTTAATTTTTGGCGGGAAAACGGCGGCCATTTTAGCCGCCATTTTAAAAATGGCCGCCAAAATTTTTTTTCGATACCAAAAATGAACTCGGCCTACCACTGTTACCTTTTAAATCAATTTTCATTAAGAAATAAGAAAGTTAAGAATTTTTACATTACTATTACAAAAGATATTATTCCAAATACAAATGACAACAAAGTTCCAGACAATAAATTTTGCTACGCCTGACGCGCGTTTCGTCTATTCAAGACTCATCAAGAAAGATAACTCAATTTGACAAAAAAATTAAATTTCGATTTTTTGCAAAATTTTGAGAACCGTAAGTCCGATTTTCAAAATTTTTTTTTTAAATGAAAGGTATCGAAAGTCTACACTTACCTCATAAAGGAATTTGTGTTACCCCTGCCGGATCAGAAATGCCAGGTAAAATTCAACTTCGGTTTCGAGGAGCCATTTTGAGGCCCTTTTTTGACCTATAAGGGGTCGTTCGATTTCGACGAAAAATACAAAAAGCACAATCTCCCATTCCATACTCTTGATATATGAAGTTTCAGCTTCCTACCTTAAAAGATGTCGAAAAAATGAGGTGGACAAGTTCACGATCCAGAATACCGAGAAAAATAATAATAATAATAATAATAATAATAAGAAACCGAGCAAAAACAATATGTCCCCGACACTTCGTGTTCGGGGACATAATAATAAGAAACCGAGCAAAAACAATATGTCCCCGACACTTCGTGTTCGGGGACATAATAATAAGAAACCGAGCAAAAACAATATGTCCCCGACACTTCGTGTTCGGGGACATAATAATAAGAAACCGAGCAAAAACAATATGTCCCCGACACTTCGTGTTCGGGGACATAATAATAAGAAACCGAGCAAAAACAATATGTCCCCGACACTTCGTGTTCGGGGACATAATAATAATTAAAATTTACGTTTCCCGAAACGTGGGATGTCCCCTCCCGTTCTCATTTAATATGAGTCGCCATCACCAATATACCCTGTGTACCAAGTTTCGTTAAAATTGGACAATGTTTACATTTTTCGTGATTTTCGGTGGCCATCTTGAAAATGGCAGCCATTGCGGAAATTCCGACAATGCGATGTGAGTCGCCATCACCCATATATCCTGTATACCAAGTTTCGTTGAAATCGTACAATGTTTACATTTTTCGCGATTTTCGGCGGCCATCTTGAAAATGGCGGCCATTACAGAAATTCCGACAATGCGCCGTCAGTCGCCATCACCCTTATACCCTGTATACCAAGTTTCGTTGAAATCGGACAATGTTTACATTTTTCGCGATTTTCGGCGTCCATCTTGAAAATGGCGGCCATTACAGAAATTCCGACAATGCGCCATCAGTCGCCATCACCGTTATACCCTGTATACCAAATTTCGTTGAAATCGGACAATGTTTACATTTTTCGCCATTTTTGGCGGCCATCTTGGAAATGGCGGCCATTTTGAAATTATAAACCGCAAGATACACCGTAGGACCTCGGGACCTATCACCCCTCCAAGTTTCATATCGATCGGCCCACCCATTTCCGAGGAGATAGCCGGACAAGTTCGTGCATCAGGTTGACGGAAGAAAAAGAAAAAAGTATAATAATAATTAAAATTTACGTTTCCCGAAACGTGGGATGTCCCCTCCCGTTCTCATTTAATATGAGTCGCCATCACCCATATACCCTGTGTACCAAGTTTCGTTAAAATTGGACAATGTTTACATTTTTCGTGATTTTCGGCGGCCATCTTGAAAATGGCAGCCATTGCGGAAATTCCGACAATGCGATGTGAGTCGCCATCACCCATATATCCTGTATACCAAGTTTTGTTGAAATCGAACAATGTTTATATTTTTCGCGATTTTCGGCGGCCATCTTGAAAATGGCGGCCATTACAGAAATTCCGACAATGCGCCGTCAGTCGCCATCACCCTTATACCCTATATACCAAGTTTCGTTGAAGTCGGACAATGTTTACATTTTTCGTGATTTTCGGCGGCCATCTTGAAAATGGCGGCCATTACAGAAATTCCGACAATGCGCCATCAGTCGCCATCACCGTTATACCCTGTATACCAAATTTCGTTGAAATCGGACAATGTTTACATTTTTCGCCATTTTTGGCGGCAATCTTGGAAATGGCGGCCATTTTGAAATTATAAACCGCATTATACACCGTAGGACCTTGGGACCTATCACCCCTCCAAGTTTCATATCGATCGGTCCACCCATTTCCGAGGAGATAGCCGGACAAGTTCGTGCATCAGGTTGACGGAAGAAAAAGAAAAAAGTATAATAATAATAATAATAATAACTAGGTATAATTGTGATCGCAAAGCGAGTCACAGATGTCCCCTCACGTACCCCTCTTTGTTAATATCTGGCTTCTTTGAACACATTTTTCTGTTCACCATCCATTATAATGCTAGAATATCAATTTTCGTTTAAATCTGAACAAGTTGAATTTTTCCGAAAGTGGCAGCCATTTTGAATTTTTCGACATTTTCGACAACACTTCTCAATTCAATATCTTTCAAAACCCCTAGATATCAATTTTCGTTAAAATCGGAACAAGTTAAATCTTTACCCGAAGTGGCAGCCATTTTGAATTTTTCGACAACGCGCCTCAATTCGTTATCATTCAAAACCCCTAAATATCAATTTTGGTTAAAATCTGAGCAAGTTGAATTTTTACCGGAAAATGGCGGCCATTTTGAATTTTTCGACATTTTCGACAACGCACATCAATTCACCATCCTTCAAAACCCTTAGATATCAATTTTCGTTAAAATCGGAGCAAGTTCAATTTTTACCGGAAGTGGCGGCCATTTTGAATTTTTCGACATTTTCGACAACACGCATCAATTCGCCATCCTTCAAAACCATTAGATATCAATTTTCGTTAAAATCGAAGCAAGTTCAATTTTTACCGGAAGTGGCGGCCATTTTGAATTTTTCGACAACACGCATCAATTCGCCATCCTTCAAAACCCTTAGATATCAATTTTGGTTAAAATCGGAGCAAGTTCAATCTTTACCGGAAGTGGCGGCCATTTTGAAAATGGCGGCCGATAAAAATAATTCGATACCAGAAATGAACTCGGCATACCCCAATTACCTTTACTACCAATTTTCATTAAAATCGGACCAAGTTTAATTTTAATCGGAAATGGCGGCCATTTTGAAAATGGCCGACGAAAAAAAAATTGGATACCAAAAATAAACTCGGCATACCCAAATTACCTTAAATACAAATTTTCATTTGAAAATAATAAAGTTTAAAATTTTTCCAAAAATTCAATTTGGATTATCTCCCCTTTAAAACTTTTTTTCGTTTTTTTGCAAAATTTTGAAAACGGTAAGTCCGATTTTAAAAATTCTTTTTTTGTATGATACCTCTTATATATACCTGCTACATAGTGAAAGGAATTTTCCCTAATCCAGCCGGTTTGGAAATGCCAGTAAAAATTCAACTTTGATTTTGAGGAGCCATTTTCAGGCCCCTATTTACCCTATAAGGGGTCGTTTGATTTTGACGAAAAAACCTGATTACACAATTTCACACTCCATACTCTTGATATATGAAGTTTCAGCTTCCTACCTTTAAAGATGTTCTTTAAATCGAGCGGACAAGTTCACACTAAAGAATACTAAGAATAATAATAATAAAAAAAAAAAAAAAAAAAAATAATAATAAGAAACCGAGCAAAAACAATATGTCCTCGACACTTCGTGTTCGGGGACATAATAATAAGAAGAAAAATAAGAAACGGAGTAAAAACAATATGTCCCCGACGACACTTCGTGGTCGGGGACATAATAATAATAATAATAATAATAATAATAAGAAAAATAAGAAACGGAGTAAAAACAATATGTCCCCGACGACACTTCGTGGTCGGGGACATAATAAGAAACAGAGTAAAAGCAATATGTCTCCCAACACATAGTGTTTGGGAGACATAACTAGTGATGACTGTGTTGGGGATGCCCAACACAAAAATGTCTCCCAAACGAGCGAATTTTTGATAGTGTATTCTTATTCGCCATCCTTTAAAACCCCTAGATACAAAATTTTGTTAAAATCGAAGCATTTTTACAATTTTTGCATTTTCGGTGGCGGCCATTTTGAAAATGGCGGCCATCTTGAAATTTTTTATTTTATGTATCAAGTCAACTCATAACCCTCTACTATCATACAAAATTTCATTAAAATCCATCCAGTAGTTTCCGAGATAATTTTAGGGTACCCTTTTGCCATGGCGGCCATTTTGAAAATGGCGGCCATCTTGAAAATTTCAAAGTGCCTGTGCACACCTCCAATAACCAATCTACCATCATACAAAGTTTCATGCAATTCCATTGTGTCGTTTTCAAAAACCCTTTCGGACAGTTTCATGTACGGAAGAAAGAAGAAAAAAAAGAATAATAATAACTAGTGCTGACTGCGTTGGGGATGCCCAACACAAAAATATCTCCCAAACGTACGCATATTGTCGCTCTTGCATAAATTTTGACATCGCATCCTAGCTCACCATCATTTGAAACCCCTAGATACCAAATTTTGTCGAAATCGTAGCATTTTGACAGTTTTCCCATTTTTGGGACCGAAAAATCGCATTTTCGTGAATAACTCGAAAACCGTAAATATCGCTTCAAAATTTTTTTTCGTATTATTAAAGAGCTCATTTTGCTCTATTACCCTGCAAAATTTCAGAACCCTGCGCACCTAGGTAACCGAGATATCGCAATGTCCTATATTATGACCTTTCCCTGTTTCCATGGAAACGGTGGCCATTTTGAAAAATTCGAAAATTGCATGCACACCTTTGAGACCCACCCTATCACCATACAAAGTTTCATTAAGATCCATCAAGTAGTTTTGGAGAACCGGTTTGGACACGTTCATGTCCGGAAGAAAGAAGAAAAAAAAGAAGAATAATAACTAGTGCTGACTGTGTTGGGGATGCCCAACACAAAAATATCTCCCAAACGTAAGCATAATGTCACTCGTGCATTAATTTTGACACCGCGTCCGAACTCTCCATCATTTGAAACCCCTAGATACCAAATTTTGTCGAAATCAAAGCAATTTTACAATTTTCCCATTTTTGGGACCGAAAAATCACATTTTCGTGAATAACTCGAAAACCATAAATATCGCTTCAAATTTTTTTTTCGTATTATTAAAGAGCTCCTTATGTTCTATTAACCTGCAAAATTTCAGAACCCTGTGCACCTAGGTAACCGAGATATCGCAATGTCCTATATTATGACCCTATATTGTTTCCATGGAAACGGCAGCCATTTTGAAAATTCTGATTTTTGCATTCCCACCTTTGAGACCCCTTCTACTAACATAGAAAGTTTCATGAAGATCCATCAAGTCGTTTTTGAGAACCGGTCCGGACACGTTCATGTCCGGAAGAAAAAAAAAAGAATAATAATAATAATAACTAGTGCTGACTGTGTTGGGGATGCCCAACACAAAAATATCTCCCAAACGTACGCATATTGTCACTCTTGTATAAATTTTGACATCGCATCCTAACTCGTCATCATTTGAAACCCCTAGATACCAAATTTTGTCGAAATCGTAGCATTTTTACAGTTTTCCCATTTTTTGGACCGAAAAATCGCATTTTCGTGAATAACTCGAAAACCGTAAATATCGCTTCAAAATTTTTTTTCGTATTATTAAAGAGCTCCTTTTGCTCTATCACCCTGCAAAATTTCAGAACCCTGCGCACCTAGGTAACCGAGATATGGCAATGTCCTATATTATGACCTTATCTCGTTTCCATGGAAACGGCAGCCATTTTGAAAATTCCGATAAGTGCATGCACACCTTTGGGACCAACTCTAACAACATATAAAATTTCATGAAGATCCATTGAGTAGTTTCCGAGAAACCTTCCGGACAAGTTCATGTCCGGAAGAAAAAAAAAGAATAATAATAAGAAACAGAGTAAAAACAATATATCTCCCAAACATAGTGTTTGGGAGATATAATAAGAAACAGAGTAAAAACAATATATCTCCCAAACATAGTGTTTGGGAGATATAATAATAAGAAACAGAATAAAAACAATATATCTCCCAAACATAGTGTTTGGGAGATATAACTAGCTATAATTTGTGTTGGGATGCCAACACACAAGTCGCCCAAAATCGCCTTGGATACTTTTTCGTCCCTTTCAGTACAATAAAATATGTATAGAAATCAAATTTCATTGAAATCAGACAAAGTTCACATTTTTAAGGGGGGCGGGTGTAGTAAAATGGCCGCCATTTTGAAACCGGAAGTCGGATTTCAAATCCGGTCGCAGATTTGAATTCAGCATACCCGTTTTACCCAGATGACCAATTTTTAAGACGATCCGATGAAAAAAAATTTTCCGCCCACTTTTTCCGACGGCCGCCATTTTGAAACGGCGGCCATCTTGAAAATTTCAAAACTTGATTACACGACTTTGAGTGACCCACTATCCAATCCAACAAGTGTTATTCAATTTCCTTGAACCATTTTCTTGTATTAGGGAGGACAACTTTACGATAAAGAATCAGAAGAATAATAACTAGTGCTGACTGTGTTGGGGATGCCCAACACAAAAATATCTCCCAAACGTACGCATATTGTCACTCTTGTATAAATTTTGACATCGCATCCTAACTCGTCATCATTTGAAACCCCTAGATACCAAATTTTGTCGAAATCGTAGCATTTTTACAGTTTTCCCATTTTTTGGACCGAAAAATCGCATTTTCGTGAATAACTCGAAAACCGTAAATATCGCTTCAAAATTTTTTTTCGTATAATTAAAGAGCTCCTTTTGCTCTATCACCCTACAAAATTTCAGAACCCTGCGCACCTAGGTAACCGAGATATGGCAATGTCCTATATTATGACCTTATCTCGTTTCCATGGAAACGGCAGCCATTTTGAAAATTCCGATAAGTGCATGCACACCTTTGGGACCAACTCTAACAACATATAAAATTTCATGAAGATCCATTGAGTAGTTTCCGAGAAACCTTCCGGACAAGTTCATGTCCGGAAGAAAAAAAAAGAATAATAATAAGAAACAGAGTAAAAACAATATATCTCCCAAACATAGTGTTTGGGAGATATAACTAGTGTTGACTGTGTTGGGGATGCCCAACACAAAAATATCTCCCAAACGTACGCAAACTGTCACTCTTGCATTAATTTTGACATCGCATTGTAACTCGCCATCGTTTGAAACCCCTAGATACCAAATTTTGTTGAAATCGTAGAATTTTTACAATTTTCCCATTTTTGGGCCCGAAAAATCACATTTTCGTGAATAACTCGAAAACCATAAATATCGCTTCAAAATTTTTTTTCGTATTATTAAAGAACTCTTTTTGCTCTATTAACCTGCAAAATTTCAGAACCCTGCGCACCTAGGTAACCGAGATATCGCAATGTCCTATATTATGACCTTTCCCTGTTTCCATGGAAACGGTGGCCATTTTGAAAATTCTGAAAATTGCATGCACACCTCTGAGACCCACCCTATCACCATACAAAGTTTCATAATGATCCATTCAGTAGTTTTTGAGAACCGGTTCGGAAAGGTTCATGTCCGGAAGAAGAAAAAAAAGAAGAATAATAATAATAATAAGAAACGGAATAAAAACAATATATCTCCCAAACATAGTGTTTGGGAGATATAACTAGCTATAATTTGTGTTGGGATGCCAACACACAAGTCGCCCAAAATCGCCTTGGATACCTTTTCTTCCCATTTAGTACAATAAAATATGTATAGAAATCAAATTTCATTGAAATCGGACAAAGTTCACATTTTAAAGGGGGCGGGTGTAGTAAAATGGCCGCCATTTTGAAACCGGAAGTCGGATTTTAAATCTGGTCGCAGATTTGAATTCAGCATACCCGCTTTACCCAGATGACAAATTTTCAAGACGATCCGAGGAAAAAAAATTTTCCGCCCACTTTTTCCGACGGCCGCCATTTTGAAACGGCGGCCATCTTGAAAATTTCAAAACATGATTACACGCCTATGAGTGACCCACTATCCAATCCAACAAGTGTTATTCAATTTCCTTGAACCGTTTTCTTGTATTAGGGAGGACAGCTTTACGATAAAGAATCAGAAGAATAATAACTAGGTATAATTGTGTTGGGATGCCAACACACAAGTCGCCCAAAATCGCCTTGGATAGAGTTCCATTCAAATCAGTGCATCAAAGTAAGTCTAGAAATCAAATTTCGTTGAAATCGGACAAAGTTTACGTTTTTAGGGGGGCGGGTGTAGTAAAATGGCCGCCATTTTGAAACCGTAAGTCGGATTCCAAATCCGGTCGCAGATTTGAGCTCAGCATACCCGCTTTACCCAGATGACCAATTTTCAAGACGATCCGAAGAAAAAAAAATTTCCGCCCACTTTTTCCGATGGCCGCCATTTTGAAACGGCGGCCATCTTGAAAATTTTAAAAGTGCATTACACAACTTTGAATGACCCACTATCCAATCTCACAAGTGTTATTCAATTTCCTTGGACTGTTTTCTTGTATTAGGGAGGACAAATTCTCGATAAAGAATCAGAAGAATAATAATAAGAATAATAATAACTAGCTATAATTGTGATTGCAAGCAAGTCACATAAAAGTCCCCTCCCGTCCCCAAATTTTGGCGGATTGCAAAATACCAAAACATGGCTAATCATAGAAACATTTTACTTGCCTCATGATGATCAGCATATCAAATTTACATTGTATACAAATTTTTATGTAATTTGGACAAATTCAAATTTTTGGCGACTTTTGGCAGATTGCCAATTTTTTTGGCGGATTGCCAAAAATTGGTTACTTATTGAAGAACCGTGCTTGCCCAATGGTGATCAGCATAATCATTTTATCTAGTATAACAATTTTCATGGATATTTGACAAAGTCGAGTTTTTGGCGATTTCGGCGGCTAATTGCCAAAAATAGGCAGGTCGTAGAAAAAATCCGGTCGCACCATGATAATCAGCATACCCACTTTACCCAGATAACCCATTTTCAAGACGATCAGACGAAAAAAAAATTTCCGCCCCTTTTTTCCGCAGGCGGCCATTTTGAAATGGTGGCCATCTTGAAAATTTTAAAAGTCGATGGCCCATCTATAAGTGACCCCCTAACCATCTAAAAAGGTTTCATCTTGATTCGCCAAAGCGTTTTTACGAGATATGTCGGACAAACTTTAGATCTATAAATAGGAAATTGAAATAAGAATAATAATAATAATAATAATAATAATAAGAAACTGGGCAAAAACAATAAGTCCTCCGACACTTCGTGGTCGGGGACTTAATAATAATAACTAGTTCTAATTGTGATCGCAAGCGAGTCACATACATGTCCCCTCACGTACCCCTCTTTGAAAATATTTCTGGCTTTCGTGGGAACCCTGTTTAAGCAATGACGCCCTTATCATTCCATTGAAGCACCCTTTTTACAAGCATTGGTAGCGTACTTGTAAACTATTGTAGTGACTAGCGAGCATAACTACCGCTCTCGTCCTCTACAATGGAGCCACTCTTCAATGAAATGCTAAAAACGTTACGGAGAAGCTTTTGGTTGACATCCATATGAGATATTATTCTCCCTTAATCTCATATAGTCGAGAAGAGTCACACAGTCGCATCCAAAAGCTGTTGCATCGGACCATAAACAAAATTTGATGCAAAAAATGAACTCCACATACCACAATTACCCTGTATATTAATTTTCATTAAAATCGGAGTAAGTTTAATTTTGGCGGGAAACAGTGGCCATTTTGAAAATGGCCGACCATAAATAAATTTCAATGTCAAAAATCAACTCGCTATACCACTGTTACCTTATATACCAGTTTTCATGAAAATCAGAGCAACTTTAATTTTGGCGGGAAATGGCGGCCATTTAGAAAATGGCCGACGATAAAAAAAATTGATACCGAAAATCAACTCAGCATACCACTATTACCTCAAATACCGATTTTCATCAAAATTGGTGTAACTTTAATTTTGGCGGGAAACAGTTGCCATTTTGAAAATGAGCGACAATAAAAAAAATTCGATGTCAAAAATCATCTCGCCATACCACTATTACCTTATATACCATTTTTTGTCAAAATCGGAGTAACTTTAATTTTGGCGGGAAATTTTAGCCGCCATTTTGAAAATGGCCGCCAAAAAAAATTTTCGATACCAAAAATGAACTCGGCATACCAATATTACCTTATATACCAATTTTCATCAAAATCGGAGCAAGTTTAAATTTTGGCGGGAAATTTTAGCCGCCATTTTGAAAATGGCCGCCAAAAAAAATGTCGATACCAAAAATGAACTCGGCATACCACTATTACCTTGTAAACCAATTTTCATTAAGAAATAACAAAGTTGAGAATTTTTACATTACTATTACATAATACAAAGTACAAAGAAAGATAACTCAATATGACAAAAAAATTAAATTTCGATTTTTTGCAAAATTTTGAAAACCGTAAGTCCGATTTTCAAAATTTTTTTTTTAAATGAAAGGTATTGAAAGTCTACACTTACCCCATAAAGGAATTTGTCCTACCCCTGCCGGATCAGAAATGCCAGTAGAAATTCAACTTCGGTTTCGAGGAGCCATTTTGAGGCCCTTTTTTGACCTATAAGGGGTCGTTCGATTTCTACGAAAAATACGAAAAGCACAATCTCCCATTACATACTCTTGATATATGAAGATTCAGCTTCCTACCTTAAAAGATGTCGAAAAAATGAGGTGGACAAGTTCACGGTCCAGAATACCGAGAAAAATAATAATAATAATAATAATAATAATAATAACTAGTTCTAATTGTGATCGCAAGCGAGTCACAAAAATGTCCCCTCACGTACCCCTCTGTGTCAATGTCTCTTAGCATTTGAGATAACTTATTATATCCAATTTTCATAAAAATAGGAGTAAGTTTAATTTTGGCGGGAAATGGCGGCCATTTTGAAAATGGCTGACGCTAAAAAAAATTTGATGTCAAAAATAAGTTCGGCATTCCATTTTCACCTTATATACCAATTTTCATCAAAATCAGAGTAACTTTAATTTTGGCGGGAGGCGGCCATTTTGAAAATGGCTGACGATAAAAAAAAATTGATGTCAAAAATCAACTCGCCATACCACTTTTACCTTATATACCAATTTTCATCAAAATCTGAGTAACTTTAATTTTGGCGGGAAACGGCGGCCATTTTGAAAATGGCAGACGTTACAAAAATTTTGATGTCAAAAATCAACTCGCCATACCACTATTACCTTATATACCAATTTTCATCAATAACGGAGTAAGTTTAATTTTTTGGCGGGAAACGGTGGACATTTTGAAAATGGCCGACGATAAAAAAAATTTTATGTCAAAAATCAACTCGCCATACTACTTTTACCTTATATACCAATTTTCATCAAAATCGGAGTAACTTTAATTTTGGCGGGAAACAGCGGCCATTTTGAAAATGGCCGACGATAAAAAAATTTTGATGTTAAAAATCAACTCGCCTTACCACTATTACCTTATATATCAATTTTCATAAAAATTGGAGCAAGTTTAAGTTTTGGCGGGAAAATGGCGGCCATTTTAGCCGCCATTTTCAAAATGGCCGCCAAAATTTTTTTTCGATACCAATAATGAACTCAGCATACCACTATTACCTTGTAAACCAATTTTCATTAAGAAATAACAAAGTTAAGAGTTTTTACATTACTATTACATAATACAAAATACAAAGAAAGATAACTCAATCTTACAAAAAAAATAGTTTTCGATTTTTTGCAAAATTTTGAAAACGGTAAGTCCGATTTTCAAAATTTTTTTTTTAAATGAAAGGTATTAAATATCCGCAGTTAACCTATAAAGGAATTATTCTTACCATTGCCAGATCAGAAATGCCAGGTAAAATTCAACTTCGGTTTCGAGGAGCCATTTTGAGGCCCTTTTTTGACCTATAAGGGGTCGTTTGATTTCGACGAAAAATACAAAAAGCACAATTTCCCATTCCATACTCTTGATATATGAAGATTCAGCTTCCTACCTTAAAAGATGTCGAAAAAATGAGGTGGACAAGTTCACGGTCCAGAATACCGAGAAAAATAATAATAATAATAATAATAACTAGTTCTAATTGTGATCGCAAGCGAGTCACATACATGTCCCCTCACGTACCCCTCTTTGTCAATATGTGTTTGGGCATTTGAGAATACCTCTTATACCAATGTTCATCAAGATCGGAGTAAGTTTAATTTTGGCGGGAAACGGCGGCCATTTTGAAAATGGCCAACGATAAAAAATTTTTGATGTCAAAAATAAACTTGCCATACCACAATAACCTTATATACCAATTTTCATTAAAATCGGAGTAACTTTGATTTTTGGCGGGAAACGGCAGCCATTTTGAAAATGGCCGACGAAATAAAAATTTCGATGTCAAAAATCAACTCGCCATATTACTATTACCTTATATACCAATTTTCATCCAAATCAGAGTAACTTTAATTTTGGCGGGAAACGGCGGCCATTTTGAGAATGGCTGACAATAAAAAAAAAATTATGTCAAAAATCAACTCGCCATACCACTATTACTTTATATACCAATTTTCGTCAAAATCGGAGTAACTTTAATTTTGGCGGGAAAATGCGGCCATTTTGAAAATGGCCGACGATAGAAAAATTTTGATGTCAAAAATCATCTCGCCATACCACTATTACCTTATACACCAATTTTCATCAAAATCGGAGCAAGTTTAAATTTTGGCGGGAAATTTTAGCCGCCATTTTGAAAATGGCCGCCAAAAAAAATTTTCGATACCAAAAATGAACTCGGCATACCACTATTACCTTGTAAACCAATTTTCAATAAGAAATAACAAAGTTGAGAATTTTTACATTACTATGACAAAATATGCTGAACAAAGAAAGATAACTCAATTTGACAAAAAAAATAAATTTCGTTTTTTTGCAAAATTTTGAAAACGGTATGTCCGATTTTCAAAATTTTTTTTTTAAATGAAAGGTATTAAAAGTCCGCACTTACTCTATAAAGGAATTTGTCCTACCCCTGCTGGATCAGAAATGCAAGGAAAAATTCAACTTCGGTTTCGAGGAGCCATTTTGAGGCCCCTTTTTTACCTATAAGGGGTCGTTCGATTTCAACAAAAAATACAAAAAGCACAATCTCCCATTCCATACTCTTGATTTATGAATTTTCAGCTTCCTACCTTAAAAGATGTCGAAAAAAAAGGTGGACAAGTTCACGATCCAGAATACCGAGAAAAATAATAATAATAATAATAATAATAATAATAATAATAATAATAAGAAACCGAGCAAAAACAATATGTCCCCGACACTTCGTGTTCGGGGACATAATAAGAAACCGAGCAAAAACAATATGTCCCCGACACTTCGTGTTCGGGGACATAATAATAATAATAATAATAAGAAACCGAGCAAAAACAATATGTCCCCGACACTTCGTGTTCGGGGACATAATAAGAAACGGTGCAAAAACAATAAGTCTCCCAAACTTTGTTTTGGGCGACTTAACTAGCTATAATTTGTGTTGGGATGCCAACACACAAGTCGCCCAAAATCGCCTTGGATACTTTTTCGTCCCTTTCAGTACAATAAAATATGTATAGAAATCAAATTTCATTGAAATCAGACAAAGTTCACATTTTTAAGGGGGGCGGGTGTAGTAAAATGGCCGTCATTTTAAAACCGGAAGTCGGATTTCAAATCCGGTCGCAGATTTGAATTCAGCATACCCGCTTTACCCAGATGACCAATTTTCAGGACGATCCGACGAAAAAAAATTTTCCGCCCACTTTTTCTGACGGCCGCCATTTTGAAACGGCGGCCATCTTGAAAATTTCAAAACTTGATTACACGCCTTTGAGTGACCCACTATCCATTCCAACAAGTGTTATTCAATTTCCTTGAACCATTTTCTTGAATTAGGGAGGACAACTTTACGATAAAGAATCAGAAGAATAATAATAACTAGGTATAATTGTGTTGGGATGCCAACACACAAGTCGCCCAAAATCGCCTTGGATAGAGTTCCATTCAAATCAGTGCATCAAAGTAAGTCTAGAAATCAAATTTCGTTGAAATCGGACAAAGTTTACGTTTTTAGGGGGGCGGGTGTAGTAAAATGGCCGCCATTTTGAAACCGTAAGTCGGATTCCAAATCCGGTCGCAGATTTGAGCTCAGCATACCCGCTTTACCCAGATGACCAATTTTCAAGACGATCCGAAGAAAAAAAAATTTCCGCCCACTTTTTCCGATGGCCGCCATTTTGAAACGGCGGCCATCTTGAAAATTTTAAAAGTGCATTACACAACTTTGAATGACCCACTATCCAATCTCACAAGTGTTATTCAATTTCCTTGGACTGTTTTCTTGTATTAGGGAGGACAAATTCTCGATAAAGAATCAGAAGAATAATAATAAGAATAATAATAATAATAATAATAAGAAACGGTGCAAAAACAATAAGTCTCCCAAACTTTGTTTTGGGCGACTTAACTAGCTATAATTTGTGTTGGGATGCCAACACACAAGTCGCCCAAAATCGCCTTGGATACTTTTTCTTCCCATTCAGTGCAATAAAATATGTATAGAAATAAAATTTCATTAAAATCGGACAAAGTTCACATTTCTAAGGGGGGCGGGTGTAGTAAAATGGCCGCCATTTTGAAACCGGAATTCGGATTTCAAATCTGGTCGCAGATTTGAATTCAGCATACCCGTTTTACCCAGATGACTAATTTTCAAGACGATCCGATGAAAAAAAATTTCCGCCCACTTTTTCCGACGGCCGCCATTTTGAAACGGCGGCCATCTTGAAAATTTCAAAACTTGATTACACGCCTTTGAGTGACCCACTATCCAATCCAACAAGTGTTATTCAATTTCCTTGAACCATTTTCTTGTATTAGGGAGGACAACTTTACGATAAAGAATCAGAAGAATAATAACAAGTGCTGACTGTGTTGGGGATGCCCAACACAAAAATGTCTCCCAAACGAACCCATTTTTGACATTATATTCTGCTTCGCCATCTTTTAAAACCCCTACATACAAAATTTTGTCGAAATCGAAGCATTTTGACAATTTTGGCATTTTCGGGCCCGAAAAATCACATTTTCGCAAATAACTCGAAAACCGTAAATATCGCTTCAAAATTTTTTTTCGTATTATTAAAGAGCTCCTTTTGCTCTATTCACCTACAAAATTTCAGCCTCCTACGCCCCTAGGTTACCGAGATATTGCAATGTCCTATATTATGAACTTTCGCTAATTACACGGAAACGGCGGCCATTTTGAAAATTTTGAAATGTCCGAACACAACTTCAGTTACCCATCTACCATCCTACAATGTTTCGTTAAAATCCTTCGAGGCGTTTTGAAGAAAAGGTACGGACACGTTCATGGCGGGGAGAAAGAAGAAAAAGAATAATAATAATAATAACTAGTTCTAATTGTGATCGCAAGCGAGTCACCAAAATGTCCCCTCACGTACCCCTCTTTGTCAATGTCTCTTGGCATTTGAGATAACTTAATTTATTCAATTTTCATCAAAATAGGAGTAAGTTTAATTTTGGCGGGAAAAGGCAAAATGGCCGATAATAAAAATATTTCGATGTCAAAAATCAACTCGCCATACAACTATTACCATATATACCAATTTTCGTTTAAATCTGAGTAAATTTAATTTTGGCGGGAAACGGCGGCCATTTTGAAAATGGCCGATGATAAAAAAAATTTTGATGTCAAAAATCAACTTGCCATACCACTATTACCTTATATACCAATTTTCATTAAAATCAGAGTAATTTTAATTTTGGCGGGAAATGGTGGCCATTTTGAAAATGGCGGCCCAAAAATAAATTTCGTTTCCAAAATTGAACTCGGCATACCACTATTACCTTGTAAAACAATTTTCATCAAAATCAGAATAACTTTAATTTTGGCGGGAAACGGCGGCCATTTTGAAAATGGCCGACGATAAAAAAAATTTGATGTCAAAAATCAACTCGCCATACCACTATTACCTTCTATACCAATTTTCATTAAAATCGGAGTAATTTAAATTTTGGCGGGAAATGGCGGCCATTTTTAAAATGGCCGCCCCAAAAAAAATTTCGATTCCAAAATTGAACTCGGCATACCACTATTACCTTGTAAAACAATTTTCATCAAAATCAGAATAACTTTAATTTTGGCGGGAAACGGCGGCCATTTTGAAAATGGCCGACGATAAAAAAAATTTGATGTCAAAAATCAACTCGCCATACCACTATTACCTTCTATACCAATTTTCATTAAAATCGGAGTAATTTAAATTTTGGCGGGAAATGGCGGCCATTTTTAAAATGGCCGCCCCAAAAAAAATTTCGATTCCAAAATTGAACTCGGCATACCACTATTACCTTGTAAACCAATTTTCATTAATAAATAACAAAGTTGAGAATTTTTTTCATTAATATCACAAAATATATGGTACAAAGAAAGATAACTCAATCTTACAAAAAAAATAATTTTCGATTTTTTGCAAAATTTTGAAAACGGTAAGTCCGATTTTCAAAATTTTTTTTTTAAATGAAAGGTATTGTATATCCGCACTTAACCTATAAGGGAATTTTTCCTTCCCCTGCCGGATCAGAAATGCCAGGAAAAATTCAACTTCGGTTTCGAGGAGCCATTTTGAGGCCCTTTTTTTACCTATATGGGGTCGTTCGATTTCGGCGAAAAATACAAAAAGCACAATCTCCCATTCCATACTCTTGATTTATGAATTTTCAGCTTCCTACCTTAAAAGATGTCGAAAAAATGAGGTGGACAAGTTCACGATCCAGAATACCGAGAAAAATAATAATAACTAGTGCTGATTGTGTTGGGATGCCAACACATAAGTCGCCCAAAATCGCCTTGGATAGTATTCCATTCAAATCAGTGCATCAAAATAAGTCTAGAAATCAAATTTTGTTGAAATCGGACAAAGTTGACGTTTTTGGGGGGCGGGTGTGGTAAAACGGTCGCCATTTTAAAATGGCGGTGTTCGCGTAAATTTTTTTTTCGGCATGTTGCTCAGGAAGGATCACTCTACCAGTGTACCAATTTTCATTAAAATCCACCCACCCATCTCCGAGATCTGAGAGGGGCCCAAAAATCTTAAACGGCGGCCATTTTGAAAATGGCGGCCATCTTGAAAATTTCAAAAGTGGATTGCACACCTCTGAGTGACCCTCCACCCATCTCAGCAGGTTTTATCTTGATTGGTCAAAGCGTTTTCAAAAAATGTGGCGGACAAGTTCATGATTAAGGTAAGGAAAAGAATAATAATAAAAAAAATAATAACTAGTTCTAATTGTGATCGCAAGCGAGTCACAAAAATGTCCCCTCACGTACCCCTCTTTGTCAATGTCTCTTGGCATTTGAGATAACTTATTATATCCAATTTTCATCAAAATAGGAGTAAGTTTAATTTTTGCGGGAAACGGCGGCCATTTTGAAAATGGCCGACGATAAAAAAAAATTGATGTCAAAAATAAACTCGCCATACCACTATTACCTTATATACCAATTCTCATCAAAATTGGAGTTACTTTAATTTTTGCGGGAAATGGCGGTCATTTTGAAAATGGCCGCCGAAAAAAAAATTTTGACGTCAAAAATAAACTCGCCATACAACTATTACCTTATATACCAATTTTCATCAAAATGGGAGTACTTTTAATTTTTGGCGGGAAAATGGCGGCCATTTTGAAAATGGCCGACGATAAAAAAAATTTGATGTCAAAAATCAACTCGCCATACCACTATTACCCAATATACCAATTTTCATCAAAATCAGAGTAACTTTAATTTTGGCGGGAAACGGCGGCCATTTTGAAAATGGCCGACGATAAAAAAAATTTGATGTCAAAAATCTACTCGCCATACCACTATTACAAAAATCAACTTGCCATACCACTATTACCTCATATACCAATTTTCATTAAAATCGGAGTAATTTTAATTTTGGCGGGAAATGGCGGCCATTTTGAAAATGGCGGCCAACAAAAAAATTTCGATTTCAAAATTGAACTCGGCATACCACTATTACCTTGTAAACCAACTTTCATCAAAATCAGAATAACTTTAATTTTGGCGGGAAACGGCGGCCATTTTGAAAATGGCCGACAATAAAAAAAATTTGATGTCAAAAATCAACTCGCCATACCACAATTACCTTATATACCAATTTTCATTAAAATCGGAGTAATTTTAATTTTGGCGGGAAATGGCGGCCATTTTGAAAATGGCAGCCCAAAAAAAAATTTCGATTCCAAAATTGAACTCGGCATACTACTATTACCTTGTAAACCAATTTTCATTAAGAAATAACAAAGTTGAGAATTTTTTTCATTAATATCACAAAATATATTGTACAAAGAAAGATAACTCAATCTTACAAAAAAAATAATTTTCGATCTTTTGCAAAATTTTGAAAACGGTAAGTCCGATTTTCAAAATTTTTTTTTTTAAATGAAAGGTATTGTATATCCGCACTTAACCTATAAGGGAATTTTTCCTACCCCTGCCGGATCAGAAATGCCAGGAAAAATTCAACTTCGGTTTCGAGGAGCCATTTTGAGGCCCTTTTATTACCTATATGGGGTCGTTTGATTTCGGCGAAAAATACAAAAAGCACAATCTCCCATTCCATACTCTTGATTTATGAATTTTCAGCTTCCTACCTTAAAAGATGTCGAAAAAATGAGGTGGACAAGTTCACGATCCAGAATACCGAGAAAAATAATAATAATAATAATAATAATAATAATAATAATAATAAGAAACCGAGCAAAAACAATATGTCCCCGACACTTCGTGTTCGGGGACATAATAATAAGAAACGGTGCAAAAACAATAAGTCTCCCAAACTTTGTTTTGGGCGACTTAATAATAATAACTAGGTATAATTGTGATCGCAAAGCGAGTCACAGATGTCCCCTCACGTACCCCTCTTTGTTAATATCTGGCTTCTTTGAACACATTTTTCTGTTCACCATCCATTATAGTGCTTAAATATCAATTTTCGTTTAAATCTGAACAAGTTGAATTTTTCCAAAAGTGGCAGCCATTTTGAATTTTTCGACATTTTTGACAACACGTCTCAATTCACTTTCCTTCAAAACCCCTAGATATCAATTTTCGTTCAAATCGGAGCAAGTTAAATCTTTACCGGAAGTGGCGGCCATTTTGAATTTTTCGATAAGCGCCTCAATTCGTTATCATTCAAAACCCCTAGATATCAATTTTGGTTAAAATCGGACCAAGTTGATTTTTTCCGGAAATGGCGGCCATTTTGAATTTTTCGATATTTTCGACAACGCGCATCAATTCGCCATCCTTCAAAACCCCTAAATATCAATTTTCGTTAAAATCGGAGCAAGTTGAATTTTTACCGGAAGTGGCGGCCATTTTGAATTTTTCGACATTTTCGACAACGCGCATCAATTCGCCATCCTTCAAAACCCTTAGATATCAATTTTCGTTAAAATCAGAGCAAGTTCAATTTTTAACGGAAGTGGCGGCCATTTTGAAAATGGCGGCCGATAAAAACAATTCGATACCAGAAATGAACTCGGCATACCCCAATTTCCTTAAATACAAATCTTCATTAAAATCGGACCAAGTTGAATTTTTTCCAGAAATGGCGGCCATTTTGAAAATGGCCGACGATAAAAAAAAATTAATACCAAAAATAAACTCGGCATACTCCAATTACCTTAAATACAAATTTTCATTTAAATATAATGAAGTTTTAAAATTTTCCCGAAATTCAATTTGGATTATCTCCCTTTAAAAAACTTTTTTTCGTTTTTTTGCAAAATTTTGAAAACGGTAAGTCCGATTTTAAAAATTCTTTTTTTGAATGATACCTCTTGTAAGTACCTATTTTATATATAAACATATTTTCAATAATCCGGCCGGTTTATAAATGCCGTTAAAAATAAAACTTTGATTTCGAGGAGCCATATTCAGGCCCCTTTTTACCCTATAAGGGGTCGTCCATTTCATTCAAAAAAATCAGATGCATAATTTCACACTCCATACTCTTGATATATGAAGTTTCAGCCTCCTACCTTAAACGATGTTCTGTAAAAACATCGGACAAGTTCACACTACAGAATACTAAGAAAAAGAATAATAATAATAATAATAACTAGTTCTAATTGTGATCGCAAGCGAGTCACATATATGTCCCCTCACGTACCCCTCTTTGTCAATATGTCTCTTGGCATTTGAGATCACTTAATATACCCAATATTCATCAAAATAGGAGTAAGTTTAATTTTGGCGGGAAACGGCGGCCATTTTCAAAATGGCCGACTACAAATAAATTTCAATGTAAAAAATCAACTCGCCATACCACTATTACCTTGAATACCAATTTTCATCAAAATCTGAGTTACTTTAATTTTGGCCGGAAACGGCGGCCATTTTTGAAATGGCCGACAATGAAAAAATTTTAATGTCAAAAATCAACTCGCCATACCACTATAACCTTATGTACCAATTTTCATCAAAATCGGAGTAACTTTAAATTTTGGCGGGAAACGGCAGCCATTTTGAAAATGGTCGACGATAAAAAAAAATTTAATGTCAAAAATCAACTTGCCATACCACTATTACTTTGAATACCAATTTTCATCAAAATCTGAGTAACTTTAATTTTGGCGGGAAATGGCGGCCATTTTGAAAATGGCTAACGAAAAATAATTTTTGATGTCAAAAATCAACTTGCCATACCACTATTACCTTAAATACCGATTTTCATAAAAATTGGAGCAAGTTTAAGTTTTGGCGGGAAAACGGCGGCCATTTTAGCCGCCATTTTGAAAATGGCCGCCAAAAAAATTTTCGATACCAAAAATGAACTCGGCATACCACTATTACCTTGTAAACCGATTTTCATTAAGAAATAACAAAGTTGAGAATTTTTACTTTACTATTACAAAATATATTGTAACAAGAAAGATAACTCAATTTGACAAAAAAATTAAATTTCGATTTTTTGCAAAATTTTGAGAACCGTAAGTCCGATTTTCAAAATTTTTTTTTTAAATGAAAGGTATTAAAAGTCTACACTTACCCTTTAAAGGAATTTTTCCTACCCCTGCCGGATCAGAAATGCCAGGAAAAATTCAACTTCGGTTTCGAGGAGCCATTTAGAGGCCCTTTTTTGACCTATAAGGGGTCGTTCGATTTCGACGAAAAATACAAAAAGCACAATCTCCCATTCCATACTCTTGATATATGAAGTTTCAGCTTCCTACCTTAAAAGATGTCGAAAAAATGAGGTGGACAAGTTCACGATCCAGAATACCGAGAAAAATAATAATAATAATAATAATAATAATAATAATAATAATAATAATAATAATAAGAAACCGAGCAAAAACAATATGTCCCCGACACTTCGTGTTCGGGGACATAATAATAAGAAACCGAGCAAAAACAATATGTCCCCGACACTTCGTGTTCGGGGACATAATAATAATAATAATAATAAGAAACCGAGCAAAAACAATATGTCCCCGACACTTCGTGTTCGGGGACATAATAATAAGAAACGGAGTAAAAACAATATGTCTCCAAACTTTCGTTTGGGAGACATAATAATAATAACTAGTGCTGACTGTGTTGGGGATGCCCAACACAAAAATATCTCCCAAACGTTCGCATATTGTCACTCTTGCATAAATTTTGACAACGTATCCTAACTCGCCATCATTTCAAAACCCTACATACCAAATTTTGTCGAAATCGTAGCATTTTGACAATTTTCCCATTTTTGGGCCCGAAAAATCGCATTTTCGTGAATAACTTGAAAACCGTAAATATCGCTTCGAAATTTTTTTTCGTATTATTAAAGAGCTCCTTTTGCTCTACTCACCTACAAAATTTCAGAACCCTGCGCACCTAGGTAACCGAGATATCGCAATGTCCTATATTATGACCTTTCCCTGTTTCCATGGAGACGGCGGCCATTTTGAAATCTTTGAAAATTGCATGCACATCTTTGGGACCCACTCTATCACCTTACACAATTTCATAAAGTACCATTGAGTAGTTTTTGAGAAACCACGCGGACTAGGTATAATTGTGTTGGGATGCCAACACACAAGTCGCCCAAAATCGCCTTGGATAGAGTTCCATTCAAATCAGTGCATCAAAATAAGTCTAAAAATCAAATTTCGGTGAAATCGGACAAAGTTGACGTTTTTAGGGGGGCGGGTGTAGTAAAATGGCCGCCATTTTGAAACCGTTAGTCGGATTCCAAATCCGGTCGCAGATTTGAGTTCAGCATACCCGCTTTACCCAGATGACCAATTTTCAAGACGATCCGATGAAAAAAAAATTTCCGCCCACTTTTTCCGATGGCCGCCATTTTGAAACGGCGGCCATCTTGAAAATTTAAAAAGTGCATTACACAACTTTGAGTGACCCACTATCCAATCTCACAAGTGTTATTCAATTTCCTTGGACCATTTTCTTGTATTAGGGAGGACAACTTTACGATAAAGAATCAGAAGAATAACTAGCTATAATTTGTGTTGGGATGCCAACACACAAGTCGCCCAAAATCGCCTTGGATTTTATTTCTTCCCATTCAGTACAATAAAATATGTATAGAAATCAAATTTCATTGAAATCGGACAAAGTTCACATTTTTAAGGGGGGGCGGGTGTAGTAAAATGGCCGCCATTTTGAAACCGGAAGTCGGATTTTAAATCTGGTCGCAGATTTGAACTCAGCATACCCGCTTTACCCAGATGACAAATTTTCAAGACGATCCGACGAAAAAAAATTTTCCGCCCACTTTTTCCGACGGCCGCCATTTTGAAACGGCGGCCATCTTGAAAATTTCAAAACTTGATTACACACCTTTGAGTGACCCACTATCTAATCCAAAAAGTGTTATTCAATTTCCTTGAACCGTTTTCTTGTATTAGGGAGGACAGCTTCATGATTAAGAATCAGAAGAATAATAATAATAATAATAATAAGAAACGGTGCAAAAACAATAAGTCCCCAAAACTATGTTTTGGGCGACTTAATAATAATAATAATAACTAGTGCTGACTGTGTTGGGGATGCCCAACACAAAAATATCTCCCAAACGTAAGCATAATGTCACTCGTGCATTAATTTTGACACCGCGTCCGAACTCTCCATCATTTGAAACCCCTAGATACCAAATTTTGTCGAAATCAAAGCAATTTTACAATTTTCCCATTTTTGGGACCGAAAAATCACATTTTCGTGAATAACTCGAAAACCATAAATATCGCTTCAAATTTTTTTTTCGTATTATTAAAGAGCTCCTTATGTTCTATTAACCTGCAAAATTTCAGAACCCTGTGCACCTAGGTAACCGAGATATCGCAATGTCCTATATTATGACCCTATATTGTTTCCATGGAAACGGCAGCCATTTTGAAAATTCTGATTTTTGCATTCCCACCTTTGAGACCCCTTCTACTAACATAGAAAGTTTCATGAAGATCCATCAAGTCGTTTTTGAGAACCGGTCCGGACACGTTCATGTCCGGAAGAAAAAAAAAGAATAATAATAATAACAAGTGCTGACTGTGTTGGGGATGCCCAACACAAAAATGTCTCCCAAACGAACCCAATTTTGACCTCGTATTATGATTCGCCATCTTTTATAACCCCTAAATACAAAATTTTGTCGATATCGAAGCATTTTGACGATTTTCGCATTTTTGGGCCCGAAAAATCACATTTTCGCAAATAACTCGAAAACCGTAAATATCGCTTCAAAATTTTTTTTCGTATTATTGAAGAGCTCCTTTTGCTCTATTCACCTACAAAATTTCAGCCTCCTACGCACCTAGGTAACCGAGATATTGCAATGTCCTATATTATGAACTTTCGCCAATTACACGGAAACGGCAGCCATTTTGAAATTTTTTTAAAGTCCCTCAACAACTCTAGTAACCCATCTACCTTCCTACAATGTTTCGTTAAAATCCTTCGAGGGGTTTTGAAGAAACGGTACGGACACGTTCATGGCGGGAGAAAGAAGAAAAAGAATAATAATAATAATAATAATAATAATAATAATAAGAAACAGAGTAAAAACAATATGTCTCCAAACTTTCGTTTGGGAGACATAATAATAAGAAACAGAGTAAAAACAATATATCTCCCAAACATAGTGTTTGGGAGATATAATAATAATAAGAAACGGTGCAAAAACAATAAGTCCCCAAAACTATGTTTTGGGCGACTTAATAATAAGAAACAGAGTAAAAACAATATATCTCCCAAACATAGTGTTTGGGAGATATAATAAGAAACAGAGTAAAAGCAATATGTCTCCCAACACATAGTGTTTGGGAGACATAATAATAAGAAACGGTGCAAAAACAATAAGTCTCCCAAACTTTGTTTTGGGCGACTTAATAACATTACTTCGAGTTCATAAAATTTGATATATTTATATCCATCTGATACAAGCGGTTAACCTGAAACAAATAAGCACTCTTGTTGGCTATATACATTTTCGTGTACTTTGGAAAATCAGGGAGAAAATCGTTTTTACACGATACAAACAGGGAGAAAGCCATCCAAAGGATAGATGAAAGATTACCAGCAACGAAACTTATGTGCAAAAAAACCCATAGAATGGAAAATCCTGAATATCTATAAAAGTGTGAATAACAGCCCGCCCAAATGCACCTTTAGATGATGGTCGTATTGCCTCTTCACCTATATCAATTAACATATCTATACACGCTCATAATTTAATTCTTTCTGATATCCAATTACTACATACTCTACTTTTATACTATTATAGCGAATTAAATGATTCATTCCCCAAAGCTGAACAGGAACTCATCAAGGTACTTTGGAGAACTGTTGCTTAATCTTTCTATAGAATTTTGTAATAATAGGAGCTAATCTTTTTGATCAGTTTAACTCGCACCTTCATAGAAAACGAAAACTACTCATAGGTACATGATTTTAACCTGAAGGAATAACAAAACTCCTATCTCTGAGAGAAATTGCTTATATCTATGATTTTTGTGACTTAATAATTATCTTTTATGAATTTAATGTTTTAAACAACTCTTTGACATTTATTTTGCACATTTTCTTTTGTATAAATACCATTTTGAGCTATTTTGACAATGTGAAATTTTCAACAGGTAAGTCATTTCTACTATGAAAATTTTTCCTTCATCCAACAAGATAATCTCCTCTCCATAGATGTGAGTTTAAACTGATCAGAGAGACCAACTTCCATTGTAACACATTCAATAGGAGGATAAAGTATGTGTACTCTGAAGTATCTTGATGAGTCCCTGTTCAGCTTGGGGTAATTAAACATTTTATTGGCTATAAACATGAAGAATCTTTAAAATTTGTAGATTATTCAAGCTACAAGTACTTTCATAACTTTGATAAACAAAGAACGGGAAACGGGGGGAAATGGTTAAAAACAGTTTAGTTTTCTTAAATTTTACATTCTGCTGTCCTTTCCTTTGTAAAAAATCAAGCATAGATTAATAAAGTTGGACTGTCGTCAGATTTCCAGTATTAATTCACGTTACGATAACCGGTTATATGCCCCATATGACAGATAGATGGAAGGAAGAAGTGAAAACTATATATGGCTTCAGCATTCTCTATGCGGAGCCCTTATACAAGAATGGCGAAGATATACTTAGTTGTACTTACGCGTAATTTTGGACAGATAAAACCAACAACACTAGCACCAGATTTCGAATCATTTTCATTCTGTAAGAAATGTGAAAAATAAATGCAAATAGCTGTAAGATGCATTCACTTATGACGGTAATTCTCAAACAGTTTCATTGGTAACAGATGATGAAGTAAGTGAGACAGAAAAAAAAGATTGATGAAACACAAGATGGATCAACATCAAAGTTTAATACCTGACATTAGTGAAACCTGATAGTGAATAGTTAATGAAACAAGCCTAATTATTAATCCATATATCTGCATTAATAATGTTTGTTTTAAGCGAACTCTAAAGGGTCCTCGTATTTTTTTTAAAAAACCTCTATACAATGTATTATTGTCTTCAGTTCATTTACCCTAAGGTTCTTCCTACCCCAGACATAGGTTGAATATCTTAGTAATAATTTAGTTCCCCAGTTAGGTATTTTTGGTTAAACTGTTCTATGCTCTTCATATATTCATAGAGTGTTTGGCATTTTCAATATGTTTGGTAGAGCGCCTCTGATGAGTCTTGAATAGACGAAACGCGCGTCAGGCGTAGCAAAATTTATTGTCTGGAACTTTGTTGTCATTTGTATTTCGAACACACGTGAAGGTTAGCACTGCTGGTGGAGTTTAAATTCCCCGAGGTTAGCCCGCTCCGGCACCAACACTTTTGAGTTGGAGAATACATCAAAGCTTTAAATTATCCGTCTAAATTTCAAAATTGTCTATACCCTAAGGTTCTTCCTACCCCAGATATAGGTTGAATATCTTAGTAATAATTTGGTTCCCCAGCTTGGTATTTTTGGTTATACTGTTCTATGCTCTTCATATTCATACAGTGTTTGGCATTTTCATATTTTTGGTAGAGCGCCTCTGATGAGTCTTGCATAGACGAAACGCGCGTCAGGCGTAGCAAAATTTATTGTCTGGAACTTTGTTGTCATTTGTATGTCGAACACACGTGAAGGTTAGCACTGCTGGTGGAGTTTAAATTCCCCGAGGTTAGCCCGCTCCGGCACCAACACTTTTGAGTTGGAGAATACATCAAAGCTTTAAATTATCTGTCTAAATTTCAAAATTGTCTATTCTTACCCCAGATCTTAGTAATAATTTGGTTCCCCAGTTTGGTATTTTTAGTTATACTGTTCTATGCTCTTCATATTCATACAGTGTTTGGCATTTTCAATATTTTTGGTAGAGCGCCTCTGATGAGTCTTGAATAGACGAAACGCGCGTCAGGCGTAGCAAAATTTATTGTCTGGAACTTTTTTGTCATTTGTATCTCCTTGATAGGGCACATTATACCCTCGGAATCCTTAGCACCAGTCAAATATGCATTGCATAGGAGCTCATATGTGTAATTTGAACTTCAATATCTTTATTCTGGGTTGGGCTTATTATTACCTCGAAGTTTTGGCACCAGTCAAATATGCGTTGCAATAAGATAGGTATAGACTTGCTTCAAGTCCGTCTCTATCATATTACTCTCTATCACATTTTACTCTCAATTGCTTGCTCAATTACCTTCTCTCATATAATCACTAAGCATACGTTTTCTTTGGCAGGAAAAAGTAGAAAGTAGAAAAGGGGGTTCGAAACAGTTCGACCTACGACTAAAATGTTTTTAGGAGGCTGCTTAGCTGTATCGTAGTCATAAAATATTATTGGAAATTAGGTCACTGACGTCTGTTACTATAACTGGGAAAAATTGTATGGCTACACATGTCTTCCGGTTCACGACCAGAACCTCCACGCTGTGGAAGGAAGTATACCTGTCTCCCGAGCAGCCAACTCTGGCCACGGTGTATCATGAGCTTGACGACTGATGGAACACGGCGTGTTTTAATATTAAAAACGAAAGAATATGGAATATGTGCCTAAAAGACAAGATCCACATATTGAAATAATTTTAATAAATGTACAAAAGAAAAATTTCACTGCGTGTGAAGCGCTTTTCTGGATTAACCTTCATCAGACACGCTAGGAGTAGAAAACTTGGAAAACCGGTAGAATATTATATTTGATAAAAAAAAATGCCAAAAAAATATTACAACAATGACCAAACAGATAAATTTATCAATTTTTAAAGAAACAGCCAAACGTTGTCAAATTTTTGAAATATGTAAACTGTGTCTTTCCAACATATATTCTAGTACTCGAAAATATATAAGAGCATACAACTGAAGCAAGGGGAAGCTTAATTTCTACGACCTCCACACGGCACTAAAGCCAAACTCTGAAATAATATTAAAAACGAAAGAATATGGAATATGTGCCAAAAAGACAAGTCTTTAAGTTAACAGTCGAGACTTATAGCCTATATATATATATATATTGTCACGATTATAAACACAACTTCCATGAATTATTAGCTACACACCACGGAGGGGGGCTATATTGTGCTAAAACGTCTTCATAGAGACGTTACGCACGTTATTGCGTCCTTTACGGTAACGACAGATTTCGACGTTTTCTTTTCCTTTTTAGAGCTTAGCTGCCTATGCATTATTCAAGAATGACGGTTTTCTTGTCTTGCGTGGCCATAAATGCGTTATCAATTTGTTTCAATGCTCTTTTATTTTGGCATTCTATTTGTAACAAGGTCAACAGCATTAACCTAGTCTTCATCATACCCGTTGCGCTTTTTTTAAAACCTTTTGTCGGTATTTGCTTTTATACTGTGTTAGTTTCCCTTTCTTATCCTTATCCTTTCTTATCCTTAACTTTTTTATACAATACGCTCATTGAGATCTCATATTTTCACTGATCTTGTTTGCATGTTTTTCATAACTTTTTTTCTTGGTGTACACTTCATGAATCACCTATATAAATAATGCTTTTAATGTATAGCGCACGAAACGTTAAAAAATGCAGATTGGACAAATCGTGGGACTTTTGCTTTTGCTTAGATTTCCAACTTTTCGAAAAAGTAAGCAGTTCATTTTGATCAGTTTTTATCCGAAATATTGGAACTATCTGAAAATAACTTCGTTTTTACAAATTGAATAATTATTCTTTTTGAAATAATGTTTGAATTTTTATGTTCTCTTTCAAAACCGCAAAAAAATACGTTTGAACAAACTGTGGGACTTTTTCAAAATGATACTACGTAATTGTTTTAATGCAAAATGTTTGTGATTCCAAAGCTAAGAATTACATTTTTCTTGAAAATCACTTTTTGCTCTTTTGTGAACGCAATTTTGAGAATGACATCATGAATCATATGTGACATAGTTGCTTTATGCAAAAGATTGCGAATTTCAGATTTGTAACAAGACTACACGACCGTTTCGTTAATTCGGGTAGCCTAAATTATGTTACACCGGACATGCGTTTTTTCATGACTTTATGGATATTTTGTTATATTTAGCACATTTAAAAAAAAAGAATATTGCAAAGGTTATATTTTAAAAGTTATGCTTTCACGATTATAAAAAATATGCAGGTTCAATATATTTATTGTATTGAAAAGGCAATTATTTTTCGACACGAATACATAAACGCGATATCGTGCGTAACATCAGAGAAAGCACTATTAAAATCTGTTGATTAATTTTGTACGTGTACTTTTAGTCCATACATTTGTACGTGGTTGAAAATGGAGACAAAACGTGATTTTACTTTGTAACATGTGCATGATATTTGGTCATTATATAAAAATTTCTTCAACAGAAATAAATGAATCATCTTTAAAATGTTGAAACTACATGTGGCATTTTTATTTCTTTTCTATAAACTCCTTGATTAGTGGCGGATCCAGGACGTTCCGGAGGTTGATCTTTTCGTTAAAAAGTTTGATGTTTTACAGTTAGAATAATCCATTTTGGTAAAAAATGGACTGGGACCCTTATTATCGTGTGGTTGACTGTGTTGAAACCCTCATTCGTTCTGAAAATTTCTAGATCCGCTCCTGGGTTTGTTCCAACCAATAAAATGTCAAAGGGATAAGGGAAGATTTAATGGGGGTACAGACCACTTGGAAACTTTGTTTTGATTAAGTTCCACAAAGAATCGTAAAACAGAGATATGTTTTACAGCTGTAGAATATGATTGACTCAGTCAGAAAGGGCCTCATTGCCAAAAAAAACCCTCGTTTCACAACAAAAACAAACAAGCAAAAACGGAGTCAATGTCAATAGTATCTTTCACATTGGCGCTTAACCATAAATTTCAGAAGATCGTGTTAACGCCAAATTTTCTCACACAGATACAAGTAGTGAGTTGAGACCCCAAATGCCTGGCTAACATGCTAGGAGCAAGTCCATATGGGTAGGGATTATGCTTGTGATTCCGATTGTGACATTTGTGATAAGTGGTTGCTGAGAAAAAAACTAACGCAAATATTTGTCCCGCTCGCTTTTTGTTCGACATTAGCAATTGTATCACCCGGATTTTCAATTTGTTAAAGAAGCAAAAAGAAACGAATGAGGCATTCGAATGTCAAAGTACAAAAGGCCAATGGAAAAATCAATCAACACAAATGAGAACAACATGAAAAACAGTCAATACAAACGAAAACAACACGAAGAAAATCGGCCAAACGTCACGACTTTATAATTTAACTATGTATGCAATACTCACTGACTAGATTGTATCTTCTTGTGTTTAAGACTGTTACGTTTCATCTGCACAACTCTAAAAACTAAGAAATAATTAAAATTACATCATTGTCATTGATCATTCGCAGTATGAAGTAAATGTTCAAAACATAAAAGAGAAAAATAAAAGAGAAAACAGTAGTCATTTGCTCGACACACATGTTGTATAATTAAATATCAATGAAACATTTGCAAGATTTTACTTTTCGATTTATTCTTCAGACTTTTGTTTTACTGGGTTTTAGGGCCGACAAGTTGAAATCTATAATGATGAAATCTTCTTTAATGGTGTGGAATTTTAAGCTGCTCAAGTTATATTTCAAGGTTTCCTCGTAATAAGTGATTGGTCGAGAAATAAGCACGTTAATGAGTTTGTTGGTGCACGTTAAACAGAATTTCGAAGAATTTTCAGAATCTTCTAAAGCATTAATTGATATAAAGGTGCCATTTTGTTAAAAAACTATAAAGGCGTGCAACTTCATTGAATTTATTTGTCCCCCTTTTGAAATATGCTATAATGACAAAATAAAACAAATTTGATGTTAATTTAAACTGATATATTTATTTCATTCCGAGAATCAACCTTTTTGTTATTTGAATCCCTCTCCAGTTTGCGGTCTGTGAGTGTGCATGGCTTTTGCAGCGGCTGCCATTGAATCGGACTCAATTAAAATCTTAAACGTGTATGACGTATTGCTATATCCCCATACTCAGGACAACAAATTTTCACCCGTTCCGAAAAACTATCATTACTCGTTGAGATCATTTCTATCCGCAAGTGATTTCAAGAGTGTCGGGAGAAGCAGAGGTACCAATGGGGTATCCGAATGTCAAAAGTTCGAAAGGGCAGAGACAAAACCAGTAAACACCAACAAGAACGGGACAAAAACAGACAACATGTAAAACATGGAAACACAAAATAACTGAATGTCAATCAACAACACGAACTCCAGTCGAAACAACAGTGAACTCATGTGCTCCGGAAGAGTAAGCAGTTCCTGCTTGCTATAGCACACCCGTCGCGTTGCCAATAGTCTATTCAGCGTGTGTCAAATCATGTAAAGGAAGACAAAACAAAACCCTATGACAAACCAACATCTGCACTCATCAGAGAGATCGAAATCCCATATTTGTCTCTAAGTGCATGATGTCTTCCGTAAAATTTCTTAAGTGAAGACAGCAACCGAGGAGCAACATAACCCTGTGTCAGCAATTTTTGCGTCAGACGTGTCGCTCTGAAAATTCTGATTCATAAAAAAATTCACTTCTAAAGAGGAGCGAACCACGAATATTTGTGTTACATGTAGTAGACACCGACGTGCTTACCACTACACATCCGGCTCTCAATTTCATGTTCACTCGGACTTGGTCCATTCTATTAAAATTTTTTGTTAGGATAAATGTGTCAAACGGAAAAAAAAACTTGAGACAAATTGACTCTAGATAGGAGCAAGTCCCTGTGAACTATCTTTAATACGAAATTCAGATATTTTTCAACGTTAATAACAGTTTCTGCTTAAAAACGTATATTGCTTTGGGCTTTCATAACACGGACACTTGCTCCGTATACTGCGAATGTGTGAATGCTGACCTGAAATGACCATAATTTGATGACAATATTTCCTAAGTCTAAGTTAACAACCTATTCAGATATTAAAATGTAAATAATGCAATGTGCCATACCAAAAGTGCAAACCGGAATATCTGCATTACACCCTAGCAAATATAAAATTGAAAGAATATAGAATGCAATTTTGCAGCCTAGATGATTTATACCTTTTGCAGTGTTGCTGCATCTGTTTCAAACAGAAAAGAGAAAATTCGACCCATATGTTTATAACTGTAATTAAATATGATGAAACATTAAGACAGGTTTTTACTTCAAACTTTTTGTACTCGATCATTTGAATTATGAAGAACCTTTTTTTTTTAAATCTGCTTTTACAGTGTGGCCTTTGTAGCCTCAAAGTAAGACTGTTTAATAGTACTTTCATTAGCACTACAAAATGGTCTTCATCCCATGCAAGGGGTAAGCGGACAGCTGTTAGTGGCTTTGCAAATGATGTCAATGCCTTCAAATAGGGAGTTTTGGCAGGGGCGGATCCAGAAATTTTCGAAAGGGGGGGGTCCACATACTGGGTTCTGTGGGCTAAAAGGGACGAATTTTGCTGAAAATCTTCCCAAAAATTTAAGAATTTCTGAGGAAAGGGGGGGGGGGGTTCCAACCCCCGGAACCCCCTCTGGATCAGCCACTGTTTGGTTTGATGGTTCATGAAATTTCAAAATATTGATCCATGGCTTTAGTAACCCAATGCGTTAATCCGCACCTTTTTCATAATTAAAATCTTACGTTTCAGTTATTATCGATTGGTGGGTACGATTTACTGGGGTCAACTTGAAAGATCTAAGGTCAAGATCAAAAGTTTTGTCAAACAGAGGACCTTGAGCTATGCTCTTGTGAAATTATTCAGGTACGTATAAATGTCTATATAGTTGATAGTTTTCTTGGTTTCAAAGGAGGTGGACAATAATAAATAGAGCGATTAAGTTTTGGTTTTAAAAACCAAAACTATTGCGCCATTTTCCTAATTACTTTGGCACAAGGGCCCGAGATCGAGAGTTGATGAGGCTAGTTTAGGATGTATTGGGGTATGGGATATTCACCTATTTTATTCATGGGATACGGAATATTTGAGGCAAAACTGACTGGAATATGGGATATTTTGATACTTTTTATTTACAGGGATATGGGACATTGGAAAAACACTTTTTGATATGGGATATTTGATGAAAATAGATAGAGTTCATGGAGGTTGCTGTACACATAGGAGAACTTAGCTCTTTCTGAAATTTCACTTTGACGGAAAGAGGGATTTAGAGTAAGCACTTTGAACAATCTTGAACATGTACAAGCGGAGAGCTCAAAGCCATTTTTCTTGATGCGAAAGTTATATACAGTAAAAAGTTTTGTTCGTCTGAAAGTGCGAATATCAAATTCACAGTATCGGTGTGTAGAACGAAAAGTAAAAGGTTAACGAATAATTCTTATTTACTATTTTTGCACTTTTGACTTGTAAACAAAATAAGTTATCAAAGTTCTTAATTGCTATTTCATTTGCTTCGTCATAATCATGACTTTTCATTGCGACATATGCATGCTACCGGGTATTTTATTGATTTATAATATTTAATTCGATCTTTATTTTAAGGATCATGCATGTACAAGCTAAAGTCATGACTTGGCGTCCAGTGTCGATTTGTCGTCAACTTTTAAACAATCTTCTTCTCTGAAATTGATGAATTAAAGGATTGCTTTGGAAGGTTCCACACCACCCCTGTAAGATATCCTGCACCAAAATTGCACAAATTGTGATTGTTGACCTAACAATTTGGCCGTCGTTGCTAGTAACAAATGCTGATTTAGAACCGGCGTGCTGGGCGTGCGCCCTGCCATTGGACAGGATATTTTGGTTAGGAGGTATACGAAACAAGATGTCCAAGAATATATTTTTTAATAGCACACCTTCACGTTTGAACTTGAATTTCTGTATCCGCCACAGAGCAATAGAATAAGACAAATGAACTATTTTTGACCGAATAAACAAAACAGTATAACATTAAAAGCAAACCTGTGCAAATTTACTTCATCCGCATCAACAGCTCTTCATATCGTCGAAGCCAATAAATAACCTATATTTGGGGAAGCCTACACAATTACAACTGCGAAAAGTCAACTTGTAAACGAGGAAAACCATGCATGCATTTAAAAAGAAATGCTTAAAATATAAAAAAGAAAAAAGGCTGAATAATAAAAAAAAAACACCAAACACTCACACATGAAGGGACCGATCATATTTACTTGAAAGAACTGTTTACAAGGTAAAACCACATTTAAAAGGTAAAACCCAAAATAATAAATCACAATAAAAGGTAAAAATAGAACCAAAAGGAAGGCGCCCAATTTTCAGACCTCACGTCCTTCTAATCAGAGGCAATGGACCTATTCAGAAATTCAACTTCCGTACTCGTAAAATCTGGCTGGACCAATCAACGACGGCGCAGCGTACTCGTAAAATTTGCCTCAGCCAATCGGCGACGTCGTGAACAATCACAATCCCAGAATGCCGTACAATTTCTGAATTGGTCCATTAAAAAGCTTAGATGTGGACACATCAACTGACGAGAACTGAATAACAACTGAATGAGAACTGATTTTACCTTTAAAATGTGGTTACCTTCTAAACAGTTCTTTTATTCTATAAACCGCGGTACAGCATATTTTATTATTGCAATCGAGGGCTTGGGGTTTTTTTTGTTTAGGCCAGATTTTTTTCCCGCGCATAACGCGGAAAATATTTATGTTAGAAATGAATAATACTGTGCTTAATACGCCAAATTAGAAGTTCAACCTTTGATAGATGAACAAATATACATTGTAGTATCCATATTGACCAAAAAAGAGTTTTTAACTTGCATTTCGCGAGAAGTTACAATCAATGAAAGTTGGAAAATTACATTTTTGGGAGTAATTTCAGTTTTCATGACGTTCCTGTGGATTTGATCTCCAATAAAAACAGACAATACTCTGTTATACAAGAAAATACAAAATGCTGTGTACACATTTTTCTGTCCTTAATCCTATTTCTAGGCGTTCATAAATGGACTACCTGACCAACCTGAACGCAATGTTTTTATTGGCTCACCCGGTCTTCTTGTGTTCCACGCGGTTCTATGTGTCCGAATACCCGGCGTGAAATATAATGCTCATAACGGACGCACCATTTACCGACAGGGCGCGGAAAAATATTTATTTTTCGATGGCGTCGCAACAGAATATTTTTTTTCCTTATAAGCATCATATTTTGAATGGCATAAATCCTAATTCGGAATTGTTTCTTACTCTCTGCCCTGATTTTCAGATAAAATTTTAAGGAAAAAACATGCCCCCTTCAAGTTAAATAGTGGGTCCCTAATGAAAAAAAATATTCTGTCGCGACGCCTTTGATAAATAGATTTTTTCTGAAAACAAAAGACCAAGCTCCCCCTACAAGTTAAATGGTGACAGGTACGTCCCTTGTGGGAAAAAGTAGTATTCTTAAGGGACCGACCATTTAACTTGAAGGGGGGGGTCTTGGTTTTTTCCTAAAAAAATATTCTGAAAATTATTTTTGATGAAAAAAATATTTTGGCAGCTGAGGGTAAGAAAAACAAAATTCTGAAGAAGGATTTCTGCTATAAAAAATAATGCTGAAAATGAAAAAAAAAATTCTGTCGGGACGCCTTCAAAAAAAATTTTCTGATCAAAACAAAAAACCAAGGCCCCCCTTCAAGTTAAATGGTCCGTCCCTAAGCAGGGCCAGGCAGTGGGTGGCAAATCATCAAGAGTTTTTATTCTATAGCTCAGACGAACCTATTTTGATACAAATTCCAACAAGATTTTACGTTAGTTGTTAACTTCCTAGAAAATGTTTGACCGCTAAAAATTGAGGAAACTGATTTGGCGGGAAACTTTCTAGATACATGTATGTCCTAATTTCGGTGCAAAATTTATATGGCATGCATTTTGTGTTCCCGGACACACGGACACAAAAACAGCACTCTAGTATCTAATTATAGCGAGCATAGCTCGCAAGCGGGCACAAAGTGCCCGCTCGAGCGGAGAGCTCTACGGTATTTGTTTCCGCGAGAAATTTGCTAATGCTGATTTAGATTTTTTATGGTCCGGAAAGGGTTATTATTTTTACAGGTCCGGAGTGAATGTTACAATAATTTATAAGAAAAGAAATAATGCTTAAAAAATAATAAATTGCGTTTTTTTACAAGAAAAAAATATTCTTAAAATAATAAATACACATAAGCTGCTCGTTTCGTCTTGGTTATATGCACGTACGAAACTAACGTGTCTCGAAGCTTAATCGCCCCATACCATCTCGCCCCAAAATAAGCAAATGGAAATATTGGAAATTAAATGATAGCGATTTCCCTGAATGTCGACATTTATAACAAAAAAAACGTAGTCCCTTTTAGCTATGCTCGCATTTAGGCAATGCCTTCTCCATATTATTATTTGTAATTTATCTTGAAATCTGTCCTATGATTTTAAGTTAGTTTGTATATAAAGTGACGAAATACGAAGTCCCAACACCAATGGAAAGGGACGAGTGGTTTGGTCACATGACCACCGTACGTCATTTCCAAAACAAAAATAATCATGGCACCTGTTTGTTGACATTTTTGAAAGGGCTAAACATGACGAAAATGGACAGCCCTGCAATCACAAACATGGATTTAAATGAAAATCATTGTGAAGAGGTCCTCAAAAATGTTTTGAATCCGATAGAACCTTTCGTAATGAAAGTACAAAGTCTTCTTGTCTGGGAAAGCCCAGTCAGAAGTGCAATTTTGTTCATTTTCATTCATTTTATATTTTGGTGAGTTAAATTGCCCTAGTGCAATTCTTGATTATCCTTTACTGACTGTGGAATAGATTAACACGATTGATCCACAAATGACAAACATTTAAAAAATGAAGTGTATCATCTATGATCATGTGCACTGCCTCCCTATAGCATGTATAGGCTATAGTCTACTGTATAGCCAAACTAAAATAATTTATAGTCCTCCACCAGTGACAATTTCTAGACTAAATATGAATCATTATCTTGTATATTGACTTGACGATTTTATAAACTGTTTATATCTAGGTGTGTTTTTAGTGCTTCTGGTACATTCTCCTTTGCTCAAAATGAGTTATACAAAAAGAGTCTGAAGGCATACTATAAATTACAAAAAGACTTTTTGACTTGTAACCCAAATGTAAAGACTAACTAGTATAAATGTATTTGATCATACAATAAAGCCTATTCTTTTAATAAGAATAAGAATAAGTTTATTAACCAAATCAAGGGCCCCATAAGAGGCATACAAAACATAAAGTACAAATAAAGATGATTGTATAAAATATCGTTTTAAAATAAGGTTTTTGTTATACATAAATATTTCAAATATGATATATAATATGATTGATTGTTACAAGTGTGTGTTTCAAAGTAGACTCAAATATATATAATATTATATGACACAATGACTATTCGAAAGGAATTCACAAATGCTGTTTAGTATTTCTTTATTTTCGTTATTCATTAGCCATAGGATTTTATCATCAGAGGACATGTTATTATAATTAGAATAATTTATTGATTTATATATTTTATTGAAAAGAGTATTTCTTGAAATGTCATAGAAGGAACATTTAAGTAGAAAATGCTCCTCTGATTCTATTTCATCAGAAAAACACTTATCACATATTCTGTCCTCTAAGGGAGTTTTGGGTTTTGTAAATCTCCCAGTTTCTATTTTCAGTTTATGGTTACTGATTCTAAATTTAGAAAGGTATTTTCGTTGATTAAAATCAGATATAATGTTAAGATAATTTTCGAACCCATAATTGCATTTGAATTGCAAATTTTTATATGGCTGTGAAATATGGGGATTTTTCAACCCATATACTGCTAAATTTAGAAATGGTTCTCCTTCACTTGACAAAATTTATGGTAACATTACCTGTGAAAAATTGCACATAAAATTCTGTAAATTTATACTTGGGGTACACAAAAAGACAACAAATTTTGCTGTTCTTTCAGAACTGGGAAGATTTTCACTTCATTTTGACATTGTTAAAGCTATGATCAATTATTGGGTTCGATTAGAAAATAATGAAAATTTTCCACTTTTAAATGATGCTTATCAAGAATCTAAACTTTTACATGAACAGCATAAACCTTCATGGAGTGCTTCTATCCATAAAATTATAGAAAATATACCAAAACTGAAGGACAATTACAAGTCAAAAGAGAAAATTAGAAATATTGTTAAAGATTCTTACATTAAATTATGGGAGAACCAATTATCCAACAATTCAGAGGGCAAATTAAGAACTTTTGTTAAATTTAAAACTAGTCATGGGTTTGAAAATTATTTGAGTCTTATTAGCAATTTTGAGTGGAGGAGAAGCTTAACACAGCTTAGAGTTTCATCCCATCATTTGCGGATTGAATCTGGTAGATACCAGGGTATACCTCCACCCCTTAGACACTGTCTTCACTGTGACTCTGGAGAAGTAGAGGATGAGATACACTTTCTTATCACCTGTACAAATTTTGTTGAAGAGAGACAGAAACTGTTTGATATTATTTCAAAAACATGTCATAACTTTATAAAACCTAAATAATAACGAAAAATTCTTTTGGTTAATGACCTGTGAAGATAAAGCTATATTACATAACCTTTGCAGTTTTATTAATAAGAATTGCAAATGAGATTTATATCTTAACACATGCTGTTTGACTCTCACCTGTCTTCTCAATCAACACTTATGTTTTGTTTATTTGCTTTAGACACGAGGAGGAGTACTATTTTTAATCATTCTATATTTTATAAAGTATCTCCTTAAGCACCGCCCCTTGGTGTCTATAGCACTTAGACAAATAATTTGATATCTAATTAAAAGTTTGTCTCTCTGCTTTGGACACGAGGAGGAACACTATTTGTTTAAAAAAATAAAAGTGTTTCCTTAAGCACCGTCCCTTGGTGTCCATAGCTGAGAGATGAATATCTCCTTGGATATCTATATCATTAACATACTGTACATCTATTCTTATTCTTAATTTCATATAGTCAACCATGCTTGTTCCACACAAACACACACGTATATATTATATATTTTGTATAACAATTAAATGCTAATGTCTGTTATGTACTGTTTTAAATCATAAATGTTAATTGTCATTGCCTGCAAAGGTCCTTGATTGGCTAAATAAAATAATGTCTAATGTCTATAGAGATTAATCAGTGAAGCCAAGTATTTTTTGGCACATGCTGGTGCCGGCCCTGAATAAAATGAAATGCGTTTTGAAAATATCCAGCTTCTTTGTTCAATCTCTAGCGAAAAAGTTAAAAATCTCCAGCCTTTGTCATAACTGATCCTTCATATGTACATGTATGCTTTTAAAGCCATATTTCTAATGAGAAAATGCATGTTATTCTCTTTGAATTTTTAGGTACATTATACATGTAGGTCACTAAATTGTAATTGACGCTATATACACATGTAAGTCCTTTACAATGTATGTTGCACACACAGGTCATGTTTTATAATTACCTTGCGGGAGCTACATACATGTATCAAAATCCTGTATAAAATCAACATCAAATTGAAGACCCTTTATAACAAAATGTTTTAAGGCAACAATATATGATCCTTTGATGGAAATACAAAATTTATCTGGTAGCCTACAATCTGCAACAAAATCTTCTAACAAAGAGATCCTGATCCTGTTGATTATACAAAAGAGTTACCAAAGTGAACTTCCAAAAAAATGTTGCCAATGATTTGTTTAAGATAGTTTGAATGCTTGAAATTTGAATAAAAAATATGTAGACAGTATTGAAAATATTTACTATTGAAAAGATATGCATGTACCGGTAGTGAAAGTTGGGCTGATTTTTAGTTACAATGTATTATACACTCACTATATACATGTATTGTACAATGTACATGTACAATGTATATTAAAGTTATGGTTTTAATGTTGTTTTTTTTTTTTTTTTGTATATTGAAGTTATGGTTTTAATGTTCATGATCAGGAGTTGTTGTGCTACATTTATATAAAATGCAGATGGTTGATGCCAATGTACATTTATTTTTTTCACCTCCTGACTAAAAACAATAAGAGCTGCATTACCAAATTTTTATGTGCTGCACTTTGAATAAGATTTGGACACTACTTAGGGTTTCAGGGTAACATCTGTTACTGTATGTTAAATGTTAAAGGTCCCAGACATCTTTTCCAAATCATGATTTTATTAACCGACTTTAATTTAAAAAAAAAAAAGTTTGAAAACATTGATTTCCTCCCTTACAAAGTCTTGCATTACAACTACATGTACATTTTGTACATGTACAAGTTAAGTAAGAAGTCTATATTGGCTATAGGGTGTTTGATCTTTAGTTTGTCTCTCAAAACCTCTTTCTGACTTTCAGTCAGATAAAAATAATTGCAGAACCGCGAGCAGTGCCAAGTGGCCATGTTGAAGGCTGCTGGCGGTTGTCCATTGTGGTTTTTCTAAATTACCGTTTAATTGTGGGCTGTGTCGCGTACACTTATTCCACATCTCTTTATTTTCTATTTCAGTTTGTCTCTTTTCTTGTTTCTTCAAAGCTACAAACATTCATTGTAAAAAGACTTTAAGTACACCACTGAATCATATTACTATGTGGTTTTATTTTTTTAGGGTTAGGTTGCAAGGCAACCAAAACCCTTATGCTGTCGGTCTTTTGGTTAGACTATGAAGAAAACTTTGTAAATCCTGTGTTTTGTGAAAAAGGTTGGACCAAAAGTTTTTCAAAATATGTTTTTATTAGCAAATATGCAAGCTTATCTATGATTGAAGCCCAGGCAAGGGTAGAAAAGCAGGTTTTTTTGCTCAATTTTAGAGCTAACAATTGAGCCGAATCACTAATGGGACTAAACATATAGCAAAATAAACATTCCGTGGTAAGTTGTTGTTGTACTATAGTTGTTTTATTAAGGAATTCAATCAGAACAATGCGATTTATCTTTACAGGTACTTTGCCATATTTGGTTGTCAAATATATTTCATGATTAGTGTATCATTAATCTGCACATACTTTATACGCACTTGGAAACGAAAGATCTGGCCAGAAATCAGAGGTAAGTATGCTTAAAATCAATTATTCTGTAAACCAGGAAATTTTTGGGATTTTTTTGTTGGAATTGCCAGTGCAAAAATAAAACAGCGGAAATATGTTTATCTTCCTTTGTAGTCTATGAATAATAATATATTAGCATGAATTTAATACTGCACAAACTAAAATTCAGTCCTCCTAAAAAAAGACGAAATGAAAATTTCCTGGTTTAAAGTATGCTGTGCACACTGAAAAAATCTATGAATGCGTACTCCTACAGGGATTGGGAAGGAATTTTTTGCAAAGGGCCATTTTCCACTTTTGTATAGATATTTAAAATTTTAAGGGGCCATTTCTTAATATTGAAAGGAGGTCATTTACATTTTTGATGTGCCAATGGCCCTCTGCCTTCCCAATCCCTGCTCCTAAGCAAACCATTTAACCATAAAATGTTTATCATGGTTTATATTTGGTTCATTTTATGTAAATTTTTGATGACAATTGAGAAGATAATTAATAGGATAGCCTTCAACAAGAACCATGCTTCTTTCATGTCCTGATATGCAATTGCCACCTGCTTAAATAAAAATACAAATGATTAAATGCAACAAACAAACAAGTATCAGGAAATACTACATGTATTAGTTTATTGTGAAGTTGCTTTCAAATGAATTTATGTTTCTACATGTTGTACATAAATGTATATACTCATACAATTGGTACCAAATAAAAAATACAAATCTAATGCTACAAATCCCCCCCTAATCAACCTCAAACAATGTACATGTAAAAAACAAATCAACACATGACACATGGCATGTAGATAAACTTTGTCTTTTTAAAGTAAAATGAATCTATCTCACTACATAGCATGCACTTCAATCTTTCATTAGAGGTGGCTTCTATCAGCACAATAAGTGTTGATAGAAACGACCTCTAGAGATAGATTGTACCACTCTTACTATGCTGGGGAGAAATTGTTTTGTCCTGTTCTTACATTCCTCTGTCCATCATAAAGTTATTTTGCTTAATTTGTCTGAAACTATTCAACAGAATGGAAAGAAACTTGGTATGTACATGTAGCACATTACTTTTCCATACATGTAATTTAAAACTATCGTTGTATTTTTCAGTTCCCCCGAAAGAACCTGAAGACCCAGACAGGTAATTGGTTATTAGAAAGAGTATAAATGTAAAGTATCCTATAGTGTATAGCAAAAAGTATTCCATGATGTATAGCAATTTTATGTTTCTTAATAGATCAATTACTTCCTGTTTAGGGAAAACTTGAAAAATTGAAAAACCCCTAAATCACCAGAAAAGTTTTATATATAGCTTCTACAAGGTGATTGAGGTGATTATGGAATTTCTGACATCAAGGGAAATACATTTGATTATTTTAATGGCGAGGCTTGCCAAGGGATTAAAATATCAAATTTATTTCCCAAGATGTCAGAAATTCCATAATAATCAAAAATTAAGTTGTTAAATGTTTTTCTCTAATGTCTACAAGTAAAAAATTGCAAAAAAGTTGGTCATCAATTGCACGTGCAGTAATGCTGCAGAAAACAAAATTTTCTCTAGAGGTGAGAAACATTTTTCCATAAATGGTTGAGAGGTTTGATAAATCAGAAAAATTAGAAAAACATGTACGATGCACTTACGCATGATACAAGTATTAAAGCATATATGAATAAGATATGTACCAGTACATGTATACATGTTTTATACCATATCACATATAAAAAATTGTATTAACTAGCCTGAATTCAATCCAAATTAAAATGAGGAATAAAAATATTTTGACTATATGATGTATGTGCTATATTTTCAGATACAAATATATGACAGTTTTACATGTAAATAAAGGTGGTAAAGGGGATCCCAACTCGAAAACACGTGCTTAAAAAAATGCCGAAAACGAAACACGAGTTATAAAAACCGCCAATCACAAAACACAGCAAAATTAATTTGAATAATTGTGAAATTCAATCATATTCTTTTGATTTTTATAAAAGTTTTTAAGAATCTAAACAGATTCAACACATTTCAGATGTTGCAGTTTAAAAGACGGATCACGAACGAGAAATGGGTTGTCCAACAAGAAACACAGGGCTAAAATACAGGCAAAAACAGAGCATGTACAACTAAATCAACATGAAAAAACGAGAAATAAAAATCTAAATCAGAAAAACATGGAAAATAAAAACATAGAAAACATTGCACGAAAATAACCCTTTACCACCCCAGTAAATCTATGTTCAGTTGGGCTCAATTTCTAGTCAGTAAACATGCAGTCAGTACATGTATATCAGGTTGTTTGTAAAGCTTTTGACTATTAAACCATTCTTTAATTATTTTGATTATTTCAGTTGGACTCCAGTTCATCCCCGGTTGCTCAGTGTTCCAGAGATCTGTAAATATTTAGCTCAGATTTGGTGCTCTATGTCCAGATTCATCCATAATTGTCTGGTGTTTCGTTCTAATCATAGATTTTTGGTAAGTATGGCCTGAGCCTGGCCACAAATGTAAAAGGGACAATACAGAGCTAGTTATCCATTTGCCTAACAAATTGGTTGTCATCCATACCTTTAGATTGTATGCAGTACAAAAGGCACATATCCCTCATCTCTCAAACAATAAATTAATTAGATCAAGTTCAATCTGCATGCTTAAAACATGCTATAGATATGAACATGAAATAAAACATTCAGATGATCTGCTTACAATTTGAAATCTTGTGTTATTTTTCAGTGGATGAGGTTTTTGAACAGTCAAAGTGGGGATTTTAATATAAATTGTTTTTATTAGCTCACCTGACCCGAAGGGTCATGTGAGCTATTGGCGTCACTTGGCGTCTGTCGTCCGTCCGTCCGTCCGTAAACTTTTTCAAACGTTAACTCCTCTGACACCATAAGTCCAATTGTAACCAAACTTGGTATGGTTGTTCATTAGCATTCGGTGCTTAGAACTGATGTGGGAATTTTTGATTCGTCGTAATACATGGCCGCCATGGCAAAAAATAGAACATAGGGGTAGAATGCAGTTTTTATACGACCGCAAATTTTTGCGATCGTATTATGTTATGTCGTTGTCGTTGTCGTTGTCGTTGTCGTTGTCGTCGTCTGTAGACACTTTTGTTTCCGTGCAATAACTTTAGTTGTAGTAAACCAATTGTTATAAAATTTTGATATGATGTTTATAACCACTGAAGGAAGGTTGGTATTGCATTTGGGGTTTCTGGCCCCTACCGTTTTAGAAAAAAGGGCCAAAAGGGGCTAAAACGGGTGTATTGACAAAACGTCTGTAGAATGTTAATTTTTCATCCGATTTTGATCATTCTTTTTTTATTGTACTCCTCAATAAATTCTTTTAACAAAATGTAACAACACCTTTGACGTATCTTGTACCGTTACATTGCTATAAGGGGTCAAAAAGGGGCCACACCCAAAAAAATCAACTTTTTTATTTGTGGTCCGATTTTCAAACTCTTTTTTTCATTGGAATCCTTGTAAAAATCCCTGCCTGCGTTTTTCAATCAGATTTGCAATATCTCTTACCATTTTTGAGAAATTAGGGGTCAAAGGGGCCAAAAACGCCAATTTAAAGTGTTCCTTTGAACGTGCAATTAAACTTTTAAGTTGTAGTTTCTCAATTGATATGAAATTTTGATATGACATTTTTCACCACATAAGGAAGGTTGGTATTGAATTTGGGTTCTGTAGCCCCTGCTGTTTCGGAAAAAAGGGCCAAAAGGGACTCAAATGGGTTTATTGACAAAACTTCTGTAGAATGTTATTTTTCATCTGATTTTGATCATTCATTTTTTCAATGAATTACTCTATGAATTCTGCCAACTAAATGTGACAACTGTTTTGATATATCCTGCATTGTAACCTTGCAAAAAGGGGGGTAAAAATTTGGCCACAGTCACACCCCAAAATTCAACTTTTTTATTTATGGTTCGATTTTCAAAAACCTTGTAAAAATCCCTACCTGAGTTTTTCCAATTAAATTTGCAATATTTCTTACCGTTGTTGAGAAATTACTCGTCAAAGGGACCAAAAACGCCAGTTATAAGAGTTTCTTAAAAGTTGGTATAAATACAAAATTCAAATATGCATAGAAAGTCCGTAAAAGTGCTTTGTGAGTCCACCATGGGCTGCATGTGTCCAAAGCATTTGACAATCCATATTGGGCCTCCAACATACAGGGTTCAACATGTTGCGGTCGTATCATGCTGCGCTTGGCGTAGCTTTTTATTTTGCAAATAACTCAAAAAGTGTGACAGATTTTTAGATTTTGATTGAGAACAAAAGTCATCAGCACCTTAATATCCACCATATTGTCAGATGACCCCCGTATTAATCTTATGACCCTTTCAACGTCAAATAGATTTTGCCTAATAACCTTTACCTCAGGCACATATGTCAGGTGAGCGATTCAGGCTCCTGGGAGCCTCTTGTATTATTTTTTTTTCCTATCATTTGATTTTTGAATTGAGAAAACATTTAATTTAAATTATTTTATAAGAAATGACCACAATATTTTTTCTGTCTATTTGAAATAACATTTTAAAATGTGGCACACACATTTGTGTAACCTGGTTCACAGGTTATATAGTGTGTGTCACATTTTTGTGTAACCCTGTTTACAGGTTACATAAGTGTGTGCCACATTTTAAAATGTTATTTCAAATAGATAGAAAAAATATTGTGGTCTTTCCTTAAATGTAGAAACACTTTGTTTCATGATTTATTTGCTGTTATGAATTCATACAATAAGTGCTTATTTAGGATCTACATTTTATCACATGTTTAAAATGTCACCCGATATTTATGAATTTATTTTGACAATTCGACAATTAAAAAAAAATTGTTTAAGACGAATAACAAATGTTTATTATCCCTTTGCCTTACTTTATATCAATTATATATCTAAGTTTTAGATGTTAGTTTACATACATTGAATAAACGATAAAGAGATGTGAAATAAGTGTACGCGACACAACCAACATAAAGAAATGGCAATTTAAAAAATCACAATGGATAACAGCCAGCAGTCTTCAACATGACCAGAGGTCACTGTTCGCTAAACCTGAATAAACCAAAAACATGTCTAAATCAAACTGAATTCAAAGTCCCTTTCTACTCCTTTTCATTTTATACCCCCACTCGTAAGAGAGGGGGCTATATTGCAATCACCTTGTCCGTCCGTCCGTCCGTCTGTCCGTCTGTCCGTCCGGTTCAATTTCTCTGCTTCTACTGGATGGATTGGTTTCAAATTTGGTACACAGCTTCAGCATGATGAGTTATACTATACCTACCCTTTCCAGGTCAGTCCTTCTTCTACTTCCTGTTTTCCAAGCCGACTTAGACTTTTTTAGGGAAAAAAAAATTGAAATGTGAAATTTTTCGTAACAGATTGCTCAGCTTCTACTGGATGGATTGGTTTCAAATTTAGTACACAGCTTCAGCATGATGAGTTTTACCGTGCCTCCCCTTTCCAGGTCAGTCCATCATCTACTTCCTGTTTTTCGAGCCGACTTAGACTTTTAAGGGTAAAAGATTTGAAAAGTGAAATTTTTCGTAACAGATTTCTCAGCTTCTACTGGATGGATTAGTTTCAAATTTGGTACACAGCTTCAGCATGATTAGTTATACCGTGCCTCCTCTTTCCAGGTTAGTCCATCATGTACTTCCTGTTTTCCGAGCTGACTTAGACTTTTTATGGGTCAAAAATAGACAATTTTTCGTAACAGATTTCTTGGCTTCTAGAGAAGGGATTGATTTCAAATTTGGTATACAGCTTTAGCATGATGAGTTGTACCGTGCCTCTTTCCAGGTCAGTCGGTCATCTACTTCCTGTTTTCTGAATGGCCGAGTGGGGGTATGCTTAGCACGACTTAGTGCAACCCCTTGTTGAACCTGTATAAACAAAACACCTGTCTATTCAAGAATATCCTTCAGTCCTGATAGCCAGGTTTCACTGTACATGTACCTATATCTATGTTTTTCTACTTTCAGTTTTGTGTTGTGACTAGTTCAGTTTTCATATCTCTAGCTCTGTTAGGACAGTATGTTCCAGGAGTCATGTTGTCATATATCACTGGTAGGTCTTTAATATATAAATGGAATAATTTTTTTCATAGTGATTTAATTTTCACTATATTTGCCATCAACCCAGGGACCTGAAAAATGAAACACACAAAATACTTTCACAAATAAAAGAAAATGCTATAACATCTTTAATGTGACACAACCAATCTTGTTGATATAGAAAAGTTCACAAATTAATGCCCACCCTTACAATTAATATTATCAACTTTAGAAATAAGAGATGCACCTCTACATTATGTCACACGTATTGTGTAGTCGTGTCATGAAAATGCAATCAGTGTTTTAGGTTGATTACAGAATATAGATTTCATAAGGTGTAATGAATGAAAAGACACAAACAAGTACAGACCCCAAACAACAATACACTCGCTTTTCAAGCAGGTTTATAAATGAATATCTATTAATTAAACTTTGTTTTTATAATTGGAGCAATTGTTTCTAGCAATCGATGTAGCCCTAAAATGACCAGGTCATGTGACAGGTGGATATTACAGATAAGTGATTTTGCCACAGTTTTCCAATGATACAATCACATTGTCCCTAATTATCTTGTCCCATTGACCCAAATCAACCTTCCCATAAAAGGAATTTAATTTCATCTATACGAACTTTTGGGGCAATGCCCTTATGATAATAAAATTAACATTTCTTAATTTAAAACTGTTCTGTAACAATTCTTGTACCTTGGGTCGCTTGTAGCCAGTCAAAATTTACTGGCTGATAGCTGAGTGAGTGTACGCCATGCATGTGCAGTCATAACATCTGTCAGAAACAAATGATCAGCCGGTAAGCCGCCAACTTTCGGTGTAGGCCTACATGTATTGCCAGAAACAAGTACAAGTGTTATGTGTATAAAATTTGCTTTTATCTTCATATTTATTTGCTTGGATATTATTTATGAACTATTTGTTTTATTTTCAGTGATAAGTTTAATGTTGTGGCCTTCTGTTTTGTATCATAATTTACTACAAAAAGTCTATCTGAAGTTCGAGCCTGTATTTATGAAACTTGACTATACTTTGAAGCTGAAATCCAAGTGGTCATTCAAAAGTAAGTATTACTCTTTTAAGCTCACCTGGACCGAAGGTCCATGTAAGCTTTTATCATCACTTGGCGTCAGTCGTCATCGTCGTCGTCGTCTGAAAACAATTTTTGAAAACGTTAATTTGTCCGACACCATAAGTCCAATTGCAACCAAACTTGGTACAGTTGTTTAGTGGCATTATGTGTACAAAACCATCGTTAGGATTTTTGATTCGTAAAAAAACATGGCAGCCATGGCTAAAAATAGAACATAGGGGTCAAATTACAGTTTTTTGCAAATAACTCAAAAACAGTAACAAATATCAAAATTCTGGCAGTGGATAAAAGTGATCAGCACCTCAAGATCTACCTGCCCAGAAGTTTTCAAAAAGATCCAACAACGGATGTAGGAGTTATGGCCCTTTTTCTGGATATTTTCAAAATTTTGCACTTATTTAGCCCTATATCTTAAAAACTATACAAGATATTTCAAAAATTCAAATTGCCTATGATTAAGCACATCAAGATCTATATTTCATGTAATTAGGTCAAAGCTGTAGGACCATTCCTTTTAGGAGTTATTCCCCTTAAAACGTCAAAATTTACCATTTTTCATTACTTTTCCCTGAATTTCAAAGATTAACTTGTCTGACACCATAAGACCAACTGCATTTAAACTTGGCACACTTGTATAATAGCATATATGCTACAATTCAATCATTCGGATTTTAGATTCGTCAAAAACATGGCCGCCATGGCTAAAAATAGAATATAGGGGTAACTTGTAGTTTTTTGCTAATAACTAAAAAATCGTTACAGATATCAAGATTGTGCATGAATCAAAAGTGATCAGCATATTAAGATCTACCTGTCCTGAAATTTTGAAAAAGATCTAACTGCTGATGTGGGAGTTATTGCCCTTTTTGATTTTTTTTTTCAAAATTTTGCACTTATTTAGCCCTATAGCTTGAAAACTATACAAGATATTTCAAAAAATTAAATTGCATATGAATAAGGACAATAATATCTACAAAGTATGTGCATCTGTGTAGCTCAGGTGAGTGATTCAGGCTCCTGGGAGCCTCTTGTTTATTCATCATGTCGGTTATTGGCCAATCATTTCAAACTAGACTAGACACAGTTAGGCTCCATTGACATCATTGAATGAAATAGTATGAGAGTAATAAATAATAAGAAGTTTAATTTTTTCTCCACTTTTTGTGTGATTGATTTACTTATCAAAATTTGATATTGGTATGTGTGCAAATGCCTTAGAAAAAGTTTAAGGTCTAAAAACATAAAAACACCTATAACATACCAGTAACAAAAATGCTATGTTAAAGTAATGAAATTATTAAGTCAGGAGAGGGTTAAATGATTTCTCCACAGTCTCCACCCCAAAATAGTTATTTTTTTTATCACTATGCCAGCCTAGCTAGCTTGCAAGCTTCTTAAAATATAAAGTATAGAGGGAAGGAGAAATCAAATTAATATCTTCAAATTATGTTATGTACAAATTAAATCACCAGCTTTTCATTGAAATTTGAGAGAAAACGTCAAAATTTGAATTGGTGGGAGAATATACGTCAAAATTTTAATACTGCATGGGGATTAAATTTGGTATGCAATTTAAACCCTGTTGTAATAATTGGGAAAATGTTCTCTAATACATGTATGTATCAGTATATCCACCGCACAAAAAAAGTTATAAAGGAAGGACATTGTCTGTCTGTCTATCCGTCTGTCAAAATTTCTTGTAAGCACAACTCCTACTTAATGTCTTACCAGAAAATAATTTAAAAAGAGAGTAATAGATAACAGTGAGATGTTGAATAAGTGAATATTACACATCCTTCATATCAAATGACAAATTTTTAAAGTATTTATCTTTCTAAGAATCATGCAGGGTATATGATAATGGTGAATTATGGTAAAAAATAACACATGGGAATCAAGATATAGTGTTATTGTTGAAAATCAAGTCTGTTTTCCACAAAGGTCTTGGTCATTTGAGAAATCAGTGTTTTGAATTGTAATGAAATGTATAGCAAGAAAAGAGTTTTCTCCCTTGTTTCAGTTTACTGTATTTATAACGCAATCTAGTTAAGTTTATCTCTCAAAACCATCAGCATAGAAACAAATGGCTGTCATTTTTGTTAATAGGTGAAAATTCTGTATTAGAAATCATGTTCAAACACTTGTGTTATTTTTTACCATGAATCACCCTCTGCATGATTTTTTTAGAAAGACTGGTATTTAAAATCTGCTAACAATTTCCTTCACATTGGTCTTCTTAATTTTGATGTCTAGGAATTTTTTTGAGCTGCTTCATCTCAAAATTCTTTTTCTTTCTTCTTATTTTAGCAAAGAAATCAAAATCCCACTCCAAAGATGGATCTGGTTTGGATGACAATGCTCATACAGATACTGATTCCGAGGATTTTAGTCCGTCGCTGGATCCTGCCACAACTGCTGTCCTGGCAAGAGTAATCACTGACAGTGAAGACGAAAGTAATGGGACCCCATCAATATATACACCTATGCTTTCTAAAGAGCCAACGTTTAGTGATGGTAGATATTTAGCTACTGTAATGGAGTTTATTCTTAATTTTAAGTGACCAAAAATCCAAATGAATTATTTAAAAATTTGAAATCATTCTCTCTAGAAAAAGGTTCATAAAATCATGTAAAATGTTACACTGCAACATTTTCTAAGTACTATGAAAGTATTAAAGTTTGTTGGGTACCAGTTTTTGTGGTTTTTGTTGGTCAGCCCTCACAAAATTAAATTCCCCACAAACATAGAATAAGCATTTCTTTTAAAAGAGAATCTTTAAAAACCAAACAATCATGAATCCATGAATATGCAATTGACTCCAAATCCAATGAAAATTGCAACCCATGAATATAAGTACTTTCCTATTACATGTATATCTTTACATAAAAACTGTAGATTAGATGCATTAAAAACACTTTTATGGCCCACCAACAAAAGTTGCAAAACATACAGTTTTTCTGTCTGTCAATGACAACTGATATCTAAAAAAAATGTTTGTCAAATCTATATGAAACTTTGTACACTTATTAGACAAAATTGGAATGTCACATGTTTCTAATAAACATTTGTCTATCAGGCAATCAGTGTCTTTGAAAACAAATTTGTTTGTTAATTTATTTCTTAAAACACATTTTAAATAATTATTGTTTTATTTCATTAAGCATAATTATGTCTTAATTGATCTATGTTTTTATGCTATACTTTGATAAGTTTTCAATAGGTTTTAAAACCCTTTATGAAGAACTCTGTAACAGCATGAAAGGCACAGAATTATTTTTATGCTTCCTGTCGAGGGGCATTAAGTTTTACTCATACTGTCTATTCAAGACAAGCTTTTCTTATGAACTGTACTTAGAAATAAATTAGTTTAATTGGTTTAGTATCACAACTTAGTGTCCTAAGCAGTTGTCGGAATTTGAAAATAAAATGCATTAAATATATACACTTATTTAAATCCTTTTGCTAAATAAGTTGAATAAAAATCTTAATTTAAAACCATCTATTGTAGACCATGACGAAGACTTTACACCAGATCTTGAAAATCTTCCTTCAATTGGTCATTTAGATGACACAGACGATGAAATTCTAATGCCATCATTGCCAAGCCTGCCGAGCTCGGGAAGAAACTCACACGAGCGCGACTCTATTCAGTTTCATCCTTCTCATTTCGGTGACACAACAGACGAGGAAGATGAAACTTATACAAGAGATCTGAATTTCCCAGACATTAATGACATAAATTCACCACCTCCTCCTAGTCAGAAGGAAAGAGAAAATGAACGCAAGAAAAAAGAATTGAAAAAACAAGAGGAAAAACGACAACAAGAGGCAGGAATGGCTCTGCTTGCTTCTTCCATGATAACACAAACGTTCACTTCCATGATGCAATCTGCAATGTCAGGACTCAATAGGATGGCAGCATCCACAACTTCAGGCAGCAAATCAAAGCAGGTGTCTTATGTCAAGGACAACCCTGAAGTTGACATCCAATCAGAAAGCAAGACACAAACAGAGAAGGCCAAGTTACCAAGACAACAGGCGTCTGATAGTGATGTTGATTTTGTTGATGAATTTGAATTTTTAGATCAGTATGATGTTGATGATGATGATGGTGAAAAATAGTTGTGATAAAAATTATGTAGACAATATGTTTTGGAAATACCACCATTCTTTGCATATACAATATTTTAGAAAAATCTGTAGTCATTTCATTTCTATAACCATTTTAATGATATTTTAGTTTAAACACCTTTAAAATTAATGATTGGCAAATTTCTTATGTTAATAGAATGGATTTATATCCTAAATTTAATTTTCTGATCAACTCATAAATACATTTGAACCACACAGAATAAATAAATTGAATTCTCTCAGAAAAGTTGTGAGATCTCTATTTTTAAGGATAAAACTTTCATGCAATTCTGATCCTTGAGTAGATTACAATACAGTGAAGGATTAAGATAGCACATTTTGCACAGGGTGGTCCTTTGACTTAATTCATGCCTTAAGGATTTTCTTTTGTTTTGGACCAAAAACCTTGTTCTCAAGAGTAGTCATGTCTCTTAAATAGGTGTATTCAACAATGTTTGAAAAAAGTTATTTATATGAAGATGATTTTTTTTTTATTGTCAAAATATATTGCTCTTCTTTGTATGTACCTAAGTGTGAATATGAAAATGATAATTTTATATTTCCACCAAAAAAAAATCCTCATTTTCAATTTTTATTTTATTTTATGGATAGAAACCTCTGTTTTTGCAATTGTCAACAAAATATGTTTGAAATAGACATGCAAGAATGGGAGAAATGTACAAGTTACATGTAATAAAAAAATATTATTTCATGTACCTTAAGCAATTTCTGTTACTTGAGTAGCTTGCTTTTGTAGGTTTGTTACATCATTGTATTTTCTAATTCTATAGCCATATTTATTATTGATACAAATGATTTAAAGACACTTATTAGGAGACCATTGTTGGTTATTTTTCGTAGAAATCTAAACACACTGTAGTAATGTAAAATATACACATTTTAGAAAATATATAGAAAATATAAAAAATTAAGGCATTACATTTGTATTACTGTCTTTTTTTCATAAAAAATGCCCTGCCTAAAAGAAATCATAAAAAAATCAAGTTTTTGTTTTTAGTGTTCTTATACATGTATTTTTATCTATATGTCTATTTAGGAACAAATTCAGAAATTTTATGTAAAAAGCAAAATTTAAACCTTGGTTTACTTGGATGACAATGCCCATGAATCAAATACTCTATAGCTGGTAATTTTGTAATTTGAATTCTAAAAAGTTCTAAAACTTTTGAAAAGGTAATGCATAATCAATTAAGTTTTGTTAGCTTTAAATTTTCTTCCCAATGGCGGATCTAGGGCTGGCATACCGGGTGTCCCCCCTTTTGAAAACTGTATGAAACAAGAGGTCCCAGAAGGTTTTTTTTATAATTGAGCCGCCCCCCCCCTTATCCACCCTTACCACCCCCCCATTCCCCATTTGAAATTTGAAAATTTCTGGATCCTCCACAGCTTCCTAAGACCTTGCAAATACTTGTATATGAAATTTAAAGTGAAAGATACAAGTCAAGTTATACATTTTGTTGCTATATCTTGCACTTTAGATTTTAAAAGTGGGTGGATTTTTCCCTATTAAGACAAGTTTTACACGCCTAAGAAACATTTGAAGTGCTTAAAAAAGTTTGTTTAAATCACATTAAGCTCAGTCTCAGGTTGACAAACAAGCTACAATTTTCACCTGATTTAGCGTGATTTGTTTTTGAAGGTTGAAGATGAAAGAGAAAGTCACGTTTGACTTTGATAGATCAATAAAGAAACAGCTTGGTCTATCATTACCATTAATAAGATCTTATTATTTTTACTTCCATTTTTCACTAATGATCTTGGAACTTTAAAAAAAAATACAAATGCTAAATTTTTATGTACTGTAAAAAAAAGTCTAAAAAATCAAATATATCTTAAATGTATTTAACAGCTGTTTTTGTATTTTTTAAATTGAAATTGAAACTTAAAGCTGGTATAAGAAAAAAGAAATAAACTTTTAAGCAAAGAACATTATGCAAAGATAATTTCTTGAAAATTTAGAATGTATTATTACTGTAAAAGCTAAAAATATTGTGTGAGTTTTATTTGGTTTATTTTTTGGGTAAGAGTAAATCACAAAATAAAATAAATCTAAAGTGTTCAAAGTATTAAGTTGAAGAAATTGTATCAAAATAAAAAAAAAACACAAATATTTTATCCCCACATAAATTAATGATTTTACAGTATTATAATTTTTGGTACTTTTTTCTTACGAATTTCATTATTCCATTATTTCATTTTTTCAATTATTTTGAATTTCTCAGTAAATCTTGAAAATTAAAATAAAATTATACTGTGCTCATCCAGTTAAAATAAATAAAGTAATATATATTTGTTCTGAATGCAAATAGTCAACTTACATTTTTGGTTGTTAGGCTGTCCTAATTTTGATAGAAATTACTGAAAACCTGTAAATTTCTGGGATTTTATAAAGCATTGACATTGCCAGGGCAAAAATTAATAGGGTGAATATATTTGTCTTCCATTGTAGTCTAAGGACAATAAAACTAAACCAGGACTTTAAAATTTTCAGAACTAAAATTCAGTAATTCTACTGCAAAAAAAGGCCGGGCAAAAATTTTCCAGTTTGTAGTATTTTTAAAATGTTTTGATACTGTTTGTAGACAAGATCTAGGGACATGATGTCAAATTTTTAAGTTTTGACACCACTTCAAAGAAGGAGGGTGTTAAATGTTTTACAATGTCTGTAGTTCTACAGTTCCATGACTCTTTTATTTGTAAAAGTAGAGGGTATCACTATTGGGCATTGGCTCACAGATTTACTTGTGTTTTTTTTTACCAGTTTTAAAATGCAGGCTGGAATCTTGCAACTTAATTTAATGTCTTTTACAAGTCATTGTTTATTTTCTTATATAAATGTTATTTATAATATTTTGTAGAATTTAAACAGTCAACTTATTTATTATAAAACTATAAAACAGCAATTCGAGTACCAGTATATAAAACCATGCGCCTTCATGTTTATTATTAAAAAAAAAAGAACACAAGACCAAAAAGTGAGAATTTCTCAAAGGATAAGGTACGCTAAGGCCTGTATTTGGCCCCCTCTTAGACTGAAAAATAGAGAACTGATCTAGAGAAAAGTCCTTTTGTTATTTATTAAGTTGAATGAATGAAGAAGATAAAACAACTAAATTTATAAGAATTTTTTTACCTTATATATTTGAAATTGCTTGTAAAACATGGTGAATAAGTATGATTTCTTTCTAATTCGCAGAAAATGGACAATATTTGGGTAAAATTTTCAAATTTTAGATGCCAGCGACTACTTAGACCACAGTTATCATTTATGAACTTTAATATGCACTATAACATGATTATAAATCAGTCGAGAAATCTATGGTCTATGCTGTCGCTAATCATTAAAAATAACAAAGTAAGCATGAAAAACGACATTTTTCGACGATTTTGTTACTTTTGCGCTACTTTAGGCCTCTATACCATTAAAATTAAAGTAGATGATTGAAAACATTTACCATTGGCAAAAAGTTTAATCATCTAACTTGAAACCTTAATGATATTTAAATCATTTACTTAGGATTTGTTTTTCTTTATATCAGGGGGCCAAATATGGCACTTACTGTACCTTGTCCTTTATGTTTCATCTTTCCCAAATTTTATTGCTCTTTAAACAGGGATTATCATCGAAGATGAGGATGCCCTGTTCATCTGTCCATAACTTTTTATGTAAACACTTTAACTCCAAAATTTAAGTGGTACAGATATGAAATTTTAGACAGTAAAAGTGCTTAAGACACCTTGATCTTTATTTTCCACGTGAATGACTCAGGTCAAAGTTTTGGTTTAGGCATACTTGTTTTTATTGGTAATTAGGGGCTTTTCCCTTTGAATCATCTGCCTGATATTTTTTAGTATCATGGACAGTCAGTGATACAAGAAAATATTAGATGGAAGCACTTGATAACTGTGACCTCATGTGATGAAATGTGACATAATTTGTGACGTTTATACAGTACTGAAATCTTTTTTTTAAAATGTGTGGTTTTTTTTTAATAACTGATAAAAACAATATTATATATTTTATCTGAAAAAAGCAATATTGATATTTTTTTCTGTGTTTTCCTTAAAAATTATGTGCTACATATCAAAGTGATTTTCCTTCAGGGTCAATATAATGCATTAACGTTGATATAATGTAAACACAGTTATCTTAAAAAAAAGTTCATACATGTTGTTTGTAATTGTGGGTTTATTAATTTCATGAAAATGCCTGACCACAGAATTCGTGAAAATAGTATGTTTATATGTATTATGTAACTTATGCTTATTCTAGAAGCGGCGTTTACATCTGTATGTGTTATTGAACTTATTTCATAATGAAAATTATCTTTTGGAATTAATTCATCTAAACTGTATAATTGTATTCATTGAGCTTTACTTTTTGAGAATTTTTGTATGCTTCCAGTTTTGTACTTAAATTCTTTGTACCTCTTTTTATTACTCTATAGATGTTTATTAATGTGCAGGTCACTTTACAAATGTTTTCTGTAGGCACGTTAAATGTATTAAGTTATCCGTTAGGGCTCTTCCAGAAATAACTGTAGAGGGCGGATCGGAAGGCACTTTTACTATGGACCCGCCAATATTTTATTGATTTACCTTTATGATGCTTGGTAAAGTTATCAGCAAATACCACCACTTAATAGAGTTTTAACTAAAGTGCCCTCTGACACCCTCTTGCAGACATTTCTGGATCAGTCCTAGGGACAAAAGTTGTGTGTTTAGGTTAACTTAACCATACATAAAATTTTATGCCTACCCTTAAGTTATTTTGCCTATTTATCAATAAGGACCTTTAAAGTTGGAGACTTCCCCTCATTACTTAAATGTAAAAAAAAATCCTACCAGTACCCTACATGATTTTTTAAACCATGTGTCCCCAAACCCACAATTTTTTTTTTACTTTTAATATTTAAGTACATCAGTATTTAAGAATTCTATAGATGCTCCATATTTTATTATAGCTATGGTGCTGTTATTTTATAATGTTCGAACATTTTTTTCTATTTATTCATTTCACAAACATTTATTTAATCCAGTTATTGCTGTGGTGTAGGTTTGTTTTGTTTTGTACATGTGAAGATGCATCAATATCAATTTTAATAAGTTGTATAATATTTTTAGTGCTAAAGTTTTTTGTGTGTAAATATTCTGAAAAAAAAAGAAAACATTTATGAACATAAAAGCTAGCATAAGTACTACTCTATTATAATAACTATATACTTGGTATCGGATACATTAAACTCATGTGAAACACACAAAAAAACAGGATATTAGCCAAAGATATCCATTATTTTCAACGGTCAATTTTGCTTTGTGGACAAAAAAGACTTCAGTTTATCAAAACCTGGCTTCTGTGTTTCATCGATATTGCTATCCATTCTAAAAGAACAAAATTGGCACTTTTTAAAAGAACAAAATTGGCAAATGAAATATCTTTTCTTTAGCTCAAAAACAACTTTAACTTGCTCTTCATACGATTCCATGTGTAAATATAATTGATGTTGATTATATTATTGGAAGACACCAGACATAATTATACATGTCTATCACAAAGTTTAATTCTAATATTGAAGTACATGTATCTCATTTTCTAAATGTACTCCGTATGTAAAAGCTATAAATTTCTTGCTAGAACTTATGATTTATATGGTGATTTTTAGTTTGCAGCATTGTGATATATAAAGTTTTCTTTTTTTAATAATAGTTGCTGAATGATTTGTTTTCCTTTGTTGTGTAAAGAATTTTTAACATGTTATTGTTCTTATACTATATATACATGTTTGTAAATAAATAAATATTTATATGAAGTCATTTTATTAGAAGTGTTTTCATTATATTTGTAGTTAATGATTTTGACAAGTATATATTCTTCCATAAATATCATTCAAGAATGCTATTGACAAGTTTGGTGCCATAAAATTTGGTTCAACCACCACTACTTTAGAAAAGTCTGTACCAAGTCAGTACCATTGTGATTTTCCATTTCTTAAATGTTTCTTTGTCTTATGTTATCTTTTCTTCTTTTATGAAAAGTGTAACATCAAACATATTGGTATTGAAGGTGCACTTAGAAATTATAAGCATAATGCATGATTTGGATGCTTGCTGTAACCTTCTTTTTCTGCATGGATAAACACTTATTGAAATTTTGAATGGTTAAAGTCCGCTCACACTTATCAACAATACTGTGTAATGAGGTGAGCATTGTAATAAAAAAGATTACACATGTTTAATACATGAATTATGCATTTTCTATTCCTGTCCTGGGTGAGCTTGAATTCAGATCAGAACAATTACTCATGATTTGCACACTCATGAGCGGTTTTTAGTACTGAGTAAGAAATCAGGAATGAAATATTCCATACCTTTTACTGAACTGTTATTCATTTATTGAGTTTTCACTCACTCTTGAACATCCCTTATTACGATATAATGAACTGTTGTATAGCCTGAGTAGTTTTCAAGTATTTGATTACAGTTACAATAATGACTGGTTTAGTCTCGATTAATGTTAATTATGAGCTCGAACTCATACATGGAATAATCCGTTCCAGTTGACAAAACCTACAGATGGAATATCCCTTCCTGTAACTGACTATTATTAGATTGGAATATTCCACCCAATATTGAATGTTCCATGGTTAGTCCCATTCTTCTTTTATCATGTATCATACTTTTGTGTTAACTAAACTTTAATGTTGTTAGGGCATATGCCATCATCATGAAAATTAATACACTTATGTTTCAGGATATGACCAAACAAAAAGACTGTGGTTTAATTATTATTCATGGGGTATTAATTTTTAGCTCACCTGGCCAAAGGCCATGTGAGCTATTGCCATCACTTGGCGTCCGTCGTCGTCGTCGTCGTCGTCCGTCGTCGTTAACTTTTCTTCAAACTTCTTCTCCTCTGAAACCGCTGAACAGATTCAAACCAAATTTAGTCTGATGGTACCTTAGGGTATCCCCCACAGAACTGATGTGGGGATTTTTGATTCGTCGTTTTGGCCGCCGTTGCTAAAAATAGACCAGGGGGGTCAGACTACTGTTTTTGGCTTGTAAATCAAAAAGTATAAGAGATAGATGAAATCTGATGCCACCCTACTGCTTCAGCATTAAAAGCTCTACAAAAGTCTTCATTTGGTCAAAATTGTCAGATTACCCCTTATAGGGGTTACAGCCCCTTAAAGGTGAAAAATAGCGTTTTTTCATGTTTTTGCCCTATAGTATGAAAACTATTGCAGATAGAGAGAAGCTGTTGCTTGCTTAAATGTTTAGCTCAATTAGCTGTACAAAAGTCTCCATAGGGTTGAAGTTGTCAGATGACCCCTTACAGGGGTTATGGCCCCTAAAATGATGTTTTTTCATGTTTTTGGCTTATAGAATGAAAACTATAGCAGATAGAGAAAAGCTGTTGCTTGCTCATATGTTCAGTTTATTTAGCTCTACAAAAGTCTCAATAGGATTGAAGTTGTCAGATGACCCCTTATTAGGGTTACAGCCCCTAAAATAACAGTTTTTTTATGTTTTTGGCCTATAAAATAAAAACTATAGTAGATAAAGAAAAAAACTGTTGCTTGCTTAAATGTTCAGCTCATTTAGCTCTACAAAATATAGGGTTGACATCAAGACCAGGTGAGAGATTTAGGCTCCTGGGAGCCTCTTGTTGTGGGTGGCCTTGATCCACAAAAGTTGATGGCCCACAAAAAGAAAATTTAATATTGATCTGCATGCTTCAGACTTTAGAATTACGAATTTCAGAATCCACGAACTGGGCGTCTTTCCTCGAACCATGATAACTAGTACTCACAAAAATAAATGAATCTACAGTATTAAAATATTTATACCCCTATTCACACAATGTTTGCAGAAAATTGGACATTACAAGCTAGGGCATAGTGTGTTTTGGACATATTTATGACTGCCTGTTATATATAAGTGGCATACCTGTTTGAAGTCTGTGTTCTGATTTAGTACAAATACTTTTCAAAGTAACGAGATACATTAAAGATAAAGACATCAACTATGTTGACATATATTGTAAGGTAAAAAAAGTTCAATTATCTCCCCTGAATGATATCCAGTGTAAAAGAAATTTCTTCATTATGTACTACTTTTATGTAAAGTTTCATTAAAATCTTTCAAACAGTGTAGGAGGAGTTTATGAGATATGTGGACAATCTTCAGGAAAAAAAAACTTTTTGAAGTCCAATTATCTCCCTTGAAAGAATTTCTTCAAGCAAGATGCACCAGGATGGCATAAGCTTACATGGCCTTGAGTACGGTGATCTAAAACAAAGCACCTCCATACCTTAATGTTTTAAAGTAAACCATGGTGTTCGGAAAGAATCTGACAATGAAACAATCATCCCAAATGATATTCAAGAGCAGTGATATTTCTTCATGTGAAACTCCATATGATCCTCTTCCATCCTGTAAAGTTTCATTAAAATTCATCAAAAAATTGAAGAGGAATTGTGCTTACAACATATGCCGGGACAAAAATGATCAGGGGATACCTTTAAACCCTTCTTGCTTTGTTTATAGTGATATAATAGAAAACAAAAATCTCTAGTAAAAAATAACTAATTTTAATTATTTCAAACTTTTATTTTGAACTTGTAATACACAACAAGTTTACACATATAACAATTTAATGCTGATGGACATCTGTACCTGATGTGTGATTTTGTGGGTATCAATAACAATGTCAAATAAAATAGTATTTTGTTTCAACATTAACAGCTCTGAATTATTGTACATTATCTAAACACTGTACCATCAGTGGGGTGTTCTAAGGTTTGAAACCTGTACCCCTTCCCTTACCATTTTTTATATATTTTTTGTGTAAGTTTACTGCAAAGTGGGTCTCTGGACTAAGCAAAAACAGTGATCAGTAAATTCATAACAAAAAAAAAATTGGATAAAAATCTGTCAAAGTCAAAAGTGGCCGGATTTCGTTAAACAGGAAGTAAGTGAGTGGCAGACCTAAAATTGAATTCCCCGTTATGGGATCCCAACCTGATGATTTGTACCAAATATCAAGTGGCTGTGATAAGAAGTTGCTGAGAAAAATGTTTTGCGAATTTCTTCCGCACACCCATCATTCACCATTTTATAACCCCGATTTTTCACTCTGTAAAATCTGGCAAAAAATGATCAAAGGAAGGAAAGACAACTTATGAATGATTACTGTAAGCAATCTGAAAATATGTATAAAAGAAAACTACACCAAAATTACCCAATCATTTCTTAAAAATATCAATCATTATTGAATCATTTCACTCTACCAACTTTGCAAATTTTAGTTGAAAGATAAAATCTATTTCTAATAAACATTAGCTTTATATCAAAATTTTTAAATATGAGACATTTGTTCCGGATGGTCAAAGGGAGGTAAATGTTGTCATACTATTTGATTTACAGTCAGAATTCAGGGATGATTGTAAAATAATGGCATATTCTTTTAGAATTTAAGACTTCTGATTGCTTTATAACAAAAATATAATGTTAGATCACTAACTTAAATTTTATCTTTTTTTAACAGCACAGTATTTCTATGATCATTCAAATAATGAATTTGTATTTAAGTAAACATTTATCTGTGTAAGATATATAAAAAGATGATCATTTAAGTAAAATTTAAACTAAATATTCAAAATTTGAGAAGAAGATTTTAAAACAGTAAAACATTCAAGAAAGACTGTTAAAAAAACAGCATTATTGTTGTCAAAAACTTATAATGTGTAAAAAAAAAAACCAACTTAACTGTGTTTTCTTTTTTTTTTTTTAATGAAAAGTTTTAAATTTAATTAACTTGGAAACAAAAAAGATACATTTTGACCTATTAATGACAAAAAATGTTGTGTAAAATATAAAATTTTCATTCAAACTGACATTTTTCAAATATAAATTAAAACTATCAAATTTAGCACAAACATACACATGTCTTATGTAAGTTAAAAAGAATAAATAAATCATAAATAAAAAATGAGATTAAATTGATCTGTGATAAAAAATGAAAATACAATTTCAACCATTTTTCAACTCTTTACAAGCAACTTTAAACAATACAATAAGGTCTGAATTAAAATACAATCAAACGTGTTCAAAACATTGTAAAACATTCATTCAAAATGAAGACCAAACTTATTCATCAAAATTATACAATAGGCAATATGACACAATGTTAAATTTCAATGGTGCATATGGTTATCTTAAACATTTTCAAAAACATGGTTCATGAACACAACATTGTGTGAACAAGGCAACATAATTTGTTGTTCATTTTATTTATTTTTACAGCAAAAATATTTGAATCATATTGTATCATACATTGTTTAAAAAGTATGTTTTTAAGACACAAATTAAAAGAATAAAAAGTCTTTAAAAAGATTTTAAAATGAAAGAAGCATTAGCAAAATAATTAAACGTGACAGACTTGCAAAATTATCATGCAGGAACAAAAAATGTAGACTATTTTTTGTTATAAATTTTGTGTGTTTTTTTTTTCAATGTTGTTTAATCTTTTGCTATTGATAGGTCAACATAACTTATCACATTTTTTGCAATACAAATGTGCTATAAATGAGATCATTTTTTAAAATGTGCAAAAATTCAAGAAGCTTATAAATAAATATTGCAATTTACACTCATATTCTTCAGGGCATATATCTGTACATAGATTGTTAAAATAAGCAGAACACAAAAGACAAAATGCTCCATTTCACAACATTTTGGAAGGACACACAAACAGACCCGACACTATATGCCTCTTCTTTCACAAATGGGGCATAAAAAGTTTGAGCACTTTAAAATACCAGTCATTGCAACTAATCTGATTCAGATTGAAATAAGATTTTACAAAAGTATTTGTAATTTCTATCTACCATGTCTATATTATTTTCATTTAATCATAAAAGCTGAGTTCAGGATAGAAAATTTCTCTGTTTCAAGTTGGAAGAATGATCAATGAACTAGAAATTTGTTTTTACTAAAATAATGTGCAGCAAAGGGGAGGTTGTTTCCATTGGAATTTCAAAATTGTAAAATTAAACATATTTTCATATAATTAAACTAAAAAAGCTGCTATTAACACTTGCACTAAATTCTTAAAACATACTTCATGTTAAATCATTGCATAATGTTACAAAAATGAAGCTTTGAACAGAAAATAAATAGGTAAAATATTCTTATCAATTGCAGAAAATGAGATCAAGAAATTCTTTGATACCCTGGCAAATCTTTTAATAGCCAGCACAAAGTGCCCGCTCGAGCGGAGAGCTCTACAGTATTTGTTCCCGCGAAAAATTTGACTAATGCTGATATTGATTTTTCATGGTTCGGAAAGGCTCTCAAATTTTTACAGGAACAGAGTGAATTTGAAAATGCTAGTCGCATTCCAAAAAGTATCTATTTAATAATGTAAAAAGAAAAAAAATATTCTGATGACGACGAGTTGCTACATTTTTTGTAGTAACCAAATTTTAATCGATTTTTTCTTACTTTTCTATTTAACTTTCAATCGCCCCTAGGATCTCGTCCAAAATTGAACATTCTAGAAAATTAACCAAAACAAAAATAACTACGATGGTTTCAGATCTTATTTGACTGCATCGATTCGAAATCATTTTTTTTTTATTGAACAGAATTATTCTGTGCTCGCATTTAGGCACTGCCTATTTCATATTAGACATACTAGATCTTGATCAAAATCAAAAATTGCGATTTAAATGACTGCAATGTTGAGATTTTTCATACTGTGTCTAATGTTTCAGCGAATTTCCGACTTATTCAACAGTTTTTAGAATTTTAAAAGTTTAAAGTAAAGCATAAAAAAGAATCATTTTGCTTGCCATACAAATAAAAAAGACTCAAAATATGATAATACAGAAAGTAGCTCAAGTCTGATCTTAAATATTTCCATTATGAATAATATACTTATTATGCCTGGTTTTTAAGATTTGGAAAATCTCAAGGAACACAAAAAGCTTTTCAGCATGTTGTTACAAAATCTGTGAACATCAACATTCAAGAATGGACCGTCATTTTGTCCTTTCAAAAGTATTCATAGTTGTAATCTACATTTCATTGTGTTCAAATATCCTTTTAAGATAACAAACAATTGTTTTTATAACACAAAATGAAAGTTGGTATTGTACATTGTAAAACTTGTTTGAATGCAGATTTTCAACACATAGCAATTTGAAGCACTGTGATTCTTTGGTCTTTAGCCACTTTAGTTTGTCACATGTCAGCATACATTGGAAGTCATGTGATCAAATGATCATTACATCTCGTCATGACATGTACATGTGTAGGTTTGTTCACAAGTCCCAGACCTTTGATTGGTCAAAACAGTATCATGTGATCTGTGTAAGGGTTGTACTAGCACTATCTAATTCTGTTTGACTTGGTTCTGTAGGAAGTGGTGTGTGGCTGTGTCTCTTGAGGGAAGGGGAGAACCGACTCTGAATGTTCTGCATGTAGCTCTGCAAATAGATAAAATCTGTCAAAGTCAAAAATGGCTGGTTTGTTTAACAGAAAGAAGATAAGCAACAGACCTGAAATCATATCCAATATTATGGGAACCCCCCCTCCCCCAGATGCTGTATACCAAATATCAAGTGTTTGTAATTAGTAAGAAGTTGCTGAGAAAACTGTTACAAAAATTTCTTCCCTGCCCACTGTCCGCCTGCCCTTCACCATTTTATAACCTGAGTTATTAACTCTGTGAAATCTGGCAAAAAATTATCTGAGTTATTGATAAAAAAAGAAAAGGTCACTCTTTATATTATAAGTTTTTGGCTCTGTTGTACTGAGATGATCACTATTACTAAATCTCTACATGTTTCATGAAGTTTTTTGTGTGTAACTAATGTGCCTTAAGATAGCAATGGACATAAGTTTCAGGCCATAAAACCTGGTTCAACTCATCATTTCTTTTGAAATGTATGTAAGTCAGGACCATTGCTATCCTCTATTACTCATTTGTTGGTCTTGTTTTTGTCTTTTCTCCCCAACATTTGAGATTAATCCCCAAAGTTAAGTACTTTTGTTTTACCTTTATAAATGTTGTATGTCTTTGGTTTGTTTTATATTTACATTTGAGATTGTTCATCAGAGTCATGGCCATCACCAGGTTTCAGAGAAGGGGGATGCGGGGGATGGTCTGGGGATGCCCTCCCAGCTTGAGAAAATTTTCTAAAATTTGACCCATTTTTAATTAGTGGGTTTTGGAGCATTTTTGTAGGGTTTTTTCATCATTTTTTTTCAAAATTGGGGTGTGATCGCACCCAACGCACCCCCCTTCTGACAGCCTTGAGAGTTTACTATTTTTATTATTTCTTTCATTTATATACATGTATGTAAGTAGTATAAAAGAATTTACTGTACATACATGATATTATTACCTGTGATATTACATCTCCCGTCGTTCGTCTAGCCTTGTATAGTGTTCTGTATCGTGATTGGTTGTCTGGTGGAGGCTGACGCTTCCTTACTTTATGTAGACTAATTTTCTTATTCTTTTTATTCTGAGAAACTGAAATGTATTAAATAGTAAATATTTTATCTTGTTTATACAATGAACAGATATTGTTTACTTGTCTAAGTTGAAAGAATATACATGTTTATGAAGTTGACAGCTATCATGGCTGTAAGCCATAACAAAGAAATATCTATAAAGTTTAATACAAAATTAACTTGATTTAAAAGGTGTATTGTTGGCTCATTTCATATGAAGCTCGTTCTATGTGAAACACACTAAAGATACAGCTATTGGAAAACAGTATACGAAGCTACACGTAATGGGTCTTTCCTTGATAATTTAGGGATTTGTTTTGAATCTTCTGCATTATATTTTTAGTTTTGGGCAAATGCAAGATGGCGAACAGCGACCTCTGGTCATGTTGATTTCCATTGTGATTTTTAAAATTGCCATTTCTTTAAAGTGGTTGTGTCGCGTACACTTAGTCCATATTTCTTTATCTTCTATGTAGTTCCCACACTCTTAGAGAGAAATTAGAAATATGCATAGACAGCAAAACAAAATTAACAGTCACACCCAATATATTACTTTGCATAAAGCCTTATCCTGTACATGTTTATAAGTGTTTTTCATTGTAATGTAAATGACATATACTATATAAATGATTTAGGGGGCTTTAATAATTAGATTATTTTCATACAACATTATAAACAACATTCAAGCTCTATTTAAGTTTTTGCTTCTCATGATCATGGCCATATTTTTGAAAGATGAATGATTTTATGTCTATTTTATGCTTCTTATTCATAATAACATCTTGCTTTTATATCAAATACTTCCATTTTATATTAAAAAAGTTTTCTGTCAAATGAGTGTGCATGCATGCATTTATCCTGTCAATGTAGTTATGAAGTAAAATTTTTTTAAGCTTTAAAGAAATTGACAAGTGAATACATCTATTAAGTTTTAAATGTATATAAAAGATCAAAATTATTATGCAATTTCTAAAATCATATAAATCTCAACATTAAATTCATAACAATTCACTGCATATACTCAAAAACAAACTGTATTCAACTGTCGAATCAGTTTAATTCCACTTCAAACCAATTATATAATTATTTTGAAAGTCAAGCCATTTGTATAAAGCTAAACTTAATTTCATGTACAAACAGTTTTTAAAGGCTATTACATAATTTTATACCATAAAGTTATAATTTTGACAGGGTTTTAATATGTTCAATCATTTTTATGCTAGAAAAGAACAATTTAATCCAGCTCATATTTTCTTGTTTTTTTTTCCATACAAATAACATGAATAAGTAGAAGAATAAGTTCAAATTTTATTACCAAGTGCCTACTTGAATGACTTGCTAGAATCATAGACATATATGTCTATGCTAGAATTTTGATGTGAAAATATTGTCAAACATGCATTTAAAGCTTGTACTTCAGTGTTTACATACATGTACAAGCTTTTCATTTATAACTCGTGTAATTAGGAAGTATAAAAGCTCATTAACCTATAACTGATGACTATAAATTAGCAGTAACAAACAAAGTTTAATTCTCTATATTAGTACAAAAACATTATTTTTCCACGAATGTCCGTTTTTTGTCAAGTTTTTTTCTTGATGGGAAGAAAATGTTAACATTTATAGTTACTTTTATAGGCCATCATAATGAAATAACATTATCGGTAAATCATTGTATTTTAGAACCACTCATTTTGATAGGTATAAGTAGTACCAGGTTATATATAATTTAATAACTAAAGCACTCATATATATCAGAAGTAAAATCTAATTAAATTTTTCTTAAGGTTAATATATTTTTTAACCTCGGGCAAATTTTATACTTCACACCTTTTTATAAATTAATTTTCAAAGTTTGTCATAAAATTTTCTTGTTAAGTGCTTTTAAATCATATAAATGTTTTCTTTTCAATCTGAGTTTTGACTAGCAAACAAAAATATTGGAACTGACTTAAAGTTGCAATGAGATGCAAATACTTTGTACACATTGAAAGCCTCCCTGTGACTGTGGGTTCATTTACTTAAAAAAATGATAAAAAACAGCACCCTACCTGAAACTGTGAAATCATGTTCATTTGCTTAGTTTGATGTCAATATTCAAATTTATGTTGCATGTATTTGTTTTTTGTCAAGAAGAGGGTCTTTTATTGACAATTTAGGATCAGGCTTGAATCATATGTAGTTATTTTCAATCCAGGTCTAATTGCAAAACAGCGAGCAGCAGCATTGAAGGCTGCCCAGCTGTTTTCCGTAGTGAATTTTTAAAATTATCGTTTATATTGTGGGTTATTTCGCATACACTTATTCCCAATCTCATTATCCTCCATTCATATTGTGACTATAATGTGGCATGCATATAATTGTTTACTCCGTCATCCTTTATTTTTAACATGTCCTGATGCTAAAACCATCCATTTCAAATAACCTACCATCTCTGTGATCAAATCCTTGTCCAGTAATTCTCCACTGTGTAATAGTCCCTACGAGAAAACAGAAGGGCCAACAACCCAATAACACCCAACTGTACCAACACACAGAGTCTGAGTTATCTCCCTTGGCCCTTTCCCATATGTACACCATGATCACAAATTGTTCAATAAAATAGTCCAGGCAAGAAACCATCAGTCCACCGCCGAAAATACTTGTCCCTAAAATCATTAATGTTTTCTGGAATTTAAGCGTCAACAAGGCGAAAATAATTCCCACTCCACATAAAATTCCAATAGGTATCCATCGTGTGGCTGGATGATAAAATTGTTCTAAAATGACTAAGATGCAAATTGCTATGGAAATTCCAAACTGAAATCCTGTGAGGAATAGTCCTATATATTGCACTAACATTGTAATTATGCCAAGAATGAGTCCAGCACCCACTGCCACTCCAATTTCTCCACCTAACGGTAAAACGTCTTGTTCTGATATAATCAAATAAGTCAACACTGATGCGAAAATAAATCCTGTCAGAAACATGACTGCTTTGAAAAATCTGTACCCTGGAAAAAAGAAGGAGGAAAGATTATAAACAATATCTAATGGAACAATTTAATTCAGAATTATAAATAGCAAGCTCACAAAAAAAACCCTTGCTTCATACTGTTAGTGAAATCTACATTTAAAGTAATATGATCTTCTCTCAACGATACATAATGAGAGCTATAAAATTTCTTACACATTTCCATATGATAACCAATTTATTGCATGTATAAAAGTTTCATTAAAATCCATCAGGAGTTTTAAGAGGAGTTACACTTCAGAGAAATGTGGACAGACTAACAGACAAATTTAGACAGATGATGACCCTTATTTACCCCTCCTAGTTATTACATGAATTAGTATATTTGTAAGGGGCAGCAGCTGACTTCATTTATGCTTGACTTTTCTAGGGATGTTTTCCCTCTTTAAGATTGATACATCATTTTGACTGTCATTTGCATCAACATCAATATGCTCATATTAGTAGCCCATGTGATACATGTAGTTTGAACTTTTTATTATTTCAAAATTCAATAGGTATTATTTTGCCTTATCCAAATAAAACAATTGGAACATTTCAACCACTTAGAAAGCACTTTTTTTTCAATGGAGATATAATATTGTACAAATGTTTTATGCATGTGTATATATGTTACATGAATATGTATATCAAGCTAATGAACCAGGAAGTGGATGTCTCACATGATATCTCAAATAATTATGACCATGATGACCTTTTAATATTAAACTTCATGCTTTATCTTGATGATCTTTAAGGTAAAAACTGAACAACATATGTGAGGGGGGGTAGGAGGGGGTCTGATCCTGGAATCCCGAACTAATTTTTACAAAATCCCGTCATCCAGACTTAAAAATGAGAAAATCCCGAAGCCCGGTAAAGTTGATATAATTTTATCCCGGAATCCCGAACTTAAATTGTCCAAATCCCGGAATCCCGAGCTTAAATATGGCCAATCCCGGTGTCCCGAAAAAGGTCCTACCCCCCTCATATGTAGAGGTGCATGACATATGGGTTAAAAGATTTAATAAGTATAGATACTGAGCTTGGATTTAGGTAAACCAGTCTAATCTTGATTAACTTGTTAATTAATACCCTAGAACAGATGTGACAGATGCACTTTCAAATAATTAACCTCTTATCTGTACTTTTAGAAAATTATGATTCATCCTGTTAAATGGATCCAGAAATTGAGGAAAAGGGGGGGGGGCATATGATTGAAAAGGGGAATTTTTAAGACTGAACATTAATTAACTAGAGGCTCCCAGGAGCCTGAATCGCTCACCTGATCTCTTATGCCAAAGTTTGAATAAATTTCACAAACTTTCAAGTATACAAAGTTGCAAAACAATTGCTTCAGTGGTTTCAAAGAAGATTTTTGGAAATCATTTAAATTAATAGAAATAACAGTTACAGGGCAATAACTCCTGTAAGGACCTTTTGATGCTGAACAAGTAAAGTTGCTTCGGATTTTCTCTATCTCTTATACTTTTCAAGTTATAAGCCAAAAACAATGGTCCAACCCCCCTGTTCTATTTTTAGCAATGGCGGCCATGTTGGTTGGTCGAGGTGTATATAATTCAAAAACTTGGTAGAGGAAATCCTAAAGATCAATTGTACCAAGTTTCAAAGCAATCCATTCAAAGGTTTCAGAGAAGAATATTTTTGAAAATCAGTTAAAATTAATGAAAAAAAAAACAGTTAAAGGGGAATAACTCTTAAATGGCTGATCTCACAATTTTGACCCTGAAATCATTTTTGTAGATCTCAATGAGCTTAACAATTCGGCAATGCTAACATTTCCTCTAGCTCTAACGGTTTTCGTCAATTTTGACGATTAAAGGGCAATAACTCCTATAAGGAGTTGTTTCACAACTTCGACTCAATGGAGAGATTTGTAGAGCTTTTGATGCTGAACATGGAGGGTTGCTTCGGATTTTCTCCATCTCTTAAACTTTTCAAGTTATAAGCCAAAAACAATGGTCCGACCCCCCTGTCCTATTTTTAGCAATGGCGGCCATGTTGGTTGGTCAACATGTATATAATTCACAAACTTGGTAGAGGACATCCTAAAGATCAAGTATATCAAGTATCAATGCAATCCCTTCAGTGGTTTCAGAGAAGAAGATTTTTGAAAATCAGTTAAAATTAATGGAAAAAACAGTTTAAGGGGAATAACTCTTAAACGGCTGATCTGACAATTTTGACCATGAAATCATTTTTGTAGATCTCAAGGAGCTTAACAATTCTGCAATGCTAACTTTTCTTCTAGCTCTTACATTTTTCAAGATATAGTCCAAAAACTGCAAAAATGGTCAATTTTGATGATTAAAGGGCAATTACTCCTATAAGGAGTCGTTTCACAACTTCGACTCAATGAAGAGATTTGTAGAGCTTTTGATGCTGAAGAAGGAAGGTTGCTTCGGATTTTCTCTATCTCTTATACTTTTCGAGTTATAAGCCAAAAACAATGGTCTGACCCCCCTGTTCTATTTTTAGCAACGGCGGCCATGTTGGTTGGTCGACATGTATATAATTCACAAACTTGGTAGAGGACATCCTAAAGATCAAGTATACCAAGTTTCAATGCAATCCCTTCAGTGGTTTCAGAGAAGAAGATCTTTGAAGAAAAGTTAACGGACGACGGACGGACGACGGACGGACGACGGATGGACGACGGACGCCTAACGATGACAATAGCTCACATGACCCTTCGGGTCAGGTGAGCTAAAAAATTGCAAGAAATTAATTTATAACAAAACTTTCTAAGGTAACGGGGTTCCACTACCAGGGATATTTCTTCTGGATTGACCACTACATGAACAGTTACAATATTCAATTAACTGTACAAATACACATGGACAGGTCCAAATTTATAAATGACCAGAGAAATAAAGGAGCCATGTAATTTCATCATTAAAGAATACTCTATTTACCCATATTGTAACACTTATATGAATGAAATAAAATTGAAGTGTACTGCGGTCAACAGTCAATCCTCGACTGAGATTTAAAAAATTTTTGTTTTTAATGTGCAGCTAAATCTATTAGCAAAGAACCTTCTGTTTTAAAAGATTTTCAAAACATACTAAAACAGATGGATAAAACTTTAAATTTCAGATAAACTGTTTGTAAATCAATGCAAATCATAGCTGCATGCACAGTCACCATCAATTTGACATCAAATTATGCAATCTTATCAGAACTATTGGGACAGCGAGACAAAATAATCTCTTTATCGCCCCATTACACAAATTTTCAGAATTGAATAAATCATCTTTAACTATTTAAGTTGTATTTCTTATCATTCATAAAAATATCTGATAAAGTAATTTGAAAATATTTAATCTTTATCTGGTATGTGCAGGATGAAAAGGATTCAAGCAAGGTTAGAAATATAAAACTTTTTATCTGGGTGGCCGATCTAGATTGATTGAAGTTGGTGCAATCAATCAAACTGCACTGGAGGTGCATGAATGTAATTGTGGTTAATGCTTGCAATAATAAATTCTGCTTAATAATTACTGAAGGTTTAAAAATATCATAGTTTCTGAAACGGCAGAAAAAAGAGGTACAGGTGCATGTGTAAGATTCATTTAACAATTTAAAGCAAAATAAAATCAGTTTATTTTGGAGAATATGATTTAATCATGTAAAATATGTATTTTTTATAGATAATCTAATCAATTCATGTGCATCAGTTTTTTTACTTTTTGTATTTGTCGTTGTTGATTCAAATTAGGGTAACTGTCTATTACTTGGACTAGTCCATTTGTGAGTTGTTTAAAATGATTAACTGTTTATTTCTTGGATGTTTCCATTTGTGAGAGATTTAATTGAATTGGTAAATTTTGTCACTTGGAATGTTCCAATAGTAAGTTGTGCTGAGTAGGTTACTGCTTTTCATTTGGATTGGTCCAATTGTGAGTTGTGTTGAATAGGTAACTGTTAATCACTTGGAATGTTCCATTTGTGAGTTGTGTTGAATTGGTAACTGTTTATCACTTGGAATGTTCCATGTGTGAGTTGTATTGAGAAGGTAACTGTTTATCACTTGGAATGTTCCATTAGTGAGTTGTGTTGAATTGGTAACTGTTAATCACTTGGAATGTTCCATGTGTGAGTTGTATTGAGAAGGTAACTGTTTATCACTTGGAATGTTCCATGTGTGAGTTGTTTTGAATAGGTTACTGTTTATCACTTGGAATGTTCCATGTGTGAGTTGTTTTGAATAGGTTACTGTTTATCACTTGGAATGTTCCATGTGTGAGTTGTTTTGAATAGATAACTGTTTATCACTTGGAATGTTCCATGTGTGAGTTGTGTTGAATAGGTTACTCTTTATCACTTGGAATGTTCCATGTGTGAGTTGTTTTGAATAGGTAACTGTTTATCACTTGGAATGTTCCATGTGTGAGTTGTTTTGAATAGGTTACTGTTTATCACTTGGAATGTTCCATGTGTGAGTTGTTTTGAATAGGTAACTGTTTATCACTTGGAATGTTCCATGTGTGAGTTGTTTTGAATAGGTTACTGTTTATCACTTGGAATGTTCCATGTGTGAGTTGTTTTGAATATCACTTGGAATGTTCCATTAGTGAGTTGTGTTGAATTGGTAACTGTTTATCACTTAGAATGTTCCATGTGTGAGTTGTTTTGAATAGGTAACTGTTTATCACTTGGAATGTTTCATTTTGTAAAGTTGTATTGAGTAGGAAACTGCTCATCACTTGGAATGTTCCATTTGTGAGTTGTTTTGAACAGAATATCGTTAATCACTTGGAATGTTTCATGTGTGAGTTGTTTTGAATAGGTAACTGTTCATCACTTGGAATGTTCCATTTGTGAGTTGTTTTAAACAGGTTACTGTTAATCACTTGGAATGTTGTTTTGAACAGGCAACCGTAACTGTTTATCACTTGGAATGTTCCATGTGTGAGCTGTGTTGAAAAGGTAACTGTTCATCACTTGGAATGTTCCAAATTGGTTTGTGATTAAGTTAAAAGTGTAGATAGTCTTCTTTCTGTGCATTTAACTCAATCTTAAATAAATTCCTCCAAAGTCAAGATTTGGTATTATATCATTTTGTGTACATGTTCAACCCAATGCCCATTATCTTATATTGGGGACATACATATAAGTCTTGTAATTTAATGAAAGGGGACTAAATTGATAGCGGGGGCATACACAATAAGTCTAGAATATGTAACTATGTCAGAAATGTATATGTAATAGGGTAGCTATGTGTGAAATTATTGTATAACATTTTTGGGTTGAATTTTATGATATTTTTCAAATATTTTTGATATTTTTATTTTTCATTCTAATCAAAACATTTTAAGTTTCCAATCAGTTTCTTATGTCACAAATCTTTTGAGCAATACTTGTTTGAATAACTATCAAATCAATTAGTTCTATGTAGTTTTAATTAGCAGTTTAATTAGTTATAATCCCACTGTACACTTAACTTAATATTTTAACTCAATTTGTTAATTAGTGAAATGTGTCACTCAAGCCATTTTGAGTACTTTTTACATTTGGCTTAAATACTGTAACATCACAACATTAGTAAGTCAGTCAGTTAGTTTTAAGTAAGACCTACAGTGAGACATTCAGTTACAATGTAGTGCAGACCACCAGCACATGCTGAACAGGGCACAGCCCTGGTGCCAACAGCTTACAGCCGTTTAAAGAAGTAATGCACTTAATCTGCATAGCAGACGCGACTTCAGGCCAAGCCCAGGTAACCAGGACTCAGCACCATCTGCCCATGTAACATCAGATTCAGCATCATAGCAGTAAGTTCGTACACATGACACCGTGAGGATTCCACACGTGCTATACGGGGCAGCGGTCACAGTCAGACGTTCTGGCTGCTGACAAAGAGTGAGCATCAAACTGAACAAGTCGCCACTTCAGGACATGAACAAGACTGGACCAACCCGCCACCGCAGCAACATACAACTCAAATTCATTGGACTTTCGAAACTGTGCTAACTTTTATTCTTTGGACTTTTAAATATTTCATTTGGACTTTGAATCAAATTTAATTGTGAAATTCTAAACTTTGGACTTTGTGAAATCTTTTACTTTGAATTATTTTGTTATTGTTTTTAATATTGAATTTTGTTTATATAAATTGTTAAAACTTGTTGTTTTGTCTGATATTAGAATGCCACGCCATGCCCGCATTGTCCCGTGGGTCTTTGCACTGCTAAACCTAGCTTCCCCCTAGGGTGGTGCACGGACCACGCGGTGACATATACCCTTCATGTGAAAGGGGGACAACACACACAATTAATCTCATCTGACATAGAGGGTTGAGACACACACAATATATATCTCGGATTTTTTTTTAATGTCAGAATCTTCTACATGCGCAAGCAAAATCTTTGCAATGATCTAATTAATCTGTGAAAGAAGTCTGCATAATTATTGTATGACTTGAAGTTGCCAAAGCTTCACTCAACATTGTCCCTCACCTGACATAAGATAGGGGGACACAAACAATATCTAGGAATGTCAGTATTGTCTACATATACTAGCAAAATCTTTGAAATGATATAAATAATCTGGGAAAGAATGTATGACTTGTAGTTGCCAAAGCTTCACTTAACATTGTCCCTCACCTGACATAAGCTAGGGGGGGGGGGCACACACAATATGACTTGGAATGTCAGAAATGTCTACATGTACTTAAGCAAAATCTTTGAAATGATCTAATTATTCCAAGAAAGAAGTCTGTATATATTTATTATCTATGTATGTTCACTGTTTTATTATGATGAGTTGGCATAAGCTTCATTCAACTTTGCCCCTCACCCAATATAAGCTAGGAGACACAAATAATACAGTAAGTCTAGAATGTTTTTATGTCAGAATTGTCTACATGTACTAGCCAAATTTGCGCATCGATCTAATTATTCTGGTTAAGATGGCCTTTATATGGCCCTAATATTGTCTTTTTTTTTACTGTTTATTATGATTAGTTGGCCTAAGCTTCATTCATAATTGCCCCTCACCTAACATAAGCTAGGGGGACACAAATAATAAGTCTAAGACGTTTTTATGTCAGAATTGTCTATAAAGTATATGTACTACCCAAATCTTAGCAGTGATCTAATTAATCTGTGAAAGAAGTCTGCATATTTATTGTCTGTCTTGTACTTGAGCTGCCAAAGCTTCATTTAACACTGTCCCTCAGCTGACATAAGCTAGGGGGACACAAACAAAAGGTGTAGGAATGTCAAAACTGTCTTCATTTACTAGCCAAATCTTTGTAATGATCAAATAGTCTGCATATTTATTGTCTTTGTTTACTGTTTTATTATGATGAGTTGGCATGAGCCTCATTCAACTTTGTACCCTCACCCAACATAAGCTAGGGGACACAGATAATAAGTCTAGAATGTTTTTATGTCAGAATTGTCTTCATGTACTAGCCAAATCTTTGCAGTGATCTAATTAATCTGGTTAAGATAGTCTGTATATTTATTGTCTATGTATACATTTCTTATTATGATGAATTGGCATAAGCTACATGCATCTTGACTATTTGGTGTTACATATACCGGTACATGAACTAGATTTAGGAGATATTATTTATTAAGTCATGAAGTAGCAGATACTAAGATTTTTTCCATTCTTGTCCCTTTTAATTAAGGTGTTTTTCCTTTATATGTTTTGTAGTTTTTAGGCAAGTATTAAGCAAAACTGCAATGATTCGTGAATCCCTTTTGACCAGAATGACATGTTTTCTGGCGGTTGTCCATTGTGGTTTTTCTGCATTGCCGTTTCATTGTGAGCTGTGTGTCGTGTACACTTATTCCACATCTCATTATTTTCTATTGTTCATAAACTGATTTTCTCACATGAAGAAGTGGCTCATACGGGCATGCATCTTAAAAATGTCTTCTCTACATTTTTTTTTAAATTTTGCTCTCATGAGAAAATGAATAATGTCAAAATAAACATATCTGCTACCTAGCTGGGACCTAAACTACAAAGATTTCTATTTCGTACATGTTGCTAAGTTTCTTAAATATTATCATTACAGCTGAAACATGGATGCAAAAGTTATTTGGTCATGTATTTGTATTATTGCAACTCAAAGGGTTCACCACAGCCAACCGAAACTGCTTATTCTTCAGAAGAACTTTGGTTCAATCAATTTGATTTTAGAGTAGTTTGTTTCACTGCAATTTGGTGCTTTTCTGTTTGCCTTTGTCTGCAGTATTTTTCTCATTTTGTCTTAGTTTTTATGGTTTTGAGATTTGAAGGCCACTTTGTATTTTCTTTGCTTGCCAGAAGAGTAACATTAAGGCTCTAAAAAAGTAATTTTGTGTTACTTACCAAAAAATGTGTAAATTATGCCAAAAATGAAGCACATGGCACAAATGATGGCAAGCGCTATGTCATAATCTGTGTCTATATGATCACATGATCGTATCGTTGGTGCGCTAGGCTTGGGCGAGGGTGGAATGATCAAGGTGGAATTAGCGTCTGAATCGGCAATGTTGTAAACTGTAGACGTGGACTCTAGTAAGTTTCTTAAAATAATTCCTGAAGCCATCTTGCAGTGTTTCCTTTACTCCCAGATATGTCTTATATTTAAGTGTAGTTCATCTTCTGAAAATAAAAAGAGTACACTTACTTAATACATGTAAAATGAAACTGTACATACTGTAGTTGCATAGTTTAAACATATTTGGGTGCATAATGTACTTACAAATAAAGATTACAAAAATATGAAAAACTTACCATTATGCTTTAAATGAGTGCTATTTTATAGCACACTTGTACATTTCAAAGCAAAAGTTTTTTGTTTTTTTTCTATTATAATAAAATAATTCCAATTTATAAATACACATGTGTTCTTACTGTATGCTTAGCTGCCCTTTCAATTAAAACTTTTGTTTAATTGTAACCCAAAACAGTTAACTAACAGTTAACAGAAAACTACATGTATATCTTATTCACAAAAGTCTTACAATTAAAGTCAATTAAGGTCAATTCTTCCATATTTATATATCCACTAGGTGCAAAAAGAATTAAAACAGAATTACAAAAGTCCAAAGTTAATTCACGAGTCCATTCACAAAGCTGATACCTGCCTGTTAAAACAAACCTTAGGCCATTGTTTGTCACTGAAGTACAAAACGCTACGTATATATCCATTATTTACCATGTTTGTGTCAAATCAATATTTAAAAGTCTGGTGGGTTTTTTTTGCGGTTTGTGATCGTCCCTGACAAACTTGTTTTATCTGTGTAATCTAGTCAAAATAGGACAATGTGTCCCGCTTTCTCTTTCAATATTGTCAATAGGGTGAGCGGATATAAAGAACCTTGTGTCCCTGAGCTAAAATCCAACCTGCTTGATTCTTTTTAGTACATGTAATAGGGCCCCAGACACACTATCAATGCAATTGCTTTCTTTCTTGTCAATACAACTTAACTGTACCTAATCATACACATAGCCAGAATTTTTCAACAGTGGGTTTGAAAATGTGAAGATTTCCCAAATTTTTCTGACCTAAATAGTGCTTAACCGATTTTTCACCTGATTTTTCCCTATTTTGATCAAATTTTTTGTCCCAGGGGGTTTCGTCCGAACCCCTCGAACCCCCCCTGGCTACTGGTATGCTAATAAAGACATCTGTGTCCCAGAATCTTTTACCTATGGCTCAGTCTATAGCAGAGACTTGGGCTAAAAACGGAAACCTGTAGTTTCTGACAAGATACTGGTGTCCTACGCTGGCTTAAATACAACCTAGTGCTTAATATTGCAATCTTTTGGCTCTTGCAACTGTAATATTGACATATTTATATATATATCAGATTAAAACGTTTATTTGATACCCCCTGGTTATAAAGGTACACATGTCCTGACCTCCTAGCTTGCTTGTAACACAAACAAGTTTTATATTTCTATTTAAAAGTAATAGTGTTTTAAAACAATTTCTTTCTTTTATGTCCTAGCTAAAACCCAGCCTTCTTTAATTTCTTTCTTTGTAACTATCATGATGTCGATCGATAACAAGATTTTAGGTAAAAATGAATCTTCTTTCCTTTCTTTTATAAATGGATAGCTTGGTGACAATGCATTGATACTGTGAGCTAGTAACAGGTGGATATTTGTTTCTTTTCCGCGACATTTGTGCATGACATGTCAAGACAAAAAGATTAAGGTATTGATGGCTATCTTGCTAGCATACAGATATATTATATATCATTAATTTGATATTGCAATGCATTATGCATCATGTACATTTATGAAACAAGATATTGTCCTTATGTTAAAAGTCTGCTTTGAGCAATCATGTCAAAAATTTTCTATTAAACTTGCTTCTGGTATGGCCACTGCAACAGTGAAGTGACCTATAAGTCTGATAACTCTTGCAAAAATTGTCTGAATTCAAAGTTACCATGTGATATGTCTTGAAATAAAAATCTTATTATTTCTCAAATACTTAAAATCCACTTCAAGCATGAGATAACTGTCACAAGGTCAGTTATTAGGAGTTGTCAAGTCAAATGAGGGTGTAGACACAGACAGGCAGACAGACATAAACCACAGATCCAGGTCTTTATAATTGGTCAGTGAGTAACCAGATGACAACACCACTGTAAGTGAGACATCATTACTACTTTTATGATCACAAAAATTTGTCTGTCTTATAAAAATGGTCATGCAATCACAAGAATTTATTTTACCTTATTGCTCATGTTGCTATAGAACACAAAAATCCAATCCTAGGAAAACTATAAAGGTATATTAAAATGCAATATATGGAACTTTTACAGCCTCCAACTTTAATGTCTCAAATCCACATTTTTTTCCTTTTCAGACAATTTATCTTCCATTGTTCAAAACCAACTCAGATATTCCATTATGATTTAATCTTGCCAAGACACTTAGGCAAAATTACAGACATTAATTCAATTACCAAGTTCTTCACTGAGTGACAGTCCATAATCTAAATAATGAAATATTACACATTTTCTTATCGTCCAATCAAAAAGTCTGTTTCATTTGCTTAATTCCCATAAAGCACATTACAAATTTTGGAGGAAATGATTTTTTTGCCTCGATTATGTAATCATCTGTTCAATTTTAATTCTTATGTAACAAAGAACATTGTAACATAAAACATAAAGTGGGTCAGAACTGCTTTTTCTCACAATTTAAAATTTTAAACAAAAAATTTTAAAAAACATGTTACGTAATACTTAATTTAGAAGATTTTTCCAGAAGTGATTTTGATAAATGTTGGCTAAAACAATCTAAAACAATAAGTGCCACAAACCCCAAATGCAATAGTCGAAAATCACAAATTTGAACTATTGGAAAACAGTGCATACAGTCACAATGATGACATCAACAAATCATAATACATGTGGGATTGCAAAAATATAGTTGAGGTATTAAAATTTTGTACCAATTCTAAATTATAATACAGTTTTTTTTTGTTTTTTTTTCGTACCATGACTTATACTTAAGAATTAACTGTAATAATTTTTTGGTTTATTGAACCATAAACTGAATTTTTCATGGTGCACATTGAATAATCCGCAAAGCGAATTATGTAAAATGTGTACCATTAAAAATTTAGTTTATTGCTTCTATAAACCAAAAAATTATTACAGTTAATACTTATAAATAAATTTATTGATATATTTGGCGTGAAAATTTAGCAAATTATGATTTTTTTCCATGAAAATATAAAAAATCAGTTAATTAGATCGGCATATTAATATTTACACCTGTCAATCACATTGCACGTGGCGTCCGTGCAACAGCAAAGAGTATATAAACTTCATTGTTGTATTCCGGTTTAAACTGGATTCGATAATACTTTCTTTACGATTTTAGGCGTAGTTTAAATTATCGTTTATCCAATTAAATTCTTTTGACTTATAAAAAGTTTACAAGAAAATAAACCCAATTTTCTTTTTATGCAAATGCAACTAATAATTTTTTGAAATTTATTTATATGTATATAAATGCAAAACAAATCCAGCAAGGAAGAAAATTTTACTACATGAACCACCTGAGTCTCTAACAGCTCTCATTCCTAGTCGCTGGGAAATGTCAATCTTAACCAATTTACCGATTACATAATCCTAATTATATTTTCCTAACGTTGCTAATTGTTACTGACAGGTTTTGTTCAATAATATGAAACATGTTGATAATTTACCGATAAATCACATATAAATACTAAGTACAGTAGTAAATTGGGTAAATTTGCCAATATTTTTTAATAATCAGCAAATACTGGTTATTACTGCTATTGAACAACAAATTATTGCAAATTAGATCTTATAAAGACCAAATATTTATTACATGACTGTGGCAGTCCAAAGTTTTAAACAAGGACGGGGGCATCCATCATTAAAATCTTTTTTTTCATAGGGTTTCTCCTTTTTGGCAAAAAAGTCCTTAATCTGCTTTTTATGTACTGGTACATGTATCTAAAGATTGATTTTGCAAAACCATTTCCTTTTCTGAATCACAGAGCTCTGTTAAGAAGTCAATAAGACATTTTTCCCCCTAACATTTCTCAGTTTTACAAAATCATGTGAAAATATCAATTTTTCCTATAAATCCACACAGTCTTTCCTATGATAGAAGTTGTCATTCAAACAACACATGGTGAACATGTCAGGCTACAAACACCAAGGTTCATGGTTCGTTCCTTAATTTTTTACTCTTTATTGAGAATGCTAGTTTTTCAGAAGGGACAAAAAAGGTTGTCCCATGTATGGGAAGAGCAATACCTTGAGCACACAATTGAAAGCCCCTTTTGTAGAGTTCGAAATGGGGCCACTACTGGGTACAAAGGCCACACTGGCAAACTGCAAACTGAAGACAGATTTATAGAAGCAATATATCAGCTTGTTTCCCAATCCAGTATAAATAAATATGTTTACATTTGGCCTGCTATAAGTGCAATTTGTCTATCATTGAGAGCAACCTAATTAATACATTTATTGTGGTCTCTTTATTTTTCCAAGTTTAACCATTTTTTTGTGGTTTAGTGGGTGACAACCAGCCACAAAAATAAGATTCAAACCAGTACTTTATATATTACAATTCTAAACTAAAAATCCATCAAATTGTCTTATTAAGGAAACCACGAAAAAAAATGATACCTGAGAAAATAAATGAACCACAGTATGTGTACAAACTTAACATATCTTACACTTACCACAAAATTTGAGAAAACCTATGTATATAATCCACAGACACCTAACCCCTCCATTTCCCTGTTGTATTACATGTATTGATTATAGATTTAATGATTTAATTAAAGGCAAATTACATAGATGTCTGTAACAGATAACAGGCCTCCCTCAGGTCTGCATGTCAGAGGGCCTATATTAAAATGTGGTTGAAGATAAGTCATATGGAAAATGATACCTATTGGGTATTGATTAATTTTGCAATGTGTTGAAATGTCTATGAATTCAACAAGAATAGCAAAACTGTCCATTAATTAATATTATTAAGATAACATAAAGTATCCATCTGGAAAATCAACATTCTATTCTCTTTTCACTTCAGATGCAATTCTATTAAAATTTGCAAAGCCTTCAAGCGCGCTACACAGAAGATTTTAAAATTGAATGAGCATTTAAATAAATAATATTAAAATAAACAGGAGTATGATCAAATGAGCCCAAAACTATCAAATCTAGTTTAAATATTGAAATTTCGAAAGTTCTTCCATCCATTCCATTTTCAATGTCCTGATTTTGATAGATACCTTGTCAGGTGTGCTTGATTGATCATTATGTAATTGTTCCCATACCCAATAGCTATTTATTCAGTTTAAATCAAACTTTGATTGAAATGTTGTCAAACAATTAAACAGTTAAGGGTCATATATTATAGCTGTCAAAACAGTGATGGGCTAACATTACAAGATGGCAAAACATTGGTTTTATCAGGCCAAGATTACAACAGAAATCGCCACAAATACCTTGAAGACATATTGGAAATGTTAAAGTTAGTTTTAAATCTGAATAATAGAGTAAATAGATACATGCTTAGTCAGCATTTAATAATGTAACTATTTATATTTATGTATGATCTGACTGTTTTCATTGTTTGGATAGAAAATAGTGTTTTAAAAATTTACTAAGAATATACTGTGAGTGTGTTTAATTGATACTCCATAATGTCAAGTCTGTATTTTGATTTTTTTTTCAAAAAGTCCAATTATCTCCCCTGAATTATATCCAATTTCTTCATGCAGTCAAATTCTTTGTAATGAACTTTCCTCTGTAAATAATCATGAAATCCATCAAGCAGTCTTTACATGAGTAAGGAGTGATGATCTTTATGATATATTGACAGTGCTTCCTTAAAAACTAAGTTATAAATAAAATCCCTTGCTTTTATATCTTGTTTACTCAGAAAGTTTGTAACTTGACAAAAAAACAACAACAAAAAATAGAAAAATTACCTGAAGAGTTCAAGACAACACCAAGAACATGTAGTGCTTAATCCTGCAAGCTATTAGTCCTCTATTAGCTTTCACTCTTTGTTTTGTGGAAAACTCAGATTGTTTACAAGTACACAAAAACAAAACAATCAAGAAACTTGCTCTAATTCATAAATTCCAAACTGTCCTCTCAAAACACATTAATATTAGTTAACATTAAGATTTAAACCAGTTTAACAAGAAGTCATCATAATGTCTAAGACTAACATAATTTGTGGTACAAATAATTCTTTTCCTTATTATTACAGACAGATACCACTTAACAATAAGGTACAGTGCATCGAGTGCAACGGAAACATTACATAAGACGCCTTAAAGCTTCAGTCATTCAATTCTTATAAGTAGATGTACTTTAAAATTATGAAATTTCAGAGAATTTGTTATAGATTGTGATTAAATGTGACATTACTATTCAAGTGCATATGAACATTATGATAGTACAAAAGATGTCTACAATCAGTGAGCGAGTACAATATACTTACAATTGTACAGGGAAAACTACATAGAAAAAAATGTTTAAAAAAGTTTTCACAAAAAGAATGGGAGTTGTTTCCTTTTTCAACATTTCAAAAAATCCAAACAATTGAACTTGTTCAAAAATGTATAACTATATTCCAGCTATAAACCAGGACTGGACCTGATTTAATACATTTACATGTAAAAATAAAATCTACAAATTCCAGCTAAAATCGGCACAATCTACTTCATATTTCCTCATAACATAACAAACCTATAAACTAATAGATAAAAACATTAAAAATATCATAAAACTTTTATCTGCATTCTGAATGTGTCTAAATAATTATCCCACAAAGACCTTTATCTTAAACTGGTTTTTTACTGAAGATAACAGAAATTGCTTCTTTTTATTGGTTTCGATGGTTGTTTCCTTACAAAAATAAACTGGTTTATGTTCTTTTGAGTAAATGTTTAAACACCTATGAAGTGTTAAACTTAAGCCTAAGGGTGATAGAATGTTGCACCATAAATCTTGCCAACTTTTAAAAACATTGGAAGCTACCACTGGAGGGTCTTAAAAAAACATGATGGATTCTGATGTTCTAAAGTTTTGAAGTGTCATGTGCAAAGTATATAATCATCATTTTAATTTCAATTTGTCAGGTGTAAGTAAATCATGCATGACTACTTGAAATAACATTGAAACTTCCTGCAAATTTTAGAAAAGAATGATTTTAAGGAGTAACCTCCCTTGATTTTGTGATTCCTTGGAAAATCACAAGAAAATGTTATATTAACCTTGCTTAATACTCAATCATTGCCATTCTCATTTTTAACATTTTATTATTTTCTTAGAGTTATTCCCCTTGGATTAACAAATCATAATTTATAATAAGGCTTTCAATACCAATGAATAATTTCTAAGTACAATGTACATATATGTGAACTGTTTAACAGTGAAGCTTGGACCTTCTAAAATAGATGGACCAATACTCATTCCTAGCTCTGGTCCTTTTAATATGTTGTTTTATAATTTTTGCCGACCTGAGTCCGCCAAATCAGAAAATTTCAAAAAGGACCTATGAGCTATGGAACTAAATTACAGCTAACTCAATGCTGACCAAAACATTGCTGTTAGGGGGGGCAATCATTTAACCAAAAAAAGTGATCATTGTGCTGGACAGGCAATGAAGTATGCAGGCTTAATCTAAAGTCATTATATAATATAGTTATCAACTTATGACAAACAAATAAGCAAATTATCTTAAGAAAAGGATTGCTTCTAAAAATTTAGGGCAACATAAAAACTGCACTCTTATTTATTCAATTATGACTAACCATAAATAATTTATAAGCATAATCTTCAAAACTAATTAAATCATAAATTTCAAGCAAATTTATATTTCCTTTGTGTCAAATAAAATAATCTCAAAACAAAAAGCTTCAGGTTGATCAAACAAAATGCTCACTGTTTAATGTCCCTAAGTAAATACATAAATAAGAACAATGGAGAAATTACAAGCAATTTGTTTACTTCAAAGGGTCAGGCTTAAAAAACTGGGAGGATCTAAACAAAAACCAAAAGTCTTAGAATACATTTGTACAACAAACCACCAACATGTTCCACTTGACTTGTCAAAAAAACAAGATATGTTTATTAAATTACAAACCAATTAACCTTACAACTTCAAAAAGAAATTTAACCCTAACACAAGTTTGTTTTGTTAAAGTTGACATAAATAATTAAAGAGCAAAATTGATAGCTGCATGGCTCTCCATTGTTCGGAGGTGAAACATCTGTATAATAATATCTTTTGCAATGCATAATATAAACAATGAGTAATCCCATTGATTTTGAAGAAAGTGAAACATGACATATGAACATGTACAAATATTTCATGTTTTTTTTCTTCTTTTCTACCATTATGACAACATGGCTTATGAGTTGTCACCAAGAGTTGCATAATCTCAAGTTTCAATAATGCACTTTGTATGCATCATTCAGTGAACAATTTTCCAATTGTTTGCTTAAAGTCTTTGGTCAATATATAGAATTACTTAATGCACCAATTCAAACTATCTTAACAGTTTATGTCACATTTTAAACATTGCATGGAGCCCTTCAAGAAATGCAAGACCATTTTAATCATGACCTGTACTTTAAATCTATGTTGTTGGTTTTTTTTGTTAAAAAGACCACAATCTTTCTTATATAAGCTTCATTTCATTTTAAGAATTTAAGAAAAAAGTTCACAATATATATTGTTTTTGCATACAGGTATCAAAATGTACCAAGTCTGCATGCAAGGCTTGCCAAAATAAAATGAACTGATACTAAGCGTACTGTACCAAGAAGCATTCAATTGTGAACTAAATGACATAAAAGCACTTCCCAGCTAAATTCCAGTTATAATTAAATTATTTATGAAATGTAATTAAACCTAACATAATGACAATCTATTTTCATAAATGTATCTTCAAATGTATCAATAATCATTCTACTCTGTAGTGAATGATAAATGCTCAGTTGTTTTCAAAGCAGGACATTAGGTCTTTTCTTCTTTTCTTACAAAAGTTTAATAAGAAACAAAATTTAATTTAACTTTTGTAAATAATCACATTTAATTGTGTATTATGAAATGTGAACTTTTTTTTTCACCTTTGTATTTTAGAGCAATACTTCCTGAATAAATTCAATAAAAATTCTAAAAAAAATATTATTCTGCAATGCTAAAAAAAACAAGAGTTAACACTAAAGTATGTCTCGCCTGCCGGCACCATCAGAAACAATTCAATTATTCTTTCTTACTTCCACTATATTTTGAATTTACATGGATTTTCAGTTTATGAGATCAAAAGATGTTTAAAGAACCTAAACATTGCAAATATATGCAATAAAAATAATCAAAGTCACTCAACCGGAAAATCAAGGTCAAGGTCAAAAGATGAGGATGTAACTGTGCTAAGCTTCTACTGGGACATATGCATACCAAGTTTCATCAACCTAGGACTTATAGTTCTTGAGCTATGGAGGTGCTTGCAAAACTTTTCCATTGCTATTATATGTATTGAAAATTGTCAAAGTCACTCAACCGAAAAATCAAGGTCAAGGTCAAAAGATGGGGATGCAACTGTGCTAAGCTACTACTGGGGCATATGCATACCAAGTTTCATCAACCTAGGACTTATAGTTCTTGAGATATGGAGGTGCTCGCAAAACTTTTCCATTGCTATTATATGTATTGAAAATTGTCAAAGCCACTCAACCGAAAATTCAAGGTCAAGGTCAAAAGATGGGGATGCAACTGTGCTGAGCTACTACTGGGGCATATGCATACCAAGTTTCATCAACCTAGGACTTATAGTTCTTGAGATATGGAGGTGCTCGCAAAACTTTTCCATTGCTATTATATGTATAGAAAATTGTCAAAGTCACTCAACCGGAAAATCAAGGTCAAGGTCAAAAGATGGGGATGCAACTGTGCTAAGCTACTACTGGGGCATATGCATACCAAGTTTCATCAACCCAGGACCTATAGTTCTTGAGATATGGAGGTGCTCATAAAACTTTTCCAAAAAGTTAACGCCGCCGTGGCCGTCGCCGTCGCCGCCGCCGGTAAAGTAACACCTATGTCCTGCTCTGCTTCGCAGGCGAGACAAAAACTCTCCAGTTTCCTTATTGTTCTTTTAAAATATTTCATATATAAAATTATCCGAAGAAAATAATGAAAGATTATCAACATTTCATAAGAATTGTGCCCCTATACTGTGTTTCTTACCTGGATCAAGCTGTTGACTATAGCCACTTGAATTCAATATGTTGACTCATAATAAAACCTCAATAAAAACACAATCACAATAGAAAATGGCACAATTTTACCACCTCTCTGCAAAGTTCAATTAAAATCCAACACAAAATAAAATCTAGCAACCATGGTCAGTTAAGTGTTTTATGTCATGACCACAGACAACAAGGTGCCAAGCATGTCCATCACCTATGGTTTAAAACACAAATATGATCTTGATTAAAAAGAAACTTTATCTGGTCTGCTAATCTAAGATTTAGATAAAAGATCAAAGCTGGTAAACTTTTATCAATGAGTTATAACTGGCCAGGTGTGAAGAGAGAGAGAGGTGTTTGTTTTTGTACTTAGCTAGCCTAATCACCTCTATTGTAAAACCATGGTGGGCATAGATACTAAAGGTTTTGGTATATAGGGCAAGATAAACTGATAGTATTTTGTTGTACATTGTATGTTTCAACTCTGTATTTATGTTTGTATTGTAAATGTATGCTATTATCCCTAATTGGGACATGTTTGGGTATTTTAGGTAAAGTATTTATCTGAGGCATATGATGTGATATATAAATGTACAGTTATATGTAAACAGTGCACACTCAGAGGTTCAGAACTTTATAGTGTTCAATGCAGATGACAGAAGAAAAAGAAACTAAACTTAAAGAACAATTTGAATAACTAAGTCAGAAAAGGCCAGTGTCAGCATAAAATCTTCAAAATCTGAAGTATCATTAAACAGTTAATATTCTTTGACATTATGTAATACTGTTTGCATTCTTTCATAAAATGTGCATTGCATGATGGCATAATAATATTAACTCTAATATGAATGAGAAATTTATAAGTACTGAATATAAATAAGCATTATGAAAATATACAGCAATCACATATGATCATGATGATATAATATGCAATGTGCTTATGTCAGAAAAAAAAACCATAGTAATAAATCTAAATCATATTCTTACCATGTCTCTCGATTTGAATATCAATCCATGAATCACAATAAATCTCATTCAATTTGCCTTTAGATTACATTAAAACCCCTTCCCACACTTAAAATGTCACTGGATATATATTAACCGAATTAAATTTGCTTTAAAAGGAAAAATCTTATATTATACATAAACTGACTTTAACGGAAAGGAAAATCTTACCGTAACAATATAAACCGTCCTTGACCCTAATCCAAACGCCTTCAGCTTCGATACAATTTGATATCCAATTTACACAATAGAATTCAAATATTAGTTCTTTGATACCATTCGTCCATCGTTTTTGTATCTATCGTGAAGCACACTGGGTTGTAACACTATGATCCTTGTATTAGCCAAGTAAATATAAATAGCGATTATCAATAACCAAGAATTAGATAACCGTAGGCTAACAATACTCCCTCGGCTTATAAGAACTGCTCAATAGAAGGACTTTAATCAAATCCACTTGGATTTATAGTTCAGAAACAGTCAGCATTATTAGATGAAAGAACCGTAGCAAATTATATCAAATTTTTTATAGATATGAATGACTTTGTACTAAGATTAGAATGCTATGGTCAGATAAATGGAGTATATGACTTATGGGTCAATATCCTAGGCTAAATTTTTATAGTAACTTTAGTGTGTTCTTTCTTAAGATTCAATCAATACTATTTTAACCTAATGAGAATATGCTGAGCTTGAAGAATCCCAATTAGTTTATTGTCAGCATCCAAATTCCATTTTTCTTTTAGATTTAAGAAAAAAAATTCTGAAGGTATTGATTTTTTATGGAAACACCAATAAGGGGCTGACTTATTAGGTATTTTTTCATTATTACATTTTTTGGCAAAGCTGCATGTATGTAAATAGACTGTGATGTACCAAACCGAATGTCTTTGTTGTTTATCAATGATGTTGTACTATGGATTCATTTATTTTCTTGTTTCAACTAAAAAACAAATTCATTTTAGTTCGTTTTTATTTTGTTGATTTGAAAATTTTGCTATAATTAGTGCATCAATATCATAAATTAACATTTTATTTGATTTTTATTTTTGTTTTATTTTTTTTTTTACTTTCGCCCATGAAAACCTTTAACAATTAACCACAAAATTCTGCATAACATGTATATATACATTCTTCAGATACAATCCAGTGAACAAATTCTGCCAAATTCAGTGGGTTTGGTTTTACACTTTTCTTAATTTAAAACACAAATGCTAATTCAGTGATTTAATTTATACCTAAAGCACTAAAGCATTAATTATATAAGTAAAAAACAAAGGTTTAAACCTATAATGTATAGTCTTTTAAAACAAAAGATTGTGCATTGAAATTGTGACAACCGATCCCCCACACAAACATTATGTAATTCACAACTTTAAATTTATGGTTTGAATTTTAATTAGGTATTTCAAACCTATTTAGTTAATGCACCGAACTAGAAGTTAAGAACAAAGTCCATTTGCCATTTATAACAATTTTAAATGATAAACAATCTATATAACCCGCTATACGAGAATATTATTTTTTACCGGTACTGATACTTTTTTTACCGATAAATTTTGATTACGCAGACGATAAAACATAAAAATCGTCGTTTTACAGGAAAAAAGCATTTTATTTGATAAGTAAGTGGTCCATTTGATGTACTGTACTATTGTTTCTTTAGCAATGGAGTTTTTTTCTCAATCAAAATTTGTCAATTGGGCATTTAACAACAATTTATGTTATAGCAATCTTTTCTTTTGTCAGAATATAAATACGTTAAAAACAGACAAGTTTTTATAAAAAGTAAGTGGTATTGAAGGTAACTACCGTTTTTTATATAAAACACCTCCTTCTTTTTACTCGGGAATCTTTAAATGTTTGAAAAATAATTTTATCGGTTACTTTGTTTTACCGTAAACTATTACTGGTTGTTACTTCTTTTTACCGTAGACGCTACTTTTTTTTACCATCCATGCTATTTTTTTTACCGATACTTTTGAATTACTGTAACCACGACCGTGATCAGTTATCGCTTTATTCATTAACGGAACGGCCACAATTTTGCTATTTATGCATAAACCTTTAACAGTGTACATGGTTGACATTAAAACTATGTTTTAATTCTCTTTATTTTAATATCTTGAATGATCGTGACAATGGTTTGGGAAGCCTGTATGGACCATAGTATTTAATGTTTAAGGACTATTTCTTGTATATTATTAAACAAACAATGAAAATACACTAAAAAAACATTAGACACTTATTATGGGCATCTATAACTTGATGACGTTCAGGATCAAAAATATTTAAAAATTGTTCATAAACAGACTTCTAAATCTTATAACAATCCATTTTGTATTTATCTTATACCTACTGTGGTTTCATTATATTTTATAAGGTAAAATCAATATTGGCGGTTCATTGGTGGTATTCATCCAAAAAATTAGGTTCCCCGCAAAAAAACATTTTACGTTGTTGTTGTTGTTGTTATATACTGCAGCCTCCAGAACCACGATTTAAAAAAACCCATGAACTGCTATTGTTTCAGCCATCCATGAAAATTGGTACCCATAAAAGGGAATAAACCCACAGTACTCCACGATCCACGGGAAGGTAGTGGAATAGTTCCCGTTTTGCCAATGGCTGAGTGGGGGCATCTTAAGCATGGTGTGCTACAATCGCTTGTTCTTACACTGTATTGAAATCCACGAAATCGGTTGATCAGAATGTTTTTATTTTGCATAAGCAATTAAGATTTTAAAAAAACGTCAAAAAAAAAGTACAATGAAGTGATGAAATGCAATGTTGTCATTTATTTTGTCTTATCAAAAACCACTTGTTATACGAAAAAAAAACAAAATGTTTTTAATATAATGTTTTTAAAATCAGGGGGTCCAATGTAATTGGTAAGTGCGCAGCATAATTTGGTAAGTGACTATAAAGATGGCGGAAAAACCTCGCTTCGATCGACAACGGTCAGTTTTCTCTTCGTGTTTACAAAAGTTATACACATCTTATGAATAAAACCATGTTGCCTTTCGGCAATTATGAGTTATGAGAAATAGTACATAACAAAAATTTAATGCTTGATTTGCTTAATAAAAAGCTATTGAAGAAAAACCGGCCACTTGACAGCAATTTTTTTGTCATGCCGAAAAAAACAGGCTTTGTTTCAGGTACTCTGATCACAAACGTAAGGTTTTATGGTGTTTTGTGGTTCGTCAACAAGCATGGATATTCCCAAATATTTGTTTCTGTAAAAGAAACATGTATTTGTTGACATATTTACAATTATTTTATTTTTTGGTAAGTGCAAGTCGGTGTACTAAACAAAATTGGTAATGAATATTATCACAGTGCAAACATCTTTATTCAACGTTCACGTTTTAATGAGATAGATGTTTTTTTATTTCCGATTCATTTCTATTCTACTACATGAATCTGTTTAGCAGGCTGAATCAAATAACTTTGATTTTTCCGACAAAGTACGTGAACATGTACATATTTTCCGGTTATATTAATTTCACATTGCCAATTCGGTTACCTTGCTATGATGAGTATGGTCTTGTGTTAAATTAACACTCTAAGTTTTTTTTCAAAAGGCATACTAATACAAATAAGTTTATGATCAATGTGAAAACCTATACGAATTAAATGTAACTAATTTTTCGAGCTTTTTGTATTTAAAAAGAGTTTGAAAGTATCACTTACGAAATATGTTTGGAGCAAAGAAGGTGCTCTTTTAATAATAGAGTTCAGCTTTGACCACCGAAACCAAGGTAAATGGCATTAGCCCAGGTGGCTGGTTTTCCAACCGATGCCAGTACATAAACATTTGGACTATAATGTCACAATACAATGGGAATCTCCCTAGTTCTGATAGAACTGCTAAATTTGTAGTCTGTTTAGAGACCCCTGACAGAAACTTACAAAATTTCATGTTAAGCTTTTCTTTTTCCCAATCTTTGTATATTTCATACAAATTCAATTGCTTTCTTTTTGGTGTTACATTTGTAATCCCCCGTTCTCGCACCCATATAAACAAATGGGTTTTATAGTATGATCAAAAATGTGAAGGAGAACCTTAAATGATGGAGATACCACCTTCATGTCTCTATATAGTTTAAAACTGGCTTTTAATGCCTTTTCATATAACTTAGACTTAGCTTCTGTAAAACGGCAAGTTTTGTCGACACTATACCAAGATATTTATAGCTTTTTACACATTCAATCTTTTAAATGCCAATTAGAAATTCTTCATTTAATAATTTACCAGAGTTATTAAATACGACAACTTTGGTTTTGTTAATATTTATATCTAGACACCATGTTTTACAATACTCCTGCAAAATATCGAGTTTATTTTGTAGACAGTCACATCTTTTAGAATCGGCCATCAAGACTAAGTCGTCTGCATACAACAGGCAAGGGATCTTTCTGTTATCTTAAGTAACTGATTCTGACTGATCTAACAATTTTGGTGGTAAATCATTCATGAAAAATTTGAACAAGTTAGGGCTATGTACGTCGCCCTGTCGTACACCAACCTTGGCAGTGAAAAAAATTGTCATTTTGTTGCCCACTTTGATGCATAAAGTATCATTTAAGTACATATTTTTTAGTTTTCTATAACAATAACCACTATCATTTCTTTCAAGAAGTTTGAACATAATTCCAACATGGATAACTCTATCAAATGCCTTGCGAGAATCCACGAAGCAAGCATATAATCTTTTATTCCCTTGTTTTAGATATTTATCAATTATACATTTCAACACAAATATGTGATCTGTGGTACCAGATGTTTTTTAAAAAGCCAATTTGACTTTCATGTATTACTTTATTATCTAACAAAAAATTGTCAAAGCGATTACAAAGTATTATATTAAAGAGTTTCCCAATACTATTATAAATATCTATACCTCTATAGTTTTCTGGCTTTAGTGGCTTTTCACTTTTATAAATTGGACATATATAACTTTTGGACCATTGTTCCGGGTACTGACCTGACCTAAAGACAGCATTGAACAGCTTCAACAGACTTGGGTTAATATAGGATTGTGATGCCTGGAGCATTTCATTACTAATATTTTCAAGGCCAGGACTCTTATTATTCTTAATAAGAAAGCAATCGGACACATCAAGATTAGAATACCCCCCCAAAAAAAAATCGATAACAAAAGAAATATTATGCAAAGTATTTAAAAGAAGTGCTTTCAAAAGTTTTTGCACTGTAATAATATACATTACCAATTTTTTTCGTACACTAACTTGCACTTACCAAACAATTAAATAATTGTAAATATGTCAACAAATACATGTTTCTTTTACAGAAACAAATATTTGGGAATATCCATGCTTGTTGACGAACCACAAAACACCATAAAACCTTACGTTTGTGATCAGAGTACCTGAAACAAAGCCTGTTTTTTTCGGCATGACAAAAAAAATTGCTGTCAAGTGGCCGGTTTTTCTTCAATAGCTTTTTGATAAGCAAATCAAGCATTAAATTTTTGTTATGTACTATTTCTCATAACTCATAATTGCCGAAAGGCAACATGGTTTTATTCATAAGATGTGTATAACTTTTGTAAACACGAAGAGAAAACTGACCGTTGTCGATCGAAGCGAGGTTTTTCCGCCATCTTAATAGTCACTTACCAAATTATGCTACGCACTTACCAATTACATTGGACCCCCTGTAAAATTAGCCCCTCGTTTTACTGCTTTTGTCTGTCCCATCTATTAAAAAGCAAACAAAACGTGAAGCTTTAAACTACCGCCTAGTGCCATGCATGAATCATGCAGACCAACACAGTATATTATACCCTTTTCATGTCTCTGCATGCAAATGACTATCCTGTGACATCCAACTGGTTGAGTTAATAGATGACATTACTAAGTTGACTGCCTGATAATGAATTTTGGAAAAAGATTTTGATTAAGTCTGACAGAGCCTATTACTCCTCAAACCTGATGACTAGTTTCATCCTTAATTATTGTTCAGAAGTCAAGAAGTTGTTGTAGAAGCCTGAAGGGGAACCATCAAACTGTATACTAGTAGCGTAAGGTATACATCAAGGATCAGTTCTAAGTCCTAGTTTATTCCTCTATTACATCACTGACATTTCATGCCGGGGTATATAACCAAGAAGTCAAGAAGTTGTTGTAGAAGCCTGGAGGGAAACCATCAAACTGTATACTAGTAGCGTAAGGTATACATCAAGGATCACTTGAATGGAACATATCTAACTTTAAGGGATACATTGTACGAGGTCGTTAGGCTATAATGCTGGAAGCCTGACCAAAAACCATAGTGGCGCACTGTATTAGTAAAAAGACTTCACGTTTTGCGCACGTTTAAGAACCCAGCTGCAGTTCTATATATACTCTCTCAAAAAAGTTACGCAACAATAAAAATTTCCCCATATATAACTAAACCTACCTTACTTTAAATTGTAATTGTGAATCTATTTCACAACCGATTTTTATGAAATAAAGATTACAAGAACGAAAACTTGTTTATCTTTATTTCTTATTTTGACAAAAAATTGTGTCATTACTGGTTTTAACGATATGACAAGCAAAAGTCAATTGTAAATTTTATGCTTGAAAACCCCGTTTAAATCAACCAAAATTTCGACGGAAAAACAATGGTTGTGTTCTACTCACATTGTAGCAAAATCCACTGACGCTAGGATTTTGCGCAAAGAATAAAAAAAAAGGCTTATTCATTTTTCTTTTCCTTGATTATATATCATAAAAATCGATTGATCAACGGCCTAGCAATATCAGTTTTGAATAAGGTAGGTTTATATAATTTTCAACTGTTGCGTAATTTTTTTGTGAGAGTATATATAGATAAGAATAGAAACTTGTATGAGGCTAATTTGTCTACCCCTACCCTTTTCCAGAGGCATCCCGATTAGGCTTGTGTCTCTATTACCTCCATGTCATTGCCTTTTGATGTTCATTGTATCACCCTTTCATGCTTAGCTCCCGCATGGCGCTGCGTGGTAGTGAAGCACAAACAGACAATCAACATGAAAGTAATGGCCCTGTCACACTATAACGTTTTAGCCAACGTGTGCCGACGTTTTAGAATATATTTTCAACACGCTGGTGTGCGTTGCGTAAGTTTTGTAGTCGTTATAAACACGCTACCAACACGTCAGCGAACGTTGGCTAAAACGTTATAGTGTGACAGGGCCATAAAGTGTCTTAATGATTTTATTTGATATACATTACCCAAATGTATAACTACAGAAAGTAACATCTGTAAACGAAATAGCAGTACCGGGGAAAGACAATAGCATTGATCGGTAAAACTAAGTAGCACCTGTTCAAAGTTTATGGTAAAACAAAGTAGCACTCACGGTAAAATTTTGTAGCGTTATCGGTAAAAAAAGTAACTTCGGTTTATTAAATGATTTAATTCATGGAGTTAGAAGTATTATATAAGCCAACTGACAAATTAAAAGGATTAAATGTATATTCGTATGAGGAAATGGCGCGTTTTTGTTTTTATTTTCTATGCTAAATTGACAAAAATCACATTTGTTAAGCTCAAGAAGTTTATCATAATTTACATGTTTCTGTTTGAATATAAGTATTGTAATGCGCTTGCATCACATTCATATATCAATTTGTTATCTGAAACCATTCATATATCATAAACTTTCGTTTTATTTTTGATAAATGTTGTAAAAGATGTAAACATCGTCGTATATTTCCCATAATACATCATATTCTCGGTAAAAAAAAGTGTCCGTACCGGTAAAAAATAATATTCTCGTATAGCGGGTTATATAGATTGATAAATATTGCATTTTGTGCAAAACATTCAAATTTAAGGATAGTCCTTAAACATAAGTAAAGATGTCTCTTTGAACAAGACACGTCTGATAACCCACACTTTTATAAGATCCACAACGCCTCCAGAATCAGTCTAGATGGGTTAAAATTCTTGAACCTCAGTATCAGTCTTACACAATTTACTCAGGGATATATTTTGGGTTATAACTCACATATGTACAGAAGAACTGACTTAGAAATCAGCTTTAAAACACAAAGATTAACGGTTTTATTGTACCTAACTCAGTTATTTTGGACTGACATTAACAATTAACCAAAAAAATACAAGTCTACATACTTTCAGAGGTGGGACATAAAAAAATTTCAGTTGAACTTCAATAAAGTTGTGATTTCCTTCCCAGAAAATATCAATTTTTATTATTGCATAATCCTCAAGCCAACTTTTTAATTCCCAGAAAAGGAAGAAATTCAATATTGACATTTTACAATATAAATAGCGTGATAGATTAGCCTGATTGGCTGATTATTATGGTTTATTGTTTGTTGTTATAAGATCATCCCCTTATCATTTAGTACACATTCATATTACATAATACCATATAATTAGTTATGATCAATAATTTACTTGACATGCAATAGGAAGGATTGCCATATTGACTTACGATTTTTGCCAACATTTTGCTGTTACTGGGTGGATTTTCAGCTTTATAGGCTAAATGCCAGTCCCTAACCTTTTAGTATTTATTTTAGTCTATGAGCAACCTAAATACTTTTTTACCTACAGTGATTGAAAGATGACTGACTATTAAAAATTGGGGAAATTTGTCCATGAGACAAGGAAACTCCATATGTGAAACAGCAAGTAGAAGTCTCAGTGACGGATATGAGAGAAGCAGAGGAACCAATAGGGTATCCGAATGTCCAAAGTCCGAAAGGGCAGAGACAAAACCAGTAAACACCAACAAGAACGGGACAAAAACAGACAACATGTAAAACATGGAAACACAAAAATAACTAAATATCAATCAACAACGCTAACTCCAGTCAAACGAGAGTGAACTCAGGTGCTCCGGAAGAATCACTAAGGAGATTCAGTTATGGACTACCCTGCCAATATTCAAATCATTCTTTTGTACTGATTCTAAGAAAAAGTTGAGGGTCAAATGAATGGAGGGACATTGACCCGATCCTCTCTAACAAGTGGCCAGGTTGTAATAATATTATACTAATAAAATTATTTATATAATAATTGAATCTCACATTTAAATTCCCTTTTCACAGCTGTTAAACAATGATGTCCTACTTGTATGTGAATATATATTCAGGTACAATTGTATTACAAAAGTAGAAATACTAAATTTAGATTTAAAACATTAAAAATTCTAACATAAATAGAATTGAAAAGAACTCTTACCTTGTGGAAAGTCTCAATAGTTGTAAAGTATATTAACCAAATATATCCTTGATTCTAATATACATATGTACTTCTCAGTTTCATTAAATAATTAAATTGACTTCGGTTACACACGGAGAACTTATTCATTCATAAAAATCGTAATTACAGGTAGATACTAAGCCTTAACTCTGGCTGTCGTCACAGACGGAAGGTAAACAAACATGGGCAAGTCGATTTAATTTACATAATAATGGTTATAAAATCGTCAACACCTACAAATTGTGTATTGACTTCAAAATTCTAATTGGATAAGCAGCTAATGGATTTGCAATATAACATAACATAACATAACATAACATATCTTTTATTTCCAATCAGGAGCCCACTGGGAGCAAAGAGAGTTGTACATGTAGAGGAAAAGAACATAATTGATAGATTACACATAAAATACAATAGACAACATGGTGATACAGTCAATATACAATGTATAAGATGTTAATGTTGATCAATGTCCATATATTGAATACAATATATCATAAATAAAATATTAATTTAGTAAAAAATATCTTTATCCAGTATAAATCTGGCAGTGGCATTTAGTATATCAGTGTCCTCATTACTAAGTAAAAATATCATTTTGGAAATGTTTGATAGACTAGAAAAATTGGGATACTTTTGGGCAATAAGGTTAAATAAAATATTTCTTTTTGTTTCAAATTTTGAACAAACACATAAAAAGTGTGTTTCGTCTTCAACTTCCCCAGAGGAACAGTTTGTACAAGTTCTCTCAGATCTAGGTGTATTGGAGAAACGCCCTATTTCAATTTGTATACCATATATGATTTGTAAAAGATGGATATTTCTGTTTGACAAAAACCACGAAATTAAGCGAAATTAAACCACCGCGAAAATATATGGTATAATCCACTCCTTGAAGAAGATTTCACTGTCATTTTTATGACGAAAATTATGAAATTTTAATATTTTTTTTTTAATAAATGGGTGTATTGATATATAAAACAACATGTGACATTTAAAAGTCATTTAGTAAAGAGGAAAACGGAAATGAAATAATACTTGTATATAGTACCTCTGCAGTTATCATATAAGAGCAAAAAGGGAAACAGTTTACAGATCCAAACAAAGATCTATTTATGATATATACACAAATCCAAGAAACTTAACAAACAAGCTCTGCTTTGTACTTTAAAAATCTATTTCCTTCCTTTTCAAATGTGACAGAGGAGTGTTGTAATAGACCAAATTTTGTCAAAGTTTTTCATGAACATAACATTATTTAAAGAATATAAAGGAAGGTGTAAAGCCCATACCCCAACTGTCAGTACTTCTAAAAGTCTAAAAGTCTAAGAGGGCCCTTTTAGAACAGCAGTATACTGTATAGCGGGTTATTTTCGCGGTGGTTTAATTTCGCTTAATTTCGTGGTTTTTGTCAAACAGAAATATCCATCTTTTACAAATCATATACAAACACATTCATAAACCATAAATAATAAAACCCACCAAAATTTTTCATATATCAATAACTTAATTTGGTATGTAACGCTCAATTTGATTGGTTGGACCAAACCATGTTATTTTGTATAATATGGTTTGGTCTTGTGACGTCACTGACATCTTCATCCGCCAAAGCATTTTCGAAATAGTCCCTATGATTTTTTGTTGTTGAATATTCGATAGTTAATATAAATCTTACGAAAATAAATTAGGAATGACTTTAATTGGTCATTTTATAGGGATATAAAAAGCTACGCCGAGCGCAGCATGATTATGTTACGACTGCAACAATTTGAACCCTGCACATTGGAGGCCCAATATGGATAGTCTATTGCTTTGGTCACATGCAGCCCATGGTGGACTTACAAAGCTTTTTGACACATGCATCCTGTAGTGGAATCTAAAATGCATATTTGACACATATATAATTTTATTAACATGTAATAGAAAAATCTTATTTCAATATTCATTTACAGTTTGACCCGTTTAAGCCCCTTTTGACCCTTTTTTCTTAAAATAAAAAGGGCCACAAACCCCAAATGCGATAAAAAGCTTCCTGTAGTAAATATTATCATCATATTAAAACTTCATAACAATTGGCTGGCCCACTACATCTAAATTTCTTGTGTAAAACCATTTGCATTTACCAACTTAAAAAAATTGCGTTTTCGGCCCTTCGACCCCTAATATCTCAAAATCGGTAACAGATATTGCAAATCTGATTGAAAAACGCAGGCAGGAATTTTCACAAGGATTCCAATGAAAAAAAGATTTTGAAAATCGGACCAGAAATTAAACTAGAGGCTCCCAGGAGCCTGAATCGCTCACCTGATCTCTTACGCCAAAGTTTGAATTAATCACACAACCTTTAAAGAATACAAAGTTGCAAAACAATCCTTTCAGTAGTTTCAGAGAAGATTTTTTGAAATCAGTCTAAATAAATAGAAAAAAACAGTTAAAGGGCAATAACTCCTATAAGGACCATAGCAATGGCGGCCTTGTTGGTTGGTCCACATATATATAATTCACAAACTTGGTAGAGGACATCCTAAAGATCAAGTGTACCAAGTTTCAAAGCAATCCCTTCAGTGGTTTCAGAGAAGAAGATTTTTGAAAATCAGTTAAAATCAATGGAAAAAAACAGTTAAAGGGGAATACATGTAACTCTTAAATGGCTGATCTGACAATTTTGACCCCCGCAATCATTTTTGTAGATCTGAATGAGCTTAACAATTCTGCAATGCTAACTTTTCCTCTAGCTTTTACGGTTTTCAAGATATTGTCCAAAAACTGCAAAAATGTTCAATTTTGACGATTAAAGGGCAATTACTCCTGTAAGGAGTCGTTTCACAATTTTGACTCAATGGAGAGATATATAGAGCTTTTGATGCTGAACAAGGAAGGTTGCTTCGGATTTTCTCTATCTCTTATACTTTCGAGTTATAAGCCAAAAACAATGGTCTGACCCCCCTGTTCTATTTTTAGCAACGGCGGCCATGTTGGTTTGTCGACATGTATATAAGTCACAAACTTGGTAGAGGACATCCTAAAGATGTAAATTGATGGAAAAAAACAGTTAAAGGGGAATAACTCTTAAACGGGTTGATCTGACAATTTTGATCCTGAAATCATTTTCGTAGATCTCAATGAGCTTAACAATTCTGCAATGCTAACTTTTCCTCTAGCTTTTACGGTTTTCAAGATATTGTCCAAAAACTGCAAAAATGTTCAATTTTGACGATTAAAGGGCAATTACTCCTGTAAGGAGTCGTTTCACAATTTTGACTCAATGGAGAGATATATAGAGCTTTTGATGCTGAACAAGGAGGGTTGCTTCGGATTTTCTCTATCTCTTATACTTTTCGAGTTATAAGCCAAAAACAATGGTCTGACCCCCCTGTTCTATTTTTAGCAACGGCGGCCATGTTGGTTTGTCGACATGTATATAAGTCACAAACTTGGTAGAGGACATCCTAAAGATGTAAATTAATGGAAAAAAACAGTTAAAGGGGAATAACTCTTAAACGGGTTGATCTGACAATTTTGATCCTGAAATCATTTTCGTAGATCTCAATGAGCTTAACAATTCTGCAATGCTAACTTTTCCTCTAGCTTTTACGGTTTTCAAGATATTGTCCAAAAACTGCAAAAATGTTCAATTTTGACGATTAAAGGGCAATTACTCCTGTAAGGAGTCGTTTCACAATTTTGACTCAATGGAGAGATATATAGAGCTTTTGATGCTGAACAAGGAAGGTTGCTTCGGATTTTCTCTATCTCTTATACTTTTCGAGTTATAAGCCAAAAACAATGGTCTGACCCCCCTGTTCTATTTTTAGCAACGGCGGCCATGTTGGTTTGTCGACATGTATATAAGTCACAAACTTGGTAGAGGACATCGGATGGCTAAAGATGTAAATTAATGGAAAAAAACAGTTAAAGGGGAATAACTCTTAAACGGGTTGATCTGACAATTTTGATCCTGAAATCATTTTCGTAGATCTCAATGAGCTTAACAATTCTGCAATGCTAACTTTTCCTCTAGCTTTTACGGTTTTCAAGATATTGTCCAAAAACTGCAAAAATGTTCAATTTTGACGATTAAAGGGCAATTACTCCTGTAAGGAGTCGTTTCACAATTTTGACTCAATGGAGAGATATATAGAGCTTTTGATGCTGAACAAGGAAGGTTGCTTCGGATTTTCTCTATCTCTTATACTTTTCGAGTTATAAGCCAAAAACAATGGTCTGACCCCCCTGTTCTATTTTTAGCAACGGCGGCCATGTTGGTTTGTCGACATGTATATAAGTCACAAACTTGGTAGAGGACATCCTAAAGATGTAAATTAATGGAAAAAAACAGTTAAAGGGGAATAACTCTTAAACGGGTTGATCTGACAATTTTGATCCTGAAATCATTTTTGTAGATCTCAATGAGCTTAACAATTCTGCAATGCTAACTTTTCCTCTAGCTTTTACGGTTTTCAAGATATTGTCCAAAAACTGCAAAAATGTTCAATTTTGACGATTAAAGGGCAATTACTCCTGTAAGGAGTCGTTTCACAATTTTGACTCAATGGAGAGATATATAGAGCTTTTGATGCTGAACAAGGAAGGTTGCTTCGGATTTTCTCTATCTCTTATACTTTTCGAGTTATAAGCCAAAAACAATGGTCTGACCCCCCTGTTCTATTTTTAGCAACGGCGGCCATGTTGGTTTGTCGACATGTATATAAGTCACAAACTTGGTAGAGGACATCCTAAAGATGTAAATTAATGGAAAAAAACAGTTAAAGGGGAATAACTCTTAAACGGGTTGATCTGACAATTTTGATCCTGAAATCATTTTCGTAGATCTCAATGAGCTTAACAATTCTGCAATGCTAACTTTTCCTCTAGCTTTTACGGTTTTCAAGATATTGTCCAAAAACTGCAAAAATGTTCAATTTTGACGATTAAAGGGCAATTACTCCTGTAAGGAGTCGTTTCACAATTTTGACTCAATGGAGAGATATATAGAGCTTTTGATGCTGAACAAGGAAGGTTGCTTCGGATTTTCTCTATCTCTTATACTTTTCGAGTTATAAGCCAAAAACAATGGTCTGACCCCCCTGTTCTATTTTTAGCAACGGCGGCCATGTTGGTTTGTCGACATGTATATAAGTCACAAACTTGGTAGAGGACATCCTAAAGATGTAAATTAATGGAAAAAAACAGTTAAAGGGGAATAACTCTTAAACGGGTTGATCTGACAATTTTGATCCTGAAATCATTTTCGTAGATCTCAATGAGCTTAACAATTCTGCAATGCTAACTTTTCCTCTAGCTTTTACGGTTTTCAAGATATTGTCCAAAAACTGCAAAAATGTTCAATTTTGACGATTAAAGGGCAATTACTCCTGTAAGGAGTCGTTTCACAATTTTGACTCAATGGAGAGATATATAGAGCTTTTGATGCTGAACAAGGAAGGTTGCTTCGGATTTTCTCTATCTCTTATACTTTTCGAGTTATAAGCCAAAAACAATGGTCTGACCCCCCTGTTCTATTTTTAGCAACGGCGGCCATGTTGGTTTGTCGACATGTATATAAGTCACAAACTTGGTAGAGGACATCCTAAAGATGTAAATTAATGGAAAAAAACAGTTAAAGGGGAATAACTCTTAAACGGGTTGATCTGACAATTTTGATCCTGAAATCATTTTCGTAGATCTCAATGAGCTTAACAATTCTGCAATGCTAACTTTTCCTCTAGCTTTTACGGTTTTCAAGATATTGTCCAAAAACTGCAAAAATGTTCAATTTTGACGATTAAAGGGCAATTACTCCTGTAAGGAGTCGTTTCACAATTTTGACTCAATGGAGAGATATATAGAGCTTTTGATGCTGAACAAGGAAGGTTGCTTCGGATTTTCTCTATCTCTTATACTTTTCGAGTTATAAGCCAAAAACAATGGTCTGACCCCCCTGTTCTATTTTTAGCAACGGCGGCCATGTTGGTTTGTCGACATGTATATAAGTCACAAACTTGGTAGAGGACATCCTAAAGATGTAAATTAATGGAAAAAAACAGTTAAAGGGGAATAACTCTTAAACGGGTTGATCTGACAATTTTGATCCTGAAATCATTTTTGTAGATCTCAATGAGCTTAACAATTCTGCAATGCTAACTTTTCCTCTAGCTTTTACGGTTTTCAAGATATTGTCCAAAAACTGCAAAAATGTTCAATTTTGACGATTAAAGGGCAATTACTCCTGTAAGGAGTCGTTTCACAATTTTGACTCAATGGAGAGATATATAGAGCTTTTGATGCTGAACAAGGAAGGTTGCTTCGGATTTTCTCTATCTCTTATACTTTTCGAGTTATAAGCCAAAAACAATGGTCTGACCCCCCTGTTCTATTTTTAGCAACGGCGGCCATGTTGGTTTGTCGACATGTATATAAGTCACAAACTTGGTAGAGGACATCCTAAAGATGTAAATTAATGGAAAAAAACAGTTAAAGGGGAATAACTCTTAAACGGGTTGATCTGACAATTTTGATCCTGAAATCATTTTCGTAGATCTCAATGAGCTTAACAATTCTGCAATGCTAACTTTTCCTCTAGCTTTTACGGTTTTCAAGATATTGTCCAAAAACTGCAAAAATGTTCAATTTTGACGATTAAAGGGCAATTACTCCTGTAAGGAGTCGTTTCACAATTTTGACTCAATGGAGAGATATATAGAGCTTTTGATGCTGAACAAGGAAGGTTGCTTCGGATTTTCTCTATCTCTTATACTTTTCGAGTTATAAGCCAAAAACAATGGTCTGACCCCCCTGTTCTATTTTTAGCAACGGCGGCCATGTTGGTTTGTCGACATGTATATAAGTCACAAACTTGGTAGAGGACATCCTAAAGATGTAAATTAATGGAAAAAAACAGTTAAAGGGGAATAACTCTTAAACGGGTTGATCTGACAATTTTGATCCTGAAATCATTTTCGTAGATCTCAATGAGCTTAACAATTCTGCAATGCTAACTTTTCCTCTAGCTTTTACGGTTTTCAAGATATTGTCAAAAAACTGCAAAAATGTTCAATTTTGACGATTAAAGGGCAATTACTCCTGTAAGGAGTCGTTTCACAATTTTGACTCAATGGAGAGATATATAGAGCTTTTGATGCTGAACAAGGAAGGTTGCTTCGGATTTTCTCTATCTCTTATACTTTTCGAGTTATAAGCCAAAAACAATGGTCTGACCCCCCTGTTCTATTTTTAGCAACGGCGGCCATGTTGGTTTGTCGACATGTATATAAGTCACAAACTTGGTAGAGGACATCCTAAAGATGTAAATTAATGGAAAAAAACAGTTAAAGGGGAATAACTCTTAAACGGGTTGATCTGACAATTTTGATCCTGAAATCATTTTCGTAGATCTCAATGAGCTTAACAATTCTGCAATGCTAACTTTTCCTCTAGCTTTTACGGTTTTCAAGATATTGTCCAAAAACTGCAAAAATGTTCAATTTTGACGATTAAAGGGCAATTACTCCTGTAAGGAGTCGTTTCACAATTTTGACTCAATGGAGAGATATATAGAGCTTTTGATGCTGAACAAGGAAGGTTGCTTCGGATTTTCTCTATCTCTTATACTTTTCGAGTTATAAGCCAAAAACAATGGTCTGACCCCCCTGTTCTATTTTTAGCAACGGCGGCCATGTTGGTTTGTCGACATGTATATAAGTCACAAACTTGGTAGAAGACATCCTAAAGATGTAAATTAATGGAAAAAAACAGTTAAAGGGGAATAACTCTTAAACGGGTTGATCTGACAATTTTGATCCTGAAATCATTTTCGTAGATCTCAATGAGCTTAACAATTCTGCAATGCTAACTTTTCCTCTAGCTCTAACGATTTTCAAGATAGAGTCCAAAAACTGAAAAAATGGTCAATTTTGATGATTAAAGGGCAATAACTCCTATAAGGATTTGTTTCAAAACTTTGACTCACTGGAAAGATTTGTAAAGCTTTTGATGCTGAACAAGGAAGGTTGCTTCGGATTTTCTCTATCTCTTATACTTTTCGAGTTATAAGCCAAAAACAATGGTCTGACCCCCTGTTCTATTTTTAGCAACGGCGGCCATGTTGGTTTGTCGACATGTATATAATTCACAAACTTGGTAGAGGACATCCTAAAGATCAAGTATACCAAGTTTCAATGCAATCCCTTCAGTGGTTTCAGAGAAGAAGATCTTTGAAGAAAAGTTAACGGACGGACGGACGGACGATTGACGCTAAACGATGACAATAGCTCACATGACCCTTTGGGTCAGGTGAGCTAAAAAGTTGATTTTTTTGGCATGGCCCATCTTTGGCCCCCTGTAGCAACATAACGGTACAATATGCATCAAAACCATTGACACATTTAGTTGACAGAATTTAATGAGGATTTCAATAAAAAAAGCATTTTCAAAATCGAATGAATAATAAACATTCTACAACAGTTTTGACAATACACCGGTTTTAGCCCCTTTTGGCCCTTTTTTCTAAAACGGTAGGGGTCACCAACCCCTAATACATTAGGAACCTTCCTCTAGTGGTTAAAAATATCATATCAAAATTTCATAACAATTGGGCAATATCTACTCAAGTTATCGCACGGAAACCAAATGTCCCCAGACAACGACGACGACGACATCGCCATAACATTATACGACCACAAAAATTTTGCGGGTCGTATGATAAAATGGGTAGGGTCGTTTCACACTCTACATAAAGGGCTTTACGCTTTATTTAGCGTAAAACGACCCTACCCATTTTATACCTGTATAAAATGACCAACTATTAAAGTCATTCCTTAAATATTAAATAAAAAACACACAATTTACCCCTGTGAAAATTAAACCCCCTATTTGCAGCAAATATGAAGAAGATTTGCAGCATTAAATACACCTTTATAACAGCATATTCACGGAGTATTACTGCAAATGATGCTGCTTGCAAAGCATATGGCGACATAACATTGTACAGTTATGTCTATGTACCCTACTGGAAAAAGTTGATGGATTTTTTATGCAACACAAGGGCACATGATTTAATTATTTAATTTTCTGGTCAGTTGTAGCTTAACAAATTAGCTTTTACAATTAAATTATTATTAAATACTTACTGAATAAAGCACCAGGTAAATTATTTTTCACAAAATAATTGATTTTTTTACTATTTAAAATTAATAGTTAGTATTTTCAGAGAAAAAACTTACAAGAATTAGATATGGAGAATTCTCAAATAATCCAAATGAAAAGTTCTTCAAACTCAATGATCAATGATATCAGTCTATCACTTGGTGGATAAAAATCAATCATGCATGGAAAATTGATCACCAACATATGACATTTATATGTTAAAAACATTGATAAAAACAAAATTTACAACATATATTTAGGCTAATAATTATTCATGATAAACTATAAAATTATTCCTATCCTTAAAGATATCATTTAATAAAATTTAGCAAATTAAAAATGTTCTTTGAACAAGCCCTAAATGTTATAATATAATTTGATATTAAACTAGAAAATGTGTCTATGAGCCACAGGATGGCCCTCCCGTTCTTGAAATCTCATTCAATGTGTATTACCTGGGATATGGACCTTTACCAAGAAATTGATCAAAAGTGTTCATGTGTAAAATATTGGTCGCTGTGACTTTATTTCTGGTGGGTGCTGCCATGTAACCAAGACTCATCGAGTAGTAAAATATCATTGACCCCTAACATGTATTATTCAAGATATGGACCTTAACCTAGAACTTAACCAAAGTCATTCATGCGTAAAATATATGTCACAGTGACATCATTTCTAGTGGATGGTGTCACCTTACCCAAGACACAACTGGTAAGATAGATGGTTTGGCAATAGAAAATGAAAACCTCAGAGAAAGAATAAGAGCAAAAGACAAACTTATTGATGACTTAGAACAAAGGGTACATGATGCAGACTTTCGATCAATGGATGCACTCAAACAAGCTAACTACAATGAGCAGTACTCGAGAAAGCACAACATTAGAGTATTGAACTACCCTGAGAGCAAGGATGAGAATCTACCAACTGGTTTCATCAATCTCATTAAAGAGGACCTGAATGTGGTTGTGGAGCCAAGTGAGATCATGGCTATTCACAGAATCCCTGGGAAACCTGGATACCAACGTCCAATAATAGTGAAAGTGAGAAATACTGAGGTAAAATCTAGAATCATGAGAGAAAGAAAGAACTTAAAACTGGATGTCAAGTTTCATGATGACATTACAACCAGAAATCTAGGTTTAATGACCAGACTGTCCAACACCAAACAGTTCCATAGTGTATGGTTCTTCAATGACGGAGTATATGCCAAAAAGACAAAAGATGGGAAAAGAATTAGATTTGACATTTTTGACAATATTGATGAAAAATTGAGACATCATTCAACCCAAGATGAGAATTCATAAACTTGTATGTTGTTAACTTTGTAAATGTTAATTAAATTGATTATACTTTGTGTGGTAATAATGTAGAAAGGGAGATAACTCAAACTATTTTTTTTTTAAATTCAAACTTCAATGAATGTATTAACATGAATATTTTGAAATCTAAGTTACATCTTGTTCACTGATGAAAGATTACTTATATAATTTATGACATTGACTGATTTAAATTATTTTTTGAAAAATATTTTGTAAAAACACATGCTTTTGCCATACTGAAATAATTTTGTACAAAATCTTATACAATTGTAAGATGGTGTCATCTTCCAGATTGCATGTGTGTGCAACTGTGTATGTGGTGTATGATGTGGTTTTGCTCATGTTCCTAAGGCTTTTTAGTATTGTTTGTAAATATTCAATATGGAAACTAAAGTAAATATATTGTCTATGAATGTAAGGGGGTTAAGTTCAAGTGTGAAAAAAAGGACTGATGTTTTTTCTTGGATAAAAAGTAAAAACGCTACAATTGCCTGTCTTCAGGAAACACATAGCTCAAGGGAGGATGAAAATATATGGAGTGATGAATGGGAAGGTCAATGTTTTTTTAGTCATCACAGCACTAGAAGTGCAGGTGTTTGTATTTTGTTCCAAAAAGGAATAGATGTGCATGTACACAACAGTATATCTGATCCAAATGGTAGATATATCATTTTGGATCTGACGGTATATAATCACCGTCTATCTTTGGTTAATTTATATGGACCAAACTTAGACGAGCCAATGTTTTTCCATGATATTTTTACTAAAGTTGCAACTGTATCCAACTGCAGTTTACTTTTATGTGGTGATTGGAATACAGTTCAAGACTATGATGTAGATAATTTTAATATTAGGCATCATAGAAATCAAAAGTGCAGAGATAAAATTGATGAATTTAAAAACTCCCTTGAGCTACTAGATCCTTGGAGAATATGTAATCCTGATGTAAGAAAATATACATGGCGACAACCAAATCCACTGAGACAAAGTCGCCTTGACTATTTCCTTGCGACAGAGGATTTGTTCTCACTTATGAAAACAACAGATATAATACCAGGTTATCGAACAGACCATTCTGCTATTCTGTTTTCATTTTCTACTAGTCTTGGTAAAAGGGGTAAGGGGTATTGGAAATTCAATGCCCAGCTTTTGCGAGATGTAGAATATGTTAACTTGATTAAAGAATGTATCAGAAATACTGTTACTGAATATTATTCTTCAGGTGATACTGAAGATTTATTTAATGTTAAATTGAAGTGTGATGATCAGTTGTTCTTTGAAATTGTAAAGATGAAGATCAGAAGCATTTCAATTGATTATAGCATTAAAAAGTCAAAAGCAGAAAAAGAAACTTTTAAGACTTTAGAAAAGGAGATACAGGACCTTGAATATAAGGTTAACTCAGACCCAGATGTAAACTGTTTTGAATCTTTGATTCAAAAGAAAAATGAGTTAGAAAATAGCAGAGATAAAATGATATCTGGTATTCTTCTTCGTTCTCGTGCTAACTGGCATGAGAATGGAGAAAAGTGCACAGAATACTTCTGTAAATTAGAAAAAAAATACTCTGTTAATAAGACAATTTCGGAACTGATTGATGATCAAGGTAATCATCTTTCAGATCAGTCGGATATTTTAGATGAGCAGGCAAAATTTTACTCAAATTTATACCGTTCACATGGAGTTGACAATACAAATCAGTCCTTTTTCGAGCACAATATAAAACTCACAGTTGAGCAGAAAAATCACTGTGAAGGTAATTTAACTTTTGAAGAGTGTTCTCATGCTTTAAAACTCATGTCAAATGGTAAAAGTCCAGGCTCAGATGGTTTTACTGTTGATTTTTACAAATTTTTTTGGAAAGATGTTGGTCCTTTTTTATTTAGATCATTATATTTTGGTTATGAAGCTGGGAATTTGTCGTCTTTTCAATATCAAGGTGTTATCACTTGCATTCCAAAGGATAATAAAGATAGGAGATTTCTTGGCAATTGGAGGCCTATAAGTCTTTTAAATACTGATCTAACAAGAGTTAACACTAAAGTATGTCTCGCCTGTCGGCACCATCAGAAACAATTATTCTTTCTTACTTCCGCTATATTTTGAATTTACATGGATTTTCAGTTTCTGAGATCAAAAGATGTTTATAGAACTTAAACATTGCAAATATATGCAATAAAAAAAATCAAAGTCACTCAACCAAAAAAATCAAGGTCAAGGTCAAAAGATGAGGATGTAACTGTGCTAAGCTACTACTGGGGCATATGCATACCAAGTTTCATCAACCTAGGACCTATAGTTCTTGAGATATGGAGGTGCTCGCAAAACTTTTCCATTGCTATAATATGTATTGAAAATTGTCAAAGTCACTCAACCAAAAAATCAAGGTCAAGGTCAAAAGATGGGGATGCAACGGTGCTAAGCTACTACTGGGGCATATGCATACCAAGTTTCATCAACCTAGGACCTATAGTTCTTGAGATATGGAGGTGCTCACAAAACTTTTTCATAGCTATTATATGTATTGAAAATTGTCAAAGTCACTCAACCAGAAAATCAAGGTCAAGGTCAAAAGATGGGGATGCAACGGTGCTAAGCTACTACTGGGGCATATGCATACCAAGTTTCATCAACCCAGGACCTATAGTTCTTCAGATATGGAGGTGCTCGCAAAACTTTTCCATTGCTATTATATGTATTAAAAATTGTCAAAGTCACTCAACCGGAAAATCAAGGTCAAGGTCAAAAGATGAGGATGCAACTGTGCTAAGCTACTACTGGGGCATATGCATACCAAGTTTCATCAACCCAGGACCTATAGTTCTTGAGATATGGAGGTGCTCATAAAACTTTTCCAAAAAGTTAACGCCGCCGTCGCCGCCGCCGCCGTCGCCGTCGCCGCCGCCGCCGCCGCCGGTAAAGTAACACCTATGTCCCGCTCTGCTTCGCAGGCGAGACAAAAATTGCTTCAGCAGTATTGGCGTATCGAATAAAGACAGTACTTCCTTATATTATATCTGATTCTCAGAAGGGTTTCATGAAAGATAGATTTATAGGAGAAAATACACGGCTTCTCTATGACCTCATGCACTACCTTGAGGAAAAAAACAAACCAGGGTTACTTCTGTTAGTAGATTTTGAGAAAGCGTTTGACTCTATTGAGTGGAGCTTTATTACTAAAGCACTTAAAAGTTTTAATTTTGGTAGTTCTTTTTGTAAGTGGTTTGACATTCTTTATTCAGGAGCTAAAAGTTGTGTTATTAATAATGGCCACTTATCCAATTTTTTCAAACTTGAGAGAGGCTGTAGACAAGGGGATCCTTTGTCTCCCTATCTTTTTATTATTGGAGTTGAACTTTTAGCAAATAAGTTGAAGTCAAACCAGTACATAAAGGGTATTGATATTGATGGTAATGAGACTTTATTAAGTCAATATGCAGATGACACTTTTTTGATGCTAGATGGCACAGAAGTCTCTTTAGAAGAGACCATGAAATGTTTTGATTTATTTTTCAAAGTTTCTGGGTTAAAAGTAAACAAATCCAAGACTGCAGCAGTCTGGATTGGAAGCAAGAAGTTCTCTAATGAGATCTTGTGTCAAAATCTTAACTTAAAATGGTCACACTCAAATTTTAGAGTTCTTGGTCTGGATTTTTCACTAGACTTGAGTAGCATGGTGAATTTGAACTTTTCAAAAAAGATTAAAGATGTATCCAATATATTAAAAAGTTGGGAACATCGCAAATTAACTCTGTTGGGTAAAGTTACAGTAATTAAGACTCTGGTCATCCCAAAACTTGTGCATCTTTTTACAGCATTGCCAAGTGTACCTGAAAACAAGTTGAATGAACTTAATACCATGTTTTTCAGATTTATTTGGAGTGGGAAGGTTGACAAAATTCGTCGAAATACTATTATTGGGAGCTTTGACATGGGTGGATTAAATATGATACACTTGCAATCTTTTATTGCATATTTGAAATGTAGTTGGATTAAGAGATTTTATGATAATTGTGAGGGACCTTGGCAAAAACTTTTTTGTTCTTCTCTTGAATGTTTTGGTGGTGACCGGGTTTTAAAACTGCAACCAGATAAAATGAAAGAAATAGGTAATAAACTAACTAATATGTTTTGGAAAGATGTTTTATTAAGTTTAGCAAATGCAAAACAGGACACAAGGCATTGTATTAAAGAAGTTTTGTCCTTAGATATTCTTAATTTTGTACCATTAGATGAATTTTCATATTATCATAAATGGAAAGATTTTGGAATTTCACAATTGTCTGATATTATAGACCATGAGCGAAAAGATTTTTTTGTTTTTCAAAGGATAAAAGATCAAGTTCATTCTGCTAACTTTTTGAAATACTTCAGCTTACTCTCTAGAATTCCTATTTCTATGAAAAGGTTGATAAAAGCTGAAGCAGGTCATGTAAACATTAACAATATTAGAATTGAAGATCCTCTGATCTGTAATATTTTAAAGGTTAAAAAACCTAAATTTATCTATAGTTTGCTAAGAGATAAAGTTTTTTATGCGCCTACTGATAAGTTTTTGAAGTGGGAAGAACAACTTAATTGTGAAGTGAATGATTGGACAAAATACTTTGCCTTGTTAAAAAAGTGTTGTACATATACTTATTTGAAAACATTTCAATACAAGATTTTACATCATATTCTTCCTACCAACAAATTTTTGTACATGATTCATTTAAAAGATACAAAAATGTGTAGTTTTTGTAAAACAGAAGATGAAACAATACAACATATATTTTATGATTGTTTTATTATTAAATGTTTTTGGGATATTGTGTGTCAGCATTTGAAGATTGTTTATAAAGACTTTAGACTTGATAAGAAAAATGTCATACTTGGATACATCTCCGAAAGTTATTTTTTAAATTTTTTGATAATTATTGTAAAGAACTATATTTACCAATGTAAATTGAAAGAAAAGATTCCTAATATGATTGAGCTTAAGTCAAAGTTAAGATATATTTATCATGTTGAAGAGTATATTTCTCTGAAAAATAATCAGATAGAAAAATTCCAGAATATGTGGGCCCCTATTAATACTATGTTTCCATAATATGTTGTTCTTGCTTTAAATTAACCTACTACATGTAATATTTGCTGTCTAAACATATGTCCTTAAAATATGAGCATTCCTTGTGTGAAAGGGAGAATGAGAGATTGTTAAATATCTATTTATTATATACATTTTTTTGTAAATAAGTTAATAAAAGTCAGCCTGTATATACCCCAATACATCCTGGTCAGGTGATGATGGGGTTATTGTAAAATCCTGACTCGAAAAAGAAATAAAAGATAAAAAAAAAGACACAACTGGTGGTGAAATATCATTGACCCCCAACATCTAGTATCCAAGTTATGGACCTTAACCAAGAACTTAACCGAAGTCGTTCATGCATAAAATATAGGTTACAGTGACCTAATTTCTAGTGGGTGGTGTTGCCATACCCAAGACCCATCTGGTGGTGAAATATCATTGACCCCCAACATCTAGTATCTGAGTAATGGACCTAAACCAAGAACTTAACCAAAGTCATTCATGCGTAAAATATAGGTCACAGTGACCTAATTTCTAGTGGGTGGTGTCACCTTACCTAAGACACATCTAGTAGTGAAATATCATTGACCTCCAACATCTAGTATCTGAGTAATGGACCTTAACCAAGAACTTAACCAAAGTCATTCATGCGTAAAATATAGGACACAGTGACCTAATTTTTAGTGGGTGGTGTCACCTTACCTAAGACACATCTAGTGGTGAAATATCATTGACCCCCAACATCTAGTATCCAAGTTATGAACCTTAACCAAGAACTTAACCGAAGTCGTTCATGCATAAAATATAGGTCACAGTGACCTAATTTCTAGTGGGTGGTGTAGCCCTACCCAAGACCCATCTGGTGGTGAAATATCATTGACCCCCAACATCTAGTATCTGAGTAATTGACCTTAACCAAGAACTTAACCAAAGTGTTACGGACGGACGTACGGACGTATGGACGGACGGACGTACGGACGGACGGACAAGGGTAAAACTATATGTCCGATCCACATACGTGGTCGGGCCATAAAAATGTAATAGCTTGAGAAAAAAATCTAAACAAAAAATTTATGGCATTTATGAATATGAATTGATAAAAAACGAAGAAAAATATAACAATAAAATAAATATTAAACTCATTATTAAGGTCAATGAATAATTAAATAAAAGTTTCCTGTTGCAATAAAACTAATATAAATAATGGATCATCCATCAAGACTGACAACATAAATTATAGAAACTGACAGAAATAAAGAAAACAGTTTTCTTTAAGTCTTAGTGAACTGTTTTTTGTTTTTTTTGCCCAAGATAACAACCACTGTTAGTATTTTTTGTCCATTAGACAACTGCTACAAGTATATGTGTATCCGGGATTCCTTTTCTATAGGCAACTTGTTCATTTTTCACAAGGTATGTCTGCCTGACTACTCGATCATGACAGACAAATGTGCTTATTTGGTTCTTTACATTCTTTATTCGTGCATAAATTGCATTAAAGACTCATAAACCAGGTCCTGTCACCCCTCTTCCTTTAGAAAATATTCAAAATTCTAAGGGATTGATTTACTTATAATCAGTCTAAAAGAACTAACCACTCTCAAACTGCTAATGTATGTTGACCAAACCCTTTTTAAGAAGTAATATGTCCACAGGCCTGCTTTCAATCCTATTCCACAAGTTTTTCAAATTTGTGTGTGACTGTTTCTGTTTACTTAAATATCTTTTTGATGCACAGTAGGCCATGTAGGGCAGTCAGTTAAATGGTGGAAAAAAAACAGAAGAACTGGTGAGTTATCACAGACTTTGGGCAGGTAACTGACAAACCTAATTACGAGCTAATTACATACAGGTGGGTTATCCTGTTTTTTTCTAAAATTACTGACATCATACTCCGTCCAACAACCTGAAGCCCTAATTCGACCAGTGATTTTAAGACCACTTGACCAGCTAACCCAGGCCCCTGCAACAATGCAATAATAATTTAATTTTGTAGCATTTTTACAGGATGATTTCACAAAAGGCTCAGAAATTGACCACCACCATTCAAACACTGTACAAACTGTTTTTATATTTACTTGATGACCAATCAATGTCAACATAGGGATAAAACTATAGATTATATGTTTATAATTCTGATAGTGACCATCATAAAATAATAAATATGTCAGAAATTATTATAGGGGGGCTTAATCTATTGGCTTTGACTCATGGACATTCAAACCTAAATAATCCTCTTATTTGTACTTTAAATCAAAGAGGATTTAGTCCTGTTATACTTACAATTAGTATAAAAGATTACATGTAACTTTCTAAAACCATAATAATTCTAACACCTACATGGTTCAAGTCATGGTATAATGGTTACCTGTATCAGATTGTTTCATTCTTTGAAGTGTATTACATGTACATGAATGACTAGTACATGTTAAAAACAAAATAGTTAATTGACAGCATTTTTATACCCTGCAACAACATAACATGTTCATTATGCATCTTTAAGTACCAAACCTTGAATGGACTGAATGTTTTACTGACTGCACAAGTTGAAACAATACAGGAGTGAATTTACACCTAAGTTAACAGAGTCACTGGAGCATGAAAATGGGGTATGGGTCACATGGCATGGTGACAGTTGCGTAGACCATAACCTCAACTTTCTGTATTCCCAATATCAGATGCCTAGCTATTATACCGTACTTTTCAAGCTATTCATCGTCCACAAAAGTCTTACAAAAAAAATTAGGCAGCTGGGGGAGAGTAATACCTATGTTTCGCCTTGTAGGCGCGACAAAAATAATAGAACTGTGCCACAGAACAATATGTGTATGTTTAATATATATATGCATTGACTGGTGGTTAAATCTGAGTATTAATCATTTTTTCTGCTTTTTGCAGGCTAAGTACCAAATCTAGGACACTGTTTTTATTTGCAACCTACTTAGAGTGGTAACATCTGGGTGTATAAAATGCATGTGAAATGAAAACCCTGTTAAATAAGGTTATCCTAATATAGCTTTGAAGTACAAGCCAAAAAAATATTCGAGTCATCAAGCGAATGATATAGGTTATTCAGTATCAAAGGTTTACAATGTATTAGATGCATCATATTTCATTTTTTCATGTTATTAGTTTACCAATTTTCATGCAAGACAAGAATTAACTAAAACACAAAGAAGATAAAGTGCTTTTTCAAGAAAATGGCTTTGACCTAATCTAAAAGAAGCAGAGGGGTACTATGTTGCACTATTTGGATATTGAAATGTCAAAAGTTGGACACCTGCAGTAAACCCGAAAGGGAACAAAATGAAAAAACAGTCAGCATAAACTAGAAAGTGTGCCTATGAGCCACAAGATGGGTGGTGTCACCTTACCCAAGACACATCTTGTGGTGAAATATCATTGACCCTCAACATCTAGTATCCAAGTTATGGACCTTAACCAAGAACTTAACCAAAGGGAAAAAACTATATGGCCCATCCACATAAGTGGTTGGGCCATGAAAATAAACAGAAACAACTGAATAGCAAACAAGATTGCAAACTACAGTCAAACAACAATTAGCACCATACATGAGAGTGGACTTACCAGTTCCTGTTGTTTACAACTTAACTTTACCACACACCAACATTTCCCAGGCGAAAAGTCATGGTCACTGTCCATGGTCAACCATGGTCGACCATAATTGACCATGGTCTGGTGACCATGATTGACCATGGTTATCTATGGTCGACTGCCTTCCGTTAATTGGCACCATGGTCCTTAACTGTGGATGACCATGTGTGACCATGGTCGACCATGGTTGATGGTCAACCATGGTCAAACATGGTTCTGTTATTTTCAGAAAAAAAAACCAATCCAAATTAACAATATAATTTAATTTTCTAAGGAACAAAATTGATTAATTAATGCAAATTCTGCTTGCAAATTGTAGGTAAATCTATTCCAAAACTTGACTAAACTGAAAAATAATTTAATGTCTACAATTCTTAGTGACTGTTCATTGTTGCCATGATATGTCAACAGTCCTTTCCATTAAAGATTGATATAATTTACACTGATCTTGATTTGACTGTACACTTTGTTCTTTTAGCTCTTTGTTATCTACATGTCGGCTCATATCCTACATGGCAACACCACAGGTTCAAATCTCCATACTATTAGAAATTCCCAATCCATATATATGTGGAACCATTTCTGTAAAATGCTTCAAAAGGTCTCCAATTGACAGGTTTAATGCACAAATATAAGAAATAAGATTACTATATGCCCAAACAAGGTTTTAAATAAAAAGAGAAAGAATTATCTCATTAAGTTATACTACTTGTAAACCCATTTCAAGTTCTCAAGATTTAAAAAATAAATATTATTGGTAAAAGCAAAGGGAGATAATTGTCTACCATGGTCAGACCATGGTCACACCATGATAAACCACAGAATTTATACCATAGTTCTGCCATTCATGATTGACACTGGTAGTTGAAATGTAAGCAAATTTTAATTATTTTATTGTTATGTGCAGCAATCAAGACTTTATTAGGTCTTGTTAAAAATGTCAATAGAACATTAAAACCAAACACTAGTTGGGTAGCTAAAAACAAACATGTAAGTCAATTAGCCTTACATTTGTATGAGTGAAATAAAGTTACCTCAGGTTTGATATTCTATTAAGTCTTAACCATTATAACAAAATATTATATTATTTTATCTAAAAAATGCAATTTAAATTTTTTTATGGACCATGTTAAGTACTTTGTGACCATGAACTACCATGGTCAGCAATGATTGACCATGATTTTGACCATGGTCAACCATATACTGACCATGGTCAAAAACTATGGATCATGGTTGGACATGGTCAGTTTCGATTTTGACCATGGTCAACCATATACTGACCATGGTCAAAAACTATTGATCATGGTTGACCATGGTCAACTGAAACTGACCATGGTCAACCATGATGCAGACTTTTTGACCATGGTCAGTATATGGTTGACCATGGTCAAAATCATGGTCAATCATTGCTGACCATGGTAGTTCGTGGTCAACCATCTTGAACCATGAAATACCATGGTGACCATGGTCAACCATGGTCATCTTTTCGTCTGGGTTGCCATTTAAAGAAAAAGAATTTGTCTCATTGCAAGAGCAATTTCAGAATCTGCTAAATGAACATGATTTAACCAAATCACTCTTACCTACAGCAACAGATGGATACAAGAAATGGGAACAGATATCGTCAGCTATGCTGTTTTGATTTATTTATTTATACATTCTGACCTGGCCTGTTTTGGTTTCAGTGGTTGATCAAGACATCTTTTAAGGGGTCTATTGACAGACCACAGAGGGACCAAAATTAGGCCTGTCATGCTTCAGGGATTTCTTATATTATTTAGTCATCAAACAATTCCCTGCCCCTTCCCCTTAAACCTGGCAGCCACTGAAAACTTGAGATATAGTTTTAAAAATACATACATACCTGGTACTGTACATTATACAAGAATCTTTCCAATAAATTAAACTCAACTGAGAAATATCCAACTATATCAATCAGAATTAACCCCAGAAGTGAGTGTATTAGGTCTAGAGTACCACTTCATACTATCAAACTATCAAACAAATAACGCTTGAGCCTACAACCATTACATCTCAATAACATCTACCAGTATTACTCATCTGTAATATACATCTGACACTGAATGCCACGCTATATTAACCCTTTTCCTGCTTCGTTTGTGATGTTCGAGGACCACTTGAACAAATAAGGAAGACGAGACAAGATATTGGTGGTATTATCCTGGTATTATGAATATCTGTTGACATCGGTCATAAGGGGCTCTTGACCTACATCTTTTATATACTTGTTGGGTACGATTTCTAAAGAGTGTCAAAGCTTTATGTTAATACTTTTTTTTAATCAAAATTGGATGTCTACCACAGTATATATATATATCAGTATCATTTCATGCTTAATAAGCAGTTTAAAATTAACATTTTTACTTAATCTATTTACTTTAATGTTTAAAACAATTTTTTTCCAGATTTTTAGGGTACCATTTATTCAAACTGCAAGTTACATAAAATTATATGGGTATGTTATCTGGTTTACGAAGATTGTCATCAATGGTCATGCACATTTGTACAATAAAATATCGTGATTTGGTCTGGTAAATAAATCTTTCACACATTCGTGCTCTCTGAGACAATTAAATTAATATTCAAAATTGTGCTTTTGTCTAGCCAATAATGTACATTGTACATGTTGCCTGCACGGTATAGTTTTCCCTCATTAGAGATTTCTCAACTTCATACGGTTGCTTTCGTACAACGAAAGGGGAGCGGTTATTGGTCATGCAGTCAAATTGAGATGAAAACAAGCTTATTGTGCACAAGTTTCCCATAGTAAAGCTAGAATTAAAATATATTTTTAGTTTTGAATTGATTTTTCTTTTTATATTTTTCAAAAATGTGTTTTTAAATAGAATATGAACTCAAATTTTTGTTTGGTCTTTAGTTAGTCCAACGAATCGTTCTTTGAAAAGTAACCGTTGAGTAACGGTTGTGTTACGTACCGCAGTGACAAGTGAACCTTTCTCAGGGATTAGCTCTAAGATTACCTTTTTTAAAATTTTAATCCCCCTAGCGGCCAGGTAAAATTTAAAAAATAAAGTTATTACCAAGAACTAATTTGAAGGGGGGATACGATTTTTTTTGTCAGAATTATTTTTGCCCAGTGCGCCAAAAATATTGATAATAATAATATAAATGCTGGATGTCCGTACGTGTGTGTACATGTGGTCCGTAACATTTTTTTTGCATCAGATAAATGTATCATGTATTTGCAGACAGGGATCTCATACATATAATGGTAGAATACATGTACGTTTTCAGGTCTGTCGCCTTCATAGGTTAACCGAGCCAACTTAGATTTTTTTGCACTCGGCAGGGGACCTGTTCAATTAGCAGAAATTCTTCTTTATAATATTTTTTCTTCAACACTCTAACCGTTTAAATCTTTGTCTTTACTTCTGGTTTTCTCAAAATATTTTTCCTACAAACTTAAATTTATAATGAGAAACAATACAACCCCTCCTTTCTCCTTTTCAATATAAAATATTAACTATACATTTTACTCAGATTCAAATGCACCTCAACTTTGTATAGTGTTGGGGAATTCACTTTATCTGTGCACTAAAGCGGTCACAAAGACGAACAAATGTCTATGTCGAGCTTACTGAACTTAGCTCTTCTTCTTTCTAATATAGATAAATTAACGAATTCGTATTCAAAATTTCATTTAACCCTTTACAGTCTTAGTCGGCTCGGAAAACATGAAGTGGGTATAACTCAATGACATTATGCTAAAGCAATTAACCAAATTAAAAATTAATCCTAACACAAGACGCAGAGGATATAAGTTACAAAAAAATGAACAAACAGATAGAGACACACGGATGGACGAAGGACAAGTAATTGGGAATATTTCCTCCTTTTTTAGAAGTGGGAGTATAATAATACTTTTCTATGATAATGATAAATTTCATAGAAGAGTAACTATAGAAAAAATCTAATCGGCTGTTTTTATAGCAGGGCTGTTAAAAAAACCCAAATATTTAGTAAGTCAAAAATTAAATGTAACAATCAATTAACCCTAATGCACATTATTATATCCCCGATTGAAAATGAAGGGGGTATTCTATTGAAGGGGTGTTCGTCTGTCCTTCCATTAAATCTCAGGGTACCCATTTAATATTAACAACTCCTCCTAAACTTTCTAACAGAATTTCATAAAAAATTACACAATCCAACATGACAAACTGAAAATGTTCACTCCTACCTATTTTAATTTGTTATGGGTGGCGGATGGGGGACAGGGAAATCATTTGTGCCAAGCTGCTCACAGGTTTCTAGTTTTAGGTGATTTTTGAGGAGTTGAAGGTGTTTCGAATTTAAATACTATATAATGCTAAAAGACAAGTATAAAAATATCAATAACTGTTAAATCAAAGGGTTTTAAACACATGTAGTTATAGTTTTGAATTTGATTCCCTAATTTGTTTATTTCATGTACATTATTACAATGTTCCATTTTTTGAATTTTAATGAAAAAAAAATATATATATTTAAAATTTTATTGAACTTTGAAGATAGTATTTACAGGTACAAAGGCCATACAGGATAGATACTAGTAGTTTTAATAAAGGTTATAATCGAGTTATCGACATACATGAACATTGGTTCATCAATAATTTCTCCCGAAAACGTGTTACGGTTATGATACGTAGCAACCGTGCCTGATACGTAGCAAGTCGAGAAATCTCTAATAGGAGGACCTACCCTACAAGCATGAAATTGTTTTATATCTGGCTAAATAACGTTACAGTGTCTCATGTTTTTTAAAACATGACTCAAAATCATTACAACTAGAAAATTGTTTCTTTGTACAAAAAATGCCATTATATTCTTAATTTGCTATGGTAATGCTTATTAAATACATTTAAAACTGTTTTAATACTGAATCAGCACTTTTTAAATATACCCCAAGGTACTAAATGGTGCAGTAACGATATACATCATGCACAATAAGAAACAAATCCATTTAATAAATTCTACAAGCATTAATACTTAAATCTTAGCTTTCAGCATTAAATTTAATTGTATAAAGCTTAACGATTCTAAACTTTATTACATTTGTACATTTGAAAGGTCCCTATACTCCAAAAGGCACGAATTAAATACTTTGATATTAACCTACGGTACAACACAATAGACAAGTTATTTCATTTCTTCAATTATGAATCTACTATTACATCTCAAGTCCTCATAAAGGTGTTAGAATTAAAAATTTACTAGATTTAAATGTATAATTACAAGATCAAAGCACAATGGCTAATTTATTTATAGTCAAACTCAAGACTAAGAGCCAGCAGGACCACTTACATGACTTAACACTTATGCAAGAAAATATGAAAGTCACAATTGTCATATCTTTTGCACTCACTTGATAGGTACACAGGCTCTGGTCTATGTTTTCATCAATGATCAATGTTAATCTTTGTTTGTAATGTATGTTTTCTTAGTTGCTGGTAGACAAACTGTCAGATAGTACTTCTAATAGTAATTTTAATTAAAACAAGTGTGGCCACTAAAAGTATGTCTCGCCTGACGGCACCATCACTAAAATCAACTCCCTAAGCTTTCATTTCTTGATATACACACAAAAAGTGTCTGTATACCCAATATCAGATGCCTAGCTATTATACTATTCAAGCAATCCATTGTCCACACAAGTATTACAAAAAGTTTTCTGCCTGAAAAAACCTAAGTTCACAGAGTCACTGGAGCGTAAAATTGGGGTCATGGTCACATGGCATGGTGACAGTTGCGTTGTCCATAACCGCAACTGTCTGTATATCCAATATCAGATGCCTAGCTATTATAATTTTCGGGCAATTCATTGTCCACAAAAGTCTTACAATAAAGTTTTTTGGCCTGAAAAAGACCTAAGTTCACAGAGTCACTAGAGCGTGAAAATGGGGCCAGGGTTACGGGTCATGGTGACAGTTGCATAGACCATAACCTAAACTGTCTGTATACCTAATATCAGATGCCTAGCTATTATACTTTTCTTGTAAATCATTTTCCACGAAAGTCTTACAAAGGGGTCTTTTGGCCTGAAAAAAACCCATCTAAGTTCACAGAGTCGCTGAACCATGAAATTGGGGTCAGGGTCAAACGGCATGGTGCCAGTTGCATAGACCATAACCCCAACTGTCTGTATACCAAATATCAGATGCCTAGCTATTATGCTTTTCTTGTAATTCATTTTCCACAAAAGTCTTACAAAGGGGTCTTTTGGCCTGAAAAAACATCTAAGTTCACAGAGTTGCTGAACCATGAAATTGGGGTCAGGGTCAAACAGCATGGTGCCAGTTGCGTAGACCATAACCCCAACTGTCTGTATACCAAATATCAGATGCCTAGCTATTATACTTTTCTTGTAATTCATTTTCCACAAAAGTCTTACAAAAAAGTTTACGCCGTCGCCGTCGCCGTCGCCGGAAAGTAATACCTATGTCTCGCCTTCAGCGACTAAAGTCGCAGGCGAGACAAAAATAGACTTTGTGATGTTTCAGCCAATTGAAGAGAGCATGGCCATTGGTCAAAATGAAGGATCCTAATGCTTTTCTCATTGCAGATTTTAAATTTAACTCAGCTATCCATGTTTTACAAAACTGTACACAGAATACTTTTATGCTTGTGTAAAATTGTCTTATTAATATGCAGGGAATGTTGTCTACTGCATGGACATGATGAAAAACGAAGTTACTGAGAAAATACAGACATTTAGGGAAAAGATGATCCACTACAAATGTATATGTATTTCATGAAAGTCATGAGACTTAATGTAGAGATTTTTACAGTGATACTGAATGTCCCAATGAGACTGAATGGAAAGAGTACATACATACATTCACAACTTACCAACAGTCTTATTGAAACTTTCTCAATCTAATCTTCTTCTTCACCACTTCTTTTGATGTCACAGTCCGTCAATTAAGATATCCGAGTTTTTTTGAAGAACTAGAGAATTCTGTGAAAATCAATGGTTAGAAATCAATAAACTGGTTTAATAAGACAAGCCAAACTTGTTAGTAGACTGATATTGATTGTCACTGAATATAAATATATTTTATGACTATCAGACGAAAAACAGCAGGTCGTTTAGAGTAAATATTAGAAATGATAAATGCTGATGGTAAATATTGTTTTGCATTGCAATTGATTTTGATACTGAAGCAGCTGATAGGGGGAATTTATGGGTTTCTGATCATGCTGATGCAAATGGCTAATGTGTATAATCTAATTCATAAAGTGCTGACTGGGCATAATTGGAAATCCATTTGAGTAAACAAAAACAACATTTTTACTGATATTTAAAGGCAAGCAATCCCAACTGAGTTTAAAACACATTCACTTCCATTTAGTAAAGGGGTTGATCATCAGGGATTGCTGCAGAATTTTACTAAGAATTCTGTGAAAGAAATCACAAAAGGAAGCCCCATGCTTCATATTTGACCCTTACATTGCAAAACAAAAACATACGACCTATGAAAACAAACAAAAGCTTGCTTGATTAGCACAGAGTCCAAAGCTATTGGAAATGTCTGGACTTTTCGCAATGAAATCTTTTCTAACATTGAATACTTGTATGATCCAGTATCATGATATTCAAAATAACTTGCCATCTCCCCATGCCCTAACCCTGAACCCTAAACTCCTTGGCATGTCCATGTCCCGTCAATGGTATGTCTAATAGATATAATGATTGCAATGACATAGAGATTGCCTTGATTAAACTGTCACTGTATATAAAAGTCATTATATACTAGGTGACTGATCTAAACTGACCCTATGTGTATACATGGCTAAAATAGCCAATATATTATAAGGAAGATAATGAGATGTGGAATAAATGTAGGCGACACAACCTACAATATAAACAACAATTTTGAAAATCCACAATGGAAAACAGCCAGCAGCCTTCAATGTGGCCAGGGCCCAGTTGTCACTGCTTGCTGTTTTTTTAATTGGCCCTGGATATATATTACTAGTCAATGCTGAAGGGTGTTAGCTGTTTACTATTGCAGTTTTATTTTGCATTCCTGTTAATTTGATTTTGTGTCAAGTACCTTTATGCCACTCATCAACTACAGGAAGCTATCTGCATATAAATTTAGGAACATATGTGCCCAAAGACAAGATAGTTTTTTGACATGCATATATATATAATACATGTATGGTCCATTTGATACTGTGCCCCAATTTTTGTTCAGTATGGTCATGGAAGTAAGATATCACTGCCATATGGTGGTAATAAAAGCTTTTAAAACAAGAATATGTCCAAAAAAACTGTCTTGCATAATTTATAAAAACGACTGTAAATTATTTGAGATTCCTTTCATTCCATATGATATACATTTATGCAATACCAATAATCAGGTGCAATATACAGGCAGCGGATTTACTATATCTCTCTATCAAAACTGACATTATGTATAAACCATAACAACATGCTGATTGCAGGTTAATTGCAGATGTGGAATTCTTAGGTAAATAAATAATGGCAGGGTTGCATCTTATACAATTGTAGTATCACCATGATCATATAGAAATAAATTAAACTACAATGTTGCAATATACATAATCATGTTGAATGAGAGATGTTTCCATCAGAGTCTAAGATAAAGAAAAAATTGCTAGGGAAAGGATAAGTTCTAACCCAAAAATTATGAAAAGACTAGGAGGAGGAAGAACCGAGCTTCTTGTAAAAGGCAACAAGGGGGCTTGGAATTTTGACATCACAGAGAGACCAAAGTTTACCCAAGGTGATTGAAATGGACTTGGCCCCATGTGTATCAGTGGTTGTCAGATCATAATGCAGAAAGCCTGACCACTGATCATAGTAGACTAACATGTGTGTATAGTTCCCTTGCTTTATGCACTTACACCCTTTTGTGGACTAGTACTTTCCTGTGTGTACCACATATCATGCCCCTTCCCACCTCTCCCTTTCCAGTGGTTTTCTTTTCCTTTCAGGTCTACTTCTATATTGTATACTCCCTTCAAGCAACTGCAACATTACTACATGTTACTTTTTCAGTCTTAATTTAGACATCAGAAAACTAGTTTATGCAAATGTATCACTGAACAATTTTCTATTCCCAGAGATTAATTTCATGAATATTTGATCCTTCAACAAGATAAGCTAGCCTTACTCACCACCTATATATCACAAGGCATCTTTAACATGATGAAGATTAATATTTTCATGTTGATAACTACTGATACCCTAGTGTCAATTTGTTTTGACCCTCTCAAAACTTGATAGGGTTTGATAAAGTCAAAAGATTATCTTTAATTACACACAGGTGGAAAGCTGAGAATGATAAAATTTATAAATATGAATCATTTGTAGAGATTCTTTCTTGACAGATCATCTTTTTTTCTGATTTTGTAAGTAAATGTTAGTAGGCAGCTGTGGTATTGTAAAGGGGAAAGATTTCACATAAGACTATTTGATAGTTCTGAAAAAATTGCAGTATTTTGCAAAGCTCTCTATTTAGCTTTGGGAAGAATTTTTTTTTGCAAAAGAGACAAAAAGGCTAGCATTAAAGGTACGAGTACACAATTATCACCCTTGGATTTTCGTTGTCCGTTGTCCACGAATATAGTTCTATTAAAAATAGTACCTATGAACAAGTATTGTGTGTGTGTGTTCTATTCACTTTTAGAGGTTGATTTTGGTCTCAAATTGATGTCACAGTAATGAAGAAATTTAATGACATCCTTAAAAATCCAAATTCAATAGGGAAAGGTAGCTCTTTATTGCATAAAAAGGGGGGAGTTTTGCTAATCAGAAGCTCTCAGATTTTATCCCCTCTAGGCCCCAGAATTTTCAACTGTCAATAAAGTTTGGTATCTGAGAAAGGAGAATTTGTTGCATTATTTGTTTGCAATTGTGGTAATGAGAAAGTGCGTTTAAAATTATTTGGTTTGAGCAGGTGCAATTTTTTTAAATTGAAATTCTCTTTTATTGAACAAAGAGGGAAAATTAAATGTGTTCTCGGTCCTGCAACATTAAATGAAAAAATTCCAGTTTTGAAATCTACAATTGAAAACAGTTGCAATATATATATAACTGTTACATGTTACAACTACACTTGACATTTAAAAAAAAACTCCATCAGGCAGAAGAACACAAACTGAAGCAAAATATTACTATAATTGGCCTTGGAAACTTGAAGTCACTTAAAACAAACAATTTTTACCTAAATGAAAATAAAGACACATCACTAACAAAAATCTATCAAAGTGCTATCAGCAATGTAGGAGGGTGTCACAGCCCTTTTGGTACGCGGTATTCCGTGCTTTTTAAAGGGTATTCAGTACGCCAACTTCGCCAAGGTGTGGTATGCGGTACCCAATGTTCCCAATTTTTAGGCTTTTGGTATGTGTACCCTGTGATCTTTAGAGTATTGGGTATTCCAGTCTTTTTAACGGTATTCTGTCCTTTTTTAAACAATATTTGGTATTCTGGGGCAGGGGCTGTGACACCCCCATGTAGACTTTGATACAGTGGATTCCTCTTATTAGCATAATCAATGAAGTTTGTAAATACATGTTTTGATAACTTTTACCAAATACACTTCAAAGACCTTGTTAAGAGAACATACATGTATGATTTTGACATATATCAAGGTGATTTTTGAAAGTTTTATGTCAATTAACAGGAAATTTGTACTTTTTCTCAGATTTTCAATGCAATTAAATGAAATTTTTGACATTAAAAGTATAGGAAAGGGTTTGGTGTTTTAAAAATCATATTCAATAAAGAGGATTATTCTAATAACAGTAAGTGGATCAAGTTGAATCTGGTGTGTCTTTGTCTTATTTCTTCTAGGACATTGAGAGACTGATCATCCCAGTTTGGTAATTTGGCTATAACCTTTATCTTAAAGTATTTGGCAGCTGAAAAACATAGAAAATCTATTGTTGCAAGAAAGAAAGAGAAAGTCAAATTTTTGCTTACCTTTCAAATCAATAATGTTGGTCAAGAAACCCATCCATCAATCATCTAAGGTCAGTTTCTAGGTCATTGACACTGATCAGATCAATACACACTCAATCACACCTTAGCATTATCTGATCTGTCTGTATAAACAATAACAGTATCGTCTTACCTGTAAATGGGGTCGTTGACCTACATGTAGTATCTGACACTATCCATTGACATTTGTCTGGTGTGGCAATTGACCCTATGAGACAGCTAAATAGTTGCAGTCTATCACCAGTCCTAAAAAATAATAATACAGTGTATAAGGGCTGTGTTTTTTTAAATGAATTTTTTTAAACTTACCCATTTATCAATCTTATAAAAACAAGATCTTTATATATTTCCAACCACAGGGACTTGCTACCCTCTACCAATATTTTGTTACCGCACATTTACTCTACAAAATATTGATATAGGGGAGCAAGTCCCTGTGCTTTAACTACATTACATAGTTACATATATGAAGATCTTGTTTTAATAAGATTGCCCATTTTTAAGGATGTAATGCAAGTTGTGTCAAAAACATTTACACGATGGCTTATAATTTAATAAAATGTGATTGTATCTACATATATTACACTGGCACTTATTTCTCCATGTATCAATAAAGGGTCAACCACAAATAAAAGATAGAGCTAGTGCTCCTATTATATATAACCCCCATATCAATAGAAACATTAGTGTCTGTGATATTCTATTCTTTATCTTTTAAAAAGTTACTCCAGTTAAAAAATGGGATGCATGAGACCTCAACTTATCTTTCCCACAGTAAAATAATTTTGTTCTCAACTCTACAAAACTATGTTTTCACTGTGTTTATTTTTTCAATTGCAGCTTGTTTACGCGGGCTGTGTCATCACACTTATATCAAATATATATGTTCTCCCAAGACCCTTATTAGCATCATGGCAACATAATCTTATCTGGTGGTTGAAATGTAAATTTGCTATCTTAAATCCTCTTTGATATAACATTTCTTTTATTTTCAATCAGGGGCACCAGGGAGCAAGGAGAGATGTACATACAATGTATAGAAGAAATAAACATAATTGATACATAACACATAAAATAATTATACAACAGACAACATGGTGATATACCATATACATGTAGCAGGAAATTTTCCCAAGGTTCTAATTTTCCGCTATATTCGCGACCATTACTCTATTGAGTATTTAGAACCTGTGTAAAATAGAATCAATATAAATTTCTATTGAGAACATTATTAAATTGCAAAAATAAATGTCTGTGAATATAACAACTAAATCATTTGGTATGAAATTGCGAAATTCGCACACTGTGAAAATTACCCGCTATATTGTTTTATATTTTATGCTTGAACAACTTTGGTTAAGTTCTTATTTAAGGTTCATTTTTTGAATACTACATGTTAGGGGGCAATGATATTTCATTACCAGATGAGTCTTGGTAACACGGCATCATCTACTAGAAATTACGTCACTGCAACCTTTATTGTATGCATGAACACTTGATTAATTTCTTGGTTAAGGTACATACATGTTTTTCATGTACATGTAATACACATTCAGGGTTAATAGTATTTCGAGTCCTGTGGCTCACAGACAAATTTTCTAGTTTTTAATATAAGATAAGATAAGATAAGATTGTTTATTCCAATTAAGGTCCCTCAAGGGGCATAATAATTTAATACAATGATTTTACAATATACACGTATGATGGACTTTCTTGAAAATACAATATGAAAATTATCAAATGGAACTTAAATACAAATTGTTAATCACTGTACACTCAAAAGCCCTGAGTACTTGTCAACTCTACTTACAGTAATCTTTTATAATAAATACAACCAGTCCAATCTAACTATGGACCTTCGATTGTAGTGTAAAGTGAAGTGTGCAAACACAACAATGAAAATTAACTTCTGACCATGTTACATATTATTGTTTTTGTTAATGAATAAAATACAAATGTAGCTTTATAGCTACATGAAGTTCACATTCCAAGAACAATAACTCAATTTCACTAAACAAAATACTATAATAGACAAATATGATTTTTTATTTTTTTTTACAGTTTAATAACAGTCATGAGAGTTGTTGGCTTTGGCACTCTTTGCAAAGCATATTGAATGGAAACCTGCAGTCAGATTAAAACATTAAAGACAAACTTCAGTTAAAGCCTCTATCCTGCAATGTCCTAAAACACTGTGGGAAATTAGTGGTAGCCTGATAGCCCGTGGCTATGAAAAAATCATCTACATGTATAAATACAAAAGTCTAGAAAGGTTAAGATTGACTGACATGATGAAAGAATGAACAAGAGGCTCCCAGGAGCCTGAATCGCTCACCTGAACTACACAGATACATATACTTTGTAGATAGTATTGTGCTTAACCATATGCAATTTAAATTTCTGAAATAACTTGGTTAGTTTTCAAGTTATTGGGCTTAATAAGTGCAAAATTTAGCAAAAATTAGAAAAAAGGGCAACAACTCCCACATCAGCAGTCAGATCTTTTCCGAAATTTCAGGACAGGTACTTAATATGCTGATCACTTTTGATTCTTGCACAATTTTGATATCTGAAACCATTTTTGAGTTATTAGCAAAAAAAATGAAATTTACCCCCTATGTTCTATTTTTAGCCACGGCAGCCATGTTTTTTACGAAACAAAAATATGAACAATAGTGCTGTAGCATATAATATATAAGCTATCAAACAAGTGTGCCATGTTAAGATGCAGTTGGTCTTACGGTGTCAGACAAGTTAATCTTTCAAATTAAGGGAAAAGTAATGAAAAATGGTAAATTTTGTTGTTTTAAGGACAATAACTCCTAATAGAAATGGTCATACAGCTTTGACCTAAATACATGCAATGTTATTGGGCTTAATAAGTCCAGAAGGGCGCTTCACACGCAGTGAAATTTTGCATTGTATATTTATTGAAATCATTTCAATGTGTGGATCGTGTCTTTCTGGCACATGTTCCATATTCTTTTGTATTTAATAGATATTGATGTGCTTGATCATATGCAATTTAAATTTTTGAAATATCTTGTATAGTTTTCAAGATATATGGCTAAATAAAAGAAAAAAATTGAAAAAATCCAAAAAAAGTGCAAAAACTCCTACATCAATTGTTGGATCTTCTTGAAACTTTCAGAGCAGATAGATCTAGAGATGTGATCACTTTTGTCTCCATCAGAATTTTAATATTTGTAACCATTTTTGAGTTATTAGCAAAAAGCAAAAAACTGCAATTTACCCCTATGTTCTATTTTTAGTCATGGCGGCCATATTTTTTGACGAATCAAAAATCTGAACGATTCACTTGTAGCATTTATGCTATTAAACAGTACTGTGCAAAGTTTGGTTGAAGTTGGATGTATGGTGTCAGACAAGTTAATCTTTGAAATTCAGACAAGTTAATCTTTGAAATTCAGGGAATAAGTAATGAAAAATGGTAAATTTTGACACTTTAAGGGCCATAACTCCTAAAAGAAATGGTTCCACAGCTTTGACCTAATTATATGAAATGTAGATCTTAATGTGCAATTTGAATTTTTAAAATATCTTGTATAGTTTTTAAGATATAGGGCTAAATAAGTGCAAAATTTTGAAAAAATCCAGAAAAAGGGCAATAACTCCTACATCGGTTGTTGGATCTTCTTGAAAATTTCAGGGCAGGTAGATCTTGAGATGCTGATCACTTTTGTCCTGCCAGAATTTTTATATCTGTCACCGTTTTTGAGTTATTTGCAAAAAACTGTATTTGACCCCCTGTTCTATTTTTAGTATCAGCAGCCATGTTTTTTGACGTATCAAAAATCCCAACGCAAACTTTTTGCACAATACCCTAAGGAACAACCATATTAAGTTTGGCTGCATTTGGCCAAGCAGTTTTAGAGAACAAGATGTTTGAAAAGAGCTAACGGACAACGGATGATGGACGACGGACAACGGAGGCAAAGTGATGGCAATAGCTCACATGACCCTTTGGGTCAGGTGAGCTAAAAACTATTGGCAGAACATAAACACAACTGTTTGATTTACACACAATATTTTCAAAACTTTGGACAGTCTACGAAATTAGCACTGGCACGCTTGCCACTGGCCAGTAAAAATCTTTTGGGGCAAGTAAGGATATTTATATTGGATAATCATGAATAAATCAAATACAGAAAATCAAGGATTCAGGCAAGTGAATCTCAAACCCTAATTTCCTAGGCTGTAAAAAGTGTTATGAAACATTAAAAGACAGCCAACAATTGTTTTTGGTCATATTTGAAAGGTAAGGGGTTGCAGAAAACTATGTACATTGTAACTTAAAATGTCTATATAAATGAAATAAAGTTAATTTACTTCATGTGAAATTGTGAATTAAGGATTACAAAAACGGGAACTTTTTTTCTTTTTGAAGCTCTCAGTCCAGACTGACTTAGGGCCTTATATATGTACATATACTGATATAGGGTACATGTAGTTGTCTTTTGTCAAAAGTTGAATATATGCAAAAAAATTTGTAACAGAGTCTGTTCTGAAATTCAAAAATGATGTCAAAACTTAAATATACATAAAGGTAACAATAAATTATGTCACTTTATGAATACATCATTTTTGAGTTCATTGCTTTTCTGGAAAAATTCCTCAGTTATACAGAAATTATCAAGTGACTTACCAGTTTGCGAGCCACTGGTTTGCTGCCCTGTAAACTTATGCAAAGTGTTTGTGAGATTAATTTTGAAAACAATCATATCTCCATTAACATGACAGTCTACGAATTTAGCCACAAGTCTGACAGCCCTGGCCAGTAAAATAGCTTTCGGACCAGTAAAATTTCTTTAAAATATGGAATAACAGGCCAATTATATTTATAGAAAAATTCTAATAATAATAATTTTTGGGCTTGTGCTTCAAAAAGTGAACCGTGAAGACTGACATGATCAACAGTTAACACTTCAAGTAAATGGAAATATATTCTTACATTTTGTACATAGGGTTGCTCCCCTTTGTACATTAATTAGTAGGTTTAATAGCCAGCATTTACTGTTGAGCTAGGAAGGTACTTCTTTAGATCAGTGGTAGAGCGTCTGACTACAAACCTTGATGTCCCGGGTTCAAGTCCTGGTCAGGACAAGTTGATTTTGTGAAGTAATTCATGCTCTCCTGTTACATTGGCGCCCATCAATTATAAAACAAAGATTCCTTGCCAGGGTTAATGTTGTGTTGTGTTAAGATTCATACACTTTGTACATTGAGGTATGATGACTCTTATGGAGGGGGGAGTGTTACAGGGTTGCTCCCCTTCGTACATTAATTAGTAGGTTTAATAGCCAGCATTTTACTGTTGAGCTAGGGAAGTACTTCTTCACCTCAGTGGTAGAGCGTCTGACTATCAACCTTGAGGTCTCGAGTTCAAGTTGCGGTCAGGACATATCAATTTTGTGAAGTAATTCATGCTTGATGGTAACACATACATTTATATTCGTTTTGGGAGAACAATTAATCACCAAATCATTGGTATCCCTATGGGAACTAATTGTGCCCCACTTATTGCTGACCTTTTCTTGTATTGTTATGAATCCCAATTGATGGCAAAGCTTCAAAAAGACCCCAACAGACAACATCTCATTGATATTTAGACGACATTCTTTCACTAAACAATCCCACATTTTCTAATTTTATTACGGAAATTTATCCCAAGGAATTAACTTTGAATAAATCTAACCTTACTGGTGATAGATGCCCATTTTTAGATCTAGATTTAAGTATAATCAATGGAAAATTACACACTAAAATATATGATAAACGGGATGACTTTTCATTTCCTATTGTGAATTTTCCTTTTCTAGAGGGAGATGTACCACTTGCTCCGTCTTACCGAGTATATATTTCACAGTTGGTAAGCTATGCTCGGATCTGCAGTGGTGTGTCTGATTTTAATGATAAAAACCGGTGTATTACAAAAAAATTACTAAAACAAGGATATCGTTACCACAAATTAGTGAAGTCGTTCACTAAGTTTCATCATAAATATCTATACCTTATTGGAAAATTTAACTGTACACTTTTGATTGTAAAGGGAATATCCCATCCAGAATTCTACAGTAATGTTGTTTATAGAGCAAATAAATTCAAAAACAATCCCTTGGGAATGCAAAATTGGCTTAAAACTTTATTAAATAAAGGTTATGAAATGGATATTTTAGTAAAATCTTTGAATTTAGTCTTCTTTAGTAAAAATATTGATAATTTGATACTTACTTTAAAATGTCAATTGCCTTTTTATACTTATGTCATTTTTGAGCATTACAGCGGTCAAGTGTGTTGGTTTTGTGTGATGATGCATCATCAAATCAAGTGTTTGACGTGTTGTGTCGGATTTAAAATCGACATACTTGATTTTTTTACATCAGTCGATGGATGCTTCTTAGCTAGCTGTCAGTAACTTCGAGTGTTCTCAAGAGAGTATCTTTACGTCCCGTTAATTACTTGTTGTCCTTTTGTCTCAGATACTCTCTTGTTGAATTAAACTTCTATCGATTTGATTTTTACTGTGTGTTAGTTTGTGCTTTGTTATTGATTACCATTAGGGGGAAGGTTGGCGCCAAAAAACTAGTTTAACCCCGCCACATTTTAATTACCTGTCCTAAGCCAGGAATCTTTATCAAAGCTTATGTCTGTATTTAGTTGAATTTATGTTAATTGTTTTTTCTCAAGAAAAGGGTCTTTCAATGCACTTTGGGATTGGGCTTGAATCATATGTATTTTATTTTCAATCCAGGGGCCAATTGAAAAACAGCGAGCAGCGACCGCTCGTCACATTGAAGGTTGCTGGCTGTTTTCCATTGTGGATATTTAAAATATACGTTTAAAATGTAGGTTGTGTCGCATACACTTATTCCACATCTCATTTTCTTCTACATGTGTACAAATATTGTTAGAATCAAAGATTGCATCATTAATACACAACATATCAATATTTAATTTTATCTAATATTCATTGATGTAGCGTAAGTCATTAGTCCCAGAAAAATTGTAATAAAAAAACTATCTCAGAGTTCACAAGCCATTCCGTGCTATCTCCAACCTGCATCAATTTGGTACATTGCTGGAAATAAATATTTACTTTAATTTTACAAATTCCCATTGAAAATTTAAGATACATTAAAAATGGTACCCAAAATAACAAAATATCAAAATGACTCAAATTCAAAATTCCTGACCTATCACTATTGCCAATAGTATTGGTAATCAGACCCTTTCAGGCCATGGGTCTTTGGGTATATCAAAGCTAAAATTTGCTTTGCACATTTAGCCTACATATATTGTGTGTCAAATATTTGAAATGGTCTCACCTTTTAACCTAAAATTTATATTTAGAAAATCTGTTTCTTTCTTTTCAGAGGGGACGAAAATTGAAGGGGACAGAAGCAGGCTTCACGTTTGGTCGAGCCTAAGATACATATATGTAATTCACACCCGTCATGCCCGTAGCCGTACTTTGAAAACAAAAAATATAAGAGGACAATCTAACTAAAAGGGACGAGGCATTTTTTCGTTTTTGTAAAAGTGTACAAGAAAATAAGAAAAATAAAAAGAACTGACTCCTATTTTTATTTATAGTCACTCCATATAATATGTGAGTACACTGATCATATATGTTTGTATTTGTAAATGCCCCTTGTGGGCCCATAATTGGCTAATAAAATTTGTATTTGTATTTGTATTTGTATTGTATTATAACAGAAATCTTTACTCGGAATGTGTTTTTTTTTCTTTTAACCTTTGCTGCCAAAGTAATATTTTTTCATAAAGTTAACATTCAAATTTTTTTTTCAGGACAAAACGTTGTGGTCTCTCGAATTGAATAGATAGTCCCATATAGACTGTTCGAAATGGTAAATGCTTATAAGTTTCATGTATCCGCGGAAAAAAGATGCGTTGCATACCTTGGGTCATAAGCTGAGAAAATGAAAACTCGTACGTTTAATTTTCTCAGGTCATAATGTTTGTGTCGGGGTTTGTGTACCGGCGACCGGAGAGGATCCTATATAACAGGTTCAGAAGAATAAAGATTAAAATGATTTCATTGATCAATTCAGGCATTTGAGCTGACAAAAAGACAAATAATGTAATACATATATACAATTTCACTACAAAGATCAAATAAATTCACAACAAAGTAACAAAGAAAGGTGAAAAAAGGTCACACAAAGGGAATGGATATTTGTACAGCTCATTCCGGTACAGTTAAAATGAACTGAGAAAATTAAAACTAAGTTCAATTATCTCAGATTCCCATTTTGTACCATTTAACATTAATCTCCGATAAAGAATCCGTAAAGCTCAACTTAATAAATGCATCATGATCAAACGCTAATAAAGAGAGATTTTGGAGTTATCGTACAATACATTAAACATCTTTTCTTCCATTTTTTTCAACACTGTTTAAACTTTCACATTACTATATATCACAAAAGTCATGTGGAAATTAAGCTGAAAGGGTGTTGTTATGTATTGAATATATATTTAAACAATGCAAAGGCACTTGGAACGTGGACTTCGTATAAATCATGTTATTTTTTTCTTATCTAAGGATCGACCATTTTACTTGAATGATGAGGGTTGGATTTCTCCTTAAAGGCATGTTAAATCTGATTTTTTTAGAAAAGGCAGCAGAAGTTAAAAAATAAAATATCCCGAAGATCGGTCTCGAAATCGTTCCCAAAAGACCTAACCATAAGGTCACACAAAGGGGCAAATATTTTACAACTCTTAGAATTATTTTCCTAAATGCAACGTAACAACATGTCCCTGTATGCGATAAGTGGAATCCAAGGACTGAAAAGTTAAAAAAAAATACCCTTTTCCGTTCTTTGATCGAAAATTTATGAAATCACTAAAGTGCCCCTCTTAGTTCAGTCAAAGGTCCCCATTTTACAAAATGTATAGAACTGTTACTATATGATGCATGAAACCGATATCTTTAATTAATTAATAGTCAAAAATTCATCGAACACGCTCGGAATTATTTCTTAATTTTCAGAAAGCATTTTGCGTGTCCCTGTCATCTTTGTGATTATTTCATCAGTGTATGGTCGCTCGTTGTTGTATTTGAATCTTATGTACTTAGGCCATTGCAAGACGGTTAGCAGCGACCTCTGGTCATGTTGAAGACTGCTGTCTGTTTTCCATTGTGATTTTTTTTAATTGCCGTTCTTCATGTGCGTTTATTCCACATTTCATTATCGTCAACGCAATTTACAATTTTTTTTCCATAATTGTCATCTTATAGCACCAACTGACTCTAACAGGTGTTTAAAAATAAAAATAAAAATATATGAATAAGTAGAATCATTTCCGATTTGGGTTGTACTAGTCCATATATAATTGTTTCAATTCTTAGTTCATATGGGAAAATTTATGAGGATATTCAAATGACATGCGTATGTATCAAAATGATAAAAGAGTTTTAGACCATTGGTTCACTGAGATTACAATTTGCGAATTGCTTTAAAAAGACAAATAATTATATTCTTTTTAAAATATCGTTTGGACCCAACTGCGTTCAACTCTTTCGAAAGAATCCGGGCACTACAGGTTAAATCGTCATTTATTAATTTCTATATACTAGTTGGGCCTGGTTCTAATTAAGTACACTTATTCTTCTTAAGCTCGATAGAGCCACAAGAAGTCAGTAAGGTAGTTGTTGGTTTCACCTATTTTAAGACACATGAGCTCAAAGGTTCAGCTACATGACTAGCTATTTTATGACAATAAAAAATAAGAACTTGCTGTGGAAATCGCCAACATCGAATCGAAACAGAAAAACAGACACGGGAAACTTAATCCAGATCACAGTGACGGTGGCGGAATCGAAACATGAAAAATTGTTATTATTACACACCGTATTTTACAAACAAAAGTGAAAAAAAAAAGAAATACCAGTAGTATGTTTTTTTTTATGAAATGAAAACCTTACTACCCTGTAAACCCAAGTTTTTGTAACAGCCACGAAAACGTAGCCTGTGTCTAAAATATAAACTGTTGTATATATTTGCATATCCAATTATTGGTATTTTGATTTAGAATGTATAGTATGGGTCCGGTATCGCAAACTACGAATTGAGGCACTTCATATATCTACAGAACCTATTATTTACCGACTAAATAACAACAACAAAAACAACAAAAAAATCAAAAGCCTTTCTTTTTACATTGCTCAAACTGAATTTGAGTTGGGATGGGTATGGGGGCTATGGTTGAATTTGGAAAAAAATGCAGAATGTAAAAAAAAAGATATGGAAATAAAAAAAGCAGGACCGTGCTTTGAATAAGAGAAAAAAAAACAGGATGTTGTTTTTGAAAAAAAAACTAATTTCTAAACCAAAATTTGCTTAGCGCGCAAAAATATCGCTACTGTTTTTCCGAAGATAAAAAGGTAGGATGAAATAAATATCCATCCCCATTCAAATTAAATTGACGCTCTCTATTAATAATACTAGCATAACAAATTTTAAGTAGTTATGAAATGAATTTGCTTCACTTTCATAAAGTTTGGATGCTTTTAAAATTACTGATCAAACGCAAAATAGTTGCATTATGTGTACAATGACTGACCCAAAACAGACTAAACTTAAAAACTTGTTAAATGACTATCCCATCGCAATTTAAGTTGAATCAGTTGTAAGGCGTTTGACCTAGTGCATGTTACGTTGAAACAACTGTAAAAGGACTGTTCCAACGCAACATAAATTGAATTAGTTAAATGTTTGACCCAACGCGCTTTAAGTTGGGACAACTGTAAAAGGACTGAACTAACTTATATTGAGTTGAATTAGTTGTGAAACGACTGACACAACTGAAAAAGCGTTGGATCAGTCATTGTTTGCAGATGTTCGATGCAGTAAATAGAGACTGCTGTCTCAACCCTATCAAATTCAAACAGTCTTTTTGACAGTACTTAACGGTTATTATTTTAAAATTATCAGTTGCATAACGCCTGACTGTGGTACAGATTCAAACAGTCATTTTGACAATCTTTACAGTAATTATCTTAAAATTATCAGTTACATAACGCCCGACTATGGTACATGTGTAGATTCAACTTAACAGTCATTTTGACAATCTGTACGGTTATTATCTTAAAATTATCAGTTGCATAACGCCTGACTGGTACAGACAGCTGTTTATGTTACCATTAGTGATATTGAGCAAGCAAAAGCTTGAAGTTAAAAAGGGTAAATTGAGACTTCAGAAAGGATCGTTCCTCTATACCAAAAATTTTGTTTCCTTTGATCACCTCAATATCTCTATTATGGCTCACAACTGTGGTATGTTTTTTGTTACTAGAACTACAGGGCCCTTAAATCGCAATGGAAGAGGGAGGTTTGGTGCCATAAAACCTGGTTCCATCCACTACTAGTATTTCTTTTGAGATGCCTGTACCATGTCAGGACCATTGCGATCTTCAATTTCTCAGTATGTCCTGTCTTGTTTTGTCTTCCTCTCTGACATTTAATATGGATCTTCCTTATGAAAACCTTTATTTGATATACATGGTAATTGACATATCGTGGGATCTACACCACTGGGTCACCTATGCCAAGCTGCAAACATGTCTTATCCCGAACTCCTGAAAAAATAAGTGGTGATATTATTCGTGTAGTAATCTCAAAATTGAAGACTGTTTCTTCTTAACTTAAAAGAGACATTTGTATCTGATGTAACTATGATTTCATGTCCGGGGGTGATGAAGTGCCAGGTAGTATCAAGTATGGAACTCACTTTTATCAAACAGATGACCGTTATGTTAGGTTTAGAATTCACATTTTTTTAAAAAGTTATATTTGTTTTTAAACTCACTTTAATGAAACAAATCCTGCTAGTTTTCTATTCACTTATATCGAGCAAATGATGTAAGTTTTTGAAATCGTTTTTATCGGATAAGTTGCTTCAAGTCTTGAATTGACTATGACAATGTTGACCGAACAAGTTGTATTAGTTTTCAAACTTACTTTTAACAAACATGTTCTGTTAGTTTTAATTATACCCCCGATTCGAAGAAGATGGAAGTATATGTATAATGGTTTACCTCTGTCCGTCCGTCCGTCCGCAACATAACTTTCGTAACAGTTTTCTCAGCAACTACATATCACAGTGACTTGAAATGTGGTATAGGAGTTCAGTATGAGGTCTTTCATCACAAGTACCAAATAAGGACTGTCGGATATCGACTTCCGGTTTACTGACTTAGTCAATTGTTGAAAATTTTCTTGAAATTTAGTAAATGAGTTCAGTATGAGGTCCTTTATTGCGAGTATTGAAATTAGGTGTGTATAATAGCTACTTCCTGTTTACCAACATAGTTCATTTCGGGGGTAGCGGGGGTATACTGAGTGAGCAGTAGCTCACAGATTCCTTGTTTTATCTCAATTTCATCAAACAAGTTGCGTTAGTTTTGACCTCTTTTTTATCAAACTAGTTGTATTTGGTCTTGCATTTATTTTAAATATACACGTTGTTGCAGGAAACCCCAGATTAATAAACTTTGATACTGATCACATTTTCACATCATAAAACAAATACACACCTGGGACTAGGAAAAAAATCAAATCGATTTATTTCCGATTTTACTTATAGGGGGGTAAAAGTCCACTTGTTTTTTGTTTGACTTTAAAATGTTTAGGGTTTTTCTAAATATCAAACGACATGCGTACGTAGAAGAATTTTTGACGAATACAAAGGGAACATGTGTTTTACCTAAAGCGAATGGAAATTAGTGGCAGAGCGTCATAGTTTGAACTTTAGTACCCGAGTATATATAGGTTCAGTAAGAGGATAAAACGCCATTTATGAATAAGGGTTGGCATAAATGGTTTTTTGTCCTTGTTGAAGAAACAGGCAAAGGTTAGTAATGTTGACTGTAGATAAAACTTTTCAAAACTTTTTCAAACAGGCAAAAACGAAAAGAAAACATAAGGGCATTCGAATCTTGAAAATTATTCGTTTTTAAATCCTTTTTTGGTATTTGTATTTTGAAATCACTGGGTCGATAAACGCTGCTGGTGGACCAGATGTCACCAAAGAGTAATCACAAGCCTGGTCGTCGGACTTGTCTGATACGAATTTACCAATAAATTTCTAATTTATTTTGTCATTGAAATTTCAAATTGTTGAAATCAAAATTGTTGAAAACACCAGGTTTCTTTCCTTGTACCGCACTTTGTCGATATTCTCGGTGCTTGATTTGGTTTCCCTATTTGAACCGTTTGTCTATAGGAACTTTTTATTTAATAATTTTGGTTATGACATTCCAAAATTTCTATTCAAATGCTGATGATGAGAGGTTACTACTTAAAATATCGATATACAACATAACCAAATTTATTTTACCGTTTTCATACCCGTTTTGGTATTTGTATTTTGAAGTGAAAAAGAATTATGTATTTATGAAATTTAGGAAGCATTATTTAACAGCATAATGAAAACGCGAAAGATGGTATAAGTTACCACATTTATGTATCTTCATCTTTTGCGTTTGCTGCTTTTTTTAAACAAGAACAAGGTGAATATTACTTTCAAAATACAATTAAAAAAAAACGGGTATAAAACGGTTAATTTGGTTAATATGCTATATATCGATATTTCAAGGAGTTACCTCAGACTGACACTGTCCTCTCACAAGCAGCATTTGAATCTAAACACTGGGAGATCAAAAACCAAAAAATATTGAACAAAAAGTACTCATAACCAAAAGTTCGAACAGGAAAGCCAAATCCTGAATGATAACTTAATACCATAAATGATTACTTAGTACTAAATAATAACAAAACTGTAAGTCATTTTGCAAATCGTAAAGCAAAACTTGGATATTAACGTTGCAGTTAACGACAATTAAGTGATTTACAAAGTGTGAAATCTGGACCAATCGGCCAACCAGGTTCAATTATGTATTAATCCCGACTTCTCTCGAAAATAAGTGCTTATCATCTCGCATTCACGGAGTTAAAAAAACGTTCTCCCTCTCTGTCTGATGTAGTTGTATTTTTTTACTTTGTAACAAGTATTTTTTGTAATTTTATTTACTAAATTATACTTAACATCATTTCAGGCAACAATGAAGTGCACCTTTGTTCATTTGTTCGCAACAATTACGATTCTTATTGTCAATGAATCAGAAGGAACAGCTCCATGTAAATTTCTCCCTACATGCAAATGCAGAGTTGTGGAAAATGACTTATTACGAGTCAATTGCAGGTCCAGACAACTAAGAAGCATTCCTAAACTTCCAGAAAACGTCTTGTCAATTGATTTGAGTGGAAACAGAATAAAAGAGATAAGTCCTTACCATTTCCAAAACAACAGTTTACTGACTGCAATAATCCTCTCAAACAACGAAATCAAAACTATTGAAACCGACTCGTTCGTAGGTTTGAAACAACTTAAGCGACTTCATATGGAGAAGAACTATGTCAGAGAGTTAGAACAAAGGTCGTTCATGCACCTAGAGAAATTGCAGATTTTAAATTTACAACGAAACAATTTTACACTTTCACTGATAAACGTTTCAATTTCGTCTTCAGTTTCAAATCTTAGTATTGATTTCAATAAGGACACGTTCTTGCATTTTAACTTTCTTCACGGAGAAAACTTACAAAAACTGGATGTTTCAGGAAAAACTGGACACTGTTATTTGCATCGTCTTACAAATGACACTTTTGAGACGGTCCCTAATTTAAGATTTTTGGACATATCATACTGCAAGATCAGCTATGTCGAAAAGGGAACTTTTAGATTTATGAAGTATCTATCAGAGCTCGACTTGTCTTATAACGTATGTCTGAAATTTTCAGGTGCCAAACCTGTCATTGACGACCTTCCATGGACATCAATCAAAATACTAAGGATAAGTAAAATACATTCAACTTTTGAGATGAATACACTCCTGCCTAAATCCATCGTTGAGGGTTTAACGAACACTAGCCTCGAAGAATTGCATGCGGATAGCAATCGAATACAGAGAATAGAGGCAGGAACAATCTTGAAGCTGCCACATACTCTTCGATTTGTTTCCATGAAGGATAACCAGTTCTCTTACGGACAGTACATGTTTGAGCTCTTCTTACTCTCTGCAGAACGAATTGATATTTCATATCTATTCAAATCACATTCAATATACCGCCCAGAAGAAAAATGCCAAAATAAATCTGATACTTGTAACTTTGATTCAAACGCCATCTCATCTGAGTCAAACGAGGAAAAAGATAACTTTAGCCTTGACAAAATGGCTGTTAAGGCAAACAATGTGCCTATTTCGCGCAAATTAAAGTGGGTGAAGTATAGCGATTCTCATTTTCAGTACACTATTAGGTCGTTTACGTTGTCTGAAAACAATATTGAGTATCTTGATGGTAGTTATAACATTTTCTTTTCATGGATTGGACCGATTCTGAACCTTGATAAGCTGAAATATCTAGATTTGTCTAATAACTTTTGCTCTAACATTTCAGACATATTCTTCAGTGGAGCTCCGAATATCGAACATCTTTATGTTCAGCACAATTTACTTGGTTTCAATATTCCAAGCGATATCGACGGGAAAATATTCGGTTATCTTTCAAAACTTCTGATAATAAATCTTTCTGACAATCGTATACCGTTTTTTCAAGCAAAGTTTTTCCGCGCACACGTTTCGTTAAGGCACTTACTTTTATCCAACAATATGCTGAATGATCTGGATTTTGAAATTGCTCATATGGAAAATTTGACGTACATTGATCTGTCTAACAATACAATTACACATTTGGGCACAAAAGCACGTGGCGAACTGCAGTCATTAGCTGACAGAAAAGATGCATCGGAAAATATCACCGTCAATTTACGCGGGAATCCGATCATATGTTCCTGTGATACAATTAAGTTCGTTCATTGGATGGCTCAAACTGAAGTCCTCTTTGAACATCCATCAAAAATGAAATGTTTACTGCATACAGGAGAAATCATGACATTTGAACATCCGATTCGAATTTATCAGGCACTTCAAGTGAAATGTGGTTCTTATTTAATCTTTACCGTGATTTTAACTATTTCGATCTGTCTATTTCTGGTTTGTATAATATGTGGATTGGTTTACCGGTATCGGTGGAAATTGCGATACATGTACTTCATGACAAAATCTAAATTCAATATGTCTGCAAAAGAAAACGAAGCAGACGACAATTTCCAATACGATGCATTTGTGTCGTATGCTGATTCCGATCGTCATTTTGTTCATGAGAAGTTCCTGAAAATGCTAGAGACTGACACAGATATCAAATTGTGCCTTCATAAGCGAGATTTCATGCCAGGCCGAGCCATTGCAGAAAATATTACGACAGCCATCCACAACAGCCGCAATGTCATCGTCATAATGACGAGAAGCTATCTTGAATCATACTGGTGCATGTATGAATATCATATGGCCAAGACTGAGAGCGTTTATTCCAGAAACAAGCAAAACATTTTGTTTCTCGTGTTCTTGGAACAGATTCCGTCCAAAGAATTACCACTTATAATTTTAGAACAAGTTCAAAATCAGTCATATATCGAGTATCCAAATGACGAGTACGGCGATGTTGTATTCTGGCAGAAAATGAGAGATATTTTAAGACATGCCAGAGGTCGTAATGATCCAGAGTAACATAAAAATATGTCATCGTCAGTATGAATCTTTTACTATTTTTGTTATATTCTTAAAGTATTTTAATGTGTATATTCCTTTAAACTTTTAATGCTTATATTCATTTTAACATTTATTGTTTATATTTATTGAAGCTTTTTATTGTATATATTCATTAAATCATTTTATAGGATATTTTAATTAAAGTTTTTTTATTGTCCTTTTTAAACCGTCAAGACCTGTTTACTTGAATTCATATATTCTAAATTTGTGTTACTAGTATATATTGTTAAACTTGGGAGTTTCGTATCACTTCATTGTAGGAGTGAGCGGGTTGGTGTTTTGCGCCCCGGCATCATTATAAAGGGCATACATTTAAGGGCAATGTGTGTGTGTGTGTGCTAGCTAGTGTTACACGACCTTTTCGATGCACTTGGGCTAAACACGTAAGACTGTTAGTTTTAATGGTGAAGGAAACCACCGACCTTGGACAGGTAACTCGCATCATCTGAAGTTGTATTTAAACCAGCGCCTCCAAACACTCGACCACCCAAGCCCCCGCGATGAACACGAAAAAATGCTAAAATGAACATAAACATGAACCGATTAAGATGATGATGATGATGATGATGATGATGATGATGATGATGATGATGATGATGATGATGATAATGATGATGATGAAATATGTTGGTGGGAAACGAAGAAGCGGAGGAAGAGCACATGTGAAGGGGAGAATTGGGTAGGGGCAGAAAATTTAGCCATTCTTGAGCAATACTTAAGCGATCCATAAAGGGAGCAAAGTAGAATATTCAAATATCAGTAAGTCAAGACAAAATCAGTATAAGTAATTATATATTAGAACAGAACGAATTAAAAAGAAGTGCACTGCATAACAATTACACATGCACACAAACAATCTTAACTACAATCAGGAACAATAAATCAATCTCAGGTCAAAAACGAATGAACTCATGTGCCCAGGAGGGGTAGAGAATTTCCTGCTTGATATCATGTAGACTAAGGTGACGAAAATAGATAGGTTTATTTCAGGTTTTCGTTATAATTACAAATACCAAAACGCGACAAAACTCCATAACGGGTTACCTGAGCAAAATCTATAAAACTGAACAACAGTTATACACAGATACAGGTCCCGTGCGAGGCCCGGGAGGCGAATAGGTCCGTAGCAGCGCTAGGCTTGTCGGTAAAAGTCCTCTCAAGAGCGCTCAAAAATCTTACATCGGGTCAGGCCGCTTAGCCCACAAAGCAACTGGCAAGATGCTACAGATGGTTGAATGGGGCAGTCCTTTCATAATTAACGCCGGGGTCGTCAACAGGCTATAATGCGGAAAACCTGACCGCAAACTTAGTGGGCCAACGTATGTGGAGAGTGCAACGCTTCATGCACGTAAAAGATTTCTTTGTGGCCTGCAAGGAAGTGCAGCACATAGGCTAAATTTTTGCCCCTATCCACCTCTCCCCTTCTCCCGTGGTTCTTTAAAATTTGATGTTTCGTTTGTTGTTTCCCATCCCCATAATTCTCGTCATCATTATGATTTCATGTTCATTCTATAATCCTTTTCATGTTCATCGCCTTTAACCTAAATAGTGTTGAAAGGGCGTAAAACATAAACTCCTTCACTCACTTACTAGATACAGTTGAAAAAGAAGCAAAAATCCAGCTCATTAATGCTTAATTGCGATTGACAGTCTACAAGATTAATAAAGTTAAAACTAAATGGGCCAAGGGGTTATAATGAAGGCTGAAATATCTCCAGCAGGACCTTAAACAAATAAGAATCAATCAATCAAATCGGCGGAGAGAAAGCTATCAATCCACTGACAGTGGACATTGCATTTTAAATATTGGTAGTTCAAAAATAGCACAAAACAAACTACACCAATAATTAAAAAAAACGACAAATTCTAAACTTTTTGAGAATGAGTGAGTGAGTTGGTGTTGTACACCATAGCACCACTACAGGTTAGCACTTTGAGCATGAAGAGGATAAAAATGAACATTAAATGATGATGAGAAACATGGGGTGGGATGGGAAACAAGGGAGTTAATTTTGAAACCCACTGGAAAGAGGAGAGTTGATGAGGGTGGGAAAATAAGCTTTTGTGGTGCACTACTTGGCAGTCCATAAATGGGTCGTTACGTGCATGAAGCGTGGCACTCTCTTTGAACGCTAGCCCACTATGGTCAGCAGTCAGGCTTTCCATATTATAGACCTGAAACCCCCCACGGAACTTATTCAGCCACCTACACATTTGGTCAATCTATGGGCCGAGCACTAACACGATGTCAATTATAGATCATTAGTCGCTAAGACAAGCCAGGCTTCAAGAAGAATTATAATTTTATGAATTTATAACATGTAATTAAGAATTTCAACTGAAAATTCAGATTCTGATGTTTCTTAAACACAAAAGTGTAGTGTGTTTATCACATGTTGCCAGATCTATTGACGTGCACAAACACGATAAAAAGATTTTCAAAACACAAACTGAATCATAGTACTATGGTGCCGATAGTAACAAATATAAACATTTTGTTCTTGATTTCTGTTCGTTTTCTTCTTTTTTTCTTTTTGTTTGTTGTGTTTCCTCGTGTTGTTCTTTTTCGTGTTTATCGGTTTTGTCGTCCTTTCGGACTTTTGACACTCGAATGCCCCCGCTGGTGCCTCTTTACTCTGTTGATACATGCAAACAAGAAGCATAGGGGTAAGTAGGATAAATGATGCAACTGCTTCTTCTAGATTTATAGCCGTAAAACGCATGTATAATAATCAACATGTTTTGTAGGCCTTGGAGTTGAGCATGTTTTTAGACCATAATAATTAAAGTAGAAATCCTGACGGCAAACCGTGGCACTGCATGTCACGTTTCACTCAAGTTTGATTCGTTTGCTCTATCTTGTGACCCAATCCAACTTCCCACTTCATCCCTATTTCATGTTGATTTCAGCATCCCTTTCATGTCAATCTTCATGACATTTTAAATGATATCCCAAGTGAATTGACAATATTCAGAAAGCAGAAGTGATTCATTTGCCCCTAAGCAGAACGAATTTGGCAATACCAAAGAGATGAACACGAGAGGGGTGATCTAATGGACATGAATTGATGATGAAGCAAGAGCTATGAGCACAGGGACTCTCTCCTTTCTATCAATATTTTGTTAGAGTCAATGTGCGGTACGGAAAAAATGTACCACACATTGACTCTAACAAAATATTGATACTCAAAAGTGTGGTATTCTAACCAGCACCTCGAACCGCTCTGCAACCCAGGCCCCAGAAAAGTGAGTGACATCGGGTGCTACGGAAGAGAAAACGGTTATTGCATGTTACAATATACATGTACGTCTCGTTACCAGCAGAAGAATGCAAAAGCCTCGATAAAAACCTTTGTGATCGCAACTTAAAAACGGAAACCAATACAAAACCTCGTTGATAACACATCACCTGTGCTAATCTTAGAAATAAAAATCCAGTGTTTGCTTTAGTTATTAAACTGGTCAAAGAATCGTCACATTGGACTGAGTACTACGGTTTTTGTACCGGTATCTGGTTTAAGCACTTTATATGCCAAACAAAAATGAACAAACAACCTGTGTATCTATTCAATAAAATGCACAATAGATATACTATAAATTATTGTAGTTTACAGAAACAATAAAAATCCGTCAAAGCATTGCTGTATACTTCGATTGTCAAAGTGTACCGATTGATTTTAATTCCCTAGAAAAATCAATCTCATGAAATGTTTATGAGACATGTTTTGAAAGAGACAAGTTTCATATATATAAATAAAAGGTGAAATATGGATTCTGATGTTTGATCTTCATAGGAATTATGGGATGTGCAGAGGATCAAGATCTTGATAAACTATTTGGTATGTTACCGTGACAAGCTTTAAATTAATGCTCTGATATGTTCTGAATGTTTTTTTTTAATCCATTTGGTTTTAATATTTATTGCAATTAGAGACTATATAGTATATTGAAATCGATATGATACAGTTCAAGTAATGTCATGTTACTTAGCTAGTTGTTGCTTTAAATTCTACTTGGCAGCACGAATTCGGCTATATCCAGAAGATGAACATGAAAGGGGTGATAAAATGACATGAACATGTAATGAAGTGAAGTCGAAGAAATGGGCCCAAGGCAAATTAAAGACGAAGGTGTTGAAATACAGGAGGGATGAGTAGCGCAGGCAATTTAGCCCCACGGGGCAATTCCTTATTGAAACCTGAAGCAGGGTTCTCAAACATGCGAGGATACGCTATCATATTAGAAAAATATTGTTGATTGACTTTTTCGGACATAAAAAAGAAATGTCACAAATCTGTGTCTGTTATATATATTAATTTTACCTTAAGGCTTTTAAATATTTTTTATTAGCTGGATAAGACTAAAATGTATATCAATATCCAAACCAATTATACAAAGTATCCGCCATGCTAACAGAATATTTGAACAAGAAACACAATCACAAAGCAAACTGACATGTTACAAAAATAAAAACAAGATCAATAGATTTAAATTTCACATTTAATAGGTGAAATTTAGATTTTTTCACGTGTTATTTACTGGGTCTTTCGTGTTTCGGTTGAAGGCTTTGTCATTTAAAAAGAAATATAGATTGTTTACATACAGAACGTACCCTTTGTTGTAAAAGTATATTTTGAATCAATTATTGCTTCCTTATACCAACGTTTGGTTAAAATTTTTGTAGAATTTTGATATTTTTCTAACGAAAGGACAAGAACTTGCAGATGTTAGACAGTTTATGGCATAGAAATGGTCCAGTTTGGCATTATTTGGATTTTTATTTGCTGTATCACTGCCAATAGTAAGTAATGCGTGACTGTGTATTTATTTATATAAGTTCATTTGCACGTTGCGTAACTTACCAATACTCAAGTTATTTAAGCATCAGTAGTTCTTTTCAGTGAAAAGGGCTGCAGAATTTTTCTTGTTCTTAAAATTGTCTTTGTGATAGGTTTGAATATGATGCTCACAACCTCGGAAGTGGATTCAGAAGGGGTATTCTAAGAGTTGGAACCCTCTTTATTATGACAATTTGGTATTTGAGGAAGCTTTTTTGGGGGTAATTTTGTTTTACCCCCTTAAAATAAGTAAGAAAATGGTTCATAAATAAATAACCCCTTTTTAACGTTTGCATTAGTATTATTACATCATATGTTTATATCTAAAACATTAAGATGGCATGTTTCTTATGTATTTAGTATCATATCATTTTCAAACACGTATCACTCAGACAATTCTTGAAATAAAAACAAATTGTCTGATGCTTGTATATTGTTAGAGGCAAATCCAGAAATAATTTGAACCTAAGTCAAGAGGATAATGGATTCCGGGTACATATTTTTGTCTAAAATCTGATATAAGAATGACCTGATAAGAGAAGTTAAAATGAGGTCCGTCATCGGAGAAATAAAATAATGCAATGACCCGGGCCTTTTATGATATAGGAATTAAACAAGTCATGCAAGCATTGTTATATTATTTTAAACATGGTATATGGTGCCTAACATCCATCGTTCTTAACAGTTTACGAGTCCGATAGAATCACGTACGCAATAAGCCTTATTTCAAACTGGAATTTAGAAAATATGATTGAATGGAAATCAAACATGATTAAATTTTGCACCCATCCTCCATCCGTTAGAAACGAATTTGACATACTGCAATGTACAGTAATACAAGATTAGGAAAATTACCAGTCTGATTGAAATACAGACCTTCAATGTCGACCCCCCCTTCAAGTTTTTGCTTGTCCGCTGAGCGACATTGAATTTCTTTATTTCAATCAGACTGGGAAAATTACGTGATCATCTCAGTACCGAAGACATGGTAGGATAAAAACTTATTTAAACAACGTACTTATTTTCGCGAGGTATTTCTTTTCACGGATTTCGCGGTGAAGCATTTTCGCGAAATTAAATACCCGCGAAATGAAATGAATTGTATGAAATGAATAGGATGATGAGCCGAATTCGTGAAATTAAGTACCCGCGAACTTGTGTGGAGTCGAAAAATCGTGAAAATAAGTACCCGCGAAAATAAGTACGTTTACAGTATGAATCATATCCTATAATGGAATTTTTAGTAATATTATAAAAAACGAAATCTTTTTATATACAACTTGGTCTAGAGACAACGGCGTCAGGGACAAAAAATCGTAGAATTTGTACACACAAGTGAAAATTTTGGAATCGGTAGAACAACACAACCTAAACCTTGATTTTGATTTCAGATATCGAAAAAGAGTATAACATAGACTTTACAGAATCCGAAAATTTCGTCTTGACCTTAGACACACATAGTCGGTACAAGCGTCAAGTACATAATAACGACAGTCTTCTTTCGTCAACTTCCTCGACGACTGAACTGACTCCACTGCGAAATGATGGTTCAAATAAAACCACTATTCAACCATCTACGACGACGAATTCATCGGATTTAACCCGAAGCACAGAATCCCAGATGGACAATGAAACAACGACAATGACAGAGAAACCAACAACAGCAGCATATGAAACTACCTCAATACCGACTTCATACGTCAAGGTAATAGAAACATGAAAGCTATTATAGATAGTCATGTACGTGACACAACATCCACAAAAAAGCATCAACTAAAAATTGCAGTGATAGAACCTGCTACAGTCCTACGTGCTCAATATCACTAGTGCTTTACAAAAGGTCCTAGATAAAACATACTATGCATTAGATATAAATATATCCTAAGATAATAAACGGACAAACAGCTTTCATATATAATATATAAGAGGTTGAGATAAAAAGATTTCAATTTTGTGATGACGCCTTTAAAAAAAAATTTCTGTCGCGAAAAAAAAATCTTTTCTGCCCCTTTTCAAGCCCTCCTTCAAGGTAAATGGTCGGTCACTATTTGTTTTGCAGTATGCTTGTACCTTGAACATTTTTCTATATGTTAATTTCAATCCCAACAACCAATTCCTGACAAAGTTAACTTTATTGATAATAATGTTTCGAGTACATTTTTTTTTGCAGCAATCAGATAATCATACATATTACACCTCTTTGATTCTGCATGACGAAGATGGGTTTTACTGGGATGAACTGCACAATCACACTAAGCATGAAGTGCTGTCTGACAAAGGTCATCTTACTTCATCTGTAAGTTTATAAACACAAATTGTGACAATGAAAAATGGAGAAAACCATCATTATCATCATCATCATCATCATCATCATCATCATCATCATCATCATCATCATCGTCGTCGTCGTCGTTGTCGTCGTCATCATCATCATCAGCATCTCATCACCATCAACTACAGCAGCCTTAACAGCAGTTTCAATTACAGCAGCAGCATCATCATCAGCAAGTGAGCAATAGCAGCAAACTCGTATCGCCATCATCATCATTTTCGTTGTTGCCGTCTTTATCGGCGTCATTGTTTCTTGCTTTGGTGTGCAATTCTTGTCATCATCTCTTCATCAACAGTATGTTCATCTAAATCGCAATCAATATCAATATTTTGACATGTGAAATATATCATTCAAGCAAATTAAAAGACAATGTGTTTATTTTCAAACGAGATAGTTAACATTTTAAAATTCTTAAGATATGGACAGGAGAAACACCACAGTCGTAGTTCTATTGTTTAAATTGTTTAGTTAAATTCAACTACTTTCCCCATTGGTCATGGTGTTGGTTATGCGTTTCTGGTTTTATGTTTCAGTCCCTGCCTCTGCCCTTCGAAATGCCTTTTTATGGACACAATATTTCAAAGATACAAATAACAACAGGGGGTAAGTAAAACAATACAAGAATTCTTACTGAAGAGAAGCAGCAAGTGAATGAATAAAAGGATCACCCAGTGATTAAAATTTCACATTGAAATTAAATCTGCACATTTCAAATGAGAAAAGTGACAACTGAACTCTTCTTCCAAATACACAGTATACATTCATTGAAGCCCAGGCGTCACCCAGTATAAAAAGGCCTAGACTTAACGACACTACGAACACGATCGTTTCGTAATGCAGGCATTCTTGTTCGTGTTTACCGGTGTTGTCGTTTCCCTTTCGGACTTTTGACACTCGAATGCCCCATTTGTGCCACTTTGCTTCCTATTAGATGAACCTAATATCTGCATTTTAAAGAATGTTTGGTTTATCTTTCAGGTTTTCTATTTATGAGTCCATATGTTCATAGATTTCTGACATTCTCACAATATGTAGCACCTTTGATGGCTAACTTTGATACAATAGCTGAAAATTCAGAAATACTCTACAAAGAATATGGTAAGTACAAAATAATCATTCATATTTTGTTATAAGTTGTACATTTCAATAAAGACAGAAAACACATTTTTTTTAAAATTCAGTAAACAAAAATGACCATTTTGCAATAATAAAACTTCGAAATCTGCTTAAAGAGATAATAACCATGCATACAAAAATTATCAAATAATAGTGAAATACTAAATTTTTAAAGTCAGTTAAACTAAACCCAGTTTTAGATTGCTTATATCTTAGAAACGTACCTATTATCAGACGCTTGGCATATTTTTATTAGATTTTGTTGCTTTTCAGATAACAGTTTTATTGTTGAATGGAGAAATGTTAACCTAAATGACCAAAAACATCGTAAGTATTTCATTTAAACAGCTACATGTCATAAGCTTAAGAGTATCAAGCGCTGCAAGTTATGTTCAGAAGCAACAAAAAACCAATGGGCAATGCTAAGTGTTCGAGACTTAGACAACTAAATTATAAATACCAAAACGGGTATAAAAACGGTTAATTTGGTCAGCTGTATATCGATATTTCAAGGAGTAACCTCTCATCAGCAGCATTTGAATCAAAACATTGGAAGGTCAAAAACCAAAAATATTGAATGAAAAGTACCCAAAGCCAAAAGGTTCGAGTAGGAAAGCCAAATGAAGAATATCGACCATGTGCAGTACAAGTAAGAAACATGGCGTTTTAAACAACTAAATACATAATGCAATTACTATATTCATATTACATTCTTTTAGCTATAGTTGTTGAAATTGAATTACATTCCCCGTTATGGTGTTTAAAAAAAAATATTTAATATATATTGGTACAAATAACATCTACTTGCATCCGTTTGAATCGTATGTAGAGTTCTGAATCGTTGTAAAGTCCTACGTTGCAACAAGATGACAGAAGCATATGCCTTGAATTAAACATGATAACGTATAAAACATCATTTTGTGCATTCAATCAACATTGTTGTGTTAACTGGGTTCCATCTGCAGCTGACTAGTTCAACTTTGAATAATAAAACGGGGGCGAAATGTTTGCAAAAATGTGTACGTTCAAAAGTATTTTTAATCAATCATAAAAAATGACTGTTTTTTCTCTATAATTGAAGAACAGTTAGCACAATAAAGTTCAGAAAACGTTCTTCTATTCAATGTTGTTACAATGTTCTATTAATGTCAAAAATGCTAGTTTTTTGTTGTTGTTGAATCATTATTAAATTAAACTCATTTTTTAATTTTAGATGGACAATTTACCTTTCAAACAAGATTATTTCAAAATGGAACAATATGGTTAGTGTATAAAAAGGTATGTTGAACTTTGACAAATGGAGCCTCGTATTTCCATATTCTAATATCTACGGCTAAATGAATTTCTATCATTGTAAAAATAATGAAAACATTTTTTTTTCATGTATGTAGTGATAATATAAATTGCACGAAGAATAGAGTGTTACAAGGACATGCATATATTTTTTTTGCTGAATGACGGTTAAATGTTTTATAAACTATGCACCGTCATGTTTAAGGTAAAATGCAAGTGAATATGTTTTTTTTCTGTTTTTGTAGATTCCAGTACCAATTGCAGATATATCATTTCAAAACCATCCAGTTAAAATCGGAGTGTCTGATGCTTACTTCTATGATTACATTAAAAATGGTATAGTTAATTTGATTTTCCTAATTTACAAAAAAAATATATATTTTGATTTATTAAAAAAATGCTGATTTATTTAATGACAATTGTTTTTCATTTTTTTTCATCATTCAAAACTACATTAAAGAAGAAAAACGTTTACTCAAATGATTTTATCAGTTGGTACAAAATGATTTTATCAGTTGATTGAGATATTTGCTTACTTCTTACAAGTGTTTAACACATGTGCTTGGCAACAATGGGTATCACAAGGGACCAACTATTAGACTTGAAGGGGGAGGCCTTAGTATTTCCCTGATAAATACTATGAATCAATTTTTTTTTATGAAAAAAACCTTTTGGGAGCAGATGTTAAAAGATTAAATGAAGGATTTTTTCGGGGTATCTAAGGTACTGCTATAACGATAAAAAATGCTTCGTCATGATGCCTTTGAAACACATTTAATTCTAACGCACTCTGGGTGGAAACAAAGTTTCTGACAAGAACAAAACATCAAGCCATTCTCCTTCAAGTTAAATTGTCGATCCATAAAGTTTACTCAGAATTGTTATTGTTCGTGTTTTTCAGGAATACGATATAGGCGGATCAATTTATATCACAATGTCCAAGTAAATGATACATTATTAACAGACAAAACTGTCGTGATACTGGATCCTTTACCGAGTAAGTAGAAACAAAATATTAGTGGACACAAAGTTCCATAAAAGAATTGTAAGGGGTCTATGTTCCCTTCTTTGTGTAACCAACTAAAGTTCTCCGTTATATAGGTCAATCTTGTACCTGGGACTTACTGATTATACATATGAATCAACCATGTTAGTACAGGTTTTAATTTCTCTCGAAATATATTTTAGTCGAAAAATTATTCAATCATAATCAAATGTCAGTTAACTCGTTTTACACACACAATTTTGAAATAAGCAGCAGTCTCTTAAAATGTTTTTCTTTCGATATCAGCCACCGGTAGCAAAATTCAAAATTGTGTCAGATGAAATGATACATGATTGTTTCAATTAGTTTTTGGCAATTTGTTGTACTAAGATGATCACCTCTCCATCTCTATTTTGCCTCAGAACTATGTTGAGTTTTGTGTTACTAGACCCTTAGATCGCAATGGAAGAGGGAAGTTTGGCGCGATAAAACCTGGTTCAACCCACCGTTTCTTTTAAAATGTCTGTACCAAGTCAGGACCATTTCGATCTTCAATTTCTCTGGTATGTCTTTGCCTTGTTTTGTCTTTTGTTCTTGGATATATGAGATTGAACCGATCATCTCAGTTCGGTAATTTTGTTGTTACTTTTATTAATGCACTAATTTAGTTACTTTATCAAAATTCTTCCTCTTCTTTTTTTTTATTTGAAACATCTTGCAAATTCCTCAAATAAAATGATTACGTAATAACAATTATAAAAATAAATTGTATGTACTTACAGCATGCAATTTAGCTACTGACTGTGATCACTGCGTGTCCAATGATTTTGATTTCCAGTGTTCTTGGTGTCCTAATGTGTGGAGATGCTCAGATGGTTTAGATTGGTACAAGCAAGAATGGGATGAATCTGGTTGCTCCACTTCTGTAAACAAATATATATATCTTAATAATAATAAAATAAATGTATACCCTAAACAAAAATGCCAACGTTAGGTTTCTGTCAGATAATAGAAATCTTCTTAATTTTTTTCCATTGACCTTTTTCTTCATTGCAATCTACACTTAACTTCGCAAATGTTATACTTTATTAAAAAATAGAGACCTTTGCCTCTTAATACTTAACTCTTTTTGTCTCAAAAATAAATCCTGCATACTTAGATATGATTTTTAGCTTCTTTTGTATCTTAACCTACTTTTTTCTCCTTAAAGATAATTTCTGAATTGTTATTTTACACAAAAAACTTAGTAGATTAATTGAATTTAAAATTGCCTGAACACATATATCATTTTACTTTGGGCCATATACTCCAATCACGACTTCTATAAATAATCGGTTAAATCATTTTAAAGTTATAAAACTCTCTTTTGTATTTTCTTTTATTATTCTAATTATTATAAATAACTACAATGGTGGGTGATAAAGTTTTTAGTTTCGGGATTTAAGCATGCACAGTATTAACTTTTATGAATAATTCAATTACAAAATAGAACTATTAACTTAGCAAACATTTAGTTTTGATCAGGCAAACCATACTTTTCAGGCAGGTGACACAGATGACATATGTTTAGTAACAACTACAACGTCTACAACCACAACAACAACTCAAGCTCCTCCTACAACGACAACAACGCCATCTACAACAACAACAACAACAACGCCATCTACCACAACAACAACTATTGCATCAACAATAGTCCCAACTACTACGACAACCATAACTACAACGCCCTCTACAACAACATCTACGACAACAATGCCCTCTACAACAACAACTAAAACGACAACAACTACGACGCAAATACCCTCAACAACAACTACGACGACAACGCCATCTACAACAACTACCACAACAACGCCATCTACAACACCTTCGACAACAACGCCATCTACAACAACGTCGTCAACAACACCATCTACAACAACAACAACACCCTCTACAACATCAGCGACTCCTTCTACAACAACACAGGTATTAATATTATTTCTTCAGGACACATTGACGATCATTGATAAGAAAACTTTAGAAATGATTTCAAAGTTTGTACGAATCATAGTGGTTTTAGTAATTCCTCCCAAATGTTTGCCGGGCCACTCTCTAGGAACCAATCAGCTTCAAAATATAAAATATACATATATATATATATATATATTTGAATAACATTTTGCAAGTGTTACCTTTAAATGAACTACATTGTCAACCAATAGTAGTGACTTTCGGAGAAAATCAAGTTTGTGACTGGTAGATTTCAGATCGTAACTAGCAACAGGTGTGTTATGGCGTGGTAAAATTCTTTACTTGCCCAGGTTTTTTAAAAGTTTGCCTTTGGTTTTACTTTTTATTGTTACAAAATTGAGAAGCCAATAGGTACCAATGGGGCATTCGATTGTCAAAAGTCCAAAAAGGCAAATACAAAACCAGTTAACACGAACGAAAGCAGAATGAAGAAACAAACAACATCAATACTCACAAATGAAAAGCAACCAACAACATGAAATCATAACGAGATTGTAAGAAGCAAAGAGGCACCAAAGGGGCATTCTAGTGTCAAATGTCCAATAGGGCAAGGACAAAACCAGTAACCACGAACAACAACAGCACGAGGAAATATAAAACATAAAAACACATAATAAACCGAACAGAAATTCGTAACAAGAGTGAACTCGGGTGTTCCAGAAGTATAATCGGTTCCTGTCTGCTATAACACGCCCGTTGCACTGCTAATTTCCAAATCAGTGTGTCAAATCCGGTAAAGGAAGATAAAACAAAACTCTTTGACAAACAAAAACCAACATCTGCACTCACTCTGCGAGAAAGAATTCCCATATTTGTCTACGAGTGCATGGTGTCTACCGTAAAATTCTTGAGTGAAGATAGCAACCTTTTGTTAGAAAAATCTCATAACAAGATTGTTTCAGTCACATGGTAGAGCTAAATACAATTATTGTCGTAAACTAAAAATACCATTTCGTATGACGAACCATAATTTCTGTTTTAAATAGTTTTGGTTTCATTGTCATATTTTTCAGACCATCGGTAGATAAACAATTTACTATAAATAAACCTTTTGAAATGACAGTTTTGCAAAATTAAAGTTGGTGACAAAAAAGAAGAGCGTTTTAAAAACCTAAAAGATAAATAAAGTGAAACACTCTTGTGTAATCCACTGTAAACAAGTCAATTTACATACTCGATCCGCTTTTTGTAAGCAGAACATTAAAGAATCAAATAGGTACCAATGGGGGATTCAAATGTCATAAGTCCGAAAGGGTAGAGACAGTTAACAAGTTAACACGAAGAAACAACAACACATAAAAAACACAAAAATAGAAAAACAACTGAATAGCAATTAACAACGCGAACTCAAGTCGTACAGAGATTGAACCCAGGTGCTTTGGAAGAGTAAGCAGTTCCTGCTTATAACACATCTATAAAATTTAGCTGTGTTTTGTATTAAAATGTTCTTGTGTAATTAAATCAAATCAATTTACATACTCTAGGATTTGTAAGCAGTATATTAAAATATTTTAGTTAGTGATTTATTAATGATATGTAATATTTAATCAACAGAAGCCGAGTGCTCCCGTAGTACAAGCATTGTCAAACGACAAAAAATCTAAAGGTATTGTTACAGGTGTTGCTATTCAAACGAAATGTTCATAGGCATTTTGCACAAAAATTGACAATGAACGGCTTATTTTTCTTATTTATGTTAAATGTGTCGACTTACACACATACAAGATGGTTTCAAAAAACCAAAAACAAGATGGTTTATAAACAACAATTAATTAAATTTAAAACAAACTCAAAGGCAATTAACTTGTTTACACATTACCCAATCGAGTTTCGTCTTTACGACACTCATCATCAAAAATCATCATTCGCGGAAATGTGGGCCCACTTATACAATTTCGCGCCCATGGTTGAAAAGGACAAACATTGTATGAATATGAAGAGAAAACAATTAAACCAAAAAATGAAACAAAACTCTAACTGAGATCAAAGTTTGCTTTCGGAAGGAAAAACCTAAAGATTTTGTCAATTTAGAAATTTATACGGAGTCTCACAATTTTATATCATATATATTGAACAATAAAATTTTGATAAAATGTATTAACAGCGAATTTATGATTCTTTTTCCTTTTGTAGATTCAAACGCAGCAGCTGTGGCTGTTCCTGTTGTCATTTTATTACTAGCTCTGGTTGTACTCGTTACAGGCTGGGTTTATTATGCATACAAACATCCCAATACAACATCTGGACAATGGCTTATAGAGGTAAACTAAAAATAGGTTGTCAACGTATCCTAAGTGAAGTTACAGGTAACACTCGACAATCCTGATCAAGTATTGAGTAGAAAGAGCGATTAGAACAAGTTTAACTATAACAATATTATGTAAAAAAGACATATTCCCTCATCTCGCAACATTTGGGAAGGACGGACGAACGGACCTGTGCATTATATGCTCCCCCCACTACTTACGCAGATGGGGCATACAATATACATTGTAACGAATTGAATCTGATACAAAAAGTTTATAATGCTTTTTTTAAAAAAAGTAAAAATTCTCAAATAAATGCCAAAAATAGAAAAGAAACAATAACAGCAAGCTAAAAGCAAAAAAAAAAAAAAAAAAAAACCAACCAAAAAGAATGGTAAGCAGACATTGGACGTTTAAGTACTAAAATCCTCTGTAGTGGAATGAGGTATTACTATCTTTTAACTTGCATTAGTAATACAGAGTTTAAATATTGCAAATATATCAAAAAGTTTTAAAAGTTTCATTTTGAATTCATATATTTTTTCTAGCATTTGTAAGTAAAGGTGATAACAAAATTACCGAACTTGGAGGATCAATCTCAATGTCCGAGAGAAATTATATGGAAGACAAACCAGAAAAATTATAGAGTCGCAATAGTCCTGACATGATATAGGCAAATGAACCAGGTTTTATGGCGCGCCAAACCACCCCCTTCCATTGCGATCTTAGAGTCCGGTAGCAACGTTGTGCAGACATTTATAATAGGAATAATTACCATGTTGTTCTCTTTATAGAATCGACCAAGCAGATTAAAAGCAAGAATAGCTAGCAAGTTTAAATGGAATATGCAAACTGGTGAAAAATACAGAGTTAAAAATGAAAATGAGAACATTGAAATAACTATGGATGAATCTGTGGCGTAAAATATGGATGAATGCATAAACATTATTTTTGCATACATCATGATGTCGACTCGTGCTCTTGTTCCTTAAAGTGAAGACCAAACGAGGTGTCCTTTGTGCTAAAATGTTGTTATAGTGCTGAGTTTGGCTATATTGGTCCCTTTACAGGCGTGTGTCTATGAAAAGGGGTACCGGGCGGACGCCCCCGCCTGACAAAAGTTATTTTAAGTTTTGCACAAAACTCTCTAAAAACACACTTAAAATTTTTGGCATATACGATTTTTACGCCGCCACACTTAAATTTTGTATCCACCCCTGCTTTAAATTCATTTTTTTAAAAGTTAAATGCAGATTTTTGGACAGGCAAATTGTGTCTGCAATGAAAATATATAGGTATGTAAATATTTGCCGCTTAACTCTGATATTAAAATATTAGTGGTCAATCGGTTTAATAAACAAGACAACTGCCTAACATTTCAAAAGTAATAACAAAATATTTGGTCCATGCCTTCACTCACAACACTGTTAATTGCATTATATTCGCAATTGTATCAAATCAGGCCTATATGTATAGCTACTTCATTTAAAATACTATAAATCATGTTGATCAAATCACATATTATACAAAGAATATGGACGATTTCTGACTTCTTTTCATTCCATTGGAGATGATCCATTGCTTTATATTATTTAGTTATTGCAAAGCAAATCAGAGGCAAAATTGTAGGCGGAGATAATAAAACCAAAGAGATTTGTCTCCCTCAACAACTTGAAGTAGCCGAGTTTACTCAGGTTTTTTTACAGCGAGTCGACTTGGCAAGTTGTTACTTTGATTCAAAGGCGGATATAGGACCGAGGTGGAGGGCGCGCGCCCTCCAGATTGCCAGGAATATTTGGATTTGAATTGTATATGAAACAAGAGGTCCAAGTAGATTTCTTTTTAATCGCGCGCTTTCCCGTTTGAAAATTTCTGTATCTTCTACAGTGATTTGTTTCTCTGAGCTATAGTTATAATTTTCTCGGGTAAGGGTTAAATATTTTTTTTGATTGAGATGGACTCATACCATATCATATATATTGAGGATGATGAACTTAAATCATTATTTGTAGGATTCAATATTACAGCAGTGTGTTTATTTTTCTACCAGTTATTTATCCTTATGTCACGAAGTATGAAGAGATTTCTTGATTATTAAAGTGATTTACGAACATAAGGGCTTGTTCCACAAAATAACCTAATATAAAACGTGCTTGATTAAATGTAAACAGCAAAAAAATAGGTACGCTCGAAATCACACAATGTTCAGACATATATTTTTTGACTATTTGACCTGATTCATTATTGAAACTGGTATGGTCACAGATTGTTGCTTAGAGACGGACCATCTAAATCGAAGGGGGCTGTTTTTTTTTACTCTGCCTAGAAAATTCTATTCCGCGCAGAGCGTTATTTTTAAAGGCGTCACGACAGATGATTTTTTTCGTTATTAGCATTATTTTATGTAGCAGAAATCCTTCTACAGAATATCTTTTCTTAACCTCTGCTGCTAGAATATTTTAATATTTTTTTTATTAAAAATTTAGATTCAAAATAGTTTTTTAGGAAAAACCTAAGGCCCCTTTGTGTTCGATGGTCCGTTCCTTACACATGTTTATACATGTAATGATAATTTTCTATTGTTCTAAATGATATTATCTATTTTTCTACTTATTGTTATATATTGTTGACTTTTTAAATTAAAAATATTTATATACAAGTTCGATTGTTTATTTACAATACTCTTACAAGTTTTGTGCGAGGAAAGATCCGTAGAGTTCTACATACCGTTCTTCAGTGTGGATAACGGTAGTGCTTTTAGTCTTGTTTTATGATATTTCTTTTAATGCAGACATTTGTAGTTTGGCATTGCTTTAAATAATAGAAAACTTACTTACTTCTGTCATTTATTACTGAACATAAAATAATAAATGTCGATACTTTACCTGTATTATTGGCACAAATGAAACATTTTTGAAGATGCACTTATGTAGTACAATTTGTGGCGTAAATGAAATATATTTTTTTTGGTGCAAAAGAAGTAGTAATTGGTGCAAAAGCAATGCACCGAAACTCAGCAATAATTGGAACATCTCTTTTATGAGTAGTTAATTGTAAAACACTTGGTTTATACCATATGTGAAGCTGAAGTAATTAACATTTCATCACTAAGAATATTTCATTTTTGATCAGATTTGTGGATTTTGAGTTGCCATTGTACCTGTTTATCACTTGGAATGTTCCATCCGAGAGCAATTATCGGCGAATCACTTGGTACATTCCAAATGTGAGTTGTCGTTTTAACTGTTAATCACTTGGAATGTTCCATCTGAGAACAGTTATCGGGGAATCACTTGGTACATTCCAAATGTGAGTTGTCGTTGAAACTGTTAATCACTTGGAATGTTCCATCCGAGAGCAGTTATATCAGGGAATCACTTGGTACATTCCAAATGTGAGTTTCTTTGTAACTGTTTATCACTTGGAATGTTCCATCCGATAACAGTTATCAGGGAATCACTTGGTACATTCCAAATGTGAGTTGTCATTGTTACTGTTAATCACTTGTAATGTTCCATCTAAGAGCTGATATCAGAAAATCACTTAGTTCATTTCATTTGTGGGTTCTCATTGTAACTGTAAATCACTTTGAACAACAGTTGTACCTATTGAATTAGAAAATCAAGATGTTACAGTTATGGTTATAGTTATAAATGAAAGTACACGTATCATTCATAAGGAGTTAACTATTTTATTTGACAGAAGCAGAGGGGTACCAATTGGCCATTTAAATGTCAAACGCCCGAAAGTGTAGACAAAATCGGTAAACACGGAAACGAAAACAGCACACACACAAAAACAGACACCATAACAACACACAAAAACTACCGTATAGCAATCAACAACACGAGCTCAAGTAATAACTGAAAGAGAGCGTACTCAAGTGCTCCGGAAGGTTAATGCAGTTCCTTTCTGTTGCAACAAATATGTCGCTTTGCTGACTACCGCTCAAATCAGCGTGTCAAGAAACAAGGGGGTACCATTTGTTCGAAAGCATGATCAAAGACGAACTAGCAAACACAAACAAGAACAGCACGAAGAAACAGACAACACGAAAACAACTAAATATCTATCAACGACACGAACTCAAGTCGTTTCGAGAGTCGAGGGCAAATCCGGTAAAGGAGGATGAAACTAAATCCTATGTCAAACCAAAATTCCTATCACCTGAGAGATGGAAATCCGATATTTGTCAAATATGAGGGCATGTTGTCTTCCATAAAATTTCTTAAATGATGAAACCAATCGAGTACTGAGGAGCAACATAACCCTGCTGTGCATACATGTCAGCAATTTATGTGTCAGACCACAGGGACTTGCTCCCCTCTATCAATATTTTGTTAGAGTCAATGTGCGGTAGGAAAAAAACACGTGTTTTTTTCCTACCGCACATTGACTCTAACAAAATATTGATGTTTTTTTCCTACCGCACATTGACTCTAACAAAATATTGATAGAGGGGAGCAAGTCCCTGTGATTTAACCAAATTCTTAATCAACACTACTATTAACCGGCAATCGAAAGATCAGTTCAATCAGAAAATACATCTGCGACAATGACAAAATCTGCAAACAAAGCTTGGTTCTTTATTGCTTTACTCCCATGTGGCACGAATTCGACTATATCAGGTGATTGTCCTGAAAGGATTTCGTACGTTCGTTACTATTTTACTCCCAAGCATCGCGTTTTCGGCTATACATGAGAGAGATGAAACAATGAACATGACAGAGATGAAACAATGAACATGAGAGAGAAGAAACAACGAACATGAGAAAGATGAAACAATGAACATGAAATGATGATTAGGTGGAAGAAAGGGGAAAACAAGTGATGAAGTTGGGGAAATTTGGGACGAAAGGGCAATGTCGAAGGATGTCATTAGGAATCGGATGAATAGGTAGGAACGGACAGTAAAGTCATATTTGGGAGGGAGAATTTTGACTGTCACTGGAAAAAAGATTGATGGGTAAGAACGATTAATTTAGCCACCTGCATGGGGATCCTACGGGCCATACTTTTACCAAGGCCTGTAACAGGTTTGTTTAACGTGTAAGAAAAGTAGCTTTTTTCCAACACGGTGCGCTACTATAGTTTGTGGTCAGGTTTTCCGCATTATAGCCTGATGAACCGGCATTCATAATGACAGAGCTGCCCCATTCAAACACCTGGGGCACCCACCCCAGTCGCTTTGTGGGAAAAGTTGCCCCGACCAGACGCCAGGTTTCTGAGCGTTCCTTAGTGAACCTACAAACTTAGCGCTGCACACGCCTGGAACCCGAAAGAAGTAAAATTGCGATGAAGTTGGGGAAATTTGGGACGAAAGGGCAATTGGGAATGAGTTGTCGAAGGATGTCATTAGGAATCGGATGAATAGGTAGGAACGGACAGTAAAGTCTCCTGATGGGGATCCTACGGGTCTCCTTATTATCGAGACCTGCAGAAGGGCGAAGAAAGTGAAGTTTTTGCGCATTATAGCCTAACGACCCTGGGATTGTTTATGTAACCTTCTCTGGCACATATCCAAGTCGCTCTCTGGGCAAAGCGGCCTGATCCGATGTTAAGCTCTAAGCGCTCTTCAGTGGATTTTACCGATTAGCTTAGTGCGGCTTAAGGCCTATTTGCCACATATAACCCGCAAAGGTCCATAGATACAAGTTGCTGTTACCATGGAAGTATTAAATTGACTTCCATGCTGTTACTGACAGCTAGCTAAGAAATATGCAAAAAGCTTTTGTTTTGTTTTCTAAGTGTGAATATTTAATAAAAAAGGCTGTTTTTTCCACTACTATGATTTCAGGGTACATTTTGTAGATAAAAGTAATACATGGGTAGCAAGTATCTTTTAAACCGTACCTTGTAATTGTATCTAGCTTTACTGCAAGAAGGCATTTGAGCTCAGTATATTTATTATTTGCTTAGGTTTTCAAATTAATGAAATATAAAATTTGATTCTTTACCCACATACATTTATTAAAATAAATAATATATCCATGTTTGTTATATCAACTAACGATGCTTACGTCTTCCACTCTCATAACTTCAAAATGACATTAGTATTATGACCTAGTACAGATACCAAATAAAGGTAATAACAAAATTACCGAACTTGGAGAATCAATCTCAAATATCCATAAGACAAGACAAAACAAGGAAGACACACTCGCAAAATAGCAAATCAATTGTTTTAAGAGGCAAAAAAAGGTAATCGCAAAAAAATGCCCTAAATGGTTGGTGGATTCAAGTAAGATTTTTCCAAATATATGGGTTGGGGTGGAAAAGGTCGTCTCATGAAAAGGATATCCAAAAGTAATTTGTGTTTGCCTCTTAAAACATTTGATATCTATTTTGCAATAACAAACCACAAAACAAATGAAGTTTAAACCATTAGCTGCAAGAAAACTGAGAAAATCTGTATTTTAGGGAAATTTTCAACGGCCAAAAATGCCCTAAAATGCATGAAAATGGGACAAACTTTGTTTTATCATACATTAAAAATTTGTCCGTGTGTAACAGCCGTAGATTTACCAGCCATATCTTGATAAGGGACTTTTTATCCATATCAAGCCCTCGCCTGCACAAAAGTGGGTAAATATGGCCATATCAAGACCTCGCGAGGGCTAATATGCCATATCAAGGTCTAGTGCCTCACTTACAAAATTGACGTCACAGTGTATTTATACCGTTTGCTGAAAATGTAAGATAAAGAGATTATGACACAGGGTTTTCCATATCAGGTCTCATATCATTCCTCGACCCATATTACATCTCGGCTGCCGCCTCGACCTAATATGGGAGTCTCGGAATGATATGGGACTTGACATGGAAAACCCTGTGTAATAATCTATATATATCCACACATACGTGTGAGTTTGTTAAAGTTTGATTTATTCATTTTGTTCTAGATACAACTTATCGGTAAGTATAAGAAAAAGTTTAATACTGTAAGTTGTTTTTTTTTATGTACAAAGTCAGAGTTTAATACTTTCGTTGTAATTTTGGTTCCTAACCAGAAAACATCCTTGATGTAAATAGTAAGTTTAGAATTTCGATTATTTGATCTTCAGTGAGTTGATTTGAAATGTAATAATCTTGGGCAAGTAGACTTTTGTAGAACTAACAGTGCATGCATGATACAGGAGTAGGTTCAGTAATAACCAAATTTCAACTTGGAGTAAATTAACGTCTTAAAGTTACTGAGAAATATGTTTTAAATCCTGTATTTTAAGGAATGCAAAAAAAAAAACAAACAAAAAACTAGCTATGCAGTATTCAACAGCTTGGAGAAAACTGGGCTGAAACATGTAATTTTATGAAAAAATTAATTTTAGAGCATTATCGGGGAGAAATCTCTAAATTTAAGAACAATTTTGTGAATATATGCGTATTTGTGACTGACAAATAGATAGGGAAAGAATTAAAGTTGTCGTGGAATGTGCTCTATACTAATTTGGAGAAAAACTACTAACACATCTTCAAAAAATGAAGCAAATATTGATATTTCTGAGTTTTCAGTGTTTTATGACGTCATAATATCATGCATGTTGCAGTCACAATCTGATTTCAAAATATGTAAAGTTTTTTTTTATCTAATGACTAAATTACAACAAATCCATTGTGGTAGTACAAAGTTGACAATTATGTGAAAATATGGGGCCGATTTCAGCACTTCCTGAACATACCCCCCCCCCAAAAAAAAAAAATTACTAATATAAAATAAAGATAATTATAAGTATAATTTCTCAAGTTAGTCTGTTTGTTTTTTAATAAGATCGAAGGATTAACAATGAAATTTCCTTTTGAGATTTTTTATAATATTAGGCCTAATATTAAACTATCTCGACGCCCCGACGACCCCTACATGTACCCAAGAATGCGCGTGACGAGACGTTTTGGGCCGAGAGGCCTCTTCATAAACTGGTTGAGGTATTTAAAAGGTCCAGAAAGATCCTTAAGACCACGGTCTTATTTTTGAAAATTCATGTTTGCTTCTGTCCCCGGCAGAAATTTACCTCTAAAATTTTCAAAATGGTGGACGTAGAAATCAACGCTTGAAATGAAATTGATCTGAACAGAATGGTAAAACGCATGAAAACAGCCTTGAGACATTGCTGGAAAACTTTTATTTATTTCGTTTTCGACAAAGGAAAAGTGTGTTCAACATTATACGCGTTATTATGCTAAGATCAGATAGGGCTTGTTTGGTTATTAATTTTCTCAATATTATGATCATATATTTCGGAAATTAAAAGGGTTTTTAAATCTATTTATATGACCGTGGACCCCTCTATGCATACGTTTCATGATCTTATCTGACTGATATCATCCATTCGACCATTGACCTAATTATCTCTTCATAGCATGCAATGGTCTTACTGAAAAGTTTTCATCTATAAGACCATAGACGCCTCTACAACTCATAACATATGCTATGATCTTTTCTTGCAGATTTCATTCAACCCCTTTCTCCTCTTCAATACTAGCCATAGTCTTATTTAACTGTTTTCACCCATTAGACCACAGACCTTTCTATCACTTCATAACAATGATTCCATGGTCTTATCCACTGTTTTCATCCATGAGACCATATACAGTGTACCCCTCTTTCCCCTTGTAGCATGTCATGGCCCTGTTTGACTGTTATCACCCATAAGACCATGGTCTCCTATATCCTCTTATAACATGTCATGGTCTTAATTGCCTGTTATCATCTATAAGACTTTCTCCATTACATGTACATGCCATGGTTTTGTCCAACTTTCACAATTATAAGACCACATGGACCCCTCTATCCTCTTATAACATATCACGATCTTATAAGACTGTTAGCAGCCATAAGACATTTAAGACCATGAACCCCTCTATTCATTTATATCATGCCATGGTCTTATATGACTGTAATCAACCATAAGACCGTGGACCTTTTCATCACTCCATAACATACCATGGTCTTATTTAACTGTATTCATCCATAAGACCATGGACCCCTTTAGCCTCTTATAACATGTCATGGTCCTATTTGACTGTTATAAGCCATTGGCCATACACTCCTTTATATCTTCATTACATGCCATGGTCTGATTTTACAACCATAAGACCATGGACCCCTCTAGCCTCTTAATAACATGTCATGGTCTTATTTGACTTTTATCATTGATAAGACCATTGACTCTTCTATCCTCCTATCACATGCCATGGTCTTTTTTACTGTTATCACCTTAAGACCATGGACCCCTCTTTCCTTTCATAACATGTCATGGTTGTATTTGACTGTTATCAACCATAAGACCATGGACCATTTCATCCTCTTTTTACATGTCATTATTCCATTTGACTGTTAAGAACCATAAGACCATGGACCCCTTTATCATCTTAAGACTTGCCATGGTCTTACTTTACTGTTATTATCCATAAGACCATGGACCTCTTTATTTCTCTATAACATGCTATGGCCTTACCAAACTGTTTCTATCCTTTTGTCACATATCATGGTCTTATTTGACTGTTATTATCCATAAGACCATGGACCTCTTTGTTTCTCTATAACATGCTATGGCCTAATCAAACTGTTTCCATCAATAAGACCATGGATCCCTATATCATCTTGTAACATATCATGGTCTTATTTGACTGTTATTATCCATAAGACCATGGACCTCTTTATTTCTCTATAACATGCTATGGCCTTACCAAACTGTTTCCATCAATAAGAGCATGGATCCCTCTATCCTCTTATAACATATCATGGTCTTATTTGACTGTTATCAGCCGTAAGACCATGGACCCCTCTATCCTCTTATAACATGTCATGGTCTTATTTGACTGTTATTATCCATAAGATCATGGACCTTTTTATTTCTCTATAAAATGCTATGGCCTTATCAAACTGTTTCTATCAATAAGACCATGGATCCCTCTATCCTCTTATAACATATCATGGTCTTATTTGACTGTTATCAGCCATAAGACCATGGACCCCTCTATCCTCTTATAACATGTCATGGTCTTATTTGACTGTTATTAACCATAAGACCATGGACCATTTCATCCTCTTTTTACATGTCATTATCCTATTTGACTGTTAAGAACCATAAGACCATGGACCCCTTTATCATCTTAAGACATACCATGGTCTTATTTGACTGTTATTATCCATAAGACCATGGACCTCTTTATTTCTCTATAAAATGCTATGGCCTTATCAAACTGTTTCTATCAATAAGACCATGGATCCCTCTATCCTCTTGTAACATGTCATGGTCTTATTTGACTGTTATCAGCCATAAGACTATGGACCCCTCTATCCTCTTATAACATGTCATGGTCTTATTTGACTGTTATTATCCATAAGACCATGGACCCCTTTATTTCTCTATAACATGCTATTGCATTATTAAATTGTTTCCACTAATAAGACCATAGACCCCTCTACCCTCTCATAATATGCTTTGTTCATACATGTATCATAAGACCACAGACACTTCTATCTTCTTATATTACATGTCATGGTTGTATTTGACTGTTATCACCCTTAAGATCATCTTAAAACATGCCATGGTCTTATTTTCTTTTATCAACCAGAAGACCATAGACTCTCCTATATCCTCTTATAATATGGCATGGTCTTATTTGGCTTTTATCACCCATAAGACCATTGACCCCTTTATCCTCTTATCACATGTCATGGTCTTTTTTTATCACCCACAAGACCATGTACCCCTCTACATGCCATGGTCCTATTTGACTGTTATCACCCATTAGACAAGGGAACCCTATATCCTCACATGTCATGGTCTTTTTTGACTGTTATAATCCTTAAGACAATGAACCAGTCTAGCCTCTTATTAACATGTCATGGTATTATTTGACTTTCATCAATGATAAGACCATTGACCCCTCTATCTATTTGATTGTTATCACCCATAAGACCATGGACCCCTTTTTCCTCTTATAACATGTATAACATGCCATGGTCTTATATAACTGTTTTCAATCATAAGACCATGGACCCCTCTATCCTCCTATCTCATGTCATGGTCCTATTTGACTTTTATCAACCATAAGACCATAGACTCCTATATCCTCTTATAACATGGCATGGTCTTATTTGACTGTTATCAGCCATAAGATCATGAACCATTCTATCCTCTTATAAAATGCCATGGTTTTATCTGACTGTTATCATGTTATCATCTATAAGACCATGGACATTTCTATCACTCAATAACATGCCATGGTCTTATATAACTGTTTTCAATCATAAGACCATGAACCCTGGATCTATCCTCCTATCACATGTCATGGTCCTATTCAACTTTTATCAACCATAAGACCATAGACTCCTATATCCTCTTATAACATGTCATGGTCTTACTTGACTGTTATCAGCCATAAGACCGTAACACCCCTTTATTTCTTTATAACATGCCATGGTCTTTCCAAACTGTTTCCATCCATAAGACCATGGACCCCTCCATCTTCTTTTAACATACCATGGTCTTATTTAATTTCATCCATAAGACCCCTCTATCTGCTCAAAACATGCCATGGTCTAATATATTTTCAATATAAGAGCATGAAACTCTTCATTTGTACATATGTCTGGTTATTTTCAATATCAATGTACAATGTACTTGAATGTAATATTGTTCTAGTTTGTTTGTTTATTTGTCATATATATTGAATCATAAATGTTGTATGTCAATGCCCTACTGGGGACCTAATTTGGAAATAAATATATCTTATCTTATCTTATCTTATATGATCGTTATCATCAGTTTAACCCTCTCCATAACATACCATGGTCTTGTATCTGACTGTGATCAACCATGACAAACCATTGACCCCTCTATCCTCTTATAACACCTCATTGTCTTATCTGACTGTTATCACCTGTAAGACCATGGACCTCTTTATCTATCCCTTACATTGTATTTTTTTAGCGAAAGCCGAAGGGGACTATAGGTTTGTGCTCTGTCCGTCTGTCTGTCTGTCTGTCACGCCTCAGTTTTCCGCACTTTTTTTCTAAACGCTTATAGATAATGAACTGATTTTTGGTATGTGAGTTTACCTTGATGAGTTACAGATCAAGTTTGAGTTTCGTGCCGGTCCACAAATTTTTATGGGAGTTATGGCCCTTTGAACTTTGAAAATTCAATAAAATATCAGTTCTCCGCACTTTTCTGCTAAACGCTTATAGATAATGAACTGATTTTTGGTATGTGATGTTACCTTGATGAGTTACAGATCAAGTTTGAGTTTCGTGCCGTTCCACAAATTTTTATGGGAGTTATGGCCCTTTGAACTTTGAAAATTCAATAAAATATCAGTTCTCCGCACTTTTCTTCTAAACGCTTATAGATAATGAACCGATTTTTGGTATGTGATGTTACCTTGATGAGTTACAGATTAAGTTTGAGTTTCGTGCCGGTCCACAAATTTTTATGGGACTTATGGCACTTTGAAGTTATTTTAAGTCCATTGCAATTTTATTTTCTACACTTTTTTATTGTTCCTTGTAGATAATAAACTGATCAAGTTTAGGTATTCATTTGTTTGACAAATTGTTACCAGTGACAGAAATATGAGGCCGGTAGGGGACTATGTATTGTTTTGCAATACTCTCAGAATGCTTGTTATTTGGTTGTTATTATTCATAAGAGCATGAAACTCTTCATTTGTACATATGTCTGGTTATTTTCAATATAAATTCTTGTCATATTTGACTGTATATATCCTAAAAACCACATTTTTTCTTTTCTCTCCATATCTTGTTTTAAATTTCTTGTTTCAAATTCTAAAATATGTCTTTTTCAAATAGTCTATGAAAGACTCATGATACGAAAATTATTAATACTCTTACCATGCTTACCAAATGTTCTAGCGTCAAATGAAAGTAGCTTATAAAGAGCAGAAAGAAGCATTGAACAGGATGACTTGCCAATGTTAAGGATTTAAGCATTTTAGACAGTTATAGGACAATGGAAAAAAGCTCCTGTTTCCATTTTTTTTTATTTTAGTCCTTTGCAAGTTTCCATTTGTACTGACAATGTCTTCCAATTTCATAGGAAACTGTTTAGAAATTAAAAAAAAAAACACACAAATTAAGATAGTTATTCAAATTGGTTTTTTTTAATATACATGTAATTTCTATTTTATAGATTTTCAGGTACTGTCTCTGTTTAAAACAAAAAGTCAACCATTAAAAGACCTGGACTAAGTGGAAGAAGAGAAGTTGACATTTAATGACATCATTATACCAATACTCATGTGGTAGATCTAATTTAAGAAAGAGACTAACTGCAATCACAGACAAGTAAGATTAAAGCTGCCATTGACAAAGTCATTACATGGAAGCAACAATTCCTTCACAGCATTACACTATATTACATTACATTACATTATATTCCTGAGTTAAAAGAGAGGGGCAAATGAGTGGCCCAGTGGTCTAAGATACTGGTTGATCACTAGCGGAACACCTCTCAGTTGGTGTTCGAGTCATGCTTGTACTTTACAAAATACAACACTTCCCGACCTGTATGTGACTAGGTTTGTCAGTTACCTACCAAAGGTCGGTGGTTTCCTCCAACATTCAAACTGACCACCTTATATGGCCCAGGCGGGTTGAAAAGTGTGTTTTACCCTTAAACACACGCATACATGTACACTTTAAAGAGACTTTTCACCCAATACAACCTTTAATGTTACTTTTGGCCTTGCCTAAGAGATTTTTTCTGCTCAGCATTGACAACAAGACCAATTACAGTATTTTATCTTGATTATATATATATATGTTGTGTACAGTTGCATTATTGTTAATGTTGCAGTATAGTTACATGGAATCCCAGAGAAGACACATGATAGTTTACACTTTTTGTTGAAATTCTGCGTGTCAATTTTTAGAAATATTCACCCAAATGATTCATAAATAACATTACTGAAGTGCCAAACAAAAGTTTGTAAAGTGGTGTTGCTGAAATCAAGACATCAAAGTCAGGGAACTTATATTGCCATCATTATGCAATGTTTATGTTCTTAAAACTTGTTGTATTTTATAGACTTGATTGTGAACCTCATGATACACTTTTTCTTTAATATTCCATTCTCATTTATGATTACAAAAAATATGTCATATAGTGTCCAATAATGTAGATATACATGTATGGAGCATTCAATATTTTCTTAACTTAACATGTATACGACTTACACATCTTATATAAAATGAAAAAAAGTGAATAATAGTATGAGCATTTAGACCTCAAAACGAAACACTATTAAACTTATCATGCTTATTGTCCATTTATTCTTTGTATCATTTCAGCTCATAAATGTTACAGCAGACATCAGATTGACTACAATAACATACTCTTGTTAAGAAGATGACATTGACCTTTTAGTTGTAGACTGGCAGCCATTGCTTTCAATATTGGTGAATAATCCTTTTCATTTTATTGATCAGGTGAGTGATTCAGGCTCCTCTGAGCCTTTTGTCAAAGTAACTACATGACTTAAAGGTCTGATATTTTGCATATACATGTAGCTTTAATTTTTATACTACAACATATTGTAGTGTGTATAGATTTTATGCTCATCATCAACTTCACTAAGGTTTTACACTCAGTAGACATAAAAAAAGGTCAAAATTTTTATCACAGTTTACTATGCAACTAAAGAGAAAGGTATGATATTGTCTTATAGTACCATATGGTGGGTAACGATTTTAGGCTCTCAATAGTTGGTTTTTTTTTCTAAGAAATAGTTTTGGAGCAGGGTATCACTAGTGAGCATAAAGCTTCAAATTGTTTTTTTTTTCTATTTTCCATTTTATCCTTGTTGCATTACTTAATAATCAATTTCAATTTTTGTTGTTTTTACAGAATGTGAAAGAGATATCAGTGTGCCATAAAGATGATCAAGTCAGTCATGAAACTTTCTCATGGAAGATACAGAATGCTTAAATGATGGTTTCAAAAGATGGCATAGAGATGTTTTATTGCTTATTGTTAATAAATGATGTGTTATATATACATATATAATGTTATACTTGACTTTAATCAAAGTTGTATATCTAATCAATTAGCTGTTGTAATTTTGCCTAAAATTACAAATATATGACAAATTAGCTATTACGACAAAAAAAAATAATGGCAAAAAATTCCCCCCCCCCTTGATTTTCAACCTATGGTTAACCCTAGCTGTCTACATCCAGTTAAGAAAATATTTATTTAAATTACAGGAACTGTAATGAGCTTTGATAGTTTAATGTAAAACACTGAGAAATCAGAGATAGTGGATCAAAACCACTTCAAAGCAGCATAGTTCTTGTTTTGAATGTTAACAAAAAAAGTTTTTGACCATATCTTGTGCAGTTAATAAATTCAAACAATACAGAACAACTTGAACATGTTTAAAATAGATGGAATATGCATAAAACAAATCACATTATAAAGATTGAAAAACATTTAAAAGTCACAATGAGGCCTCCAACAGTGCATTAGTTAAAGGATAATAATTCTTTGCAAGCTGCAAATACACTTAATAAATTAGTACCACTATCATGCCATGTTAATATTGCTATATTTGTAATTATAAACTGTTTATGGACATTTTTTGCTTATTCTTTGTGCTATAACCATTTAATGTAAAAGTGTTAAATTACATTAAATGCAAATAAATATTGTCTATTGTCTATTGTCTTAAGCACTCTAAAGAAAGTGATATTTTTTATACCCCATCTATGAAAGTAGAGAGGCATATAGTGTCTGTTCGAATGTCCCAAATCAGGTTTACTTTCAGTTAATTTACCATGGAGTTTGTATGGTATTGTCATGAAACTTAATGTATACATGTGCACATCTGAATATGAACAATCAACAACCACCTTAAAATTATACCTATTTCATCAACTTTATGGTTGATTGATCACAGAAAAAGGGGATGTTATACCTTACTTTCAGGTTTTTCTTACTTCATCATAAAGGAGGGGTATAGTATTATGAAACTGAATACACATATACATGTACATGGGGATATCAGCAAACAAAAATCATTCTAAAATAGTAACTGTCTAACCACATTCAAGGTTGATTGACATGAGAAAAATTTATGTCTTTTGTACATATTCTTTGTGTAATACATTGAATGTCACAAACATTTTATTTCACTAAATACATGTATATGACAGTTGAAAAATAATAAGTGTTGATAATAAAGATAATCTTAAACTGTTTGAGGATTTGTGTAAAAAGAAAGAACAAAAATGGTGTTTTTTCATGCTTTTGCTCCATAGAATGAAAACCATTGCAGAAAGAGAAAAGGTGTTGCTTGCTAAAATGTTCAGCTCATTAAGCTCTACAAAAGTCTCCATTGAGTCGAAGTTGTCAGATGACCCTTTACAGGGGTTATGGCCCTTTTAAGGTCAAAAACAGCGTTTTTTCATGTTTTTGCTCTATAGAATGAAAACTACTAGTATTGCAGATAGAGAAAAGATGTTGCTTGCTAAAATGTTCAGCTCATTAAGCTCTACAAAAGTCTCCATTGGGTCGAAGTTGTCAGATGCCCTCTTACAGGGGTTATGGCCCTTTTAAGGAAAAAAAATAGCATTTTTTCATGTTTTTGCCTATAGAACGAAAACTACTAGTATTGCAGATAGAGAAAAGATGTTGCTTGCTAAAATGTTCAGCTCATTAAGCTATACTAAAGTCTCCATTGGGTCAAAGTTGTCGGATGCCCTCTTACAGGGGTTATGGCCCTTTTAAGGAAAAAAAATAGCATTTTTTCATGTTTTTGCCTATAGAACGAAAACTACTAGTATTGCAGATAGAGAAAAGATGTTGCTTGCTAAAATGTTCAGCTCATTAAGCTCTACAAAAGTCTCCATTGGGTCGAAGTTGTCAGATGCCCTCTTACAGGGGTTATGGCCCTTTTAAGGAAAAAAAATAGCATTTTTCATGTTTTTGCCTATAGAACGAAAACTACTAGTATTGCAGATAGAGAAAAGATGTTGCTTGCTAAAATGTTCAGCTCATTAAGCTATACTAAAGTCTCCATTGGGTCAAAGTTGTCGGATGACCCCTAATAGGGGTTATGGCCCTTTTAAGGTAAAAAAATAGCGTTTTTTTCATGTTTTTGCCCTATAGAATGAAAACTATTACAGATAGAGAAAATGTGGGGCTTGCTTTAATGTTCGGCTCATTTAGCCTTAGGAACGTCTCTGTTGTGTCTTAGTTGGGAGTTGACCCCTTAAAGAAGAGACCATTATGGCTTAAGGACCAGGTGAGCGATTCAGGCTCCTGGTAGCCTCTTGTTTCATTTTTATTGCCATACACCAGTATAATATACAGCTTACGAAATTGAGAAAACTATGTAGATAGAGAAAAGCTTTTGCTTTCAAAAACCTTCAGCACTTTGAGCTCTACACAAGTCTCCATAGGGGTTATGGCTCTTTAAAGAAAAAATGCATCTTAACATGTTTTGACCTATAGATTGTCAGATGACCCATTAAAGCAATAATGGCATCTCTATGACAAAAAATAAATGCTTTGCGTTATAGATTGAAATAAAGAAAACATTTGCTTGTATAAAATGTTTAGCTCAGTGAGCTCTTCATGGGTCTCCAATAGATCAGAGTTGTCGGATGCCCCTAATGAACGGGAGTAATAGCCCCTTATTGTCAATATTAGTTGTTTTTTTTTGGTCCTATAGATTGAAAAATGTAAAAGAAAGGCACGAACTTTTGTTTGCATGAATGTTCAGCTAATGAGCTAAATTTGAATATTCACATGCATTCCCTTAGAAACCCTATAGACATCTCAATACAGTTGACCATTTACATGTATTGAAGTTGAGGAAACCATTAGATAATATATCAAATACTTTTCTCCAAATCGCAATTAACGGATGAGGGAGGTTTGGAGCCAGAAAACTCAGTTTACTAATGTACTCCACCATTTCTTTTGAGATGCTTGTACCAAGTTAGCACCATTGCAATAATCCCTTTTTTTTTGGCGTGTATGTCTTTGCTTTGTTGTCTTCTTATGCAACTTGTGCAAATTTAATTGATAACTTGTTTTATGCGATAATTGGTCGAAACGTTTTTTTTTATTATTATTATTTGACATTAATTTACTCATTGTAAGTACTTAAGTATTTTCCGTGTCATCCTACAACAACAAAAAAGACTAAAGTCTAATACCGATAAATATGGTGTTTTAGAACTTGAAAAATGTACACACAATATGATGAGGAACACCCACTTTGAAATGAGTTTAGCTTCATATTAAAAGATAAACACTAGTATGCCATTCATATCAAGATTTAGAAGAACATGTATCGGCAACAAACACTATATATCCAAAGGATTTTCGTGTCACTTCTAATTTGGTTCTACAAGTCAGTCGAAATATGTCACCCAGCAAGCTTTCATTAACCACGAGTGTATATGAGAATTTGTCCAATATTTTTTTTTTGTTTAGTCGAATTAGGGACTGGTTGTAAATGCACCAGCAAAAGCACCATATATACAGCCACAACACTTTAGTGTATCCAAGAAGGAAATTATTGACAATTATCACTCGCTCATTTCCTCATTTGGCCTTTCTGTTGGTGACGGGTATACAAATGATGCCTTCCATCCCTGTATTGGATTCCTAAATTACATAAAAATCCATACAAACAGTACGTGCTGCAGTTCGGGGTCACCCAAATGTACAACTGAATCTCTTTTAGCCCTGTTGACTTCAATACTGACGGTATCCAGAAATATTTCGATTGCTGTTATTCTAGAAGTAGCGTCTATCAAATGTGAATCCTAAAAAAAATGAAAGAACTGATGGAGATTCTTAACTCCAAATCAGCCTAATCTTGTAACAACACCAGGACGTTCTATTTATCCATACTTTTTACTTCTCTATTCAAATCATGATTGGCACAACTGATTCAATGTGGCTTTTACGAAGATACAAATATATAGAAGTCGATTACACAAAGCTTTACTTTGCTATCAATGAGTCTAAGAAAAAAGAATAAATTTACAGAGGACCAAATAATCGACATGCGTAACTTTCTTATACACATGTTATCATGTTATAGACAGCATATTTGGCCAGTTTGTTGTACATGTACTTGTTTTCAGAAAACAACCAGGATTGCTCAATGGACACTAATTGTGCACAATTATTTGCTTGCTGATTTGTTTCTTCATTCACATCAAGCAAACTTCTTACACTTACAATCACTTCTTCACAAAACAAGATCATAGACTCTTTTAACCTAACTTTCCCGTAGTTATATTGATGATGATCTTTCACTGAGTATTCCCAATTTGGTGATTTCTCCGTTTCATTTATCCCCATTAACTTTAGAATAAGGACACATCGGATTTTAAGAAGTCTGCTTCATATTCAGATCTATATTTGGAAAATTAACAGACACACAGGAAAGACTTAAAAAAAAGCTATATGACAAACGTGATGACTTCAACTTTCCCTTCTTGTGTAGCAAAATTCCGGATTCTCCTGCTTATGGAGTTTACGTATCACAACTGATTCGTTATTCCAGTCCTTGTGGGATTTACAACGATTTTCTCGGAAGAGCGTCACATCTGACACAAATTTGTAACATAGGGTTATCTTGTTGTTTCCCAGTTGTTGTCTTCACTTAAGAAATCATGCGCTTATAGACAAATACTAAGATGAGTGCAGATGTTTATTTGTCATAAGGTACGGTTTTGTCCTCCATTACCGCATTTGACACGTTGAATTGGTCATTAGCAACACGACAAGTACACATGCAACTGTATAAGCAGAAACTGCTTACTTTTCCGGAGCACCTGAGTACACTCTTGCTACGACTTGAGTTCGCATTGTTGATTGCTGTTCAGTTGTTTTTGTGTTTTTATATGTTTTTATGTAGTCTGTTTCTTTGTGCTGTTTTCTTTCGTGTTTACTGGTTTTGTCTTTGCCCATTGGGACTTTTGATATTTCGATGCCCCATTAGTATCTCTTTGCTTCTTTAAATGATTTGATATTTATTGTGTGTTTTATTTGAGATTATAAACTTTAAACTTTTATAGATGGAGAGATAGAGGTTACTAGCTCCATTAACACCATCCTTTTTCAAATGTGACTGACAAAATGAACCTTTGTTATATCCCATTTTTTTACTTGTCTAATTTCATGTTACAGTACTGTTCTATATCCTGAAAATGTCGTTTTGGTTGATAATTCTGTGAGTTTGTTTATAAGAATGCTACTAGATGCTTTCCTCTGTAGATCTTAAAATTGCTGGTCATGTACATTTCATTATCATCGAAACTTTTTTTTAGTTTCTCATGTCACCATATTTGTTTATTGCTCATTTTACCATATTTGCTAGCTTCTCTTTCTGTTAGTATAGCCGTAACAAAATTATTGAATGAGGTATATCAATACCACCTTGACCGAGGGGGGGGGCGTTCAAAAAATGTAGTTTATAGAGGGAGACATCAAAATCGCAATGGTCTAGACATCAAATATCGTATACTAGTATGTATATCTGGTTTACACGTGTGTTACATAACAAAACGACTAATTGTATTGGTGCAATAATTTCACATGAGGACTTATATAGCAGTGGTATTACGCATGTTTATCACTATGAAGCGTAAAGTTTGATTTGTTTTTTTTCAACCTACCGTCGACGGACCAAGCGGACCATAATCGCACAAATTTCGACAAACCTATGATGGAAAAAAAGACGGTATTGTTTCGCCCTTTTCGAATGCAAGTTTCATTAATATAAATTGAATATAATGATTTACTTATTACATGTATTAACTTTAAGAAACTTTAAGAAATGCATTACTTTATCATTTCATTCTTTTTCATCTTATGATTTATTAGAAAATTATGAATTCATCTGTAAAATATATTTGTAGTATTAAATCCATGCAAGGAATCCAGTTTGAGGTAGAACAATTTTTAAATGAAACCAAGAGGATCCCACGAGACTGAACTTACTTTTTGTCTAGTAAAGTAAAAAATGTCGTGAAAAAAAAACTCAAAAAGAGTGAAACAACTAGACAGACACTAAGTTGCATATGGAAATCGGGAGTTCACAGGACCCAAAATATCAATCAAATTTTAAAGCTATGTTTATGGCCATTTAACTTGTAGGGGGGCTTTGTTTTTTTGCTTTGGTCAGAATTTTTTTTGGCGAAAGCGTCGCGACAGAATATTTTTGATTCATTTTTATCATTATTTCTTATGGCAGAAATCCTTCTTCAAAATTTTTTTTCTTACCCTATGCTGCCCAAATATTTTTTTATCAAAAATAATTTTCAGAATATTTGTTTAGGAAAAAACCAAACCCCCTCTCCCTTCAAGTTAAATGGCCAGTTCCTTAGGAGAAGCATATCTATATTGTGTCACAAGCATTTGGTAAATCTGTTGTAGATAACCATATCTACATTGTGTCACAAACGTTTTGGAAACTTATAAATAGTTTTCCAATAAGCACTTGTAGATATGAAATTGGTACCCGTAGGAGATGGAAGAACGGATATGGACGATTACGAGCTGTGGAATAAGTGTACAAGACACAACCAACAATTTTAAACATCACGGTGGAAAACAGACAGCAGTCTTCAACATGACCAGAGGTGGCTGATCCCCGAAGACTAATAAGACAATACATAAGATTCAAAACCAATCCCTAAATAATCAACAAAAGACCCACTTCTGGATATAGTGCAATAAACAGATAGATGACAGGGACCAACAAAAGCTATAACGAGAATTCCTGGCTTAGGACACGCACATATGAAATGTGGCGGGTCTAAACTAGTTTTTTGTGCTCAACCTTTTCCCTATTGGTAATCTTGTACAAAACACAAATTTGAATAACACACTCTAAAACTCAAATTGATAAAATTTCAGTTCACCAAGAGAGAACCTGAAACAAGAGCAATATACGAGAATAACGAGACGTAGAGGAACTCTCTTGGGAACACTCACAGTTACTGACAGGCAGCCAAGAATCATATATCAACTGAGTATAAAAATCAAACATATCGATTCTTAATCCGGCAAAACACTTCAAACAATTGATGATATCCACAGCTGTCCCTTTTTAAGCAGGAATATACCAGTACCCCTGTAATCATTTTGATGCATAAAACAATGTATTATTTAGCTATACTGCATTTTTACTATGTCTATCTTCTTCAAATAGCAAAATACTGTATATGCTTTCATAAGTATACAAAACTCAATATTTCTTGTTTGGTTTGTAAATGATCTTTAACTTGTCACTTGTACTTTTATTTGCTTTTTAAATTTTCTATTAAAACTAGTTATTGTTGAATGTTAATTGATTTGGATTTCTCTTTACATTGCAAGTAGATGCTGATAGTTATAATAAAGAACAATATTTCAGATCAACTTGTTTATGGTGAGCATTGAGTTTTTTTATGTATTTATTGTGTAGAGCAAATGCATACCAAAATGAGCAACATCTTTTAAGTTCAGCCTCTGTAATTAGTGCAATCATCGATCACTAACAAGTTGTGCTAAAGATACCCGCACTCGACCATTCTGAAAACAGGAAGTAGATGCACAACTGGAAAGGAAGGCACGTTACAACTCAGCATACTAAAACTGTAAACCAATTTTAAAATCAATCCCTTCAGTAGAAAAGGAGAAAACTGTCTATTTTGTCCCCTAAAAAGTCTAAGTCGGCTCCAAAAACAGAAAGTAGATGTGTGAGTGACCTGAAGAGGGTAGGCAGGGTACAACTCATCATACAAAACACTTTTTGTTGTGTACTGAAGAAATCAATCCCTACAGTAGGAGCAGAGAAATCTGTTACAAAAGTTTGTACAGAACAGACAGAAGGACAGACAAGGTGATTGCAATAAATCCCTCTCTCTTAAAGTGGGGATATACATGTAATTATAAAAAAAAAATCACCATACAACTGCATGTTTTGAAATTTCAAGTCTTCTTAGTGATGATAATTTGAGAACTGCTGCTTTGAAGTGGATGTGAACCACTATCTCTGATTTCTCAGTGTTTTACATTAAACTATCAAAGCTGATAACAGTTCATCGTAAATGTATATATTTGTTTAGAAACTTCTTAAGAAACATTGTGAGCTAGCTCATGATGGAATACATCCTGCTTATATGGACAGTATATATCAATTTAAAAACAAGAGTTAACACTAAAGTATGTCTCGCCTGCCGGCACCATCAGAAACAATTATTCTTTCTTACTTCCACTATATTTTGAATTTACATGGATTTTCAGTTTCTGAGATCAAAAGATGTTTATAGAACTTAAACATTGCAAATATATGCAATAAAAATAATCAAAGTCACTCAACCGGAAAATCAAGGTCAAGGTCAAAAGATGGGGATGCAACTGTGCTAAGCTACTACTGGGGCATATGTAAACCAAGTTTCATCAACCTAGGACCTATAGTTCTTGAGATATGGAGGTGCTCGCAAAACTTTTTAATTGCTATTATATGTATTGAAAATTGTCAAAGTCACTCAACCGAAAAATCAAGGTCAAGGTCAAAAGATGAGGATGCAACTGTGGTAAGCTACTACTGGGGCATATGCATACCAAGTTTCATCAACCTAGGACCTATAGTTCTTGAGATATGGAGGTGCTCGCAAAACTTTTCCATTGCTATTATATGTATTGAAAATTGTCAAAGTCACTCAACCGGAAAATCAAGGTCAAGGTCCAAAGATGGGGATGCAACTGAGCTAAGCTACTACTGGGGCATATGCATACCACGTTTCATCAACCTAGGACCTATAGTTCTTGAGATATGGAGGTGCTCGCAAAACTTTTTCATTGCTATTATATGTATTGAAAATTGTCAAAGTCACTCAACCGGAAAATCAAGGTCAAGGTCAAAAGATGGGGATGCAACTGTGCTAAGCTACTACTGGGGCATATGCATACCAAGTTTCATCAACCCAGGACCTATAGTTCTTGAGATATGGAGGTGCTCATAAAACTTTTCCAAAAAGTTAACGCCGCCGTCGCCGCCGCCGCCGCCGCCGTCGCCGCCGCCGCCGTCGCCGCCGCCGCCGCCGGTAAAGTAACACCTATGTCCCGCTCTGCTTCGCAGGCGAGACAAAAAACGAAAGTCCAATTATCTCTTCTGCATGATATCCAACAGCAACAAAAATTCTCCATATGATGTACTGCTATCATGTTAAGTTTATTAAAATCCATTGAGCAGTTTATGAGGAGTTGGGCTTACAAGGAATGTGAACAGAAAGACAGACAGACATAGTGTTTCCTTTATACGCCCAAGATTTATTTGCAAGGGTATAAAATTTGGCTTACATGGCTATGTGTAATGAGATTTTAAGATGCATGGTCAGTAATAAAATCAGTACCAAACTGGAAAATAACTTTATTGGTTTTTAAAAGTCTACAGACATATTTGGATAAAACAACTTCAACAATCATAGTATTGTCATGCTACAAAATTGTTTCTTACAGTTTAAAGAATTTTAGTCTTGTCAGAAAATAAAACTTTTAGGTATTATTTGGTATAAAATTGTTGCTTTGTATTGAAAGAATTAACAGTCATGTTAGGGTATATAATATTCAAAATTATCATGGTATAAAATTGTTACTTAGTGTTTAAAGATTTTACAGTCATGTTAGGGTATATAATATTCAAAATTGTCCTGGTATAAAATTGTTGCTAAGTGTTTAAATATTTACAGTCATGTTAGGGTATATAATATTCAAAATTATCCTGGTATAAAATTGTTACTTAGTGTTTAAAGAATTAACAGTCATGTGTGGGTATATAATATTCAAAATTGTCCTGGTATAAAATTGTTGCTTACTGTTTAAAGAATTTACAGTCATATGTGTGGGTATATAACATTCAAAATTGTTGCTCAGTGTTTAAAGAATTTACAGTCATGCTAGGGTATATAATATTCAATATTATCCTTGTATAAAATTGTTGCTAAGTGTTTAAAGAATTAACAGTCATGTTAGTATAAAATCGTTGCTTACTGCTTAAAGAATTAACAGTCATGTTAGGGTATATAATATTCAAAATTGTCCTCGTTAAAAATTGTTGCTTAGTGTTTAAAGAATTTACAGTCATGTGTGGGTATATAACATTCAAAATTATCCTGGTATAAAATTGTTGCTTAGTGTTTAAAGAATTTACAGTCATGTGTGTGGGTATATAATATTCAAAATTATCCTAGCTGGTATAAAATTTTTGCTTAGTGTTTAAAGAATTTACAGTCATGTTAGGGTATATAATATTCAAAATTGTCCTGGTATAAAATTGTTGCCTAGTGTTTAAAGAATCTAGAGTCATGTGTGGGTATATAATATTCAAAATTATCCTGGTATAAAATTGTTGCTTTAAGTGTTTAAAGAATCTACAGTTATGTGTGGGTATATAACATTCAAAATTATCCTGGTATAAAATTGTTGCTTAGTGTTTAAAGAATTTACAGTCATATGTGTGGGTATATAACATTCAAATTATCCTGGTATAAAATTGTTGCTTAGTGTTTAAAGAATTTACAGTCATATGTGTGGGTATATAATATTCAAAATTATCCTAGCTGGTATAAAATTTTTCCTTAGTGTTTAAAGAATTTACAGTCATGTTAGGGTATATAATATTCAAAATTATCCTGGTATAAAATTGTTGCCTATTGTTTAAAGAATTTACAGTCATGTCTTGGTATATAATATTCAAAATTGTCCTGGTATAAAATTGTTGCTTAGTGTTTAAAGAATCTACAGTCATGTGTGTGGGTATATAATATTCAAAATAATCATGGTATAAAACTATTGCTACATAGTGTTTAAAGAATCTACAGTCATGATGCCTGGGTATTAAAAACATTCAGTAAATGTCCCGGTATAAAATAGTTGCTTGATGTATGTGGGGAAAACATTGTAAATTAACCTGTTATTTAACTGTTTATTAGTGATTTAAGAGTCAGAAGTCATGTCTGAGAAAAATGTAAATGTAATGAACTGTTTTTGTAATTGTTTCTTGCGATATTAATTAAGAGTCTGACTGCCATAATCTGTATAAAATACATGTAGCATTGCACTGGTGTAAAAATTGTCTATAATTCTACATAAAGATATAATGTAAATTAAAAAGGAGATAGCCTTTTGTATCTACTGGGTAGTGTATTATTGAAATGCCATCATCTTCTTCTAGTCTTTGATATATGAATGGTCTCCAAAGTTCATTAGCTTTTTGTCTCGTCTTCAACATTATCTGTAAGTAATTAAAAGAAATAACATGCAGAATATTGAGAAAATGCTGACAAATAAAATACTGATTTATGGTACAAAAATAATATGGTTATCTTTATATTACTTAATAAGTACTGTGGTTTCATTATTTGTGGGGTATCAATTTTCATGGTTCTCGTGGTTGGCCTTTATAATTACCCACGAAAATTGCTACCCCACAAAAAGGAAGCTAAATTCGTTAAACATAAATGCAGTCTTCAGTTCCACAAATTTAAGAATCCACGAACTGATCCCTTTTCATCAAACTACAAAAATTAAAAACCATGAAAATAAATGAATCAACAGTTTCTATGACAATTATAATGATCAATTTTTTGTGTAGATCATCATAGCTTTTCAGGATTTGCTCATTTCAAATAGTTGCTTTTTTATTGTCCATGCTGTCATTCAATATTTCAAATTTAAATCTTAAAGTAATGTATCACTGTTATTGCCTCTTAAATTTCTTCAATATACATGTTAAAGAAAAGAATACATCTCTTTTTGTCTCTTATCATGCTTATCACGGTGTTCTGTTGATACCATCTGTTTTTATTTTTTTAATCTCATCAATGGTTATTGGATGAATCAAGCAAACATTTTAATATATAAAAAAACAAGTATAAACATAAACTAGCCAAGATTCCATATCAGTCACTAATAAACTGTGAATGTGTAAAAAACCTAAACAGAAATATAAAGAAAATAGATTTGTAAGGGTAGAGGAAACAATTAACAAATATCATTTTTATTAATCATCATAATTTTTGCAATGGACTTAAATTTAGAGATGTGATTAATCTGATATCTAGCATGTCTTAAAATCTGGTAGTTTTATTTCCAAATAATATCATAATATACCTCTGAAACATTATAAACAAACAAACAATAAACAAACAATATTTTATTGGCACAAACACAATCAATACAATTGGTTATGACCCATAATAAAAATAGTACAATAGATGAACAATGATGATGGTATTTAGCAATATAAACATAATGAATGTGAAATAGTTATTGTAACAATTACTATTTTCTATTCAAAAAGCATTGACCTATAAATGAAGACAGTAATTTTAGAACACAAAATGATTTACTATAAAAACAGGACTTCAAAAAAGAAGGAGAATTTTTCCATTTAGTATTTTGAAAATTTTTATTAATTCTATTTTCAAAATTTAGCCGATATATATACTGTTCTTGACTGTCATACATGATATGTGTTGCTGGATACACTAGTACTGTTAGTAACATCAACATAATTTGGCTGGCATCTTTTTACAGTAGGACATGGCAACTTAAATCTAAATATAAATAGGTGTATTATAATATATAATTTATACAAATTTATACAAAGTTGCAAAATACAACCCATTGGTGATAAATAAAAAGGCTTGTTGAAGATTAATTAATCCCACTGGACACATTAAAGGCTGCAATGTGTTTTCCATTGTGGATGCTTAAATTTGTGCCATTTTATATAGGTTGCATCGTCTATTACTTTGTTCTTAGTTAATGTTTTATGTTGGATCCTATCTGATACCTTTATTTATTCTTCGGCTGCATGTTTTAGTTCATAATCATCCTGTATCAGAATGATCAGTAAAATTTTCTGAAAAATTGTCAAAAGAAGCAAAAAATAGATTTACTGTTCTAATTGATCATGTTGATCTTGACAATTAACAACAAATTAATGCATATTATAAATGGATAGAGCAATTCAAGCTCTTATGGATCACTAGTCATTAAAAACCATTACAACATAATTTGAATAAACAAAGGGATCAAATAGCTTAAGTAAGATAAGACTATGACATGCTATGGATAGATGGAAGAATTCATGCTCTTATGGATGCTAAACATTCAAATGAGACAATGTCCCGATGGAGTGATAGAAATCTCTATGGTCTTATGAATGATAACAGTTATATATGACCATGATATGCTATAAGAGGATAGAGGGGTCCATGGTCTTATAGTTGATCTAAGTTGGATTATTTTACACCATGACATCTAAATTGAGAAATAAAGGGGTTGAGTCTTATACATGTATGAGTGGCGGTTCATGTCATAATTGTGCTATTTGTAATGCGCTATTAGTACTAACGCGTTACTTCACAGAAGTAGCGCGCTAGTTTCGACAAGTACCGCGTTTCTTCTTAGAAGTAGCACGCTAGTTTTGACAAGTAACGCGTTACTTCTTAGAAGTAGCACGCTAGTTTGAATAAGTAACGCGTTACTTCTTATAAGTATTGCGCTAGTTTTGACAAGTAACGCGTTACTTCTTACAACTAACTCGCTACTTACCAATAGTAACGCATTAACTTGAAATATTTTAGTAGTGCGTTAGAAACAGCAGCTAACATGCTATTTGAGAAAATGATCCTAACAATGAAAATGCCAGGAAAAAGTAATAGTGAGAAGTAATACGTTACTAAAGCATAGTAGCGCGTTAGTTCTCTAAAGTAGCTCTTTATTTCTTGAAAATAGCGCGTTAGTTCTTAAATGTTACGCGTTACTTCTTCAAAGTAACGTGTTAGTTGATTATAGTCACGTATTAGTTGTTAAAAGTAGCGCGTTACTTCTAGGAAATAGCACGTTAGTTTGTTAAAGTAATGCATTACTTCTTCAACGTAATGCGTTACTTATTTCTACAACTTTTAATTGATAGCGCGCTAATAGTGAAAGTAACGCGTTACTAAATCAGAGTAGCGCGTTAGTTCTCTAAAGTAGCGCTTTACTTCTTCAAAGTAGCGCGTTAGCCCTTAAATGTAACGCGTTACTTCTTCAAAGTAACGTGTAAGTTGTATTGTAACGTACTAGTTGTTAAAAGTAGCGCGTTACTTAAGCAGAGTGGCATGCTAGTTCTCTAAAGTAGCTCTTTACTTCTTCAAAGTAGCGCGTTAGTTTGTTAAAGTAACGCATTACTTCTTCAACGTAATGCGTAACTTATTTGAAGTATCGCATTAATTGTTTAAAGTAACGCGTTACTAAGGAGAAATATTGCGTTAATTGTGTAAAGTTCAAAGAAGAGCGTTAGTTGTGAACAGTAACGCGTTACATCTAAGCAGTAGCGCGTTAGTTGTTAGAAGTAACACGTTACTTATGAAAACTAGCGCGCTACTTCTCAGAAGTAACGCGTTAGTACTAGTACCGCGTTATTACTAGCGCAATTATGACATGAATCGCCACTCATATACATGTACATGATAACAGTCAATTAAGACCATGGCATATTATAAGAGGATAGCGGGGCTTTTGGTCTTATGGAAGAAAATGTTGCGTTTGGCCATGAGACGTTTTATTACATATCAGTAATTCCAATAATACACATTGTAGAGAATATATGTTTAATACTAAACTACTATATATACATGTTCACAATACAAGTGATAAGCTTAGACTGCCTAATACAGATTCATTGTCCTATTATAAAGATCATGTAAACAATACAGAGACACACTGTCTGAATCGCACCTGCATTGATATTAAACAGAGACCTACGTTAACCTTTTATAATTTGCTATATCTAACTTGTTGACAGCAATAATATTACATCTCCCCTTTTTACAATGGAGCGTGATAAGACAAATATTTACTTTTACCTTGTTAATGATAGCTAATGCCTGAATAGCTGGCCTACCTAAAAGAGCTTTGGTTAATCCCTTCACTACATAAATATCCTGAACAGAATACTGATTTTTAGATTCTAACATACATTGAAATTTCCCTAACACATGCAGTTTTTTATTTCCTGGACCACTGAGTTTTTTGCTAACTTTCACCAAGGAAACACCTTTTAACTTTTGAAATTGTTTATCCGAAATCACTGTAACATCAGCGCCTGTATCAATTTTGAAATCGATTTGAGTGTTACGAATGTTTAGTTTGATATTCCAAGGTCTGTCATCCCCATTGTCAATGGCTCCTAGGAATCCTTCTGATGGAATTTCATCGTCTGTATGAACCGATCCAACAGATTTCACAGTTTTGCAGCACCTCCCGTAATGTCCTATGTTTGAACATTTATAACATTTAGCCCCTTTTGCCGGGCATTTCTCCTTTGAATGATTTTGTTTTTGTCCACATCGTTGACATCCTTTGTTTGCTTGATGCGACACAGTTTTTAACGGTTTCGGAATTTTCTTCTTTACAAATTTCGATTTTAGGGCATCTATGTTGGAGCTCGGACCATCACCTCTCACGTATGACTGTTGTCGTTTTATCGTTTCAGATTGTCTGGCCATGTCTGTTGCCGTTTTCAGAGTTAGTCCAGCATCTAATTGCATTTTTAACGATAAGTTTGAATCTTTAATTCCGACCACAATTCTGTCTCTGATCATTTCATCACGGAGATTGTCATATCCACAATGTTCACTAAGTGTGTACAGTGAAGTTATAAAACTTTCCACATTTTCGTCATCTTCTTGTTTTCTACGATTGAACTTTGCGCGTTCAAAGATAACATTACGTCTAACGATAAAGTGCTGTGTGAATGCTTCCTTTACGTTGTCGTACTTTTTCTTGTTCTCCTCTGAGAGATTAAACGATGCGAAAATGTCATCTGCCTCCGGACCCATCGTGTAAATCAGTGAATTTACTTGTGTGACTCCCGATTTGTCTTCAAGACCAGAGGCTGAACGGAATCTATCGAACCTCTGTATCCATTTCGTCCACATTTCTGGAGTAGAGAAATTGAAACTTTCAGGAGCGGCTACTTGAAATGTTGCCATTTTCAGTCACTGTAACAAATTGTCCGGCTTAAATAATTCACTTAGTGTTCTTTTCAATGTTTAACCGCTGCCACCATGTTGCGTTTGGCCATGAGACGTTTTATTACATATCAGTAATTCCAATAATACACATTGTAGAGAATATATGTTTAATACTAAACTACTATATATACATGTTCACAATACAAGTGATAAGCTTAGACTGCCTAATACAGATTCATTGTCCTATTATAAAGATCATGTAAACAATACAGAGACACACTGTCTGAATCGCACCTGCATTGATATTAAACAGAGACCTACGTTAACCTTTTATAATTTGCTATATCTAACTTGTTGACAGCAATAATATTACAGAAAACAGTCTAATAAGACCATGGTACATTATGGAGTGATAGAGGGGTTCATGGTCTTGTGGCGTAACACATGGTCTTATGGATGTAGCAGTTGAATAGGACCACGACATGTTATAATAGGAAGAGGGGTTCATGGTTAAATGGATGAAAACAGTTAAATAAGACCATGGCATGTAATGGAGAAATAGAGGGGTCCATGGTCTAATAGATGATAAAAGTCAGTTAAGACCATGGCATATAATAAGAGGATAGAGGGGCTCTTGGTCTTATGGAAGAAAACAGTCAAATAAGACCATGGCATGTTTTGGAAGGATAGAGGGGTTCAAGGTCTTATCAGTGTTCTCGGTAGGCACATACAGCGGGCGCAGCGCCCGCCCTTGATTCAATGACGCCCTTGCCTTTTTGCTGACCAATGTGCCCTATTTTACGGCGCCCTGCCCTTTTTTTACGACGCCCTGCCCTTTTTTTGAATATCATGCCCGTTTTTACAGCGCCCTACGATCTCGCGTAAGTCGCCCAAGCAATCCTCTGTCTTTTTTCATATTTCCTATGTTAAAATTGCCACTTCCACAGATTCCTTGATTACCTTAATGTTTATTTAAGGGATTAGCTTGGATAATTAACAAAGTAGGTCATAAACTTGTCAAAGTTAGCCCCCAAGCTGTGCCAATACAAGGTGTGAAATCGGAACTTCAAAGGATTTTGCCGTCGGCAATCAATTTTCTGTTAACTACTTAATCCCATTGAAAATCCCTGTGGAAATTATTAGATATTGTACTATTCTATCAGTTTAGACTATGACTATTTTGATTTTGGAAAAGACTGTTTATTTAAAGACAAAGAAAAAATGAAATGAGATCGATATTTTTGTCAATTTGTGAATGAATGAGTAAAGTTTAAAATTATCTCCCTTTAAAGAAATATTTTATTGTAAATTTAAGACATACAACCATTTTTACCCACATTTTCCATCAAATTTATTGTTTTAATCTAAAACAAGTTTATATTAGGTTTCCTCAATTTTGCATTCCTAAAAAAATGTTTATTTTTGAAACTTTTCTTTTTAATCCATACTTCGTTATTTAGATGATTCATCAATAAACCAATGAGAAAAAAATCATTAAATCAAGTTATGGCTGATAACAGTCAAATAAGACCATGACATGTTATAAGTGGATAGAGTATGTCTGAAAACAGTCAAATAGAACCATGACATGTTGTAAGAGGACAGAAGGGTCCATGGTCTTATAGTTGATAAAAGTTGGATAAGACAATGGCATATGACAGAAAAAAGACAGGTCCAGGGTCTTCTTCATGGTTTTATAGATGATAACAGTCAATTAAGACCATGGCATGTTAAAAGAAAATAGAAGGGTCCATGGTGTTATGGTGGATAACAGCCTAAAAAGACCATGGCATGTTTTGAGAGGATAGAGGGGTTCATGGTTTTATGGTTGATAACAGCCAAATAAGACCATGGCATGTTTTGTGATGATAGAAGGTCCATGGTCTTATGACTGAAAATGGGTAAATAAGACCATGGCCTGTTATGGGAATAAGGAGGGTCCATGGTCCATGGCCTGTTATGGGGATAGGAGAGTCCATGGCCTTATGACTGAAAATGGGAAAATAAGACCATGGCCTATTCTGGGAATTAGAATGGTCCATGGTCTGATATGGGGATAGGAGGGTCATGGTCTTGTGACTGAAAACAGGTAAATAAGACCATGGCCTGTTATGGCAATAAGAATGGTTCATGGTCCATGGCCTAATATGGGGAAGACCATGGCCTGTTATGGGAATAAGGAGGGTCCATGGTCTATGGCCTGTTATGGGGGATAGGAGGGTCTATGGTCTTATGGTTGAAAATGGGTAAATAAGACCTTGGCCTATTATGGGAATGAGGAGGGTCCATGGTCCATGGCCTGTTATGGGGGATAGGAGGGTCCATGGTCTTATGACTGAAAATGGGTGAATAAGACCTTGGCTTATTATGGGAATAAGGAGGGTCCATGGTCCATGGCCTGTTATGGGGAAAAGGAGGGCCCAGGGTCTTATGATTGAAAATGGGAAAATAAGACCATGGCCTGTTATGGGAATTAGAATTGTCTATGGCCTGATATGGGGATAGGAGTGTCCATGGTCTTATGACTGAAAATGGGTAAATAAGACCTTGGCCTATTATGGGAATAAGGAAGGTCCATGGTCCATGGCCTGTTATGGGGGAAAGGAGGGCCCAGGGTCTTATGATTGAAAATGGGAAAATAAATCCATGACCTGTTATGGGAATTAGAATGGTCCATGGTCCATGGCCTGATATGGGGATAGGAGGGTCCATGGTCTTATGACTGAAATTGTGTGGATAAGACCATGGCCTGTTAAGGGAATAAGGAGGGTCCATGGTCCATGGCCTGTTATGGAGGATGGGAGGGTCATGGTCTAATGACTGAAAATGGGTAAATAAGACCATGGCCTGTTATAGGATCAAGAGAGGGTCCATGGCCTGTTATTGGGGATAGGAGGGTCCATGGTCTTATAACTGAAATGGGAAAATAAGACCATGACCTGTTATGGGAATAAGAATGGTCCATGGTCCATGGCCTGATATGGGGATAGGAGGGTCCATGGTCCATGGCCTGGTATGGAGATAGGAGGGTCCATGGTTTTATGACTGAAAATGGGTGAATAAGACCTTGGCCTATTCTGGGAATAAGGAGGGTCCATGGTTCGTGGCCTGTTATGGGGGATAAGAGGGACCATGGTCTTAAGGCTGAAAATGAGTTAATAAGACCATGGCCTGTTATGGGGGATAGGAGGGTCCATGGTCTTATGACGAAAAAGGGTAAATAAGACCATGGCTTGTTATGGGAATAACGAGGGTCCATATTGTCCATGGCCTGTTATGGAGGATAGGAGGGTCCATGGTCTTATGATTGAAAATGGGTAAATAAGACCTTGGCCTATTATGGGAATAAGGAGGGTCCATGGTCTATGGCCTGTTATGGGGGATAGGAGGGCACAGGGTCTTATGATTGAAAATGGGTAAATAAGACCATGGCCTGTTATGTGATCAAGGAGGGTCCATGGCCTGTTATTGGGGATAAGAGGACCCAGGGTCTTATGATTGAAAATGGGTAAATAAGACCATGACCTCTTATGTGATCAAGGAGGGTCCATGGCCTGTTATGGGGGATAGGAGGGCCCAGGGTCTTATGATTAAAAATGGGAAAATAAGACAATGGCCTGTTATGGGAATTAGAATGGTCCATGGCCTGATATGGGGATAGAAGTGTCCATGGTCTTATGACTGAAAATGGGTAAATAGGACCATGGCCTGTTATGGGATCAAGGCAGGGTCCATGACCTGTTATGGGGGATAGGAGGGTCTATGGTCTTATGACTGAAATTGGGAAAATAACACCATGGCCTGTTATTGGAAATAGGAGAGTCCATGGTCTTAAAGATATAAACTGTCAAATAAAACCATGGGTTGTTATGGAGGAATAGCATGGTCCATGCATGGCCTGATGACTGAAAATGGAAAAATAAGACCATGGCCTGTTATGGAAATTTGGAAGGTCCATGGTCCATGGCCTTTTATAGTATACATGTAGGAATGTCCATGGTCTTATGGATATAAACTGTCAGATAAGACCATGTGTTGTTATGGAGGAATAGGAGGGTCGGTACTTGGTCTAATTACTGAAAATGGAAAAATAAGACCATGACCTGTTATTGGGGATAGGAGGGTCCATGGTCTTACGGATAAAAAACTGTCAGATAAGACCATGGGTTGTTATGAAGGAATAGCTGGGTCGATGGCCTTATGGATATCAGTAATAGGAGATTCCATGGTCTCATGACTGAAAATGTGAGAATAAGACCACAGCCTGCTATGGGAATTAGGAGAGTCCATGGTCTTATGCCTGATATTGGGGATAGGAAGGTCCATGGTCTTATGAATATAAACTCTTACAGTCAGATAAAACCATGGGTTGTTATGGAAGAATAGGAGGGTCCATGGTTTAATGGAATAAAAAACAGTAAAGTAAGACCATGGCCTTTACAATAAAGGCAAATTCATTACAAACATGACAAAGGGATAGAAGGGACCATGGATTTTTGTGTGAATATTAATGACCTGTTTGCCTGGCTATACGTTGTATCATACACAGCATAAAGTTATGATTTATATTATTGACCAGTCTCTGCAAATTACATTCACAAATAACATGAATATGTGATGCTTTCATAAAAAATGCGTAATAAGTAAATGTCATGAATGTATAATAATATCATGGTTTCAGTAAACACGTACAAACATCCCTCTTTTGTCTCTTTCTTGTACTGATGTCTTAGGCAAATCTCCTGGTTGAGTATATGGGTTTTTTTTGTGTGCCCAAATGCTCTTTTCTTCTGTTTTTTAACATTCTTTCGTAAAATATTATGAATCTCATCAATTTTGAAATTTTCGGGGACATTTTGTGTCGGGGACAGAAACATGCGTGCGGATATCCAATAAGACCGTGGTCTTAAGGATCATTATAGACCATTTAAATACCTCACTGGTTCCCCATACGAAAAATTAAAAGAGCCAGTTTATTTTGAAATTGCAAAAAATGGCAAGTGGAGTTGTAAGTTTTGTTCCTTGGTCAGCTGTTCGTCTATTAAATGTTAAATTTTTGATAAAACTAACATTTTTCAAAGTCTGAAATGTTTTTATTTTGTGCTGGTGGCCTATAACTTGGTTAGAAAAAAGGGTTTATGTAATACGTAAAAAAAAATATTTGCTGCAAAACAATTCGTGCTGGCTATTTTTAAAACATGCACGTGTACCACCTTGAAAGAAATCCCCAACAGTTATGTAGCACCTTTGGAACAGTACCTAAATTCTCAATTTAACTCTTCAGACAGTAATTTTAATTGCATTGCTTGTATATTTGTACCTTAAAAAGTTTTCTCTTGATAATACATGTACACAACTGGACTTTTACGGCATAAGAGGATCAACTTACAACTGGATCTGAGCCTTCCTTACTGATCGATCTCAACAAGTCACTGTGGATTGTGCAACCTCGGACAGAGCACCTGTTAGCGGGGTACCTCAAGGTACCGTTCTAGGACCTCTCCTGTTTTTAATATTCATCAATGACCTACCAGAGTGTGTATTATCCAGAACCAGACTTTTTGCAGACGATGCCATAGAATATAGAACGATCAAGGACCACCAAGACTGTGAAGACCTACAAAAAGATCTTGTAGAACTAGCTAACTGGGAAAAACTATGGGGTATGTCTTTCCATCCAGACAAATGTAACGTACTGAGGGTGACAAGATCAAAGAAACCTGACATCTATGAATACCACTTAAAAGGTCACCAACTTGAAGCAGCAGATACAACGAAATACTTAGGAGTTGATCTTAGCTACAACTTGTCATGGAACATCCATATCAACAGGATATTGAAGAAAGGGAACATGTATGCTATAGCTAGGCTTCTTAAGACACAACCTAAAGATCTCCAGTAAAGACACGAAATCAGCGGCATATTTCTCACTTGTAAGACCCAGCCTTGAATATTGCGCCTCAATTTGGAACCCATACAGTACACAAGCTATAAAGAAACTAGAGATGGTACAATGCAAGCTGCAAGGTACACCACCAACAGATACAGAAACACTGACAGTGTCACTGCCATGTTAAAAGATCTTGAATGGGAAACACTTGAGTCCAGAAGAACCAAAATCCAACTGGTGATGGTTTATAAGATTGTAAACGACCTGGTTGATATACCATCATCTGAATACTTAGTACCAGCCAAAGGAAGAACCAGATCAAACCATTCAAAGAAGATGCAACAGTACTACATGAGATCAGACGTCTTCAAGTAAAGCTTTTTCCCTAGAACCATCTTACTATGGAATCAGCTACCAGCATCTACTGCTGAGATCCCCGACTTGGTATCTTTCAAGCGGGGGCTGTCATCTACTACTTTTTAGTCTGCTTAGGTCCGTATTGTAAGTAAGTCCTAATGAAGGTTAGAGCTGTGCCGGTTTGGTGTATGCCCAGGGGCCGCTTTGGTAGCCGGATTGGTCTAATCAGAAGGACCGAAAACGCAATATGGAAATCACTCGTCCTTTCGTTCTATCCTTTTTCTTCAGTTGAGCTATGCTAGCTACTCTTATCCTTATCAGTTCATAACTTTTATTTTCCTACTGCCGACGACCCTGTCCTTTAGTTCCGAAACATAATGGTCTATAAAGACAGTGTTTTGTACCAAGTAGAAGTAGAATGTAGCACTTGGTACATGTACAATGCACATGTTCTTTAAAACAGGTTGGGGAAACCCCAATTAAGATATTTTGATATACCCTAATTTGGATATATTGCAGTTTTTTGCTAATAATAATATTTTTATGCTGAAGAGGAGCACAAATTGTCATTAAGGTTCAAACATGTAGCTAAAATCATGTCTCACAACACTGAATTTTTCTTTTGATCAAATAAAGATAACTCAAATTTTAATTTATGATTCAAAAAGGAAACATTTTTAGCTCATCTGGACCGAAGGTCCATGTGAGCTATTGCTATCACTTGGTGTCTGTCGTCGTTGCCGTCGTCGTCTGTAAACTTTTTCAAATTTCTTCTCTGAAACTACTGAACAGATTCAAACCAAATTTGGTCTGGTGGTACTTTAGGGTATCCAGCACAAAATTTTTGTAGGGATTTTTGATTTGTCGAAAAACATGGCCACAGTTGCTAAAAATAGACCAGGGGGGGTCAGACTACTGTTTTTGGGTTAATATAAATCAAAAAGTATAAGAGATAGATGAAATCTGATGCCACATTACTGCTTCAGCATCAAAAGCTCTACAAAAGTCTCCATTTGGTCCAAGTTGTCAGATGACTCCTTATAGGGGTTACAGCCCCTTAAAGGTGAAAAATAGCGTTTTTTCATGTTTTTGCCAGATAGTATGAAAACTATTGCAGATAGAGAAAAGTGTTGCTTGCTTAAATGTTCAGCTCATCTAGCTTTACAAAAGTTTTTATAGGGTCGAAGTTGTCAGATGACCCCTTATAGGGGTTATGACCCCTTATAGGGGTTACAGCCCCTGAAATAATGTTTTTTCATGTTTTTGGCCTAAGGAATGAAAACTATTGCAGATAGAGAGAAGCTGTTGCTTGCTTAAATGTTCAGCTTATTTAGCTTTACAAAAGTCTCCATAGGGTCAAAGTTGTCAGATGACCCCTTATATGGGTTACGGCCCTTAAAATGATGTTTTTTCATGTTTTTGGCCTATAGAAAGAAACTATTGCAGATGGAGCTAAGCTGTTGCTTGCTTAAGGATGCTCGCTGGTCTTGTTTTGGTATTTCTGTCATTTTTTCGGAATCCTCTGGATTTTACCATCAAAATATGGTTAAAATTTTTGCCAACGAACCCCCTATTTTCTTGTTATTAATGTCTTTAATATGTCATAAAGAGGTTAAAGACAAAGTTTTATCAAATCCTATTTATTCTGTCATGGGTTTTAACAGCTAAATAGTGCTAATGCTAAACCTATGAAAAAGTCCGAGAAAACCTTTTCCCGCCAAAACTTGAACATCAATTATCTTGAAAACGAGGTCACTAACCTATCAAAATTTTTTGCTTATTTTATACCTTTTACTATTATCTTTTCATTTAAGGCATTAAATTTGCAACCTTTTTATTTTTAATAATAGTAGCGAACATCCTTAAATGTTCTGTTCATTTAGCTCTCAAAAGTCTTAATAGGATCGAAGTTGTCAGATGACCTTTAATAGGGGTTACAGCCCCTAAAATAACCTTTTTCATGTTTTTGGTCTTTAAAGTGATAACTATAGCAGATAGAGAAAAGCTGTTGCTTGCTTAAATGTTCAGCACAGAAAGCTCTACAAAAGTCTCCATAGGGTCGAAGTTGTCAGAAAATCCCTTATAGGGGTTACAGCCCCTAAAATAACGGTTTAAGGTGTTTTTGGCCTATAGAATAAAAACTATAGTAGATAAAGAAAAACTGTTGCTTGCTTAAATGTTCATATCATTTAGCTCTACCAAATATAGGGTTGACATCAAGACCAGGTGAGCGATTTAGGCTCCTGGGAGCCTCTTGTTTTTCTTCAACTTCTTAAATTTAAATAAAATAGTTTTTGGTATCGAAGATAACCAAGTTTCTAAAACTAGAAAGTAACAAGAATATATGTCCAAAAGACATAATGCCCCATCTTGCAACATTTATTCTTTCATTCTGCAATCACTAAAGCATCACTATTTGCACCTACCACACCAATATGGTTGCTATGGCACTTATCAGTAAGAAGGAATGGACTTAAGCCATTTTTCTATAAGTGGTCATTCATGCGGAAAATATAGGTCACATCCAGCATCCGAAGCTTTCATTGTGCTTAGCATCACTAGAAGCACCTACCATATCAATATGGTTGATGTGGCACTTGTCAGTATGTGGGAATAGACTTTACCATTCTTCTGTAAGAGGTCATCCATGCGGAAAATATAGGTCACATCTAGCATCTGAAGCATGCATTGTGCTTAGCATCACTTGACTAGATGCACCTACAATACCATTATGGTTGATGTGGCACTTGTCTGTAAGTGGGAATGGACACGGTCGTTATACTTGTCCTGCGACAACATGTTTTCTACCGATGTTTCTTCTCGTTTTCTACCGATGTCCTAGATTTCTTCCGATGTGGTGATAAAAAAATAAACCTGGCAGACGATTTTTTTCCAAACTATAATACCCGGCCATTAAGGCACTTATAAACAAATTAGTTTAATTTACACCATTTTGTTTTAAGTATGCACATAAAATAACAGTAAGGGCATGAAGGGTATTGTTTATTTTTTCCAGCAAGAGACAATTTCCCTTTTTTCAGATAATCATGAATATCTGTTTTAAATTACCATTCACTGGGCTGAAAATTATGCTCCATGTTCTAAATAGTCGGACATTTTTAAAGACATATCACTTTTCATTACAAATGGCGTATTTTTGATTTTTCGATCATTTAAAAAAAAATATATTCCTGGTTTTCTAAAGATGTGTCCTGGTTTTCTACCGATGGTCCTGGCATTCTACCGATGTGATAATGTGATATATTAAATGACATCTCATGACAAATCTTAAAACTGTATATGTTATTGAACACCAAATATTGACGATAAAAAGAAAAAGGAGGTTCATAAGCAAAAACTGTTTTGCGCACAAAATTTAAATAAATGTGTATTTTCTCAAAAGCTGGCTTATCAGAAAATGATAGTATATCAACATTTTTTTCACTTATATTAGATTTGTGAAGTGCTTTAAACAAGGTATTATTTGAAACTGGAATTATTTTGGAAATTGGAAAATTAAATAAAAAAAATTTGAGTTAGACTAAGCCTTACTAATAGTTCATAGTTCCTTGAAATGCACCCACCTCATTTGGCATTATATTTAAGCATTTCTTTTTACTTTACCATATTCATTCATTTAAAAGTAGTTTTCTCACTCATAGTGCATTTTCTCCCGCACAACCATTCCTCTCTCTCATCATATTTACGTTTTTTCATCATATTATCCCCAAACGGCAAATTTAGACACTTTACTTTTTCCAAACATTTTAAGGCAATATCTAGTGTAAGTGCAACACTAATAACAACTACAAATTGACGGAAAGCATCGAAACAATACTCGTGAAATAGTTTTTGTCCAAAATTTTCTACTCTTTCAGTCACGAGAAAATGAAATTAGAACGGATAGTGCTACCACTGACATTCCGATGACTTAATTAAAGTTATTGTAAAAATCATTTTTACACTGCATGACATTCCCCTTTTTTCGATATACACTACAACTAAGTAATAAAACATTCCAAATGTGACACACGTACAGTTTGAAGTGGACGTATTTCCTCTTCTCTCTCATAACCGGAAGTTTTTCTCACGGAATTGTTTTCATAAGAAAATATTATGAGTGAGGAGATGACCAGGCGTGTATCTGGGGGTTTTCAGGGCGAAACTTTTAATTACATCAGGGTATTTAGAGTAATTTCAGGTAACTGAGGGTTTCCTATCAGCTATCCCATGGATACCACAAAAACTCCTGCTATTAAGATTTTTCAAAAAATAATTTATTGGAAGCTGAGCTTTGTATTAGTTTTTGAGGAATTGATAGTTTTCAGCTTTACATTGATAAATTCTGCTTTCAAAGAGTGAAATAGCATCAGCTTACAATATCTGTGAGTGAGTGAGTTGGTGCTTTACGCCCGTGCAACGCTAAATAGGTTATAACATGAAAAGGATGATAAAATGAACATGAAATGAGGATGATAAATGAAACATGGGGTTGGGGTGGGAAACAAAGGAACTGCAAATTTTGAAAAACCACAGGAAAAGGGGAGAGGTGGGTAGGGACTGAAAATTTAGCGTATGTGGTGCACTACTTGGCGGTCCACAAAGGGGTCTTTTACGTGCATGAAGCGTGGCACTCTCCTCTCACGTTGGCCCACTATGGTCGGCCGTCAGGGTTTCCGTATTATAGACCTGACAATCCCTGCGGACGAGGGCCACAATATTCAGCCACTTAGGGTACACATTTGGTCGCTCTGTTGGCTGAACACTGACCCAACGTAAGAATACCCTTAGCCGCCTCTTACGACAAGCTAGACTCTGCTGCGGGCCTATTTGTCACTCGGGCCCCGCATGGGACTACAATATCTGTAGGTAGAAGGGGGTTTAATTAGGTATCTAAATGTGAACTCTTAATACCTGATGTAATTGAGAGTTTCGTCCAGAAAACCCCTAAGATACATTTGTAGCTGCCAGTAAACCCCCAGTTATCTGAAGTATCCTATAGATACCAAGGTTTTTGTTAAAATGACGTTCCATACAACAGTATGATGAAGCTTCACTGTACAACACAAGCATTTACGGTGTATGTATGCCTTTAGAAACAACCAAAATGTGTAGTTATATGAAATAAGATCATCGGTAGAAATCAAGGACTCATCTGTAGAAAACACAGTCAAGAACATACCTATTCTGTAGAAAACCAGGACATATCAAATTTCTTAAACCTGTTAGTTATATGAAAAAGCAAATGGCTCTTTTACCAGTCAGGGGCCTTACTTAAATCAGTGATTTTTTAATCACTTGTTTAAGTATTATTAAGTTATTTTCCTTTCAAAGCCAGAGTTACCTCTCTTTTAAAATCACTTGTTCGAGTATTACAAATGAACTACTTATAACAGTGATTTTATTATAATGTCCTTAATTATAAATGTTCTGGAGAGAAGTCTAAAGTCTTATTGTATAATTAAAGATAGAACACACCCCTGTCTAGATAATGGAATGTCCAGTCATGGCAGGACATGACCCTGAACTGAATTTTGGATAATTACCCTCCAAATCACTTGTTTAAGTATCCTATTAATTTTTACCTTTAAAAAATCACCTTTTTAAGTAATGTGTTAGGTAACCCCTGCTATCTTCAGGCATCGCCAACATGAAGATTTTGATCGTGAACATGGGTAATTAATTACATAATCAGAAACCTAAGATATTGAAGTTAATGGGAAAATTATTGCCACAGCTGGGAAAATTCAGAAAGTGAAGTAATGGGATGTTACATTTGGTCTTTCTTTTATCAGAAAATCACATATTTTGGGGAAATACTGATAACAGGTGGCAGCAAAATCTATAAATTTGTAATTTTAAAGGAGCTTACTAAATCTTTTTTCAATATTTATTAATTAATATAAATTTTCTTAAACTGTTCTTTTGTAAATTTAGATTTTTGGAAATATCTTTAGCATTTTGAAATGCTACTTGAATAAGTGATTTAAAAATCACTGATTTAAGTAATGCCCCTGACTGTTTACAAATAAACGATCATTTATTGCATTTTCTCCCATAGGATGTATTCAAATGTTAAAAATAAGCGTTATTTTTCATATTTCTAAAAAAACAATCGGTAGAAAACAAGGATCATCGGTAGAAAACAAGCAGAAAAATCGGTAGAAAACATGTTGTCGCAGGACAAGTATAACGACCCTGATGGACTAACCAATTTTCTGTAAGTGGTCATTTATGCAGAAAATATTGTTCAAATCCAGCATCCAAGCATGCTTTGAGCTAAGCATCACTAGATGCACCTACATGTACCATACCAATATGGTTGATGTAGCACTTGTCTGTAAGTGGGAATGGACTTTAACCATTTTTCTGTAAGTGGTCATTCATGTGGAAAATATTGTTCAAATCCAGCATCCAAGCATGCTTTGAGCTAAGCATCACTAGATGCACCTACATGTACCATACCAATATGGTTGATGTAGCACTTGTCTGTAAGTGGGAATGGACTTTAACCATTTTTCTGTAAGTGGTCATTCATGTGGAAAATATAGGTCACATTCAGCATCCGAAGTATGCATTGTACCAATATGGATGATGTGGCATTTGTCAGTAAGTGGGAATTTGGAAATATGGGGATTTGGGACGGAGGAATGGACCCAAACGCTGTATGCCCCTCTACTTTCGGAGATGGGGCATAAAAACGTTTTTCTTTTCATTCTAAACCTCAAAATTAACTGAAACTTTGCCTAAAAGAAATAATGTGACTTTAAAAACAGTACAAGTTTTTAATGTTAAACTTCATTTGCACAGAAAACGCAGCATCCCACAAATAGCCAACAAATACTAAACAAGACCTGAATATCATACATGTATAATCATAATGTTGATGCATAATTATGCTCCATTTTGTCATACAAATACAAACTGCAAAAAAACTGCAATATATCCCAATTGGGGTATATGCAAATATCCCAATTAGAATACTATATCTCAATTGGTATATAGTATCCCAATGGGGGTTTCCCCCAACCTGTAAAATATTTTACGCATCATCAAGTTCAATGATTGAGTGTGGTTTCAATTGGATTGGAGATATCAGTGGTTGATGTCTATTATTTTATCATGTTGGGCATTCTATCAAATGGTGAGTAAGTATACCCCCTTCCCACTTCTCCTTGGTATTAACGTTCATTTCAACCAAACATTCAATTGTGACGTCACCATTTCTATGTAGCTTCGTACCACGGTATTATGATATACCAGTATAACCAGCAAATGAGTAACTGTTTCATACAAATTTTTTTTTTTGTGAAACAGTTTCTCATTTGAGGGGTACATTTTTTAGTTACTCATTTGAGTAACTACTCCCCAGTTGGTGAGTTGTGCTCAACCTTTTTATTGTTATTTTGCTTTAGAATAAATGTATTACAGAACTTAAAAAGACATCATTCGTATGTCATAACAATTCTATAAAAAAAAATCGATTTATACTACAAATGCATGATTTAATTGCATTTTGTGAGTATTCTTATTAGGATTTACATATTTTCAATGTACATGTACATGATGTTATTGACAATGTTTTAGTAGATCTTATAAATTCTTATTTCATGTATGTGAATGAGATTAAACTACCAAGACTGTCAAGAAGATTCCAATTTCGTGAAGTAAGATTATTTATGTATACATGTTATGATGTACATTTGTACATGACTACAATGGCGCGCAATGATAAAAAACCTTCTGGACCTCTTGTTTCATACAGCTCCTAACCAAATGTTTTTGTCTTATGGGGGGGGGGGGGGGGGGGGTGCGCCTGGTATGTAGGTCCTAGATCCGCCTTTGTGTACATGTATTTATTCATTCTACTTGATTTCTTAATAGGATACAGTTGATAACGTCTTGGTACATCTTATGTCTATGGGATTTGATTACCAGGACTGTCAAGATGCTTTCCAAATGGGAAGAACAACAGTAGAAACAGCAGCTGAATGGTAATTAATACTTTAAACAAACTTATTTTCGTGGGTACTTATTTTCACGAGTACATGATTTCATGAAAGTTCATACATTTTGTAGGTACTTATTTTCGCCTTTTCTGTTCAATGTTATATTCATTTACACTGTAATTCATGATTCATATGTTGTCTTTTTGCACTGCAGGTATTTGGTTTTTGCCTGACTGTGAAAATAACTACATTTTAAGTATTTAATGTATTGTTTCCACTTGTCATGGATTGAGATAATATTCTGATGCGGAATAAGTGAACTTGATATAACCTCCATTAAGATGATAAATCAAAGGTTATCTACAAATCAGTAAAAGGGAGCACAGCTCGTAGCAGGCACACAGTACCTGTGAGAGCCGAGAGCTCTGCGGCAAGTTCCCTCGAAAAATTTGCCTAATGCTGATATTGATATTTTTCGTCAGGATATGCTTCTAAAAATTACAGTTCTGCTGTGAATACATATTTTTATAATAATATCCCTTTAAAAAATATATTTAGTGATTTACATGATTTAAGAACATGGAAGAAAGTTCGAAAAATAGATTAGGCAAATATTTACTAGCAACATAATTTATTTGTGCTTTTAGTTAATTTTTGTACATTACATAATATCAATGAAGTAAATATTGTCAACGTCGTTATTCAAAATTTGGAGCAAAATGTCACACGCTCATAGGCGTGTTTTCAGAATCAACCACAGAATTCAAAGCTTAAATTAAATTTGGAGTATTTGAGAGAAGTTTTTATGATTATCAAGTTAAATAAACATTTCTTCCACTTTTCGTTCCTTTTAAATGAAGAAAATTGAATGAATATGCTGTGCTTGCAACTAGACAATGCCTAAATCATAATTAGACATGATAGACAACAACCAGTATTTTTTATGTGGAAAGTAGTTGCTGCTCATGATTATGACTATGAAAATAATACATGTATAATCAATGATTCAAAAGTGAAACTAAGCCTTCAGTTTTGATGAAGAAAGGCTCCTGCCTAGACAAACACAGATAAAGCATAGGACAAGATATCCTCTTAGACAAGTCACCTGATTTGTGAATTCAAAAAACTCAAAAACTCAAAAAAACTAATTTATGTAAGAATCTTCATGTACACTTTTATGTGTACATTTTTACTTGCATTGTACAAATGAACATGTAAATACATGTAAGAAAAGAAATAATGTCATGTTCTGTAACTAACAAAATAGTTAATGTATCTACAGTCATACAAAGTACATGAATATATTACATACTGTGGTTTCATTATTATTCGTGGGGTATCAATTTATGTGGTTTTCGTGGGTGGCCTTGATCCACGATATTTGATACCCAACGAAAAGGAAATTTAACATTGGTCTCTATGCTGCAGACTTCAGAACCATGAATACAAGAATCCACTAACTGATCCTTTTTCATCAAACCACGAAAATTGGTACCCACGAAAATAAATGAATCCACAGTACATGTACATTATATAATAGTAGTTAATGAGTGTATGATAATTATGCTCACTGTATATTTTCAGGTTATGCTCAGGCAAACCAGGTTTTGTTAAGAGTGGTGGTACCAATACAGGAAGCCTTGTTCTCAGGAAGGTTTGTACTGAAATATTAAAAAATCAGTTTTTAGGCCAACATGAAACCTTAATACCTACACTTTGCATGACCAGACTGTAGTTGTGTTGAGAAGAAAAAATGTCTGTCTTATTCCATTAACCATATACATGATGTACATGTATCTAGAAATAGTAACTTACATGTACATGTACATGTATTTTTAGCTCACCTGGACCGAAGGTCCATGTGAGCTATTACCATCACTTGGCGTCCGTCGTCGTCGTCTGTCGTCTGTCGTCGTCTGTCGTCGTCGTCGTCTGTTAACAATTTTTCAAAAATCTTCTCCTCTGAAACTACCAAACAGAATTTAATGAAACTTGGTATGAATGATCCTTAGGGTGTCCTGCACCAAACTTGTGTTTTGATTTTTGATCCGTTAAAAAACATGGCCGCCGTTACTAAAAATAGACTAGGGGGGTCAGACTACTGTTTTTGGCTTATAAATCAAAAAGTATAAGAGATAGAGGAAATCTGAGGCCACGCTACTGATTCAGCATCAAAAGCTCTACAAAAGTCTCCATTTGGTCAAAGCTGTCAGATGACCCCTTATAGGGGTTACGGCCCCTTAAAGGTGAAAAATAGCATTTTTTCATGTTTTTGGCCTACAGAATGAAAACTATTGCAGATAGAGATTAGCTGTTGCTTGCTTAAATGTTAAGCTCATTTAACTCTACAAAAGTCTCCATAGGGTCGAAGTTGTCAGATGACCCCTTATAGGGGTTACGGCCCCTTAAAGGTGAAAAATAGCCATTTTTCATGTTTTTGGCCTACAGAATGAAAACTATTGCAGATAGAGATTAGCTGTTGCTTGCTAAAATGTTTAGCTCATTTAGCTGTACGAAAGTCTCCATAGGATCGAAGTTGTCAGATAATCCCTTATAGGGGTTACGACTCCTGAAAAATGGCATTTTTTCATGTTTTTGGCCTACAGAATGAAAACTATTGCACATAGAGATTAGCTGTTGCTTGCTTAAATGTTCAACTCATTGATCTCTACAAAATTCTCCATAGGGTCGAAGTTGTCAGATGACCCCTTATAGGGGTTACGGCCCCTGAAAAATAGCGATTTTTCATGTTTTTGTCCTACAGAATGAAAACTATTGCAGATAGAGATTAGCTGTTGCTTGCTTAAATGTTAAGCTCATTCAGCTCTTCAAAATTCTCCATAGGGTCGAAGTTGTCAGATGACCCCTTATAGGGGTTACGGCCCCTGAAAAATAGCCATTTTTCGTGTTTTTGGCCTACAGAATGAAAACTATTGCAGATAGAGATTAGCTGTTGCTTGCTTAAATGTTCAGCTCATTTAGCTCTACAAAATTCTCCATAGGGTTGAAGTTGTCAGATGACCCCTTATAGGGGTTACGGCCCCTGAAAAAAGCGATTTTTCATGTTCTGGCCTACAGAATGAAAACTATTGCAGATAGAGATTAGCTGTTGCTTGCTTAAATGTTCAGCTCATTTAGCTCTACAAAAGTCTCCATAGGGTCGAAGTTGTCAGATGACTCCTTATAGGGGTTATGGCCCCTTATAGGTGAAAAATGGTGTTTTTGGCCTATAGAATGAAAACTATTGCAGGTAGAGAAAAGCTGTTGCGTGCTTAAATGTTCAGCTCAATTAGCTCTACAAAAGTATAGGGTCAACATCAAGACCAGGTGAGCGATTCAGGCTCCTGGGAGCCTCTTGTTAGTGAAATACTCTGAATAAATTAGGCAAGGGCAATAACAGTCATGGAATTTAGGATTTGGTATTTACAGGGCCGAATCCATGATTTTGAAATATTTTATCAAGATTGTGTTACAAAAGTTGGTAAAATTTACAGGACCCAACAAATTTTTACAGGTCACAGGCAGTCGGTTCTGTGGTCATTTCCATGACTGCAATACATAATTTTGTAGTTTGACCGCTAACTTAGAGTATAAGTGAATTGTTAAAATTGTTTGGTAATGAGATGCATACTTCTCATCAATTGGATTTTTAAATATTTTTCTGAAGTTGAAAGATTATTTTGTTGTACCTACATATTAAACATGAGAAACTTCAATTTTTCTCTTGCATCGGAAGTTGCAAAAGTTGAGACATAGCTATTACTTTTTGGCGGCAACAGCAGCGGCGTATACTTTTTTGTAAGACTTTTATGGAAAATAAATTCCATGAAAAGTGCTTTACCTAGGCATCTGATGTTTGGCAATGTTTGGTATACAGATAGTTGGGGTTGTGGTCTTTTGTGGAAGATGAATAATTTGAAAAGTACTGTACTTGAGCATCTGATATTTAGTATGCAGACACCTCAGGATGTGGTGTACTAAAGGCCTAGATAGATTGTGAATGAGTTTCACAGTGGTTTCAACAGGTGAGACCGTGAGACATACTTTTAGTGGCCACAATTGTTTAAATAAATGCTTACATTCCCAACATGCCGAAACTATACATGAGTAGAGATATTTCTGTTCATTGTTACTTTAAAATTTAATGCAAATCCATAAAACAAAGACCTTTAATGATAAATGGTGAAGGTTTGTAATAACATTTGTATACTAGTTGTTATTGCATAAAGTATAGCTTTCATGTTAACATTTGTATTTATTTTCATAGAACAATTCAGGATTTGCTGATGGAAACAACCCATTTGTAAATCCATCAAGTTCAAAACCAAAAGAACCAGAACAGACCAACCAATCAAAAAGCTCAGATGTATCATCTGCTATGGAGGATGACCAATCAGAAAGCCAGGTGATGAGCAGGTTACACTTGAGTGAACCACAAAAGAGGGTCAAGGACACATTTATACAGAAACAAAGAGAAGAAATGAAGAATGAAGTCATGAAAGATAAACAGAGGAGGAAAAGGGTAAGATAAATGTGTTAGTTGTAATTGTATTGTATGGTTGTAAGAAAAAAGGATACAACAATAACTCTCTGAAATATTATTAATTTAAAATTTGCAAACTTTATGTAAGCATGCACATTACCAGGTTAAGTTTAAATGTAGTTTTCATTTGTCTTCAAAAGTTGAAGCTGAAAAATTATATATGTAATAAATGAACATTACATCAGCACATCAAAAAATTTCATTTAATGAAAATTGGCAGACTAACTAATGAATTGAATTTGTGAAAGAAAAATGTATTAGAGAGAAAAATAGTCCATAATACTTTGATTCTCATTATCATGATTGTCACTAATACATCTCCTATTATCTGTTAGATCCTAAAAACCAAGTTGTGAATTATATCCTGATCATGTGATCTTCAAGTGTAAGTTTGCGATTTTTTCAAAATTTGTACATTGAAAGACTATCATATAAGAATAACTTTGGTAAAATTCCTATCGCTCAAATATGCATAGTTAGGATAAAATTGGCTTTTGAAAGTGAAAAAATTCTATCCATGGAGGGTCACGTGATTTGTACAAGATGGCGCTGCTCAAAGCCAATACACAGAGTGAATGTTGCATCCTATAACCTTGTGGTATTTAACGATGTGTACCACAATGGATAATTTAAAATAATTAAAATTAAGTCGGGAATGATAAAATAAAAGTCAGTCTAACAATTGATTGTGAAAAGAATTAAAATTAGTAGCAACCGTTAAGTTCAGAATTAATTCTTAGAAAAATATAGAATTTTTGAAATATTTTTTTTTAGATTCGCCGTACAGATATTTTCGGAATATATATTTCAATTTTCAGTTTGCAGAATTGCCCTATACTATTTCTTTTATACAACCTCTTTAAAATTCATGGTTCCCTGACACCCTACTGGGATTACCTTACATGGTTCGTTTGAAGTGATATTATGATAATTAGTCCTTCCGTCCAAACCATTGCACCACAGGGGCTTACGTATCGTTTTCTGTGTATAAGACTTTATTCCCTTCTACAAACCAAAGGCACAACAGGGGATCACCTGCCGTTTCCTGTGTATGTTTAGTACCCCCGTGCAAACCATCGGCACCACAGGGGTTTAATATTGTTTCCTGTGTATTAGAAGTTGCATGACATCTACCTGGTTGGAATGGGTTCTAGAACACTTTCTTTTCACGAAATTCTACCCTTTTGGTCCGCCAGTGCCATTAAGTGCGAAAATGTTAATAAAATCCCCTTTCTAATTAAAAACATATAAAAAACAATAAACTGTAGGAATCTTTTTTTGTCTTGTAAATAATTATGTAGTTAATTAATTGTTTTTCCAGCACTTCAAAAACGGAAAAAAAGTGGGAACTTTAAACACATTTTTAATTTGGGTATTACACAAACCATGCAAAAACACGATGTAGCACCACGCTTTGGCTGATTGATAATTGTAAGGTTAAGGTAGTCAATTGAGTGAACAGGTGATATTGACACCTGCTGATTAATTATACCGTATACTAATTAAGAAATTTTTAAAAGATGTGCCAGTCCAAATTCTTAAAATCGAGCTGTGGTGAGTGTGTCTAAAGCGGGTTGAGTGTTGCATAGAAATCTTTGATTGGAGGAGCACCTTAATTGATCTATCTGTCAGTTATACCTGTAATTAACCACCAGGGCGTGGCTTATTGAGGGGTGACAGATCGTCCGAAAGGTTAATGATATTAATTGACACATGTGTATTCATCAAGAACTGAAGGAATTGTTTTAAATATTTGAAAAAAAAGATTGAAAACTTGGGCTACTGTGTCAATAAATATTTCAGATTATTTACTATTTGGAATTATAATTAAATATTTTAAAACAATTTAAGTAAACTATTTGCTTGCTATTTCGATTAAAGAAATGCGGGATTAAAAAAAATTATTAATGCCAAATTATTCATATTCCAAATCATATTATGATCGACAACATTGGTCTTATGTTACAAATATTGTCAATTGGTTAATGTATTTATCGTTGGAGATGTGACGTCACATCTCCAATTGAGCTATCCCATAATTCATCATTGTTCATAGCATGGTCGCGTCCATATGGTCTTGTGTATTGGAATAAAATTACGAATATCTTTCTTAATATATCGTTTTCAATGCCCAAACCCGGCATGATGCCTACTCTCATTATAATAAATCAAATAAACAAATAACTCAAAAATCGCGAACTTACACTTTAATATCATGAATATGAATAGGCATATCTAAAGAAAGAAAACATTAGATTTACAATTTTATATTTTAAAGGACCATGCTAGAATTCTAAAGGAAATTGCAGAAGACAGAGAAAAGCAAAAACTGACACACAATCAACCAACAACATCAAAAGCTACAGAGCAGAAAGAGGAAGTACCACCAACAAAGGCACCACCTACTTCCTCTCATGACAAATGTTTGTTAAAGGTATAGCCAAAAAAATTTAAACAAAGCCTAGCTTTTTGAATTTCACACCTGGGTAACCCATATTCTTAAAAAAACAATTCTAGGCTGTATTATATGCAACTATTAAGTCTCAAAGTTAGCTTAACTGGTAAAGGCTGGCTATACTACTAAGCTATCAGCCATTTGGTTTCCCAGTTTGATATTTTTTTGTTTCATTGCTTTATGCTCTCCATAATCATAAATTGTTTGGCTTTTTCAATTTTTTTGGTAGAGCGCCTCTGATGAGTCTTGAAAAGATGAAACGACCGTCAGGTGTAGCAAAATTCATTGTCTGGAACTTTGTTGTTATTTTTTATTTCCACAACACCATTTACCTAGAATATTACGGTGCATAAATCAAACGATATGATAAGTGTAAATATAACATATAAAATTTCTATATTCCAGATACGAATGACAGATGGTAGTTTCCTGACTCATACATTTGATAGCAGTGCCACCTACAGGGATGTTTGGAAATATATAACTGAAAACAACAAGGGGAGACAACCAATTGTAGCTATTCAGGTACATATTGCTCTTTAATATGAAAAAAACCGGAAAATTCTTAATAAATCATCAAGTATGAAACTAAACCAAAACTTTAAATCAAAAGTCACTAGAAATTTTATAGAGCAAGTTCTGTAAAATACTGTAAATTCATATATTGTTCGTGGGTTCTTATTTTCGTGGTTTCGCTGAAAAGGTACAGTTTGTGTATTTAAAAATTCTGTAATCTGATGCATATAGATCAATGTTAATTTTTCTTAACATGGGATATCAAATTTCATTGGTCAAGGACATCCATGTAAACCTTGTTAATTTATACTACACAAATAATATCGTATAGCAGGTTATTTTCGTGGTGGTTTTATTTTGGCGGGTCGACGAAAACCGCGAAAATATCCATCTAATGCAAATCATATACCAACACATTTACAAACTGCGGAAATAAAACCTTCAAACATTTACCTTATAACACAAAAACCATGAAAATTTACCCCAACAATAAAAATGGTTTATGCGCAGCTACTGTGGTTGATTTTATTTTGCTGTTTCCTTAAAAAAACCCATTTAATTTCATGGTTTGCACACATTGTTTGAAAGAACCAATATAAAAGTAAAGAATATGAAAGTAACACTTTGATGGTTTCTTATTTTTATGATTGAATACCATTCACAAAACTTTTAAAGAAAATGGGCATGCCTTAAAAAAACAGGAAACCACTTAGACTCACTGTATAATTGTTTAAATTGTAGTTTTGATTGCTACTGCTATTTTCCCTTACTTTAGCTTTTTCCCAGGAGAGAATTTGGTAATGATGACATGGATAAGACATTACAGGAGCTAGGATTGACACCATCAGGATCATTAGTATTACAGAAGAAAGAGATAACACAAGCAGTGGCAGCTGATTCTGGTATGGCTTTTATTGTCAGTAGAAAGTTTTATTGTGCACTGGTAGAAATCCAATATTTGTGGTTTGTGAATAACTATATTGGGAAAATCTAAATCAGATTATTGATTTGGTTGTATTTTAAATGAATTTTTGAATATAAAAACAAAGAATTTAAACACTATTCTAATATGGACCAGGCCCATGAACAAAGGAAACCATGATGACAAGCCGTGTGTAAATTTCCAATAAGCACCGGGTCAATGTCACAGTTATTTTAACACTAAAATCAATGACGTCATTATGTATTTTGTGCACAAAAACAACAAAAATGGCAAACATTTTGTCTTGCACTATAGGTCAACGGAAAACACAAAAAATGAATATTAGAATAGAAGTGATCCATGGCAGCCCATGGTTTATTGTCGATTTTAACATGGGTATCCATTGTTTTTGTTTATATTTCCCCTCACTCCGCTGAGATCCACTCAGGGTAAAATAATAATGAAAACAATGGCAACCATGTTAAAATCTCCAATAAACCATGGGCGGCCATGGATTATTTCGTAATTTACCTAAACAACTATATTGAAACAAAAATAAAGGATTCATTAATAATGTTGATACATGTAATACATGTAGTACTTAAAATAATTTCAAAATAAATATATCAGTTTGAAACGAAACAAATACATGCAATGCAATATTACAGTATAAAATTATAAACCTTAAAACCCAACATGACAATATTTCTTAATATCTTGTATGTTTTTTAGGCCAAAAACATCATAATGGTAAAGAAAAGTAAAATCTAAGGAAGTCTAATGAGTTTTCTTGCCGTTTGTCTTGGAAAGCCACACACAGACCTTGGTTTTCCATTTATGATATTATATAATTACAAATGTATCTCTAATTTCCATCACAATGAATAAAATCAGTGATATAAAAAAACCTTAAAAGTGACCATCTTTACAAAAAAACACATTTTGTTCTGCTATAGATGTTGTACAGAATTTCAAAAAAGAACAGTCTCCTGTGCATGCGTTGCCAATGGAAACATCCAGCAATGTCAGCTGGGGTCAAGGTCACAGATTAGATGGTAAGACGATAAAATGATTTAATTGATGGCATAGACATAACATGTAGGTCTTTCTCAAGTCAAGAATGGATTATTCTCAATTTCAGAATAGTGGTACCTTTTTTAATTGAATTTGAATAACTCCAATAGGTTTGACAATTAGTTGTAGTACAAGCTAAGAGAGGTTTAATATTAGGTCAGTGAAGTTGGTGAGCCATGAAGCACCTGTTGTTAGTATTAAATCATGAAGCATATCAATTCATGTAAATATTTAAATAGATCTCACCTGTCCAATAATTACTGATCAAATGGACAGTTATATCCATAGACATATTTTTGGTATACTCTGTTTCTTACACTTTTAGAGAAAATGTAAAAAATTTGAAATGGCAGGAAACTCATGTTAAAATTTATATACTGCCTGGTAATTAAATTTTCATGTGCAATTTTATGTGTTATGTATTTTCTCTTTTGTGAGTGTGTGCAATTTTAACTACTTGGCACTGGATACCATTGTTGTGAGTCAAAGAGAGTATTTTTATATCCCTCACAATATAGTTGGGTATATTTGAGTCAACATGTCTATCAGTCTGTTCATCTGTCGGCTACAGGATACAAGAAATATGAGAAATTCAAAAATTAAGTAATACTTTTGATTATGGTTGTACTCCGTGATGTTGACATCGATCCAGATATTCAAATAGAATTGTATAAGATTCCAGGTTTGTCACCCATGTTACTGCTACTTAGATTTTTCACTCTGTTTCATTAAAGTTGAAGGTGAAGCAGAACAGGCAGAAAATGTCCAACCAGACCATGATATGGAAGAAAGCAGTGATGAAGAAGAACATAATCCCTTTGATATTCCCCCAGCAAACATACCAGGCCTGGGACACGCCTTTCCAGGGATGCCAGGGTTTGGGGGAGGGAATATGGGTATGGGACAAGGTTTCCCAGGAATGGCTGGCTTTGGAGGTATGTATTGAGATGTGAGACAAATGGGGATTTAGAAATTTTCCAAAGAGTTCATGAGGCTTCCCCCAAGTGTCCAGGATAATAGGGAAGGGGAGTTTCATGTTCATTTTTGCCAAAATTTTACACAAAAATATCTAAATATTCCCATGATAAAGTTCTAATCCTTGAACCCTTACCCCTTCTCTGGATTTGCCATTGTAAGATAGGTTTTTAAAGGTTTATGTAATAACTACTTCAAAAATATCAATAAATAAATATTTTTTAAACGTCACTTGTTCAAACTTTCAATTTGAAGCAAGTAAATATAATTGTTGAACAAGTTTTCTTGACAAAGCAAATTTAAGGTGTTTCCTAGAAACTAATTGGATAAACAGGTTATTCAAGATTCAGAAAAGTTATGGATTAAATGGTTTATCAATGTATCCATTGTAACTTTATACACCTGCATCATAGTTTGGGGGAACATAGAAATAACCTCATTTGTCTATTAGCATGAAGAAATTTCTTCGCTATTAAGTCATTCAATCAAAGTAGAAACTTGACTTTATTTTATCAATAGAAGTCCCCAACTTTGAAAATTGCTGTTGATGAGATGATATTGTATTTGTTTTTAGGAGGAGGTGGGTTGGGAGGCCAGGCCTTTGAAGGAGTAGGACAGAGACTGGGTGAGGGACATCCTGACCATGATGTAGCCCACCATAATAGACCAGCCAGAGAATTAGCAGGTTATCTTGGATTTTCTAAACAAATTCTATTTATCATTAGAATTTATATATTAGATGAAGTCAATGCCAAAAGGACATTCAAATCTTGAATAGAAGTTACTGAGATGTGGAATAAATACATGTATATGCGACACAGACTACTTAATCAAGTGGCAAATTAAAAATGACACTTAAAATTACAGCCAGCAGCCTTCAAGTCTGCTCCCTGTTTTGCTATTTGTCCAAGGTAGATACATGTATAAAATGCAAACAATTCAGATGCAGTCTTGAAACATGTGAAATAGCCAAAGAATAACCAAAAATTAAAGCACAGTCTATATTTTAAAAACAGAGACAAAACCTTGAGACAATGGAGACCACTCAAACAAATAAAAATAAACCACTAAACTGATAACTGTAGTTCTAACATTTCAACCAGTTGATTATCAGATTTCCATAAATAATAATAGGGTTTTTCAAAGTTGTGACTATAGGCTAGAAGCCTCATCAACAACTATAAAAAGACTGGCTGTGTGTCATGGATCTTCCAGCTCATGACACACCACTGCCAGATTAAACTGCTCCAGTTACAGTTGAACTGGAGATAGGAACCAGCTCTCACCTTGTGGAGGTTTTGGGCAAGATTTGAGGGCTAAGATTTCCATACAATCAAATGTGATTTTATAAATCTGTATCCCACAAAAAATAATACCTTCACAGCAATGTAGCAATCCATTGATATACATTTGATGTTTCTCAATTTTTCCTTACAGCTGAGAGAGCTAGGCAAAGATACCAAGAACCAGTGCAGAACATGTCAGGAACCAGTAAAAAACCAGAACCACATCAACCAGTTGCTCACCAGGTGGCAGGCTTGTTAAGTCTGTGCATGAACCATGTGGCACAGCGGCTCAATGATCCAGTTCATCAAATTAGATCACTTTCTGGTGTGGCTGAAGACCTTGCTCAAAAGTTGATTGAGTATCTGCTGAAAAACAGATTGTTGAAACCTAAAATGCTCAATGCTTTTATACCCTGGTTAGTATTAAGTGACTAATTACTGGGATCTAATTATTATTCATGGGTTGCAAAATTCATGATATCAGGGCTGGCAGTCAACCACAAAAATAAGTATCCATATTTTTGTATGGGATCAATTTATTGCTTTTATTAGAAAATCACTTAATTGATTCTAGTGAAATTAATGAAACCACAGACACAGTAAGTGTACATTGTCAACATTAACAATGTATTTTATATAAACTAATTGATAATGGTTAGATGAAGAATAAGTGTATGTGACACAATTTCTAGAACCAATGGCAATTTAAAAATTTGCAATGAAAACAGCCAGGGATAATTCCAAAAATTTTTGAAAGATGATTTTCACATAAACCCATAGTCTAGGAAGAAGAAGGAACACTTGCTCAATTCTGGCCCAAAAATCTGCATGGAAATAAAAAAATATTATCAGAAAATTAAAAATCCACTTTCAAATCTATATTCTTGATTCAATAATCAGCTTCTTGACAAAACAACTCTATACTTTTGAAAATTGATTAAGTTTTGGATTTTTTAACCAGGAATTAATTTTTGTTTTTTTTACAGGTTTCCTTAATATCTTAAAAAGAGTTCACGATATTTTTGAAATTAACTTTCCTTGTTTTTCAGTTATTTGAGAAAGCTAGTTTTAGACTGTTACCCATACACAACTAATGAATTACTTCAAACAGTCAGGTAATATAGCTTTTCTTTCAGAGAGAATTTTTTTTTATTTCTTTGTTTATGTATTATCCAAGAAAAAAGTATATCCAAGCATGTATGTAAGAGAGGATGTTATATTAGCCTATGAAAGTTTTTGCCTCTATTAAAATTCATGTACAATGTAAGGTACACAGCTTGAGCATTATGAGTTGTACTGAGCTCATGTTTCTAGGTCAGATGCACATCTACTTATTTATTGAACTGAAATATTCTTTTTTAGATTCAACTATTGGTGACATTTAAATTCAATTTTATAGACAACTGCTTATTTTGAATTGTTCAGCAAACTAAATTAAATTTAAGTTCTTTGGAGGGGTATCAAAATGTTCTATTAGATGCCCTAGTGTCTGTTTTTGTTTATTTCATCCTGAAAGAAATGTTGTAACATCAACTGTCCCTGCTTGTTAAAAATGTCTTGTTATACTTGCAGACATCACCATCAACTGACTCAGTTAAGTCTGTGTTCCTGTCCACTCATTACTGATGCTGGTCTTAGCTGTATTACAAGTAAGTTAAAAATAGTGATGTGAAATATCAGTGAGTCATACAAAATAATACATTATTGCGTTATATTGGTATTGAGACCATAACTCACAATATTCATGCAATAACCCTTTAATTGTATACAGACACCAATGTCTTGCTTAAAAGCAGGTTTTATTATTGGTGACATCACAAATTTTGAATTAATATATTTTTGCAACATGAAAATATAATTGCACACTTAAGTCCCATGGCAATCTACATGATGTATGGGGAATTTTATTGCTTCACCATTATGTAGTATTTTAACATAACCATTTTCATATTGGCTTAGTAACAGGCCCAAGGGTAGCAATATTGACCTGAAGTGATGCTGACAGCCACTTTTAACTTTGCCAATATGACATAGTTATGCAATTATATGTTTACTGATTAACTTCATCAATTGGGATTATTCGATATTAAATATGGTTTACCAATATTCTCATAATTGCATCTAAATATTGAATTGTTGATTTTAATCATATTAACTCTAAATATGTTTAATTGTTAATAGAATTTTTAAAAATAGCAAAACTACAGCTTCGTGACAGCCTAACAAATCTAGAATTTGTAAGTTTTCATTCCTGGCATGCAAAAGTTGTTTTTTATCCCTGTATGTATTAGTTGTATATATTATTTGAATTATAGGTCTTAAGAAGTTACGATACCTCAACTTACGGTGTTGTAAGCAGATTACCAATAAAAGTTTACAGACCATAGCAGGTATAAAATGTAATTAAGATTCTGGGGTTGACAAAAGAAAAGTTTTGAGTAGTCTCAAGTCAATCAGACTACTTTTATTTTGAGATCACTCCTCTTTGGTTATACAATAAAAGATTCTTCATGTGTACTAAACACAACCTTCATTTACATCTCTCAAAGATTCTGATTTAAGGTTGTACCCAAAACTTTGACTAGAATAAAATTGTGTCGTTTAATTTTCATGAAAATTTGCAAAAATATGTACTTTAGTAGTATAAATTTAATTGCCAAATCTTAAGAAATTCGAACCATAGGTTTCTTGGGAAATTTTTCATTGAACTTAATGGAGTTTCAACATTTCATATTTTGATCATTGAGAAGCTTGATTTCTTTGAATAATTGTGCCTGTCTAAAACGTTCAAGTGATATTTAAGAGTTATTTTCCTTAAGTGTTCTGTACCTTCTTAAGAAATAAACTGTTGAGTTTAAATGATCTGTCCTCTAAATCTTCAACTTGACACCTTGTGTACTTAGTTTTCATAGCAAAAGTTATTAAGCAGATATAAGGAAGACTTAAAACAATATTTGTAAAGTTTTCTTTATTGAAATACTGTTAACCAGGAAATTTTTGTGGAAGTTTTATCTTCAGGATTTTGAGTGAAAATTTAACGGCATGAATATATTTGTCTTTCATTGTAGTCTATGGACAATAACATTACAGCCCAAATGAACTGCATGAACTATAATTCAGTTGTCCTACCGCAAAAAAAAAGATGGTGCAAAAATTTCCCAGATTACAGTAAAAACTTTTTTGATCTTGTGACACTATGTTATGTATAATGTTTAGCAGTGATGTTTTAAGTTTTAATTTCTCTGTAAGGTGTTTATAAGCCCGAAGTAATAACTTCAAAAAATCTAATCAAATAATGATTAATACAGCTATTCAAAATAAAGAACAAGAAAATTAATGTCAACCTTATAAACCACTTTTGTTTATATAAGAAGCAGAGGAACCATTGTTGTATCTGAATGTCAAAAGTCCGAAAAGGCAGAGACAAAACCAGTAAACACCAACAAGAAAGGGACAAAAACAGACAACATGTAAAACATGGAAATAACAAGTTGTGAAAATTACTCTTCATTAGAATTGGAATGTTCTATATTTTCAGCTTTGGAGTCTCTGACTTCATTGAACTTAGAAGACACAGGGATCACCGAGGCAGGGTTAGAAGATTACCTTAAAAAGTCTACTCAGGAATTGGTTCACCTTAATTTGAATCGTACAGCTGTCACAGAAAAAATCATCCCTTCTTTAAAAAGTAAGATAATAAAACTTTCTGTAATCTGAATCGTACAGCAGTCACAGAGAATATAAGAATCTAACACCGGTGTTAGGACAAGATAAGGAAATCTCCGACACCCCGAGGGTAAGATTTCAAGTCTGCAACGAGGCTCTGCCGAGTTGCAGATGTAAAGAAATCTTACCCAAGGGTGTCGGAGATTTCCTTATCTTGCCCTAATCATCGGTGTTTGATTATTTTTCTCACTAAACCCGTAAATTGTACAACGTGGATTTGTTTACAAAACATAGCGAATGAAGATGTTTGTGACGTCACAATACCAAACCAAACTGCACGAGGCTATCTCACATTGGGTGGTGTGAGACAGAAAAATCTCACACCGCTAAAAATAGGAACTGTCCTGTCCAAAAAGTGAGAAAAATCATACCTTCTTTGAAAAGTATGTCATAAACCTTTCTGTAATAGATTCATATATCACTTTTATTAAAACAATACATGTATTCTAGTTGAAAAGACCAATATAAAAAATATCCTAGATTCTTATCCCCTACTGTCCCAATATTTAAGTCTGAAAAATTTTGCTTTTTGGATAATTATTCTCTTTTTTGTTTGATTTCCTTTAAATTGGCATAAATTTGATCAAAATGGATAAAACAATTTTTAAAAATTCCCCCATCTGGCTGGTAGCCCCATATTTTCATGAAGCTTGAATGAGAATCTAGAAATTATTTTATTATGGCCTAATATACATGTAAGAAACAGAATATTTGAAACCAAAAAAAGAAGAAGACAAAAAGTAGGTCATATACTTTAAAGAACCTTAGTTTGTCTGACTTGGTAAGTACATGTTTTTACTTGGATAGAAAAAGTCCTGTGAAACCTGTTTTTTTTTGGCACAAAGCAAATCTATTTATTGCAATGAAAGAGGCAAGTATTTGTTTACCAATTTACATTTGATAAACAAAAAAAAAGAGGACAATGATTCATCCAAGTTAATGCAATATTATCTTTAGAGTGACTGTACATGGAGTTGTACACTTTTTAAGGTTTTAACTTTAGGCATCTCATATTTGGTATACAGACAGTTCAAGTTATGGTCTACGCAACTGTCACAATGCCGTGTGACCCTGACCCCATTTTCACGCTCCAGTGACTCTGTGAACTTAGGTCTTTTTTCAGGCTGTAAACTTTTTTGTAAGACTTTTGTGGACGATGAATTGCTGGAAAAGTATAATAGCTTTGGTATACAGACAGTTCAGGTTATGGTCTACGCAACTGTCACCATGCTGTGTGACCCTGACCCTATTCTCACGCTCCAGTGACTCTGTGAACTTAGGTCTTTTTTCAGGCTGTAAATTTTTTTGTAAGACTTTTGTGGACGATGAATTGCTGGAAAAGTATAATAGCTAGGCATCTGATACTGGTTATACAGTCACAATTTGTGTTTATATCAAGAAATGAAAGCTTAGGTGGTTGATTTTAGTGATGGTGCCGGCAGGCGAGACATACTTTTAGTGGCCACACTTGTTTAACTAAAAACATGACTTATAATCTAAAAGAAGATTTTAATGATATGGTATCATTTACACAAACAAATATTTGTATTATAATTTCCCGTAAAAGTTAATTTTGAAATTAACCAAAAGTGTACGATTCCACATCCTGTATGACTCCACGTACAGTTACTCTATATAAAAAGTTAAACAATTCAAAATATTAATGAGAGCTTTAGAAATTGTCTTAATTGTAGAATAAAATCAACTTCCACTAAAATATCTTTTTTTTTCAGGTTTTAAATCATTGAAAACACTTTACCTTGAACAGACAAAGGTGAGTTTTTTAATTCTTTATGTCACCTGCAACGTGTTGCAAGGCAGCATATTGGGGTCAATTCGGCATTAACCATTTTCTTGCAGAAATTTCCATCCCAGTACATATCACAGCCTCTTGATATTTTGGATGTAGCTTCCTTCTATAGTACTTTATGGTGTAAAGCGATTTTATGCCAGTTATTCATCTACTTACTGTTTATGAATATTTAAAGATGCAGGTGACATACTTCTCCATGGAAGACCGCAACTCTAGTTTGTTTATAGTTAGGGCCCCCGCATCGAAGATGCGTACGCCCTATAGTTTTCACTTTGTGAACACTAAAACTCAAAAACTATTAACACCACAGTTCTGAAATTTTATACAGCTACTAAGTAGCATGTCATAATGTGCATATTAAAATTTCATATAAAAATGAGAAATATTTCTGTAAAAAAACTTCATTCTTTTATCGAAAATCACAGATTTTGAGAATTGGCCTTTGTGAACACTAAAACTCAAAAACTGTTAACAATACAGTTCTGAAACTTTGTGCAGCTGCTAAGTAGCATGTCATGATTTGCATAATAAAATTTCGTGCAAATCGGTTTAAAAAATTTTGGAAAAAACTTCATTTTTTATCGAAAATCAGAGATTTTGAGAATTGGACTTTGTGAACACTAAAACTCAACAACTGTTAACAGTACAGCTCTGAAACTTTGCACAGCTGCTAAGTTGCATGTCATGATTTGCATATTAAACTTTTGTGCAAATCTGTTTAATATTTTTGGAAAAAAATCACAGATTTTGAGAATTGAAATTTTTGAACAATAAAACTCAAAGGCTATTCACAATACAGCTCTGAAGTTTCATACACATTCCATGGATTATGCCTTAGTGGTTATAATCATATTTAATATAATTTTGAAAACATGACTTTGTCAGTAATCTAGTTGTAAACTATTTTCATCATTTAGTGGGTTATATTTTCATCATGTAAATTTTGTTAAAAATTAGCTGTTATGATAAAGATTCAATTGTACATTTGATTTCAACTAAGATTAATTTTCAATTGAAGAACTAAACATGAAACTTTTTGCGAACTGTGTAGACTGACTATGTGTGAAGTATATATAATCACAGAGTTCACATTAACATGATTAAGCCTGGTGCAAAAAACTATACCATTTTGAACAAAAAATGGGATGTTCACAATCATGTTTAATTATTTGAATCAATTTTTTTCCTGATTTTACATAGTAAAAGATCTGGATGATAAAATGGTGAATTTTGGGTGATGGGCGGTCAGGAAAGAAATGTAACAGTTTATCCCGACAATTACTCATTGCAGCCTCTGAATATTTTGTATGCAGCACCAGCATGTGTTCTCATACCATTGGATTCAATTTCAGGTCTATTGCTCACCTTGTTCCTTCTTTGGCTATTTTTCGACATTGACATTTTTATACGACCGCAAAAAATTTGCGGACGTATAATGGTATGATGCTGTCGTCATTGTTGTTGTCGTCTGTTAACTTTAGTGTATACACGATAACTTTAGTTCTAGTTATCCAAATGCAATGAAATTTGACAATGATATTTCTTACCATTAAAGGATGAATGGGATTGATTTTGGGAGTCCCCCCTTTTTTCGTTTGGAAATTAAGGGCCAAAAGGGGCCAAAATTGTAACTTTTTAGCTCACCTGACCCGAAGGGTCAAGTGAGCTATTGTCATCCCCATCCGTCCGTCGTCCGTCCGTCGTCCGTCGTCTGTCGTCCGTCATCCGTCGTCCGTCCGTTACTTTTTCAAAAATCTTCTTCTCTGAAACCACTAACTTGAAAACTAGAACAGATAGGAAAAATCTGAAGGATCTTAGACTCTTCAGAATCAAAAGCTCTACAAAAGTCTCCATTGGGTCGAAGTTGTCAGATGACCCCTAATAGGGGTAATGGCCCTTTTAAGGTCAAAAATAGCGTTTTTTCATGTTTTTGCCCTATAGAATGAAAAGTATTGCAGATAGAGAAAAGCTGTTGCCTGCTAAAATGTTCAGCTCATTAAGCTCTACAAAAGTCTCCATTGGGTCGAAGTTGTCAGATGACCCCTAATTGGGGTTATGGCCCTTATAAGGTCAAAAATAGCATTTTTTTCATGTTTTTGCCCTATAGAATGAAAATTATTGCAGATAGAGAAAAGCTGTTGCCTGCTAAAATGTTCAGCTCATTAAGCTCTACAAATGTCTCCATTGGGTTGAAGTTGTCAGATGACCCCCTATAGGGGTTATGGCCCTTTTAAGGTCAAAAATAGCGTTTTTTCATGTTTTTTTGACCTATAGAATAAAAACTATTGCAGATAGAGAAAATGTGTTGCTTGCTTAAATGTTTAGCTCATTAAGCTCTACTAAAGTCTCCATTGGGTCGAAGCTGTCAGATGACCCCTAATAGGGGTTATGGCCCTTTTAAGGTCAGAAATAGCGTTTTTCATGTTTTTGCCCTATAGAATGAAAACTATTGCAGATAGAGAAAATGTGTTGCTTGCTTAAATGTTTAGCTCATGAAGCTCTACTAAAGTCTCCATTGGGTCGAAGCTGTCAGATGACCCCTAATAGGGGTTAAGGCCCTTTTAAGGTCAGAAATAGCGTTTTTCATGTTTTTGCCCTATAGAATGAAAACTATTGCAGATAGAGAAAAGGTGTTGCTTGCTTAAATGTTTAGCTCATTAAGCTTTACAAAATTCTCAATAGGGTGAAGTTGTCAGATAAGCCCTTATAGGAGTAATGGTCCTTTTAAGGTCAAAAATAGTGTTTTTTCATGTTTTTTGCCCTATTGAATGAAAACTTTTGCAGATAGAGAAAAGGTGGGGCTTGCTTTAATGTTCAGCTCATTTAGCCTCAGGAAAGTCTCCGTTGTGTCTAAGTTGGCACTTGACCCATTAAAGAAGAGACCATTATGCCTGAAGGACCAGGTGAGCGATTCAGGCTCCTGGGAGCCTCTAGTTTGTTTGTTCTTACAATGACTTTTTCAAAATCTTCTCCTCTGAAACTACTGAACAGAATTCAATGAAACTTGGTATGATTGATCATTAGGGTGTCCTGCACTACAGTAATGTTTCAATTTCTGATTCGTCAAAAAACATGGCCGCCGTGGCTAAAAATAGACCAGGGGGGTCAAACTACTGTTTTTTACTTGTAATTCAAAAAGTATAAGGGATAGATGAAATCTGATGCCACCCTACTGCTTCAGGATCAAAAGTTCTACAAAAGTCTCCATTTGGTCGAAGTTGTCAGAAGACCCCTTGTAGGGGTTACGGCCCCTTAACCCTTTCTCTACCGGGACTTTTTTGGATGTTTTTCATGAAATGTTATACACTCTATGAAATCATTTCTTAAGTTAAGTTCTGTTTTTCAAATATTGCATGTTATATATCACAAGAAAGCTGAATAGTTATACTTTGATTACCTGGGTGAAAATTAGTTTCCATGGCAACAGTTGCTATGTGCGGCCATCTTGAAATTGGTAACAAGATATGAAATTGTGTTGTAAAATGTTATTATTTTGTATTAGTTTTCTCATTTTGACAAAGGAAAGAACAAATAGGTATAACTGGGGTGATTTTTGAATAGGTTATTATATAAGATCCTTGTACTAAACAACAATTTACAGAACATTTTTGTAAATCTGTGTTTTTTTCTTGGATTACGAGTTTGCTGGAAGGTAGTTTTTTGTGTGATTTTTCATCGTTTTCAAGTACTTTTGCACTATTTTAGAAATTTTATTTAATTATATTCTTCTTTATCACTTGTAACTACTTACCTTATAATAAATAACTCCCCTAAGTATAAATATTGGTGAAAAAGCAAAGGTTACCATGGTAACGGACCAACAGTTGCCATGGCAACAACATAATGTATGAAATAATAAGAATGTAATTGAGCAAGTTTGGGATTTTTTTCATTCAAGTTCAAATTGACATGCAAAATACTGGTTTATAGGGACAATATACCATAAATGGTAAAAAGAACCAAATAATAGGGTACAAATATAGCATTTCAGTATTTATAGATGAAGTACATACAGTATAATGAATGTGTAAATTAAATGTGACCTGTATTTAGAAAGTAATTTTTTTTCTTTATTCCAATCATATTGACCATTTCATTTGCTTTAAATTAATATTATCTTCTTGTGTTTTTTTTTATATTTATTTTACTATTAAGAACAAAGTACTGTTTCTGCTTGTTTCGCAACACCTGTAGGTAACAGTTAACACTGTCTAGTAAACTGTTGGAATATGTTTTGACTTGCAAAACATGCTTCACATTTTCTGTATAAGAAAACTCTTTATATCTGAAAATAAAAACATACATAAATGATGGTTTTATTCATATAATTGAACAAAATGTATTTTAACATACAATTAGTTTGTAAACTCTACCTAATATAGTTCAAGAAAATGTGACTTAATTAGAATAAAATAAACAACATATATCTCAATTGGAAGTACATTTAGTAACAAGCATATTGTCATTTATGTTTTACTTATATATAAACTTATTCAAAACATTTTCTTTTTTTACAGGATTGCTGTGCACAGTGCTTAACATCTGACCCCTCTGGCAAATGCCACAATCTAAAACAATTTCTTTCTTTTGTTAAACAAAGACTAACTTGACATGACCTACAGCAAACATAGGTTTTATAACTTGGAGTTTTTTTTCCTTCAAGGATAGCTTTTGCATTACAATAGACACAATCATATCTTTGCTCTAAAAATTCTGGTAAACAAAGAGAAGCATCTGGTTTATCATTATTTACATCCATCAAAAGGGTTGCCAATGCTTCCCTATACTCAAACTGTCCAGGACATTCAGAAGGAACATTCTTATAGGACATAAACTCTTGGTAAAGAATATAAGAATTTACAATACAAATATCAATCATGTGAAAGAATAGAACTTTCCACCAGTGGTATTGGGTACGAATGTAACTTGGATACTTATTCAAGTACTGGTTAGAAAGATCTACTGCACCCATACATTTATTATAATCATTAGCAACTTGTGGTTGAACTAAAGCTTTTTTTGACCAAGTAACTCTAGACTTAACTGTGCGTTCACAAGTAGTTGTTGAAGAGCCACAATGTAATGGGGACATAAAAGTAACAGTTTTAGTGTCTTTCCATTGAACAAATAAAAAGTTATCATTTCTATGCCACCTAAAGTCTCCCCTGGATACACACTTTTCCCACTCTTTCCAGTCCTTAAATTCATCTGGCATAGATGTGCTATTAGATTTTATGACACCAATTATATACACCTTTTCTAAAAAAAGAGCTTTACCAAGTGTTAAAGAGGTATAAAAACAATCTGTAAACAACTTATACCCCTGACCAAATAATGGTTTACATAAAGTATATGCAACATTATATCCTATGCCCTTTGATTTGTCTTCAAAAGTAGCTCTTTTCTTACCCAAATAAACAAAAAAATCAAAAGTGTAACCAGTGCTGTTACATGCCAAAACCCATAACTTAAATCCAAATCTACAAGGTTTGTCCTTAATAAATTGTCTAATTCCAGAATACTGGTGCTTTGAAGCCACCATCCGCTCATCAACTGCAACATCTCTTCTTGGCTGATAAAATTCTTTTGATAACTGCCGCACATGGTCTATCATTGGGCTTATTCTTCTCAATTTTTCATCTGCAACAAACAAATCTGCACATAGTCTTTTGATCTTTTATGCATTTAATACATAAAATATGTATTTTTTATTGAAAATAATTTACAGACATTTTTATTAACATCCTAAAAACACTGCCTGGGGCCACCAAGCAATCTGCCCACTTTTACCAATAATCTGAAATAATAAGCTTGGGGAGGGAATCGAACCCTCAAAGACAGTGTCTTCTGGATGAAATGTGCTAAACTTGTTAAATTTTTATCTTTAAAATACAAGGAAATATAATATGTAAGTGTTCGAAAATTTATACGGTTTCTATCAAATAAAAAAATATTTTAAATATTGAAATCGTTCTGGGTTGATTACACAAACCTTTATTGTCCAAGTCAGCTGGAGGAGTCACTTGAATAAATGATAGAATTGCTTGAAATCTGGTTCTTGACATGACCTTGGGAACAGGATTATTGGCATACAGATTATCAGTGGACCAGTATCTGTCAAGTTTTTGGTACTTCACCACAGACATGTAGATTATAATGCCGATAAATCTGCAAAATAGGAAATCATGACTCAAACATAGAATAAGTATATAAAATCTGCAAAATAGGAAATCATGACTCAAAAATAGAATTAGTATATATTATTTTGAGTTATTAGCCTGCAACTCCTGATCTACAAATAGTTGATATTCCTGCAAAATTTGGTCTTTGTTTAGTCCAAATAGTTCTATAAAATTTCAATAATGATCCGACTAATTTTTTTTGGAGACCAAGGCTGATCTGAGGTGGGATTGATGGGAGCAAGAAATGAAACAAACAAGACTATGTCCAAGAGACATAATGTCCCATCTTGCAACATTTGGCACAGACGAGGGGACCTGAACACTATATGCCCCATACTTTCATAGATGAGGCATAAAAATGTCTAGTTTGTAAGCCACAACTACAACTACATTATAAACAAAATTGTTAGAAAAAAAAGAAACTGCTGACTTACATAGTATAAGCTAAAACTTTGTGATTTTTTTTACATTTAATCTTGTAAATAAAGTCAATTTCAACTTTATTTGGGTCTTTTCTTATCAAAATGAATTACAAAAATCAATACTTTAAATCAAAGTCTTACTGCCTTAGCTCTTCAACATTTATCCTTGCCCACTCTCCGCCAACTGCATAAGACTTGTTTTGTCCTTGTCCAATGAGGCTTTCTGCATATGCATTTGTTGCAATGCATATAGACAGAAGAAAAGCTTCTGTTAGAAACAGTTTAAGAAAATCTCCAGGTCCTTTTAAGACTTTGGCTTTGTTTCTAAAAAACTCACAATCATGATAACAGTTTTAATAATATGTACGTAAAAAAATATTTTTAACTTTACTCCTGAATGTCATTTTATAACTTAAACCTAATTGCATGAGCAGGTTGGTTAATGCACTTTTCCAGATAATCGTCCGTTTCCCGACCCTTTCAAACATAAAAAATTAAAAATCAATTATAAAGTTATTTTTTATCAAAATGAACAGGAATTTGATATGTATTTAGAAAATATGTAAATGCATTAAAATACTGCTCATATAGTACCATAAATAAGTATCCATGGCAACCATTCTGTCTGCAACATGACTTTTCTCGGATTTTGGAAACTGAAGTTTAGCACCCCGAAAAGCACCATTGAATTGATTAAAAATCCTTTATTTGGGTTCGTTTTTCATCAATTTATTTGGATTTAGGTGCTCATTGTTGATAATGTTCAGAAAAAAATTAATTTTTGGACGAAAAGGGTAAATCAGAATGAGAAAAACTGTGTTTTTCATCTTGATATCAATTTTTTGTAATAATTTTCAAAAATACAAAAGAATGAGCAGCAATTCTCAAATTCTATATTTTATGATCTATCATGTGGTAAAATTCTAAAACAATCGATGTCGATCTTCGGGGTGCTAAATCCGATTTAAGAAAAGAGGTATCAAATTTCGTCTGATTTGCCAAATAAGGTAAAAGGGGCAGGACTTAATTTCCAATAGAAAATTCTTTTATTCGGGTTTTTCTAACTATTGAGTAATATTAATAAAATATAATGGTTTGGATAACTGTAAATAATTATGTCAGACTACATAAGACAATAAAACTCCAAATATTTTATCAAATCTATATGGTACAGGCATTTTATTTTTCCGAGTATTCGTCGCAATAAGGGGGACAACTCTTGGAAACTTTTTTTTAATTTTTGGCGGGACTAACGTCATTAACATCACTGTGTGTAATCTGCAATTAAAAATTCATACATTACAACTGTAATTTAAATCATAATACCAATTTATTGACTTGTCTGTTTCTTGTTTTGTTATATGTATGTATATAATAATAATATTAATAAATAATAAGTTGAGGGTCTTATATATACCAATTTTTGCAACTGTTAGGTCATCTCAGTGGTTCACAATTTATTACCAATAGTTATTGTGCCGTGCAAACTATAACCATTTTCAGCTCCTAGTTAAATAGAGAGCTAGAGCTGACGTTCAGGTGGTATTAACAGCTATCATTTAAAATTTTCATCAATACATGCATTTGTCTCTGCCTTAATCATGTTAATATATAATCAAATAAAATTTTAAATGCATAGCACAGTTGTTGGTTTGTCATATACTTTTTGTATTGTTATCGAATGTCTCCCTTTGGATTTTCTTAGCTTCTTAGATAAATGTGACCATTTGTTACTATTATGAAAACCTTGTCAGCAGTTGTCCAAATTGAACTCCTGGCTGTCTGCTGGGTTTAAAAGGAGTAGTTCTTGGATCCCTTACATTGTTGTCAGGTACATCATCATCTTGCCAATAAAGGTTAGGCTTGGCAAAGGGGTCAGAACTTGCACTTTCCTGTGAGCTTTCCTCAGTAGATTGAGAACAATGCCTAAAAAATAGAGTTTTGTTTCATGCACATCCTAAATAAATATATGTAGAATTTACATTAGTTTTAATAAAATTAATAACACGATAAAAGTTGCATATCCTGTATAGTGTACTGTAACACATGAGGGCCCATCAAAAGTAATGCAAAAATGGACACACAATCTCAGCACGAAATATTCATTTTATCCGATCGAGAGCATATTTCAAGAAATGTAGTTAAAGAAATACAATCAATTAATTTATTAAATAAAATTGTATTTTTTTCTAGGAACTAATCTTAGCTATTGACAAGGAATTCAATACTATTAACATTCATTTTCTTGGCTTTTAACACAAAAGAGGGTGTTTTTTTTTATTCATGTAATGTTTGCTAAATAAAAATGTGTTACTGGGGCAAAACAAAATCTTCATCGCCGTCTAGCATGTCGTCTACAAGGTCTCCATGTAAAAGCATGTCTAGCTGATCTTCTTCGTCTTCAGACATTCCTCCCGGTTCATACATTTCCCTGTTGTTGTTGTTATTTATTTCTGTAACCTTGAATATTTTTCTAACTCGGAAGTTGTGGATGGATTCTAATTTTCTCGATATCGGTTCTTTTCCGACATTCCGTGTTTGATGCGTTACAAGTGGTCACAAGTGTGAATCGTTGCGATTATTTTAAAATACATTTGCAATGGGTGACAACAGTTTATTTGTATATGTTATAATGTATATTTTGCTTATATTCATAATTTAGATAAAATAAGATAGATGTTTTTGTGTGTAATAAATCTATATTTGCATATAAAAAGTACTGAACTACGAGAATCGTGAACATATCGTTTATTTTTGTGCTAATTTTTAATAAGACAGTTGAAAAATGCCCATTATGATAAAATATACATGGAATGGTAATCTTTTTTACTTCTGATAATTTAAGACGTGAAAAAACGTCGAAACTATAACCCTCTTGTGTGTAAGAGGTGAATGACGTTCAAATAAGATCTGCGACGTAAATCTTTTGCAATGGCGAAAATTTTACGAATCTGCACCACAAGATCAAAATCGTGTTAAAAACTACTTGCATGACATACCATCAAGATTTTTTGATATGTTATAGTTCAAAGTTATGGATACAATCCTACCGATTTAGATTTTTCTATTTCGACCTGTAACGTTACTTTTTTTAATAATTTTTCAGATTAACAAGATTTTTGGGGATACAAATACGAACATGTTTGAAATTGTATGCATATAATTCTTTCAAGTAATGAAATCTAAAAACAAAAAACATGGTTAAAAAGAGGAAAAATTGCCGACAATATCGATATAATTTTTACCTTTATATTTTTCAAATACTGCTTAAGAAACGTCTGAGTAATCGCCATTTTGATAACAAAAACGTCGTCTGTTTAGCTCTCTATTTCACGGCAAGAACTTCAAGTTTATGAAACCATAAAATTTATGCTTCGAAACAAAATGATTTTTAAAAATAATAGTCAGAAAGCTTATCTTCTGCTGATTATTTTGGTATATAGATATATGATCTTTTGAAGTTATTTAATAATATACCAGATCGTTTTTATAAAATGATGGTGGAAAAATGACGCCAACGGTCAATATGACCGTTGCGGTAGAGAAAGGGTTAAAGGTGAAAAATAGCATTTTTTCATGTTTTTGCCCTATAATATCAGGCGCGTAGCTACCCGGAAGCACGGCAGCATGTGCATCCACATCGTTTTCACAAAAAAAAAAAATGGGTTTTAAAAAATTGCATCCATTTTTTGTACTAAAGTTGGCAGCAGGCACGGATCCAATGAAAGGCGTACCGAGCGTACTTCCCCCTCCCAAAACTGACAAAAATTAAGTTTTTGCACAAAATCCATGAAAAAAACACTAAAAATAATTTGAGCCTCGCTTCGAATTCGCTCGTCGATACCAATTAACGAAAAAGTCTTACATCCCCCTAAACTAAAATTCTGGGTTCAATCTGTTGGAAGCAGTTCTGATACTTTTGCCATCGCAGATACGTCACCTATAGTTCCTCAGAAGTAGGCTCAGATGAACAGACTTCAGCATTGACCAACCATTCTTATTTAACCCGTCATTACATGTCATTACCACAAAATTCAAATCTCCATTCAGGAAGTAAACTTTACTTTTTTTTTTAAACACGATATGCAGGAAATGATTCATTCATTTGAAATGCCTGTACCAAGTCAGGGCCATTGCTATTTCAGACATTGCAAAATGTGTCTAACCAAAGACAAAATTCGATTCGGTCAGACAGAAAATTTACAAAAGTTTTGTTGAACATAAAGAAGAAAACTCCCAAACTGACATTTGGTAAGATAGATCCTAAGTCTAGTCTACTATCTTCAATTTCTCCGATACATTTTTGTTTTGTTTTTAATTCTTTGACATATGAGATTGATCATCCTAGTTCGCTAGTTTCGTTATTACCTAATAATTAAAAAGTGGTTCATTTTAGGAAAATAATGTATACAAAAGATTTTTGGATAAACTTCAAAATAACCTGCCCCCTTTCCTCTTTTGAAGAGCCTGGTCCGCCTGTCAATTTTCTATTCTGACTTCATCGGTTAACGAAACAACTTTTTCATCAGACAAGAAATCAGTTTAATTTAGACGAAAATATATTTGGATGTTAAGCGCCATGAGAAGTGAGAAACCCCAAAATGCTTATGAATATTAGAACACTGATGTTGAGAAAGTCATTAAGGCATGTATTTGCCGTTAATAAAAAAAAGTCGTTTGGATGTCTTTTGCCAGTCCGAATAAGGACTGGATTAACTTGTGCCAATGATACATTGATTTTGTCATTATTTCTATTGAATATATAATTATTTGTTTATCAAAAGCATTCGTAAAATAACTGTTCAAGTTAAAAGTTCTTTCTTAGAATTTTTACACTATGCAACCGAAGTGTGCAGTTTATACTTAAAAGTACTAAAACTGTCTTTTTCAGTATTCAGTTTCGTTCTGGTTTTAAACAATTCATCTGGGACGGTAGCGGATGAGTTTAATAATAATTTTAGCTCTTGAAAATGCTATCTTTCAGGAGCTTTCGGGGGGCTTCGCCCCCCTGGACCCCCTACCAGGGCTTTGCCCTGGACCCACTGGGGGCCTTAAGCGGCCCCCAGACCCCTCGCCGTCCAGCTTGTGCATCCACTTCTCTCTTAAGATAGCTACGCGCCTGAATATGAAAATTATTGCAGATAGCAAAAAGCTGTTGCTTGCTTAATTGTTCAGCTCATTTAGCTCTACAAAAAACTCCATACAGTCGAAGTTGTCAGATGACTCCTTATAGGGGCTACAGCCCCTAAAATAATGTTTTTTCATGTTTTTGGCCTATGAAATGATAACTATAGCAGGTAGAGAGAAGCTGTTGCTTGCTTAAATGTTCAGCTCATTTACACAATTAAGAATTAGTTTTTGCGACCCCCCCCCTTTTTCCCCTATTACGTAATTAGGGGCCAAATGGGGCCAAAATCGAAACTTTTTTATTTGTGGTCCGATTTAAAAAAATTTTTTGCAAGTTTATTCTTGTCAGGTAGTGAATCCAAATTTGAAAATTTATTTTTGTGACCATCCCCTTTTTCACTTGTTTTGTAATTAGGGGCCAAAAGGGGCCGTAATCAAAACTTTTTTGTTTCTGGTTTGTTTTTGAATTTTTTTTTTGCAAGTTTATTTTTGTCAAGTAGTGAATCCAAATTTGAGAAATTATTTTAGCAACCCCACTCCTTTTTCACCTGTTACATAATAAGGGGCCAAAAGGGGCCAAAATTGATTTTTTTTAATTCTTGTCCGATTTTGACAATTTTTTTGCAAGAGTAGAATACAAAATTGAAAATTTATATTTTTACCCCCTGGGTCGAAAGTCCACCAGAGCAGCATGTGTCAAAAACCTTTGTCAGTCCACCATGGGCTGCATGTGTCCAGAGCAATAGACTATCCATATTGGGCCTAAAATGTACAGGGTTCAACATGTTGCGGTCGTATCATGCTGCGCTCAGCGAAGCTTTTTATTTTTTGTTAGAACCAAATAATGATTACAACTTGACTTAACAATAAGTTTTGCTTTATTCACACATACATTGTATCACCCATAAAATTTGTATCTAATTATAGGTGTGTGGCCTCTCAGGGATACAAGACTTACCTAACCTAGAGACACTAGATGTCGCTCACACAGAGATTGTGACTGATTCCCTGTTATGTCTACAGGGGAACCAGTCACTCACATGTTTAGGGATATCACACACAGAAAAGGTCAATGGAGATACAGCTCTGGGATATTTAGCAGGTATTTGTTGAGGTCAATAGGTTAATGTTCACCTTCTTTTAGGGATATCACACACAGAGAAAGTCAATCATGGGGATACAGCTTTATGATATTTAGCAGGTAACTATTGGGGTCATTAGGTCAAAGGTCACATGTTACATGTTTAGGGATATCACACACAGATCTAGAGAAGGTCAATGGAGATACAGCTCTGGGATATTTAGCAGGTTACTTAGGGTCAATAGGTCAAAGGTCACTCACATTTCCAGGGATATTTAATGCAGAGAAGGTCAATGGAACTACAGCTCTAGGATATTATGCTGGTACCTAATTATGTTAAATACGAAAGAATGTGGAATGTGTCTCCTCTCCCTCTCTTTGTTAGGCCTTTGATTTTCCAGAAAATCCTCATAAATCATGGTTTCTTCTCAACCACCATTGAACTTCTCAACCAAATTGAATGAAACTTATTATGTAGCTAGTACACTAAATGTTGTTGCACATATTACCAAGGAATTTAAACTTAAGAATTTTTTGGGGCTGTAATGAAATGATGAACCACAAAGTACATTGACAGCATTTACAAAAATATTGTAAACATAACATAATTCTATTTAGATTGATAGGTACAGGCTTTATTCCTAATTTTTTGTATCTTTTGACAAGTGGAAATAAAAGATCACAAGCAGTGGCAGATTCCGAGGAGGACAGAAGGAGCATACACCCCTTTTAATTGTCAAATTATTATTTTTTTAAAGGATTTACCAAGTTACTTCGAATTTTCATAAAAAAATTGACACGTTGTAGCAATTATGTCCTCTCTCTCATGGAACTCTGCCTCTGACACGGAAGTTTTTTGAATTGTATATGTTTTCCAAGTTCTGGATAACAGCCTTTAAGTTCCTCAAAAAGTAGAGGGCATATAAGGTCCATTGAATCTCTTCTCAAATGAGGTTTACCTTAAGGTTGAAGTTATTTTCCAATGGTACAAGGTGTGGCATTTTGTCTTTTGTATGTATTTTTGTTATAAATACATGTACATTTCCTCAATATCATCTTATATCATTTCAGGAATGAGGTTACAAGCAATCAATCTACCTAGTCGTATGACAACAACAGATGTTGGCATGAAATCGCTAATAGGTAAGAAAGAGGCAAAGAGGCACCAGTGGGGCATTCAAGTGTCAAAAGTCTGAAAGGGCAACAACAATATCTGTAAACAAGAACAAGAACAGCAGGAGGAAACACAAAATCAACCGAACAAAAATCAACAACACAAACTCGAGTGAACTCAGTTGCTCATGTGTAAAGCATCTTTTAAGCCACGTATGGAAATATTTTGAACGAAAAGATCTGAAAATGTCTTACTTATCATGACAATATGCCTTGGTATTGCTACATGGAGTTTACAAAACACAAATGATAAAAACTCCTGTCCCATCGGCCCCAGAAACAAAAGTCCTCACTGCACCATGTTGATATACTATTTCTGGTGTCAATGACACAGTGATATTATAGATAAAAGTATTTTTCAGTTAATTTACTTGTATTAGAAAGGAACAGTATCAAATTAAACTTATATGATTGATCACTTAAAATCTTAACTCTTCACATGTAAATTTCACTAAATTTTGTTCGCTTTTCACATCTCATTAACAGCAACATTTCATTTAATAGAATTATTATACATGTAATTCACAAGAAAGATTTATGTCACTTTTAAGTCAATACATTTATTTATTTGACAGGTTTTAGACTTTCTAGTCTAGATTTAACAAACTATATCAATGTTGGTGACGAAGGCATGCAGTCTATTGGGAAAATCAACACGTAAGATTTCTAAAACTTATTAGTTTTGAAAAATATTTTAGTTAAAATGTAAAAAGAAAAGTATTTTCAAATTTCAGTGCACATAATGAAGGATATAAAATTTGGGCAAATAATATTTAATTTTAGATGCAAAAATAATATAAATTCTGGCATATGTGATTCAAAAGAGAAATTTCCAGCCTATACAACAGTTTATTGAGCAAAGGACTTTTTTAGCAAAACTTTTAAAACCAATATCAGGCTACATTTTCTTGATTTAAGTGACATACTTAAAGTGGTAGAACACTCATGTGAAGCTGTGAAACTTTTTGTTCTTCTCTACATCTTTGCTTAGGTACAACCAACCACCTCAAGAATTTGTACATATTGAGAAAAACTGTAATTGCAGAATTTAACATTTAATTTATATTTATATTTCATTGTTGAAATTTTTAGATTGAAGAAATTAATGTTAGGAAACACACATATCACAGATGTTGGAATGTTCTTTTTGGAAGGTAAATGTATAAAAATGATTCATGGATGCTCTCTAAAAACCTTAATTTCAGATATCACAGAAATTGAACAAAATATACTTTAAAAAATTGACAAATCTTTACATTATTCATTGTTTTAAATATAAAACAACTTTCAGTTGTATCTTTCACATCGGATACTAATTTAGGAGATACACACATGAGATTTTGTGATTTCAACAAACATTTTGGGTTTTTCTTCCTTTATTCATTCAAATCCATGCTAATTTATTATATCATGTACCCCTTATTTTCTTTTCATATTTCTTAAACCATGTCAAATGGAAACAATATACAAATTTTATCATGATTTAGACTAAGTTTAATTATTATTTCTATGCTTTTGGAAAGGAAAATGACTGTTGTGGAAAACCTATGAAAATTGAAAAAGATAAATTCCATTTTCCGCCAAAACTGTAACTGCTTTTACCTTAAAACTTAATCATGTACCTATGGATTTTTTTAATGCAATTGTAATTTTTACATTTGAAACAATGGTAAAATATAATAAAATTCAATATTCCATTGAACTTTATCTTGATAGGTCTTAAGAATTTAGAAGTATTGTACCTAGACAAAACCAGTATTACAGATGAGGGTGCTTCAGTCATCAAATGTAAGTGAACAAAGGAATGTTTTATGTCACCTGCAATGTGTTGCAAAGCAACATATTGGATAGCAAAAAATGAGATGTGGAATAAGCAAAAAATGAGATGTGGAATAAGTGTATGCGACACAGCTAAAATAAAAAGCGGTAATTTAGAAAAACTACTATGGAATACCACTAGCAGCCTTCAAAGAGGCCAGTAGGCACTGCTCACCGTTCTGCAATCAGCCCAAGATCTTATTAAAATGCATATAATTTAAATCAAGTCCTGAAATAGTCAAAGATATACCTCCCTTCTTAAACAAGGAACATAAAACATCAAAAATACAAGTACAAACAAAAGCTTTGTCAAAGATTCCTGGCTTGCACATGCACATATAAAATTTTTGCGCCCAACTTTCCCCTTATCAATAATCCCAGACAAAACACAAAAATTACCACATAATGAAAATCAAATTTAAGATTCACTTTGGCTTTATCCATCATTTTGCAGTCTTCATTCTCGTTCAAGTTATATATATATTCCTTTCACAAAAGAAATAGTGGAAAATATAAATGATATGAATAAACTAAAGAGATATAAATGAATTATGCAGTAAAAACAAATGTTAAATTAATGTTTTAAAAACAAAATCCTATCCCTTCTTCAGAGGTTTCTGATTGGGGAGCAGACTAGTACTTTATGAAGAAGGAACACATAAAATTTATGTTTATATAGCATTCTACACAAATTCATTAATATTTTTACTCTAATTTCAGCCTTTAGCAGCCTTTATGAACTATCTCTATCATCAACCATGTAAGTTATTTATATGGGTTACTCAAGTCTAAAATGCATTTATAAAAATAAAATAACTGACTTATGAAATTTTAGTTTTACTGATTGTTTCTTGTCTTAAAACATCATAACGTAATCTAAAGAAAGGAAACAAACCAAAACAAGTTTTATTTTAAATTTGAACTTTTAACAATGCACTTTAATATTTTGAAATTGTAAACAAGAACTTTTTACATGTAGTACATACTTTGTCTAGTAAACCAGAAATGCCAGGTACATTTGTAAATTTATTAGATAATGTATAAAAATAAGAGAAACATATTCATACTCAAAAGCATACATTATTATATTTTTTAGAGTCACAAGCAAGTTTTTAGTACAAGGAACACTGAACAATATGCATTTTCTGATGAAGCTGAACCTTAGTCGAACTCATGTGTCTTCCAAAGGTTAGTTAGACAAAATAGACAAAATGGTGCTAACTGCGAAATTTTAATATTAAAAGGAAAAGTAGTATTTTTGTATGGAAAGTTCTTTTTGGATGAAGTAACAGCAAAATTTTAATTGTTGGACCATTATTTTTTTGTGTGGAAGATTCTTTATAAATAGGAATTATATTCCATTATATTCATAAACTAGAGATAATTTTTGGCTGGATTTCACGAAGTTAAAAATATCGGTCATAAAATGATGAATGTCAGGTGCAGTTGGGCAGCGAAATATTTTTTGCAACAGTTCAGTTACCTCTAATAACAATCTCATATTTAGATCATTTGGTATGATCTAAATGGGGTCCCATATTTTGGAATTCCATTTCAGGTCTGTTACTAACCTATTTCCTGTTTAACTAAGTCTGAACATTTTTTTACTTTGACAGATTTTTGGGGGAATTTTCAACAAGCGTGTCTTTAATTTTGCTTAAATAGAATAGAATTGTAAAGTTTATTAAGCCAATTATGGGCCAATTATTTACATACAGTATACACTGTACTTTAACATAGCGTTTTACTGAAAAGTATTAATGTATATCAATTTTCTTTTTGTTTTAGGTGTGAAGGCCTTGAGACTTCCAAATTTGACATTGCTCAATATTGATGGAACAAGAGTGAAACCAGGAGTCAGTGAACTAGTTTATGGAGCATGTCCTTTGCTGAAAAACATTACAGCTGCCAATCTCGTACATTACAATACTGATGATGAGGATACTAAATAACAATAAAACAATTTTTGTTTCATACTGCCAACTGTAATGGCTGGTATCAAGTGTTGGTTAGGTCTGTCTCTACTTCTTTGGTCTGTTACACTTTTTGTATTAGCTACTCTTCCTAGAAACCTTGATGGATTTGGAGATGCCCACCATTATTATTTGAATTTGATTCGATTTATTGTTTTTTTTACTGGGGAGAGGGTAGCAAAGGATCTTTATTTGTGATCTGTAACTCCAAGTTTTTATAGTTTTTGGCTGTATTTTACTGAGTGAAAAAAAAATGGGTTAAAAATGGTGAATGTTGGGCAGTGGATGGGTGGTGGACATTCAAATGGGGAGGAAATTATCATAACAGTTTTTTCAGCAACTATTTATCACAGCCACTTGATATTTAGTATACAGCATCATGGTGGGGTCCCTTAAAGTGGGATTCAATTTCAGGTTTGTCCTTCATCTACTTCTTGTTGAAGAAAATCCTGTGATATTTTACTTTCAAGTGACAGATTTTTATTTTGAAAGATCATATTTGGGTCTATCCAAAATCTTCCCTTTGTCCTACTAGACTGTTTGTCTGTATAGGAAGCATTCATATGTTGTTGACTATTGGTTTTTATTCTAATAAACTTAAACACAGCTGTTGGATGTTCAACCTAACGGCTTTTGTCCATGAATTGATTTTCGAATTTTTACATGTTAAAGAAACCAACAACATAAAAAAGTGTCAGAAATATAGCAATGTATCATAAGTTTTCATAATTTGATGCCATTATAAAATGAATTTTAGGGTCTAAATGTTGAAAAGTTATAGAAATTCTATATGTTTTTACACCTATTGTTATTTTTTTTCAAATCTTTAGACTTGTATGAGTTAAAAATTTCTGAATGGTCCAAAAATTATTTTAACTATTAACACTTCAAACTACACATCAAAATAACTTGAAATTTTTCTCTTTTGTTGATTGCTTGCTTAATTAATGAATCAATTGATAGATATAAAAATATGATAAATTGGAAATGATAAATAGCATTTATTAGAAAAATAAACTAGAACTGTGTCTAGGGGACACACATGCCCCAGTTGGCTTTCAACAGGAAGAAGAAGTCTGGCAAGTCTGAAAGTTGGTTAGGAGTACAGTTTGTCATACTGAATGACTTAACCATCCAACCAAGTTTCAAATCATTCCCATGCATGGTTTCTGAGGAAAAAAAACTTGATAGAAATTCATATGTGGACATATGTGTAAGAGGTTGGTTGCGCATATTTTAATACACAAACACCCATAAAATTTAATTCAAAATTTTCTTTTGGCTTCTCAAGAAAATTCTTCTCTGAAACTCACCAATTATAATTTGATAATAGAAGTTACTACATACCCTCCCTCAAGCTCTTATGGATTTAACTTGGATAATTTCTAATCATTATATCAGCATTGCATATGTATATTGTTGATTATATTATTTAAATTAGATATTTGAAGTTGTACTTATACGTTACTTATTGTTATTCAAGAAGTCAAAAAATGACATTTGTTATAATAATAAAATGTTCTTGAAAACAGTTTGTTGTTTATGTTAAAGATCAAGTTAATACTGTTAATTAGTTATACCCCTGCCTTGAAGAAGAGGGGGATATACTGTGTTACCAATGTCTGTCAATAGTTCCATCCTGGATTTTTTTAGTAATAACTCATTTTACTGTTAGTCTTGGGTTGTTTTTATTTGGTAACAAGCATTACATGGACATGGTGCATAGTGGGAAAGTGTTTAAGTCAATTGAGATATACTTCCTGTTTACCTAACATAAAAAAAATTTTCATCATACTTTAGTTCTTACCCCTTTTTGGCTCACCTGGACCGAATGTCCATGTGAGCTATTGCCATCACTTGGCAATTTTTCAATAATCTTCTCCTTTGAAACCACTGAACAGAATTTAATGAAACTTGGTATTATGATAGATCCTTAGGGTGTCCTGTACAAAAATTGTGATTCGATTTTTGATCCGTCAAAAAACATGGCCGCCGTGGCTAAAAATAGACCAGGGGCGTCAGACTATTGTTTTTGGCTTTTAAATCAAAAAGTATAAGAGATAGATTAAATCTGATGCCACCCTGCTGCTTCAGCATCAAAAGCTCTACTATAGTCTCCATTTGGTCTAAGTTGTCAGATGACCCCTTATAAGGGTTACAGCCCCTCAAAGGTGAAAAATAGTGTTCATGTTTTTTCCCTATAGTATGAAAACTATTGCAGATAGAGAAAAGCCGTTGCTTGCTTAAATGTTCAGCTCATTTAGCTCTACAAAAGTCTCCATAGGATTGAAGTTGTCAGATAAAGCCTCATAGGGGTTACAACCCCTAAAATAACGGTTTTTTTCATGTTTTTTTAGCCTATGAAATGAAAACTATAGCAGAGCAGATAGAGATAAGCTGTTGCTTGCTTAAATGTTCAGCTCATTTAGCTCTACAAAAGTCTCCACAGGATCGAAATTGTCAGATGACCCCTTAAAGGAGTTATGGCCCCTAAAATGACGGTTTTTCATGTTTTTGGTCTAAAGAATAAAAACTAAAAGATAGAAGATAGAGAAAAGCTGTTGCTTGCTTAAATGTTCAGTCCATTTAGCTCTACAAAAGTCTTCATAGAGTCGAAGTTGACAGATGACCCCTTATAGGGGTTACAGCCCCTAAAATAACGTTTTTTCATGTTTTTGGCCTGTAGAATGAAAACTATAGCAGATAGAGAAAAGCTGTTACTTGCTTAAATGTTCAGATTATTTAGCTCTGCAAAAGTCTTTATGGGTTGACATCAAGACCAAGTGAGTGATTCAGGCTCCTGGGAGCCTCTTGTTTCATGTTTTTGCCCTATAGAATGATAACTATTGCAAATAGAGAAAAGGTGTTGCTTGCTCAAATGTTCAGCTCATAAAGCTCTACAAAAGTCTCCATAGGGTTGAAGTTGTCAGATGAGCCCTTATAGGAGTAACAGCCCTTTTAAGGTAAAAAATAGCGTATTTTCATGTTTTTGCCCTATAGAATGAAAACTATTGCAGGTAGAGAAAAGGTGTTGCTTGCTTAAATGTTCAGCTCATTAAGCTCTACAAAAGTCCCCCAAGGTTGGAAGTTGTCAGATGACCCCGGATAGGGGTTATGACCCTTTTAAGGTAAAACATAGTGTTTTTTTTATGTTTTTGCCCAATAGAATGAAAACTATTGCAGATAGAGAAAAGTTTGCTTTAATGTTCAGCTCATTTAGCCTCAGGTAAGCCTTCGTTGTGTCTAAGTTGGGAGTTGACCCCTTAAAGAAGAGACCATTATGGCTTAAGGACCAGGTGAGCGATTCAGGCTCCTGGGAGCCTCTTGTTTATTGTCTTGCATGCGATGCAGAGCAGGACATAGGTGTTACTTTACAGGCGGCGTTAACTTTTTGGAAAAGCTTTGTGAGCATCTCCAATGTCCAAGAGTGGTAAAGAAAACAAGGTTATAATATACTACCGGAACCATCCGAGGAACAGCTATATGTTTGTGTAAACCTGAAGTCCTATTGAGATACCTTTTGTTCTTTTTTTACCTAACTTGAAGTCTGTTTTATGATACTCTATTTCTGTGGAAGCAAAATACAGATTTCATTATCCTTGTGAGTTTCAAAAATGTCCATACCAATGCTCTCTGCAACTGAATAAAGTGGACTCTTAATGTACAGCCTTTGAAATGTACTATTACAGTAAACAATATCTTACTGTTTACAATGCATGTGTTATTTGTTCAGCAGTGTTCAGATTAAGTTTCAGTTGTTGAACAGTTGTGATTTTTAGCTCATATGACCCGAAGGGTCATGTAAGCTATTGTCATCGTTAAGCGTCCGTCGTCCGTCCGTTAACTTTTTTTTCAAACATCTTCTTCTCTGAAACCACTGATGGGATTGCTTTTAAACTTTGTACACTTGATCTTTAGGATGTCCTCGACCAAGTTTGTGAAATTTGTGAATGTCAACCAACCAACATGACCGCTGTTACTAAAATAGACCAGGGGGTCAGACCATAGTTTTTAGCTTTTAGCTCAAAAAGTATAAGAGATAGAGAAAATCTGAAGCAAATTTCCTTCTTCAGCACCAAAAGCTCTACAAAACTCCATTGAGTCAAAGTTGTGGGACGACTCCTTATAGGAGTTATTTCCCCTTAATCGTCAAAATTGACCATTTTCACAGTTTTGGGACTTTATCTTTAGTTAACTGTAAGTGCTAGAGGAAAAGTTAGCATTGCAAAATTGTTCAGCTTATTGAGAGCTACAAAATTGATTTCAAGGCCAAAATTGTCAGATCAACCATTTAAGAGTTATTCCCCTTAAACTGATTTTTCTATCAATTTTTAAAAATCTTCTCTGAAACAACTGATGGGATTGCTTTGAAACTTTATTCACTTGATCTTTAGGATGCCCTCTACCAAGTTTGTGAAATTTGTGAAAGTTGACCAACCAACATGGCTGCCGTTACTAAAAATAGAACAGGGGGTCAGACCATAGTTTTAAGCTTATAGCTCAAAAGTATAAGAGGTAGAGAAAATCCGAAGCAAGCTTCCTTCGTCAGCATCAAAAGCTCCACAAAACTCTCCATTGAGTCAAAGTTGTGGGGCGACTCCTTAAAGGTGTTATATCCCCTTAATCGTCAAAATTGACCATTTTCACAGTTTTTTAGCTCACCTGACCCGACTCCTAGGTCTATAGAATGGAAACTATTGCAGATAAAAAAAGCTGTTGCTTGCTTAAATGTTCAGCTCATTAAGCTCTAAAAAAAGTCTCCTTAGGGTCGAAGTTGTCAGATGACCCTTTATAAGGGTTACAGCCCCTTAAAGGTAAAAAAATAGTGTTTTTGGCCTATAGAATGAAAACTATTGCAGATAAAAAAAGCTGTTGCTTGCTTAAATGTTCAGCTCATTCAGCTCTACAAAAGTCTCCATAGGGTCGAAGCTGTCAGATGACCCCTTATAAGGGTTACAGCCCCTAAAAGGTAAAAAAATTGTATTTTTGGCCTATAGAATGAAAACTATTGCAGAAAAAGAAAAGTTGTTGCTTGCTTAAATGTTCTGCTCATTTAGCTTTACAAAAGTCTTCATAAGGTCGAAGTTGTCAGAAGACCCCTTATAGGGGTTATAGCCCCTTAAAGGTAAAAAAAGAGTGTTTTTGGCCTATAGAATGAAAATTATTGCAGATAAAAAAAAATGTTGCTTGCTTAAATGTTCAGCTCATTTAGCTCTACAAAAGTCTCCATAAGGTCAAAGTTGTCAGATGACCACTTATAGGCGTAACAGCCCCTTAAAGGCGAAAAATAGTGTTTTTGGCCTATAGAATGAAAACTTTTGCAGATAGAGAAAAGCTGTTGCTTGCTTAAATGTTCAGCTAATTTAGCTCTACTTAAGTCTTCATAGGGTTGACATCAAGACCAGGTGAGCGATTCAGGCTCCTGGGAGCCTCTTGTTTACTTTAACTTGAAAACTGTAAGTGCAAAAGAAAAAGTTAGCATTGCAAAATTGTTCAGCTTATTGAGAGCTACAAAAATGATTTCAGGACCAAAATTGTCATATCATCCTTTTAAGAGTTATCCCCCTTTAACTGTTTTCAATCAATTTTAACTTGTTTGTTTGTTTTTTTTCAAATGGAAAGCCTTGTAACTTTGTATTCTTGATCTTAAAAGTGTTTTCTATCCTAACTAGTTTCTTTAATGTTACTTACCAAGTACATGTAGACCATGTTGTACACTTGGTAAAAGGCTTTAGCATGAGAGATCAGATGAGCGATTCAGGCTCCTGGGAGCCTCTAGTTTTAGCGCAACCAACGATTGAGCAGAGAGGAGGGCATATCTTTGTGATACTGGGGCCAGCCTCATTATATATATTGGTATAGTACAAAATGTAGGTGCACCTTAAGCTAAGCACAATGCATGCTTCGGATGATAACCTTATAATCGGCATGGATGATCACTTACAGAAGAATTGCCTATTACAGGTAAGTGCAACATCAACCATATTGGTATAAAAGGTGCAACAAATGATGCTAAAGGTGATCTACTTTTTCTGCATGAATCATCACCTGCAAAAGAAAAGATAAAATCAATTTCCGCTATGACAGTCTAGCAAATCTACGATTTGTGGGTTTTTTAATTTAGCATTTTTTATTGTAACAAAAACCTGAAGTAATTGAATCTCAATTTGCAGCTAAGTGTGAACTGTTAAAAGTCAACTCTCTCTCGCTGACAAGCGCCTAATAAACCAAATTGGTATGGTATATTTTAGGTGTATCAAAAATGCTAACCACAAAGCACTTATGCTCCCGGTTTTTGCTTTTAACGACAATTCTGCGTAACTAAGCAAGCTTTGTAATTGTTGGATTTATTCATGTAATTCTTTTGAACTTCACTTGGCTTTAATTGGAATAAAATTTGGCAAATAACTGTCTTCTTTTTGCAATATTTTAGTACAAATTTAATTCCTCTATAAACTGTATAAATAAATGTGGGAGTGCGTAAAAGAAGCAAACATAACATTTCACATGTAAGTTAAATTGAGTTCTAGAAGGGAGAGATGCATGTATTATTTTAACATTTCTTCATACGGTGTACTGGATATTGCTATTTCAAAATATAGAAAAAATATAATATAATGTTAGACACACATTCAACAGTCTAGAAGAATAAAGAAGCCACCGTGAGGTAGACTGTGACAGATTTAGAAACAGACTTGGAAAAAAAATGGAATAAGAAATCAATGAAGCAAGACGAAGCCCGGACCTCTCTTTGTTTGGTCAGTGAAAGACTCCTATAAATAAAAAAAATTGGGATCCAGCGTTGTTAATTATAGGCCTCCTGGTGACATTTGAATAATCAACAGCAAGGACAGCGCTGCTCTTTCTCTGTATATATTTCTTTCATATATAATATGATTTTGTATATTGCTTATTATCTGCATATTCTTTTTGAAAGGAGAGAGTTAACGTGCTATAAATTAATGGAAAGGGGTCGCAATTTAACGGTTTTAAACAGCATACTTTACTCGGGCTATGGTGCGACTATTGTTCGAACATTTGTTGAATGTATGTTTTTGTTTTACTCAAAGGTTTTTAAGACAAAACGAAGCGGATTGGATCATTCCAGAAAAATATCAATAATATTGAAATCAGTGGGAATTAAGAATAAGTGAGAATCTTAGAACATATAATATTGCTATGTTTCCCTATCAAACTGTCTTTTTTGCTGATGACGTAATGGGCTTCTGAATTTGTTGGTTTTGTTGCTGTTTGTAGCTTGAAAATTAATAAAACCGTAAACTTTATGCAAGTGACTTATGATTTTTTATTATATTACTTTTGGCTGACCTGTTGTAACATTGTTGTTTTTAAACAAACAGGAAACGTTCTAATTTAATAAGACAAAATGGACAAATTTACATTTCCGATTAATACATTTGTTTTTGAAATATAACTTGCATGTATTCCGTCATAAAAAAGATAAACAAATAAACAAATAAATATAAAACAAAAAGTACAGAGTTATACTAATTAATTCTGGTCAAAGAGTAGTAGTTCTCGTCACCTTTTTTTCTAAAAAGATGCAGTTCCCGACATGTTGCCGATTATTTTGCTACTTTGTAGCTAAAATTGTCATGGAACGTCTTACTTGAATGGCCATTCTTTCCTCTTTGAAGATGCAAGTTGCATTCCAATCTGACTGTCCAAACAATTTAACCATAAACCTTTGAAAATCGGATGGAATGAACTACTTGCTTATCAGATTTACTCTGTAACAAATAATAGTAATTAATGAAAGGATATGCAGTAAATGAACATGAGACCACAACGCATATCTTAACTCCAACTGCAATTAATTTTTATGAGCTGTATGGCCATTTCGGAAAATTATTCCTCATCAGCAGCACTAGAACCAAAACAAAGGAAATCCACAATTCAAAAGATGTTCAAAATGCATAAAACCAAACGAAATCCAAATATATATAGCTGAGTGCAAAACTATGATGGATGGAGTTAAATCACAGGTGTCAGTATTTACATAAATTTAGATAGTGGTTAAAAACAAAGTAAATCTTATGTACAAGTACACCATTTATAAAAAATAAAGAGAATACATCTTAAACACAGGGAATAGTTCCACTAACTCCACACGGCATAAAAGACAAACTCATGTTATATATAATTTATGAAAGGATATGGAGGAAATGAAAAAGTATGATCTTAATATCATATAAATTCGTACTTTTTAATATTGTCATACGCTTTTTGGACGCCTAAATGGTATTTTGACCATATTATCATCGTAAGACTCACCAGAGGCGCTCTACCAAACGATTGAAAATGCCAAACATTATAGAAATATAAAGAGCATAGAACAATAAAATCAAAAATACCAAAACTGGAAACCAAATTATGACAAAAACTCACCTATATCTGCATGGGGTAGGAAGAATTTAGAGCTTTGACAATTTTGAAATTTAAACGGATAATTTTCAAAAAAATGTTTTAATGTACTTATAATTAAGTTTGCGTCGTTTGTCGCATATTGGCGCTTTTGGCTTGTTCATACCTATGCACGGAAAGTCACATTTTGGACGATTTGACTTACTAAAATTTGCTTTGCAAGTACATCGCAAGTCACATTTTGGACTACTAGTACTTTTTTGGCACAATGCTTGATTTGTATATTGGTACCCAGTATTAAAACGCTCTTTTTAATGTTTGAATTTGACAAAGGTCGCAGAGCTTGGGTTTGTTTTTATCGGATGAAATATATACTGTCACAAGCAAAAAGATGTACCAAATGATGACATCAACTAGTACTAAATTGTAAACCGGGAGGGTGAGAACCACTGGTACGTTCGTTTTTTTGTCGTTCGGAGGAAAACAACAGGAAAATGTTGTCACTCGCTGACTATAAAACAAGAGGTCAACCCCGCAAGAGGAGACAAGGAGCCAAGAGCAGCAGTCAAGCACTGTAAGTATTGAAATATTTTTTTTACAAAACCAGACATTTTTGCGCGATGAATCTTTGAATTTTCGCTAGCTGTCGCATGGATTTCGAAGGTTGTCTCATCAGCAACGGGTTTGGAATACTAAAACAATATATTTTTTATATTTAAGTTAACGTATGTGACATTTTGTTTTTAAATCTTAGTTTGGACCTGGAACTATTTTGAAAGACCTTTAGCATCACTTCGATTCGCTGCCGACCTAACTTTGTTGTCAAAATAGTGTTTCTGGTTTTGACGGAATTTTTGCAGTTAAACATGAAACATAAATTAAAAAACCTTTGAAAAAATTAATTATAACATGTTCACCAATAGCAATATGCAAGCCATTACATGTGCAATTTATCTACATCGCAGTCACCCGTTAAATTATAACTGCAATAAAAACCACGCGATTCAGAAGTGCCTTACAAAGTCAAAGCTAGAAAACAATTAAAGAGGCAAAGAGGGACCAATTCGAGTGTCAAAAGTCCGAAAGGGCCACGATAAAACCGGTAAAGACGAACAAGAACAGCAAGAGGATACGCAAAACACAAAATCAACCGAACATCAATTAACAACGCGAACTCAAGTCGTAATAAGTAAACTCATGTGCTCCGGAAGAGTAGGCGGTTTCTGTCTGCTATAGGACACCCGTCAGACAACGAAACATCGGCAGATACTGAAGAAAGAAAAACTTTGCGATGGATTTATATTAGAAATACATGTACCATAGGTCGTGTTGAGGACCCCAACTTTCCGATGTAGAAAGAAATATCATTTTACTCTTTTTTCCTTGCATTAAGAACTGGAAACACAGACAATAATAAGAATTACTTAACTTATGTAGGAACCATAAAAGATTATCAGTCTGAGTTTTACATTAAAGACTACATACTGCCTCATGCATGAACATACATATCCCTGTTCCAACAACTTTCATGTACGAATTTCCAAATATTTTTAAAGCCACATGGGTTTATTTGCATCATTATCTCCAGAGCGTTCAATTGTTAAAATAAGAGCTAAGAGCAGTATTTTCTATTAGTATTCGACTTGTGAATATAGTAAAGGTTCAAGTTGGATGGAAAACGGAATGCGAACAAAATCTGGGAAGATAAAATAACTTATCTACGGGAAGGTAGGGGTTTCAATTTTACAATAGAAAAGTCGTTTTTCTGTATTTTTCTCTTTTACAAAAGAACAAAGCATTAATCGCTACTGTCACTTTTAGTAATATATACATGCAAGGAAACTTGTTTGAAAGGTATTGAAATATCAAAACTGGTACCAAGAAAAAGGCATGCGCTTTGTTAACAAAGCCAAATTTGTTTAAAAAAGATTGAAAGCCTCCAATATTTAACAACTTTTTGGCATTTTGACTATAATTATCAACCTTGAACTCTTGTAGCCATGTCCTGTAACATATTTAAACTCGTATGTGCATTTCCTCACTCTAATACATTTGTTTTGATTTTTTAAGAAACTAAAAAGTACTGCAAAGGTTATACCATGGCCCAGCAAAACCCGTTTTCTGTCAACACATTTAGATTTTACTATTGGAAGCCATCGGATGAACTATGGGGGCATTCCTCACTTCAACTTGGTGATAACACCCACATAAGCTGGTGGCCTCAGTCTGAGCCGGGGGAAGGAAAAAAGCATCCAGGTCTGGTACCTGTTGGCATTGTACGTATACGTTTTACCACTTGTAATTGCACGAATTCTTTTTACCGCTCGGCAATATAGCATAGGTTTTTCAACATCCTTAGAGTTCCATTTACCACTCGCCACTGCACGTGTACCTTTACATGTACGTTACCACCTTTTACGTAACTATACTTAAACCATATAGCATTGTACGAATACTTTTTCACCGTTTATCGTTGTGCGTATACTTTTTACCACTTGGTAGTGTACGTACATTTTTAACCGATAAATGTGCTCGTTCATTTTTACCACTTGGTATTGTAGTGCACTTTTTACCTCTTTTCTTTGTACATATAAGTTTAAACAATTGCATGACATTGACGTATACCTTTAACCGCTTTTCATTGTTCGTATTCTTTTCACCGCTTGAAATTGTACGCATACTTTTTACCGCTTGGGCATTGTACAAATCCGTTTATTCCGCTTAATATTTTACGTAGACTTTTTAGCGCCTGGCATTGTACAAATCCTTTTTACCACTTGGTATTGTACAGTACACCAAGAAACTTTTAGTTACTGAACACTGACATAGACAAAAATAATAATCCTTTAGACCTACTACCATTAACATGATACCAATATGTCAGACTTTGTAAGAGTAATAAAACTTATGTGCTGGTCAAGGTTTACAACCCCTAATCCAATTGATGTTTTCATGTCATAAAAAATATCTGTTGCAATTATGCAGCTCATATATTATGTTTCACTTGGCATTGTACGAATACTTTTTACCGCTTGGCATTGCACGTTTACTTTTCACCGCTTGAAATTGTACATATACTTTTACCACTAGTTTGCCTTATACGTATATAATTCAGCTGTTTGCCTTTTAGATTGTTTATTGCTTTGCTTCTTTCTTGCCACTGTTACAACACAAGATAATTAAGCAAGGGAGTTATAATAAGAAAAAAAATCAGTGGACAAGACATTTCAAACGTACAAAGTAACAAACACAAACAGCAATGCAAGTAAGTAATTTCAGATAAGCTTATCCTGCGTGCTTCAAAAGATCAGTTGAGTTCAGGTCAAATTCATTAAATAACGACAATACAAATTCATGCCTACAACAAACCAACTTCTATATTCATCCGAGGATCCTGTATCTAGGTTAAAACACGTATTTGTCTATGAGCACATGATGCTTTTCGTGCAATCATTTTGGAGGATCCTTATACCCTATGTTAGCAACTTACTTGTCATGATCTGTCATGCAGACACTGAAATCATGATGTGTCCATGGTGCCCGGGATAACTAATTTATTAGTTGTGATATGTAAATTCAAAACTGAAGTTGACGGAATGATGATATACAATGGTCTACAATAAATGAGAAATTGACAATTTAAGGGAAAGATAAAAAGGTTTTAATTGAATTTAACCACGTCTTACATGTATATGATAATTATATTTTTTCATGCATAGATTACTGAATGGATTGACGCTTATCCGAACCAAACGTTGAGAGACGATTGCCAATTTGAGGGGCGAAATCCTACCGGGGTTATGCAATTCCCACCAACTCAGGCCTTGGACCAACGCGCCATTAAACAGTGGTGGCTACAGTTTAAACAAAAGGCAAAATACAACGCTATTCGCCTCAACTGTTCAACCGTAGTCTATTTAGCTTTGAAGGCAGGTGGCGCTACCAACCTGGTTCCCGATCCCGGAAATTGGTGGTGGGCCCCTGATCGAGCACTGGATTATGCTTTAGCTGTCCATACATCTATCATAAAGCAACAAAGAGGACAAATACGGTTCGATGACTCGCAAGCTCCGCGAGTAGTGCTCCAGGGCAAAGCAAAGGCAGACGAAAACAAACAAAAACTGAAAGGGGGGAAGAAAAAATGAATTTAATGATGAAAAGTATCTTATATGTAAAAATATATTTTAATAATTCTAGTTTATTTCTATACCCCCGCTCTGAGGAAAAAAATAGTTTAATTATCTCAGCTCCGCTATAAGAGGGTTGGGGACCATTAAGGGTCATTAAAGTTTAATCGTGTCGTAACGAAGTTTTGTTACCTTTTCAGTTCAAAAATTACACAAACCATGTAAATCATCTGTAATTTTGTAGGGTGGCTAAACTGTGTGTCTCTGGAGATTTGTAGACATGACGGACATATACTTGATGTTTTGGATTGGGTGAACTTATAAATACCGGTAGTCCGTCAATTTTTTCTCATGTAAATGGTTTTAAATGTGACAAGATGATCTGGTAGTAGAAATGGTATGTCCAAAGCGATTTCTAGACACGTCCTATGTGGGATAGATGGTCATGTCCCACAACACATTCCACCAAATTTTAAGAGCAATTCTCCGTAACCACCAAAATATTTCAAAAGAGATGTGGCACGGTCCGTCTCCTGTGTGAAATATTTTCTCATAAACGGTATACTTAGTTTTGTTAATCATATACATGTATCAGTATAATAAATATAAACATGTTTTCATATAATTCTTTTTTTTATTTTTTATATCAATATAGGTGGATGAATGATTCAAACTATGTTTTATCATATAATAACATTTTATTTGTCCCCTTACGTTCTTAACACCAGAGGAACACTTGTTTAGCATACTTGATTGAATGAAACTAGCTTACTAGATGGTAGTTAAGATAATATCTAACTTTCAATTTGCTGTGAAACAAAGACGTCGACAAAACAGTCAGCAGCCAGAAAAAAAAATGGTGATTGGATTAAGTAAATGTCTTGAAATTATTGTCTTACGCCGTTTATTCGTCCGTCTGTTCGTCCGAATTAGTTTTCTGGCCTAAGTGTTATTTTTGATGGCCAAGATAGAATTTCATGAAACTTACACATATTATATGTAATTAGAAACTGAGAGATATGCCTGTTTATTTGGAGATAGAAAGATCGAAGTCATAAATTTGAAGAAAAAAGCTTTAAGTGATAATGGTTGCCAATGTACTACATGTATTTTGAACACATTGGCCATATACAACTTGCAAACACGAAATCTTTAATTTGGGAAAAGGAAGGGACCTTTTGATTTTTTCGAGGCAATATGTCAAAGTTCTAGGGTCATATTTTTGAAAAAAACTTCGAAGTTTTAAGCTCCATATTAGATAGTCTTGATAAAAAAAATCAAAGCGTACCAAGAGGGCATTCAAATGACTTAAATGTCGAAAGTCACGAGATCAATTTGCTGTAAACATTTATACATTATGAATGTTCTTGATGAATAATGAGCTTGGTCAAATTCTTGGAGTACAGTCAACATTATTCATTATATTTGGTTTTTCGGACATTTATCATTTGGTTGAGTCCATGTGTTGTCTGAAGCGAAGAATATTGTCCAACGCGCGGTGTATTCCATTTCCTGTCATTGCACTAGCTCCTTGTATTGTACACAGACGACCGGAAATACTTTTCAGTTCTAAGTGTTCAACAATTTCCCTTTCTTTCATTGCCTCTGCAAAAAGGGCAAAATATAAAAAAAAATAACTAAATGATTGTCCAAATTATATGATATTAATGCATTTGCTATAGCTTTCAAATGCTCATTGTCATAGGGTTTTGTTTTGTACACCTTTACCGGATTTGACACGCTGAATTGGAATTGGCAGTGCGACGGGTGTGCTATAGCAAGCAGGAACTGCTTACTATTCCTTAGCACCTGTGTTCACTCTCGTTACGAGTTTATTTCGCGTTGTTGATTTCTGTTCTGTTGATTTTGTGTTTGTTTTATGTTTTGTGTCTCAATTCTCGTTGCCTTTTCGGACTTTTGACTCTCTGATTCTCTCATCAGATGACTTTTTTTCTAGCATGTACATGAACCAGTCTTGCAAATGGGCCCAGCTTGAATATATTGAAATAAAAAGATATAGAGTTATTAGAGTATACTACATGTATAAACATAAATAACATAAAATCTATTCGTCATCCTCAGGCCATAGGTAGACCACAAAGATGGAACCAACGCTCGCATCTCTAAGCACCACCGAAATTTACAGGCTATTGTCCTCAATTCTATGTTCTTTAATTTGGTTGCCCGATTCTTTCATTCTATTGTATCAATCATTTTGCTACAATTTTTATTATTCTTAATGTTTTATGGTACCTCATATTTTTGAGGCCATTATTCTTTACCTGCAATTTTGCTATTATTCTCTATTCCTTAATAGCACTTACCCTCTTAGTTTAAAAATATTTTATGCTAGGTTGGGAAACAAGCTCTATGCTTATGTGAATCCCTCTCCAGCTTGTAGTTTGCGAGTTTGGCCTTTGTAGCGGTCCCTTTTAAGTCTTCCCTTGTCGAACTATTTCAAGGGATCTTTATCGTGAACGAAATATAGCTCTCCCCTACACGGGACAACCTTTATAACTTACCCTCTTGGTCTTGTTTATTAGCGATCACCACAACAGGTGTCCCAAGCAGTTCATCCTGACACAATAGTTCATCAAGGAGGTCTTGTGCCTCGTCCATACGCTCTCGGTCTGTACTGTCTACTACGAATATGATACCTATTCAGAAAAAAACCTATATGATACTGTAGTTTCATTATTATTCGTGGGGTATCAATTTTCGTGGTTTTCGTGGATGGCATTGACCTACGAAATTAAATATCCACGATTGAAAAGAAATTTATCATTGATCTGTATGCTGTAGACTTCAGAACCACGAATTTAAGAATACACGAAATGTTCTTTTATCATCATTGAAACCACGAAAATTGATACCCACGAAAATAAATGAATCCAAAGTAATATTTTTTCACGGACACGTCATTGCATTAACGACGTTGCCGCCTGGCGTAAAAATTCTTCAATGTGTAAACCATGGCTATTACCGGCTATGTTAACGCTGGAAATCTGAAGACAGTCAAAATACATTACAGTGTATGATTGTTAACGAATAAAAAAAAGAAAAAAAGAAAGTTAATTGGTAAAATAAAAATGGTACACACCAGTCTAACAGTTAAACTGCTATCTGCTATATTATCCCAGAGTCTTTCTTCAGATTTCCAGAGTTAACAATAGTATAGTCGGTAATACCCTGTGTTAATAGGAGTAAAAAATGTCTAAAAATAATTGAAAGATACTGAAACAATAAATAAGTGTATTCAAAACTAAGGAATTGTGACTGATAAATGTCCTATTTGATTATGCACGTGATGTTACCCTTTATTTAACATTGGCAAACTGAAGACAGTCTAATTTTTAACAAGTGAAAGGACAATAGATTAAAATGGGAGACAGCAGTCCTATTATAGTCAGTTAACTACATGTTTCTCCTATTGTCCACTTCTTGTTCAAAATTAATGCACCGTTCCATTTTTGGACTGTTTTCAGTTTGCCAGCGGTAGCCAGTGATACCCCGTGTAATGTAACACTATAATACTTGTTTCGCCACTTTTAATAGACAGCTTGGTTACCTGGGTTTCTATGGACATATACTGCCTTTACTTTAGCGTGTAATTTGTGGAGTTATTTTAAAATTCTTGGGGTATTGTCATGATTGTCTTGCAGCTGACAAATACTGATGCCATACCGTTTTAGTGGTTCCAAAAATGCTCTTAAAAATGTGTTTCTGTACTTTATGATCCTTAGAAAAAATAATCCACAATTTGAAGAAAAATTATGTCACGAGGACCAAAAGAGCTACAATTTTTAATTCTCTTTTTTTTCCTTTTTTCTATCATCTTGATTTTTTGCTAATTACACGTAATTTCTAAATATTCTTTATATTTTAACCCGAAGTAAACCACAGGCGCTTGTGTATAGTCAAATATTGCTAGCTAGGCAAAGACCATCACACTGAAAAGTGATTTTTCAGTGGGATGGCCATTGCCTAGCCAGCAATATTTTTCAGTGGGATGATCATTGCCTAGCGAGCAATATTTGAATATACACAAGCGACTGTGAGTCAACCATTTTCTCTTTTTCATTTTTCGGTTCATTATTCTATATCTGTCATATTTTTGCCATAACACTCTCTTTTTAACCCATCTGCACCCTTATAATAGATAAAGAGCTTTCACACCTCTAATCCTAAGGAAATAATGTTTCCAAAGTCGTCTTATATTTTCCTGACCACCCATGTCCCAGATTGTGAACTCATTGTCTTTGTAGGTTATAGTTTCCACATTAAATCCCAGCGTAGGGGTTGTCTTTATTGATTCACCTGTGGCAAGTCTGTAGAGTAACGTTGTCTTGCCTGAAAATATAAAGAAAGAAATAATATTATAAACATTTTTTATAGGTGTAACGTTAAATTTTAATGAAATGGCTCCCGTGGTAGTACACACCTTTTTAAGCCTTACCTGGAGGAGTTCACGAGAGATGAGCAAAACTTACCAAGATTCGCGTAGATTTGGTTTTGGTAAGGCATTTAAACGGGATATGTTTTGTCCACTGAGTGAGTTAAGAAAAAAGTAAACAAGTTGGGATTCTGTTTTGTATCAGTTTTCTATTTTTGTGATTTAAATTATCGTATTGAAACACAAATATTTACCAAAACCATTTTTACGTGAACTCAACTTACTAGGGGTGTAGTAGTTCTTTTCAACTGCTATAACATAAGGGGGCAATGATTGAACAAATTAAGATGGACCCGGGCCTCGAAACGCTTTTAGCAGTAATTTCCTGTATATTTTTTTGTATAATAGTTCCTATACATTCAACAATTTTTTTCTTTAAAAAAAATGGGGCAGGTGACGCCACTACTTTCTAAGAGGCTGTCCAAGCAAAACCCAGGCAATAGCTGGTACATGACAAATTTTATTTTTTCAAAAATTTTCATTGAATTCACATCATTTTAACATCCATTCCCCAAAACAAATTCAGATTTTGGGTTAATTGAAGTGATAACCATGATATAATTTATATAGAATGCATTGAAAATATGCAGAAAAAGGGAGATAACTCTTGCATATTTGCAAAATTTGGTTGCTTTGTTCATGAACTTTAAGGCTGAATCACAAGTCATCCATATACGATATTGAGATGTGGAATAAGTGAACGCGACACAACAAACATAAACAAACAGCAATTCAAAAAAATCACAACGGAAAACAGCAAGCAGTCTTCAACATGACCATAGGTCACTGCTTACCGTCTTGCATTGGCCCAAGACTTATAATACAATACAAAAGTATCAAAACCAATCCCTAAATCATCAACGAAAGACTCAATTCTTGACATAAAACAGTTAACATAGAATGACAAGGACAAACAAAGGCTTTGGCAAAGTTTCCTTGCTTAGGACAGGCACATATAAAATGTGGCGGGCTTAAACTAGTTTTTTGCATGTTGCTTTCAACGAATCGTGGTGATTTTTGTTTTACATATGAGTCCAACATTACATTAAAACAATAGATTTGCTGGGATAAAATTATTCGTGTGCCAGATTCTGTAGGATTTTGCCTGATTTCTACATGGACATCCTCTTAATTAAAACCATTTTTTTTCTGAATTAGCGAATTCGAACGGAGCTACACTGTAACCCTAATTAATTTATGGTCAATATCTTTTTCAGCGTCTTTATGCGGGGAGCGACTGGACTAACCAAAACAGCGACTGTTTATGAGGAATATGATTTTAAGTGACTGGTGGCTTTTAAATCTTAAAGTTTGACAAGTATCATATGTATTTCTTATACATTATATTTATCATTTGACTAACCGTTCTTATAACCCGGAATATAACATGAACATATGTCTATAGTTATTTTCAATCCAGGACCAATTGAAAAACAGCAAGCAGCGACCGCTGGTCATATTGAAGGCTGCAGGCTGTTTTCCATGGATTTTTCAAATTCACGTTTATATTGTAGGTTGTGTCGCATTATTCCTTATCTCATTTTCTTCCATCTATACATGTATAATTCTTTGGGGCCGATGAAATATAGTTTTATTCTTCAACTATATAAAGAATAATGAAATCAAAACATTTCCGATATTTAGTTGCTACAATTATATCAAAGATTGTTATTTATAAAGAGAAGAAAAGAGAAATGATAAATATATTAATTGCTAAATAATGATATAAAACTCACCACTTCCATCAAGACCAACCATGACGATTCTAAGAGAGTTACCGCCCCTATATGTTTTTCCAGCGGTGCATCCCATGGCATTTTTGAATGCAGCAAAAAAAATCAAGAATCCTCTACTGTCAAAGAGTTTGTTCAGAGTTCACACTTGAATTTTTGATGATATGTCAAAAAATGCATTTGTTCATATTCCAATTTGTCAAGATCTTTGATTTCTCCAAAGGAGTTAAAGAATCAAAATAGCTACTAATGTTTGCTAATATCTTTTCTCTTGTCACAATTCAAGCAATAATCACAGTCTGTCTAATAATTTCCAGCATTTTGCAAGTATACATGTATATCCCCAAATAATCCTTTTGTCATGACAAATCTTTGAACAATTGGAAATTAACTAAACATGTAGCTAGATATGTGAATTATCTGATTATAATACATGGAATTAAATATTTACAGTTGTAATTAGTACAAACCAACTAATTACTATCACAAGTTCATATTAAAACATTTGTAATTTGATTACGATAATCCATTTCCCTTTCTATACGTAAGCCTTTCGGTATTTTGTCACCATTGAATCACACTCCCCCTGAAGTGTACTAAAACACATTTTTTCGTCAAATATTTACATGTACGTATTATATTTTACTGTAGGCACCCTTTCGTAATTGAGTGTTTGCATATATAAACAACAAAGTCACTAGACCAAAAACACACAAAGTTTTACATACTTTCAAGTTAAATAGACCTCTTTAACACTTATATTTAAAAGAAAAGATTAACTTTCTTTCAAGACTTTCTTATTTTTAATTGGCTTTGCTTTTATAAAGATTTAAAAAGACCATAACGTTACGGGTATATAAATCATAAAGAGTGTGTGTTATTTAAAAACGGATTACGAGTAAAGCAAAGTATTTTACTCTCTTTTTGAAAAAGCAAGAATCGGGATATGTCTAACGGACTTGCAACATTTGGGACGGACGGACAGATGAACGGAAAGACGGACGAATAGACCCGAACACTATATGCCCCCTTATTTCGTAGATCGGGCATTAAAATATAGCATATGCAAATTATAAACCCCCTATTTGTAACTCGTCTATCGACACAGCTAGCCTAAACATATTAAGGATTAGCCCGTTTCATTCTTTTTACGAAAGGTTTATTTGTTTATAATTCCTCTTTCTCCCGAATAAAGAGCAGTGGTGGATACGAGGGGGGGGGGGGGTCCATGGGGTGGAACCTTCCTTTCCTCTGCAAATTTTGTAATTTTCGTGTAGATTTTTTGCATTATGCTCTAGAACTCCTTATCGTCCACAGTGACATGTAGGAAGGTAGGAAGACCCCTTGCCCTTTCGAAAATTTCTGGATCCACCCCTGAAAAGTTGGAACTACATGTATAGTAAAAGGACCGCCGGTCCGTGTGGTCGCCCGTTACATTTAAGGGAAACCATCTCTTATACGCAAATTCTTATTCTTATAAGTAGATGACTTGTGCACCTTCGCCACCCGGGGGGTGTTAGGAACTAAAATCGTTCCAGGCTACAGGTGTTTATATGGAACCAGAAACCAGAAACATAGTACCCACCTTATTCATATATATATATATACGCCTGTTTGAGTGTACATTAAGAGTCAGAAAAAAGCAAGGCGATGATGCTTGGTTTCATTTTATTTCTAAAATAGATATATGAAATTTGAGAAAAGTACACTTTATTATTTTAATTGAAAATACAATATCTGTAAATCCCACACTTTTCAAATAGTGCAAACCTAAAATTGACCCTTTTGGGTCGCACATATGTACATGTACCTACCTTCCTTTATAATGTACATCTGAACCCGCCTCTGACCTCCGCAATTTCAAAATTACATCTGATCGATTTTTATGAAGCCAACTTGTGGGGATTTATAAAAATTATTTTTGTTCTTGTTTTTTTTGTTGAAATTGTTAAATTGGCGTGATACACGTATTATCAATATTGTTTTACCACCCGTTTCGTTCGTCTGTCGCCTTTTCGTTCAGTATCATCCAGGTAGTACTCCAAATTTTTTTGTCAACAAGAAATTAGACAATCTTAACCCCCATCCCGCTTGAAAAGTGGGGTATATAGTGATAGGGGTGTCCGTCCGTGTATCCGTCCTTCCGTTACAACTCAGGGTACCCATCTCTTATATGAATATCCGCAACTCCTTCAAAACCTCTTGATGGATTTTCATTAAACTTTCACACAATTTTTGTGTCATTATGTAGATGTGCATCTCTTTTTTTCTAAATTTGATCAAAATGATTTCAAACTTAGTTGTTCCACTACAAGAGATGTATACCCATGCCTTATCCACAAGTCAACTCCTCCTATAAATCTCTTCATTCTAATGATAATTTCACAAAATCTTTGTGACACAATGAAGATATGCACCTCTTATTTTAGAATTTAATCAAAATGATTTTGTTTTTTCCCATAGCGGCAATTATATTTACATGGATTAGCTGTTCCACTATAAGGGGGTACCCATCACAGTTAGACAATTATCCGCAACTCTTCCTTAACACCTTGATGGATTTTAATGATAGTTTCACACATTGAAATAATGTAGATGTGCACCTTCTATGTTAGAATATAATCAAAATGTTTTTTTTTTGGGGCGGGCGGGCTGGGTAATTAAATGAGCTGCTGCATGCTCACAGTTTTTCTAGTTATCAATTGTTGTCGGCATCCCAATTTGGTTATTTAAAGATGAAGCCTTTACCGTTACTATTATGAGAACATTAATTTTGCATAAAAAACTAATAAAAAATGGGGGGGGGGGGATTTGTCAAATGGTAGGAGCCTCTGGTTTAAACTATCAATAATATATCACATGACCTAGGTTTTTGTCACGTGATTGTGTACCTATTGTCCAAAATGGCAGACGAAGTTGTAGATGAAAAGGGTAACGTTCTTTTCTCGTTGTTTATTTTACATCACAGCCTGTTTTTGTACATTTTGTACAATATCTTATATTAACGATAGATATTTAATTACCGATAATAATGCTGCGTTAATGTTGTCATCATATTGACCAGTCACCTAGTATGTAAAATTCAACCGTCAGCAGATTTTTGTACCGTGTGCATCCATGTGTGAAATTCCAGATCACCTACACACAAAAATTCATCAATCTTAATCGAACATATCCAATTAAAATGTGTAGCAATGACATTCGTTTTGAGCTTGATGGAAAAAAAGATTATGAACACACAGTTCTTGTGACATTTTGTTGTCATGCAATAATTAACAAAAACAAAACAGAAATCCTACATGTCCTATGAAAAAGAAAGTGAAATTCAAATTCTATATTGGTACAAATTAAAAAATGAAAAGGAAAAAGCTTCAGAACAAGTTAAACAACACAAATTACATAAAACATGCACAATTTATCAATGAGCAACATAAAATTATCATTTTTAAGATAATGTTATGTTGACTTCATGTATCATCCAAAAACCACAGGGGCTTGAATTCTGGTAATTTATATTGACTTAAAAAATGGACCCCTACTCTAAAATACCCACAAGGGAGGAAAGCCGCCATCTTGGCAAGACTTCATCCACACCCTTCAAAATCGATTTATTTGTCTCTTTTCTTTACTTCTAGTACATCTGACAAATGATTTTTCTTTCCATCCGTACCCTGCATGGTTGCAAAATGCAACTTGTAAGCTTATATTCTCCTATGTTTAATGAAAAGTTCACCACTTTTTACGAGTTATGATCAAAACCTACAGAAGTGATGTGTGATTGGCTGTTTATTCTGCTTTTATTAAACAATTAGCAATTTGCTTGGCGGTTGCAATCCAAGAAATTGACACATCTCCTTGATTTACACTCTCCTTAATGCTGGCAATGTCTAAATGCAAATGCTTCTCAGAGATAAGTTTTGTAGAATTAATGTTCTGGCACAAAGACTTGATGTCTAACATTGATTAGAAGCTTTTGCTTATGGGTTGGTATCATTTCTTCGAGAAAACTTCTTAAAAAATAACATTCATCAAGTCCTTCTTCTAGAGACAAGGCTTCTGCAGCAAGAGTGCTTTTAATCAACCTTTTGATTTTCTTGGATGACCATGAAATGGGAAAATTTTCCTTTCCTTCTTTCCTTGTTCTGAATAGAAATGATGTTACCACTTTAAGTTAGGGTGGTATTTACATGTACCTGTGCTATCCGTAAATGTTCATATTATTAGAACCAAATACTGACAAAATAAAATCATACATGTCATATGAATAAAATCTCTTAAGCAATTACCATGGTGACTGCATCTTTAAATACTCATACAATGAATCTGAACATGTTAATACCTTAAAAATTGTTAGAATTCATGATGTTATTGTATGCTTGGGTTTATTTCCAGAAGTACTGAAGTTGGAAAACAAGGCTAAAGATGGTGATGAAGAATCTCAGTTAAAATTAGGACAGCATTTTTTGAAATTAGCCGATTCTGAAATTGAAAGAGAGACAAATGGAGAGAAAGCTGTGTCATGGTTGGTACAGGCATCTCGCCAAGGAAATGCTGAGGCCACAAAACTGCTTCAGCAATGTCAAAAGAACAAAACGGGTAAATTAATACAACAAAATATTGGAATAGAAGGCAATGAGTTGTGGAATAAATGTACACAACATAACCTACATGTATATATTTATTGATGTTGATTTAAAATCCATAATGAATAATAGCCAGCAGCCTTCAATATGACCAGTGGTTGCTGCTCACCCTTTTGCAATTGGCACAAGATTAATATATAATGGGGATGGGTAGGAGAGGGTCTCATAATCCTGGTTAATGTAATGGGGAATTACAGGCAGCAGGCAGGTGGAGATAATATTTTCATAATTGCCTTTTCAGCAGCTAAGTTACAATGTATTGTCACAGCCTCTTGATATATGTTATATAGCATCAGCTTGGGGTCCTGTATTTGACTTCACATCTGTCACTCACCTTTTTCATGTGTAACTTTGAAAGATTTTTTTTTCAGGAATCACAGAGTTCAATAAAGAGGACGTAGAATGGTGCATCAATACAAGCACATTGGAGAAGAAAGTTCGGCATGCTGCTAGGAAAATGTACAAAACTATGAACGACACACACAAAGAAGTGATGAGCAAAGAAGATTACATATCAGCTGTCAAGAGAGTGACTGGAGGGGATGTCCTAGAACAAAAGCTGCTTCTTGCTGCAGGTAATTATGATTAATGGTATTTCTTCTGTCAAGAGAGTAACTGGAGGGGATGTCTTAGAACAAAAACTGCTTCTAGCTACAGGTAAAAATTAAAGTATATCTTTGCTGTCAAAAGGCTTGCATTTAAAAATAATTTTTTGCCCTAGTGTCCCTAATAATTTTTAAGCCAACTTCATGAAAAATATTTCTTTCACACTTTATATTAAACGAACAATAAGGCCATAAATATTTTGTTTAAGTTTCTCAGGTCCCCTCCTTCATTGGTTCTGATGATAGTCTCATTGTTTCATAAAATTAATTTAAAAAAGACCGACCTTAATACTTTCTGTTAGTGTTTGAATGTAAAAAGTGTCATAATCTACGTTTAGGACCATTAAAAATATGCAGGGATTGCGAAGGCAGGGGGCCATGGGCCATTGGCACATCAAAAATGAAAATGGCCCTTTCTCATCTCAGATGGCCCCTTGATATTCAAAATTTCCATGAAAAAAAGTGGTAAATGGTCCTTTTCTAAAAATTCCTTCCCAATCCCTGAATATGGCTTAAGAATCTAAGAATTAATTTTGTCTGGCCTTAAAATCATATTTTTATAAGAAGCAGAGATACCAACAGGGCATCTGAATGTCGAAAGTCGGAAAGGGCAGAGACAAAAACAGTAAACACCAACGAGAACAGGACGAAAAAAAAAAACAGACAACAGAAAATACAAAATTACAAAAAAACAAAAAACAGAAATGAATTGCAATCAACTATGCCAACTCAAATCGTAACAAGAGTGAAATTAAGTGCCCCGGAAGAGAAAGCAGGTTATAAGTTTTGTTGTTTGATAATTTGTCTTTGCATGCATTCTGATTCTAAAGTTTCCAGTCACTAGTTTGGTTTTATTCTAAATTGAATTCCACTTTGATATTTGTTTTCTTTTTCAGTATCAAAGTACATGTAAAACTTTTATGTATAAAACACTTTAAACTGTTTTATGTTTTTTTAGGCAAAAAGATAGGAAATACTATCAATGAAACAGAATTTGTTAAAGTGCTGTCCAGGAAAATTCAAGGCAATATTACCCTTACATCAGATGAATCTCAAGAACACTCAGCGGAGTATAAAAGTGCAGGCATTGTCACCAAAGTAGGTTAAAATCTCAATGATATAATGATAGCATTGACAATAATACCTGCTTCTCTGACACACATATCATGCATATAGAGGTATTATGAGTTGAAAACTTTTATTGCACATGGTTGATATCCTCAGTGCTGGATTTGGCTTTCCTGTTTGAAGTTTTTTTTGGCTTTGAGTACTTTTCATTCAATACTTTTGGTTTTTAACCTTCCAATGTTTTGATTTCTATAAATGCTGCTGATCATGATGAGAGGTTACTTCTTAAAATATGCATTACAGCATAACCAAATTACTGGTTTTGGTATTTGTATACTCAAATACAAAGACTCAAAATGATCTTGTAGAAATATTGTGAATAGCTATGGTTAGTATGCAAAAAAAAATTCTTCACTCATAATTCACTGGAAGTTGCTTGTATAATATATACGTTAATAACACCTCATGGCAATTAGCATGGTTAGGGTTTGAGTTGATTTTCATGAAATGTTACTGGATTTTTCTAACACATTGCTATTTAGAACCAGCTATTTTACATTTTGATTCAAATTTGTATTTTGTTTTTCAAAACTGCCCACACATATATTGTATTGTTTATAATCTAAAGAATAACATTTGGTGTTAATACATGTAGGATATAAGCATTGATATTGCTCAAATTTATTATGTTCCACATTGAGCATTTTGAAGACTTGGAAGCATTCTAGTGATAGTTTGTCTGTCTGTTCACAGTTATTTCAAAACAATCTTGAAATCCCAAACTATGAGGGGCTTAGATCTGAAATTTTACACATTCATGACAGCATAGATGTACCATTGGAAGATTCATATAAACACTCTGCCAATTGATCAAAAAATATTTTTTCAAAACTTAGATTGTTTTACCATGGATCCCTTCCTATCTTAAAGTATTTTACATCAATTGCTTTTCATAGCAAAAGTGAATATACAATGTTTTAAAATGAACCTTTTCTTTTCTAGGTTTATAAGTATCCAAAAGAGACATTCCAGGCTGCATTTGATCAAGGCCTAGAGATGGTTTCTAAGGAGGGGATGGACTGGGTGACCTCTTTAATTCCAACCAATCAGATCCAGCTTCTTATCCTGTTTTACATATACAACTTCATAACCACTCCCATGATCCTGTTAATTGTACCCCTTTTGGTATTTTACATCAGTGTCTTGGTGATGCTTGTAGCCACTTTACAAATGTTTTACAAAAGAAAGAAGATGAAGGATGCAGCTGCTTTAGCAAACGTTTTGAAGACCTATGATGTTGGAGTTGATGTTAATGAAACCAAGTCACAGTACTCATGGAACTCTCTTACACCATATCTTGTCTACTTTGGTGCCCTGCCTCTGGTAGTGATAAGTTTTTCCCTCTCAAACAAGATGTACATACCATGCTCTGAATTTTGTGTACTGGCAATGGCCCTTGCTGGAGTTTGTTTTACTGCCTTAAGTGATAGCCATGACACGATACTCATCTTAGCTGTTGTTTTCAACTTTATATCATCATTACCCACCTTTCTATATAACCTCCCCAAGATACCATATGTAACTGAAGGAATCCAGCTCATCCTTGGTGCTGGTGTGTCTTTTGAAGTCGGAGGTGGCTTTCAGATCAACCTTGGCCTACCCACCCTTTGCTATTTAATTGTACCCGTAATTTTCATTCTGATGGCTGCCAAAGGATCTTGGGCTGGCACATACCAAGTTTTGGTGCCTCACTTAGTTTGTTATTTCTGGTGGCATCTCATGCTCTCTGTATTTCCTTTTACGACTTGGAAAGGTTTGATCAGGTCAGCTGTTGGATATTTTTTCCTCCCCATGTTAATCCCTATGGCCATTTTAATCATCATTGCTGGATTTGTATACGTGGTTTACAGACTTTTGATGACTGCTGTTTTTGGAAAACTGATCATCACCCTACTTCTTGGTGGACTTGCATTTTTACTCTCCCAAACCAAAACTCTATTCGGAAAGAAGACAGATAAGAAACTAGGAACAACTAAAAAAATCACCATGGTAATTTTTGCAGTTCTAGCTATTTTACCAATGATTTTTGTACAGCTGCCTTCTGCAAAGAAACCTTCAAAGCAAGCAGTTTTATGGGAAGAATATAGGGCCTTGTGTGGGTTCCAGGACAAGAACTCGGTTCCAGATCAAGCTGCATGTGTTGCTTTGGCTGGCTCTAGTGTAACATGGCAAGGAACCTTGGCTAGTGCTAAAGTTACAAAGATCGAAAATAGTGTTGAGCCTTTACTGAAAGGCATGCCCGGTTTCATAGCGGGCTATCTAAGATGTTCTTATGGCGAGGCCTATGGAGACTGCACGGATGAATCAAAGTCGGAAAAAGAACAAGATATCTGTACACTGATGACATCATTAGGTCACGAGTGCCATCTACATCAACATGACACATACTCCTTCTCACTAACTGTTAATATGCCAGAGTTTGAAAATGGGGCTCTGGTAATATCCGCTGGACACAACTTCAAAGAAATACTTAGTGCATTAGAAGAGGGCGACCAGGTTGAAATTTCCGCCACAATCACAGATGGCGCAGGATCCTTGTCTCCACAGCTTAAGCTGAAGAACATCAAGTGTCTCAATAAGGAATTGGATGTCATGGCTATAGTACAAGAAGATGATGAAGATATTATTCTGAAGTCTATGAACGAAGCTATTGCTGTTGGATTTAACTTTTTCTGGTATCCTTTAGCTGAGTATATCCCTGACAAAGGGTTTCTGGCACTAGATGAGGAGCCAGATGTCAAGCCAGTAGAATAAGATACTCATATTGTTTTCAATAGTCAGGGGAGGTTGAAACATCACTTTTTATTTAGGCCCAACGTGTAAGCCCCAAAGTTTTCACTTTGTATGTCCGTCCGTCTATCCAGCCATTATCAATATTTTGTTAACACTATAACTTGAAACTATAAAGAGTAAGCTTTGAAACTTAACACAGTAATCATGTACAATTATAGAAATCACATGCCAACATTTCATGAAAATCCTTCGCATATTTTTTAAAAACGTAGATCCTTTGCTGACTGGTCCTTAGTAGTTAGGGATGCTACCAATATAATTGATTTCATTTCTGATAATACAATGCATTTTGATAGTACCGTGTATCTTACCACCCCAGCAAGTTTTTTTTTAACATTAGAATAGCATTTTACTCCCATAGGTTTTTTTTTTTTACCAGCATAGCCTGTAGTCTTTATTAGGTATTTTAATCTTGAAAATAAGCATATCATTATAAACTACTACATTTGTGTATAGTAAAGTAATACAGTTGTCTACTAATTTGTAGTTTTATGACCACAAGCTAACATTAGATGCATAACATTTATTATTTTTTTATTTGTATTTGTGAACAAATCTAAAAAAAATTTTTTTTTCTATGATTTAAAGCTTAAAAATGTTATTCATGGTAAAAGATATTGTCTCTTGAAATGAAGTGTCTCCAAGTTTGGTAATTTAGCTTAGTCATTTTGTATATTTAATTTTTTGGTTAACTGAGGTACTTTTTTATACATATTGCCAGTGGTGGATCCAGAAATTCTGAAAAGAGGGGATCCACTGACTGGCCTAAGAAGGGGCCCACTTTGGTTTCATATATATTAAACCAATTTTTTCTGCCAAAAGGGGGACCCAGGCCCCCCAGTCCCCCCTCTGGATCCACCTATGTTGATATACATATAGCTTATACATTGTCTCCAAAGTGTATCAAAATCCGGCCAATTTTTACTTTGACAGATTTTATATAGAAAATTTCAAATTATAGCAACCTGTTATATGACCACTCTTTGGATCTAAGAAATTTGTTTAGAATAGATAGGTGTTTATTTTGTAAAGGGTTTTAATGTATAGAAATGTGAAGAAGGAACCTTAAATACAGTTTGGTTGAGACAGGTTTTTGGTTTTGTCAGGGCTTAGTTTAGAACGGGTTACACTCTAGCTTAGAGTACCCAACGTTAAATGAATAAATATTTTTGCTCACCAATGTGTTTTTATAGTTGCGACTATAGGCTGATAATAGCCTCTGCAGTGTTAAAAAACAAAACATGCTATGTGCCATGATTCTTCCAGCCCATGACACACAACCGCCAACATTGGCTGCTCCAGTTTCAGGAACCGTCTCCAATTAGATCAATTAGAATAATTAATCAAAGACACTCTATCCAAAAGGCTGAAACATCCCAAACATCATATGAAGAACATCGAACATCAATTTAAGCATAACAAAATGTTTTATATAGTATAAACTTTAATACTACTTTATTTATCAAAAGTTTGTAAATCAAAGAAAATATTTATCAAGGATTGTTTATATTTATATTTACATACTTTTTTTGTATTTGTATTTTTATTATTACAACACTTGTTACTTGTTTTTTCATACTAAAGGGTATACGAATTACTTACCTTTGTTTTTGACAAGCCAAATATGTTTTTGTCGCGCCTGTGAAGCAGAGCAGGACATATGTGTTACTTTACCGGCTGTGACGGCACTGCGTTAACACTTTGGGTAAGGTTTTAAGAGCACCTCCATATCTTAAGAACTATAGATCTTAGGTTGATGAAACTTGGTATGCATATGCCCCAGTTGTAGCTTAGCACAGTTGCATCCCCATCTTTTGAACTTGACATTGATTTTCTGGTATTTTCAAAACATATAAAAACATTGTTAAGGTTTTGTTTTATAAAAAAATTGAATTTATCAATTCTATGAGCACCTCTTTGTCTTTAGTACTATTGGTCCTAGGTTGATGAAACTTGATATTCATATGCCCTTAAGTAATAGCTATATATAAATAGCATAGTTGCATCCCCATCTTTTGACCTTGACTTTTGATTTACTGGTTGAGTGTCATTTTTATTGCATATATTAGCAATGTTTAAGTTCTATAAAAACCTTTTGATCCCAGAAACTGAAAATCCTTACAATTTCAAAATATAGTGGAATTGAGAAAGAATTAGTGTTTCTGATGGTGCCAGCAGACGAGACATACTTTAGTGTTAACTCTTGTTTCTGTTCATAATAATATTTTGTTTAATATGATTCTTAACAGAGATACAACATTGAAATACATAGATTTTTTTGCCTTTATTACAATTTTTTGCCAGTTTGTAAGAACATATGGTCACAAGTCTGTATATTTTGAGATTAATGTGTAAATTATGATTTATACACTACTACAAAAGTTTGAAGTCTTTAAGGAGGACCCTATCTACCGTTGTTTATCAGTTGTTGCAGATTATAAAATCAAATTATGCTGTGATATGTACCTTAAGAGATAAAATCATGACTATTGATTTGAATTACCTTTTTTATATTATGCTTGTTATTAATATGAATTCTATGCAATTTTTGTTATTACATTTTTAGATTCTATAATAAAAATATTTGAAGGTGTATATTATTTATATTTTTTTAACCATTTTAATGCTGGGAGTTATGAGTATTGTAATATTTACTTCATTTAAGAATTAGATATTCGAAGAAGAGGGGGTATACTGGTTTACCTCTGTCCTTGTGTCTGTCCATCTGTCCGCAACATAACTTTCGTAACAGTTTTCTCAGCAACTACATATCACAGTGACTTGAAATTTGGTATATGAGTTCAATGTGAGGCCCTTTATTGTGAGTTCCAAAATTAGGTCTGTCTGATATCTACTTCCTGTTTACTGACAGTCAATTTTCAACATTACTGGTTAATTGTTGAAAATTTGTGTAACATTTTTCTTATGTTTTTCAGAAAGTACATATCACAGTGACTTGAAATTTGGTATATGGCTTCAATATGAGTTCCTTTATTGCGAGTATTGAAATTAGGTCTGTCTAATATCTACTTCCTGTTTACCGACATAGTTAATGTTATAGGTAGTGGGGGTATACTGAGCGAGCAGTAGCTCACAGATTCCCTGTTTATCATAGCAAGGCATGTAAGGATAACTTTGTAATCAGAGAATAAACAAGAGGCTCCCAGGAGCCTGAATCGCTCACCTGGTCTTGATGTTGACCCTATACTTTTGTAGAGCTAAATGAGCTGAACATTTAAGCAAGCAACAGCTTTTCTCTACCTGCAAAAGTTCATTCTATAGGCCAAAAACACCATTTTTCACCTATAAGGGGCCATAACCCCTATAAGGAGTCATCTCACAACTTCGACCCTATGGAGACTTTTGTAGAGCTAAATGAGCTGAACATTTAAGCAAGCAACAGCTTTTCTCTATCTGCAATAGTTTTCATTCTGTAGGCCAAAAACATGAAAAATCGCTATTTTTCAGGGGCTGTAACCCCTATAAGGGGTCATCTGACAACTTCGACCCTATGGAGAATTTTGTAGAGCTAAATGAGTTGAACATTTAAGCAAGCAACAGCTAATCTCTATCTGCAATAGTTTTCATTCTGTAGGACAAAAACATGAAAAATCGCTATTTTTCAGAGGCCGTAACCCCTATAAGGGGTCATCTGCCAACTTTGACCCTATGGAGAATTTTGTAAAGCTAAATGAGCTTAACATTTAAGCAAGCAACAGCTAATCTCTATCTGCAATAGTTTTCATTCTGTAGGCCAAAAACATGAAAAATCGCTATTTTTCATGGGCCGTAACCCCTATAAGGAGTCATCTGACAACTTCGACCCTATGGAGAATTTTGTAGAGCTAAATGAGCTGAACATTTAAGCAAGCAACAGCTAATCTCTATCTGCAATAGTTTTCATTCTGTAGGCCAAAAACATGAAAAATCGCTATTTTTCATAGGCCGTAACCCCTATAAGGAGTCATCTGACAACTTCGACCCTATGGAGAATTTTGTAGAGCTAAATGAGCTGAACATTTAAGCAAGCAACAGCTAATCTCTATCTGAAATAGTTTTCATTCTATAGGCCAAAAACATGAAAAATCGCTATTTTTCATGGGCCGTAACCCCTATAAGGGGTCATCTGACAACTTCGACCCTATGGAGAATTTTGTAAAGCTCAATGAGCTGAACATTTAAGCAAGCAACAGCTAATCTCTATGTGCAATAGTTTTCATTCTGTAGGACAAAAACATGAAAAATTGCCATTTTTCAGGGGTCGTAACCCCTATAAGGGGTTATCTGACAACTTCGATCCTATGGAGACTTTCGTAGAGCTAAATGAGCTAAACATTTAAGCAAGCAACAGCTAATCTCTATCTGCAATAGTTTTCATTCTGTAGGCCAAAAACATGAAAAATGGCTATTTTTCACCTTTAAGGGGCTGTAACCCCTATAAGGGGTCATCTGACAACTTCGACCTAATGGAGACTTTTGTAGAGTTAAATGAGCTGAACATTTAAGCAAGCAACAGCTAATCTCTATCTACAATAGTTTTCATTCTGTAGACCAAAAACATGAAAAAATGCTATTTTTCACCTTTAAGGGGCCGTAACCCCTATAAGGGGTCATCTGACAACTTAGACCAAATGGAGACTTTTGTAGAGCTTTTGATGCTGAATCAGTAGCGTGGCCTCATATTTCCTCTATCTCTTATACTTTTTGATTTATAAGCCAAAAACAGTAGTCTGACCCCCCTAGTCTATTTTTAGTAACGGCGGCCATGTTTTTTAACGGATTAAAAATCAAAACACAAGTTTGGTGCAGGACACCCTAAGGATCATTCATACCAAGTTTCATTAAATTCTGTTTGGTAGTTTCAGAGGAGAAGATTTTTGAAAAATTGTTAACAGACGACGACAGACGACGACGACGGACGCCAAGTGATGGTAATAGCTCACATGGACCTTCGGTCCAGGTGAGCTAAAAAAAATTGCTTTGCAAAAGCAGGAGTCCATAGAATTCAGTAAACATTCAGATTGATTGCCAGAACAAGTTAAATACTTTGATAGAATTTCATGAAACTCACGTATATCAAATTCTTTTATGTTTGATTTTAAGGTCAAGGTTACAAGTTTTGAAACACTTAATTTTTACCTTAACCGTCTTAAGAAATTTTAAACTAAATTGGTTAACAAAGCATATCATTTTAATGTGCTGATGAAATTTCAATAATTTGATTTGGGAAACAGAAGGAATTTTTAAATGAAAATCAAAAAGTTCTTCTGAAACATATGACCGGACATCATGAAACTCACACACTTGAAGCTTTAGAGGTTAGATATATTGATTTATAATTAGGGGTCAAAGGTAACAAGTGTCAGAGGGGGGACCTTGAGCCATGCTCTTGTGCATGTATATCATGGATGTTGTTTGCCTTATAGGGAGGAATTTCTGTAGTTCAAAAGCTTAGTCTGTAACAACAAACTTCCACCCCCAATGTTTTCAATTGCTGAAACATACCAACAAGATATGCCTACTATCGTTTTTATTTGTAATATTCACAGTATCAAATCCATTAAGCACACGGGACCCTCTTGTAGTCTTCATTGATCAAAAGTTAAATTTGTAACACACGAGATGGGCAACACTACCCATCCTTATCAGCTGCTAATTTATTTCCAATACACCTTTTGTCCAGTTTGTAATGCTTCTGTCAACATATAAACGAGTTTTGTGGAGACAATCACACTTTCTCTGGTCACCAAACATTCTTCTTTTCCTGATATAAAGAAAACCAAATAATGAAAAACTGTAACTACATTACTGGTAAGGCATTTGTAACAGAATACTGGTTAAGCCCTTAACAAACCCATATCCACACCATGCTGCTAAAAGTTTAATTTTTACCCCACCACACTTAATTCTTTGATATATGTTATAGCCTCTACTATGTCCGATGGATGAGTGTCTGTACTTAGTTAGATTTTTGTCTTCTGTTGTCTTTCAGACATTAACACAAACTCTTTATTCTAGGTATTTTAAGATAATTTCTTTCAAAGATGTTTAGAACATTTTTAATAAAAATGAACTTGAAAGATTTAGTAAAAAGTATAAGAAATAAATTGCTGTTATATTCCGTCAGATTCCTCATTGCAATGTTCAAAGAGGGTTTCTGCGATTCTATCTTTTTTTCTGAAACCCTGTACTCTGTGTGCAATGGTAACAAGTTATCAAAATTAATACAGAATAAAGGTGCATGACCGAAAATGTTACGATGAATATACAGACGACCTTGCAGTGCTAAATTAATTGCTTTTCATCATCTTTTACCTTTCACAACATTTACAAAATGTTTCATTTCTTCAGCAAACGAATCTAGATATCTGTCTAAAAATCCATCCACCAAGAAAAATGGGTGTTGGAGGGTTCCCTTATCGTCAGTAACTTGTAACGGTGATTCTCTGATGTTAGAAATCTCAGCTATTTGTTTAGTACCCAATATCTGTAATCATGTTTCATGTCGAAAGTTATTTTTCAAAAACAAGGTAGAGTAAGAATTAAAAAAACTTATTTAGAAGTTGGTTCCATGCCATTTGTACCAAAAATCCAGAGGAAATTTACAATATTTTGTCGGAAAAGGAGTTCAAACATCTAGAATTAATCTTTCTGGAACTTTCTGGTTTGTCCTAGAGTTTTGTTTGTATTCCGTTACCGGTTTTGACACATTGAAATGGAAATTGGCAAAGCGACGGGTGTGCTTTAGCAGGCAGGAGTCGCTTACTCTTCCGGAGCACCCGAGTTCACTCTCATTATGACTAGAGTTCCCGTTGTTAATTGATATTCAGTAGTTTTTGTGTTTCCGCGTTTTATATGTTGTCTGTTTTTTTGTCCTGTCCTTGTTTGTGTTTACTGGTTTTGTCTCTGTGCCATTTTTTGACATTTGGATGCCCCATTGGTACCTCTGCTTCTTTTAAAGCTTCATTGAGTCCAGGATTTGTCTGTTATTTTGGTTTTTAGATACGAATGTCCTCTGATATAACGACAATACTAATTCGAATTCGTATATGGCAACAATTCGGTCTCGCTATGGCAGTAACATTTATATGTCTTGAACTTAATCTGCTACCACCCTGTAATTACTGAGTACGTACTCTTGCCGATTGCTGGTAACCTCCACACGTAACACGACAGAGGTCAACATGGGCCAAAGTTCCCTTCTTAAACTTAATCATCCCCATCGCTGTGTCGTACTCCCCGTACCGTTCGTATCCCTCCGACAACGTTGATGTACGGGAACCTATTGCCGTGCAGTATTCAGGTTCATCGTCAACTAACCATGATATGTAGTCTACATCATGAATACCCATATCTATGAAGATTCCACCTAAAAGTATTTGGAATAATTAAGCAAAAACTTTCAGGATACAATGTCACTCCTTACGAAAGTAGATGAACATACATATACGGTGTTCGGTTCGATTTATCCAATCGTTTGTCCTTAATCAGGTAAAAATAAGCAGTCACGCTCAAGCAACAGGCTTTGACTTCTGATCCATACATGTATTTACAAAATGCAAATTGCCTTAACCCATCAGCAATTTAAACCCAGTTAAGCATTTAATGAATGATAAACCTTGTGAATTATAAACTGTAAGGGGTGGGTCCTGAGAATATATATAAGGGGGTTCTTCCCACAGAAACTGAAAATCCAGAAAACAATTTGAAAGTTTCCGACAGAAAGGGGATGTCAACACCCAGAACACCTCCTAATCTTATCCTCCGCCATTAATTATAATGAGTTAAAAGTGAAATTTTCAGTGTTTTTTTTCATTTGTACACAAACCTTTGTTGTTTTCATAGTATGATAGGTTCATCTGGTTATCCCTGCTCTCCATTTTGATTGTTCTGATTTCTCCAAGAGCTCCTTCTCGTGCTAATTTATTAACCTGGGAAAATTGTTTATCAAAACGCCTAAAAGAAGACATTTAAAGTTTATGAATCTACTTTTAAATTTATTTTCACTGTATAATGTCATTTCTACCGGATTTGAAACGCTAAATTGAACGTTAGCAACGCGACTTGCGTGTTGAAACAAGCAGGAACTGCTTACCCTTTCGGAGCACATGAGTTCACTTTCGTTAGTACTTGAGTTCGCGTCTCAGTTGTACTTTCTGTGTTTAAAAGTTGTCTGTTCCTTTATGTTGTCGTGTTAACTGATTTTGTCTTAGCCCTCTGAACGTTTGACATTGGAATATCCCATTGGTATCTCTTTGTTTTTTTGCATGAAACGTCAATTTCTTGGATGATTTCTAGAAAATAATTTATGACTTGTAAATATTACATATATACATGCTATGCCAATGTAAGAAAAAAAGAAGAAATATTTACCGGTTTAATGCACACATTAAAACCTTAGACTGTCGCCTGGCTTCATCATAACAGTCAGTCACATCCTTTACAGTCACACACAGAGGCTTTTCACAGAATACGTGCTTTCCTTAAAAAATGATGATAATGTAAGAACCGGATTATAACATTACATGATAGGAAGACTGATTTCAAACAGTCAACATTAACAATGATGGAAAGGAACTGGACATTCAATTCAATCATCCCAGACAACAAGACATGAAAGCAAACAGTATACCATAAAGTAAATGGATTTTGAATGCTGCTGATGAGAGATAGTTTAATTGCTCCTCGAAATATCGATATACAGCATAACCAAATAACCGTTTTATACCCGTTTTGGTATTTGTATTTTGAAACTACTGGGTCGATTATCGCGCTGCTGGTGAACCAAAGGTCCCCGATTGTAATCACAAGCCTGGTCCTCAGACTTTTCTAACACGAATTTACCAATAAATTTCTAATATTTTTTGTCATTGAAATTCCAGATCGTTAATTTCAAAATTGTTCAAACACCAGGTTTCTTTCCTTGCATCATTGTTCGAACTTTTTGGCTTTGAGAACTTTTCATTCAATACTTTTGGTTTTTGATCTTCCATTGTTTTGATTCAAATACTGCTGTTGAGAGGTTACTCCTTGAAATATTGATATACGGCATAACCACAAGGACGTGCTCTATCAATATTTTGTTAGAGTCAATGTGCGGTACGAAAAAAAACTACTTGCTCCCCTCTATCAATATTTTGCTAGAGTCAATGTGCGGTACTAAAAAAACTCCTTTTTTTCGTACCGCACATTGACTCTAACAAAATATTGATAGAGGGGAGCAAGTGTATCAATATTTTGTTAGAGCCAATGTACCGCAAGTGTATCAATATTTTGTTAGAGTCAATGTACCGCACATTGACTCTAACAAAATATTGATAGAGGGGAGCAAGTCCCTGTGGCATCAAATTATCCGTTTTGAAACCGTTTTGGGCATTTTATTTTGTCTATGTTATGTCAGTGTTGGTGTGAAACGAGTAGTCCGTCCGCTTATGTCTTTGTGACTAAGCATGACTGAATTTATTGTTTTTATTAGGACTGAATAAAAGTGCATCTTGCTAATTTTACATTTTATAGATAATTTTAATATCTGATATTTTATTCAGAATATTTTGCTCTTTTACTCTGCTCCTCCTCAGAGCGACATTTTGACATTTTTGTCCAATTGAATCGATCAAAAGCCTATAATAATGGACAATAATACTAGTCCATTCTTACAAACATTCACCGATTTTTGAAGCATACACTGTCGGAATTTACCTGCTTTTAACGATCTAATGATGACTTCTTTGTGAAGATTTGTTGGAACACAGATGACCACCATCTCCACTCTGAAATAAGCAATATGAACAGTTTAAACCATCAATAAACTTTTTATTAACGCAACACAAGACTACATGTCATGGCGATACAATAACAAATCACATAACATATAAACATATATAAAGACATTATAACAATTTAGAAAACTAAGACTGACCAGGGTCTTCCTTCCTCAGTTCTAATGACTGTTCTATAAAAGACGATACAGCCTTAATTTGGGTTTAAGATGACATTTATTTTATCAAAATTATTCAAACTTTCAAAATTTTCATCATGGTTATTAAAGTTTAAGAGACGGACCATTTAACTTGAAGGGGGGCCTTGGTTTTTTGTTTTGGCCAGAAATTTTTTTTTCCGCGCAAAGCGCGGAAAAAAAAATATTTTGTGAATGCGTCATGACAGAATTTTTATTTTTTGAAAGCGTCGCGACAGAATATTTTTTTTATTATTAGCATTATTTTATATGGCAGAAATTCTTCTTCAGAATATTTTTTTTTCTTACCCTCTGCTGCCAAAATATTTTTTTCATCAAAAATCATTTTCAAAATATTTTTTTAGGAAAAAACCAAGCCCCCCCTTTCAAGTTAAATAAATAATAAAAATTACTTCGTATATTTTCATTATATTTACAGGTGAAGAAGAAATGCATTTCATCGTCAATTTCATTACAAAGTTTGGATATTCTGAGAAAACGAGGAATATTTTGATATCTTCCAAGTTCTATCATAAGTACGAAACTTTGCAATAAGTTGTCTTTTAAATGTATTTGGGTGATTAATTCGCTTTAAAATATGCAGTTATGGTCATGCTGCCATGAACAAACTAAGCTAAAGTTATATAATATTTTATTTTTAATATCTTGTAGAGAACACATATTTATACAGCACGCTTAGCTTGTTTGTCATGAAAGCGAAGGGAGTTCACAAGAGTTTTAGTATAGAACAAGACTGACCAATAGTGAAGACGCACAATAACTTAAGATACATGAACTTTTAACAAGAAGTTGAAATAATGTTTGCCTAAAGTTTTCTCATTTACTGATTGAAAGCAGCGTAAAGTATCATCAAATCTAGTTATTCCGTGAACTCACATATATGGCGAAATAAATTATGGTAATTAAACTCATGTTGTCACGGTTCACATATACTAGTACATGAAAACTCTTTTAGGCCAAACTACCTAACCATGTATATTAAAAATTTTATATATAACACTCACAAACGTGTCCACCACCCCCCCCCCCCCCAAATGTGTCCGATCCGCCCATTCGTGTCAAGTGAACGCTTAATCGTGTTCATTTTGGTCGCAAGCCTAAAAATGATTATGTCTGAAAATCTCTCGCCAAAGTGTCCATTTAATGATACGCCCAAATGTGTCCTCTCTTTTATTATCATAATAATGACTGATTGTGAAGGTGGCACAGTGCATCTCGATTGTCCTGTGGTATCCATATGCCACCTCTACTATCAGGTTGGCATCATCTATAGGGTTAGCATCAGGGAGCCGACTCGACTATCAGGTTAGCATCAGGGAGCCGACTCGACTATAAGGTTAGCATCAGGGAGCCGACTCGACTATCTGGTTAGCATCAGGGAGCCGACTCGACTATCAGGTTAGCATCAGGGAGCCGACTCGACTATCAGGTTAGCATCAGGGAGCCACATCGACTATCGATCAGGTTTGGATTAGCATTAAAATACGCTATTACTGTTATTCTGCTAGATTGTCCCATTACATTCATTTGCAACCTCCACTATTAGGTTAGAATCAGGGAACCGACTCGACTATGGCTAGAATTAGGGTAAGGGTTAGGCTAAAGGGTTAGGGTTAGGTATCAATTTGCAGCTTCCACTACCAGGTAAGCATCAGGGAGCCGTCTCGAATATCAGGTTATAGTTTCAATAGACTATTAATTTTATGCTATCAATATTCCCTAGACTTAGTGTTCCTCTAGATTGTCCTATATTATCAATGTGCCACCTCCATTATCAGGTTTGCATAAAGGATCCGCGTCGAATATCAGGTAAGGGTAAAGATTTCAATAGGTCATTTATCTAATGCTATCACCCCCCCCCCCATAGTGTCTTTTCCATTGTCCTGCAGTATACATGTGCCACCTCCATTATAAGGTAAGCATCAGAGAGCCATGTCGATAATGATACTGGACACGTTTGGGCGTCGAATTGATAATGGACACGTTTGGGCGTCAAACTAATAGATAGACACTTAATGGCGTCGCAATTTTGATACTGTTGGGTGTTCTCTAGAAATAACTTGACGTAAACCAGACATATTTAGGCGAATCGGTCACGTTTGTAGGAATAGACACGTTTATGAGTGTTACAAAACAATTAGCTTAGCTCACATAAAAGGTGAAACACGAAAAAAACAAAACAATCATAGCCAACTGGCTTGCACTAGGGTGAATATATACATATATTGAAAGTACCTCCGATCATTCAGAACCTTGTCTAAATCACCTGGACTTGTTATAGCAGTTTCATTCAGATTATATTCCGTTTTTAATTCCTCCATCTTTGGATGAATGCTTTCATTGTCTACCATCCAAAACACCTCTATGCTATGACTATTGACCATGTCAAGTAGATGGACCTGCCCAATTCGACCAACGCCTATAATTGCAGCTCCAATACGCCCCATATTCCTCAGCACCTAGAATAAGCATGAAACAATTTTAATGCAATTATAAGAAAAAATGGGCATGCATATGAATTTGCTCTTAAAAAAGTTATGAATTGGGCAAAGTTTCATCTCACAGCTTTTTTTCTTAATCTGAACTTTTAACCCCAACAATACCAATAATCGGGTTTGATAGAAAGGTACTCCATTCTTTTTCTTTCTACATAATAACTGAATTATAGTGATATGGCAAAGACAGGTGGACCATAGAGCACCGCCCCTTGGTGCCCTCTGTGGTTGCATTACTCTAAAAACTAGTTCATCCACACTGGGCACAAGGATGGCTCACCTGGACTTGTAGCCATGCACATAATACATATTTTCTAGGCAAAGACCGGGGAATGCCATAAAGCACCGTCCCTTGGTACCCTCTGCTGACAGATTACATTATCAATATCTAGTCTGTCCGCTTTTGGTACAAGGATGGCATTGCCCGTGTCTTGCAGCCTATTCCACAATGGAACAATTTAACAAACATGACAAAAGTACCACTAGTACCGATTATCATATAGTGACAAATCATTTATAGAAAGACATTCCTCTCGCCCCGGCTGTACCTGGGTCTATATATATTAACACATTAAATATCATATATACACTGCAATATTTATTATTTATTGTTATACACATTTTATATGCACTGTAATATGCCCCCATGTGGGCCCATTCTTATGGACAATAAAATATTCTTCTTCTTCTTCTTCTATACCTAAATAACTTATAAAGATGAAACATGCATTAGCTTGTACATTGTACCAACATCGACCTCCCATAATTTTAACTGGGTCATGCTTGAGTATAAAGGCTCTTAGAACCAAATGCGAATTTAGACATGCATTTTTGCTATATGTATAAGCATCATGCCTAGTTGCCATCGAAAGCTGCCTGGTTGCTATCAACACTTGTTGGATAGCAAACAGATATATACATGTATCGGGTTCGCACCAACCAATTTTATTGATAGCAGTCAGGCAATTTCTCGTTTAGAAAAATTGTTTTTGATATCCAGTAGTGCACATTTCATTAACATACTGATTGGCAAATCTGAATGTCAACATCAACAAAAATATCAATTTAGGTCAACACGGTATTGGATATTTCGAACAGGAAAACGGTAGGACGGAAATGAAAAAAGAAGATGCATACTTACGGTTTATCTATAGAATAGAATAAATCTTCAAGTTTTTAAAGAATTTGTTACTTTCCAGCAAGTGCTTTCCAGGTTAATCGGTCACCTTATTTTGATATCCGCCTATCTTATCTGATATGGAAATTAGGACTACAAAGTTATGAAGAAGAAATTTAATTTATATCCCTGTTCAAGAACAAAGTACATATTAGTTGATTTAAAAAAAAACGGCAGTTATAAGGCGCTGTTTCTTTGCCTGGTTTCATTTCAATATTTACTACGTAATTTTTAGTCATGCATGTATACTCTTTATTCATTTTTTCGACAACTTTACACCCACAATACCATTAAAAATAACATTAAGACAGTTTCAATTTTATACGGAAGCCTTTTAGGGCCATGCCATTTAGTTTTACTGTTTATAATTTACTATAACAAATTATTAAATGTAATAATATGATTAACTCTGTTTGGAAGAAATCCATGGCACAGATGTTACGGTCAAAAAATAAATGAAAAACATTGCATCGAACCCACGCAGTTATAAATTTTGTATTAACACTATTTCTTGAAAAAAAAATCCCATTTTTTGACACGCATTGGGAGCATTGTGACCAACGAAAACAAAATCAACAGACTGGTAACATGAGGCAACTAACTGCATGGTGAGTTTTCCTCCCTCATTCTAGTTCCAAAGAGCAACCAGTCGATTTAACGTTTAACACACAAAGGTAATAAGACTTTTAATCTTTTTCTACATTTTGGGTTTAAACTTACTTATTTATCAAGCTTGATGTTTATGAATTTCGAATCTCTCTCTATTTAGCCGTTTGCCTTGGTCTTTATAGCGGCCCCATTGAGTCTACTCTTATCGGAATCTACAATTTAAAGTGTTTTCAACATGTGGTATTGCTCTCCCAATACACTGAAGTCTGGGCAATCATTTTTCGTCACTTCTAAAGGACTAGCTTCGTTCCTTTAGACAATTTTCGCAAATTGAGGGAGTCAGAAAATTGAGTGATGAATTTTTCATCTCGGACGAGGACCAAACCAAAAGCATTGATGTTAGTAGCCCGACGCGTTAAGCGTTCCTCTATTTTATGAGTGTGTGAAAAAACCTTTGTCTTAGTCTAGTGCTGAAACTTCCTTGCATTCATTTAATTCAACTTGAGTGCAGACTGTATTTGTGCATTAAGTTGAATAAAGTAAATAATAATTTTATTAAGTCTTTCATGGAATCTTTCGATAATTAAAATCCCAAGATATGACACCAAGTCAAGCACCATTACGGTCTTCAATTTTTCCGGAATGTCTGCCTTGTTTTGTCCTTGCTTTTGAACATAGAGATTGATCCTCCAAGTTTGGTCATTTTTTCATTACCCTACTCTAAACTGTTACCAAAACTAACTTGACATGAACTGTTCGGCATCAATAGTCCTCACTGTAGCGTGTGCCTAAGATGGTACGAAATGGGAAAACATAATATAAAGAACTTTAGTGCTGTCGTTTATAATGCGCCTAGTAAGTTTTGTTAAACCCAATGAAGCATATTCCTGCAACTTTCTTCTTTTCTGTGATGTTCCTAGCATATATTGTGATTTGTCATGCGTAATTCATATCAAGCTGTTGCAAATCTTTTTCTCTTGTTTTCTTGTGATTTTTGCTCATAATTCTTTAAATTTTAAGTACATGTAGGTTGGTCTGGTTCAATTTTAAAAGAACAAAATTATCTAATACTCCTGTTCCTCCCTTGTTTTTGTGTTATTTTTCACATTACCCTTGTAAGTTTTAAGTAGTTTGCCATGTACAGTTGGTTAGATTCTGATTATTATTATAAACAGTTAATCTTTTTTCTCTGTTTTTCTCTGTAATTTTTTCTATTATTTAAAGGGGTTTGCATTCGAAAGTTGTTTGATTTCTAAGCAATGATTAAATATTATCCCTTGTTTTTGATTTTCCCATATGATACTACATGTAATTAATTGAATCGAAAAATAGCTTGCCTTGTGTTCCTGGTTACACAATAATTCATTGTTTTTTTTTCTTATGTTTGCTACATTTTTTTATGCGTAGTTGGTTTTGTTAGATGCTATTGAGTTTATTTTGTTTTCCCTCCATCTCATTCTTTGAATTTAGTTAAGTATTTCATGCACCATTGTTGATAGATGCTGGTAAGTAATAATTGTTTTCTTGTTTCCTTTCCCGTTTCCCCCCCCTCCAACTTGTTTTCCAATACCAAAAAAAAAAAAAATCATTGAAATTCTTCATTATATGCTTGTGTCATTACTTTTGGATTTGATACAGTTTACTGCTGTTTATATTCTAGTTAACCATTGTAAACCGCTGCAGCAGCAATGATTCTTAAGGCTTTTCATAACTAAATGCAGCACAAGCAGTTGGAAATTCTTGCATGGAATTATGCTTTGAAAAAATTACTACCATGGTTATGATTGTTTCTATTTTCTGGCCTACCACTCTTGCACTAACACGTGTTTTTTGAGTGATACTTCAAAATCATTGCATGTGCTCTCGGGCATTTGAGATTGAACCTCCACGTTCGGTAGCTTTGTTTTTACCTTTATTTAGTTTTAATATTTAGTTTTAATATTTTTTATATTGTTAAATCCAAAGATTATTCAACTTTCTCCTGCTAAAAAAAATTAACGGTTTGGCCATATGTTATTGAACTTATTTCACATTTTTCGGATCAAAGACATATTACAATTAAGCTTTGCTTATAATTGGCTTAATAGCTGAATATGTTATGTGGAATTATTCATCAGCTTGGGATACTTTAATTAATAAATTGGTCACATCAAATGTTAAAGCAACTTAATTATAAAATAATGTATGCTTTATTACATTTATAGTTCCACGTCAGGACCATTGTGATCTTAATCTCGACGAAATGTATTCTCCTTGTATTCTCTTTTACTTTTCTTTTTGGAAATTGTGATGAATTATTCAAGTTCGGTTATTTTAATGTCACCGTTAATAATTTATTCAAGTGATTCTGGACAGGAACTTTACAGAAATTAAGTATTGCGCAACCGGAAGTCAGACTGTGGCAGAGCTTGAAGCTAGATATAAAAACTTTGATGAACTGTGATTGGATTATATTTTCAAGACTGGATTACAAGATTTTAAATGGATGTTGTTTCATAAATAAAAATTAAATTTTCCACATGATGGATATTTTTTTGTGATTTTTAAAACAAGGATGAAATTTCAGTAACATCGGATAAATTTGTATGTAAACATCCGGCTGGACTCAGCACTCAACAGCCTCAACATATGTTTTAAAACTACTTGTTTAATGAAAAAAAGTTTATTCCACATTATTATTTTCATTTACATTAAACACTTTTCAGGGAAAATAGAAAGACTGAAAATAGTTTTTAGATTATATTGGGGAAGCAATTCCCATCGTGTTCCCGACAAACGAATACATCATCGCTTGAACCCAGCTTGTTCCTCGATGTGTAGGTGTAATATGTTGTGAAACTCTGAAAAAAAATGTTTAGACATTTTAAATGTCATCAATATATATTTGTATGATACAGAGAAAAAACAATGTTCACATGGTATACATGCTAAATTTGTCAGTGTATGCTCTTTTTTACCTGCGTCAGGCAAAAGCAGGTCTAGGAATCGGGTCACTCAGTCCGTCCGTCTGTCCGTCTGTCTTTCTGTCCGTCCGTCCGTCCGTAACGTTATAGAGTGTCTGTCTTGTGTAATCTGAATCTCGAAAACCAAACACTGGATCTTTCTGAAATTTGACACAGTGATTACAGATATATTGAAGATGTGCACCTCCCCTTTTGGAATCATTTTATAATTCTGTTTAGAAATTAGGGGCCCTAAAGAGGCAAAAAAAACTATTTTATTATTTGTTTACACAATAACTTTTGTTCTGGTTTACCAAATGCTATGCAACTTTACAGTAATGTTACTTACAATAAAAGAAAGGGTGGGGTTGATTTTTTCGTTTAGAAAATAGGTGCCCAAAAGGGGCTAAAAATGAAACTTCTATTTGTTTTCAACAATATATTAAGTTCTGATTGTAATTGAATTTGACAATAATGATTCTTACCATTAAATGATTTTTTTAGGTCTCCCCTTTTTTCGTTGAGAAATTAGGGGTCCAAAAGGGGCAAAAATCTAACTTTTTTAAATTTATGGTCAGATTTTGAAATTGTTTTATGCAAGTTAATCATGTTATATTTTATGTCGTATATTGGATACAAAATGGAGGATAAATTTATTGTTGACCCCACATTCTCTGTTTAGCAGTTAGGGGGTCAAAAGGGGGAAAATTGAAACATATATTTTTGTCTGATTTTTTGTGAGTTTTTTATATCCTTGTTATAAGGATCTCAAATATTTTTATATTTCTAAATATTCATTGTCAGTCTTTAAATTGGGTTGCATGGCACAAATATCAATTTTCAGTCCACCAAAGGACGCAAGTGTCAAAAACTATTGGGCCTAAAACGTACAGGGTTCAACGTTTTGCCAAGCGACGCATGGCCAGACATCGATTGGTCTTGCTGATAAATTGAAACAATAATATTATGCTAAAGAATGGACAATTTGACCTAAAAGCCACCTAACTTACAAGAAGGCACCTGCAACAATCAAAATAAATACCTTATATTTTGTTTAACACATGTTTCTCATATAACAAGGTATACGTATAAAAAAGTACGTTGTGCACTTTTACATTTTTAGCCTTTTTTAGAATTGAGGATTATTCTGACACAATGGGCTAGACCATGGACCTTTACAATATAACTTTGTCTGCTGTACAAAGTCAGGACCAATGTGATTTTAATTTCGACAGAACAAAATTTCCCTGATTTGTGTTTTCTTCTTGATCATAGTTAAAGATTATAACCACTTCGGTTATTTTGTTCTCACCTTTATGAATTCATTCAGTTTGTGCTAAATGATGTTGGACCATCTTAACGAGTCATTCATCATGATACAAATGATTTTGATTATACTTCGGAGCTTATTCCTTGAGATGTAGGTCTGATCGGCTGTGAAACTGAGCATGCTGAAATGTAAATATATTTAGGCATTTAGCGTGTCATCACTTGTTATTATTGTATGATACAGAAAAATAAGACCTAAAAGCGTACTGTTCAAACTAGCCGCCAGAAGTTATTTCAAAACAATAGAAATGAATATTTTATATTTTCAATGCATTTTTCTCATCTTGTTTTAAAATGACGTACATGTGACGAGTAATTTCTTCCAATAATGAATATTCACTTTAGAATTACATTTAAGCATAACTTCAAATGATTATTATACTGAAACAATGGGCTTAACCAGGCAACAACATCACAATATTGTGTAATTGTGTGTTTTTTTTAATTTAACATTGACTTGAGTATATTGAGTGTACCAATAGAAGATACAATAATAAGATATAATTATGAGTGTACACGAAACGACCTACAATATAAACGACAATTAAAAAAATCCACATGGAAAACAGCCAGCAGCCTTCAATAATAAACTACATATGATTCAAGCCCAATCCTAAAGTGTAGGTCTTCTTGACCAAAAAAAAAAAAAAAAAAAAAAAAAAAAAAATCGACGAAATACAAACCAAGCTAAGTCAAGACCATATCGTGATGTTAATTTCGACAAAATATCTTCTCATAGATTTGTGTTTTTTTTCTTGGACTGATAATCCCACTTCGGTAATTTTGATAATCTTTTATCATGTTCATTCATTTATTTAGTTTATTTTTTGTAATGTTGGAATAAAAGATTACACAATACTCACTGTTCCTGACATTTGAATGCATCAAGTTAAGGTGTATAACTAGTGTTACCACAGTGATCGAAATTTGCTACTGCCCAGCTGATTTTTCTAGGTGTATCTGTGTATCTGTGTATCTGTGATTATGTTTGGTGGGAACACTCTGAAGATGAATACAGTATCAAATCTTAAGTCTCACCAATATTTTATTGTAACAGTATGGTACCGAAAAAAAATATACTCAAAGTATATAACTATACTTCTATGCTATAAATGATCTGTAAGTGTCTCTCTGTTTAAAAAACCCGAAAGAGTATGAAATTTAAATGTATTTAAAAACTTTACCAAACTTATCCGATGTTTTTTTTGGAAAATCTAAATTTCTATAATTCATTTTATCTTAATTCTTGAGATGAAAATGACGTATTGTGTTAAATTTTGCATTAATGAATGTATTTTTCCTTACACACCTATAAAATAAAATTATTATGAGCCTAAGCAGTCATCTAAATAAAAACAATTGTGTTTGCTATCATGGCACATTAAATCAAGAATAAGTATTGTGATGTCAGAAGAAACGATTACACGGTCAATCTTCTAAATACAAATGACAACAAAGTTCCAGACAATAAATTTTGCAACGCCTGACGCGCGTTTCGTCTATTCAAGACTCATCAGAGGCGCTCTACCAAAAATATTGAAAATGCCAAATACTGTATGAATATGAAGAGCATAGAACAGTATAACCCAAAATACCAAACTGGGGAACCAAATTATTACTAAGATATTCAAGCTATGTCTGGGGTAGGAAGAACCTTAGGGCTTAGACAATTTTTAAATTTAGACGGATAATTTAAAGTTAAACGAGTCATTTTCATTAATAAATTGGAAGATAATTAGATGTGGAATACATGTAAGAGTACACGACAACCGACATCAACAAGCAGCAGTTAAAAAAGATCACAATGAAAAACATCCAGCATACTTCAACGAGGCTTATAGGCACTTGTCGCTGTTTTGTGATTGGCCCAAGGTCAAAATTAAATGCATACACTTCAAATCCAGTCCTATAGATAGTAAAAAAAGATCCCCTTCGTAAAGAAGGAACAGAAAACATCAAAACGACAAGTACAAACTAATACAAAGTAAAACCTATAACACAAACCAAATCATAAAAAAACCAATTATGAATATCAGTGTCACACCTGAAAAAGAGAGAGAAAAAATGCGAATTATTTCCATAAATATTATATCTTACATGTTTTAAAGATCAAAAGGAACAATATGATGAACACGATGAATATAATTAAAACTTTACTAAAAACTTATAGAAAGTTACATGAAAATATATAAATTTTCAAAATAAATAAAGTTTATTATCTTTATTATAGAAATCAACAGAACTTAGATCATAATAAATAATTACAATTAAAAACAAAATAAAGATCTATTCTAATTCTACGAAGTGAGCAGTCTGTCCATAGAAGCGGTTAGAAAAAAAGCTTTTCTCTAACTGTTATCAAGTGATGAAACTATCCAGCGTCTGAACACGCAATGATTCCATTTAAAAACAATCCAACACATATCTGGAAGTGGAAACAGGTGGCAAAGTTTTTTTATTTAAGTATTATTCCACATAAGGATCAGGCAGGTGGTGGCACATTGATAATTTCCGATTTTAACTTTTTGGGTATAGATGCATTCATTTCACCTTAAAAACAAACACAATACAATTTTATTTAGGTTTGAAATTATACAGTAGATGGTGTCTAGATATTTTTTGGATATTATTTTTTTTATATAGGAAAAAAATCATGGCGGGAAATTTTCCCGGACTTTTTACAATCCCAAGACTGACTTAAAAATTCAGAGGTCATAACATTTTTTTAGGGGGGTTGCTTTACTTAGTGCTATTGGAATTATTTTGTATATTTTTTTATCAATGTTCCACCCTATTAACAGCATCTGCCTGATTCTTAGAAAACGTAGTACTTTTATTAATTTCACAGGTTTTACTGAAGAATATAGAATATCTTTAATAATCTATGAATTATAATTCAATTAGTAAGTTTTAGGCCAACTTTCATGTCTAACAGTTAGAGAAAAAGGTTTCACAACTAAAAGTGATTAGATATGAATTTTTATCACATTCGTTAGAAATTTGACAGAAGGAAACTAGTAAATGCTTGTTTCTCAATTTGACTGATATCTAGCTCGATGTGATAAAAATCTGTGTCTTATCAATTATAGCGGTGAAACCTGTATTTATTGAAGCAACATTTGGCATTTTGTATTCCATACACATCCATAAATGTTCATAATTATTAGGTTACATCTTTCAATTTAAATTATTGAAATAAACTAAATATGATATTAAGACAGCTATCATTTACAGCTAAAAGAAAAAGAAAAAAAAAACAACAACAAACAAACAAACAAAGGCAAATTAAAGAGAATTATGCCGGGAAGAAAACTATAAAAATACATAATAAATACATTTGATGAATACTAGTCTTATAAATTGTAAATTATCATGAAATTCTAGTATAAGGAACAACGTATTTCCACTTAGGTCAAAAATGAACATAAAAAAGTCTACTATTATTTATTTTTACTTACGAGATTCTAGAGTCTGAAATGTTATTGAACCAGGAGAACTACTAATTACAAAGCATTTAGCGTTTCCATATTTTGTAAATAATTCAACCCTGTAGCTTGATTTTGGTTCCAATTCAGTAAAGTTTAAACCGGTCGCATCTTTAGGTAAATTGAGGTCCTTTGTTGTGTATCCAAGCAACACATTATGTAAACGAATCCGAATCCCTGTACGATTATAACACGTTGGAGCATGTACCCAACTGATACTTATTGATGTATCAAGTATCCTGTCGATAGTAATGTTAGAAGGACTCTGATCTGAATTTTTTTTTTCGAGATTATAACAAGTGATTCAGATCATCACTACCCGGAATTGATTTTGATATAGAAAAAAATTGTCGAAAAATGATGTATTTTAAACATGTCCTGAAATAGTACACAATAACCAGACTGTGAGCGAGCACACGAAAGGATACCTCGCTTCATTTTTGACTCTATTTTGCCCAAAAATGAAAGTCAATGTATCGCCCCTGAATAATATCTGAAAGCAATTAAAATTCGTCATGCATATCTCTATTTCATTTATTTCCTTTATGTATAGTGTACGAGGTATCCCGCTGAACTCTATATTAATTTTAAAATTCGAAGTGTCTCCGACAGTCATGAAAACACCATATTATGTTCTTCCATCACGAGGTTTAGGATGAGTTGAGCTTTTATGGAATGTGGACAGACAGGGTGATTACTTTACACCGCCCAAATTTTGATTGTGGGGGTATAAAAATGAAATTGATAGTTTAAAGCGTGTAACGGCATTTCTGTTTTTTCTGTTGCATAACCCCAATTGGATAATATATCTCAATTGGGATATATTATCCCAATTGTGATAAGTGAAGTTATTCCAATTGGGATAAATGACCAGTTTTTCAAGCATTATTTTGAAATGGACTTTTGGTGCATCACAAATCATGAACAATTGAAAAGTTTATAATTTCAGGGATATGAAGATGTATTGCAATGGTGTGTGTGATGCTGCATTTTTTTTTCGAAAATTTATTTTAGTAATTGCAGCATCATTCAGTTAATATTGCTACAATCATACAAAATCGGCAAGATATTGACTCAATGATTGCATTACAAGACAAAACTTGATACTAAAATATATGAAAGATTCAATCTTCAGTTCTAGTTGTTATATTTTCAAATAAAATATTCAGTGGAAAATGTCAAATATTTGGTTGTTTTTTCAATTTTTTTTACCCTGGTCAATGAAAGATAACTGCAACTTCAAATAATAATTTGATTGTCAGAATCTTTTTTCTGAGATTAAAAAAAAATCAAATCTATGCAAGTTCAAAAAATGTTTGATATTGCACAACTACAGAGAGAAAATACGTTATTGTACAAAAATACATACAAAAGAACATTTACTCATACTAAAATGTTGTTTTTAGACAAAAATTATGATCTGTGCATAGAATGCAGCATCCCTTACTTAATCCATGTATATTTTAATGCAGCATTTACATCTGGGTATATCTCTCACAAGCATTTTTATGCACCATTCAGCCAGTAAATTTTTATATCTGAAAAACCTGACTTTTATCCCAATTGGGATTATTCCCAACCTGTTGAAGGAGTCATCTAACAACTTCGACCAAATGAAGATTTTATTAGAGCTAAACGCAATTAAAGTTTAAACCTCCAACAGTTTTTCTTAATGAGAAGTAGTTTTTATTGCAAGATACAAGCACATGAAAAATGCTATTTTAGCTTAAATTGGCCTTTAGTCTTATAAGGGATCATCTGTCGACTCCGACCCAACAAAGACTATGGTAAACCTTTCGATTTTGACGTGATTAAGGACCTTGGGATTTTTACTTTTGTCATAGTCGCTGAGTTACAACCCAATTTTAGTGATCTAACCCTCCTGATGTTTTATATTAACACATGTAAAAGTGTATGGCCATTTATTTGTTGAATCCCTAACAAGAGATTTTTTTGCCAACTTCATACATTCTTTGTTTCCAAATTGGTTCAGAGATTTCAGAGGAGAAGATTTTTGACATTGTTTACGTACGACGGTGGGCGCACAGTGATGGCATATATGGCCAGACAAGCTAGGGTGTTGATTAAAAATAGGATGAAATGATAATCAAGTAGGATTGAGACACTGGAATGTTATGGAAAAGTAAAAGCCAGGGAACTTAGCCTACTACAGAGGATCATATGAATTCAACGCTTACATCTACATGAGTGTTTAGCGTACGAGGAACGTGTCATTTTTTAATTACAGCTTTATGAGTAGTTTAAGCTTAATTTAGGCTGGAAAATAACTAAATTATTATCAGGTTATTCGAAATGCAATCATAGGGTGTATACCAAGCTTCTTGTAGACTTAAAACATGAATGTGATACCATTCTAATTCTTCTTTGAACAATCACATCACTATTTCGTTCTATATACATGTATTTATTAACCTATACCAACCTCTCTATCAATATCAAGTGTAACAGACAACTCTCGATTTATTTATAGTGTATTGTTAGAACTTTTTTTTATACTATGTTACCTCGTAAATATTATGTATTGTCATTCTGATTACATCATTATAAGTTCTATTTATATATAGGATGGCAATATGTACCAAGATTCAAAGTGTTTTGAAAATTTTAGACCCCTTCAACATCCAGAGTGCTTGTGAAAGTAATCGATAAACACATATAACTTGTTAACGTCAAATGTAAACTTCGTGCACGTGTGGCAATTATTTTGTGCATATTTTTCGCTACAGGAATGGGCTATATAAGTTTTATATTTATAAGACCGATAATAAGAAAAAAAACTTTTATCGTAGAAAAAGTCAAGCTCTAAATCAAAAAGTGGTGTACTCGGAAACATAAGATTAATTTTTAAACTAAACATTGGACAAGGTGATAAAGACAAAATATCCCTATTGTTTTTTTAATAATTGAATAGACCATGAAAATATTGTCAAAAGTAGTAAGAAATTCTTATATCAAAGTCTGCCAAGGTTTATTTTGGAAACCTATATGCAGTTTTGCTGACATACAAACTACAAAATCGCTCTTAAATTCAAGTCATTTTAAGGTAAACATATCACTTGACCCTAAATTGATCGTTTAATCTTTTAGTAATTTGCTCTCAAGAAGCATTTAAAAAAAATCATGTATGAAAGCCATTTAAAAAACGATAACGTCGTTACTTACATTCATTTATCCCATGAAAGGTGTCGCTGCTACCTAACTGAAAGAATAATACAATTAATACAATTAAATAAAACATTTAACTTTTTTTCAAAATATTTTGTTATTATTTGTGCTGAGCCAAGTACATAAATATTGTGGTAGGTGTTGCGCCTTTTGTATATGAAAAAGATACAAACACGTTTTAGTCAAATACACGAATCTAAAAGGTACAAAAAAAAGTCAAAGGCAAAATAGTTGGCATAAAATACACATTAAAAAGACTTACATTCTTCCTGCATTCTGTAACCCAACAATTTACCTTTAAAGGTCAATTCTTAAATCTTCATCTGATTTATCAACCTCTTAAGTAGATGTTGAAAAAAAAATATTTCTCACCCAAAGAGAAACTTTTGTTCCAAGTGTATTTGCACGTGCAATTGACGATCAACCTTTTTGCTTTTTTTACTGCAGATATAAGAAACTTAAAAATCGATGATTATGAAATGTCTAATATCTCGGAAAATGAATTTGACTCGCCATTAAAATAGTCAAATTTATTTTCCTTGATATTAGAAATTCCATAATCAACTCAATCGGGTTATAGAAGCAATTTTTTTCTACCTACATCTATCGATTCTGTAGTAGACAACATAGCAGAATTATACACTATGATATCCAAGACATGTTCGTCAGTTCCTTCTTTGTCTATAGGTACTCTGAGCCAGCAGTTGTTAATCCTCAATGTTGTTTGTGTATCATAGCAGTATTGAGTTCCAGATATAGTAAGACAATAACATATTGATGAACTACACTGTGATTGTCCCTGAAAATATATTGTATAAAATAAGAAAAAAAAATATTAGCATTAAAATTATTTTATACCAGTTGTGAATTTGGCATAACCACACTTGATAAAGATGAATTTTTGTTGCACTTTCTCGTCGTTTTATACAATATTCTTTTTTTTGTTGCTATATTTTCTGTTTAGTAATGACATTTTGATATGAATATTTCGCTTAAGACATTATTTCATAATAACCCACATGTTCATGGTAATTCAACTGATACGTCTTATTTGACAAGTTAAACCAATGAAGTTAGGTTTCAATGTTTTTGATTTATGGTCTTTGACAATATTTAATGTCATATCAATTGACAAAAAAAAAATTAATGGCAACAACATACGCTGATCTTCAACAAAAATATACTATACAATCTTAATCTTGATATTTTATCAGGTTTGCTTTAAAATTAAAATGGACATGATTGACTTGATTAAGACCATCTGTTGGTTGAAAATGTCGTCGTTATAATTTTTAGGCAAGCGCCAGCGAAGCCTTATGGAGTATATAGAGTAGTGATGATTTTCGCGTTTTTTTCTGTCTAGACGGAGTGATTTTCCTGCATCCAGTCTGGAATAAAATGCTTTATTTTCTATATTACTTTTCAATATTTGTTAACATGATATACACTTCTATTAAATCTCAATTTTTATTGGCATTTTATATGACCGGCACAAGTTTTATTTATTCCTTTGCATCTTACATGACGAACTTTTTAGTTAAAGGCGATAGAATATACATTATGTATTCATCTATTACTTGATTGGTTCGTATACATATTTCTCTCATTTGATTGGTCAATGCATGGATTCAGATTCTAGCTTCACCATTCATAAAATCAGTACAAAATACACATCATTTGGACGAGTGCAATTTAATCGAAGGGGTGTTTCAATCGATACCGTTTTTACACGATACCTGTCTTATGCGTGCAATTGTGTTTTTTAACTTTAAATTTGAGGGCATCTGCATGACGATCCTTTCTTCGCTCACCAAAATTAATAATTTGCAAACATTTTGAACAATATACTTTAACAGAGAATAAATCTTTTATAGTTCTTATATATTTCGCTTGCCTTTAAACGCTTTAGCGCTTTGATTTTACAACATCATTATTGTATCGTTGCATAATACTCTAGACTTATATATTATTTTGTTGATGAAGCATCGTCAATTTGATTGTCGATCTGATGCTTAAGGTGGTTCCTAAAACCATATTGACCTAGATATCGACCAAATAAAAAGTGTTAGCTTTAATTAATGAACGCACATTTTTTTACCAAAAAACATGCATACAATGAAATATCATTATGATAAGAATGCATTTCATCCATAATTTAAAAAAAAATATGATTACTAAAATTTTAATTTGTGTTCGAAAGTTTGCAATCTTATGGTACATCTAACTAATTCTACTGAAAGTTTCAAACGAACCAAATGACACTAAACACTTGGGGATTTTAAACCAATGTGATTTTGGGAGACAACGGGTTATTTTCGCGGGGGTAAATTTTCGCGAATTTAAGAGAAGAAAGTACCTTAAATATTTTCACGGGTTAAATTTTCGCGATTTGCTCATGTAGTATACTGTATATATATTAGGATGGTCTTGTTTCGTTTGAAAAATAAAGCGTTAATTATAATTAATTGACATTAAACTACGTGTTAGTTCTTATAAATAAAATAAATGTATTTGTTTTCTATATCTTTCACTAAAACACTATTGTTCACTAATTGATTGAAATTAAAGCTTGGGTAACTTGGGGGACACTCGTGCGTTATAGGGCTACACCCTTATAACATGTATAACACTCGTTTGGGCATGCACTCTAAATGGGATTCCCCATTTATTATGTTCCAAATTATTCACCTGAGATGTTAAGCAGCCTTAATTCTGGACAATCATACAACTCGCGAACCGCTTCTTTGTATTCCAACTCGAAATAAGTGTTGGAGTCATTTTATATGTGCTTGGAAGTTTTTGCGAGAGATTGTACCAGCTCAGGTCGTAATCTGGGTATAGTAACGTTATACTGGGCTGGGTCAGCGCTCAACAGTTTTCGATCATACTTATAAATACCCTTATTACGCTTAAATTCACGAAATGTAAGGGGTCGCTCCACTGCCTTATCAACCCGGAGTTCTGTGTGGGTATGTAGTCGAGTCCGTAATCTTCTTTAGCAATATGGGGGATAAGGAACATGCATATTCTAAACACACCGTCCAGCGACAGGTGCCCTGATTTTGCGAATCTAAGGATTAGTAAAGGTGTACTGCCCTCAACGCCAAATCTATTGTATATAAATTTATATCAATGTAATTTGTATTGTGTTGTATATTGATATGATGTTTTTTGTAAATAATTAAGTGTGTATCATTTATTTCTATTTATCAATAGTAAGTGATGGTGGTGTTGTTACTCGTGGAATCATTGTGCATGACTGATAGCATTGTCTTAATTGTCTAGAGTTGTCATGTAGCTAATGAGATGTGAAATCAGTGTGCTCTGATCAGTAGTCAATGATGTGGAAATAATGAACATGGTGATTTTATGGTTTTAAATAGAGGTGTGGAAAATGTATTAATATGTATATTGGCTACGTGCTCTAGAGGGAAAGTCGAACATAAAGGCTTGGGTATATGTACAAGCTACATTTTACTAATTTCTTTGAACTTTTATAATTGTGGATAGCGTTTAAAAGATTGACTGAAGAATTGATAAATTACATGTAAATAAGCTTAAATTACAGAATTTTCTTACAGAAAGATTAGTGACAAATAAAGCACGAAAAAAGTAGAAATCACAGCAAAAAGTAAGTCTTTAACTTTTAAATTTCGCGGGTTTTATTTTCGCGATTGTCCTTGATCCGCGAAAATAAGCGAAATTTATACCACCGCGAAAATAACCCGCTATACGGTATGCCTTAACACTCTGAAACACTGTACGCTCCACAAATATAATCAGTTAACATGTATGTATTTTAGTTAACAGATGGTTATTTATATACTCCCACGCAGAACGGAATCAGCTAAATCAAAGAAACAAATGACGATAAAGTGGATGAAATGTGGACGCAATGCCAATCAGGGGTAGAGTTGTAACTACCATTGACATTTCGGTATCAGTTGATTTAGCCTCAGACGCGTCTTACCGAAACCTGCAACATGATTTTTCAATGTGTGTAGGAACGTGTCATTTTTCCAACAGGGAGTAATGATTTGCGGTCATTGTTTTCATTATAACCTGACGAGCCTTGCATTCATTATGAAAAGGTTGTCCCCTTCAAAAACTGGGTGACCCGATGTTCGATTTTAGAGCGATTTAAAGTTGGCATTTATCGGCTTAGAGCTGCCACCCAGAACCCTCACGGGATTTATTGTGTATTCTACAAGCACAACCAAATGTGTAAATGTTTTTACTTTTTTCAAAGGTATAATTGTGGCAGCAACTTACATTTGGGCTTATTTCGAACTCCTGGATGGTCTTAACTTCTCCGGTTGATTTTACTTTGAATCGAAAAGCGACTTTTGAAACAGCACTATGTTCATCTTTGGCACCAACAGTGACTCTACAACAAAATTGCAAAAAATAGTCAGGCTTATTATTTCTTTGATTATGTCATTTAATTTGGAACTAATAATTGAAATGAGTGCCAAGAAAAAAGAAGGAACTTAAATGAAAATGGTATTAATCAATCTTAAATTGGATAAAGTGTGACAGTGGTATAATGCTACATGTATAATTTATTTTCCTGCTTGACGTCTATTGATTGTTAATGATATGTTTGGACAGTGAAATCTTTTGATTTCAAGTTTTTAATATTTATCAAAATTAATTTGTTATTTTGGAATAATGTAAAAATATCTTAAAAGTTCTTAATTATACCTAGCTAAGTCCTAATAATTCCTCTTTTGTGTATATAGTACTATTTCTATTTTTAATTGAGCTGTTATCAAAATTATAATTGAACGTTTTAATGTTGTTACTGGGGGTGGTTTGAATCCAACATTGTAACTGCATGAACATCGTTTTTTTTTTCAAATTGAATTAAGAATTATATCATGGAAAGCCGTTTTTGAAATATATTGTAATAATTCATGCGGAAGACTCTGTGTGTATTTTCAAATGAATAGTCAATGAAACTTCATTTAGTGTTTGATTTCATTATATGGTGAGCTAGTTTCCCTAAAATTTTGTGTAACAGACCAGAGCGAACCGTTTCTTCAATAGGTATATAGCTTCTACAACTCGAACGAATTGAGTTCGGACGTCAAGGATTATTTCAATGGCGATATTGACCGAGTGGCGATTAAAATATCAAATCTATATCTGAGATGTTAGAAATTTCATAATCATCGAGAATTAAGTTGTATAAGGTTTATTTTCTTATGTCTACAGGTAAAAAAATGAAAAAAGGTTAATCATCGATTGCATAATGTAATTACGTGTGAAACATAATATTCTCAAAAGGAGATAATCATACTTCCAACAATTGGTTGAGAGGTTAATAGATCGGATGAAAATTAGAGAAACGGAATTTTTTAACATCCTTCAAAGGCTAAAGAATATTGTTGTTCGTCCAAAGTGTTTCTTGTTATGTTTATTTTAATATCGCGTTTATGTCTTATTTTCAGGACAAACTATTTTTATGGATACATATTTTTCGCGCACATAATTTTTTTTAACAAAAGTGTTTTATCAGTACACTGTGATAATGGAAAATGCTAGAAAAGAACTGCAAATGATACAATTTTACACTTGAATGTCAACTCAAGGGGTTTAAGTTGTTTCTTTACCTGCTAGCAAATGGATATCGCTGTCCCTTGACGTTTTTCTGTATTGTAATATCATTTGAGAAGATTTGGGGAGGAGTGTTGTCGAAATTCAAGATTACAAAATCAACTTTGGTTTTTCCCATAATATCTGTCGCTCGCAACCAAATCTGCCGCTCATCGCCGTCCAAAATAGTTTGGCCTGTCAGCTCTTTTGAAAGACTTTACGATATACCTGCATTTACCCAACCATTCGCCGGTACTGTTGTGCATAATGTGCCTATATTGTATTCAAACTGTACGATTGAGTTAACGTTTGATATGGCATCAAGAGTTCTTTCCCCGTCGGTGTCATCAAATTTGTCTTCTATTTTCTTGTAATCGATTCTTTCAATTCCATCACTTAATCTTGGTTCATATACTAACGGAAAAAAGAAACTGTGCATCACTTTGAAAAATCACAAATTCAAAATTTTATTTAGAATTGGATACATTTTATCACAAAAGTATTGCAAAATCATTTTTGAAAAGATGTGGACAAAAAAAATCATTTTTAGACCCCTAAAAGATGTTTTGTTTGCAGTTTGAAATCAGGGAGTGTCAATTTGAAATTCACAAAATCACACTTTGGAAAAAATGCACAGTTTTGAAATTAAGTTTTCTCTGCTGATTTTCACCAAAAACGATTATTCTTTTAGTGGTTGAAAGTTAACAGCTTTAATTTTCATTGAAAATCTTGATTTTTCATTTTTGGGTTAAAAAAGTGGTTTTTTGAATCTCAGAAACTGGAATTACACAAATTTTGGATTTTTACCCAAAAATGATCTGCATGGTCCACTCGACATTCAGTGAAAATTTCAACTCGATAACTGCATTTTTTACGATTTTCTGATTAAGAGAAATATGGGTACAATTGATTTTCAATAGACATGCACAGTTTCTTTTCTCCATGAGTATACTTCTGTACACGTTTAAGTGTACGATCATTTTCATGAACCTCATTGACAAAATGGTTTTCCCGAGATAGTTCTAAAGTAGTGTCCACATTGCTCTGCGAATTTGGCGTTGTTTGCCATGCAAAGTTGGTTTTGTTAGATGCTGTTAAAACAATTATTGGATATTCATTTCTGGTTATTATCTCAGAAGAATCGTCAAATATTACTAATCTTCTCAGGTATCTTGAATTGTTAGCATTGTCAACTATTTCAAGAATAGTCGAATACATCCCAGGGACCGTTGGCTTGTACATTGGGAAAACAATAGTGTTGCTAGCGTCAATACTTATGATGTAATCGGGTACCGGATTTATGTCTTCGCGAATATCTGGCTCTCTTAAGACATCATAGTGTGGGCTATATTCCATTTTCCAAACCTCAAACGAATATCTAGCAATTCCAGAAAGTGTATCGTTCCATCCTACCCATTTTGGTTTAAGAGCCTCCTGAAAAAAAATCCTGATTTAATAGAATTAGAAAAGGTCATCTATAAGAATTAGGCACATAAACATGTGATCAACACAAATTTAAAAAAAATATATATCATTCATATATAAATAATCCCTTTTTCAGAGAAGCTAGTTTGAAGTTAGAAATTGTATCTTTTGTTTAGATGAACATACCCTGGTGATATCTTTTTCAAGTTCAAAAGCAACTGATCCAGGTTCACATACAGTGTTCGCCTGTGATTCGCTACAGTGAAGTGGGGCATCTCTATCAAATCTAAACTCCATGACCATTTCGGAACTAAGTCCAGTGTATGTCTGCGTGGCATGTAGTTGATTATTGTTGGTGTTTATTAGTTCCCTAAATCCTCCCGATGTTATGGTATAGGTTAAGACATATCTAAAAAAAACAACGGGTTATAGATAAGAAAGTTGTTTAAAAATGCTTGAACTCTCCTTAGACCTGTTACGTTTTATCATAGATGCATGATACATATTAATTTTTTTGTAGACATGATCACACATCTTTAGTTTATTTAACCTTTATATAAGTAAGTTATGCACGTTTCTTTGCACGTAAACGAAGCTGATATTATTTTAATTAAATATTGACTTTCCAAGCTACGTTTGAAATCAACTTAAAGCATTCCTGTACATTTGATGTAAACACTCTGAGGATGGATCAAAAACGAGTTACAGCTGTGTTTTGAAAACAAAAAAAAAAAGATATCCGCATTTTTTTTCCTTTTCTGGACTTTAAAAATTTACCAACTGCACACTTCTGTAATTCTTCAAACTTATTATACCTTGCACATATATAGTTAGCGATACAGTCTTATATTTACAAAAAAAGGTTTTATTGTTTATTTGTTTTACCTGTCTCCCGAGTCGACTTGAAAGACATTGGTTCCATTTGACAGTCTACATTCTAAAATATCATTATCTGCTAACGGGGATGTGGCAGAAAGTCCAGGACATTGAAATGTCTCGTCATTTACAAGATATTCTTTTAAATCTGCACAAATGAGATAACTAAGATGGCATCTTTAATTATTGCAAACGTAATTATTTTCGCGGGTACTTATTTTCACGAATTTACGATTCAAACTATGTACAATGGTATTTAAATTCGCATTTTCAGAACTTAATCCTATTCATTTCATACGTAATATATTATTTCGCGGGTACTTAATTTAGCGAAAAAGCCTGACTGCGAAATCCATGAAAATAAATACCTCGCCAAAATAAGTACGTTTATAGTATTTGTAAATTTACAACGTTTAGAAAATATATATCTGCTCTGCTTGGGCCTCAGGCTTTAGGAAATTTCTAGTCTGAGACTGTAATCATGTCATGTTGTAAAAGTCATTGGTATCTACTTTATTTAATTGTTTGGTGTTTGTTTATTATCCATTCGACAGTTTTTCAGTCACAATCAGGACAGGAACTAATTGAAACAACAAATTGAATCGTATAGACCCAGCCAGGACAGGAACTAATTGAAAGAAACAGATTAAATCGTATAGACCCAACCAGGACAGGATCTAATTGAAACAACAAATTGAATCGTATAGACCCAGCCAGGACAGGAACTAATTGAAACAGCGAATTGAATCGTATAGACCCAGCCAGGACAGGAACTAATTGAAACAACAGATTGGATCGTATAGACCCAGCCAGGACAGGAACTAATTGAAAGAACAGATAAAATCGTATAGACCCAGCCAGGACAGGAACTAATTGAAACAACAGATTAAATCGTATAGACCCAGCCAGGACAGGAACTAATTGAAAGAACAGATTGAATCGTATAGACCCACCCAGGACAGGAACTAATTGAAACAGCAAATTGAATCGTATAGACCCAGCCAGGACAGGAACTAATTGAAACAACAGATTAAATCGTATAGACCCAGCCAGGACAGGAACTAATTGAAAGAACAGATTGAATCGTATAGACCCACCCAGGACAGGAACTAATTGAAACAGCAAATTGAATCGTATAGACCCAGCCAGGACAGGATCTAATTGAAACAACAGATTAGATCGTATAGACCCAACCAGGACAGGAACTAATTGAAACAACAGATTGAATCGTATAGACCCAGCAAGGACAGGAACTAATTGAAACAACAGATTAAATCGTATAGACCCAGCCAGGACAGGAACTAATTGAAACAACAGATTGAATCGTATAGACCCACCCAGGACAGGAACTAATTGAAACAGCAAATTGAATCGTATAGACCCAGCCAGGACAGGATCTAATTGAAACAACAGATTGGATCGTATAGACCCAGCAAGGACAGGAACTAATTGAAATAACAGATTGGATCGTATAGACCCACCCAGGACAGGAACTAATTGAAACAACAGATTGAATCGTATAGACCCAGCCAGGACAGGAACTAATTGAAACAACAGATTGAATCGTATAGACCCAGCCAGGACAGGAACTAATTGAAACAACAGATTGAATCGTATAGACCCAACCAGGACAGGATCTAATTGAAACAACAGATTGAATCGTATAGACCCAGCCAGGACAGGAACTAATTGAAACAACAGATTGAATCGTATAGACCCAGCCAGGACAGGAACTAATTGAAACAACAGATTGAATCGTATAGACCCAGCCAGGACAGGAACTAATTGAAACAGCAAATTGAATCGTATAGACCCAGCCAGGACAGGAACTAATTGAAACAACAGATTGAATCATATAGACCCAGCAAGGACAGGAACTAATTGAAACAACAGATTGGATCGTATAGACCCAGCAAGGACAGGAACTAATTGAAACAGCAAATTGAATCGTATAGGACCAGCCAGGACAGGAACTAATCGAAACAGCAAATTGAATCGTATAGACCCAGCCAGGACAGGAACTAATTGAAACAGCAAATTGAATCGTATAGACCCAGCCAGGACAGGAACTAATTGAAACAGCAAATTGAATCGTATAGACCCAGCCAGGACAGGAACTAATTGAAACAACAAATTGAATCGTATAGACCCAGCCAGGACAGGAACTAATTGAAACAACAGATTGAATCGTATAGACCCAGCCAGGACAGGAACTAATTAAAACAACAGATTGAATCGTATAGACCCAACCAAGACAGGAACTAATTGAAACAGCAAATTGAATTGTATAGACCCAGTCAGGACAGGAACTAATTGAAACAGCAAATTGAATCGTATAGACCCAGCCAGGACAGGAACTAATTGAAACAGCAAGTTGAATCGTATAGACCCAACCAAGACAGGATCTAATTGAAATAACAGATTGAATCGTATAGACCCAGTCAGGACAGGAACTAATTGAAACAGCAAATTGAATCGTATAGACCCAGCCAGGACAGGAACTAATTGAAACAGCAAGTTGAATCGTATAGACCCAGCCAGGACAGGAACTAATTGAAACAGCAAATTGAATCGTATAGACTCAGTCAGGACAGGAACTAATTGAAACAGCAAATTGAATCGTATAGACCCAGCCAGGACAGGAACTAATTGAAACAGCAAATTGAATCGTATAGACAGGAACTAATTGAAACAGCAAATTGAATCATATAGACCCAATCAGGACAGGAACTAATTGAAACAACAGATTTAATTGTATAGACCCAGTCAGGACAGGAACTAATTGAAACAACAGATTGAATCGTATAGACCCAACCAGGACAGAAACTAATTGAAACAGCAAATTGAATCGTATAGACCCAAAAGGACAGGAACTAATTGAAACAACAGATTGAATTGTATAGACCCAGTCAGGACAGGAACTAATTGAAACAACACATTGAATTGTATAGACCCAACCAAGACAGGAACTAATTGAAACAACAGATTGAATCGTATAGACCCACCCAGGACAGGAACTAATTGAAACAACAGATTGAATCGTATAGACCCAACCAGGATAGGAACTAATTGAAACAGCAAATTGAATCATATAGACACAACCAGGACAGGAACTAATTGAAACAGCAGATTGAATCGTATAGACCCAACAAGGACAGGAACTAATTGAAACAGCGGATTGAATCGTATAGACCAAGCCAGGACAGGAACTAATTGAAACAACAGATTAAATCGTATAGACCCACCCAGGACAGGAACTAATTGAAACAGCAAATTGAATCGTATAGACCACCCAGGACAGGAACTAATTGAAACAGCAAATTAAATCGTAAAGACCCAGTCAGGACAGGAACTAATTGAAAGAACAGATTGAATCGTATAGACCCAGCAAGGAAAGGAACTAATTGAAAGAACAGATTGAATCGTATAGACCCAGCCAGGACAGGAACTAATTGAAACAACAAATTGAATCGTAGAGACCCAACCAGGACAGGAACTAATTGAAACAACAGATTGAATTGTATAAACCACCCAGGACAGGAACTAATTGAAACAACAGATTGAATCGTATAGACCCAGCCAGGACAGGAACTAATTGAAACAACAGATTGAATCGTATAGACCCAACCAAGACAGGAACTAATTGAAACAACAGATTGAATTGTATAGACCCAGCCAGAACAGGAACTAATTGAAACAACAGATTGAATCGTATAGACCCAGCCAGGACAGGAACTAATTGAAACAACAGATTAAATCGTATAGACCCACCCAGGACAGGAACTAATTGAAACAGCAAATTGAATCGTATAGACCCAACCAGTACAGGAACTAATTGAAACAACAGATTGAATCGTATAGACCCAGCCAGGTTAAGAACTAATTGAAAGAACAGATTGAATCGTATAGACCCAGCCAGGACAGGATCTAATTGAAAGAACAGATTGAATCGTATAGACCCACCCAGGACAGGAACTAATTGAAACAACAGATTGAATCGTATAGACCAAGCCAGGACAGGAACTAATTGAAACAGCAGATTGAATCGTATAGACCCAGCCAGGACTGCAACTAATTGAAAGAACAGATTGAATTATATAGACCCAACCAGGACAGGAACTAATTGAAACAACAAATTGAATTGTATAGACCCAGCCAGGACAGGAACTAATTGAAAGAACTGATTGAATCGTATAGACCCAACCAGGACAGGAACTAATTGAAACAACAGATTGAATCGTATAGACCCACCCAGGACAAGAACTAATTGAAACAGCAAATTGAATCGTAAAGACCCATTCAGGACAGGAACTAATTGAAAGAACAGATTGAATCGTATAGACCCAGCAAGGAAAGGAACTAATTGAAAGAACAGATTGAATCGTATAGACCCAGCCAGGACAGGAACTAATTGAAACAACAGATTGAATCGTAGAGACCCAGCCAGGACAGGAACTAATTGAAACAACAGATTGAATCGTAAAGACCCAACCAGGACAGGAACTAATTGAAAGAACAGATTGAATCGTATAGACCCAGCCAGGACAGCAACTAATTGAAACAACAGATTGAATAGTACAGACCCAACCAGGACAGGAACTAATTGAAACAACAGATTGAATCGTATAGACCCAGCCAGGACAGGAACTAATTGAAACAACAGATTGAATCGTATAGAACCAACCAGGACAGGAACTAATTAAAACAGCAAATTGAATCGTATAGACCCAACCAGGACAGGAACTAATTGAAACAGCAAATTGAATCGTATAGACCCAACCAGGACAGGAACAAATTGAAACAACAGATTGAATCGTATAGACCCAGCCAGGACAGGAACTAATTGAAACAGCAAATTGAATCGTATAGACCCAGTCAGGACAGGAACTAATTGAAACAGCAAATTGAATCGTATAGACCCAACCAGGACAGGAACTAATTGAAACAGCGGATTGAATCGTATAGACCAAGCCAGGACAGGAACTAATTGAAACAACAGATTGAATAGTACAGACCCAACCAGGACAGGAACTAATTGAAACAACAGATTGAATTGTATAGACCCAGCCAGAACAGGAACTAATTGAAACAACAGATTGAATCGTATAAACCCAGCCAGGACAGGAACTAATTGAAACAATAGATTGAATCGTATAGACCCACCCAAGACAGGAACAAATTGAAACAGCAAATTGAATCGTATAGACCCAGCCAGGACAGGAACTAATTGAAACAGTAAATTGGATCGTATAGACCCAACCAGGACTGGAACTAATTGAAACAGTAAATTGGATCGTATAGACCCAACCAGGACTGGAACTAATTGAAACAACAGATTGAATCGTATAGACCCAGCCAGGACAGGAACTAATTGAAACAGCAGATTGAATAATATAGACCCACCCAGGACAGGAACTAATTGAAAATACAGATTGAATCGTATAGACCCATCCAGGACAGGAACTAATTGAAACAACAGATTGAATCGTATAGACCCACCCAGGACAGGAACTAATCGAAACAGCAGATTGAATTGTATAGACCCACCCAGGACAGGAACTAATTGAAACAGCAGATTGAATTATATAGACCCACCCAGGACAGGACCTAATTGAAACAGCAGATTGAATTGTATAGACCCACCCAGGACAGGACCTAATTGAAACAGCAGATTGAATTGTATAGACCCACCCAGGACAGGAACTAATTGAAACAGCAGATTGAATTGTGTAGACCCACCCAGGACAAGAACTAATTGAAACAGCAGATTGAATTATATAGACCCAGCCAGGACAGGAACTAATTGAAACAGCAGATTGAATCGTATAGACCCAGCAAGGACAGGAACTAATTGAAACAGCAGATTGAATTTTATAGAACCACCCAGGACAAGAACTAATTGAAACAGCAGATTGAATTATATAGACCCAGCCAGGACAGGAACTAATTGAAACAGCAGATTGAATTGTATAGACCCATCCAGGACAGGAACTAATTGAAACAGCAGATTGAATTGTATAGAACCACCCAGGACAGGAACTAATTGAAACTGCAGATTGAATTGTATAGAACCATCCAGGACAGGAACTAATTGAAACAGCAGATTGAATTTTATAGACCCACCCAGGACAGGAACTAATTGAAACAGCAGATTGAATTGTATAGACCCACCCAGGACAGGAACTAATTGAAACAGCAGATTGAATTATAAAGACCCACCCAGGACAGGAACTAATTGAAACAGCAGATTGAATTGTATAGACCCAGCCAGGACAGGAACTAATTGAAACAGCAGATTGAATTGTATAGACCCATCCAGGACAGGAACTAATTGAAACAGCAGATTGAATTGTATAACCCACCCAGGACAGGAACTAATTGAAACAACAGATTGAATTGTATAACCCGCCCAGGACAGGAACTAATTGAAACAGCAGATTGAATTGTATAAACCCACGCAGGACAGGAACTAATTGAAACAACAGATTGAATTGTATAGACCCACCCAGGACAGGAACTAATTGAAACAACAGATTGAATTGTATAGACCCAACCAGGACAGGAACTAATTGAAACAACAGATTGAATTATATAGACCCACCCAGGACAGGAACTAATTGAAACAACAGATTGAATTGTATAGACCCACGCAGGACAGGAACTAATTGAAACAACAGATTGAATTGTATAGACCCACGCAGGACAGGAACTAATTGAAACAACAGATTGAATTGTATAGACCCAACCAGGACAGGAACTAATTGAAACAGCAGATTGAATTATATAGACCACCCAGGACAGGAACTAATTGAAACAGCAGATTGAATCGTATAGACCCAACCAGGACAGGAACTAATTGAAACAACAGATTGAATTATATAGACCCAACCAGGACAGGAACTAATTGAAAAAGCAGATTGAATCGTATAGACCCACCCAGGACAGGAACTAATTGAAACAGCAGATTGAATTATATAGACCCAACCAGGACAGGAACTAATTGAAACAACAGATTGAATTATATAGACCACCCAGGACAGGAACTAATTGAAACAGCAGATTGAATTATATAGACCACCCAGGACAGGAATACAAATGACAACAAAGTTCCAGACAATAAATTTTGCTACGCCTGACGCGCGTTTCGTCTATTCAAGACTCATCAGAGGCGCTCTACCAAAAATATTGAAAATGCCAAACACTGTATGAATATGAAGAGCATAGAACAGTATAACCAAAAATCCGAAACTGGGGAACCAATTATTACTAAGATATTCAACCTATGTCTGGGGTAGGAAGAACCTTAGGGTTTAGACAATTTTGAAATTTAGACGGATAATTTAAAGCTTTGATGTATTCTCCAACTCAAAAGTGTTGGTGCCGGAGCGGGCTAACCTCGGGGAATTTAAACTCCACCAGCAGTGCTAACCTTCACGTGTGTTCGAAATACAAATGACAACAAAGTTCCAGACAATAAATTTTGCTACGCCTGACGCGCGTTTCGTCTATTCAAGACTCATCAGAGGCGCTCTACCAAAAATATTGAAAATGCCAAACACTGTATGAATATGAAGAGCATAGAACAGTATAACCAAAAATCCGAAACTGGCACTAGTAAAGTCATTTGGGTTTTGATTGGCCATTTTGGCATTAACCCGATTTGAAAAAGATTTTTAAAAATTGAATTGAATTGATTTAGATTGCCCTCTCTATTTCAAATCATTTCAATCTAAATCAAACTCTTTGTGATCTAAATCAATGCATTTTGGGACATGCGCCTTGCAGTCAATCAATCTAAATCAACCTCACTGACAGCCCCGTCAAACTACTATGGTTAAACCTAGTCAATCTATTTCAAACCTCGTTAATCAAATATCCTAGCAGTCGATCAATCCAAATCAATCTATAGGTAATACCATTTAAACCAACAACACATTCGTATACACAATACATTAGAATTGATTGCATAACTTGTATCAAATAACCAATTTAAAGTATTTAATTTAGCATGTTTAGATTTAATAAAAAAAAAAACTGACATGATAAAATAATTAATTATTTGCTTCAAATACAACATATGTATACCGTAATAAAAAATAGTAAAGAAATGTGCATTTTATTGCTTAATTAATTTTAAATATTTTTGTTGTTTATAAGAGGGTGGTAAAGGATATGACTGATAAAAGGGTTTTTTGTGCTACGTTTCGACGTTTTTATTTTACATGTTTTCGTGATTTTGATTTTCCATGTTTTCGTGATTTTGATTTTTATTTCTCTTCTCGTGTTTTCGTGTTGGGTAGGTTGCACACTCCCTGAATCATACAACGTTCCTTTTTTAGCGTGTACCGTGTACCGTGTACCGATCATTTTGCTCCGTGTACCGTGTACCTTGACCTATTTGCATAGAAATTTTTTCTGGTGTTTAAACAATCTAGCAAACATGTAAATGTTATTCATTGCCACAGACTGAGAAAATCATATTTAATTATTGTCTCAGCCACAGATTGTATTTTTTAACCGATTATCAAGACACTCAAAGATCGATTTATTTTACTTTTCCATTATATTTTATTTTCTGTCATATACATGTACGTAAGAAATTGTAAGAAATTATAAAAAAAATCAGAATTTGAAAAAAACATCTAACAGAGAAACATTAATTATGCATAATTAGAAATAATAGGAACTCTATAGCTCATTTCAGTTTCTTACATCTGTATTATGTGCGGTTGTTTAGTAATTAGTTAAAATATTTAAGATACATACATACGAACATACTGAGTTTTTGCTAGGTTAATACCACTTTAAAAAAATAATCAGAATTGGAAAAAAAATCAAACAGAAGAACATAAATCATGCATAATTAGAATCTAATGGAACTCCATACTTCATTTTAAGTTTCCTACATCTGTATTATGTGCGATTGTTTAATAAGCGATCTTTTTCATTTTAGAATATTTTAATATACATACATACATACATACTGACTTTTTGCTATGTTAATAGCACTTTAAAAATAAATATCCGAATAGTATGGTTTTAAAAAGTTTTTTTTTTCCCTTAAAACTTAATATGAAATATTGAGCAAAAGGGGAAAAAATGGTTTACCAAGATCTAGTCAACAATATTTTTGTAATAAGCAAGAATAGAGAGAAACGGTTTATAGCATATATGATTATGACATTTTGTGAGGGCGGAGATAGACTAAAAAGAAACGGGTTTTCACAGGTTTTGAAGGACATTTATAGAATATAAACGACAAAAGATCAAGAAAATAGAACGTTTATTTTCGAAAAAAATGTCGAGGGATATATTTTCAGTTTACATGGAACAACAGGTATACTGTAAAAGAAATAACAAAAGTTTACTGATAATTTGTTATCAACTCTATATTGAAAAGTCATTGATGTTATCTACCCATAATGATACCCGATCGAATTACAATTTCTTGGTGCCTATCTCCATATCAAGTTTCACTAAAATCCACCGGGCGGCTTAGATGGATTTGCGATTTTGAGATACATGTATATGTGGACAGATATACGAACGGACAGATCTAGATGAGTTGCTCCCCTATACGATTAGAGAGTAAAACACATAAAAAAGAAAACCTTTTCAGGTGGAAGAAAAAGAACAGATTTGCTGATTTTTGGTTGTTGTTTTTAAATTAAACGTATCGAAATTGACATATAACCACTGAGCAAGATATGAAAGCTGTATTTTCTAAACATTTTAAGTTACAGATCACAAAAGCTTTGCATAACGGTTTCAGCGGAGATTTTTGAAAAGTTGAACGGACGGACGGAAGCTCACAAACTCCAAGTAATGCCGGCAATAGCTCAAATGATCGTTGCTTGGGCGAGCTAATATATATATATAAGATAACTATATTGCGATCGCACTAGCCATTGGTATCTGAAATCAATAAGTGTTTTAAACATTTGTGTTTCTTTTTGGATTAAGATTTTCCATCACATTCTGTATAACCTCGATGTAGTTGCTTTGGAAAAGTTTTCCGTCTTTTTCTATATGTGATAAGTTAAAAAACACAAAGAGTTATTTGGGTCACATGGCAACAAGTCTAATATACTCGTGCATATTCGCACTTACAATGGAAAGCACTCGCACTAATAAATTCAGACGGGTATAGTTTATTTGTGAAATAAGTTTTCGAAAAAGGGGTGTCACTTTTTAGGCCATTAAAGAGTGCGTAACTTTTTAGACAACATATATACTCCCAAGAATTTTTATTATGTTCGGAAACGCCTTACGACCATAGTTGTTCGTGTTACATGTGTCACAGGGAAATAAATTTTCAAAAAAATATATTACTTTTATAACTTTTGAATGCAGTTTTCTGTTGGTCTTTTATATTTTAAGCATCATCAAATGATACGGTTCTCATCTTTAAAACACGATAGAAACTTTATATAAAATTAAGAATGTTTGCTGAAACGAAAATACGATAATATTGTTTGTCATCATATTACGTATTAGTTTATTATAATGAAAGAAAATCAGAAGGTTTTTTTCTTAATTTGTCATGTCTGTCGGTTCTTGTCCTTGTATAGTGTAATTAACTTCGAAGATCTACTATATTTTTAAGTTACATTCATGTTCAAGCATCGAAAAGTTAAGTGTTGCCGTTTTAAAATGGGATGCAAACATACATGTACCAAAGACAACACAGAAGGAAACGGGTCCATCTAAGCTCGAATGATTCAAGCTCTTTTCTTTGTATACTTCAGCGGAATAGTAGCGACCCTATAGGAAGAAAAAATATCGATTGTGTTATTCGGGTCGGGTACGTCTAAACACCACACAGGACTCCTTAGTGCACTAAGGACCCAAAATGTGCACCAAGGACATGATGCTTTTGTTTTATGGCATTGAAAACTATGTAAATGGTTTCAGAACGTTAGAACTAATATATTTTGAATTTTTTGTAAAAATATTTCAATCCGCTTTAGAATTATAGAGATAATTAACATCCTTTGATATGCCGCCGGTACATCCTGCTGGGATCGGGATCGACAAGTCATGCATGGAAATTCAAATAGCATCGAATAAACAACAAATAAACAACTACAATTACAGATTAGACCATTTTTAAGCTGAGACTGTTTTAGTTTTTTTTTCAGATGGAAAAAAGGTTTTATTAAAAAAAAGTATTTTTAAACTCCTTTACATATATAACTTTCTCTAATGAATATAGTCCACCTCTTTGGTTTCTAACTAAATAGTAGCTCTATAAATTTAAATTAAAAAATATATTTGAAAAAAAAACAAAACGAAAGTATAACAAATTAAGGCTAATGGCCAATTATTTTTTTTCTGTAAATTTGACTCTTTTCATGCATTTTCTATTTTTTAGAGCGGATTTATTTCTTTATTTTATACAGGGACAAAAAAATTGAAAATGACCCCTTATCTTCATTCACAGAATTTCAGTGACTCATGAGCACAAACTTCGGTTTATAAATTTTATAATTTAGCATTTAGCTACCGGGTCAGGTATTTAGTACATGTAATATACATGTCATTTAAATAACATCCTGCCTCGTGCGTCTCACAGCGGGGATTAACGAATTAGCGAATTAATTCACAACATGAAATTTTTAAATACACAATAAGACTTTAGAAACAAAACAACACTTAATTATCTTCACACATCGAAAATGAAATGAAATAAAATAAATAAAATATAATATATAACACCAAACTGTTTTGTTTGTCCGCCTAATGATGGCAGCAATGATACATAAAGGTGTTGAATTATGAATGCTGAAATGGTCTTAATTCCTGTTTTCTTACTTCCCAATTTTAAATTTTATATACCTGAACGTTCTTATTCCATATTTTTATTCCACATCTTAATATGATCATGATAATCATCTTATTTTCGTTCTGTTTCTTCTTTAAAATGAAAATGATAAATGTCAGAAAGACGAATTGAAGGATTTGTGATGCAAAAAGTAAAATTTTGTTAGATATAGAAAATACGAATGGTTAGCTATGTTAGTTAGTTTGATCCTGAATTTATATTGTTTAGATCTTTACCCCGTTAAAAATCCAAGCCTTCGTAAGTTTAGAAAATTGAAATTCTGTGTTAGCATTTGAATTTTCATTATATTTTTAGGCCGATACACATTATATAAGAAATACGAAATAAGAATATTAAATGCACAATTTGAAAGTAAGAAACAGCAATTTTGACCTTTTTTACTTTCTATACACATGTCTCCAAATTAATCATTTTCCTCTCTTTATCTAAAATAGTAACTTACATTTTTATATGAATGATAAATAATCCACGCGTATACATGTTTTTTAAATATAAATCACAACTGTATCATTTTTGGTGTTCCTCTGACAGCGTGTATCTATTTTCAATGATGCGTGAAAATAGGTAAGACAAAAGTCACAAAGTTTAATCGGTACAAACACAATATATGTAGCGTTGATTTTGATAATAAATAATGCTAAGAAGTAGCTATTAATATAAATATTTGTAAATAACGAAAATTTATATTTTCGTCTGATTTTTGTGAACATTTGAATGTGAATGACTTTGAGGAATCTTAACCCCTTTAAAATTGGGGAAGAGGAGCAGCACATTTGATCTGTTCTGAACACGTCTAAAATCGATCGAAAATATGTCAAATTCGATTTAAATACGGCTTGTTGCTCCAAGTCAATCCTTCCGTCTGTCACCCATTCCGTCCGTAATAACCCTTTATATACCGGTCGCTACAGTTTCGAAGAAGGCTTAGATAGCTCGGAGTCCAAATTTCTCCAAAAAGTAGTTTTTGTGTCATTACAATTTATTATTTGTTCCAAGTTCCCTATGGTTCATTACTTAAGATTTTAAAAGACCTCCAATATAAAATTATTTCTGATTCTACGGTTTGAGTTTGATGTCCGTCATTATAATGCCATTTTTTAGACACTCTTATTATTTATGAAAGTTGCTCATATGAAGGTACTAAAACTTTTTAGTTATATCACCTGGCCCCGGCACTACAAAACAAAAAGAAATATTCTTAAGTCTGAGATTATTCTTGCATGCCTCTCGTGGTAAATACATTGAGTTGAGAATATTCTCAGACTTAAGTATTTTTTAAAGTTTTGTGGCGCCGGGGTCTGTTTAAATACCGAATCAGATCCACTAACGGTTATAACCATAAACCATATGATATCGGAGTTCAGAGAGCTATACTTTATGGTTTCAAAGCGAAGAAAACAAGAAATGTTTAAGTGGACCGCCATTTGAAGGAAGAGGGGGGGCTGGCAGTTTAGATTACTTATTTTCAAAATAAAGAAAATTATTTTCCACCGCTGTGCGGTAAGAATATTATTTTCTACACATCACACTTAATAATCTAGGAACAGATTATTTTTAAAATCTTGGAGGTAGAGACCAGAATAATTATTTCCATCTTTTTCAGGCCGTAATATAAGGCGACATCACTCTGTTTTTTTCTCACAACAATGTGATACAGTTTAGGTCCAGCTAGTCCTTTCTTGTGGTTGGGGATTTCAAAAGACACATTTTTTTCAATCCAACATTGAAATTTATAAATATTGTTTTTGCTGTCAATAATATTTATTCACACAATAGCAGTTAAACATAAGATACATGCCATGTGCAATATGTGGGCTTCTTTTAATGCATTTTATCTAATACATGTGTGCACTAACCTTATAATAAAACAATAAACTGCAGGTGCGGATCCAGAATTTTCGAAAGTTTAACATACATTCCAAAATCAAATAAATAGAACTGCTGTGACGTTAATATAAATTACAAAATCGAAAACACTACACAACCTTGCATTATTTTTTTCTGACGGAATTTACGCGAACTTGGTTAATATTGTTTATCTCTAGAAAACTTACTTCATATAATGTATATATTGTACTTTTGCATGGTTATACGTGTGCAAAATCTATTGAAACTCTAAGACAAGTTAAGTAGCGGCTACAAGTAATCAGCACGACCCAACTGGCACAGGAACGGATGGACGTACCAAAGAACTACCTATATGCCCCGCAGCTATCGTTGACGGACAATACAAATCTAATATAAAAAGTGTAATACGATTCTGTACGGAAACGTTTTCACATGGGTAAAGATATGTCTTAATGAAGGATCCAGAAGTGAGTGGTGGTCGTCGTCGTGAAAGTTGGTAAAGTTTTTAGAAAGTTTCGTCTGAAATGGACACACTTTTCTTCCTCATAACACTATACCCGGATTGCAAGTTCCAAAATAGCCGCCATTTTACACTGATTTTACTGGAAAACTTGTACCTACTCTCTGATCAATGAAATAGGGAAACCTGTCCATTGTCTCCAACCCCTAGGAAATGTATGTTTTTATATTTCTTTAACCATTAAAAATTGACCAATACGACTTTTTATTCAATTTTCTGTCATTATTTTCTTGAAATAAATCGGTAAAAATGTTGCTTCCATTGCTTCTCATGTTCTGACGTCAGTTCTTACCTCAGTTGACCTTAAGCTGGCAACCGGCTCCCTACTGTTCAGATAACAGCGGGGTACCAGCCTAAGCTGACCTTTGACATTTGGACATTCTAATTTCCGGAATGTTCCGGAATGGATGAACTCGCAATTAGTCTATAGACGGAACACCTCTCTTTTTAAAAAAAACATATATTTTGCTTCATTTCACCGATTGCAATTTTCAAAACTTTTATTGCTACTTTCAACAGTAAATAACATATCTCTTGGCGATCGAGCTAAAGTGTTCGTCATGAAGGCTTAAAGTGTTCTTTATTTTCTTTATGTATTTTTTTTTTGTTCACACAAGAACTAGATCATTCTTTTAATCTTGTGCTTACTAGATACCCTCAGTAGATACCAAAGCTTAGTTTCTTTACATTTGTATTAATGATATTATATGCATATTACTAAATTTTAATAAGAGCATATAGAACAAGACTATGTTACTGTCATGACTGTCTACCTTTATCTTTAAAAAGAAATAAAATATTTTTCGACACTAAACAATAAATTCTTGTATAAAAATATATTATTTGTTTAAAATTGATACTTGGTAAGGGTTTGTTTTATCTAAAATTTAATGCATTTTGTTTTTAAAACTAAATTTGAAATTTTGTACACGAAAAAACCCATTATTTTATCATACGCAATATTTGGCACAACTCATAACAAAGACAATGCGCTGCACTGTACATAACGAAAACGGTTTTCTTTGGTACTTAGAAAAGATTGATGGTAAAGAGAAATAAGACAGTGGTGTTGTTTTAACCAAACAAAAGAATGACGATAAATTCTCAAGCGAAAACGAGCGGTTGAAACTAGATATATGTATCATATTATAACTGAATGAACAAGTAAACACGATACCAATTTCTGAATTAATTATAACGATGAACAACAGCCAAACTCAACTAAATAGTTGAAATAAAAAATTCAATTGGCCATATATAATTATTTAAGGTTGCTACCGGCTGCCGAACACTTCTTCAAAATCAGCCTGATAACAGGATAACAGCGGGGTACCCGTATAATAATATATCGCATCTGTAGCCACCGGCCGGACAAGGACGACACTGGAATTAAAATCTATGGAGTTATGGAGTCAAACGGATATACATTGACTACTTAGTGAAGACTATAACTTTTTTTAAATACACAAGGAAAATTGCGTACTATACATGTAAATTGCTTATTTATTTTTTATCACTTGAGGAAAATATAAATAGTTTTTTTTTTAAATATAAAATCAATAATAACAACCACATGCGTTCAATAGTAAGTTAAAGCTGGTCGGGGGGGGGGGGGGATACAATGATTTACAGGATTTATATTACCATGCACGATATCGTTTACATGTTCTTCATAATGAATTATTATCAGGCCGACATTACAAACATAGCTATATAGACACATTTTAGTCATGTCAGTTGGGTAATTTTAGAATAAATGATTAAAACTAAGATTGAAATAATCATAATAATAAATAAATAAAAATAAGAACGCAATATATAATTAAAAAAATAAATAAGATATAATGACTTTAATTTGTGTAAATATGAAATACTTCCGGAAATCTAAAATTTATTATGATTTCAAATTATCGTGTTTCTGTTAGTTTAAATGGTATTACCTATGGATTGATTTGGATTGATTGACTGCTAGGGTTTTGGATTAACGAGGTTTGAAATAGATTAACCGGGTTTAACCATAGTAGTTTGACGGGGCTGTCAGTGAGATTGATTTAGATTGATTGACTGCAAGGCGCATGTCTCAAAATGCATTGATTTAGATCACAAAGAGTTTGAATAAGATTGAAATGAATTGAAATAGAGAGGGCAATCTAAATCAATTCAATTCAATTTTTTTAAATCTTTTTCAAATCGGGTTAATGCCACACTTTTCTTCCTCATAACACTATACCCGGATTGCAAGTTCCAAAATAGCCGCCATTTTACACTGATTTTACTGGAAAACTTGTACCTACTCTCTGATCAATGAAATAGGGAAACCTGTCCATTGTCTCCAACCCCTAGGAAATGTATGTTTTTATATTTCTTTAACCATTAAAAATTGACCAATACGACTTTTTATTCAATTTTCTGTCATTATTTTCTTGAAATAAATCGGTAAAAATGTTGCTTCCATTGCTTCTCATGTTCTGACGTCAGTTCTTACCTCAGTTGACCTTAAGCTGGCAACCGGCTCCCTACTGTTCAGATAACAGCGGGGTACCAGCCTAAGCTGACCTTTGACATTTGGACATTCTAATTTCCGGAATGTTCCGGAATGGATGAACTCGCAATTAGTCTATAGACGGAACACCTCTCTTTTTAAAAAAAACATATATTTTGCTTCATTTCACCGATTGCAATTTTCAAAACTTTTATTGCTACTTTCAACAGTAAATAACATATCTCTTGGCGATCGAGCTAAAGTGTTCGTCATGAAGGCTTAAAGTGTTCTTTATTTTCTTTATGTATTTTTTTTTTGTTCACACAAGAACTAGATCATTCTTTTAATCTTGTGCTTACTAGATACCCTCAGTAGATACCAAAGCTTAGTTTCTTTACATTTGTATTAATGATATTATATGCATATTACTAAATTTTAATAAGAGCATATAGAACAAGACTATGTTACTGTCATGACTGTCTACCTTTATCTTTAAAAAGAAATAAAATATTTTTCGACACTAAACAATAAATTCTTGTATAAAAATATATTATTTGTTTAAAATTGATACTTGGTAAGGGTTTGTTTTATCTAAAATTTAATGCATTTTGTTTTTAAAACTAAATTTGAAATTTTGTACACGAAAAAACCCATTATTTTATCATACGCAATATTTGGCACAACTCATAACAAAGACAATGCGCTGCACTGTACATAACGAAAACGGTTTTCTTTGGTACTTAGAAAAGATTGATGGTAAAGAGAAATAAGACAGTGGTGTTGTTTTAACCAAACAAAAGAATGACGATAAATTCTCAAGCGAAAACGAGCGGTTGAAACTAGATATATGTATCATATTATAACTGAATGAACAAGTAAACACGATACCAATTTCTGAATTAATTATAACGATGAACAACAGCCAAACTCAACTAAATAGTTGAAATAAAAAATTCAATTGGCCATATATAATTATTTAAGGTTGCTACCGGCTGCCGAACACTTCTTCAAAATCAGCCTGATAACAGGATAACAGCGGGGTACCCGTATAATAATATATCGCATCTGTAGCCACCGGCCGGACAAGGACGACACTGGAATTAAAATCTATGGAGTTATGGAGTCAAACGGATATACATTGACTACTTAGTGAAGACTATAACTTTTTTTAAATACACAAGGAAAATTGCGTACTATACATGTAAATTGCTTATTTATTTTTTATCACTTGAGGAAAATATAAATAGTTTTTTTTTTAAATATAAAATCAATAATAACAACCACATGCGTTCAATAGTAAGTTAAAGCTGGTCGGGGGGGGGGATACAATGATTTACAGGATTTATATTACCATGCACGATATCGTTTACATGTTCTTCATAATGAATTATTATCAGGCCGACATTACAAACATAGCTATATAGACACATTTTAGTCATGTCAGTTGGGTAATTTTAGAATAAATGATTAAAACTAAGATTGAAATAATCATAATAATAAATAAATAAAAATAAGAACGCAATATATAATTAAAAAAATAAATAAGATATAATGACTTTAATTTGTGTAAATATGAAATACTTCCGGAAATCTAAAATTTATTATGATTTCAAATTATCGTGTTTCTGTTAGTTTAAATGGTATTACCTATGGATTGATTTGGATTGATTGACTGCTAGGGTTTTGGATTAACGAGGTTTGAAATAGATTAACCGGGTTTAACCATAGTAGTTTGACGGGGCTGTCAGTGAGATTGATTTAGATTGATTGACTGCAAGGCGCATGTCTCAAAATGCATTGATTTAGATCACAAAGAGTTTGAATAAGATTGAAATGAATTGAAATAGAGAGGGCAATCTAAATCAATTCAATTCAATTTTTTTAAATCTTTTTCAAATCGGGTTAATGCCAAAATGGCCAATCAAAACCCAAATGGCTTTACTAGTGTGGGGAACCAATTATTACTAAGATATTCAACCTATGTCTGGGGTAGGAAGAACCTTAGGGTTTAGACAATTTTGAAATTTAGACGGATAATTTAAAGCTTTGATGTATTCTCCAACTCAAAAGTGTTGGTGCCGGAGCGGGCTAACCTCGGGGAATTTAAACTCCACCAGCAGTGCTAACCTTCACGTGTGTTCGAAATACAAATGACAACAAAGTTCCAGACAATAAATTTTGCTACGCCTGACGCGCGTTTCGTCTATTCAAGACTCATCAGAGGCGCTCTACCAAAAATATTGAAAATGCCAAACACTGTATGAATATGAAGAGCATAGAACAGTATAACCAAAAATCCGAAACTGGGGAACCAATTATTACTAAGATATTCAACCTATGTCTGGGGTAGGAAGAACCTTAGGGTTTAGACAATTTTGAAATTTAGACGGATAATTTAAAGCTTTGATGTATTCTCCAACTCAAAAGTGTTGGTGCCGGAGCGGGCTAACCTCGGGGAATTTAAACTCCACCAGCAGTGCTAACCTTCACGTGTGTTCGAAATACAAATGACAACAAAGTTCCAGACAATAAATTTTGCTAACTAATTGAAACAACAGATTGAATTATATAGACCACCCAGGACAGGAACTAATTGAAACAACAGATTGAATTATATAGACCCACACAGGACAGGAACTGATTGAAACAACAGATTGAATTATATAGACCACCCAGGACAGGAACTAATTGAAACAACAGATTGAATTATATAGACCACCCAGGACAGGAACTAATTGAAACAGCAGATTGAATTATATAGACCCACCCAGGACAGGAACTAATTGAAACAGCAGATTGAATTATATAGACCACCGAGGAGAGGAACTAATTGAAACAGCAGATTGAATTGTATAGACCCATCCAGGACAGGAACTAATTGAAACAGCAGATTGAATTGTATAACCCACCCAGGACAGGAACTAATTGAAACAACAGATTGAATTGTATAACCCGCACAGGACAGGAACTAATTGAAACAACAGATTGAATTGTATAGACCCAACCAGGACAGGAACTAATTGAAACCACAGATTGAATTATATAGACCCACCCAGGACAGGAACTAATTGAAACAACATATTGAATTGTATAGACCCACGCAGGACAGGAACTAATTGAAACAACAGATTGAATTGTATAGACCCACGCAGGACAGGAACTAATTGAAACAACAGATTGAATTGTATAGACCCAACCAGGACAGGAACTAATTGAAACAGCAGATTGAATTATATAGACCACCGAGGACAGGAACTAATTGAAACAGCAGATTGAATCGTATAGACCCAACCAGGACATTAACTAATTGAAACAACAGATTGAATTATATAGACCCAACCAGGACAGGAACTAATTGAAACAGCAGATTGAATCGTATAGACCCACCCAGGACAGGAACTAATTGAAACAGCAGATTGAATTATATAGACCCAACCAGGACAGGAACTAATTGAAACAGCAGATTGAATCGTATAGACCCACCCAGGACAGGAACTAATTGAAACAGCAGATTGAATTATATAGACCCACCCAGGACAGGAACTAATTGAAACAACAGATTGAATTGTATAGACCCAACCAGGACAGGAACTAATTGAAACAGCAGATTGAATTGTAAAGACCCAACCATGACAGGAACTAATTGAAACAGCAGATTGAATTGTATAGACCCAACCAGGACAGGCATTATTGAAACAGCAGATTGAATTATATAGACCACCCAGGACAGGAACTAATTGAAACAGCAGATTGAATTGTATAGACCCAACCAGGACAGGAACTAATTGAAACAGCAGATTGAATTATATAGACCACCCAGGACAGGAACTAATTGAAACAACAGATTGAATTATATAGACCACCCAGGACAGGAACTAATTGAAACAGCAGATTGAATTATATAGACCCACCGAGAACAGGAACTAATTGAAACAGCAGATTGAATTGTATAACTCACCCAGGACAGTAACTTATTGAAACAACAGATTGAATTGTATAGACCCAACCAGGACAGGAACTAATTGAAACAACAGATTGAATTGTATAACTCACCCAGGACAGGAACTTATTGAAACAACAGATTGAATTGTATAGACCCAACCAGGACAGGAACTAATTGAAACAACACATTGAAATATATAGACCAAACCAGGACAGGAACTAATTGAAACAACAGATTGAATTGTATAGACCCAACCAGAACAGGAACTAATTGAAACAGCAGATTGAATTATATAGACCACCCAGGACAGGAACTAATTGAAACAACAGATTGAATTATATAGACCCACACAGGACAGGAACTAATTGAAACAACAGATTGAATTATATAGACCACCCAGGACAGGAACTAATTGAAACAGCAGATTGAATTACATAGACCCAACCAGGACAGGAACTAATTGAAACAACATATTGAATTATATAGACCACCCAGGACAGGAACTAATTGAAACAGCAGATTGAATTATATAGACCACCCAGGACAGGAACTAATTGAAACAACAGATTGAATTATATAGACCACCCAAGACAGGAACTAATTGAAACAACAGATTGAATTATATAGACCCACACAGGACAGGAACTAATTGAAACAACAGATTGAATTATATAGACCACCCAGGACAGGAACTAATTGAAACAGCAGATTGAATTATATAGACCACCCAGGACAGGAACTAATTGAAACAGCAGATTGAATTGTATAGACCCAACCAGGACAGGAACTAATTGAAACAGCAGATTGAATTGTAAAGACCCAACCAGGACAGGAACTAATTGAAACAGCAGATTGAATTGTATAGACCCAACCAGGACAGGAACTAATTGAAACAGCAGATTGAATTATATAGACCACCCAGGACAGGAACTAATTGAAACAACAGATTGAATTATATAGACCACCCAGGACAGGAACTAATTGAAACAGCAGATTGAATTATATAGACCCACCGAGGACAGGAACTAATTGAAACAGCAGATTGAATTGTATAACCCACCCAGGACAGTAACTTATTGAAACAACAGATTGAATTGTATAGACCCAACCAGGACAGGAACTAATTGAAACAACAGATTGAATTATATAGACCAAACCAGGACAGGAACTAATTGAAACAACAGATTCAATTGTATAGACCCAACCAGGACAGGAACTAATTGAAACAGCAGATTGAATTGTAAAGACCCACCCAGGACAGGAACTAATTGAAACAGCAGATTGAATTGTATAGACCCAACCAGGACAGGAACTAATTGAAACAGCAGATTGAATTGTAAAGACCCAACCAGGCACAGGAACTAATTGAAACAGCAGATTGAATTATATAGACCACCCAGGACAGGAACTAATTGAAACAACAGATTGAATTATATAGACCACCCAGGACAGGAACTAATTGAAACAGCAGATTGAATCGTATAGACCCAACCAGGACAGGAACTAATTGAAACAACAGATTGAATTATATAGACCATCCAGGACAGGAACTAATTGAAACAGCAGATTGAATTGTATAACCCGCCCAGGACAGTAACTTATTGAAACAACAGATTGAATTGTATAGACCCAACCAGGACAGGAACTAATTGAAACAACAGATTGAATTATATAGACCCAACCAGGACAGGAACTAATTGAAACAACAGATTGAATTATATAGACCACCCAGGACAGGAACTAATTGAAACAACAGATTGAATTGTATAACCCGCCCAGGACAGGAACTAATTGAAACAGCAGATTAAATAGTATAGAACCATCCAGGACAGGAACTAATTGAAACAGCAGATTGAATTGTATAGAACCATCCAGGACAGGAACTAATTGAAACAGCAGATTGAATTGTATAACCCACCCAGGACAGGAACTAATTGAAACAACAGATTGAATTATATAGACCACACAGGACAGGAACTAATTGAAACAGCAGATTGAATTGTATAGACCACGCAGGACAGGAACTAATTGAAACAGCAGATTGAATTGTATAGACCCACGCAGGACAGGATCTAATTGAAACAACAGATTGAATTGTATAGACCCAACCAGGACAGGAACTAATTGAAACAACAGATTGAATTATATAGACCACCCAGGACAGGAACTAATTGAAACAGCAGATTGAATTATATAGACCCACCGAGGACAGGAACTAATTGAAACAGCAGATTGAATTATATAGACCACCCAGGACAGTAACTTATTGAAACAACAGATTGAATTATATAGACCCAACCAGGACAGGAACTAATTGAAACAACAGATTGAATTATATAGACCCAACCAGGACAGGAACTAATTGAAACAACAGATTGAATTGTATAGACCCAACCAGGACAGGAACTAATTGAAACAGCAGATTGAATTGTAAAGACCCACCCAGGACAGGAACTAATTGAAACAGCAGATTGAATTGTATAGACCCAACCAGGACAGGAACTAATTGAAACAGCAGATTAAATTGTAAAGACCCAACCAGGACAGGAACTAATTGAAACAGCAGATTGAATTATATAGACCACCCAGGACAGGAACTAATTGAAACAACAGATTGAATTATATAGACCACCCAGGACAGGAACTAATTGAAACAGCAGATTGAATCGTATAGACCCAACCAGGACAGAAACTAATTGAAACAACAGATTGAATTATATAGACCATCCAGGACAGGAACTAATTGAAACAGCAGATTGAATTGTATAACCCGCCCAGGACAGTAACTTATTGAAACAACATATTGAATTGTATAGACCCAACCAGGATAGGAACTAATTGAAACAACAGATTGAATTATATAGACCCAACCAGGACAGGAACTAATTGAAACAACAGATTGAATTATATAGACCACCCAGGACAGGAACTAATTGAAACAACAGATTGAATTGTATAACCCGCCCAGGACAGGAACTAATTGAAACAGCAGATTAAATAGTATAGAACCATCCAGGACAGGAACTAATTGAAACAGCAGATTGAATTGTATAGAACCATCCAGGACAGGAACTAATTGAAACAGCAGATTGAATTGTATAACCCACCCAGGACAGGAACTAATTGAAACAACAGATTGAATTATATAGACCACACAGGACAGGAACTAATTGAAACAGCAGATTGAATTGTATAGACCACGCAGGACAGGAACTAATTGAAACAGCAGATTGAATTGTATAGACCCACGCAGGACAGGATCTAATTGAAACAACAGATTGAATTGTATAGACCCAACCAGGACAGGAACTAATTGAAACAACAGATTGAATTATATAGACCACCCAGGACAGGAACTAATTGAAACAGCAGATTGAATTATATAGACCACCCAGGACAGTAACTTATTGAAACAACAGATTGAATTATATAGACCCAACCAGGACAGGAACTAATTGAAACAACAGATTGAATTATATAGACCCAACCAGGACAGGAACTAATTGAAACAACAGATTGAATTATATAGACCACCCAGGACAGGAACTAATTGAAACAGCAGATTGAATTATATAGACCCACCCAGGACAGGAACTAATTGAAACAGCAGATTGAATTATATAGACCACCGAGGACAGGAACTAATTGAAACAGCAGATTGAATTGTATAGACCCACGCAGGACAGGATCTAATTGAAACAACAGATTGAATTGTATAGACCCAACCAGGACAGGAACTAATTGAAACAACAGATTGAATTATATAGACCCACCGAGGACAGGAACTAATTGAAACAGCAGATTGAATTATATAGACCACCCAGGACAGTAACTTATTGAAACAACAGATTGAATTATATAGACCCAACCAGGACAGGAACTAATTGAAACAACAGATTGAATTATATAGACCCAACCAGGACAGGAACTAATTGAAACAACAGATTGAATTATATAGACCACCCAGGACAGGAACTAATTGAAACAGCAGATTGAATTATATAGACCCACCCAGGACAGGAACTAATTGAAACAGCAGATTGAATTATATAGACCACCGAGGACAGGAACTAATTGAAACAGCAGATTGAATTGTATAGACCCATCCAGGACAGGAACTAATTGAAACAGCAGATTGAATTGTATAACCCACCCAGGACAGGAACTAATTGAAACAACAGATTGAATTGTATAACCCGCCCAGGACAGGAACTAATTGAAACAGCAAATTGAATTGTATAAACCCACGCAGGACAGGAACTAATTGAAACAACAGATTGAATTGTATAGACCCACCCAGGTCAGGAACTAATTGAAACAACAGATTGAATTGTATAGACCCAACCAGGACAGGAACTAATTGAAACAACAGATTGAATTATATAGACCCACCCAGGACAGGAACTAATTGAAACAACATATTGAATTGTATAGACCCACGCAGGACAGGAACTAATTGAAACAACAGATTGAATTGTATAGACCCACGCAGGACAGGAACTAATTGAAACAACAGATTGAATTGTATAGACCCAACCAGGACAGGAACTAATTGAAACAGCAGATTGAATTATATAGACCACCCAGGACAGGAACTAATTGAAACAGCAGATTGAATCGTATAGACCCAACCAGGACATTAACTAATTGAAACAACAGATTGAATTATATAGACCCAACCAGGACAGGAACTAATTGAAACAGCAGATTGAATCGTATAGACCCACCCAGGACAGGAACTAATTGAAACAGCAGATTGAATTATATAGACCCAACCAGGACAGGAACTAATTGAAACAGCAGATTGAATCGTATAGACCCACCCAGGACAGAAACTAATTGAAACAACAGATTGAATTATATAGACCATCCAGGACAGGAACTAATTGAAACAGCAGATTGAATTGTATAACCCGCCCAGGACAGTAACTTATTGAAACAACAGATTGAATTGTATAGACCCAACCAGGACAGGAACTAATTGAAACAACAGATTGAATTATATAGACCCAACCAGGACAGGAACTAATTGAAACAACAGATTGAATTATATAGACCACCCAGGACAGGAACTAATTGAAACAACAGATTGAATTGTATAACCCGCCCAGGACAGGAACTAATTGAAACAGCAGATTAAATAGTATAGAACCATCCAGGACAGGAACTAATTGAAACAGCAGATTGAATTGTATAGAACCATCCAGGACAGGAACTAATTGAAACAGCAGATTGAATTGTATAACCCACCCAGGACAGGAACTAATTGAAACAACAGATTGAATTATATAGACCACACAGGACAGGAACTAATTGAAACAGCAGATTGAATTGTATAGACCACGCAGGACAGGAACTAATTGAAACAGCAGATTGAATTGTATAGACCCACGCAGGACAGGATCTAATTGAAACAACAGATTGAATTGTATAGACCCAACCAGGACAGGAACTAATTGAAACAACAGATTGAATTATATAGACCACCCAGGACAGGAACTAATTGAAATAGCAGATTGAATTATATAGACCCACCGAGGACAGGAACTAATTGAAACAGCAGATTGAATTATATAGACCACCCAGGACAGTAACTTATTGAAACAACAGATTGAATTATATAGACCCAACCAGGACAGGAACTAATTGAAACAACAGATTGAATTATATAGACCCAACCAGGACAGGAACTAATTGAAACAACAGATTGAATTATATAGACCACCCAGGACAGGAACTAATTGAAACAGCAGATTGAATTATATAGACCCACCCAGGACAGGAACTAATTGAAACAGCAGATTGAATTATATAGACCACCGAGGACAGGAACTAATTGAAACAGCAGATTGAATTGTATAGACCCATCCAGGACAGGAACTAATTGAAACAGCAGATTGAATTGTATAACCCACCCAGGACAGGAACTAATTGAAACAACAGATTGAATTGTATAACCCGCCCAGGACAGGAACTAATTGAAACAGCAAATTGAATTGTATAAACCCACGCAGGACAGGAACTAATTGAAACAACAGATTGAATTGTATAGACCCACCCAGGACAGGAACTAATTGAAACAACAGATTGAATTGTATAGACCCAACCAGGACAGGAACTAATTGAAACAACAGATTGAATTATATAGACCCACCCAGGACAGGAACTAATTGAAACAACATATTGAATTGTATAGACCCACGCAGGACAGGAACTAATTGAAACAACAGATTGAATTGTATAGACCCACGCAGGACAGGAACTAATTGAAACAACAGATTGAATTGTATAGACCCAACCAGGACAGGAACTAATTGAAACAGCAGATTGAATTATATAGACCACCCAGGACAGGAACTAATTGAAACAGCAGATTGAATCGTATAGACCCAACCAGGACATTAACTAATTGAAACAACAGATTGAATTATATAGACCCAACCAGGACAGGAACTAATTGAAACAGCAGATTGAATCGTATAGACCCACCCAGGACAGGAACTAATTGAAACAGCAGATTGAATTATATAGACCCAACCAGGACAGGAACTAATTGAAACAGCAGATTGAATCGTATAGACCCACCCAGGACAGGAACTAATTGAAACAGCAGATTGAATTGTATAGACCCAACCAGGACAGGAACTAATTGAAACAACAGATTGAATTATATAGACCACCCAGGACAGGAACTAATTGAAACAGCAGATTGAATTATATAGACCCACCCAGGACAGGAACTAATTGAAACAACAGATTGAATTATATAGACCACCCAGGACAGGAACTAATTGACACAGCAGATTGAATTATATAGACCACCCAGGACAGGAACTAATTGAAACAGCAGATTGAATTGTATAGACCCAACCAGGACAGGAACTAATTGAAACAGCAGATTGAATTGTAAAGACCCAACCAGGACAGGAACTAATTGAAACAGCAGATTGAATTGTATAGACCCAACCAGGACAGGAACTAATTGAAACAGCAGATTGAATTATATAGACCACCCAGGACAGGAACTAATTGAAACAGCAGATTGAATTGTATAGACCCAACCAGGACAGGAACTAATTGAAACAACAGATTGAATTATATAGACCACCCAGGACAGGAACTAATTGAAACAGCAGATTGAATTATATAGACCATCCAGGACAGGAACTAATTGAAACAGCAGATTGAATTATATAGACCACCCAGGACAGGAACTAATTGAAACAGCAGATTGAATTATATAGACCACCCAGGACAGGAACTAATTGAAACAGCAGATTGAATTATATAGACCCACTGAGGACAGGAACTAATTGAAACAGCAGATTGAATTATATAGACCCACCGAGGACAGGAACTAATTGAAACAGCAGATTGAATTGTATAACTCACCCAGGACAGTAACTTATTGAAACAACATATTGAATTGTATAGACCCAACCAGGACAGGAACTAATTGAAACAACACATTGAAATATATAGACCAAACCAGGACAGGAACTAATTGAAACAGCAGATTGAATTATATAGACCACCCAGGACAGGAACTAATTGAAACAACAGATTGAATTATATAGACCACCCAGGACAGGAACTAATTGAAACAGCAGATTGAATTATATAGACCCACCGAGGACAGGAACTAATTGAAACAGCAGATTGAATTGTATAACTCACCCAGGACAGTAACTTATTGAAACAACATATTGAATTGTATAGACCCAACCAGGACAGGAACTAATTGAAACAACACATTGAAATATATAGACCAAACCAGGACAGGAACTAATTGAAACAACAGATTGAATTGTATAGACCCAACCAGAACAGGAACTAATTGAAACAGCAGATTGAATTGTAAAGACCCACCCAGAACAGGAACTAATTGAAACAGCAGATTGAATTGTATAGACCCAACCAGGACAGGAACTAATTGAAACAGCAGATTGAATTGTAAAGACCCAACCAGGACAGGAACTAATTGAAACAGCAGATTGAATTATATAGACCACCCAGGACAGGAACTAATTGAAACAACAGATTGAATTATATAGACCACCCAGGACAGGAACTAATTGAAACAGCAGATTGAATTGTATAACCCGCCCAGGACAGTAACTTATTGAAACAACAGATTGAATTGTATAGACCCAACCAGGACAGGAACTAATTGAAACAACAGATTGAATTATATAGACCCAACCAGGACAGGAACTAATTGAAACAACAGATTGAATTATATAGACCACCCAGGACAGGAACTAATTGAAACAACAGATTGAATTGTATAACCCGCCCAGGACAGGAACTAATTGAAACAGCAGATTAAATAGTATAGAACCATCAAGGACAGGAACTAATTGAAACAGCAGATTGAATTGTATAGAACCATCCAGGACAGGAACTAATTGAAACAGCAGATTGAATTGTATAACCTACCCAGGACAGGAACTAATTGAAACAACAGATTGAATTATATAGACCACGCAGGACAGGAACTAATTGAAACAGCAGATTGAATTGTATAGACCACGCAGGACAGGAACTAATTGAAACAGCAGATTGAATTGTATAGACCCACGCAGGACAGGATCTAATTGAAACAACAGATTGAATTGTATAGACCCAACCAGGACAGGAACTAATTGAAACAGCAGATTGAATTATATAGACCACCCAGGACAGGAACTAATTGAAACAGCAGATTGAATTATATAGACCAAACCAGGACAGGAACTAATTGAAACAACAGATTGAATTGTATAGACCCAACCAGGACAGGAACTAATTGAAACAGCAGATTGAATTGTAAAGACTCACCCAGGACAGGAACTAATTGAAACAGCAGATTGAATTGTATAGACCCAACCAGGACAGGAACTAATTGAAACAGCAGATTGAATTGTAAAGACCCAACCAGGACAGGAACTAATTGAAACAGCAGATTGAATTATATAGACCATCCAGGACAGGAACTAATTGAAACAACAGATTCAATTATATAGACCACCCAGGACAGGAACTAATTGAAACAGCAGATTGAATTGTATAACCCGCCCAGGACAGGAACTTATTGAAACAACAGATTGAATTGTATAGACCCAACCAGGACAGGAACTAATTGAAACAACAGATTGAATTATATAGACCCAACCAGGACAGGAACTAATTGAAACAACAGATTGAATTATATAGACCACCCAGGACATGAACTAATTGAAACAACAGATTGAATTGTATAACCCGCACAGGACAGGAACTAATTGAAACAGCAGATTAAATAGTATAGAACCATCCAGGACAGGAACTAATTGAAACAGCAGATTGAATTGTATAGAAGCATCCAGGACAGGAACTAATTGAAACAGCAGATTGAATTGTATAGACCCACGCAGGACAGGATCTAATTGAAACAACAGATTGAATTGTATAGACCCAACCAGGACAGGAACTAATTGAAACAACAGATTGAATTATATAGACCACGCAGGACAGGAACTAATTGAAACAGCAGATTGAAATGTATAGACCACGCAGGACAGGAACTAATTGAAACAGCAGATTGAATTGTATAGACCCACGCAGGACAGGATCTAATTGAAACAACAGATTGAATTGTATAGACCCAACCAGGACAGGAACTAATTGAAACAACAGATTGAATCGTATAGACCACCCAGGACAGGAACTAATTGAAACAGCAGATTGAATTATATAGACCCACCGAGGACAGGAACTAATTGAAACAGCAGATTGAATTATATAGACCACCCAGGACAGTAACTTATTGAAACAACAGATTGAATTATATAGACCCAACCAGGACAGGAACTAATTGAAACAACAGATTGAATTATATAGACCCAACCAGGACAGGAACTAATTGAAACAACAGATTGAATTATATAGACCACCCAGGACAGGAACTAATTGAAACAGCAGATTGAATTATATAGACCCACCCAGGACAGGAACTAATTGAAACAGCAGATTGAATTATATAGACCACCGAGGACAGGAACTAATTGAAACAGCAGATTGAATCGTATAGACCCAACCAGGACAGGAACTAATTGAAACAACAGATTGAATTGTATAGACCACCCAGGACAGGAACTAATTGAAACAACAGATTGAATTGTATAGACCCAACCAGGACAGGAACTAATTGAAACAGCAGATTGAATTATATAGACCCAACCAGGACAGGAACTAATTGAAACAGCAGATTGAATTATATACACCACCCAGGAAAGGAACTAATTGAAACAACAGATTGAATTGTAAAGACCCAGCCAGGACAGGAACTAATTGAAACAGCAGATTGAATTATATAGACCCAACCAGGACAGGAACTAATTGAAACAGCAGATTGAATTGTAAAGACCCAACCAGGACAGGAACTAATTGAAACAGCAGATTGAATTATATAGACCACCCAGGACAGGAACTAATTGAAACAGCAGATTGAATTATATAGACCACCCAGGACAGGAACTAATTGAAACAACAGATTGAATTATATAGACCCACCCAGGACAGGAACTAATTGAAACAGCAGATTGAATTATATAGACCACCCAGGACAGGAACTAATTGAAACAGCAGATTGAATTGTATAGACCCAACCAGGACAGGAACTAATTGAAACAGCAGATTGAATTATATAGACCACCCAGGACAGGAACTAATTGAAACAGCAGATTGAATTATATAGACCCACCGAGGAGAGGAACTAATTGAAACAGCAGATTGAATTGTATAGACCCAGCCAGGACAGGAACTAATTGAAACAACAGATTGAATTATATAGACCACCCAGGACAGGAACTAATTGAAACAGCAGATTGAATTGTATAGACCCAACCAGGACAGGAACTAATTGAAACAACATATTGAATTATATAGACCCAACCAGGACAGGAACTAATTGAAACAACAGATTGAATTATATAGACCACCCAGGACAGGAACTAATTGAAACAGCAGATTGAATTATATAGACCCACCCAGGACAGGAACTAATTGAAACAGCAGATTGAATTATATAGACCACCGAGGACAGGAACTAATTGAAACAGCAGATTGAATCGTATAGACCCAACCAGGACAGGAACTAATTGAAACAACAGATTGAATTGTATAGACCACCCAGGACAGGAACTAATTGAAACAACAGATTGAATTGTATAGACCCAACCAGGACAGGAACTAATTGAAACAGCAGATTGAATTATATAGACCCAACCAGGACAGGAACTAATTGAAACAGCAGATTGAATTATATACACCACCCAGGAAAGGAACTAATTGAAACAACAGATTGAATTGTAAAGACCCAGCCAGGACAGGAACTAATTGAAACAGCAGATTGAATTATATAGACCCAACCAGGACAGGAACTAATTGAAACAGCAGATTGAATTGTAAAGACCCAACCAGGACAGGAACTAATTGAAACAGCAGATTGAATTATATAGACCACCCAGGACAGGAACTAATTGAAACAGCAGATTGAATTATATAGACCACCCAGGACAGGAACTAATTGAAACAACAGATTGAATTATATAGACCCACCCAGGACAGGAACTAATTGAAACAGCAGATTGAATTATATAGACCACCCAGGACAGGAACTAATTGAAACAGCAGATTGAATTGTATAGACCCAACCAGGACAGGAACTAATTGAAACAGCAGATTGAATTATATAGACCACCCAGGACAGGAACTAATTGAAACAGCAGATTGAATTATATAGACCCACCGAGGAGAGGAACTAATTGAAACAGCAGATTGAATTGTATAGACCCAGCCAGGACAGGAACTAATTGAAACAACAGATTGAATTATATAGACCACCCAGGACAGGAACTAATTGAAACAGCAGATTGAATTGTATAGACCCAACCAGGACAGGAACTAATTGAAACAACATATTGAATTATATAGACCACCCAGGACAGGAACTAATTGAAACAGCAGATTGAATTATATAGACCCAACCAGGACAGGAACTAATTGAAACAACAGATTGAATTATAAAGACCACCCAGGACAGGAACTAATTGAGACAGCAGATTGAATCGTATAGACCCAGCCAGGACAGGAACTAATTGAAACAGCAGATTGAATTATATAACCCACCCAGGACAGGAACTAATTGAAACAGCAGATTGAATCGTATAGACCCAACCAGGACAGGAACTAATTGAAACAGCAGATTGAATTGTATAGACCACCCAGGACAGGAACTAATTGAAACAGCAGATTGAATTATATAGACCCACCCAGGACAGGAACTAATTGAAACAACAGATTGAATTATATAGACCACCCAGGACAGGAACTAATTGAAACAACAGATTGAATTGAAAAGACCCAACCCGGACAGGAACTAATTGAAACAACAGATTGAATTATATAGACCACCCAGGACAGGAACTAATTGAAACAACAGATTGAATTGTATAACCCACCCAGGACAGTAACTTATTGAAACAACAGATTGAATTATATAGACCACGCAGGACAGGAACTAATTGAAACAACAGATTGAATTGTATAGACCCAACCAGGACAGGAACTAATTGAAACAACAGATTGAATTATATAGACCACCGAGGACAGGAACTAATTGAAACAGCAGATTGAATTGTATAACCCACCCAGGACAGTAACTTATTGAAACAACAGATTGAATTATATAGACCACGCAGGACAGGAACTAATTGAAACAACAGATTGAATTGTATAGACCCAACCAGGACAGGAACTAATTGAAACAACAGATTGAATCGTATAGACCCAGCCAGGACAGGATCTAATTGAAAGAACAGATTGAATCGTATAGACCCAACCAGGACAGGAACTAATTGAAACAGCAGATTGAATTATATAGACCCAACCAGGACAGGAACTAATTGAAACAGCAGATTGAATTATATAGACCCAACCAGGACAGGAACTAATTGAAACAGCAGATTGAATCGTATAGACCCAGCCAGGACAGGATCTAATTGAAAGAACAGATTGAATCGTATAGACCCAACCAGGACAGGAACTAATTGAAACAACAGATTGAATCGTATAGACCAAGCCAGGACAGGAACTAATTGAAACAACAAATTGAATCGTATAGACCCAATCAAGACAGGAACTAATTGAAACAACAGATTGAATCGTAGAGACCCAGTCAGGACAGGAACTAATTGAAACAACAAATTGAATCGTATAGACCCAATCAAGACAGGAACTAACTGAAACAACAGATTGAATCGCATAGACCCAGCCAGGACAGGAACTAATTGAAACAACAGATTGAATTATATAGACCCAACCAGGATAGGAACTAATTGAAACAACATATTGAATTACATAGACCCAACCAGGACAGGAACTAATTGAAACAACAGATTGAATTATATAGACCACCCAGGACAGGAACTAATTGAAACAACAGATTGAATTATATAGACCACCCAGGACAGGAACTAATTGAAACAACAGATTGAATTATATAGACCACCCAGGACAGGAACTAATTGAAACAACAGATTGAATTATATAGACCACCCAGGACAGGAACTAATTGAAATTTAAACAACAGATTGAATTATATAGACCAAACCAGGACAGGAACTAATTGAAACAACAGATTGAATTGTATAGACCACCCAGGACAGGAACTAATTGAAACAACAGATTGAATTATATAGACCACCCAGGACAGGAACTAATTGAAACAGCAGATTGAATTGTATAACCCGCCCAGGACAGGAACTAATTGAAACAACAGATTGAATTATATAGACCACGCAGGACAGGAACTAATTGAAACAACAGATTGAATTGTATAGACCACCCAGGACAGGAACTAATTGAAACAACAGATTGAATTATATAGACCACCCAGGACAGGAACTAATTGAAACAACAGATTGAATCGTATAGACCCAACCAGGACAGGAACTAATTGAAACAGCAGATTGAATTATATAGACCCAACCAGGACAGGAACTAATTGAAACAGCAGATTGAATTATATAGACCCAACCAGGACAGGAACTAATTGAAACAGCAGATTGAATCGTATAGACCCAGCCAGGACAGGATCTAATTGAAAGAATAGATTGAATCGTATAGACCCAACCAGGACAGGAACTAATTGAAACAGCAGATTGAATCGTATAGACCCAGTCAAGACAGGAACTAATTGAAACAACAGATTGAATCGTATAGACCAAGCCAGGACAGGAACTAAGTGAAATAACAAATTGAATCGTATAGACCCAATCAAGACAGGAACTAATTGAAACAACAGATTGAATCGTAGAGACCCAGTCAGGACAGGAACTAATTGAAACAACAAATTGAATCGTATAGACCCAATCAAGACAGGAACTAATTGAAACAACAGATTGAATCGTATAGACCCAGCCAGGACAGTAACTAATTGAAACAACAGATTGAATTATATAGACCCAACCAGGATAGGAACTACTTGAAACAACATATTGAATTATATAGACCCAACCAGGACAGGAACTAATTGAAACAACAGATTGAATTATATAGACCACCCAGGAGAGGAACTAATTGAAACAACAGATTGAATTATATAGACCACCCAGGACAGGAACTAATTGAAACAACAGATTGAATTATATAGACCACCCAGGACAGGAACTAATTGAAACAACAGATTGAATTATATAGACCACCCAGGACAGGAACTAATTGAAACAACAGATTGAATTATATAGACCAAACCAGGACAGGAACTAATTGAAACAACAGATTGAATTGTATAGACCACCCAGGACAGGAACTAATTGAAACAACAGATTGAATTATATAGACCACCCAGGACAGGAACTAATTGAAACAGCAGATTGAATTGTATAACCCGCCCAGGACAGGAACTAATTGAAACAACAGATTGAATTGTATAACCCACCCAGGACAGGAACTAATTGAAACAACAGATTGAATTGTATAGACCACCCAGGACAGGAACTAATTGAAACAACAGATTGAATTATATAGACCACCCAGGACAGGAACTAATTGAAACAACAGATTGAATTGTATAACCCACCCAGGACAGGAACTAATTGAAACAACAGATTGAATTATATAGACCACCCAGGACAGGAACTAATTGAAACAACAGATTGAATTGTATAACCCACCCAGGACAGGAACTAATTGAAACAACAGATTGAATTGTATAGACCCAACCAGGACAGGAACTAATTGAAACAACAGATTGAATTATATAGACCCACCCAGGACAGGACCTAATTGAAACAGCAGATTGAATTGTATAACCCACCCAGGACAGGAACTAATTGAAACAGCAGATTGAATTGTATAGACCCAACCAGGACAGGAACTAATTGAAACAGCAGATTGAATTGTATAGACCCAACCAGGACACAACACTCATAACACAGACCCATTTAAGCCATGCAAAAAAGCCAATTTACGACCAAAAACCAGAAGGAGAATAAACCAACTCACAAGACAGACCAATGTACTCTTAACGCACAATGCACTAAGAAGATGGCGAAACCCAATGTAAGTATGGTGACCGACAAAAAGAACCCTAACATGAAATAAGGTAAAACTAGTTTGAACACTTACTCTTGCGGATGTATCCGATCATTGTCCAGTTCCTCATTAAGGGAGTACGAGATTCAGAAATTGAACATTTTCGAGATCCTCGGCTTTTATCCATTCAAATGCATTAAAATATTTTCAACATGTTTTCTTAATATTTGTTCAGAACTATTAAGAGAAGGTTATAATAAACACCCTATAACAATTTCATTCAATTCTAATTACAATTTCTATGTAAAAACTGAAGACGAACTTTCAATGTATTTCCTATGAAAAATCTAAAGAAGTTTTTTTCCCGCCATATTTTTAGGTGCTTATATCTTGAAAACAGCTCCATGTTTTTGAAAACTTTTTTCATAAAGTCTAGCTTTTTTGAGCTATTCTTTTCAAATTTTCTATTCTAAAAAACTTTTAATTACAAAAAATATCAGGCTCGTACTCCCTTAACCACCCTTATATGTAGAAAAAAACAATACTGAAATCTGGCTGAGTCTACATAATGATAGGCTAAACATGTTGGTTGGATATGGGAAAAAAGGAATAGTAATTTTGAACCCCACTGCTTTGCGGTCAGGTTTTCCGCATTATCGGCCGATGACCCCGGCATTCGTTATGACAGACCTGTCCCATTCAACCACCTAGGGTACACATTCAAGTCGCTTTACAAAGCGACCTTACCCGATTTCAGGTTTTTTACTGCTCTTTATTGGACTTTTGCCGACAAGTTAAGCGCTGCTATGGGTCTATTTGCTTATTGGGCACTGCACGGGAGAGGTGACTTATAAATTTGTTCACATGTCAGAATATAGTTAAATTACCTTTATCCAGTTTATATTGCTGTATAAATACATTTGCAGATACAATAACGAACTTTTGATTTCTAATATAATTTGGTAATGGTGGTACATGCTGAAAAACATATCTTGCGTCGATGGAAGCATCTATGTCGAATTTCATTACATTAAATTCCGGTTGGTTTGTCCAAACAAAATCTACTGACGATGAATTTGTTGCATCTGTCATGTACAAGTAAAGCGTTCTGTTGTTCTGATATTTTGCAAACGTTGCATTACCTTTCTGAATAACTGGCTTATATTCATCATCTTCAACTTAAACACAATAAAAATATACATTGCAGGTTTTACTTAATAATAAATTATAAAACCCTAAAATAATCATTACAAGTATGTCTCGCTTGTCGATGCCAACAGAATACCAAGTTACTCCACTGTACATTAATTCATTAAAACCAACAACCCTGAACTCATATTCTCCCTAAAAACCAATGAAACCTAAAAGTAACTCATAAGGAAACAAGTTTAAGGTCTAAAGTTAAGAATGCTGTTGTTTTAGGCTAACCTTGAGCAATGAACATCTTAAATTGTATATACTTTTTTACCTATAGTTTTTGCTTATAAAAATAACATTGCTATTGTTATGTATTGTAAATTGTTCAAGTCACACATTTAGAAATTCAAGGTCACGATCAACAGATGGGGATGCCTCTGTGCTAAGCCACTGTTGGGGCATATACATACCAAGTTCTTTAGATATGATGGTGCTTAAAAAAACCTTGGTATTACTAGTATATAATATTATAATACCTTAACATTGACGGTAACATCTATGTTTCGTGCAGCTTTACAGGCGAGACAAAAACGGTTGGAGTTAGTGGTGTATCATAGGCGGACAACGCACGTGTTGGTCACTACTAAAACTGTCTGCCAATATCGACTTTTATTGACAAGATCCTTGTTCACAAAAGTAGATGATTTATGAGCATACAACGTGTATTCACCGAATAGACTATCGATCACATCAGTTAAAATTAGCTGATATCAGAATTCTTCTTATACATGGAGTTCATTGCTTAGGTCACTCAAGAACCTGTGTTTATTTTCGTTCGACTTGTGTTAAAGTTTTGATTGCTATTCAGTTGTTTTGTTGTTTTTCTATTGTTGGTTTCTTCGTGTTCTTCGTGTTCTTTTTGTTCATGTTTATTGCTTTTGTCTGCCCTTTCAGACTTTTGACATTTGAATGCCCTTTTGGTAACTCTACATTTTCGCTTTGTTTCACGTTTGTAAACAACGAACGTACGTACATTTATCGCATGTTGTACCACTAAATCCTTCAGAACAAGTACATTGGTTGCTTCCATGGCAACGACCGGGATAGCACGGGTAAAGATGAGAGCAAGACTCGACTGAAAATAATTCATTCGGTAGTTGTACTATAATCATTCTGTAAAGTTTTGTTTTCATTTACATGATTTATGACTTATTTAATAGTGGTTTGTTGTAATACCTATAGATGAAAATTATTAAAAAAAGGAGAAACAAAGTGTAAACAGAACTCGACTTATTTGTAAAAAAATCACGAATTTGTTTTTATTTCATTGGTGGTATAAAAAAACTATGTGTGATAGATTATATCGGACTTTGGTGTGTCAATTAATTACATGTAGTACATGTAGTATCCTTCATCGGCAAGATCGGACAGTAAATGATATATCACTCGATGCAGTTCCAATATCAGCCGATCAGTGTCATTTTATAACAGAATTTACCATGAAGATATCAATATTTGAACCAACAGAAAGAGAATATAGTAACCGGTTTTATTCAGTGCGTCTGACAGGAACAAAGGACTGTGAAACGATATTAATACCCACACATCGCAATGAAAGGAGGAGTTTAATCGCACCATATTTTCTGGTTTAAATTAATCGGTCATTTTTTAAATGCCTGTACCAAGTTAGGACTTCAACTTCTTCGCTTCTTCTCCCTTGCTTTGCCTCTTCTAACGGACATTTGAAATTGATCCTCAATATTCGACAGTTTTTTTAACTTCCTTTATTAAACGGGTCTTTATCTTTATTACATGTGCACATGCACTTTTCGACACTACAACATTCATTTTTTTGTTATGCAGATCACGTGACATAGTTTTGTTAATACGTGTTGATACGTCAGGAATGTTCAAAGTGTGACCCATAAGTTAACAGGTGTAATAAAGTTGCATTATTTATTTAAGTGTACTTACGTCCGTCACATATTGGTCCAGCATACCCCAATAGACAACTGCATACATTAGGACGAAAACAAAACCCACCATTCCTGCACGAAGGACTACAAATGGCTGAAATCATAAAACAATTAGATCATCGCTTAGTGCCTATTTCATTAGAGATGAGCCGAATGCATACTTGTATCTGGAGAAAATAAATTATTATCTGAATACTCAGTCGAAAAGTTTTTTTTCCCGAATAGAGTAAAAGATGAACAAGAGACAAAAATGACATTACGTTAATTGCCTATTGCCTTATTATTTCATTGCCTTATTATTTACTTTACAATAATTTTCTCAAATGGCATTAACAGTTTACCTGTAAATTACCTGTAAAAAAATCGCTCAAATGAAATTTTTCTCTCGCTCAAATAGAACTTTTTTTCGCTCAATTGAAATGCCAATTCGCTCAAATGAAGTGCACCGAAGTTGAAATATGGAAGATAACTCTAGCATTGCTTCTTTATTAATAAATAATTGATTCATAAGCATGTGTCAATTATATGAAAATTGTAATGACACGCTTTATCACGATAGAAGAGCCATTAGTTGTGCGAGTTTTAAAAAAATAGTTGGATTCGCTAGAAAAATTCATTGTTTATGCGTTTCTTTCAACTTTGTTTTTTTTCAATTTATTTCTGGACTTTTAGACTCAACATTTTTGACCCTAGCTTCACTGAAGATCGATTTCTCGAAATAGTCATATGGACAATCCACATTTCCGTTGTTCAAGTTTTTACTTTGCTTTACCATCGCTTTCGACTCTTAATTATATATTAAGATTGACGATTTGATTTCGATTCATTGTTGAATTCATGGAAATACAATCTTCGATCATCCCTTTCCTTAATTAATAACTGTAAAAAGATAAACGGAAACTCCAGAGAATCATTGAACTTATAATTTAACTTACCATAAACAAGCTATATAAATCCATTTTAAAATACATATTTCTGAATATTATACAAGGTGTGTCCGACTTGCTTTTCACACAATTACCGTAATTACTCAGTTATTGATACAATTTTGTTGGTACCTTATGTTTAGCTTTATTGTTACATTTAATTTGTATGTTATATGTACACATATTATTCCTATTTAAATTGTCTTTTGCAAATAGTAATTCCAACAGTTCAAGTTAGCCAACCGTGTTTTACATAAAAAAAAATATATATACATGTGTTTTTTGCTTTTGGAAAGGTAAAAGGGGACTGTTGTGTTATCCCTATGATTATTCCTGGGTCAGAGGGATGAGTAAAACACAGGAACCCTTAGTTTGGATATTACTCGGTCCACTAGGGTAAATTGTAACGAGTAATTGTTGAATAAACTTGTTATCATCTTTAAAAAAAAGATTGACCATTTAACTCGAAGGAGAGGTTCGATCCATAGTCTTTTTTATTTTGATCAGATATTCATTTCATTATTAGCATTATTTTATATAGGTTAAATCCTTCTTCAATTTTTTTTAACATTCTGCTGCAAATTTTTTTTTTTTTTTTATCAAAAATCATTTTCAAAATATTTTCCAGGAAAAAAAACAAATCCCCTCGTCAGACCTCTCCAGGTTAAATGGTTGGTCCCTAAGTAAAATAAATACTTTATATAGCTGAAACAAGAATGCTATTTCATCCTCATCATGTCATGTTCATTTTAACAAGGTTGTAGTCTTCTTTGGCGGCCTTGTTGAATTACATATCTTTCGATGCTTCATGCACCGTCCCACGTGCTTGAATATTCCTCTGAAAAAAGGTTCACACAAGTGTTAACTTTATCGTATAACTATTTTGTTAATTTCAGGTACACTTCGATGTATCAGTTCTTTCTTTTACGGTATTTTATTTTATCAAAGAATTACCGTGTCTGTAACCAACATAAATTCGATCAATTAAAGTTTTGTTGTTTGAAGAACTAAAAGAAACCCAACAATCTGACTTCGAAATATTTCAAGCTATACACAATTAGAATTTTTCTAAAGCTCAAGATGATCATGAAGATGAAAATGATTACGTATGTTGCAGTCTTGATTGCCATTGTGTCTCCACCCAGGACAACAAGAATTCTCCGTTCTGTTCCTGTATCTCCATATCGACCCGCTATATAGACATCTGAAAAGTGTTGTTAACTTAAATTATAACTTTACTTAGTGAAAATTTGCAAAAAGAAACAAACAATATGTACACCTAGACAAAGTTGAGGACCAAGTGATCAATGTTGAATTAATTTCTCTTCTTGAATTATGGCCCTTTTCTGCAATCACTGAAGTTGACTGAACCATGGATTGGAACTAATAAAACGTTGATTATATACAATGTATAGAAAGAGCGAAAGGGAAAAAAACGGTTGATTTCTGTGCCCCGATGTAGTTTATTGCTGTGCTCAAAATGAAGTCGTCTGTTTTTTCTGTCTTTTTACTTGATTATTGAATAATTACATATCCTGCATTATCAGTGATATCAACATTAGATAGTAACGATATAGTTTATTCAAGTTTTACTTGCATTTGTATGTCATAAGCTATTTTTGATCACAAAAAGTCATCAATTTTTAAATAAAACACGTTTTTTTTGACAAATTACATAAATAAAACACTTGCAGATGTAAATAAAGCGAACAAAAACTGTTCATCGTATATTAAAGTATATATAGAATTTTATTGTTGATAAATAAAGTTTAATTATGCAAAGGTTCAAGACAGATCGATGAAATAAGAGTAGGTGTTAAAATTTGCACTAGGAATGTATATTTCTGTGCTGATTTTCTACATGCGAATGTATATTTCAGAGCCCGCGGAAGTTTATTTGTGTGGTTGCAAATGTTTCGTTCTGAGTTATAAATACTTGGCCATAGAAAATCAGATCAAATAATGGAAATATAACTTTTGTTCTTAGACTAACTCTAAACCAGGGGACAGGTTAATGAAGCAATGTCTTATAGGACTTAAAATGGGATGTAGAAAGGGTCATCCTTAGACGCGTCCAAGGATGTAAAACGAAACCATCTTAGGATAACCACAAATAGGACCATCCTTATATGAATTTAGGATAATCCTAAATAGCCATATGTCATGCATTTACGCCGATCTAAAGGCGTTTGAAAAAAAGTTTTTTGTTTTACATTTTCAAATGTAGTATAGATTAAAGCATTTTTATTGTGATGCCTTTGGTTTTTTTTTAGAGAATAAAAAATAATTTATTGCAATATCATTGCATTTCTTCACTCCATTTATATTTTTCTGCGCGTTGCACTTATCACCTATACCAAAAGTAAATCCCCAGGTTTGGGAAGCAACTATCCACGTGAACTGTTGAATATTAATTTCAAAAGTCTAGTACTACATATATTAGAATATCATCAAAATGTAACTGGTAAAACGCCAATTTAAGGGTCACTATTGGGAAAATTTCATCAATGGAAAAAAAATCTAAGTTTGCTAAATGTAGAAAGTAAAATATCAAAAATGAGAGTTGGACCACATACAACCCTAATTCAAGGGGATAAAAACTATTTCAGAAACTTTTTTTAAGATTAAAGTCACAAGGATGGTCCTAGGACAATAATTTTCGCATCCTTAATTAAGGATCAAATTTAGGACATGCCTTATTTTAGGATGTTTTCAATAACACGACTTAGGACCGAGACATGTCGAAAGACCATCCTTAGACATGTCCTAATCCTAGGACACCTTCGTTGACACGGTCCCAGGTTAATTTAAAAACAAGTGTACATTCACAATTCCTGTCTAAACCATCTAATGTTTTACTTATCCTATAAATTACAAAAATAATATATAAAGCTCTTTAAACAAAGCACGACAAAATTTATTGGTGATAATATCTACATTTTTACATGTATTGAGTTATTTTTGTAGGCTGTAAACCTGGGATTTTTATATCGCACCGTCTTTTGCTTTTCCTTGAAGGACTACTGTCTTTTAGTTCACACAGTCTTAAATTTGCATCGTAATCGTATTGTCCATTTAGACTGAAATGGAGAACACATATCGCGTCGTGTATTTTTTTCAATTTAAGTGCGGCAATGTCAGTGCGAAAGTTGCAAAATAAAACTGTCTCGATAATTTCCTGCTATACAGTACTCGGTTTGTTTATGATTACATTTCAAAATAACATTTCCGAACAATAAATCTAACAGTTTTATACCCAACTTTAATAGACAATGGGGGTTCCAAATCATCATCAAAGTCAACAACGGTTATTGTAAGTTTTTTATTCATCTGGTGTTATGTTTTTTTCCATTTAAAATTTCATATTCTGGTTTCAAATCAAATTTCAGATGTTTAAACTTGTTCTTTTTCTCGTCCACTCTAATTTTGATATCTACTTTTTCCTTGGGATGGTTATGGACAAAATGCAAAATTGCATCGTTGAATATGCCAGAAAAAATCACAATATTTGCATTTTAATTTATCCATATCAGATTTCTGAAATTGAAAAAAATATATATATATTTCCATCAGTGCCTCTAGTCTTTATTTTAAGCACACTCATGTTATAACATCAAACAATAAAAATTAATTATAATAAAAATAAATAGCACAGAAATAAACTACAACAATTTTTGCTGCACAGAAATCAACATTCGTAAACTCGGAAATAAACGACAGCATTTCTTCAACCCGTTTTATTGAGTGTTTACAAAACAACAAATCAGTTACTTATTGTACTTTTTTTGTTAACCTTTCATTAGATATTCCATCAAATAAAGATTAAAAACGCAAACTGCTACTTAGAAATGAGTTTTTCTATAAATGAAAGGCTTTTTCGATTCTGATAAGTTTTATCAGAACACATAAATAAACTTTCGCTACTTTAAAAACTGCTCTCAAATAAACTACAGCGTGCACAGAACTAACAGCAGCAGGGCACACAATAAGCATTCGCCTCATAAGTTAAACACAGCTGTACATATAACATCATTTGAGAGGACAATTACTAATCTTCGACAGTAGAATATGTTCTAAAGTATTATAAAGTATATTTACACTTACTAATTGCTTACAGATGAACCAAAGAATTTTCGACATTTAAATTTTTGTTTTTTTCATTACGATATTTCTATTGATTTAAAAATGGTTAGTAAACACTTGAGTGACAACTAAGAAACTACCAATGAAACTTGACAACACTGGTATATCTATTTTCTTACCTAAATGACATATTTTCGTCTTTCTGATGTTTACAATCGTCTGTTTTACCCACAATACAACAATGACACAGGAGTAAATTACACCGGGGCACAGAAATCAACCGTTTTTCCCTTTCGCTCTTTCCATACAGTGATATAGCGTCAATTTGTATGATCATACCATGATGTATATGTGTATAAAGGTTCATGCAGAGACTTGTAACTGTAACATGTGTAAAATGGCAATTGATTCATTTGTCATTTTTAAAAACATTTATTTTTTTAAAGTCATATTGTCTACGAAAAATTATTTTTTTGTAAAACCAAAAAATTGTCGTCAGACTATTCGTTTTGTTTATTTAGAAAGATACAAACGTTCAAAATACCACTAGGGTACCTTATTACTTCAAAAATTTAAAAATATATATTTGTAAAGCTTTACAAAAATTCATATTCATGAGATGTAGATGACCTGAAAGCATGCGCACTATACTTTCTTTGATTGAAAACTTCCATAGTTCTTGGACGTGGTGCATAATCTGTTTCTCGAAGTTTTATCTCGGAAGAAAATTAAAACGGCAACCGAATAATAGAGCAACTTAATGAATAAAACTGACAATTATTGCCTGTATTAAGTTTTGAATGTGATATAAAAGGTAAACACGAAAAATATTGGTATTTTTTCAACATATCAATGTATTCGGGGGACAAAACCCGAGATTCCGATTAGGGTCCGCGTTAAAACTACTCAGTCTTAATCTGTGTCAATGTGACGTAGTGCAGGTAAATAAAATATCAATCAATATTGTCGAGCTATTTTGATCAAAATAAACTACTTTTGAGGCAAATTTTGTAGCAAATTTGTTTTTCAATATTCATTTTATTGCATTTCGGTCTAATTGACACCAAAAAATTGGGGGGTAAAAAAATGAGTTTGCCGTAGACAATATGCCTTTAAAGTATCGGTTATATGTGATGATCATATGGCAAGCCAAAGTTGATCATCACAAAGTTATAAATTGTATATAGTGTTGTGTTGGATGTTCAAATAAAAAAATACTTACCCCCACCATCCCCAACTTCGACAATAATTCTCTCTTACAAAATAGCCATAGGTTCGAGAACAAAAATTCCTAAAATTACAAAATGAATACATATTATAATTCCACTCCCGGCCAACAATTCTTATTTTGACTCCACATTAAATCTTTATACATATATAGTTTTTATTAACGGGTAAAATATGAAATTCTATGTATTACAAAATTTTAAAGAAGATTGGAACAAAAAGTCATCGATTGTAATCTATGTGAGCGGACTTTAAAATCTTTAGTGTCCTGAAACTCAAGTTTGTGTGAATATATGACAGGTTAATAGCCACCAAATTGGTGATTGGTTAGCATGGTTAGTCAATATAGCGAAATTTTAGATGAAAGAATATCTGTAAAAGTCTATTACAAATGTATTCATGATTTTGTGAATCTCAGAAGTACATTTCGACAGCAGCAACTATTTAAAAAAACACAAAATACAATTCACTTTGTTATACAATTAGATTTTAATTTCAAGTTTATTACACAAAAGGCAAAGAACTTACCTAGACCATGATTGTTTTGTTATTCAATAAAACGAAATGTGAAATCAAAGAATGTATACTTATTTCATATTTATGAAATAAATTAATTATTTTATGCATTTGGTGAATCTTAAAAAAAAAACCCAAAAAATTTGATAAGCAGTACCTATTTGAAAACACAAATTACAATTCACTTTGTTGAAAATTAGGTTATAATTCAAAATTTATTACATATAAGGCAAAAAAAACTTACCCAGACCAAGATTGTGTTGTTTGAAAACATAAAATTAAAAGTAAGCCACCAAACAAGACTGAAGACTCCATGTAGAAAAAACTTGTACTTCAGTTTCTGCATATGCCAAAAACGACAAGAATGAACACTAAAGATTTCCAACAAGGAAGAACCTAGGATCAAACTTAACAATTTCACATAAAATATAATGCGTCATTCACCATGAATGGGTAGGTATACATTGCGTGATTTCAGTTTCTATTGTTTAGGCGTGTGTTTAAAAAAAACAACAAGTAAAACCACTAATTTCTAAAATCTTGCATTGTAAACATATTTGAGTTATATATTGACAATAAAGTATTGTAACAACCCCGTATTGCACTAAAAACATATTTCTTTGTTAGTATTATTATCTTTGCATACAATGGTCAGCAAAGGTTTTGCAATAATGTTCAGCATAGCTTATCAAATTATATAATATTATTAAGGCGCTGCCTTCTAAGCGAGCATCAAAAATTTCATTTTTCAACTGCATCCATATGCTCATCAATGAGGCAAACTTTTCGAAGATTTTTTTAAGGAAACGTTTTAAAATTTTAAAAGAAATAAAAGTAAGGCAAAGTCTGACCATCCCCTCCCCCAAATCATTTGCACTTTGAGAAAATTATTGTTAAAATATCTTGGATCAATAACTTTTTATTAAAAATTCAATGATTTATGCTAATACTTATCATTGTTACCATTCTGAAAAAAAAAGACCAAAAGCCATCAAAATATTTAGGGACAACATTTGGCAGAGACGAAATTATCACTTTATGGAATCAGTGACGTCATTTCCTTGTAACAAAATTTCCGCGTTTCTTCAGCAGACCAAAACATACATGAGGGCATGTAAACATTCAGATTCTGTCAGGTTTTGTGAGATTTTCTAGGAATCATTGCTAAATTTGTACTGTTGGTAACAGACGCTGGTTTTAATTTTAGCAAGCTGACGGAAATAACGAATGAGTAATAATAACATGCAAGATTAAGGATTATGGGACTCTCTTTTTACCTTCGTTTCAGGTAATATTCTTTTATTTATTTATATAAATGAATACATCGTTGTCAGTGCAAGTTGTAAGTAGATGTTATTAAGTTAATTTGTGCATTCTCCTTAAAATATCTTACTTGTCCCGTGCGGAGTACTGATGGCGAAAAGGCCCGCATTATAGCTTAGCTTGTCGTAAGTTATTAGGAATCTGACGTCAGATCGGTGCTCAGCCAAAAGAGCGACCAACTGTGTACCCGAGGCGGCTGAATAGGGTGGCCCTCGTCCGCGGGGGTTGACTGTCAGGTCTATAATACGGAAACCCTGACCGTTGACCATAGTGGGCCGACGTGGTTGAGAGTGTTACGCTTCATGCACATAAAAGAATCCTTTGTTAACCGCCAAGTTGTGCACCACATAGGCTTTATTTTCCGCCCCTACCCAACACGATACCTGGGACCTCAACATCGTGGAAAATGACCAACTCCGCGATTTTTTGGCCAAAGGAACAAAATATCGTGAGCCTAGAGCAGTCAACTGGAACCATAATTTCAAAACAATTATGGATTCAGTTGAAGACTATGCCAGAAAATGGGCCAAAAAGAACATGAAAAAGAAAGCGACGTTCTTTCTGAGTGGGTAAAGTCTGTGAGTCGTTGGCTTTGAAAAGGATTAACTTTTTGAAAGGCTCGATGAGCACCAAGGCAATATCTATTTTCAACAACCCTGATGTTGCGAAGACATTGTCCACCTTTCATGACAAATATGTTGTCGTACCTGCTGATAAAGCGCCAAACAACATCATTTTCGTATGCAAAAGACACTATATTGATTGTTTAACAGCTGAAATAGGGGTTGGTTGTACTAGCAAATCACCACATATACAGCAACAACACTGTCAAAGGAGGAAATAATAACAATCATAATTCTGTCATTTCTTCCTTTTGCATTTCTGTTGAAAAAGAACGATGACGTTCCATCCTTGTGTTGGATTCCAAAGTTACATAAAACTCCATACAAGCAACGAGTTATTGCTGGGTCATCCAAGGTACAACTAAGCCTCTTTCAGTTTTGTTAACATTAATATTGACGGCAATAACATCAAGCCTTCAAAAGTATTTCGATTGTTGTTACTCTAAAAATGGCGTCAATCAAATGTGGATTCTCAAAAATTCTAAAGAACTGATGGAAAATCTACATTGTTAGTCATTTTTATCATGTAATAGCATTAAAACGTTTGATTTCTCTCCATTATATACTTCAATTCCACATTCACAATTAAAATCTCGTTTAGCACAGCTGATTAAACGTAGCTTTATCAAAAAAGAACGGAAAACGCAGGTACAAGTATTTGGTAGTCGGTTATAAAAAGACTTACTCTGTCATCCAAGAGTCTAGCAAGAAAAACAAATTTACAGAAGATCAAATAATAGAAAATCGACAACATAATTGTACAGTTTGGTGGACGTATTTTTCAGCAAACAATAGGTATCCCAAATGGGCACAAATTGTGCACCATTGCTTGCCGATTTATTTCTTCATTCATATGAAGCGGACTTCTTACAATCACTTCTAGACTTCAAAAACAAGTAAAACCATCCACTTATCAAAAAGCTTGTATTGTAAACATATTTGAGTTATATGTTGACAATATAGCATTGAATATTTCTTTGTTTTTATTATAATTTATACATACAATGGTCAGCAAAGGTTTTGCAACACTGTTTAGCATAGCTTACTAAAAAATAAAATATGAATAATGCGCTGCCTTCTTAGGGAGCATGAAAAATTTCATTTTTCAAATGCATCCATGTGCTCGACAATGAGACACACTTTTTTGAAAGATTTTTTAGGAAACTTTAAAAAAAAAATAAAAGTAAGGCAAAGTCTGACCATCCCCTCCCCCAAATCATTTGCACTTTGAAAAATTGTTGTTAAAATATCTTTGATCAATAACTAGGAGTAAATGTTAACATTAAGATTCTGTCAGGTTTTGTAAGATTTTCTAGATATCATTGCTAAATTTGTATTGTTGGTAACAGATGCTGGATTTAGAAAATTGACGGAAATAACGAATGAGTAATAATAACATGAAAGATTAAAGAAACTCGCAGGATCATGGGACTCTCTTTTTACCTTCGTTTCAGGTAATATTCTTTTATATATTTATATTAATGAATAAGTCGTTGTCAGTGCAATTTTTAAGTAGATGTTATTAAGTTAATTTGTGCATTCTCCTTATCATACTTGTTCCGTGCAGAGTCCAGATGGCGAAAAGGCCTGCATCATAGCTTCGCTTGTCGTAAGCTCTTGGGAATCTGATGTCAGATCGGTGTTCAGCCAAAAGAGCGACCAACTGTGTACCCTAGGCGGCTGAATAGCACTCGTTCGCGGGGGTTGTCAGGTTCAAATACGGAAAACCCCAACCATGATCATAGTGGGCCAACGTGGTGGAGAGTGTTACGCTTCATGCAGGTAGAAGAACCCTTTGTTAACCGCCAAATAGTGCACCACATAGGCTTAATTTTTCGCCCCTACCGAATTTTCCCCTTTTCCGTTGGTTCTTTAAAGTTTATCTTTCCAACCCCATATTTCATCTATCATCATCGTTTCATGTTCATTTTATCCTCCTTTTCATGCTCATCGCCTGTAAATAAACAATATAGCGTTGCACGGGTGTAAAACACCGACTCGCTAACACACATCTTATCTTACTGCGAGTTTAACAAAGCTTGGTCAATATCAAAAACACGATATTGCATTTAGTGGTGGCATTTCAAAGGGACGATTTCTATTAATGACTAATGAATCGGTAATTTCTGGAAAATCGTTTTTAGCGCAAACGGCCGAATGATGTTTAAGTAGCAATGTTTGTGTAAAAATAAACAAGTCGGGAAATGGACGAAACAGGGTTTTATCACTCGTTTTGCATTTCTGTTTTTTTTTTTGCAGAAGAGATGGTGATGTATTTTTTTATAAACCAGAGGGTTGATTGTTTTACATGTACTTGCTGGTTTGTCATAGGGTTTTGTTTTTTGTCTTCCTTTCTAGGATTCGACACACTGAATTGACCGTTGGCAATGCGACGGGTGTGCTATAGCAAGCAGGAACTGGAAGACAAAAACAATACTCTATGACAAACCAATATGTGCACTCATCTGAGGTTTCTCAGTTACCTGTCCGAGGTCGACAGTTTCCTCTGGGTACTCCGGTTCCCTCAACCATTAATACTGACCGCTCAGGTGCGTCGAAAAAGGCGTTAAACCCTTATACGCACACACAAACACAGACGGACTCTGAGAGAAATAAATGAATGAAAAACTGAAAATATTATTTGTTATAATATTGAGATTACAAATACAAAATATGGAGTTATATGTTTCGTAGATTTTATTAAAAAACCCCAAAAAAAAACAATTGTCGATTGGTCGGACGGGGTTTCTTTCCATAAACGTTTGTAATTTAGAACACTAAAGCACACTGTTTTTATTCATTCACCGCTAGTTATTTAAAAGTGCATTGATGTACAAAAAATAATCTTACTATGGTTTTCATGCAATCGTATAATAACTAAGATCGCCAGTAACTAACCCCAAGTGGAATTACTATCCAAAGCTTGTTGACTTTTTCTTCACCAAAAAAAAAACCCGGTATTTATCTAAAAAACTTACCAGAGCTAACTTAACTCCGGGTAATTTTCGTAATCATTTGATAAATGTGGACTTAGATGGTACAAGAAAATAGAAAAATAAAATAAAATGCAAACAATCACTACAATAAGTTGTTGTACAACTACTTCACCTGCGTACGGTGTTAAGGTTGGGCCAAAAAAAAAAACTAGTTTAACCCCGCAACATATTATATGTGCCTGTCCTAAGCCAGGAATCTTTGACAAAGCTTTCGTTTGTACTTGTCTTTTTGATGCTTTCTGTTTCTTGTTTAAGAAGGGTTCTATCAGTGACTATTTCAGGACTGGATTTGAACTATATATATGCATTTTATTTTGACCATGGGCTGATTGCAGAACAATGAGCAGCGCCTACTGGCCTCGTTGAAGGCTGCTGGTGGTTTTCCATTGAGGTACCATGTCTTACCAACCATTTTATTTGAAATGCCTGTTCCAAATCAGGACAATCACGATCTATAATTTTTCCAGTATCTCTTCCATATTTTGTCTTTTCTTTTGGACATTGAGATTGATCCTCGCAGTTCTGTAATTTTTTTTTTATACCTTAAAAAAATAAGAGGCTCCCAGGAGACTTGCTGAAGACTTTTGTAGAGCTAAATGAGTTGAACATTTAAGCAAGCAACAGTTCTTCTCTATCGACTATAGTTTTCATTCTGTAGGCCCAAAGCATGAAAAAACGTTTGTAAGGGACCATAACCCCTATAAGGGGTCATCTGTAAACTTCAATCCTATGAAGACTTTTGTAGAGCAAACTAAGCTGAATGTTTAAGCAAGCAACAGCTTTTCTTTATCAGCTATAGTTTTCTTTCTCAAGGCAAAAAACATAAAAAAAACGTTATTTTAAGGGCCGGAACCCCAATATTAAAGTATGGAGACTTTTGAAGAGCTGAATGAGCTGAACATTTAAGCAAACAACAGCTTCTCTCTATCTGCTATAGTTATATTCCATTGGCCAAAAACATAAAAAAACGTCATTTTACGGGCCGTTACCCATGTAAGGGACCATCTGACAACTTCGACCCTACGGAGACTTTTGTAGAGCTAAATGAGCTAAATGAGCTGAACAATTAAGCAAGCAACAGCAATAGTTTTCATTCTATAAGACAAAAATATAAAACAATGCTATTTTTAACCTTTAAGGGGTCGTAACTCCTATCAGGGGTCAACTGACAACTTCGACTCTCAAGAGACTTTTGTAGAACTTTTGATGCTGAAGCAGCAGCGTGGCATCAGATTTCATACATCTCTTATACTTTTGATTTACAAGTCAAAAACAATAGTCTGACCCCCTGGTCTAATTTTAGTATTAGCGGCCATGTTGTTTGGACAGCGATCACTATTTGTGCAATCTTGGTAAAGGACATCCCATAGACGAAGTGTGCAAAGTTTCAAAGAAATCCCTTTAGTCGTTTCAGAGGACAAGATTTTAAAAGAAAAGTTAACGACGACGACGGACTACGACGACGGGCGCAAAATGATGTTAATAGCTCACCTTGACCTTCGGTTCAGGTAAGCTTAACATATAACTAATGGTGGATTTTTCTTTTGTTGAAAAAATTAAGTTTTGGGGCCAGTTGGTTTTGTTAGAGGGATGAATTCAGTAAATATGCATTCGTCACGATCTTTGAGCTCCTGGATGGTTGATAATTTTTCAAATAAATAAAAAACATCTTTTGTATATAATCAAACTCCAAAACATAAAAAAAAGTTTCATTGAAAGCAGATTTTTTTGCCAGTGCATTTATTGAGGTATGGGTATTTATGGAATTTACTGTGAAATTACAATGTTTACAAATCAAATAATGACAAGTGAAAAGCCAAAATATGCCGCATAGGTATATGGTTTATTAGTGCAAAAGAACCTACTGCATCTCATCTTCATCAAATTAAATATGAAAGATTTGAATTTTTTAAGATGAAATTTCTATGAATTTATCTTAATAGTTGGTAATGCATTAAATCAAATGTGACTTCCAATACTTGATTCACCCTAGATAATGACTAGACAACGAGGGTTATTGTTCTTTTGTCGTTCTTTAAAAAGAGTCTGTTTGTGGTTAGATTTATGAAGGTTTCCCCATTTTATTCATATGTATTTATGAACAAAAATGAGCTATATAAGGAAAATCAAATGATGTTGGAATGTTTTATGTTTAGATTTATGTATGTTCTGTAGTGAAAGTTGTACAAATACCTTTACGCCATACTGTTTCTTAAACTTATGTACACCAAAGAAACAAACTAGGATACAAAAATCATTTGTTAAAAATATTATTTAATTTATCACACACGTATTTATCATCATTTTTAGTGATTTTTTTTCAAAACATGTAAAGAATAATTCATACTGTGTTTTGAATTACTGTGGAAAATTTATTAATGACCACCTTTAACATGTTTACCAGTGGTTAAATATAATACGTGAATATGTGCTCTACATTGTTCTGTTTTATATTCTGTAATGTCTGTAAGATATCTATATGTATTACATGTAACTTAATTATTATCTTTTCTCTTATATCTGTTTATTCCTGTGGAATTATACATTAATCATTTTCCGATAAATATTTAACTTCTGTTTTTTTCATTGATCATTATTTCACTTAAATTTTTTTGTGAACAATAGTTTTGTTTTGTTTTATTTGTAGCCCTCTACCCAACATACATTGAAATGTCTAACACCGCTAAATGATTTCAATGTCTCATTGTACTTCCCTTTTTACTAGGATAATTCCAGCCATAGTCGATTTTATATCATTTTGTATTGAATCTACTGACTTTTCATGTGTATATATTGTGATTATGGATAGATGTGATTACATTTAAGCTTAACTGTGATAAAAAAAATAAATTCATTGGGCAATGAAAAGGACATCAATATATTTAGAATTTCAAAATTCATGTTCCTAGGTTTAAGGACAACATTTTTGGGGGTGTTTCTTTAAAAGGACTCCTTCGTTAACATCAATTTAGTTCAGAAAGTCTCAAAGAGATACATAGAAATGATCGTAAAATAAGAACCGTTCGAGCACACCAAATCATATATTATCATTTTATTATTCACAAAATTTTTATCTCTATAGTTAAAATTATTTTACTTTGAAGATATTTAAAAGAAATAAAACTAAGTTAATTGCGAGGTATCAGCTAATCATTTTTAGTGCAAACAAAGAATTTAACCCTAATTAAATGTCACTTGTTTATTTTTAGGTACTTTCACCATCTAGTTCTCAAGTTTACCACAATAGTATTATGTTGCTGTACCACATGCAATTAGATCAAGGAAGGATCATCAGGTTGAAATATATCACTTTCTTTTTCAAACACCATATATGCGGAAGAAATTCTTTTTTTTAACATTCTTAATGGTTCATTAACACACAGCATGGAGACATTTTTGTAACATGTGTAATGAATATTAAAGACATAGAACCTATCAATTTCGCAATTTTTTACATTGAATAAAAAGTTCATATATAAAAAAATATACTATCTAAAACTTACCTTTACCAACATAAAAACTCAATGTTTTGCAGTTTTCTATAAAATAATCTTATTATAATTATTCGTGTTGATTAAGTATTGTCCAGCATAAATATTTACTTTTGGTAAACTGGGTACTATTAAACTGAGAAACGAAATGTAACCAAACGAGGCGAAGAGAAATTGAAATCGTTAAATTAAGAAAAACGACTGGTGCCGGCTAAAATCGATTAAGTTTTCTTTTTTTACCAGTTTCGCTCAATTTCGTTTCCTTTCTTTACAGATTTCGGTGGCTTATTCTACTGTTTAAGTTTCCTTCTTTATCGATATCGTTTTTGTTCTCCTCCGTTTTGTTTGGTTACTATTCGTTTCTCAGTTTACCGGCACCTGCAAGTGTTTACATTCTATAATTAGTTTGTCCTCTTTTTTGACACTGCGTTGTTTTCTTCAGTTTTCTGTCGAAAAGAATACCTTATGGTATGTTTTTTGAAAATTTAACAGTTTCTTCAAAGCTTTTACAATGTATGCTTCAAATAGTGTGAATTTCATTTTTTTTTAAATTGTCAAAATGATAGGTTCTATGTCTTTAATGGACATAGCTCAGTTATAAATGTTTAAATACATTAAAAGAGGAAACTTGTTATATTTGAGAAAGAAGCATGATTGTTGACTCTCTATATTGTCCTTAAGATTTTTTAACATAACCATCTTGAATTTTTATTTTTACTAGCCCTAAGGATAATTCGAGAGTCGATTTGATATCAACTTGTATTAAATGTACTAACCTTTCATGTGCATATATTTGTGATTTTATGTGATTACATTTAAGTTAATTGCAGGGTAGCCGCTGATCACTTTGATTGCAAACAGAATTATGATCCTTTTTTAATGTCATTTATTTATAGGAACTGTAACAATATAGTTCTCAAGTTTACCAAAACAGTATTATGTTGCTGTAACACATGCAATTAGATCAACGAAGGATCATCAGGTTGAATTACGGAAAAAATATCACTTTCTTTTTCGCGTAACATATATGCGGAAGAGATCCTTTTTTTTAACATTCTTAAAGGTTCATTAACACCCAGAATGGAGACATTTTTGTAATGAATTATATGCTAATATAAAAAGAAAACTGAATTATTTTAGAAAGCCATCTTTAAACAGTCACTTAAATTCACCGAATATATCTTTATTGTTAACAATATAAAATATACTGTTTGTAAATTTCTTGCAAGGCGTTTCTTGCATTAAAAACCAAACGAAGTTGTGTTTTGTTAGTAATAATCATTATATGTACATGTAAATTGCATGTTGATCCAGACGTGATGACTTCAACTTTCCAATCGTCAACTTTCCCTCTTGTGTAGCAACATCGATTCGTTACTCCAGAGCATACGGGACTTACATCGATTTCCCAAAAATTGCTCACACAGGGTTATGTTGCTCATCGGTTGCTGTCTTCACTTAAGAAATTTTACGGAAGACATCATGCACTTGTAGACAAATATGGGATTTTGATCTCTCAGATGAGTGCAGATGTTGGTTTTTCATAGGGTTTTGTTTTGTCTTCTTTTACCGGATTAGACACGCTGAATGAACTATTGGCAACGCGACGGTGTGCTATAGCAAGAAGGAACTGCTTACTTTTCCAGGGCACCTTAGTTCCCTCTTGTTTTGACTGGAGTTTGCGTTGTTGATTGATATTCAGTATTTTGTGTTTCCGTGTTTTACATGTCTGTTTTTTGTCCCGTTCTTGTTGGTGTTTACTGGATTTGTCTGCCCTTTTGGACGTTTGACATTCGGAAACCCCATTTGTACCTCTGCTTCTTTCAAAGCATTTTCTTTAAGTATTTTCTATATAAAAAAAAGGAGAACAACACTTATACACTGATTCATTAAGTTAAACATTTTTTATTATTCATTGATCCCATGGAGGATACATGAGATACTAGGTTGGTGAACGAACCCCTTAATCATGCATAGAAATAAATTTTGTTTTATTAAATCAAACAAAATCAAATATCTTTATTGGAGATAGCACATAAATACATGTTTCAATACATAAAAAGAGGAAACTTGTAATTTTGAAGAAGAAGCAGATTTTTTGACTCTCTTTATTGTCCTGAAGATGTATTAACATGACCAGTTACAGTCGTAGCTACAATGATTAAATTATTGATTAGGCTGTGCTTTATTGGTTCATTTGAAGATATTGTGCTTACAAATCTGTTTCAACAGACCTAATTAGCTTGTAATCAGCAGAGCAAACTCACTTCGAATTGACAAGGATCGGATGTTGTCTCAAAGACACGCACATCTTATCTTCAGACTAATGTAGGTTGAATATGGTAATGGGATATATGAAGTAAATTGTTCGACAAACACTGTACTCATTTAAAAGACTGACTACTCGTCTTTATCAAGAAGCAAATATTGTTCTTTCTTCAAATCCAGATCAAGCAAAATATATTATCGCGCTTCACAGTCTCTCAAATCATACGTAAATTCTGTATGCCGATGACAATGAGAACTTTTATCACTTAAGTCGAAACAAGTTTATTAAGCTTGTGATTTTGACGGACATCGAAAGATAAACTTGTTGGAGACCTTAACATTACATTTGGTCATCTGCAAGAATAGACCTGAATTATCAATCAGAATATTTTTACAGGTATACACCAACGTGAACTGAATCAAAATGCTGATACCCCTCGAGTAACCAAGATCACAAATTAATACGACTTTGAATGATTAACGTATAACATTTTATCGGAATAATCAAAATGAACCAAAAATGTTTTTTTGAATAGTCGATTTCAGTTTCGGTTTTGAATGCGGTATCTGTTTCGATTTCGGAATTCGCAATGTGTTTCAATGAAATCTTGTGAATCCTTACAATATACGGAAAGTAATTAAGTTAATACATGTATGACTATAAAGTTATATGATTGCTTTTGATAATGCCTTTACTAGATTTTCAAAAAATCATTTTTGAACATTTTGGGGACTTTCCATGTTTAAAGCAAACCTTATCAACCTATTTTTTTTTTACAATTGCCTTACATGGTGGCCTTTTTTCGATTTCCTGAGTTCACTCATGTTACGACTTGAGTTCGCTTTGTTGATTTCCGTTCGGTCGATTTTGTGATTTGCGTTTCTTCGTGCTGTTACCGGTTTCGTCGTTGCCCTATCGGACTTTTGACACTCGAATGCCCCATTGGTGCCTCTTTGCCTCTTCTTTCTAGAGTAAACAATCAATTTCTGATGCTAATGGACCTAAACTGTAACATTTTTACATGTAAGCTTAGTGTTTTATTTGTTATGCTCGAATGTATAAATATTAATTTATTTAAAAAAATGCACAAAATGATAGTCTCAATAACACAATAATAAATCATAATTATGTAGATATAAATGCTCGATGTATACATTGTTGTCAGCACAACGTCAAGTTAGTTCAAGATTCAAAATTTAACATTCAACAATGCTCCAGCATCAACCCTATCGTGTTGAAGAACACATCAAAGGTAATAAACTATCCGCAGAAATTGTCATAACTATGAGCTTTTCCCAACCTCACGCCTAGCTAGGTTACGAATTTTGCCATTCAAATGCCCCATAGGAAACTCTCTGCTTCTCATTCACAAAACGAACTTACCGAATTGAGATTATCAATCTTAAAAGTCTTAGAAGAAAATACAAAACAATGCAGCGATATATTACATTAATTAAAGTTTGAACTCGTCCTGGCTGTGTTCTGAAAGTCAAGTCCTCAAAACCAAAACAAAAGAGACAGAAATCTGAAGCTAACTGCAATACACTAAAAATGGTAATCTCATCTAAATGAAAGGACACTTAAATTCTTATTTATTTCCCAAAATATCTTTGTTTTGGTTTTACAGCAATGGTTAATACCCTAATTTCCAAATCATTTTTGAATATTATTTGAATATATTTAAAGATTTCCCTCTTTTCGTGTGATATTCAGCTCATTTTCCGAACGATGAATTTATTAAAAAAGAATTTAATTATAAAATGTGTAAAGTATGACGTGTATAATAAAACAAATATGATCTTTAAATTTTGTTCAAATCATGCTTTTATCAACTCAGAAAAATATCGACTTCAATCATTATAATTGTTCTCCATAAAGACAGGTTAAGATCACAATATAATGCTGTAATTGTATAGTATAGGTAGTATATAGTAAAAAAAGATTATTATCATAAAAGGTCTACTACATGCTTGTTGCCACTCATAGAGTCTCGAGAATGAAGGCACCACGAAACTGATCTTTTGTTTGCTTTACATGTACGCGTATATGCAAACTATTGTTAATCATAAACACCTCAGCTCTAAATACAACTTAATATATTTGAAACAATCATTTCATCCTGACATTTGCTTTTAATGTCGTGAGGGGGTTCCAAACACTTTGACTAAAATAAATTTTGTTTAATTTTCCCAAAAATCTTAAAGACTATCAACTTTTCTCAATGAATTTAATCGCAAAATCTTAAGAAACTCAAACTATAGGTTTCCTGGGTAAATTTTCTTTGAATATAATAGAGATTCATCATTTCCTTCTTTGATCATTGAGAATCTTCATTTCGTTGACTCAATATGCCTGACTAGAACATTCAAGTGATAGCGAGCATCGCAGATGCGAGCCCTACGGCATTATGCATGTTTTGAGATGTGCCAGAAATAAACTGACGATAAAACCGGAACAGGTTTACTTTTACGGAGTGAAAAAAATAATAGGCACTGAGCAAGTAAATCAATCAACCCTCTGGGCTTATAAAAAATAGATCATAATCTGTTATGCAAAAATATAAAAACTTAAATCCAAAAACAGTGATAAAACCCTCATTCATCCACTTGTTTATTTTTACACACAGATTTTTATTTAAACACCATTCGGTCTTTTCCGCTGAAAAACGATTTTCCGGAAATTACCGAGCTAGCTTTTGGCAACATCGTCCCATTGACTGGTCGTACCAAATGCATGATACTGACCAAGCTTTGTTAAATTCTTAGTAAGATAAAATAAGATAAAGAAATACATAAATTTACTGAATAAAACCTACTCATAATAATAAATAAAAGGTTCTTACCTGAAAATGAAAGAAGAGTCCCCTGGAGAGTCCTATCCTGTGGGGTTTTACTCACTTTCATCAGTCCCGCATGGTATATTTACTTTACCGTTTTTTCTGCCAGGTTTCTTGATGTACCTTCTTTTACCAATGCTTCAAATAAAACACTGATACTCAGAAAATCTCACAAAACCTGACAGAATCTGAGTATTGTTTTGGTCTGCTGAAGACGCGCGAAATACTCTGACAAGGAAATGACGTCACGTAATCCATAAAATGGATAATTTCGTCACCGCTTAATGTCGTCCCAAAATGTTACAGGATTAATTCCTTTTTTAAAAGTTCCCTCTTTACGTTAAACTTAGCCGGTCGAGCACGTGGATTTATTTTTAAAAGGTATATAGATTTTCGATGCTCGCTAAAAAGGCAGGGCCTTAATCATATTATTTAAGAGTTATTTCCCTTTTGTTCTGTACCCCTAAACAAGATTGTAAAATAGCCAGCCGTTGCACTTAATATATATTGAAAGCGAATTCTTTTTTCTATGTAATAACTTTTCTTTAAATTATTTAACCTAACATTACAGTGCAGTACAATGCATCGGATTTAAAAATAAACATATATACCTACCTACCAATTCAAGGGAAATGGTGCATTAAACTGTTTGAAAACTATTGAAATTGATCCAAGGAATGAATTTAAGAAATACTTCCTTGTCCGAAAGCTTCCTTGTTCCGAATTCTTAGCTGTTTGCCAGATGTGGTACCGACAGCAACTTTAATCACCATAGAGCGCACAGAGAAGAATTTCGAATGATACACGAACATTGAAGTTATCTGTTCCATATAATTCACAATATGAAGTTGACTTTAGTCTTGTGCGTTGGGTTATCTCTTTTTGCATGTTTTCAAACAACGCAAGCATGGTCGGGGTAAGTTTCTTACTTTATATGCAAGAAACATTTTACGTTAAAACATGTTTTGCGAAGTGGTTGCTATTTTCTGTTATCAACTAGTTTATTTTATGTTATTGGGCGTCACTTACAATAATGTAATAAAAAGACCTTTACAAAGTCTGTAACGATATCATATACATAGCATCGGTTTTCATATTTTTCATTACCTTATGGATTTGAGATACATTTTCGGAGGATATAAAAATTTAGTTTATTTCCATTTTTTTGTTTACTTGAAATGTAATTATAGCAACTTTCTTCAAGAAACCATGCTTACTTTATATATACTTATCTATTTTTACTTGCAATAACCACAGTTTTAACAAAATCTGTTGACGCTTTTGACCGCAGTATGGGTTATTTTTTACAATAAAAACATGCTAGTAAATATTTATTTGGACAACAAATGTTATATTATTACTTCTAATAATTTAAATGATATCTGAATGGTATTTCATAGCCAATTAAGTTTTGGTCAAATTGTCATGAAGCGTTAAAATGAACAATATATAGGATCATAGTCGTTGATCTGTTGAAATTGGTCCAGATAATATGCGATTCTATCGCTTATTTATTAAACTATAATAGATTTAAACTGAACAGTCAGTGTTTAAACCCATTTAAAAAATATTTCAACATTCCATATAATTTTAAATGCATGATTTAATCAATGATTAAAACATCGTTATATACATTTTAACTTGTTGAAAATAGCTTGTAGGGTTTACATACATACTTACCGTTTTCTTTCTTTTTTCCAAATTTCTTCCGGAGCACCTGAGTTCACTCTGGTTTTGACTGAAGATCGCGTTGTTGATTGATATTCAGTTATTTTTGTGTTTCCATGTTTTGCATGTTGTCTGTTTTGTCCTGCTCCTGTTGGTGTTTGCTAGTTTTGTCTCTGCTCTTTCGGACTTAGTCATTCGGAAGCCCCATTGGTACCCCTGCTTCTTTCGTGTTTCAAGTTTATAACTTTGTTTGTAACTGCTTTCATCATCATAGTTTGGGCACTGGTTATTGCTGTGGAAGGAAACTGTATGACATATATATGTATTGCTTTGATATGACATTCAGATTCAAAAATGACGTCATGCGTTGATATCTATGGCCGAAATTTGATGCAAGTGCTTAGAATCTCGACCATCCAAGCTTATGAAAACAGTATATTAGGGATGTTCAGTTTTAGATCTAGTCAACATCAAGAAATGGTTTCTTAATAGCAAAACAAAACTCTATAACAAACCTACATCAGCACTCATCTGAGAGATAGAAATCCTATATTTGTGTACGAGTGCATGATGTCTTCCTTAAAATTTCTTGGGTGAAGACAGGAATTGAGTAGCAACATTACCTTGTGTAAACAATTTTTGTGTCAATTGTGACACTCTGACAATGCAATAGATGTAAATCCCGCAACTTTCGAGTAACGAATCCTTTGTGATACGTAAACTCCGTAAGCTGAGCGGTAGGAATTTTGCTTCACAAGGAGGGAAAGTTGACAATTCAAAAGTTGAAGTAATCACGCTTTTCATAGAGCTTTGTTGAGAGTTGTCCATGTGAGTCTAATTCGAGATGAAGATGCAAAGGATGGGTTGCGATAAGGCCCTATTTTGGCCCATCAAATGGTGAAAAATAAAAGTATTTCCAAACCTATTACATTATACCTTATTTTGTAGCCAAATGGTTGTACTGTTAAGAAAGAATACTTTTTAATACTTTTGCATGCACACAAGTTGGACAATTGTGTGTAAAATTGACCCATTATGAATGAAAATTTCATCTTGATGAAAGGATTATTTCACGGTAGACCTTCAATACATTCAAATTTTGTGCTACATGTAATATACATTGTACTAAAATACAGTGTTTTCAAATTCCTATATATACATTACTTTGAACAACAATATTGAATTAAAAATAATGACTTATCTTAAGATTAACGAATAAAACCCAAATATTTTGAATAATTTGAAACTACTGACTACGAGGTTAAAAATTGCTGTCTTTTTAATTTTTCAGTGTGTCTTGCCAGCTCGAAACTTTCTCCAAAAATGTGTTTTAGTGATACAAGCTTTGAACAAAATATAGAGCTAGTTCCGCGTGCAAGGCTATACATATACTTCTGGGAAGGATATATATCACTCAATTTGACAATTTTTCCATAGGCACAATGTTAAAATCATTTGTGCTAGTTCATATTAAGCACCATTTACAAAAAATAAAATAAAAAAAATAAAATGAGCTCTTATACGACAGACGATTGTTTTCAACAAAGATAAACATCTACCTTTACAACAAGACATGTTTTTATCTTATTTTATTTTTGACTTTCATGGTGGGTTGAAAAGGGGTCTTATCGCAACCCATCCTTTGAAGCAGACTGCATAAAAGCCATTGTGTCCTTTATCTCAAGTTCCTAAGGATATATGAGATTTAGAAAGTTACCAAATCGAGAAGTGTTCAGCGAGGGACATTATCTACATAATGGAAAGTGAGGTTAAAAGAGAGAGCCAGTCTGTTTTTGGCAAGAGCAGATTATAAGAAGTCTGCTTTATATAAATGTAAAACAAATCAGCAAGCAAAGGTGCACAATTTGTGCCCATTGAAATCCCTATTGTTAATTTGCTGATATGGAATTTGTTCCAAGAAACAAATTTTATATTTCAAATCACACACACAAAAAAAAAACGAATGATACTATGTTATTTCATTTATATGTCATAAATGAAATGTTTTTTTTTCAGTTGTATTACTTGAATACATTTATCGGTAATTATCGCCTTTTCCCTTTGTGCTCATCTGCCTGATATTTTTAAATATCATGGACAGTGCGTAATACAAGAAAATATCCGCGAGATCACTTGATAACTTGCAATGTGACGTAATTTGTGATGTCATGTGACGTTATTGTACTGAGAATTTTAAAATTGTTAAATGTGTTTGTTTTTTTTTTAATTACCGATAAATAGATTATTACAGAGTTTCCTTTTTTATACTATCTACATCTAGTCTCGTGTCAGACTCACCTAGATATAGATAGTATCTAAAGGGAAAGTACAAGATATTGTATATTTATCATGAAATAAAATCTAGTAGGTTGTAATTAGATTCTCTTTTCTTATATTCTATTTCATGTTATACCGTATAAGTAATAAGGAAGACATCGTTTGGTCCGAGTGTTGAACTATGGCTATAAAATTTTCTAAGTGACTTGTTTTGATGTATCGTTTGATTCATTTACCGTCGTCTAAAATCCCCGAAGATTTTAATGGAATGGTCATTAATGATGATGATAATCGTCTCATTCTATAAGATAGAAAAAAGAAAGAGTACACGATTATTACCCTATTTAATTTGATTCTAAAGTATCTTTGTACTTACATTTTTTCGACCTAAAATATTTAAAAAATTAAATCACTCCAGTTGATTTCATACAAATCAGCTAAAACATACCAATTAATCAAGCATCTTCAAATGGGGCTGTCTTTTTGTAAACATCTTCACCTTGTATATCTAAATCCTAAAGCGAAAGTGTCACTCTCCCGGTCAGGCACTTAAAATGAAAATAGCAACTAAACTTCATCAATCGATAAAGTAATTGAATTGCATGCACATTTTTCATACATGAATTAAGGAGCACATGGATTCACTCTCGTTACGACTTGAGGACGCGGTTTTTGATTGCTTTTCAGTTGTTTTATTTATTTTATTTTTGTTTTTGTTTTTTTATGTGTTTCTTTGTACTGTTCTCGTTTGTACTTGCTAATTTCCCCTTTTGGACGTTAGACATTAGAATGACTAATTTTTACCTCTTTGCATATTTCATATTATATTATGTCAAAATGTTTAAGAAAACTTCCGTAGGCTCGAATGTTTCAGCTATGTACATGTCAGCTAAGGGCATGGCTAGGTCCATGAAATTTAAGTTAGTCGTTTGATGAAGTAGTCCTTAGAGCCCGTTGTACATAGTGCATTGTGCAAACATTTCACCTATGTTTGCAGTCCGTCAAGGTATATACGGGAGAAGATAATACGCTTAAATGTTTTATTTATTTATACGTAGACGGATAGAGCTAGATCTTATTCAGAATATTCATAATAACTTTTTACAATCTAAACACAATTATAAAGTTTTATAAAACCATTTAGTCATGCAGTTTAATTGGATTTAAAGCACATCTAGAACAATTCGTTTCCAATTGTTAATATTTACATTTTACCTACCATTAATTCAAAAGAAATCGGGTGTAAAATCGTTTAATATATGTAATCTACTTCAACGTGTTTTATGAAGCTTTATAATAAGAATACTTCCTGGTCTAGTTACTTTCTCAAATATTCATACTTATACCGATGATCTGAGAGCTATTAAATATTGAGAGTTCCATGAAAAAAATAATTCACAATTTTTTGTCAATTAAAAGCTATGGAAGAAATGGAACTAACTCAGGTCTTATGTACTAGTTTATTTATGATGGCTTGTGTTCACATTTTATGTACTTAAATTAGATAAATTGTATTACACCGTCTCACAAAAATCCTTGAAAAGTTTTTATTGAACATAATGGATTTTCAACATTTCCTATTTTGATCACTGAGAGGTTTGAATAAAAAACAAACATGCCTTAGTTAAACGTTTAACTGATAATCAATATATTCATAACCTGAAGAGCTCTTTACATAGGATTTAGGTATTTATATTGCAAGTCAGGAACATGAAATATGCATTTTGATGTGTGCATGAAGCAAATGTGTACCAAAGGTGTAATCAGTTTATATCTTGCACGCATAGTAATGCGCTTGTTATAATCTGCGTAATGTATAACATCTAGATTGTCGATAACAATTAAGCGTTGTGCAACTGTTATTAATCCAACATTAAACTTGTTTTCAATCAATGGTTTTGCCTCATAATCCTGGTCATTTGATTGTTTACTTTATTGTATAATCATTGTTTTAAAAATAAAAAAATGGTGCCGATGCATTCTATCTTTTACCTGATCGATCGATAACCTATCGGTGCCAAATGGGTGATCGATAACATACTGAAGACCTCGGATGGATGCAGAGCTAGGTATCTAAGTCTCGTTATTTCAATTACAATATTTTGTTATTCATATGCATATGATTATTCGCAAGTTTGATATAAAAAAAGCACGAAATAGTGTTCTTATCATTTTTAACGCATTTTTTTTTCGATTTTGATAACAGTTAAAAGAGGTCAGTGAAACAATTTTATTTGAAAGATAACATGCAGACACTATGATTGTAATATCTATAGGCAAGCAGAAAAATGCAAAGGGTGCTTATATTAGTCTCTCTCCTTAAAAGTCTATGAACATATTGAAAATACCCTGTAAAGTCAAATATTTAAAATATCTTGGGTATTTTTAAAATAATAGATACAATACATAGTTAACAGAAAAATAAGCTGGTTACACCCGCGTACCGTACATTTTTTGTTGATTCAGATTTAAATATTATTTCTCATCGTTGGTAAAAACATTTTTTTTTGTTTTTTGGTCACTATTTTTTTAAGTATGATTACATTTTATAGACATAGTTTTGGAAACAAAATAGTAAAAAAAAGTTTTCAGTGCCATTTGATGGATATATAAATATATTCTGATAAGTATATATTGTTACATGTCTACCTTTATATCTTACCCTTTATCAGCACAAGGCTATTTTATCAGCCCGAGAGCCAAACGGCTGAAGGAATGATAAATAAACGAGGGCAGATACAGGAGGAAATATAAAATAAGACATGTAATGATGTATATATCATAAACTTCAACGTTGGACTATGGAAACAAACATTAAAAGGTCGTTTTTTGAAAACAGGGATTAAAGTTTAAAAAAAATGTCATAATCCATCTCTGAAAAGGCTCATTTTGTTGCATCATCCGTTATTTACTCTAACATAACCTAAAACATTGTTCCTTTTATATTGACGCCATGAAAGCAGCGTCATTCCGGAATTTCACGAATGACATCAGCCTTCCGAAAAGTTGCGAAATTTTTTTTTTTACCTGAAATGGGCATGATTAAGCTTTGTGCCTTAGAAGGTAAAACAAAGCTTTAGCAGCCACGGAACAAGAAACGTCAATTGAATATTAGGTTTATTGCCGAGTGAACAAATCCTTTATTTACTCTTGGTATATGAAAATGATAGAAAAGCAGCTTTGTCATCAAATTCCATGTTTGTTTTTAAACACAATCAGAAACAAGGCCTCGATAATGGAGTGGTAGATTAAAGACAGAAGAATAGCAACGAGAAGAATCTACGGTCAGATCTCACTCAGAAGAGATGTTGATAAGTTGATATTTTACTTGTTAACCGTTTTTACTGACAATGTTGTGTGTGTACGTTTTCGCAAAATTTATAAATGTTCTGAAAATCTTTATTTAATATTCTAAGTAATTCAACGTATGAATTGATTGTCGTAAAAGTTGCTGTTCATCCTAATTTAAATGATCTATTTGTATATACTAGTTCTTAGTAATCGTGGAGTAAGATTGAAGTCTAGTAAGACAAGGAATATTAGTTCAAACCCCACTCAATACTGACAGATATTTTTTCAAGACGTTTTTAATCCATATGCAGATGCTAAGTGTCATTGTAGTTAAGGTCACTAATATGAAAGAAGCAGAGGTACCAATGGGGTATCCGAATATCAAAAGTCCGAAAGGGCAGAGACAAAACCAGCAAACACCAACAAGAACGGGACAAAAACAGACAACATGTAAAACATGGAAACACAAAACAACTGAATATCAATCAACAACGCGAACTCTAGTCGAAACCAGAGTGAACTCAGGTGCTCCGGAAGAGTAAGCAGTTCCTGCTTGCTATAGCACACCCGTCGCGTTGCCAATAATCCATTCAGCGTGTCAAATCCGGTAAAGGAAGACAAAACAACACCCTATGACAAACCAACATCTGCACTCATCTGAGAGATCGAAATCCCATATTTGTCTATAAGTGCATGATGTCTTCCGTAAAATTTCTTGAGTGAAGACAGCAACCGAGGAGCAACATAACCCTGTGTGAGCAATTTTTGCGTCAGACGTGTCGCTCTGCTAAGGAAATCGATGTAAGTCCCGCACGCTCTGGAGTAACGAATCAATTGAGATACGTAAACTCCATAAGCTGGAGCGGACGGAATGTTGCTACACAAGAAGGGGAAGTTGACGATTGGAAAGTTGAAGTCATCACGTTTGTCATAGAGCCTTGTTGAAAGTCTTCCTTGAGAGTCAATTTCGAGATGTAGATCTAAATATGAAGCAGACTTCCTAGAATCCGTTGTGTCCTTTATCTCAAGCTCCTGTGGATATATGAGATGGAGAAAGTCACCAAATCGAGAATTGTTTAGTGAAAGGACATCATCAATATAACGGAACGTGAGGTTGAAAGAGAGAGCTAGTCTACGGTCTTTTTTGTCTAGAAGAGATTGCAAGAAGTCTGCTTCATATGAATGAAGAAACAAATCAGCAAGCAAAGGTGCACAATTAGTGCCCATTGGAATCCCAATTGTTTGCTGAAAAACACGTCCACCAAACTGAACAAATATGTTGTCAATAAGAAAGTTGAGCATGTCGATTATTTGGTCTTCTGTAAATTTGTTCTTTTTCTTAGACTCATTGATGACAAAGTAAGTCTTTGTATAATCGACTACAAGAAATTTGTACCTGCGTTTTCCATTCTTTTTGAAAAAGCTGCTTTTTGAAATGACAATTTCGTGAATATTTTTCTAAACATTAAACATGTTAAAGATAACGGTAACATCTGAATTTCAATAGGTCCGCCTTTTAAATTGATGTTTGTATAATTTTATTCATTCTAGATCAGCTTTCTTTTATCCCCGTGGTTCTGAAAGAAACCGTCCTCTTTGACCAGTATTTTGTATAGAGTTCTGATCATTAATTATTACAAAGAAAGTAAAGGGATTTATTTCAAAATTTGAAAAGATTCAAAAGGACCTAAGATTTGCGCTTCTGTCTTACAATGGCATGAGCATCATGAACAGATAATAACACGTGATTTATGATATTTCTTACTTGAGGATATTAATTTTTAGAATATGATCATAATGATATGTTTGTTAAGTACAATGATTCTCAGAATGTGTCTTCCTTGTTTTATTTGCGTTATAAAATCTCAACAAAACCTTTTCACATGTTTTTTAAATACCGAAATATTTGCAAAAAAATGTACCACATTTGCATCTCAAGGAAATATTCAGATAATAAGACTGGAAGAATGAGAACACATATCAATGCATCTTCTTAGAACTTATAAAAGAACCTTCACCAGCTTTTTATATAAGATGATGAAGATAGCTTTAACGTAAGCAATTTTCATGTAGTGCTAAATTAAGGTCAGAGAACACCAACACGTTTTAAAATGTTTCCTTATGCAGCATGATAAATACGATTTATTTGTTTTACATAGGACACCTACACTTTAAACGAAAATAAACATCAGACAAATACATTGTTGTAATAAACATTTAAAATGTTCTAAAATACTGGTTTTCATATTTGATCTAAATTATTGAACTAGAAACATGATACTAGTAACAAGAACCAAACATCAATCAATTTACATATAATTAGGAAAACCCCCCGAAATCGCGTGAAAATCGATCGCTGTGTTGCTTTAAAAAAATGACCATACAATAAACAAATGCATTTGCATGACCTTATATGGTTATGCTAACCGCAAATTAAAGGTTCTATGGTATTATGTAATTCTAAATAAGTTTTTTTTATCTTTTACTGTTTGTTACTCCACCTGTGAATTATACAAATGCCCTGTGGCCTAATGGTTTCCCGATTTTGCAATTAATTTCGTCGTTGATTCTGATTTTACACGTGCGGGAAAATCATTTTGGTTTTCATTTTTTTAATCAAATTACAATTTTTGACAGTAAAGAATTTTTTGCAAACATTTTTATAGTTAACGTACTAATATAATCTATTATATATTTACCGGATTTAACACGCTAAATTGACTGTTGGCAACGCGACGGGTGTGCTATAGCAAGCAGGAATTGTTTAATCTTCCGGAGCACATGAGTTCACTCTTGTTTCGACTGGAGTTTGCGTTGTTGATTGATATTCAGTTATTTTGTGTTTCCATGTTTAACGTGTTGTCTGTTTTTGTCCCGTTTTCGTTGGTTTTTGCTGATTTTGTCTCTGCCCTTTCGGACTTTTGACATTCGGATACCCTATTGGTACCTCTGCTTCTTTTATATAAAATCTTTTAAACAATGAGCACAATTAATGGAAAAGTTTTGTGAGTTTTCTAGTAATTGTCTAAAAACAGGGGAAATAATCTCAAACATTAAAAAAATGAGGAGTAATTCCGGAATGATGACGGCTCAATTAATTAGGTAAAGGGAGCGACCATTTGATTTTTAGGGGGGGCTATGGTGAAATTCGAAATAAAAAGGCAGGATGGCAAAAATCCAGAAATAAAAAGGCAGGACAGTGCTTTGAGAAAAAATAAGTTAGGATGGTATTTTTGGCTAAAAAACTTATAGTTGTTTTAAAAATAAAAAAACTTACGCACAAAAAAGAACAGGCTCTACTTTTTCCGAAAATAGAAAGGCAGGACGAAGAAAATATCCATACCCCCCATAAAATCAAATGGTTGCTCCCTAATAATCAAACTGCAGTTGCATATGTGCAAATGAAATTTTCAAAGGGCACAACCATACCCTGTTTTTGATATATGAAACTTAATCGTAGCATTTGTTGTTAAGGCTGCAATCCGGCTTACAAAAATGGCTTCGTATTTTAGTAGTATAGATAAAAAACACAATTGATTTTTCACAATCATATTAATAACGACAGGATAGTGAAATACATGTAGTTAAACAGTAAACTTATTTAAAACACTCAAACACAGTTTACGTCTTTCAAAACAATTGCAGCTCAAAACAAAGGCACTAGCATGTAGCTATAAGGGAGCAACCATTTGATTTTTATCGGGGGGGGGGTATGGTTGAAATAAAAATACAGGAAAATCCCCAGAAATTTAACAGCAGGACAGTTCCTTGGAAGAAAAAAAGGCAGAATGGTATCTTTTTTGAAAAAATAATATAATTTGCGCACAGATTCGCGCAAAAAAGCCAGGTTCGGCTCCTAAAACAAAAAGGCAGGAAAAAGAAAATCTCCAAGGCCCCTATAAAATCAAATTGTTGTTACCTAGGAGGCATGGATTTTATTACAATTCATTTGACTACTAAGTATTTATAGCTGTTTTATAAAGATGTCCCGTTTTGAAAGGACAAGGAATGATAGGGTTATTATGAAGTCCCCGGGCATCAGGTTTTTCAAACTTAGGTTCAAATTATATGACAAGATTCATTCACTGTCAAAAGTGGTAAAAACCCATTATTTCTATTAATAAACTCGAAAATCGGCAAATGTGGCGTATCAGTACCTAATTTCACACCCGTCATTGTCATTGCATAAATGTGAAATTATTGATGACTTGTTAACAATTCCGAGTAAGTAAGGTGGAATCATTGCTTCATTTAATATGCCTTCCTTTGACTTTAAGATGAAGTTCAAAAACTGTTCCGTTAAATCAATAACAGTAATCTATAAATTAGAAAAATAGTTGACCTGTTGTCATATACTCGATATTTCGTTTTAGAACTGTGTATAAATCGGTTGAAAATTGTGTTATATGAACACGGCCATTAAACACAAAATAAAGTTTAAAATCAATTCTTTATCGAAAAAAGAACACACAAGACGATAACCTGCATTAGTACGATAATTAAAAAAATAAGATGACTTCTTGTTGTAACATTTCACAAAAACATATATCTTTTCTTTTTACATGCTGAAAGAAAAAATGTAGATAAACATGCTATTTATCCTTTTATTAATACACGAAGAAAAACTAAACAATGGTTAATCTAAAAGCAATTTCAACAAATGCATTTGATTTTTCTATTTATCCAGGAAGGGCATTAAGCAGATTTACAATTTCTCAAATAACTGAAAGTTTTACTGTGTTTCAAATAAAGGTAATAACAAAATACCGAACTTGAATGATCAATCTCATAGTCCAGAGAAAAAGACAAAAACGAATCAGTCATACCGGAGAATTGGTGGATCGCAATAACCTCCCACTTCCATTGCGATCTTAGGATCCGGTAATGACCATAGAACACAACAGTTGTGAGACACAATAGGGATATTGAGGTAATCATCTCAGTACAGCAGACCAGTCAAACACTAATTAAAACAATTAACCACCATATTTTTTAACTCAATTTTGAACTTTTCTACTAGTGGCTGATAACGAAGAAAGAATTTTTTTAGGGATCGTATGAGACGTATTTTCTTATAGCCCTGCTCCAAAAGTCGGTCACGAAGAAATCGGTGTCTGATAAAAAAAATCTGTGAAATGTGTGCAAGCTATGGCATATCGAATAAGTTGTGAAATATTAACACCGTATGCAGGGGAAGTAGGTATATTGCTCTGTAGATTAGGAAAATTAATAATTTGAAAATTAAAATCGTCTCTTTTATCGTAACTTTTTTCAAAATTAGTTTCTTTAACTGGTCTATTAATTAAACGTTGAATGTGTTGCCTTCTGATTAATTAATTTAGTCCACTGTATCTCTTTAAATCTCGTACAAAAAAGTACAAAAAACAGAAAAAGAATAGTAGAATACTCTGAATACCGACGCAACTGTTTGTCTTCGGTTGAACATGATTAAAACAGAATCATCAGCAGAAGGCTTGTCTGCAAAAAAAAAGATCTAGTCATGGGACGTTGTAATAAGATTCTCAGTTCTCTTATTTTATTGGTAATGTCATGCCTCATAAATAGTTACGAGGAAGAAGAAAGACACCTTTTGGTTCAAGTGTTGAATTAAGCTATAAAATTATCCAAGTGACTTTTTTAAATGTTTTTAGTCTGGTAAACGTCCAAGGAATCCCCCAAAATTTCTTTGGATATGTTTTTATCAATAGAAATATCATGTTATTTTTGATAAAAGAAAGGTTCTTCATGGTGTTTAACCCATTTAATCAGGTGTTTGTAGTTTCAGATTCTGTTACACAAGGTGTAATTTGTTAATTTTTATCAATTTGGGTGGTTTTTAATGTAAAAGAAACATAAAACTTAAATTAGGTGCTTTGTGGTTTTTAACCGTTATTTTATTTTTATTTACCATAAACTGACCGCCTTTTCGCGGATTCTTCTTGTTAAATATTTACCACCTATCACAAAATAGGTCAAATTATATATTGTATTATATACGCTAAAAATTTGATGTCCAAAAGCAAAACGATAGTATAGGCAACACATTGAAACAGAAATTAACACCTCAACAACGGGCCATTCGAAAGTGTACCTAAGGTCTCCAAAACGGCAAACACGCATTCCCCCTTTTTGCGTCACACTTCTTGTAACTAATGGTGATTAAACTACGATACTAATTACAAATGTTTTATTCATTTATGATTATTTACAGATGGGTGCACTTATAACCTGTACGATAAGTTAACTTGAAAAGCAGACATAAGGTTAACATCAAGTCCACTTGTGACTGGTCATACGACTACTCTGAGCAGACGCGTGACTGTTTCCAAGTTAACTTGAAAAGCAGTCATAATTTCATATCTGCTTTTTAAAGCAGTTGCGTTCTGACAGGTCTTGTAAAGATAACTTCGTGACAGGTCTGCTTTCTAGAATGATGTTTTTCACAGGACAAAGTTCGTGTTCAACCACCGAAACTGTCATCGAAATTTATTTTTAAATGTTATTAATAGTATTTATATACAAATTAAACGGTTGTATTATCCAAATAAGTCCGGTTAGAGCAGACCTGTTACAATGACTGGTGTGATAAGAGCAGTCACGACCTTATGACTGGTTATGACCAGTCATAAAAAGCTGTCGCAAGTCTGTTGGACCAGTCATGAGTGAATGCAAGTTAACTTGAATGTCTGCTAAAGCAGACATGAGCAGACATGAAAAACAGTCCTAAAGTTAACTTTATGTTAACTTGTGTACAGGTTATGTTTGCAACCATCCGAACATTATCTCTCCGTAAGCATAACAACATTATCTCTCCGTAAGCATATTATGTCTCAAATAAAATTCTTTAATAACCTACATGACGAAACATTGGCTATCAGTTTTTTCAGATAATGACGACGTCCTGTCAAGGGAATCACTAAGTATCCAGTACTCCTTCCTCCCCAAAAAAGAAAAAAAAATCACCACCCAACATTTAAATCGTGTCGATTAAGTCCGTTAAAAATGCTTGCACATTTGCATAAAATCGATTATGGAACACCTTTGCATAGGCACGTTTAGGGAAATTTCTGTTTCAGTAATACACTTGTTAGCCTATTAGCATATAACCTATTGCTTAAATATTTTTTATGTTCGCAGCTCAGTTATCATGATACATGTACATTTGAAAGTTAAAACACCCATATTGTTCTTCCTTTATATTATGGACTTATCTAGTTGAGGTTTGTTCTAATTAAGAAAATTGTTTAAATAAATACAATATCATTTCCTGTGAAACATAGTTATGAAATTATGAACTGAAAGTAAATTGTGGAGTTGTATAAGCCATGTAGTTTTTTCTTATTATTATATATTGCTGGAAAAGAGATCTTCTCTACTAAGAAAGATTGCATATTACAAAATTATTTTCATCCAAAAGACAATAGTCAAATTGTGTCAGAACTAAAAATATTGTGGAGTATTGTTCACCCTTATAGTGCTTTCCTAGTATCTTTGACTTAAATGGAAAGAAGTTTGCTCTTACTCAGAATGCTGTATAATACAAGATTATTTTCTCTGAAAACACAGTTATGGAATTGTGTCAATACTAATTGATCTTAATCTTTGAAATTTATAAATTTAAAGCACAACTGCGACCTTTCACTTCGATTCATTTAACCCACTACTGATTTCAAAGAAAGGAGGTGTAAAAGAATCGTATATGAGCAATATGATCCTTATTTGGATATAGCTTTATATCGAGAATTCTTCCTGTTTAATTCTTCCTTGTTCCAAACTTTTATATTTAAATCCGAGCGAATGACAGCTAGTAGGTGTGAGAGTCCCTAAGAAGAAAACACGCTTAACATTTCTTTCAGTAGAAGAGATGAAGTTAACTTTGGTCTTCTGTGCTGGTATATTTTTATTATCTTGTGTTCACCCTACGCATGCATGGTCTGGGTAAGTCATTTATATAAATATAAATATTCTTACATTGTCACGCATCCCGGGTCACGCAGTCGGAAATTGTACACAACATTATATCTTTATATGATTTTTGTGACAAAGACGTATATGTTAACGCCAAATGCAAGCTTAGTACAGTTTGGGAATCTAGCATCTATTTTCTTTGCGTGAACTATAGTTTGTGCAGCGCACAAACTTTTTTGAACAGGCACAAAATAGCGACGTATAAAGGCAAGCTTATTGGTTAAAAATCATGTTTGGACCTTGTGATTTACGCTTTGATTGTTAACCAGAACAGTGTTATTTACCGTACTTGAAATGGTCAATTCAATTTTATTTTATAAAATGGCGGTTCGATGACTGATATGTGATCACTGAAAGATTGAACAGAATGGACGGTTTGTTTTTCAACTAATCACGACTTTGATGGAACAGAATTCTTATTGTCGTTACGTATTATAAATTGCCCATATCTGATCACTAAGTTATTTAAAATTATCAAAAAAAGTTTATTTTGACAGCATAATCGAATATATATATTCGATATATAGAAACATATGTGAAGTTAAAACATTTTATTTTGTTAAACTTTTTTTTATTATTAGATAAGCATTATCTTTGCTACAAAACTCTGAAAAAACAAATCTCCTTGGCCATTCGTTGTTTAATCTTAATTTTTTATCTGAATATTTTCCAAATTTAAAAAATTAATTAAAATATATTCGAAAATAATTTCAAACGTGAAATTGAAAAAAGAATCACAATTTCGATGAAGTTCACTGTGGATCCAACATGTGCGTCTTCTGTCTCAAAAGAGGTTACGCAACATAAACAAATAATAAGAAATCAATTTTACTCAAGAAAGTTTCTTTTGAAAATTTCTACATTTGTTTTAGTACACCAATACCCATGTTTTCTCACCCTTTATTACATTGCGTTATGAAATTCTAAAACAAGCTATGTTTAACGGTTTTCAATAAAAAATGGCCAACCGTTTAGCAACATTTATGACACATTTGCATCTCAAGGAAATATTTAGATTGAATTGAATAAGCGATCAAATACAGATTGCACTGTTTTAATGCATATGCATTAAACCGAAAATAACAGTTTCATGGAAACCAACCTTTGTACTTTTAATGTTGAGCCATAACTTTTCTACTGAAACAAAACGAGTGTAAAAGTTAAAAGTCAATTCTAATATGGGTCCCCGGAAAGAACAATAGAAACCATGACGACAAGCCATGTTTAAATTCCAATAAAACACAGGTCAACGTCACAGTTCATTTTGTGACGTCATTATATGATTTTACGCTGAAATTGCCGACGTCATAAAGGATCATTTGCACATAAACGTAGCAAGAAACAACAAAATTGCTTCTGTAGCATTGTACACTGTAGGTCTTTGAAAACACAAAATTGTCATATTAGAATAGAAATAATTCATTTCCGGCCGTTGTTTATTTTCGATTCAACCATTGGTGCCCATTATTTTCGTGTATTCAACCCCTGCGCTACGCTCTGGGTAAAATATCATCGAAAATAATTGGCACCCATGGTTAAATCTCCATTTAACCACGGGCGGCCATGAATTATTTCTTAATTTACCCAACACGCCCGATAATATACAACAAACGATAGGTTAGGAAAAAAATCAGTAGATGATATTAAAGAAATTATGAAAACATGTACAATGTTATTGAGTTTTTATAGTTTCATAGTCTCTTTGCTTTCGTTCATGCTAATATGAATGTTTATTTTTTTAACCTAATTTCCAAATATTTATTTTTAACTAGTTTAAGTAAGTTTAAATTATCTGCACTTAAACGAAGAATAACTAAATATCGATCAAAACATCTCAACTTTTTAAATTACTTTATCAAAGTTTAATGAAACAAAAACACGATAATCTTCACAAGAGATGCATTAACACCTCATATGAATTGAAGTTAATTATCATTTGAATTTATTTGATTTTACATTGACCATTGAACAATTACTTGTAAAATAGAATGTCTGGAACTTTGTTGTATTTCTTATTTCATGCTTGTTGGATGTAAGACACCACATGACACCATGAAATTTATGTGCCATCACTTTTATTGTATGTTATTCAAGCATTTGTATTAAATTCCATATCTAATTACGAGAGGGTACAATACAATTCTCTGTTCTTCCATATAGGTTACAAAGTTACAAGGAAGATAGCTTTTATTATGGATGATGAATTTTTCCTAGTATAAAGGAACTTACTGCGTGACTTAATTTTTATTTTGTAGTCATCAAAAATCCCCCAAAAAGTTGTTGATTTTTTAAAAAGTGAATTTGTCTTATTTCTAAAAACAAAAGAGAAGGTGGACTAATAGCGGACTATTTTGTTTTAATCAACTCTTATTTATGTGGGTTGTGCGGCGTAAACTCATTCAACTTGTTTGGCACGAAATACCGATAGTTGAAATACAAAACTGTAAACAGCTCAAATCATTAAGTTTCTTTCTTTGTGCTACTCATGGTCAATATTTTAGGTGCTGAGTTTGACTTCCCTGTTGGAACAATTTGGATTTCGACTTTTAATACTTTTGTTGTTCGATTAAAAAACTGTTGATGTGCGGTAGCTCATTGAAATATGCATAATTTAACCCGTCGTTACACCAATGATAAGCAAATTGTTAACCAATATATAAACAAAACAAATGTATAATAGTTCTTCTGTCAAACGCTCCATTTATGAAATTATTATGTACGTTTGTCTCAGAAAGATTAAGAATGTAAAAGGCGAGGACGGTAAAACCGTACCATCACAGCATATATATATTGAAAAAATCTCCATCTCACAGACCTGCATTACCATTATCCTATATTTATTTTTATATGACACGTCCATAAAAGTACTGGACTTGACTAATTCAACTTTGCACTCGTCGGTTAAGTAGGTGTGTAAGAATAGCCAGATCAGCGAGATTAACAGCTTAAACACTCAATTGAGCATTCTGTATAAAGGACACTGTTACAATTATGTTTGAAGTTCAGAAATAGATGAGAAAATATAATTTAACTTTTAAAAGAATATAAACGACCCAACTGAACAAAAATAAACTAGTACTCAGAACATCGTATAATACGACATAAGACACCTTTAATGTCTTAACGTTATAAAATACAACAATAAATAAAGTTATTTCATGCAGTTGTTTATTTAAAAACGCAAAGCTTTAACTTTTGACTTCCATTTGTAAAGTTTAATATGTTACTGAGAAATTGGGCGTAAAATTAATTATTATTATGTAAACTGACCAAACGCCTGACAATTTTTTTAATCAGGCTTTATACTGAAGGTAATTTCCTTGTTCATACTTCCTTGTTCAAAATTTTACTTAAATATCCGATGAACTGCCAGCGTTTGTCATGAAATTGTTAAGTTTACAAATGTATGTCAATAAGTAGAAGAGATGAAGTGAACTTTGGTCTTCTGTACTAATCTATTTTAGTTGACTAGTGTTCACATTACGCAAACATGGTCTAGATAAGTCATTTACATGTATTCTTATTTTGTTACCTGTCAAGAATTAAAGGAAAAACACGTTTTATGCAATTCATAACGTCAACATATGTTGCACCTTTTCGCCAGCTCAGTATCATTTTTATCATTTATCATTTTTGCGAAAACTTAATTTTACACATAACAAATGCTCGGTTATGGAAGCAAAGAAACAGTTATTGATTTAAACACATGATTGTTATCAAGAAATCCTGTTTGGCCTTTCTTAACTGCACTTCGATTGTTTACGAAAGTAGTGGTATATGTATACACAAAACATGCAATGATCAATGCAACTTTTTAAGTTGATGTTTCGATGACTGATCAGTAGTGATTGGGTGACTGATAATTGATTAATTACGTATAAATCAAAACAAACGACCGAAAGACTTGATATGCTAATCTTGACTTTGGCTCGACTAAATTTTACTTACATTTACATTCCAGCTATTTACAATTGTTTGCATTACAAACATGTGCATTCCATGTTTAACATATGCCTCATTTGACGGTTTAAGGTTTAACTTTATTAACAATTAACCCAGTGGCTTTAACAGACTTTGTGCAATTTTTGTCAAAGGCAACCTTTTCTTTAAGTTCATTAAAATAAAGTGCAAATATTACTTGAAGATAGGTATAAGCATGTTTTCAAAATGTGTGAATATTTCGCTAGTTTGGTGTTGATATGCATGAATTCATGAAGTAGTGCGATAAGCATTTCAATGCATAAAGATAAATCTATTAGTATTTTGACCGTTTTCTTTAGATATACATGTTTTATAGAACACCCTGTGAAGTCAAACACTATATATCGTGAAGCTTCAAGTAAATTCCAAGAACAATATTTTTTGTTACCTGACGTTACTTTTATTATATTTTTCATTGATTTTTTTTCAAGAATGCAGAGACTCATTGTTTACGAATCTTAAAATATCGCGATTTCAAAGAAGTTCACTGGCTCATATATTTTGTTTTTTATGCCATTTTGGAAGCTGCGCAACATACTTTTATCTTTTTGATTCAAGGAAGTTTCTTTTGATAAATGTATGTTAGGTTTCGTTTATAGGTACTTAACACTTAATAATTTCCTTGTTTTGATTGTGCAATGCAATATCCAAAGCCTGGTTCATATTACTTTACAATGAAATATGATCTTTATGTTTGCAATATTTTACGCATCGTGTGCATCGCAAGGAAATATTTAGATTTCGCACCAGTGTTTTACTACAAAATGATACAGATGAGTGAAGAAATAAACTTTTCACGTGGTGTCTTTTTGAGGTCAATGAGTTTGTTCACAAGACACCGATTCCAACAAAAGGCAAAGAATGCATCAAATAAATAAGCAGCAGAGAAATAGGTCAGTGACAATAGGTTGAAGTTTTACAACGAGAGATCTAATAAATTGTCTGGAGTGTATTTAAATGTTTTTTAACATGGTCTCATACAAACTTTGTGATTTATTTATGTTAACCAATACTTGTCAATCTTGTTGAACATGTTCTATGCACTTTTTTATAGCTCAAACTGAATGTCAAAAATTTTAAATGTTACTTCAATAGTTCCCTTTATTACAATATTTGCATGCGCTAATAATTTAACAAATTTCGTCATGTAACTGATTTATAAGACTAGTCTGTATTTTTTTTGCACTACTTCCATTTTTTTATTAGTTCTCATACTCGTACTACCTGAAACTAGCATTTTCAAGTTGAATCGACCAAAGTAAATTATCAACCTTAACCCTCTCATGTAAGACCGTTACTTCTGGCCTGGGCGCCACAAAACCTGAAAAAAAACTTAAATCTGAGTATATTCTAAACTTATTGTGACGCCATCAAATTGGAAAGTTTTGATTGGAATTGTCAGGGAAAATAAGAATATTCTAAGACTTTAGTATTTATTAAGTTTTGTGGCGCCCAGGCCTGAACCATTTATGCTAAACAAGCAACAAACTGTATTTCGAATTGATCATGTTATTTTAATCAAATTTCTGGAATTTACATTGTTTTGATCATGCATTATTTGACTCTAACCATAAAAAAATAACTGTTTTCTCTTGACCTGAAAACAAATGTGTTATGTAAAACATGTTTGGGCTATTAGTTTGGGGCGCTTGTTGTAATGTATTTAGTGCGTATTGCACAGATAATTCTATATTTAATTTTTATAACATAGATTAAAACGACATGCAGGTAAATGAATTACAAAATGAAACATTCTTGAGTTTTTATTATTAAAAAAAACCCATACTAGTTGCATATAAGGGTAATAACATTTTTTTTTATTTGGTCCAAATTTTACAAATAATCTATTATATAGAACACTTTAACAGTCCTAGTTAATTTAGTATCTTGAAATAAGCATGGGCTTGTGTTATCAAAATTTACTTTCCGCTGATAAAAACGGTTTCAGATATCGAATAGCTAGAGCAAAAGCGCAATACTTGGAGACAAGTACCAAAGACATGTTTAACTAGATTACACGTAATTGGTTCCTAACGTTCAGCAGTTCCGGTTTGTTTTAATGCACCCATTATTATAACTGTAATTACATATAGTAGGTTTAGTTCGAAGCATGAAATGTCTCAAATAAAATATCTTAAACCTAGAAACAATGAAACATTGTCTTGAAATTTTTCTGTCAGGCATAAAAATCAATAAAGAGCTCACTAGCACCGAGAAACATTTTATTGCAAGGATGGTAAAGCCCATACTATTGTGTTAACACGATTAAAACCTCTGAAGGATTGAATGCTCCAGCAATATGTACTCGTCTTCTTAGTGTGTACGAAGTCATTGCCAGGTCAACCAAAGTTACAGTTAAGCTAGTAACTTAAGCCAAGCATTCTATTGAGCTCGCTGTACATAGTTCTGAGTGTATTCATTGTATATATGATTGCAGTTAAGATATTATTTAAAAAAAAAAAGACATTTATATAATTTTCTTCACCCCCTTCACATATACGATATTCTCTTACGAGTTGTTACGATTTTCAAAATTTATACTTTTACGAGTTCTTGCGAGATTTTCTACCAACCTTTTACGATCTATTTCCGAGTTGTCACGATTTCGTCAGTTGTGCGGAAATTTTTCGCACTCCCATCCAGAGACGATACGAATTTTATTTTTGTAATGTTTACGAGCATGTTACGGTGCCTTTACGAGTGAATTGCGATATTTGAAATGCAATCGTAACTAACTCGCAAACCACTCGTAAAAGATTTCCTTCGCGAGGTGTTCCCGAGTTCGTTACGAGTAACAGCGAGTCATTTACGGTCTCTACGAGTTCATTACGAGTTATTTGCGATGTGTTTACGAGTTAAATTATGAAAACTCGTAAGAACTCGTAAGGAAATCTCGTATATGTGAAGGGGGTATTAAGCAATATTGTTATTAAAAACGAAAGAATATGGAATATGTGCCAGAAAGACAAAATCCACATATTGAAATGATTTTGATAAATGTACAATGCAAAATTTCACTGCGTGTGAAGCGCTTTTCTGGATTAACCTTCATCAGACACGCTAGGAGTGAAAAAAAACCAAAAAAAAAAAAAACTTGGAAAACCGGTAGAACATTAGATTTGATAAAAAAAAACAGATGCCAAAAATACTACAACAATGACCAAACAGATAAATTAATCATTTTTTTAAGAAAGAACCAAATGGTGTCAAATTTTGGAAATATGTAAACGTGTCTTTCTAACGAGCATACAACTGAAGCACGGGAAGCTTTCTACGGCCTCCACACGGCACTAAAGCCAAACTCTGAAATAATATTAAAAACGAAAGAATATGGAATATGTGCCAGAAAGACAAAATCCACATATTGAAATGATTTTGATAAATGTACAATGCAAAATTTCACCGCGTGTGAAGCGCTTATCTGGATTAACCTTCATCAGACACGCTAGGAGTAAAAAAATAAATTGGAAAACCGGTAGAACATTAGATTTGATAAAAAAAACAGATGCCAAAAATACTACAACAATGTATTTATATTTATTTGTTTTAAAGTATAATGATTACTATATTATCATGAAAATTTTATAAAATTCCGATAAAAATGACATCAACTCATCGAGTTTTATATCTTTTAAAGCGCAGCTGCAACCATTTACTTTCACTTGTGAAGATTTATGTTTACCTACAGGTTTACAAGAAATGAGATGTAAAAAAATCGTAACCAAACGTCTTTTAATAAGGCTTTAAATTTGAAAGTATACTTCCCTGTCCAATCTTCCTTGTTCCAAATTTTAATACTTATATCCGATAAACTGACAGCTATTAATTAAGTGCGGATATTCCAAAGAAGAAAAGTAGCTTGAGTAGAAGTTATTTAGAAGTTTCTACCAGTGGGTTATATGATACAGTGAATGATACGGATTTTGGCGTGATTTATTTTATATGTAACCAAGCAAATAAAAGTAATAGCAAAAAGCAGAACTTGGAAGATCAATCTCAATGTCCAAAAAGACAAAACATGGAAGACACACCGGAATAGTTATAAATCGCAATGGTCCTGACTTGGTACAGGCATTTATGGCGCGCCGACTTGTAATCTGATGGACCAGTAGTAACAAACAACGCAACGCAGTTGTAAAGTCATAACAGGGAAACTAAAATGATCATCTCAGTATAACAATCAGCAAACCACTAATATCAAAACAAACACTAACCAATACGTTCAACTTAATTTTGAATTTTTCCACCAGTGGATGATAACGAAGAAGAATTTTAAGGGACCGTATGAGACGCATTTTCTTGTAACCTTGGTCTAAGATTCGGCCACGGAGACAGTGGTGTCGTATGAAAAAATCAGAAAAAAATTGAACAAGCCGTGGCATATCGAAATATAAACATCTTAAGCAGGTGACGAGGGTTTGTTGCTTTCAATGTTAGGGAAATTAATAATTTTAAAATTAAAGTTGTCTCTTTTATCGTAGTTTTTTGTACTGAGATGGCCATCCTTGTCATATTAGAGATGCAATTGGATTCGGTGGTTTCCTAAATCTACAACCCTGGAGGATATATCAAAGAAATCCATCTACCAAACGAAAGTATTTATAGCACATACTGGATTTGCAAATGTCAGTTGTCATAAATCTCTTTTCACGGCAAATGATAGAATCAAAATAAAAAAAACCTAAAACTAAAAAATATTGATGTGCCATCAACTGCATGAATTTTATGTGTAAAAGCATTATCTTTCTTTGTGGAAGCTGTTTGGTTGATCTTTGTCATTTCTTATGAATTATTCTAGGTGTCCTTTAGAGGACTCGAGCTTCATCAATGGATGATAAAACAATAATTCATCAAAGGAGTGGACCAAAGAAGATCCCAGATTGGCCTAAATATTCAACTTAAATATATATGTACCTGCTTGTAATTGCTAATTAAATGTTCATGAGAACCAATATCTCATAACTTGCAATATCTTTTAGTTTAGTTGTTTATAAAAAAAGAGTGCAGTGAGCGGATAAAAAACGGATAACAGGCATTTCCCTCTTGAATTTCATAATATATATCAGTAAATATGAAAATAGCCACAATTGTCCATCAAAAGTATCATGCCATCAAAATGTGTATCTTATTGTTGTAATTGATTATCTCAAATTACTATGCATGATGGTCGACGAATGTGGCCAATACCAATTTGGACAAAATATGGCGCGATAACAGCTAATATGTGTGAAGAATAACGTGTTCAAAATATCAAAGCTATCTTTGTGATGTGAATATTGTGTTAAATCTTACATACATAAAAAAGGTCAGTTGAACCTTAACTTTTTTGTTAATATTAATAAAGAGTTGAAATAGTTTGAAAATAAGTGAAAATACCAGGCTTTTGTCCTTTACTAAAGAACTTCTCTTTTAAGAATATATGTATGTTTGTTTTAGTACATCGGTACTTAGCATTTGTCTTCCTGGTAAAAATTGCGCAGTAAAATCTCAACTAAGTCTCTTTTGACACAATTTTCAATAAAATGAAGGACATCTTAGCAACAAAATATGCAGCATTTGAATCTCAAGGAAATATTTCGATTAAAAGAAAAGGCTTAGACTGCAGATAGCATCATTCAAATGAAATGTATCTTTATACTAAAAAGAATAACAAACTGCACCAGCTATATATCTAGTGAAAAGAAAAAAACCCATAAATATTATAAATATCCATGCAAGTGTCAATTAAGGTTAATACAGACAGGTGTCACATGACTTTTGTACCTTTAAAAATGCAAAATTTAAGACCAGTGTCTATAAAGTCAATAATAAAAAAATAGAATATTTGAATTTATTGAAATGAGTAATAAATATTCAATTGTTTAACAATGGCATCAATCATTTCTTGAATAACGCAATTTTTGACAAAAACAAGGGAGATAAATCACTTCAAAATTACCCTAAATTTACAATGGAATTGAATAGTAGACAAAAATCTAAGATGGTGACCCCCTGTTTTCTATGTTTTATTTAAATATATAGGTAAAAGTATAACTTTTGACAAAATAAAAACAAGATCCTAATGTAAGGAATTTTTTTGAGACATGATTTTATGCCTACAATTTTGCCTTTCCTATATAATCTATTGTACTTCAGGCATACTTTAGCCACTTATATTGCAAAAACGAGCATGGTGACCTATCCTTACTTTTATTTTAAATAAAGGATATTAATAACGTGTTTCATTTTGGACCATAAAATCAAATGTGTAATGACAGAATTTTTTTCAGTATAGGTGTCCACATTAACCTTAAAATGATTTTTAAAGATCAATACAACAGAACAGCATTTCTTAGGGGCAATATTAACAAATTCACAAACCGAAAATAGAATTGCGTACGAAACTACTGATTTTAAATTAATAATTCGTCTTAAAGTTTGGATTTCAATATATGTGTACCAGACTTTGACATTTACTACAGTTATAAAACATTAAAATTAATCAAACACAATTGATTGTTCTCATTTTAACGCAAGCATGGTCAGGGTAAGTCATCTGTTGTTACTCTCAAACAAAACTATTTAAAAAATTGCAAATAAACGCATTATTGATTTTGTTAATACTTTTTAAGGATGGTCACTCCTGAACTTTTTTATAAAATAGATTTTATGTTTTGTGATTGGATTGAATGAAAGATAAATGTCCACTTAACGAAATGGCAAAATGAAAAATAAGGTCCATGTGATTATTGTCTTTAATAGACGAAACCCGCGTCAGCCGTAGCAAAATTTATTGCCTGGAACTTTGTTGTCATTGTATTCCGAGATATATGACGTATAACATTCGGCGGGAAAGAAGCAGAGGTACCAATGGGGTTTCCGAATGTCAAATGTCCGAAAGAGCAGAGACAAAACCAGTAAACACCAACAAGAACGGGACAAAAACAGACAAAATGTAAAACATGGAAACACAAAATAACTGAGTATCAATCAACAACGGGAACTCCAGTCGAAACAAGAGTGAACTCAGGTGCTCTGGAAGAGTAAACTTCGACTCCTCTAAATTTTACATAATTTTACCATTGTGAGGTTTATTTGTCTTAAAAAACCATGAATTTGTGTCAAGAATTATAAGAAATTTTATAAAGTTGTTTTTTTAGGTCGTGTGTTCATCCGAAAATGTCATAAAAAGTAGGGGTCAGAGTGAAAAAAATTCTTCAGTAAAGGTTAACTCTAGAGCACTTCCGAAATTAGACTGCAAGTGTAAATTATGAAGAGTGATCAAACTTAATTTCAACTATTGCTGTTATCATTTAGTGAGAATTTTAGTCCAAAACATACCTTCACCTACTATTTCAGTGTCTTTAAATGATCATCGAAACTATGCGATTAAACTCGCTTTTTTACAGATCTACGTGTATATAGTTAAATGTTTGTTTTGTTTTTGTTAAACAACACTTTAAAGGACTTCTTTGTTTATCTATTTCAATAAATGACATTAATTGTGTTAGGTGTTTTAGTCGTTTTGGTAGAGCGCCTTTGGTGAGTCTAAACTTGATAATCGAAACGTGAGTCAGGCTCAGCAAAGTGCATTGCCTGAAACTTTGTTTTTGATTGTTTTCTTATTAACATTCGCGATGTGAAGTTTTAATTCCCCGATATTGGTCCCTGCGCGGACACCAATTCTCAATTTTTCGTTAATTTAGGTTATTCTTGCCCAAATTCCAATTTGGCATATTAGGTTTATTTTGTTAGATATATATGAATAGTCGTGGTTTAACAAATTGAATAACAAAATGCACCGCCTGTAACTTTGTTGTTATTTTATTCTTTCTTCTAACACTTGTCGTTTTGCAGGTCTATATAACATGTTTAGCAGATTTTTTAAAACATCCTAGTAATTGGTTTTGTTGGAATATACACAATCGATGTTTGATAAAGATAAACAATAGCTAGAGAAGTGTCCTAGTTACGGTATATTAAGACAAGTGTTATTCAAGGAAATAAAACTATATACATGTACAAGTTAAATCATAAGCGATTTTATTCATATAGGCTGTATAATCATTTCAAATAATAACATACTTCATATTGGTTTCCAAATAACAGACAATTCAGTATATTTTCTTTTTGCTTTCCGATTAAATACAAATTAGACCTTTTATAAACGATTATGTTCTTTATTACCCAACATTTCTTTTTGAAATAATTATAACAAAAGACTAAACAACCGGTTTCCAAATCTTCCTTGTTCCAAATGTTATTACATAAATCAGATAGACTCATATATATATTCTTGCAGAGAAAGCAATAAACCAAGTTCATGTCTGTGTCTGTCCTTATCCAGAAATCTTTACCGCCTTTTTTTGTTTGTACTCGTTGTCTTAAGGTTGGTTGCGCTTTTTATCTTTCTGATGACATTTAAATTTTATTTATCATACTTATTGAATTAATTGATATTAATGGCAAGATTCAAAACATTGAGCAGCGTCCTTGGTGTTAATGGCTACTCTCTTTGCGACTTGAGTTCGCGTTGTTGATTTTTGTTCGGTTGATAAAGTGTGATTTTATGTTTTGTGTTTTTGGTGCTTTTTTCGTTAATGTTTACTTGATTTTTGTTGTTGAAGTTTTAGACTTTTAACACTCGAATTCTCCATTGGTGCCTCTTTTAAACAAATACCAACATATTCCAGTATCGATGTTACGTATCCAGTGAGACACTATATTCCTGAGCTTGTGGTGTGGTGTGACTATAATGATTTCGGTGATCTTTATGGGCTTGGGTGTATTTCAAACACACGTGAAGGTTAGCACTGCTGGTGGAGTTTAAATTCCCCGAGGTTAGCCCGCTCCGGCACATTTTGAGTTGGAAAATACATCAAAATACAAATGACAACAAAGTTCCAGACCATAAATTTTGCAACGCCTGACGCGCGTTTCGTCTATTCAAGACTCATCAGAATTATCCGTCTAAATTTCAAAATTGTCTAAACCCTAGAGTTTTTCCTACCCCAGACATAGGTTGAATATCTTAGTAATAATTTGGTTCCCCAGTTTGGTATGTTTGGTTATACTGTTCTATGCTCTTTATATTCATACAGTGTTTGGCATTTTCAATATTTTTGGTAGAGCGCCTCTGATGAGTCTTGAATAGACGAAACGCGCGTCAGGCGTAGCAAAACTTATTTTCTGGAACTTTGTTGTCATTTGTATTTTAAGATCATAACAGTAACCACATGTATTTGTGCAACTTTATTTTTGATGACCTAATATCTCAGGAACAACTGGAGATCAGCTGAACGATGTCTTCAAATCAAATATCTTCATCAAACAGGGATATTCCACAAACTGTTCAGTTTGAACATTTTTTGCATTTATAGCAAGTCACATTTTGGTAGGGTATTGTAGAGGCATGAAAGTTGTTCACGAAAAAGAAGAAAAAAAAACAAGGACAAATACGTACTATGTTATATCCCGGAATTAAATTTCAACCTTGTTGGCAAATGAAATATTTTCATAAAAGAAAGGTGTTTATCTCGATATTTTTTAATGTTTTATGTGCCTTAAAGTAAGGTTGAATATCTTATGCACATCGTGTATATCGTTTATCAAAAAATTCAATCTTTAGGTGTATACTGAAATAACCTTAATCATTGTGCAAAGAATTTATCAATCTTTCCAACTGGGAGATAATAATGACATGATAGGGAAATAACTTTACATGAAATTGAACTCCAGGAAGTTTTTATTAAACTTTTGTTTTGCATAGACATGCATAAGAATAAGAAATACTTCCCGGAGTATTTTTTCTCACTGCGCAAAAATTCCTTGTACATGGTTTGACGTTCATATAATTATGTTAATAACGTCTCTATGCAATATTTCTGAATAAAATAAATTTTAAATATGAATGGTTATAAGTATGAGCTTTGTACAAACATTATCATTAGCTAATAACCAATGCTTTAACATTGTTTTGATTTAATGTTATAACATGTTCAATACCGTACTAATATTTGAAATTTGTAAGAACTATATTGTAATGTTTGAGAGGACTCGATTTTTTTGCGAATATGACAATAAAATGGGTCTGCTATGAACCTGTAAACCCTTTTGTTACTAGAACCGTTCCCTGACAGGCTGACAAGAGAAACTAAAAGCTCTCATGCTCCTAACAGGGTTGCTATTTCACCAGAAGCTGACAACATTCAAAGTTAACTTAACTTTGGCTCAAAATTTTTGTGGCTACTGTTTGGTGATTTTTTTTTCAAACTCAGTGTATAGTCATCGATTGGGTATGAAGGAAACATTCCAATTAACTAAAGCGAATTAGCCTATACATGGTCTACATTATATATGCGTTTAATAAAGTCGATTAGGATAAAATAAAGAATACAATAAATGACTGAACTTTGAGAATCGATCTAAAAAATCCTAGAGAGAGAAAAACGAAACAAGACAGACATAACGGAGCTTTGGTGTGGTCCTGACTAGTTACACTAAATGCAACAACTAGAAAAACTATAATAAAAACAACTGCGAATTATTTCGTCTCCCATAACAAAAAAAAACCCCCAACTTTTTAGGTCCGTTTGAGACGAACTTTTTGATAACCATAGTCTAAAAGCCGACAATGGAGACAACTTTGTCGGATAAAAAAATTCAGAAAATAATGTAAAATCCCTAGCGAATTTCTCATGATATGGCCATGTTACACATAGGGTTAGGAAAATTTGTAATTTTAAAAAATTCGATTGTCTTTTTTTATGTAATGAGACTACCTGAGTAAAATTTGAGAATGACGTAAAGCAAATAGCCCCTAAGCGTTGCAGAGGACATAATCAAAATAAAAGAAATTAAAGAATCTTGCTATTTCGTCTTCATATTCTTTGTGAGTTGTTAAGGAATTTTGGTCTCGTAAGAGTTCACACACAGGTCAGAAAAAAGGAGCACAGTTTGTACTCATTTTAATGACAATATATTGAAACCTAATCTCCTGTGTGACAAATATGTTATTCTTAAGAAAATTAAGCACACTGCAATCTTGGTCAATTGTGTAACTAATCCTATATTTATAATGTATTTTAAAATATAAAATTAGAACTATATCCTAAAACAGTGAAATTCTTAGCTTTTTGAAAAATGATACTTTTTAAAAAGTTTTGTCATACGACATTTTGATTTTCGAGCTCGGATATGATGTGTTCAAAGTTGAATTATCAAAAGGTTTTAAAAATGACAGTTATGTCGAAAGCAGTTAGATAAAGGTAATAACAAAATTACAACTTGAAGGATCAAACTCAATGACCAAGAGAAAAGGCATAACAAGGGAGATATGCTGGAAAAAAATGAAAATCGCAATTGTCCTGACTTTGTACAGGAATAAATAAACTAGATTTAAGTGTTCTGATTAGCGTCACTACAAACCCTTAGGATGGTTAATAAATGTATATAAATGTGTTCTTATAGACATTACTTTATTTTGCTATTAAAGAGTTCTCGGAGAAAAACATGGCAGAAATGATAAAAATTCTTCATTGACTGTGACTTTAAATGAAATTTAATAGTCCACTCAAAATTTCAATTCTCCATATGATTACACATACATGTTTAATAATCATATTAGTTTAATCCAATAATTAAAAACTTAAAGACATAGAACCTATCAATTTTGCAATATTTTAAAAAATAATGAAATTAACACTATTTGAAGAATATAGTGTAAAACCTTTGATGAAAATGTTATATTTTCAAAAAACATACCAGAAAGTATTCTTTTCGAGGGAAAACTGAAGAAAAAACGCAGAGTCAAAAAAGAGGACAAACTAATTATAGAATGTAAACACTTGCGGGTGCCTGTAAACTGAGACACGAAAAGTAACCGAACGAAACGGAGCGGATCAAAAACTATATCGGTAAAGAAGGAAACGTAAACAGTAAAATAAGCAACCGAAATCTGCAAAGAAAGGAAACAAAATCGAGCGAAACTGGTAAAAAAAGAAAACTGAATCGATTTTACCGGACACCAGTCGTTTTCTTAATTTACCGATTTCGCTTTCTCTTCGTCTCGTTTGGTTACATTTCGTTTCTCAGTTTAACAGTACCCAGTTTACAAAGAGTAAATATTTATGATGGACAATACTTAATCAACGCGAATAATTAAATAAGATTATTTTATAGAAAGCTGCACAAATTTGAGTTTTTATGTTGGTTAAGATAAGTTTTAGATAATATATTTTTAATATATGTACTTTTTATCTAATGTAAAAAAATTGCGAAATTGATAGGTTCTATGTCTTTAATATTACCTATAAATTATGGTATTTATTGTAGGCCGAACATATGTTCCCGAACTTACGGTTACTTTGCGACTATACCTTATTGTCGATGCTGGGCATGGTGGGGGTAAGTATAGAAAATAAGAGCAACCACTTGATTATATAGGGGGCTACATTGTATGATATATTTTTGAGTACATAGGCAGGCTGGTTTCTTCTAGTGTTAGAAAACTCAGGATTCTTGGATTAAATGATTTAGGAAAGAGAAGGATAAAATGCATAAGTCAGGAGAAAGATATATTCCCTCTAAGAATGCATATGGTTGCTCCCTTCTTTCAAGTAACCGTTAGAAATTCCAATCAGTGGAAACATTGATACAACTTCAAAATAATAAATGGTACAAAGTTTGTGGACTAAATTAATATTGGATTTTGGATTTTTACTAATACTGCATTCTTCTGATTTATAGTAATATGTAGGCAAATAAAATGTACATCGGTATTGTTATGGATATTGGAGTAGTATACATGTATCAAACATGCCAGAAATAATGGTAGAAGATCAGCCTCCATTGTATAAGATAAAATCAGATTTTGTCGAAAATTCAAACATTGAGATACACATTTAAGAAATTTAATATGCATTATTTTTTAAAATGTCATTTGAAAATTACGATCCAATTGTAAACCTAAATTTTCCTCGAAGGGACTTGTTTTGCATTCATTGTATTTCAGCTATAAAATATACTGTAAAACCAAATATAAATTCATGATGACACAAACTTCTTTCCTCTTCCAAAATTTTCACAATAATAGTACATATATATAATTATTTTTCGAAAGGAGAGAGCCAAACAAAAACTAGTTAAACCCTACCACATTTTAAATGTGCCTGTCATTTGGCAGGAATCTTTATTAAAGCTTATATGATTGTACATGTCGTCTGCATGTTTATTGTTATTTTGATTAAGAATGAAATCTCTCCTTGGCAAATTTAGGATTTGTTAAAAATCATTTGAAAATTAATGTTTTAAATCAGAGTCAGTTGTATAGAAGCAAGCAGTAAACAATGTTCACGTTGAAGGCAACTGGCTTTTTTCTATTGCTGATGTTTTGATCACCATGATAACTGTACACTTATTCCACCTTTCATTTTAGATGCAATTATCAGATTTCAAAATATTTTTACAGCTGTCTATATTGGGGATGGGTGACGAGATACAGGTATAGAACGGACAGATTTTGTTGTCCTGGATGGAGACATAACGGAAATCAAGTTTGCAACATACGTAAGGACAATATTTTCAAAAGAGTGTTAATCTTGATTTGTCTTTGGCTAATTTTCTATGGCTTATGGTTAACTTTATGGTTTTTTACATGCTTCAATATGAATGTACACTTTCCGTACTGAAGCTTCACCAGTCAACTTCATGATGTCATATTTTTCGATACAATTCCTTAATCGTTGCTAACATACATTGCAAGCCTCTAATCGTTTAGAACATTTTCCACTGAAATTAAACATCATTTTTAGTATCAAAATAACCAGATAGACAAGACAATCCTATTCTGAAAAGTTCAATATCTCTAGAAAACAATTACATTTTTTTTAAACCAATCTTTTTGATGGTTAAAAGTGAATGATTTTTGTTTTTGTTTTTGGGACCAAATCGCATACTTCTTTGGTATGGTTGGTTCAATGCAGTATACTTATACAGATAATGAAATATTTGTAACATGTTTAGTTAATTCATTTCGAAAACATTTGTTTGTAAACGCTTTAAATGAATTTCATAATGCATTATTGCTGAAATTTATATTAAGCTTTTTTGAAATCGAAATTTAATTGTTTAAATATTTGTTTGATAGTGTACCAACAATTAAGATTTTTCTGGTGATAGAAATAAAATGTTTATTGCAAAATAAAAACACACATTTTATTGATCTTTATAAGTAGAACTCGAAACAACAAATTAGCTTCAGTATATTTTACAAGCACAATTCCAAATTTTCCCTTTTCAAAAAGCTCTCCAATATAAAACAACATATTTTTCTTGTTAACATTGAATTATTAAACTTATTGACGACTTATACATACATAAAACCGATATCGAAATTAACATTCGGTTTTTAGATCTCTTCACAAAGTTTCATATAAATTTCAAACATGTCTGATCGCTACTCCAAAGTTTTTAATTATTAGCATGAGCACAAAATTATCTCTTTCTCAAACCATGTGCTGCAATGAAGTCTAAAAAGTCAAATCAAGAATAAATGCTACAAATTTTCATTAAAAATAGCAAACAATATTTAAATATCTTTTGAAAAATAATTTGCAACATTTTTCATCGTAAAAATTGTTATTTTGACAGCGATTTGTAGCCCTTCGTGCATGAATGGTGGGACTTGTATACGTCCTAATGTATGCGATTGTCGAGATGGATATACAGGATCTGTTTGTGGTGGACGTAAGTACAGCGATTGTTCAAAGCGTACATGTCTAGACACAACGGGGTCGTTTGAACCGTTTTGTTGCTGGTAAAGAAAGGTAATAACAAAACTACCGAACTTGAATGATAAATCTCATTGTCCAGAGAAAATGACAAGAACGAATCAGTCATACCGGAGAATTGGTGGATCGCAATGGTCCTGACTTGATTCAGGCATTTCAAACGAAATGGTGGGTTAAAACAGGTTTTTTTGCCCCAAACCTCCCTCTTCCATTGCGATCTTAGCATCCGGTAATGACCATTGAACACAACATAGTTGTGAGACACAATAGAGATATTGAGGTGATCATCTCAGTACAGCAGACCAGTCAAACACAAAGTAAAACAATGAATCACCATATCTTATAACTCAATTTTGAAATTTTCTACTAGTGGCTTATAACGAAGAAAGATTTTTTTAGGGATCGTATGAGACGTATTTTCTTATAACCTTGCTTCCAAAGTCGGTCACGAAATAATCGGTGTGTGATAAAAAAATCCGTGAAATGTGTGCAAGCTCTTGAATATCGAATAAGGTGTAAAGTGCTACAAAAACATATAACTGACAGCCTGTGTGGTGAAAAAAAGACCTTCTTCATGAAGTCGCCAAAAACAAAGATTTGGCGACCTATTGTTTTTACCTCGTTTTTTTCTCATTATTTTTATTCTTCCTCTTATCATTTTTCCTCTTATTCATTAACTTTTCCGAAAGGATTGCCCGAAAGAACTTTGTAGGAAATCTTGCCAGGATGATAGAACACCAAAAGGAGTTATGCAAAGTTATGTTTGAAAAATTCATTATGGCCAACACGGTGGCCGTTCTTAAAATAGTAACAATGACCAATACTTATCGGAATGTTTTGAAAATGGCTTATCTTAGTTAAAAGGGTATCCTAAGTTCATTTCAGTTGATTCGTTACTCCAGAACTTGCGAGAATTACATTGATTTCCTTTGCAGAGCATCACTTTTAACATAGAAATTGCTGACACAGGGTTATGTTGCTCTAGGGTTGCTGTCTTCACTCAAGAAATTTTACGGTAGACACCGTGAACTCGTAGACTTATATGGGATTTCTATTTCTCAAATGAGTGCAGATGTTGGTTTGTCGTAGAAATTTGTTTTGTAATATTTACCGGATTTGACAGACTGAATTGGAAATTAGAAACACGACGGGTGTGGAAAATCAGGCAGGAACCACTTACTTTTCCGGAGCAACACTCTTTTTACGACTTGAGTTCGCGTTGTTTATTTCGGTTCGGTTGATATTGTGTTTTGTGTTTCTTCGTGCTGTTCTTGTTTGTGTTTACCGGTTTAATGGTTGCTTTTGCGGGCCTTTGACACTCGAACACCCCATTGACGCCTCTTAGCTTCTTTGAATATGAATATCGGTTTTAAAATTCGACCTACCGTATTTGTATGGCAGCCAGTTTTATACCCCTGCCCTATAAAAACCTGGTAATTTTGTCCCGATAACCAGTATGAGATGCTAATGAAACTTTGCACGGTGATTAGCCTATCACCTTATCGAACGTTTTGCAGGAAGCTTTCAGAACCTATCGACAGTCAGCTTTTATAAAACAATTTATTTTCCGACAAGCGAGCCAGTAATGCTCTTCTGCATCCAATATGAGTACTTTGACCATTCGCGTATACTCATGATCGTACCCAAATGTTCGGACTAAACCAGGATGTTTGGTCTAATTATAAATATCGACATTTGAATAATATTTTAAAACACGATATTTTCGTTTTCATATTTGATAAAAAAAAATTCTTGAAAAAGTCTAATTTAAATAATTGGATAGTTTGCCAGGGAAACAAGACTTCTTACCTATACAGCTATTAAAAATATGTAAAAAGGTAAAATTATAATATGAAAATAACTGATAGACCAATTCAAATGCTTTTTGTGACAAAAGATAACGGCTTTTTCGAGAATCCAACCTAAATTTCTGTTATATGAAATAGGTTCAGACACACAATCACACACACAAATACCATTTTCTACATCGTTTACCATCAGTGTTATAATTGCAGTATTAAACAATACCCAAACAAAAGCTCTTTGTTTTCAGGAGCCTAGGATGGTGTAGAAGTTACAGCATCTGTTCTGTTAGCTAGGCGCGTATGCCGTAAATGTCCCAAATGTTATGAGTTCAATCCTCGCTGAGGGCACTCAAAAAATTAAAATGTTTGTTTGATGATTTTTAGGGTTGAAATTACAGAGACATTGTTTGATTATATACTTGTAAATATAGAGTTCTTACAAAATTCTTTTATTGCCATTGTAAAATACTTGGCAATTTGCGAAAACCGTGGTAATATGTTATTTTTTTTATATATTTAAGGTCAATAGGTAGACTTATTATTGAGGTGAAACTACTGGCTAAATATTCAAATACATATATTATATATGTTATTCTTAAAAATTAATATTTTCAGTTGAGGCTTGCTCTCATCTTTATCCATGCTATCCCGGTCGTTGCTATGGAAACAACCAATGTATGTGTTCTGAAGGATTTAGCGGTACAACGTGTGATAAATGTATGTACTTCATAAAAAAAGACAATTTAGAACCTATCAATTTCGCAATTTTTTACATTGAATAAAAAGTACATAAATTAAAAATATACTATCTAAAAGTTACCTTTACCAACATAAAAACTCAATGTTTTGCAGTTTTCTATAAAATAATCTTATTTTAATTATTCGTGTTGATTAAGTATTGTCCAGCATAAATATTTACTTTTGGTAAACTTGGTACTGTTAAACTGAGAAACGAAATGTTACCAAACGAGACGAAGAGAAAGCGAAATCAGAAAATTTAGAAATACGACTGTTGTCACTAAATCGATTCAGCTTTTTATTTTTATCAGTTTCGCTCGATTTTGTCTACTTTCTTTACAGATTTCGGTTGCTTATTTTGCTGTTTACGTTTTCTTCTTTACCGATATCGTTTTTGTTCCGCTCCGTTTTGTTTGTTAACTTTTTGTTTCTCAGTTTACCGGTACCAGCAAGTGTTTACATTCTATAATTAGTTTGTCCTCTTTTTTGACACTGTGTTTTTTCTTCAGTTTTTCGTCAAAAAGAATACTTTCTAGTATTTTTTTTTTTGAAAATTTAACAGTTTCTTCCAAGGTTTTACAATGTTTTCTTCAAATAGTGTGAATTTCATTATTTAAAGAAAATGCCAAAATGATAGGTTCTATGTCTTTAAGGATGTTCGACGGTAACCGAATGTGATAAGGTATTGAAAATTGATGCCTTAAATCAGTAAGGAATAATAAAAAAAATATGGTAAAAATTTTGATAGGTTTTTAAGATATTCAGAGTTCAAATTTGGCGGGAAAATGTGCTCTTTTCCCAATAGCTTTAACATTAGCATAGTTGAGCTGGTTTACCCCATGAAAAAAAGTGATTAGAATTTGAAAAAAAATGTATAACAGATATTTACAATGTACGTTGCAATTAAAATTTTAAATAAAAGTAAAATAGAGGTAACCATGCAAAAACGTTTGTATTATTTCTATGGAAAAATTCGAGTATTCCGACAAAAATGTAAAACAATCTTAAAAGCTGACCTGCCAACATCCCGAATCAACCATCTGCATCTATACCATATTGACAAGCATGAATTTACAAGAAAGTTATCATTATATAATGATATTTTAATGAACTCGTTTTATGCATCAAAAACGATTTATTTGAACACACCAACCTCAACATAGTCTTGTACTTCGGTTATCCAAGCACACGCAGATTAAAAAAAACGACACCAAATTTTAATTTAATGACATTTGAAACAATTTGAATTATCTATTAAAGACATAGAACCTATCAATTTCGCAATTTTTTACATTGAATAAAAAGTACATAAATAAAAAATATACTATCTAAAAATTACCTTTACCAACATAAAAACTCAATGTTTTGCACTTTTTTTTATAAAATAATCTTATTTTCACTATTTGCGTTGATTAAGTATTGTCCAGCATAAATATTTACTTTTGGTAAACTTGTTACTGTTGAAATGAGAAACGAAATGTAACAAACGAGGCAAAGAGAAAACGAAATCGGAAAATTTAGAAAAACGACTGTTGTCAGCTAAAATCGATTCAGTTTTCTTTTTTTACCAGTTTCGTTCGATTTCGTCTACTTTCTTTAAAAATTTCGGTTGCTTATTTTACTGATTACGTTTGCTTCTTTACCGATATCGTTTTTGTTCCGCTTCGTTTCGTTTGTTTACTTTTAATTTCTCAGTTTACCGGTACCCGCAAGTGTATATATTCTATAATTAGTTTGTCCTCTTTTTTGACACTGCTTTTTTTTCTTCAGTTTTCCGTCGAAAAGAATACTTCCTGGTAGTTTTTTTTTTTGAAAATTTAACAGTTTCTTCCAAGGTTTTATAATGTTTTCTTCAAATAGTGTGAATTTCATTATTTAAAAAAAAAATGCCAAAATGATAGGTTCTATGTCTTTAAAATATTACATTGAACATTTTTGTGATTTAGAAAAATCTTTTTAAAAAACGTTTGCAATTATGATCTGCAAGCACTTTTTTATATAAATCAAACCAATATATTGAAAATCGTCAAAGCAATTTAGTATTATAATTTTAACTACATGGTAAATCCAAATAAATAACTGCACTGTGACCTTTCCAATTGACCAAATTAAATTTGAAAAAATGAGCAAAAAGAGAGTATTTGTATCAATTTCTTTACAATGGAACAATGTGTATGCTTTACGTTTTTGTCCTTTTTGTGGGAGCAGCCATTTAGTTTTTATAGGGGGGCTTTGGGTATTTTCTCCGTTTTTTTTATATTTCATATAAAGTCCAGCCTGGATTTGTTTGAGGCGCGCCCCTATTTTTTATTTCTAACGCATCTATACATTTTTCAGTCAAAAATGCAATTCTGTTTTTTTTTTTTTTAAGCGCTGTCTTGTCTTTTTAATGTGAATTTTAAGCTATTACCATCACTTGGTGTCCGTCATCGGTGTCGTGGTCGTCGTTGTCCGTTTCAAATTTTTCAAACAATCTTCAGCACTGAAACTTGGTATGACTGATCCTTAGGGTGTCTTGCACCAAACTTGTGTTTCGAATTTTGATCCGTAAAATACATGGCCGCCAGTACTAAAAATAGACCAGGGAGTCAGAGTATTGTTTTTGGATTGTAAATAAAAAAATATAAGAGATAGATAAAATTTGATGCCACCAAATTGCTTCAGCATCAAAAGTTTATAAAAGTCTTCAATTGGTCGAAATTATCAGATGATCCCTTATAGGGGTTAGAGACCATAAAAGGTGAAAAATAGTGTTTTTTTCATGATTTAGGCCTATAGAATGAAAACTATTGCATATAGAGAACAGCTGTTGCTTGCTGAAATGTTCAACTTATTTAGCTCTACAAAAGTCTCCATAGGGTTGAAGTTGTCAGATGACCCCTTATAGGGTTAACACCCCCTACATGTTGTAAAAAAGTTTTTTTCATGTTTTTTGGCCCATAGGTTGAAAACTATTGCAGATAGAGAAGCGCTGTTACTTGGTTAAATGATCAGCTCATTTACCTCTACAAAAGTCTTCATAGTTGTCAGATGACCCTTTATAAGGGTTACAGGCTCTTTCAGGTGAAAAATAGTGTTTTAGGCCTATATAATGAAGCCTATCGTATATAGAGAGAAGCTGTTGCTTGGTTAAATGTTCAGATCATTGAGCTTTAGAAAAGTTTTCATGAAGTCAACGTTGTCAAATGACCTTTTGTAGTGATTACAGGGATAAACGTGTTTTCATGTTTTTGGTATATAGAATGAAAACTATTACAGATAGAGAAAAGCTATTGCTTACTTAAATGATCAGCTTATTTAGCTTTACAAAAGTCTTCATAGGGTCAAAATTGGCATATGATCCCTTAAAGGGATTATGGCCTTTTAAATGTGACAAATAATGTTTTTTGCATATAAAATGAAAACTATTGCAGATAGAAAAAAATGTTTTGTTGCCTAAACATTCAGCTCATTTATCTCTACAAAAGTCTTCATAGGGTTGACATCAAGACAAGGTGAGTGAATCAGGCTCCTGGGAGCCTCTTGTATGTTTCAAAGTTCACTATAGCCCCCACCCCTTTCCTAAAAATCAAATGGTCGATGGTAATTTTTGTGCTTGGCCTTATTATTTTTCATTCTTGTTCTTAGATCTTGATATCTTATAAGGAAAAAAATAATTCGAACTTAAATATTTTACTTACTCTTTACATCACAATGTCATTTAATATATAATCAAACGCTCGGGCATGTGCTATCTATAATTGCCTCTTTATCATATATGTAGTAACAATATAGTATCGTCGTTTTCCCTTAATGGTTTTCTCTTCAGGAGCTAAAATTACTATGGATCATTTTTTATCTTTTAGTTGAAGATTCAGAATACAAACCTGTTATAGAAAAGGGTAATGCAACATTTGCAAAATACTTATACACGCAGAACAACAGAATGCTATACTTGTACATGACAGACGCAACAAATTCGTCGTCAGTAGATTATGTTTGGACAAACCAACCGGAATTCAACGAGATGAAATTCGACATTGATGCCTCGATTGACGCACGATATGTTTTTCAGCATGTACCACCATTGCCAGACTACATTAGAAATCAAAAGTTTGGTATTGTGGCTGCAAGAGTTTTGATACAACACTATAAACTAGACAAAGGTAATATTTAAATAGTTTGATAGTCGATTAATTATTTGTACTCAGCCAAGTAGAAATATTAAAGAGTTACAACAGGACATGCATAATAAATGTATCATTGTGTCCTCAATCAAAAATATCTACATGTAAATATGTAAAATTTATCACCTTATTTAAAAAAAAAGCATTGGCTTTACTAATTGCCATGTTGAATTAAAGTTAAAATGTTAAAACGAAGTATAAAATTTAAGTTTGATGTGTTGTTTTGTAGATTTAAACGAATATCTTGTAAATGACGAGACATTCCAGTGTCCTGGGCTTACAAACACAGCCCCGTTAGCAGATAATGATATCTTAGAATGTAGACTTACAAATGGAACAAATGTCTTCCAAGTCGACTCGGGAGACAGGTAAACAAAATTACAACAAAAACTTTCTGTAAAGGAAAGACTGTGTCGCTAGCTATATATCTTTGCAAGGTATAATCTATTGAAAAAATTACTGAAGTGTTTCTTTGGTAGTTTTTTAAAGCTCCAGAAAAGGCAAAAAAGCGTATAAATTTTGGATTCAAACCCAACCGTGACTCGTTCTTTCCTTTATCCTGAGTGGGTTTACGTCTAATGTACAGGACTGATTTTAGTTGATATCAAAGAACAGCAAAAACTTGAATAAAACAAAGTCCAGACATAAGAAACAAACATTTGTGAAAAAAAAGAAACAAAAACAACAGAAAAACCAAGCGAACACAACCTCAAACCAAAATGAAAAAAAAACGGCTTTATCTTTTTTTTTGTTTAAAGAAGCACGGATGTATCAATGTAGCACTTTCACATGTTGTTAATCCGAAGGCAGACAAAATCGGTAGACATAATACCATAAAAAACGATCGGTTAAGTGTGGGTCAAATTCAATGAAAAGAATGACAATACTAAACCTTTATGTCAACCAACCTCTTTGCTCATCTGAGATATAGCTATTAAATCTTAAAGGCAAAATGCAATCAAATACTAGTTTAGGAAAACATGTTAATATGAGCGCACCAAATTTGGAAATATTGTCTCACATATAGATTTGTTACGGGCGAGGTTTTTTTTTTACTGTAGTCCCTTATTATTTAGTAAAACCCCAATCTTTTGTCTTGCAGTAAAGCTTTATAAAACTATTTGGTTCATTAAGCTTGTATCCTTATATCAGCGAAGTTATAGTTGGTTTTCTAACGGTCCGGTCTTGGCATGGATACATATGACACCTGATGAATTAGAATGCACAAATTAATTGCTACCTGTCGAGACATGTTTCTGATATACTTAAAATGAAACAATTCAGTAGAAAAATAATTAACAATTGCTAGTTGATGGCAAATACTTAATATGAAACAATTTAGTAGAAAAATAATTAACAATTGATACTTGATGGCAAACTTTGTTCTTTTGTTGGGCGCTTAAGATGTTTTTGCGCAAATGGTTCCTAAATCGGTCAAAAAAAAATTATGAAATTTATTCGCAGCAACTGTAACCTAAAGCTCACAAATATATGATATTAGATGGAATTGTAAAATAGAATGTGCACATCTACATTATGTCATTAGCAACCCACTATTTATCCACACTTTTCAATCGTGGAGATGTTTTAATAAGAACATATGTTTCGTTCCGACCATTCCGATGTTAAATTGTTTTGTCTTTGTCCTGTTTTTATTCATTTTGGACTTATTTTAAGAATGATCATTCCAGTTTGTCAGTTTTGTTGTTTTTTTCTAATTAATGCTGGATAATTATGATAAATACAAGCGTTCTCTTCTGTCGGTTTGACGGTGTAAGAGTCCGCATATTCTATTGGTCTAATTTCACTTAAAACATTACATTTTAAAAAGAGTATCTATCAAAAAATGTTATTCAAAACATTCAACCGAAATTGGATATGTTTGAGGGTTTAAGAAAAGTTTAACTTAGCAAAATTACGCTAAAGATATCAAAATTCTTCCCTTTATTTTATTGACCGTACAAAGTGTCCGCATTTAAAAACTTTAATTGTGACACTTGCGCTCGAATGTTCTCGTACTTGAACGAGTATTCTCAAATATGAAATTTAGTTACAGGTGCGTTTGTATTATCTTTGTAGAATAGACACCATTTCAAGTGCATAAATAGTATGGTTGTAAGATTAAATAAGATTTATTTTTAAAAATTACGATATCTTTCGATGAAAGACTATGTCAGTGTCCGCATGTTCGTTTTTTTTTATATGTACGTTGTACCCCATGATTAGGTGTGAAACTGGTGCTTACAGTATTTATCTACTTCTACTCATGTTACTCAAAACTATTTCAGTTTGAACGCGGCTTTATGTAAAGATTAATTTTACAACATGTGTGCTTCTGTTTTCCATTATGTATTATTTATCTATGATAAAATGCAACAGGTCTTACGAGAGTTCAAGCATTATTTCCTTATCCATTATCCATTTTTTGTTGTTTAAGGTATGTCTTAACATATACAATAACATCGGGAGGATATAGGGAACTAATAAACACCAACAATAATCAACTACATGCCACGCAGATATACACTGGACTTAGTTCCGAAATGATCATGGAGTTTAGATTTGATAGAGATGTCCCACTTCACTGTAGCGAATCACAGGGAAACACATGTGGCCAAGGATCAGTTGCTTTTGAACTTGAAAAAGATATCACCAGGGTAAGTTCATATAAACAAAAGATATTATTTTTAACTTCAAAATGGCTTCTCTAAAATAAGGATTATTTATTTATTTCTTCATATATGAATTTTATATATTTTTTTTTCAGATTTGTGTTGACTACCAGTTTATGTGCTTGATTCTTATAGATGACCTTTTCTAATTCTAACAAATCAAGGTTTTTTTTTCAGGAGGCTCTTAAACCAAAATGGGCAGGATGGAACGATACACTATCTGGAATTGCCAGATATTCGTTTGAGGTTTGGAAAATGGAATATAGCCAAGACTATGATGTCTTAAGAGAGCCAGATATTCGCGAAGACATAAATCCGGTACCCGATTACATCATAAGTATTGACGCTAGCAACAATATTGTTTTCCCAACTTACAAGCCAACGGTCCCTGGGATGTATTCGACTATTCTTGAAATAGTTGACAATGCTAACAATTCAAGATATGCGAGAAGATTGGTAATTTTTGACGATTCTTCTGAGATAACAACGAGGAATGAATATCCCATGATTGTTTTGACAGCATCTAACAAAACCAACTACGCATGGCAAACCACGCCAAATACACAAAACCAGCAGGAAACTACAATACAAATTACATGGGAAAACCATTTTGTAAACGAGGTTCATGAGAATGATCGCACACTAAAGGGCGTACAAAAATATGAGCCAAGATTAAGTGATGATATTGAAAGAACCGATTACAAGAAAATAGAAGACAAATTTGATGACACAGACGGCAAAAGAACTCTTAATGCTATATCAAACGTTAACTCAATCGTAGAGTTTGAATACAATATAGGATCATTAAGCACCTCAGTACCGCCGATTGGTTGGGTAAATGCGGGCATAGACCAAATCATAACAACAACACTGACAGGAGAAACTATTTTGGACGGCTATGAACGGCAAATTTGGGTGCGTGCGACAGATATCATGGGAAATACCAAAGTTGATTCTGTAATCTTGAATTTCGACAACACTCCGCCCCAAATATTTTCAAACGAAATTAAAATACAGAAAAACGTAAAAGGACAAGATTATCCATTTGCTAGCAGGTAAAGAAACAATTTAAACCCATGGATTTACTGTCTCATATAAAATTGCTTTTCCATTATTACAGTGCACTGATAAAACACTTTTGGTAAAACATCTTTTATGTGCGCGAAAAATGTGTATCCATTAAAACATGTCCTGAAAATAAGACAAAGCAATTTATCCATTTAATAAACAAGATAAACATTAAAATAATTTAAATAAAATAAACATACTTTAGAAGAAACAATAACTATTTCTACCCTTTGAAACGTGTTAAATCTGTTTTTTTTTTATTTCAACCCGATTTATCAAACTCTTAACCAGTCGTTGGAAATGTTTTTTTTTTATCTCTCTAGAGAATATTTTGTTGCAGGCGTGCAATCGATTATCAACCTTTTGCATTTTTTTACTAGTGGACATAAGAAAAAACCTTGTACAACTAAATTCCTTATGATTTCTAACATCTAGGGAAATAAATTTGATTTTTCAATCGCTCGACTAACCTCGCCATTAAATATTTTTTCCTTGACGTTAGAAATTCCTTAATCAAAACGTTCGCGTTGTAGAAGCTATATCTATTTTAGAAGCGGTTTGCTTTGGTCTGTTACACAAAATTTCAGGGTTATAATGAAATCAACCACTAAATGAAGTTGCAATTGACAGTTATTTAGAAAATGCACACAGATTCCTTTGCATAAGTTAATACAATTTATTTCATAAACGGCTTTCCGTTATAATCATTATTCAAGCTGAAAAGAAACGATGTTCATACAGTTTTAATGTTATAATGATTTCAATACCCCCTGTAACACAATTAAAAACATTACATTAGAATTTTGATAACAGATCAATTACATAGAAATAGAACTTTATTGACAAAAGAGGAATTAGAAGGACTAAGCTACGTTTGAACAAGACCGTATACAACATAAAATTACTTAGAGTTTTTGAAACAATATAAAAATTAATTAACGGATTAATAAGACATATTTGATTAACATATAGATTTTAAGAAAATCTTAATAAACAATTTTCACATTATTCCATGAGGATTTTTTTTCATACATACGAATTGATAATAAAGAATTTGAAATCTTAAGATTACACTGTCCAAAATTCATGATGTCAAGCAGGAAAATAAGTTATACACGTAGCATTGTTCAACTGTCCAATTTAAGATTGCTTAATACCATATTCATTTAAGCTGCATCTTTTTTGTTGGCACTCATTTCAATTATTAATTACCCATTAAATGACATTATCAAATAAAACTAATTAGGCTGACTACTTTTGCAATTGTTTTAGAGTCACTGTTGGTGCCAAAGATGAACATAGTGCTGTTTCAAAAGTAGCTTTTCGATTCAAAGTAAAATCAACCGGAGAAGTTAAGACCACCCAGGAGTTTGAAATAAGCCCAAATGTAAGTCACTGCCACAATAAAACCTTAAAAAAGTAAAACAATTAGACATTTGATTGTGCTCTCAGAATCCACAACAAATCCCCGCGAGGGTTCTGGGTGGCGAATAGTCGCACAGCAGCTCTAAGTAGATAAATGCCAAACTTGCGATCGCTCTTAAATCGGACATCGGGTCAGGTCGCTTTGGCCAAAAACGATTGAGATGTGCTCCCAGTTGTTGAATGGGACAGCCTTTTCATAATGAATGCCTGGCTCGTCAGGCTATAATGCCAAAAACAAAAATAACAGCAAATCAGTATGATGCGCCCTGTTGGAAAAACGACACGTTCCTAAATATATTGAAAAATAATGTTGCAGGTCTCGGTAAGGCGCGTCTGATCTTGATGCAGGCTAAATCAACTGATACCGAAATGTCAATGGTAGTTACAACTCCCTCCTTTGATTGGCATTGCGTCCACATTTCCCAAATTTCATCGTCATTTTATGTTGATTATGTTTATTTCTTTGATTAAGCTGATTCCGTTCTGCGTGGGAGTATACAGATAGCCATCGGTAAACTAAAATACATATATGTTTACTGGTTATATTTGTGGACCGTATAGCGTTTCAGTTTGCCAAGGCATATTGTCTCCCAAACTCACATTTTAGATCCCCAATTGTTTGGTGACATTCAGTCCGAAATATAGTAAAAGTAATTTGAGACTATACATTTATTACCTAATTTGCCTTTAACTTTGTTAATTTTGCTCAATATTATTCGACCATGTTGAATCATTTTTTTCCCTCCGTGACGACAGGAACATTTTGTTGATTAAATCCCCACCACAATCGAGATCTATAAAAGTTTGTTTCCGAAAACAAAGATATTGTGACAAATAAAGAAGAAATCAATGTTAAGTATTTTAATTATCATCTTTAAATGAAAACGAGCAATTATTCTAATTTTTATGTTTGGCGTCTTCAGTGTTTTTCCTGCCATGTGTTTTTTTTTACGAGCTTGATATTCGAGATACCGATTACTGGCCGCATATACAAAAATAATGAGATGTAGAATAAGCTCACATAACAAGCGACAATTAAAAAAAATACACAATGGAAAACCGCCAACAGTCTTCAATGAGGCCAGTAGGCGCTGCTCCCCGTTCTGCAATTGGCCCATGTTTTAAAAGTACACAATGCATATCATTCAAACCCAGTCCTGAAGTAGTCACAGGTAGACACCTTCTTAAACAAGGAACATAAAACACCCAAAAGACCAGTACAAACAAAAGCGTTGTCAAAGATTTCTGCCTTAGGGCAAGTACATATAAAATGTAGCGGGGTAAACCTTCCACCTATCAATATTTCTACACAAAACACAGAGCTGGGTAAACTTATAAACGAACTTCAATACAGTGCAAAAGCTTAAAATGGGATAAGAGCTCACAAATTTGAATTTTTATAAAACTTAACAAATAGTATTTAGTGGAGATTGTTGTTTGATTTTTAGATTACATGTAATAGTGTGACCTAACTATATTTGTGTGTTCATGTTTAAAAATAGATAAAAAAAAGTTTGTTGGCCTTTTTTGTTTGTACAAACAATTTATTTTCGTCGACAATATTCATTTTACAGCTTTTGGTAGTCTATATATGTATAATATATATAAATAAAGTCTCTCTCTATATATAAGATTAATTATACAAGCAATGAAAAACAAAACATTCACTTTAGTTGTAATTGCAAAGCAAACCTGATAAAAAAAATCAAAATTAAGATTTTATCATAATTTTTTTAGGAAGATACATGTACTAGTAAGCGTATGTTGTTGCCATTAAATATTTTGTGCGACTGAAACAGCATTAAATATTGTCAAAGGCCACTAACTTCATTGACTTAATTTGTCAAAAAAATAAAGTTAGTTGAAATAACAAGTACATGTGGTTTGTTGTTAAATCTTTATAGAAATAGTAACGTCAAATTTTTATACTTAACAGAAGCTTTTTTTTCAAAATGACGAAAAAGTGCGTCAAAAATTCATTATTATGTGTGGTTATGCCTGGAATTGAATTATTTTTATGTAGTTTTATTCATCGTAAAATATTTTTTCAGGGACAAACAGCGTGTAGTTCATCAACTTGTTATTGTCTTACTTTATCTGGAACTCAATACTGCTATGATACACAAACAACACTGGAGATTAACAACTGTTGGCTCAGAGTACCTATAGACAGAGTGGGGACTGATGAACATGTCTTGGATATCATAGTATACAATTCTGCTATGTTGTCAACTACAGAACCGATAGATGTAGGTTTTTGTTTAAAAATATAGAAAGTTACTTTTGGGACGTTTTCCCAAAATTTTAATCAAATGAAATAAATAAACTTAAAGGCAAACACAACCTATTTAAAAATTTAGTCATTTTGCTTGTGTCTCTTCTTCCTTTAAAAGTGCAAAAAACTAACCAACACCTGTCGTACTGCCAATTGTCAATTTAGTGTGTCAATTCCGGGGTTTGAATACAAAACATACCCCTTCGACAAACCATCTTGAAATAGTATTAAACATTTATGTCTCTTTCTTAACAGAAACAGCCAAAATTGAAACCCATCGGGTTTGTTGTCACCTTCGGACAATTTCCCGGAAAAAAACACATATTCCTCTTATGATTACAATTAAGCAATTTACTTATTATTAAAATTCAAGAACACTGCTTTTTGTTCTTTAGCACTATCGTTTTCATCGATTTGTGTTCACGTTGCTTGTGTGGTTTGGTTGTAATATATGTTTTGTATAATATGCAATTTGATTTTGTGATGATTTCAAAGTACCGAAAATGTCTGCTTTTCCAGACTTGTGACACTCAATTACCTCATTGCTACACATTTTCTTCCTCCATATGTGAAATGGTCAAATTTGTGTTAGACGACAAAATTTCAACCTTATTATCTAAAAATCTATAAAATAAAATAAATATTCAATTTGCATGTAAAAAGGGGAAAATATACACATTTAATGATCAATTGAACAAAGAGACTCATACGCTATTTTGTTTTAGAAATAAAAGATTTTGTTAATACGATGCTACTAGGATGAAGCCTTTAGATATTAAAAAACAAGGTGTTCAAGCCAACTTATTGCATGTTATTCTTTTGACAGCTTGGAACAGTGAACACGTTTCATGGAATTCACGATTGTGAGTACAACATCAATGGAAATCTGTAACATTATATATTTTTAATATGTATTTTAGCTGTTCTTTTATGACAAACCTGTTTTTTTATATTGATATAATATAGAATGGGGTTGATCTGGAATCGAACCCATACTCTTTCTCTCCCCATCCACCTAATGTTCATCGTGTACTGTGTTACAACCTTAGATTGTCTACGAGGAGGCTTAACTAGGCAACCGAAAGCTATATTTTATATCTAGCCTAGGTGGTCTAGTGGTCTTGGGCGCTGGACACAGTGCAGGCGAAGTTGCCATAGATGACAGAGTATGGGTTCGATTCCAGCTCAACCCCATGCTGGATTTTCTGGTGTCAACGGCTTTAAAAAGATGATTTTCATCACTGTTGGCACACGGACACCCCTTCTAACTTTGCAGCTCACCATATCCATTCTATACTATATCAATTACTTTACAGAGCTGTACGCAGCACCATTTATCATATATATGTTTTTCTATTGGTGTTTGAAATATTAATCTTTTTTATGTTAATCTTTACACTATAAGACAGCAATATTAAACGTTGTTCGATAATGGGGTTCTTCCATCGATATTGAAATAACTTATGGTTTATAGATGTCATGCCTCGTACACTCATTGTCTTTGTCCTTAAGGATGTCAATCCTGAACCTTTTTATATCAAAGATTTTATGATTTGTGATAATAAATAGCTAATTATCCACTTAATCAAATGACACGAAGAAAACTATAGGTCCATGTCTTCGTTTCCGAGATATATGATTTCAAAGTTTTCACGGGAAAACAGGCTTCTCTAGAATTTACCTTACTTTAACATTGTGATGTTTTTGGTTTAAAAAACATGTAGTGGTATCAAGAATTTCCAGAGAATTTAAACAGTTCGTATTAAAGGTCTATAAAATCTGAAATTCTGAAACATGAGGAGTGACCATCCTTAATATTCACTATATCTTTTACAGATCAGAGTCCTTCCAACATTACAATCCACAAGACTCTTGACACATCGCTTAGTATCAGTTGGATTCAAGCTCCAACGTGCTATGAACGTGCAGGAATTTTGATTCGTTTGTTTTCGCCTGGAAACAGTACACGTGACTTTAAAGTACACAAAGATGCTACGTCATTTGATTTGACTGGACTTGAACCGACGACAAACTATTGGTTTCAACTGTATACCAAATATGGAAATGATACGCACTTCGTTATGAGTGGCTCTCCTGGTATTTTAACGTTCCAGACCGCAGAAGCTTGTAAGTAGCAAAAACCATAAAGTGTTTAGGGCATTAGTGACGGTTTTTCAAAATGACACCATCAAACAAAGCAACACCAATGCTTCCATGTGAATTCACTGAATTCATGTGAATTTTTTCTGTAATAAAAACTTCCATATAACAGTTAAAAAGCTGGAATTCGCCTCTTTTTAATGGACCACATCTTTTTGAATATTTTATTATGATCAAACGAGTGAGTGTTTAAATACAGATTTGAGGGTGTCGTTCAATTTCTAAGACAGAACTGCACTCATTTGAGTTGAATATTTTATCAAAGACTTTAAAAGAAAATGTGTGTAAGAGTAAACTTTGTCGGAATCATCCATTTCAATCTAAGGCTACATTTCACTCCTTTGGGGAAAATGTAAAGTCATAGTAATAAATCTTTTGAAATTACATGTCTCAAAGAACAAAAAAAAGCAGGGGATGGTTTCCATCTCCCGAGAGAAATTATGTAATTGATCTGAAAAGTAGTATTTAGACATTTAAACTACAACGGGTTTTATATTTTTGTCCTTCTTTTCAATGAACAAAAAAAAAACAAAAAAAAAAAAATAAAAAAGAACATGGATCTGTCGCAGCATTCTTAGTTCAGAAATATATCTTTATCAGCAAAATATTCAGATTTTTTAACTGTCGGTATTGAAATGAGGATTTAATTAGCTATGATTAATGTATAGAATTACCTCACTAGTCTAGCATTTTGTATGAAACTATGTCGCGCATGGTAAATGGTTGACATTCTCCACTCCATTTTATATATTATCTATTTGCATGATATAATTTCTGTATATTATAATTTAGGAAAAGTAGTAAACTAAAAATGCCATATTTCAACTAAGGTAAAGGCAAAAGATTTTACTACGCCGAATCATTTCGTCTACTACAGACTCATTTAGCTAAAAGATTGAAAATGATAAAAACCATTGGAAAAATTCAAAGGAAACTATAATTATTGAAAAGCAGTGTAATTGTCTTTGTTTAATTATTATTTATGCATACATTCAACTCCATACATTATTGGTCCAAAAGGTCACCAAATAAGTTTTTTAAGTACAAAGTATTGTTTTTAACATAAGAAGTTATGATTAAAATTATTAATTGCAAAACGGGTCGATAACAGAATATTGTCGTTTTTGCTCAAACCTCCCAGTTTTGCAATTTTTTTTAATATAAAAATTGCAAAGCAGATTAAATCCCTTTCGTTTATTTTACTTAAGTTGTGGTTTAGTCAACAAGAAAATTAGTTGAATTTGAATAACTACTTATACCTTTATATCTAATATATATCTAACTAATATTTTTATTGTTATTTTAGCTGTAGGTTTTCCGCCTGCTGGTGTAGCAGGCTTATCTGTTGGTAAGTTGAAACAATCATGTAGAACTTTTTGTAAGAAATGTAGACGTTACATCAATATATACAAATAAAAACATACTTTTCCTCTTGCATATAGGTTTTTTAACATCAAAACGTTAATCAGCTAATTGACCTCATGTTATCAAAAATACTAACATTTTATTTATTAAACTATTTTTTTTAAAAACTACTCCTAACCTTAACCATTGTTTGTTTAATATCCTATGTTGAGTAATCAATAGAAAAAGGTAAAAAATGGCAATTTATAAATTCTTTGCTTTCTGCGTTGTTTACATTTACATTAATTTGGTGAAATAATCAACTAGACATAGATGAATTGCACACTCTTTCGGATTACCTGACATCACTCTCATTGCGACTAGAGTTCGAGTGGTTTATTGATATTTAGTAGTTTGTTTTGTTTCGGCGGTTTATGTGTTGTATGTTTTTCGTCCTGTCCTTATTTGTGTTTACTGTTTTTATCTCTGCCCTTTCGGAATTTGACATTCGGATGCCCCATTGTTAGCTCTGCTTCTTTCACAATATCATGGTGTTACGCAAACTTAATTTAACTTAAAAACAGCATTCAAAGTAAAATTTGACTACAAACAGAATACAAATGCTTTAAACATTCAAGGAAGTGTATCGTAAGAGAGCAATGCCCCTGTTGAAAGCTCCGTACAGATTTGACAGGGTTTGAAATAGATATTTATCTAGTCAAAAAATAAATATTTTAAGACATTTTAAAGAAGTGAACGTATTTTTATAGCAGGTTAAACGGTATCATTTTGCAAAGAAAGTCTTTCAGAGTGTAGAAGAGTTTAAGAGCGTAAGTTCGAAGCCAGTCTAATGCAAAGAAAAGTGGAGAATCCGCTATGGTTGTTTCTGCAATAATGAATAATAAGGAAGAACTTCTTCTTTAGATGAATGAGGATTGTTGAATATAAACCTTAAAACGTTACGAATGATTACGCACTTGCATGTTCAGTTTTATAGTGCAATATTATCATTGATGTTGATAGAAAATTTTTAAGATGAATGCAGTTAAATTTTACTGATTTACTCTTTCATTTGAAGTTGGTTCATTTCATGTTCATGCCTTTAAGGATTTATTTCAGACTTAAATGACTCTGACGCTAAACAAATCTAACAGAGTTTGTCAGTTGGTCATTGAACTTGGTATACACGATTAACCAAAAACTAGTAATCTGTTATCCATTATCGTGAAAATTTGACTAATCTAATCTTGCATTTTGGCTATTTTTTGTAACAATCGTACCTTCGTGGGTGGTCGGGGACTTTATAATAATTATGATATTGATAATAATAATATTAGTAATAATAATGGTAACAATAATAATCACTAAATGTGTTTTTTTCACTTTTCAAAATCTTATAAACGATCTTATAAAGACAAGATATCGCTTAAAACGCCTTAAATAGACAAGACACATAATATTATAATTTTGTAAAGATAAAAAAAATGTATTTAAAAAGGTATGATAAAGAGGGTTTGGCCTTTTCTTTTAAAGTGACAAATTTCTTTAAAATGAGAATTTTGTTACTCTGTTATGTTAAATGGTTTAAACAAAGGCTTAATCACGTTTTCTCCTGAGTATTGAGACAAATCTGTTTTAAAAACAGACGTTTTCTTCATATCGACTAAATATGGTAATGTTATATATGTTTTTGATCAAAGAATTATGACTAAACCCACCGGCCCGCAAAATATTTTCGATGGGAGTTTTTATATTACCAGAAATACATGTATGTTTGTGAGTTGCAGCTTTGCTCATTTAAATTTTTCATAACATGTTAATATGTAAGCCATTGTGAGCTCATTTCACAACAATTACTTGACTTGTCACTTTTTTGCATATGTATTTCAAACAAAAGGACTCATTTTACCAAAACAATGCTACTTTTATGCATTATGATTAGCCGTATAAATAATGTATATAATATTAGATAAAAAATATTTATTTCTTCAAAATATGCAAAACTGTGGAGCAAATTTATAGCTTGTGATGGTTATCGTATCTTGTCCTTTGCTTTTTTCCACATTTTATTTCTTAATTCAATTTAAGAATTGTCTTTATCTTTGTTTCTTTACCACTCGCAGCAGCCGCAATAGTGATAGTGATCATAGCTGTGTCTGTAGTCTTTATTTGTTATAAAAAAGGAAAGATTCGAAACAAAACCAACCCCAAAGAGGTAATTTTTTTCTGTATTAATACCAGTCTTAATGTTGGTTCTTGCTATTAAGATATTTTGTGTGCTTAAGGCTCCATTTGTGTTGTCGTCGTTTACTGAAGACCGATTTTGTATTTTTCTTTGACATTCAAATGTTAGTATTACCACTTGTCATTTTATATTAGTCTTATGATATATTACTTTTGAGAAATTGAAATGCAAGCTTAGAATCTGATAAATCAATCTTTTTTTATAGAAATCGTACAAATGATATTTATACAATACATATAAAAGCAGTCAAGAAATATCTTGAGGAAGATAACTTGAACATGAACTGAAGATGATAAATATGTGGCAGGGGTGGAAAACAAAGTAGCAGAATTTTTTTTAAACGACTGATGGTACACGTACGGGGTGCAAAGGAGCAGAATTTTAAGTTTCTAATTACACTACCTGACTGTCCGTAAAGGAATATTTTACGTTCATGAAGCGTGTCACTCTCAACACATGTTAACCCAATGTGTTTCGCGAGCACGCTTTTCATTTTACAGACCTTAAAACCTTTGCAGACGACGACCATCCTATTCAACCACCTACATTGTAGGGTTCACACATCAGTCACTCTGTTGGCTGACCATCACTTCTATGTCAGAATATGAACATATTTAGGTTTTTCTAACGACAACTTAAGTTTTGCTGTGGATAAATTTTCCACATTTTTCGATGCAGTTTTTTTAAAGATTACAATATCCAAATACACTTCTATATGTACCACACATATACAAATGCATACAAGATCAAGTTGTAGATAAACAACACTAACTGAAAAATGTTATATTATATATTCAATTAGATTTCAAGTTTTAATGCTTTTTGGATCTTATAATTACATGCATGCAAGTTTAACGCTTAGGCAATTTGTTTTCTTTCAGTCGGAAAGCAATTTACAAAATGCTTTGACAGACAAATCGAATATAACAAATGTTAAAATTTCATCGGTTTTGCCCCTCAAAACCCTACCTCCTATACAAACACATTTGTTATCTGAAGAAAAGGAATTAAGGAAGAAAAAGAAATCGAAAAGAAAGAAAGAGAAAGAAAACTTTCCTAAAAATGATCCTCAGGAGGAAACTATGAAGAAGAAGAAAAAGAAAAAGAAAAAGCGTGTTAATATTTCAATTGATGAAGATCAACATCTTGATGACGAAAAAGATGATGAGGGTCTAAATAACTACGAGTAAAAGACAAACCGATACCAATATTGAAATAAACTTATTTGAATCATCACATGGAAAAATTCGTTTGATTTAACTATTTTTAAAACTTTTTTCACCTGCAAATTTACGAACTATGCAGTTTTTAGAAAATGATCACAAATTGCATATGCATGACACTTTTCATTTTCCGACAACCACTCAGAAATTGTATGTACTTAGTATCTGCTTTTGCTACATGGATAAATTTAAAGCTTAATATGTTTGCTTAAAATGTATATAAGAGGCCTTTTTAGACGTGGTTCGAATTTATTAGAAACATATTAATACTATGTCGAAAAATTCAGATAAAAAGGACCACAACAAAACTGGCCTTTCCTTGTTTTAGTTGAATGATTAAAATTTTCAATTGATAGAGCTGTAAAATGATTTAGATTTGAGTTTTTTTGTGTTGGTGTTTCTAGTATGTTTAAGACATTTGACAAACTAACGAATGATAAGTTTAGCATAATGAACCAAGATATATTGTAATGATTTAAGTTTTGTGCTTCGTTAGGGGCTATTCATAGAAAGAAGGTTGGGTTAAAAAATTAATTTAACCCTGCAACATTTTATACCTGATCTAAGCCACGAAGTTTTGACAAAGGTTTTTGTTTGTACTTGTCTTTTTTATGTTTTCTGTTCCTTGTTAAAAGCGGAAATCTTTCTTTGACTATTTCGATACTGGATTGAAATGTGTGCATTTTTTTACACCTTTGGTCAATTGCAAAAAGAGAGTAGCGCCTACTGGCTGCCCTTTTTCTTTGCTATATTTTAAATTACCTCTGTTTTATGTGAGCTTTGTAGCGATCACTTATTCCACATATCATTATCTTCTATTTCATCTTGCGCCAGCAACGCAATCCAAAACTACATGTATAGTTAAACTCTGTTATAATTTTCCAGGTATTTACATGAACATCATGATGCTACATTCCCTGAAAGTACTTCAAATTTAAAATGTTTTTAATTTTGACCGCTAACATTCGTGATTGGAGGTATTGCTGATGGAAGTTTGATTTTCCAAGGTTAGCTAGCTCCGGCATCAATACTTTTGTGTCGTGAATAAATCAAAGCTATAAAGTATACTTTTAGATTAAAATCGTTCTTTCACCCAAGACATGGGTTAATCTTAAGTCTTAATTTGGTTTCCAGTTCGTCATTTTTGTTCTATTGTTCTATGCTTGTCATTATCTTATGGTACTTGGCATTTTCAATCGTCGTACAGAGTGCCCCTGATGCGTCCTGAATAGACAAAAAGGGTGTCATGCATAGCAAAATTATTATCTGGATTTTTGTGCTAATTTTGACATTTTATATCCAATAGGTTTTAATGGTGCAAATCAAATTATCGTTTGTTTTCTATCTGATTCTTAGGCAATACACATTTTTTAGACGATTGCAATTCTGGTCGTCGAATAAAAAGCTTACGTTTTATATGTACACTTGTATATTTAGTATAGAACTATAATGCACATATGATATCATAAAATATATACCATTGCATGGTTGCATTCCAAAATGATGACTAAAAATTTTCCAATCAACAACATGTCTAGATCTCACATATAAAAACTGATTTTCAAACTTCATTTTTTTTGTTTTATAGTTATTTTATATCCCTCTTTAGGCTTAACTGTCTTATATATTTAGAAAGTGAAAAATATTGTATCACAGACAGAAACTGCTTTCCTTTTTGAACAACCAGAGTTAACTTTAATTCGAAAAGGGCTTCGCATTTTAACAACGTTTAGATTTTTAATGAATGTGTCAACTTATATAGTACGTTTCAATGTATATCGTAAAAAATGATATTGTTTATTATGATCTAAGATCAACCTTCATTTTTTATAAAAAAGTAGCCAATTTTTTTCTATTTTAAGTAAGAGGGTCACTTCTATAGAAATTGTGCCCGTTTACAAATTGCTGAAATGTGTGCATAAAAGGGCACACATACATGCAAAAGTAAGCGTTTATGAACAATAAAGAGAAAGTGATGTTAGTAAATAAAATAGATTCTAAAAAGCCTTAATAACCGACAATAATAATTTTTAAAAGAAATCTGAATTAGTGAAAGAGTAAGGAAATAGTATGGGGTAATAAAATATCAAACTCGGGAATACCTTACTATAATAAACAAATTTTAATCTCCTTCTGAATGTTTTGCCAAAATATTTTATATCAGCAAGTTAATGAACCGACGCCATAAAAAGGCTATATGGTATATTTGTTTGGAGATAACTATTGGTTGCTTCCTGCTTGCTGTTTCTGAAAACTGACGCTATTTTATGTTTGTTAATATTAGTGATTCGCGTACACACATTTTAAATCACACTGTCATCTTTTTTGGTAGAAATGTTTTTTTTTTATAATTAACTAGCATCCCACCATCATTTCCCCTCGACAGGCTGAGAAGTTCACAGATAAACGTACCTACCATTTGATATAATATCGAAAAGCTATATATATATAATGCAGATTAAACTGTGATTTGTGATAATTCATATTTAACATTCATTTTGTGTGAGTATTCAGTGTGATTGGTAAATTTTTGTCTACATATGCATGATTTTACTTCGAAATAAATGTTTGATTTTGCTTCAAAATGATAGTTCTGTTTTACTTATATTGTCCTAGGTTCTCAGACTATTGTGTAATCATATTCATGATATTTTTGCATGTTCATTTACAAATTTGATTTGTTTTGGACGGGGTTTTATTTTAAAACGAGCTGCTGGTTTTCAATGCAAAATAACTCGATCTCTTGAAATGTTTCCCGAGTTATGAGCTTTTCTAACAGCTGATCCTAAATGAATTTTGTTTACATCTCGTTTTAAAATTTGTAATTCACACTGATTTTTTTTAGATTAGTAAAGTGTCAGTATTCTAGCTTTATGTTTAACCATCGAACATTTCTTCGACTTTTTCTTGAGAATATACATGTTTAAAGAAAATAGGATTAGAATATACGATTTAATCGAATCTATAGACAACAAAAATATAAATCATAATTAGTAGATAAAACCAAATTGATATTTATCTATTTTGTAAATAATATCACGAAATAATGCATAAGTATTTTCTTTTTATTGTTAAAATACTACTACCGTTTTGATTTTAATAAACTATTGCTATTTAACTTATTTATATTATAGGATTCATTGTGATAATACTAGTTGTTGTGGTGGTACTGGTATTCCTCGGCAGAACAGGACAATTGCAGCCGGCAAAGGCAAAGATGATTGAAGTGAGGAGAAATTTCACAGTTCGCAAGAGAACAAACACTAGGCGTGTTGATGGCTACAACGTAAGAATTTACCTTTTGGCTGCTTTAGATCATATTTTAAGTTTGATTTTTATATCCTCATTGAAGATATATATAATTTCGTATTGTTACATGAGAAATTGATATAATATAGAATGGATATGGTGAGCTGCAAAGTTAGAAGGGGTGTCCGTGTGCCAACAGTGATGGAAATCCTCTTTTTTACAATGTAATCCGTTGACACCGGAATGTCCAGCATGGGGTTGAGCTGGAATCGAACCCATACTCTGTCATCTATGGCAACACCATTTATCATATGTTTCATGAGAAGCTGGACACCATATATACTTTGAACATATAAATTTGTTAGTTAATAGCTGTAACATTAACTTATTTTTGCACCTTGATTGCAATTTCAATTGAAAAAAACCCAACGCAATGAAAACAATTTTAAATCATTTGGTATCTGTTTAGCATATCTTACATATAAATTAATCAATGCTTTAGATTTATTATTGTTTCTTGTATGTGTAGATTTAAAAAAAAATCTTACAGGTCTTAGTTTTATTCTGAAATTATGGCATTTGTTAATATGTAGTTTTTACATACAAGTACACATTACAGAAAGATAAATATATTTTTTTCACAGAATCGAGCATACAGTACAAAGTTTGACGACGATATATACTACTATGGGCAGATGGAGAATAAAATCAACAATATGGTATTATCACGTAAAGATATTGCTTTGGAATCTGAACTGACACATGGAAAATTTGCCACTATTTATCTGGCTAAATACTACGGCAATCAACGCGATGCACAGACTGTTGTGGCAAAGGTCCTTAGAGGTAAGAATACTAAATTGAATATATATGTTAATTTTCTCTTAATAAAAAATGAAACGTGTATTGGTCACATTAAGCTCCCTTAAAATAATTTTCTATCGAAGTGCGCTCATTTAAAATATATAATATCTATTTCAGTCTCAGGTGAGTGTAGATCTTGGTTTGTCATAGGGTTTTGTTGTGTCTTCTTTTAACGGATTTGACACACTGAATGAGAAATATTGGCAGCACGATTAGTATGCTATAAATAGCAAACAAGAACTGCTTATTCCTCCGGGGCACATGTGTTCACTCTTGCTACGACTTGTGTTCGCGTTGTTGACTTCTGTTTAGTTGATTTAGTGTTTTATTATGTTTTGTGTTTCTTCGGGTTGTTCTCGTTCATGTGTACTGGTTTTGTCGTTGACTTTTCAAACCCATGACACGCGAATGCTTCTTTGCTATTTGAGACCGGTATAGGACTTTATGAAAAAATGTGTTGACTTTTAGGTATGTGAAGCAATTTTACATCAGCGCAATGATGTTGATGATATATCAAATTTTACCAGGAACTTGCTAGCATGAATTTCATAGTTGTTATCAGATCAATTAAGATGCGCAATTAGGGGCAGTTCATAAGCATTATCTAAAATATGAACTTTTCAAGATTATTTCAGAACACTTATTTGAATATGTTAGCAGTTCATATCTTAGTAATAATTTGGTTCCCCAGTTTGGTATTTTAGGTTCTACTGTTCTATGCTCTTCATATTCATACAGTATTTGGCATTTTCAATATTTTTGGTAGAGCGCCTCTGATGAGTCTTGAATAGACGAAACGCGCGTCAGGCGTAGCAAAATTTATTGTCTGGAACTTTGTTGTCATTTGTATTTCGAACACACGTGAAGGTTAGCACTGCTGGTGGAGTTTAAATTCCCCGAGGTTAGCCCGCTCCGGCACCAACACTTTTGAGTTGGAGAATACATCAAAGCTTTAAATTATCCGTCTAAATTTCAAAATTGTCTAAACCCTAAGGTTCTTCCTACCCCAGACATAGGTTGAATATCTTAGTAATAATTTGGTTCCCCAGTTTGGTATTTTAGGTTCTACTGTTCTATGCTCTTCATATTCATACAGTATTTGGCATTTTCAATATTTTTGGTAGAGCGCCTCTGATGAGTCTTGAATAGACGAAACGCGCGTCAGGCGTAGCAAAATTTATTGTCTGGAACTTTGTTGTCATTTGTATTTCGAACACACGTGAAGGTTAGCACTGCTGGTGGAGTTTAAATTCCCCGAGGTTAGCCCGCTCCGGCACCAACACTTTTGAGTTGGAGAATACATCAAAGCTTTAAATTATCCGTCTAAATTTCAAAATTGTCTAAACCCTAAGGTTCTTCCTACCCCAGACATAGGTTGAATATCTTAGTAATAATTTGGTTCCCCAGTTTGGTATTTTAGGTTCTACTGTTCTATGCTCTTCATATTCATACAGTATTTGGCATTTTCAATATTTTTGGTAGAGCGCCTCTGATGAGTCTTGAATAGACGAAACGCGCGTCAGGCGTAGCAAAATTTATTGTCTGGAACTTTGTTGTCATTTGTATTTCGAACACACGTGAAGGTTAGCACTGCTGGTGGAGTTTAAATTCCCCGAGGTTAGCCCGCTCCGGCACCAACACTTTTGAGTTGGAGAATACATCAAAGCTTTAAATTATCCGTCTAAATTTCAAAATTGTCTAAACCCTAAGGTTCTTCCTACCCCAGACATAGGTTGAATATCTTAGTAATAATTTGGTTCCCCAGTTTGGTATTTTAGGTTCTACTGTTCTATGCTCTTCATATTCATACAGTATTTGGCATTTTCAATATTTTTGGTAGAGCGCCTCTGATGAGTCTTGAATAGACGAAACGCGCGTCAGGCGTAGCAAAATTTATTGTCTGGAACTTTGTTGTCATTTGTATTTCGAACACACGTGAAGGTTAGCACTGCTGGTGGAGTTTAAATTCCCCGAGGTTAGCCCGCTCCGGCACCAACACTTTTGAGTTGGAGAATACATCAAAGCTTTAAATTATCCGTCTAAATTTCAAAATTGTCTAAACCCTAAGGTTCTTCCTACCCCAGACATAGGTTGAATATCTTAGTAATAATTTGGTTCCCCAGTTTGGTATTTTAGGTTCTACTGTTCTATGCTCTTCATATTCATACAGTATTTTGCATTTTCAATATTTTTGGTAGAGCGCCTCTGATGAGTCTTGAATAGACGAAACGCGCGTCAGGCGTAGCAAAATTTATTGTCTGGAACTTTGTTGTCATTTGTATTTCGAACACACGTGAAGGTTAGCACTGCTGGTGGAGTTTAAATTCCCCGAGGTTAGCCCGCTCCGGCACCAACACTTTTGAGTTGGAGAATACATCAAAGCTTTAAATTATCCGTCTAAATTTCAAAATTGTCTAAACCCTAAGGTTCTTCCTACCCCAGACATAGGTTGAATATCTTAGTAATAATTTGGTTCCCCAGTTTGGTATTTTAGGTTCTACTGTTCTATGCTCTTCATATTCATACAGTATTTGGCATTTTCAATATTTTTGGTAGAGCGCCTCTGATGAGTCTTGAATAGACGAAACGCGCGTCAGGCGTAGCAAAATTTATTGTCTGGAACTTTGTTGTCATTTGTATTTCGAACACACGTGAAGGTTAGCACTGCTGGTGGAGTTTAAATTCCCCGAGGTTAGCCCGCTCCGGCACCAACACTTTTGAGTTGGAGAATACATCAAAGCTTTAAATTATCCGTCTAAATTTCAAAATTGTCTAAACCCTAAGGTTCTTCCTACCCCAGACATAGGTTGAATATCTTAGTAATAATTTGGTTCCCCAGTTTGGTATTTTAGGTTCTACTGTTCTATGCTCTTCATATTCATACAGTATTTGGCATTTTCAATATTTTTGGTAGAGCGCCTCTGATGAGTCTTGAATAGACGAAACGCGCGTCAGGCGTAGCAAAATTTATTGTCTGGAACTTTGTTGTCATTTGTATTTCGAACACACGTGAAGGTTAGCACTGCTGGTGGAGTTTAAATTCCCCGAGGTTAGCCCGCTCCGGCACCAACACTTTTGAGTTGGAGAATACATCAAAGCTTTAAATTATCCGTCTAAATTTCAAAATTGTCTAAACCCTAAGGTTCTTCCTACCCCAGACATAGGTTGAATATCTTAGTAATAATTTGGTTCCCCAGTTTGGTATTTTAGGTTCTACTGTTCTATGCTCTTCATATTCATACAGTATTTGGCATTTTCAATATTTTTGGTAGAGCGCCTCTGATGAGTCTTGAATAGACGAAACGCGCGTCAGGCGTAGCAAAATTTATTGTCTGGAACGTTGTTGTCATTTGTATTTGGACATTTATGGAAATTCACTTTCTTTAGAAATGTTAGGTTATTTAGTTTTTAATTCTTTGGTATGAAACAATGAATTGCTTTCTATGTGATTTTTGATAACTATACAACCTGTTTAACTTATACCTCTAATTTATAATGAATAGCATATATATATATAGTCTTTAAGGACCTGAAGAAGGTTTACAGTTACATGAATATTATTATTAGTAACATGTTTTTTGAACGATTTTGTTCTTACAGATGACCAAAGCGAAGAAAATGTGATTAAGATGAAAGCAAAGATCAATTTTTACTCAGATAGGGTTGGGGAACATAAAAATGTGGTGAAATTTATTGGGGCCATCATGGATGACACAGCAAGTAAGTTTATGAACAAAACAATAAAATCGAATGTAAATGAGAAAAATTTTGTAGAACGTTTGATTGATTTAAAATTCCCTTTTCTCTAACTGTTAAATTGAATAATTTTCATTTAAAAGCTCACAATTTACGTATACATGAATATATGCAAATTTGGAATGTCAAGCCTATTGTGACATATAAATATATGCAAATTTGGAATGTCAAGCCTATTGTGACATATAAATATATGCAAATTTGGAACGTCACAATATATGTGACGTAGATGTTAACCAATCAACATTGAGAACCAAAAATAACGACGAATCAAAACCATTGAGTAAAATGAACAAACAACTACATATCACACACCGTTATCAAATGAAAAACGCTGAAATGAGATTTTCTAAAAATATCGCATCGTGCAGAGTGTGATACGCATGAAAATCTCATCGAGCAAGAACTAGATAATGTTGCACAGCAATTAGAGAAATATATTTAACCAACAGACATTTTCTTTCCATTTGTAATAGGAGGTCCTTTCATGGTGTTTGAATATTGTGAAAATGGCGTCCTAAAGGATTTCCTTCAGGGCAGACGATCAAACGTAACCGTTGATTTAGAAGAGAGGTTGTTCCGGATGTGTTATGGAGTGTGTCTCGGGATGGATTATCTTGCATCTCAGAAAGTAAGTTTTAGGGTTGCAGATTGATTATCTTGAGAGAATCTCTACATTTAGACTCGTGCATTTATAACATCATTGTATAACAGAAAAAAAAATCTGTAAGATCCCCCGTAAAACATTAATTGTAATATTGAGCTCCAATCCATTATAGTTTGATACACCGATGACCAAAAGCATAGTGGATCGAGACTTATTTACTGCATTATCAAAATACATGTATGAAGGTCATTCTGGTTCATTAAAAGATCATTCTTGTGTACGACTAGGCATCTATATCATTCAACGCGTGGTAAGATCAAGAATTCTGAAATGCTTTACATGGTTATTTTAGCTATTACATTGTGAAATGTTCATAATCGCTGTAACAAAAACCTCAAGCAGCTGATCAATTCAGAGGTTACTTCGAAATTGCAATGACCGTACATTTGCAATATTGAACGGAATCAAGCTAAACATGCTAAAGTTACTTCTCATGCATAAAAATATAGCTTTCTTTTCATTAAATCATTTCTTTGTGACAGCATGTTGTGCCAAATATATCTGCATCTTAATATTTTTTCTCACAGGTTGTTCATCGACGACTTGCTGCCAGGAACATCTTGCTTGATCATTTGTATGAACCGAAAATTGCTGGATTTGGACCAGATCCTGGCACTGAACAGGACGGCGACGTATGTTACCGAACAATTAGTTTAAAACGAAAGTTGGTTTTACACTGTACATGTATAATTTTGTTTTAATCTTTAAATCATAAAAAAATATTATTGAGGAGTTTAAAAAAAACGTTTTCTACCTAACAATTAAGTTTCATCAAACATTGCAAAAAATCATACCAATCCAACAAAAAGCATGGAACAGTTTTTTTTCCTTATTGAGTCAAAAATTAAGTTTCTATTTGTTTCCAAAATGTTTACAAATTGGTAGATAAGCTTTTAAATTTTTTTTCAGGAAAGACTTCCTCTCAAATGGATGGCACCAGAATGCCAAAAAACTACAAGAGATGCTGACGAACTGAGTGATGTGTTTTCATTCGGGGTTGTTATGTGGGAAATATTCACTTTAGGTAACATTGCTTTTTAATGGTTATGTTCCATTTGCATGGTATTACCTTAATTGCAAAAATGTTAGCCTTAAATGGTACATTACCATTAATGTGAGTTGCTGTATAAATGGGAGAAAGGGCAAAAAAGGAAAGGATAATTACACTTTGTTACGGTAATATATATATCCTCGTTTATTAATGTATAAGAACCTATCAGTAACTTACTTTATATGTCAAAAGGAAAGATGGCATATTTTTTTTATATTTTTATCATAATGTTTTCAAGAAGGATGAAATACCATGCAATTTTTTACTTGTGTACACATCAATTTTTGGCTGATTTTGTTTAAGGAGAGACCCCATACCCTGAAGTTCAGAGCAGAGATGTCCTGAAAAAGCAAAAACAAGGATACAAAATGAAGAAACCTGAATATTGCGACGATGAGTATGTATTTTTCTGTTGAATATTTGTTAATGTTTATCATACGGTTCAAATACGGAAAAGTACTTGACATATTTTTTTGTCTCCATCACCTGATAAAAATATTAATCTAAAAATGCTACCGATTTCAGTATTATGAAAATAGCTTATAGACTTATATCAGAGGGAAATGTAATAGAATAACAAGAATTTGATAAAGTTAGATACAAAATTACATTTGTTCTACTGAATGCTTTTGCATTTTTCTCATATTGTCAAAATCATTTGCCAGATTTAGGCAGCAATTAGTTCTTTTCCAAAAGGAAGTCGATTAAGATGGGATCCTTTTAAGAAAATCGATTCTTTTTGGACAAAATCAAATTTTAAACATGCGTTTTGATTGTTACACAAACATAGATATTTTTCTATAATTTTTTTAATTAAAAATACATAATAGGCATGTAAATTGTTAAAGCTTACTGAAAAATATCTATTTTAATTTGTCTTCTTGATTTAGGTTCTACAAAATTATGCTGAAATGCTGGCACTACGACCCACGGAACCGATGTGGATTTGCCCAGCTAAAGAAAGACCTTGACAGTTTGTTCCAAACTGGACCAAGTGATGATTATTATTACAGAACAAATGATTTAGAATAAAGATGTCAAGATACATAACCCACACTTTGACATAATTTGATGTCTCCTAAGACTTTTATAGATTCTTTGTCAGTGTGTATTCAGTATGGCAACCGTAACCAAAGCTTTAAGACGTATCGAAAATGTTTATAAACATTTAAATGTTTAAAAATTCTGTTTTTGTATCTTTTATATTATGCTACATTTTTGTATATTCTAATTTCTTGAATATTTTATACAGATTTTTTTTATGTTTTGCATTGGTCGAAATCTGTAAATAGTTATTTCACCGAATTAAAGAATCATTTGATTCCATTGTACGTTCATAATACTTTTTTATCAACATGACACACATAAGTTGATATAAACTTTAACGTCAAACAGTTGATGAATCTGAATAAAATATTATTATTTGGACTTGTCAGATATTCCTTGATTTTAAGATTGTTCTGACATGATTTTCCAAGCGAGTGCAAATAGTTTACACGATTTCTTACTGGTATTGACTAATATATCTAGCGGTTTGCACAATATTTGTAATATGTATTCAGCATTAATGGAACTTAAATGGTCATTGAAAATTATTTTGTAGCTACATATACTTAATTTAAGATTTTGTATTTTTAAGCATTTATAACTTATTTTAAATATCATACATGTATGATGACAATCAAAGTTGAATGTGTTTTTCGGCTTCATATTAGGTTAAATCATATTTTTTTCATTTACAGCATAAGATGCTCTAGAAGTAATGTATAGATTACAAAATCAAAAAGGATCATTTTTATTAATGGCAAATAAGGATTTCAACAGAGTCTGTTTTTTCAACAGAGTCTGTTTTTTTTTTACTTAAACGTGTAATTTTCCTTTAAACATAGAAAAGGTGCTTATTGCGTATACCATATTCACTAAAATATATGTATGGTGATGCATAATTAATTTTCCATCTTGTTGACTGCCAAATCTTCCAAAAGTTCCATATGTCTTCGATTTTTAAGAAAGAATGAATTTTAACATTTCTTTTTGTATATCGGTGGCTGTTCTAGTTGACCTTCTCTAGGTCTCTTGTTAACTAAAGTTAACTCGAGTACCTTATAAACGACTAGAGATAATTCTCGGGTAAACTTCAAGGACCAATAGTCCCTACTGAAAGTCTTGATGTTTCATCGTTATAATATGGTCGTAATGGTCGACACTATTCAACAGTTCCCCTGTCTATTAAAAAAAGTCCACAAGAAAACCCTATACTAGAATAAATTGTTCAGTTGACAATTCTAGTGCGCATGACCCTATCCAGCTATCAGTAGAATTTTACTCGACTAGGGTTAACTTGAGTAGGTAAACTTAAAACAGCCATTATGGTAGATTTATTAGCAAACAAATAAGTTTTTTGAATAAAAAGATTTTCATTACTACATGTATGATTAGAACTTTTAGCTTTGCATTAAATGTGCTTACTTAGTAGCTTTTTAAAAAAAACAACCATTATGGTAGATTTATGAGCAAACAAATAAGCTTTTTTAAATAAAAATATTTTAATTTCTACATGTATGATTAGAACTTTTAGCTTTGCATTTAAGGTGCTTACTGTGTAGTTTTTTTACACTTAATATATCATTTATGATAAATAAATAATAAAATTATTTTGACATTTGTTATTACTCATACAAAAAAACCTGTATATGAAAATCCAGAGCTCCTCAACAGTCCTTATTCCTTTTTAATTTTGAATGTGATTTGTTATTCCCCTTTAGTATAAATTGAACAAAAATAAAATGAACAAGGAACAGATTTTTTCATCTGCAACAGTTATCAGCTATAAAACAAAATCTCGATTAGTTGAACTTTAATGACGGTATCATTTTAAAAAGTGTCATCCTATGGTAACTTATAACGAACTTCTTGAGCTGTACGTTAAGAAAAGCAATTAGATTTTTCTCATCACAAATGAAGGACAAAAACACAAACTTGACCTTTCAATTTGAATAACAATTCACGATTTTAGTCCTATCAAAGGTCAGAACCACTTAGAAGGGGTTAGCTGACTACTTGTGTACATGAATTGCGTCTTAATCTGAACATTTAAAAAAGCAACCATTTGATTTTTTTTAGCCAAAAACTTCATCCTGTTTTTATAATTTTCACTTCCAAGCCCTTTCCTGTATTTTTTCAAAATTCTTGTCATCCTGCCTTTGAAATTCAACTTTCAAATTTAGCCCGCCCCGTAAAATTCAATTGCTCGCTCCCTAATAAAGCAAGAGCTGTTATCTGTTTTTTACCGCAAGGAAAAGCACAAATTTTGTTAAACGGAGATATTCTTGAGCTAAACATTTCGACTGGATATTTCTCTATCTGCAACAGTTTGCTTTGCATTCTACAATGCAAAACAAAATATTTTTCATAAAAAAGGGACAAAATTCATACAAGTAGCAATTTGACAATAGGTTAATCAATAAAAAAAATATTTGTAGAACTTCTGCGCAAACAACAACTTTAATCCATTTGATTCAAAAGCAAATACTTTATTGGCAAGAATACATCTATGAAACATAGTTCAGCCCCCATCCGTAAAAAACACCCAAAAACACAGATATAGTGAAAGTGAAAAACAAATAACAGTTGTATTATATTGAACTTTGAATAGGGAGGTTTGGCGCCATAAAACCCACCATTTCGTTTGAAATGCCTGTACCAAGTCAGGACCATTGCGATCCACCAATTCTCCGGTATGACTGATTCGTTTTTGTCATTTTCTCTGGAAAATGAGATTGATCATTCAAGTTCGGTAGTTTTGTTATTTCCTTTATTTGGTACCATATTGTGAATAGGGACACGAATAATTGTGTAATTATATTATTTTAAGAGGCATAACCTTTAAATAGGGTCATCTGGCGACTTTTGACACGTAGAATACGTAGAACTTGAAGAAATTCTCAAACTTCAGAAATTCAAAATTTCGGCATTCGCAGTCAAAATCTGTAAAGAAATAATTACTGAAAATTATTACAATACGGGGTATTCCGAAGAAACCCATTTCGTATCACATTTTTTAAAATGTAAAAACTCGTTTTATAGTATTGTTTCTTTTTAAAAATGGTAACAATGCATTCAGGAAGGACGGAATATCATCAAATTATGGTTTTAAACTTCAAAATTTCAACATTCAAAGACAAAATCTTCAAAAACAAATAATCTTAAAATTATATATTTAGTCAAACAATACTTCCTTGTTACCTAATTTGAGACCTGGCTGGGAGATGGTTCACAGTATACCTTTTATTGTTTTACAATTAGAATCCGCGTGTTGCCTTATCTTAATTGTATACCACTTGAATTTTTAGTCTGCAGTAAAATTATATATTTACCAATAAAAATGAAGTGTCTAAAATAAAAATCTTCAATGATTTGTTACGATAGCAAGTTCCCAGACTAAAAGCTTCCTTGTCCAAGGTATTTATCTAATTATCAAGTACGATTACAGCAGTTTATTGCAATGTCAGTCTTCTGAGAAGACAGTGAGAAATTAGAGCAACATGAAGTTGGTTTTTGTTCTATGTGCTGGGTTTCTTCTCTTTGTCTGTTTTAGAACATCCCAAGCATGGTCTGGGTAAGTTATTTTTGTTGTTAAGGGAACACATCATAGTATAATAGAATAACTAGGAAGTCAAACAGTTTTCAAATGCGGAAACGTTTGTATTTCTATGGAGTGGTTGATTTTAGTTTAAACAAAAAGTAAATTCTAACCACGACTTGGACGGTACTGCATTACATTTACTTGGCTAAAGAGCAACAAAAAGCCCCGAAACAAACTTGAAATATTCGTTCTACACGTACAGTCTTAACAAGCTTTTATGAGCACATACATGACTGTATAACATTTCAATGTTTGCGTCTGAATGATCAACACTATCTTCTACGTTTCGAGAAAATAAAAAATAATAGTAGTTTCAAACCACTTCGTTCATGGTATGAATTCTCTATTTTTTCGTTTCAAGCGTTGATATATTGTCAATTTGTAGGTAGTTGACGGGATTTTTCTTATTCTTTTACACTTAAGATATGATGAACATGTAATGTAGCTTCACATAAATAGAACACATAATAAGAGACACAACGTTGAGGTGGGACGTTACGTTATAAACGACGTTACCGATAAAATTTACCTGTACACTGAAAAATCTGTCAGGACGTTGTAAAACTCGACGTCAATTTTAGTTAGATTCTGTTGCTATTTCTACGTATAGGCAATGTTTACGAAACCGTATCTTAAAAACGAAATCCGGTACATATCCTTTATCTTACCTCATTGCATCGCAAATTGTCCAAGGAACATTATGTTAGTTTTTGGTCAAAATTTGGATATTTCAAGTCCAATTTTGTGTCAAAAATGGAAAAGTAAGTTGCGTTTATCCTATATGTCTTTGTTAATTTCCCGCCAAAATTGCAGTTTTCAAATGCATATATTTCAAAAACGAGGTCCGGGACCCCCATTTTTAATTTCATATATGGATGTATATAAGAAAGAACTATGTGTCTGTAAATTTTAATTAAAATCTGGATATATGTCATTTGGTATCGTCCCACCTTAAATGTTTTGTCAGAGTAAATATTGGATCAATGTACCATATAAGCCTTGACCGGTTGATTAAGATACACCAGTCCTGTTTACATCTATCCTGGTTTTCAAATTAAAAAAAAAGTAATTTCTTTAGTTTAATGTTGAAGTATATGATAAATACATTACTACATATCGTATTTTATATCTTACACTTAACCAGCTTTCAATCATTTTTCTCACGGGCCGTTCGGCTCTTTGTCTGATAAGACAACCAAGAGCTGATAAAGGGTAAGATAATATAATAATCTAAACATGGTCAAGATCATATTGTTATAGTTGTAAAACAAATGCTTAAAGTACGTAACCTAATCATGATAATGATAATGAAATATATATTTTAAAGCATCGATTCAGCTGTCCACGTTTCTGACTTTTCCAAAAGGGGTACATGTGTCTACATCGAGCGTTATGAAATTTAGGGGGATGAGCGGAAGGTGTAGCAACAACTTCATCAGAATACTTTAGGAATCTTAAATATTTTCTTTGAATAGGGGATGCGTTCGCCCCCATCACACCCCATATGTACGGACCTAAGTTTAAAATAAACATTTCCTGAATATGAATATGCTACATGAACATTGTGAACATGGCCAGATGATTGTCTCATATTTTCATTAATTATATTATGTTAAGCAACAAGCTACATAAATTGCTTTATTCAAATGAGTTATACATATTACACGGAATTTTTATTATTACAGATGAAATTTTCACTTTAAACGGATTTCTAAAAAAGGGAAGTATTAATCACATGACTTTATAACTCATTTAATTTTTACTGTATAAGTTCAATATATTTAAACAAACACCTTAAAACCATTAAAATAAGAAATGTTACTTTTTATTATACATTGTAGCTAGGTAAATTAACATGTTGAAGGTCTGATAAGCTATTTTCACGATATTAGTTTTATATATACTCTTCAAAAAAAGTTACGCATAGATAGAAAATTCCCCGTAGGTTTAATGCAAATCGAAACAATTTCAATACAATATTGCCGAGCTGTTCTGCAACCGATTTTCACGAAATAAAATCCAGTAGAATGAAAACAAAATAAAGATTGTTTGATTAATTTTGACCAAAATCCTAACTTCAATGGTTTTTAAGAGATTGTGAGTAGAACACGACTAATGTTTTTCACGAAACATTTTGCATTGATGTAAACGGGAAATTGAATCGTAAAATGAACACTTGAGTTCTACTTGCAATATCTTAAAAAGCAGCGATGGTACGATTTTACTCAAAATTAAACAAACAATCTCTATTTTGTTTTCTTTTTACTGGATTTTATTTTGTGAAAATCGGTTGCAGAACAGCACGGCAATAATGTTTTGAAATTGTTTCGATTTGCATTAAACGTACGGGGAATTTTCTATCTATGCGTAACTTTTTTTGACGAGTATATTATTATAACCCTTAAATAAAATTAGATCTTTATTAAACTTTTAAACTGCTAAGCTTCTGAATTTAGAATTAAAATTCGTTTTTGTAGGTTTATATTAATTCTGTACATATTCAAGATTTTTAAAAAAAATATGTAGCTCACTGGTATATATTGTGAATTGATTCCTGGAAGCTCACTTCTTTATTTAAGATGGGGTACATGTAGTTAAGAATTTGAAAATTAGAACAATTATCACAATGACTGTGTTACGAAAAAATCTAAAAACACATTTTTATTATAAATAATCCAACTTTACTGTCAATTTTACAATTAAATAAATATGACGAAAAAAATGTCGACCTATTGACAATAGGTATAAGTATTGTATACTTAAACGTCATCAATACAAACAAGTATACGATATAAGGAAACTAAGGAATAAACACATGTATTAGAAAGTATGACGACAACTACGAAAGCCCAGAAGACTCATACGAGGTTCGAGATTCGAAATGCGAGATTCGAAACACGAGATCCGAGATTTGAAATTCGAGATTCGAAATTCGAGTTTCGAAATTCAAGATTCAATATACCAAATGAGTTGTTTTTTGCGGGGGCAGAATTTTGCGGATTTCAAGCAAAATGGAAGGTCTTTTTTTCGCAAAATTCAATTTTCATGATTTTTGCAAGTTTTATTTTACAAAAAAATGTACAAAATGGAAGGTCTTTTTTTCGTGAATATTTGTAAGGAGGCACATACTGAATATATCCTATTTACGATATTTTTTTCGCGGTTTTTAAAATATCACCAAAAAAAAACATTAGTTAATAAATACCCGAGAAAAAAAAACGTGTCATCAAGTTTGCGAATTTTGTTCGCAGCTACTCAAATGGATGAGTCATTAAGTGTGCCTAAATGAAATTTAGGGATACCTAAGATGATAGGTGATATATATGGAAATGATTTGCCCATGGGTGTCTGCCAAAGACAATCCACGTAGTTTGAGAAGGTTCCTAGCTCTGGTTCAACTGTTACTTGAGTAGCTAACTATGGTGGTGGTGTGTCTAGAGCTGGACGACTTATGTCAAACAGCGAGTATTAAAGTAAGCAGTCGCTACATGTAATAAGGATGTTTTGGCATGCTATAGCAATTTTGGGTTTGGTGCCGAAAATCCGCGCTATTTTTAAATAACCCAAAGGAAAGGGAGGTTATTCCAACTACGAAACATTTCCTGAATCTGCCTCTGCAGCATCTGATTAAAACTGTCTGATAAAATTGAGTCAGGTGATAGTAAATACACATTAATTATGTCTCGAATCTCGAATTTCGAATCTCAATTCCGAATTTCGAATCTCCAATTTCGAATCTCGTATCTCGAATTTCGAATCTCGTATCTTGAATTTCGAATTTCAAATCTCAAATTTCGAATCTCGAATCTCGTATCTCTAATTTGGAATTTCTCGATTTGGAATTTCGAATTTTGAATCTCGAATCTCGTATCTCGAATTTCGAATCTCGAATTTCAATTATAACGTTTTTAAAACAACTATTTTGATTGGTACATCATTATAAAACAAGCAAACTAATTGGTTCTAAGTATATTGAATTTCGAATCTCGAATCTCGAATTTCGAATTCCGAATCTCGAATCTCGAATTTCGAATTCCGAATCTCGTATTTCGAATCTCGAATTTCGAATGAGCCTTCTGGGCTTTCGTAGACAACCAACCAACAAAATACATAGGAGGAATAGCACCACATGATATCATTACAATGTTTTAAGCTCATGTAAGGTTATTGACTTCAATATTTTAATATCGCATGACTGAATTATAATATATAACAAATTGGTGTCACCTAAATTTTGTAAGGAAGCTTCATTCAACAGTTTAGATCAACAAATATGTCACTTCAAAGAAAAAGCGATAACATTGCTATGGCGCCGATAAGGAAGAAAGAACGAGTTTTAGGGCAAACTAAATTTACGCTCTACCCGTACTGGCATATCTTAAACGACCGTTAAAGGGACTTTTTACCTTGACAAAACATGTACATGTAAAGACTTATTAATAATAAGATATTCATCATTGATAAGAATATCAAAAATTGTTTATACATCATTACAACATAATCATTCATGTCAAAGTGTATTGTCTGCTGCTCGGGTAAGGCTTGCTTAAACTCAAAAAGGACTATTTTTTCCAGAGTTCGCGTTGTTGATATTCGGTAGTTTCTGTGTTTCCATGTTTTATATGTTGTTTATTTTTCGTCCTGTCCTTGTTTGTGTTTTCTGGTTTGGTCTCTGCCCTTTCGGACTTTGACATTTGGATGCCTCATTGGTACCTCTGCTGCTTTCATTTATCATATTTTCCCGGGTTATCCACAATGTCACATGGCAGGATGTTCTACTGGGGAAATATTTTCATATCAATAGAAAATATATATGATTACAATTATTATAATCATACAGTACCTATTCGACTGCTACATGTATTTAAGAAAATCTCTATAATTGTAAATTTACATTCCCGTCAAAATATACAAATTTAGGTAAAGTACCCATTAAAAATATTATAAAGATTAGAGTTAGTATAATAATATATATGGCTATTAATGTTTCAAGTTTAAAGAATAAATTTTCTTAACAGTGAATCTAACCTATGAAGTAAATCTATTGAGTTACATGATAAAACAAATTGGTTCATAAAAAGATGTCAAATGGCCAAATTCGATGACCACCTCAAGGACTTGCATCTTAAAATTATTTTTGTTCATGTAGCATCTGATTCGACGAAGCAGTTAATTACAAAATTATTCTCTGAACAACATAACAACGAAGCTTACTTTATCGAGAATGCACATTTGTCCATAGGAAATGGACGCATATCCTTGATTCGACATTCAAATTCAAAATTCGGACTTCCTACATTTTTCATTGAAGATGAGATAAATTCTGGAAATAACCATAGAAAGCCATAAAATTTCTGTAGCTCTAAACTTGTTCTTTGTTTGCTTTCACTTTCGACTTCTGATTTCTAAATTCGTTAACATAAATTACGTAAATTATGTTCGTTATATAGCTATAACCAGTATGTTTTCACCTCTGAATTATTATCATTTTATCATCATGCGAGTTCATCGGCAGCTTTTTTGCTTTTTATGCTTTGATGAGTGCTCCCCATGTGGTTGATAATTCCTTTGTGAAAAGATTCATCCATTGCTTACACCTTAAAGTTCGACAGATTTTCAGATTTCGATGCAATAAATTTGCATCTCATCTTAGATCCGACGGTCTAGTTAATAGTTTTCAGGTTTCTCATTTACATAAAATTATACAGTTGAGATAGCTGAAAATGGTAGCAATAATTTATTATATCGGATTAAGCAATCTCCAAAATATTTGTCTGGACAGCTAAATTTTCATGTATGGGAAATACTTAAATAAGATTGATATTGTTTTTGTAGGAATGTGTGCTACAGGACTGAAAGATATTGTGTGCGAGTCTATTATTGTCGCCGCAACTGTTGGGGCAGGTAAAGATGAATTTTATAGTCTAACATGTGTACTAAATGACATTTTCATAAAAATAAAATATTTATTGCAACGTATGTTAAATGCAAAGGTTTAGATGTGCTTGCAATTCTCATATATAAGACCTGTGTAATTTTTCAAAGTAGCACTTTGCTTCTAGAAATAACAGATCGTTGAATTGCTAAAATGTCAAGCATATTGAAGAATAATTAGACAACTTGCATTTTCTCATCCGAATAGAAATAGAGAGCAATTTTCTTAATGCACACATGGTTATCTCCTTTTGAAAATTCGCTACATGCATGTGATAAAAGGGTTTTATCAAAATCCTTTTTTACAACTTAGGAAGTTGTACTTTCAGTACAAAAAGAAATTTCTTCATTATCAACAATTTTGTTTTGGGTGAGGTTCAACTATATTTTCTATATATTTTGCCATCTTCTTCTCGAAATATCGACCACAATTTGCCGGATTGGGTGCTGGTGCAATTGCCATCTATATTGGTCATGATTTTTTTTATCTCACAATAATAGGCATAGCAGAGGCTAATCTATATTCTGGACCATTCAAGGTCAGCATTTGTTTGTCGTTGGATGTATTTTATTTCTCATTAATACCTGTATCAGTAAATGCTTCGTTTCAAATATCAATATATAAAAAATATGGTTTTTGCGACTTTCTTTTGTTTAAAAAAAAAACGCTTTATACGAATTTTATTATTTTTCTATTTTGGAAAATGCAAGTACCAACTTAAAGACTCAAATTGTCAAACTTTTATTTTATAGATGTGTTCAATGGAAATGGTATTGGGCTACTCGGTACCGAAGAGTGGACTATTGTTGCCCTGGGTGGCGACATAATGGCAATCGAGTCTGCAACATACGTAAGAACAATTATACCAAAAACACTAATTATTGTAAATGATTAATCAAAAGTTCTTTTTATATTTTGAATAATTTTGCACCTTTTTCACGTAGTAAATACTTATGAAGACTAACATGTCAGTGAAATTTTGCTTTTGTACATTTATCAAAATCATTTCAATATGTGGATCGTGTCTTTCTGGCACATATTCCATATTCTTTCGTTTTTAATATGTTAGGATAAGACTTCTAAACTCACTGTAAATAAGCCCAGCAGCTCATTAAAAAGCATTCTTACATTTTATGTATAAGTTAGAGTATAATAAGGAATTATATATCTATCTAATTACTTGAGGATAATAATATTATCCAATAGTTTTTCACCCTGTGGCGTACCAACATGGTTGACCTTGAACCTTGACCTTTGGTGTGAAGGTCATTTTCTATGATATTTTGGATCATAGTCTTGTCCGGGCCATAGCTTTTTTGTCTTTTGACATAACCCTTAGATATTTTTATGTAGGTAGGTCACAATAACATGAATAAGACGATGTGTCATGTATCAACATGTTTGACATTGACATGTGACCTCAAGGTCATTTATGACGATATTCAAGACAAATATTTTGTGTTGGTCATAATTTGGGTAGCTTTTGACATTGGCCTTATATATTCAGTAGGTACGAAGGTCACTACAAGACAACGTGTCCACAGTAACATGGTTGACATTGACCTCATAACTTTGGTTATTACGTGAAATACACAAAACGAAAGGGAGACATCTAAGTATACCCTTGTTTTATTCAAGATTTCGCTTTTCGATGGCTCTGTTTATTGTTTTTTTTTGGTAATAGATATTTTTTTTCAGGTTTGAATTAATATTTTAAAGTTTTGAAATTGACTTTCCCCTTTGCATTGATCCGTTTAACTTAGAGAATTCAGGGGTTGATGCGCTATTCGTTCGTTGCAATGACGCTCTTTGCGCTGTGTACACGTTTTAAACACAGTAAATGTGTTTCTTGGTCGTTAAACTGACGCTAGAAGAGCGGTTGACAATCATAAGACAGACGTTACATGTTCATTTCCATTTAGCGGTTGTCAAACGCATAACCACGTGCGCACAACTACCATATAGCGTTCACCAGCGTGTGTCTAGCGTTCTTCTGACTTACATGTATGCCTAATGGCCCTGTCACACTATAACGTTTTAGCCAACGTGTGCCGAACGTTCGAATAATTTTCTAAAACGTTGGAACACGTTGGCAGTCGCTGTAAAAAGTTTCAAAAAATATCTCGGTGAACGACCACAAAGCGTCAGACTAACTACCTGCAACGCACGACAAACTTATTCAAAACTTATCTATAGCGTTTGTCCGGCGTACTTGACGTTTGCCTAGCGCATGTGTGACGACTGCAGAACGCATTCATAGCGTTAGTCTAACTTATATTTTTTTCTCTCGGTGGGGAGACCTAGGATTTCTGTTAATTTCTTTAGTATCATTTCATAATAGCCCAAATAGATCTATTATCTGGCTTAAATGTATTGCTGGATGAATTATTAATTATTATAGAAATTTAGTTTTGTTATAAAAATATTGGTTTTCAGCGTTCTGGTAATATGAATGTATAATTATTCTAAAGCCGTTTTAAAAGCAATAGTGATGATTTTTGCACTCAGTCTAAAAGGAAAAAATATAGTATAGATTTTATATTTTGATATGTCAAAAATATACAGAGAGGAATGCATGCGCTTGTTAACAAACTCTCAAAATCTCAAATGAGTATATACATGAGAGAAATACCGGTCTGTAGATTTTGCCTAGCATCCTTTTTATAGCACTTGCAATTGACTAATCCTAAATGATCGCAGACAGCATGACGGATGTCCTTAAAAGAGAAAAACGCGTATGCTTATTGAATATTTAAAGTACACATTATTTCAAATGAGTATTGAAGTTAGACTGTCGTTACTCGTTGTATTTGAGTATTTTTCTACCAAAAAATGTCCACCGAAAACACCACAGGTGTATTACAATTTGCAAGAATTACTTTCAATTCCAGTCCATCTAAATTATCTTAGTTATATTCAAGATTTGTTTGGCTTTGTTCATTGTTTTTTGTAAAAAGATTTTTTTTCAGGTTTGAATTAGTATTTAAAGCTTTTGAAATTGACTTTTCCCCTTGTAATTCAATCTAACTTATAAAATTCTGGGGTTGATACGCTACTCGTTCGTTACAATGACGCTCTGTGCGCTCTGTACACGTTTTAAACATGTTGAATAGGTTTCTTGGTCGTTAGACTGACGCTAGACGTGCGCTGCATTATCGCTAGACACGTTCGTTTCCATTTAGCTTAGCGTTCGTCGAACGCATTTCAACGTGCGCACAACGACCACATAGCGTACATCAGCGTGTGTATAACGTCCTTCTAACTTATGCCTAGCGTTCGAATAATTTATTTCTAACACGTTGGCGAACGTCGGAAATTTTAAGCATGTTGAAAAATTTGCGACGCACTCGGCGATCACCAACGCACGCTGACGTTCGCTAACGTGTTTGTAGCGTGTTCAAAACGTGTACAAAACTTACGCAACGCACACCAGCGTGTTGAAAATATATTCTAAAACGTCGGCACACGTTGGCTAAAACGTTATAGTGTGACAGGGCCATAACGTTCGAATAACTTATTATTAACACGCTGGCGAACGTCGAACATTCTAAGCATGTTCAAAATTTTGGGATGCACTCGACGTTCACCAACGTAAGCTGACGTTTGCAAACCTGTGGGTAGCGTGATCATACATTATACAAAAATTATGCAACGCACACCAGCGTGTTAACAATATATTCTAAAACGTCGGCACACGTTGGCTAAAACGTTATCGTAGGACACCAATAAACTTTAGTCTTCAATTGAAGAGCTTGTTTTGACGGTAACAAAAAACCCATATGTTTACTAGGCTTAAAAGTTATAAGCCAAAAATCGATTAGCCAAAATACGCCAAGGGCCACAAACAGAAAACGGTCGGTCGCACAGTTTTTGACTCATACATCAAAGGAGAAGGTTCACGAACACCCTCATTTGGCCCACAATTTTGCAAAAATGTTAACTTAAATATTTCATGTTATAACTCTGTGTAAGTATAGTCATGTGCTTGATTTCTCTAATTCTAAACTCCTTTTTGACATATTATAAAAGACCAATTCAACCATAGGGGTCAAACTTGGGGAATTTAACGAAAAATCCAAAATTTCACCATATTTTGCTACTTTTTGGTTCTAAATTGGTTAAGACAAATATGAGCGCAATCAAGGGCACCCTTCATATTTTCAGAAAACCTTTAATATGGTCATAATTATAATCTACTTAATTATGAAGGGTGTCCTTGAGTGCGCTCTATATTTTCTAAGCACAAATGTGCATTGAAAAATGGGAAAAATCCAAAGATTTTCAACATTTTTTGCAAAATGTCGAAGATTGTGACGTCACTGCGACGTTGTTATGTCACAAATCAAACTTTCAAATGCATATGTCTTACATATATACATAGTACTATATCTACAACAAATATGACATGATTATTCTATACTTGAAATTTGAGGGCCAAATATGAAGGTTCGTGAACCTGCTCCTTTAAATCTCAATGCATATGACAGGAATATTTTTCTAATATCTGCTTTACGTTTTATGTTGTTTTTGGGTTAATGTGAAATCAAAATTAAAATAGCGGCCATTTTGAAAATGGTGGACAAAAAAAAAACAACTTTCGGATATGGTATCAAGACTTCTAATTCTACTTTGAACAACGATTTAATAAACCATTCTAACAAATTGAAAACCGTACTAACAATTAAATAAATCGTACAATCGAAATACGGTTTTTGTTGTTGTATGGCACAAATAAGCCGTTGTTCACTGGTCAGACTATACAAAATATTTATTTGAACGAAAAAAATAAATGGTCATTATTTCAAAAGCTTGTAAAATGTGCTGCTCAAAGGCTGTTAAGTTAACAAAAGCAACTTTATCTTTATTGAAAAATACAATCATTTGTCCTATCTTCATAACAAGTGAGCATGTAAACAATTCTTAAAGATAAAATCAAAGCGCTAAAACGGTAAAAGACTAAAACTTAACACTAAAAATAAAGAACCATCTGTGTTTAACAAACTTGAAAAATAGCATATCAGTTTTGTGGTTGCTTAAACATTTGTTAAGAAATCTGTAATTTAGCTCCGACCACTTGATCAAAGGTAAAAAATCAATAATGCTAAAGAATACATCAACTGTTGTATTGTTACAAGGGATGTTCTTTATAACATTAAATACATTGAAGCAATAAAAATACGCGATAAATGTTCGATAATAGATCCTGTAGAAGGAATATAACTAAGCGATTTACAACGTCTAGACGACAAAAAAAAAAAAAAAAAAAAAAAAAAAAAAAAAAAAAAAAACACAAACCGCGAAAATCAGATAGCTATGTTAGACTACATAAGACTCTGCCTAAAGATATTCGATTTTTTTCGGTCATCCACTTTGTATTTTTTTTTCAGCTATTTGTAGCCCGTCCTGCCAGAATGGTGGTTCTTGTGTAAGTCCTAATGTGTGTTCATGTCTGGATGGATTTACAGGGCCAATCTGTAACGGACGTAAGTTGTTTCCTAAAGTATGGCTTAGTTATCAACTAGACGCAACTGACTACACATTCTGTAAAAAGTAAAAAAGTTTTTTGTTCTTGCCCGCAAAGCTTCACAAGCCATTTTATTTAGCCCTTACTTTTCCAGCCGCGGCGACGGCGTTATCTTTTTGTGTTAAGGTTTTATGACCACCTCCATATCCCAAGAAGTGCAATGAACTTGATTTTTCGGCTAAGTGACTTTGAAAATTTTAATTGCATATAAATGCAATGCTCTAGTTTTATGAGTACATCTATATATCAGAACATATATTATTTAAGTTTAAGGATGACGAAACTTTATATGCATATGCCCAATTGTAGCTTAGCCATGCTACATCCTTATCTTTTGACCTTTACATTTCTTTTTAATTTAGTGATTTGAGGAATAAAAAGGCATTCCGATAGTGACGACGTGTGGTACTTACTTTAGTTTTCGGTCTAGTCATATGATATAATATGTTAAATATTAGCCTAAGTCAAAACAAATCAATTTCAGTCGTCATTTTAGAAATAATTTTTATACATTTTTGAGTGTCTATTGTACTGTTCACGTGATGAATCTCTCATTTTCCCATCTTTTTTCTCACAACTTTGTATTCTGTGTTACTATCGGACCCTAAAATCACAATGTTAGAGGAAGAATTGGTGTGTTAACACCCGCTTTAATCTTTCATTTAGAATTATATGCTTTTCTTAACCCTAGTCGTTTAGTCTGTTTTTCATCAAGAATGACCACTGTTGTTAAAAATAGAGCAGGTGGGATAAAACAGCAAATTACTCAATAATGCAGTCAGATATAAAAATTTTGGCATCGGTAGAAGAAATCAGGACGTCAAGATATACTTTCCCTGAAATTTTGAAGAAATTCCAACAAACCATGTGGGAGTTATTGTTTCTTTTCTTGATTTTTTTCTGTGTTTTGGACCTATTTTGTCTTATATCTTGAGAACTTCATAAGATATTGAAGCTATTTCAATTGCATATTCTTCAGCTGAGTAAGCTCTACATACCTGTCTATAAGGTTGTAATTATCAGATGACCTCTAATAGGGGTTATAGCCCCTTAATTGGCACACAAAGTGGTTTTGGCCTTATAGATTGTGAACGATAGAAGATAGGGAAATGGATTTGCTTCCTAAAATCTTCAGCTAATTGAGCTCTACAAAATTGTCCTTTGGTCGAAATTGTCAGATGACCCCTTATAGGAGTTATGGCACTTTAAAAGCCAAAGAAGTGGTTTTTGCCAGATAGATTTTGAAGTATAGCTAATAGAGAAAATATTTTGCTTGCTTAAATGTTGAGCTAACTTAGCTCTACTTAATTGTCTATTAGGTCAAAATTGTCAGATGACCCTTTATAGGGGTAATGGCTCCTCAAACGCAAAAATAGTGGTTCTAGCCTTACAGATTGGGAACGATAGAAGATAGAGAAAAGGTTTTGCTTGCTTAAATGTTCAGCTAATTGAGATTTAAAAATCTTATAGGGGTTATATGCCACACATTTGCTTGCTTAAATGCTCAGCTTTCCAATGGTTTTGTGTCACAACGGACTGTTAACAATGTTAATGTAACATAGGTATGAGTCATTTAAGATCATTTAAGCCAGGTAAGCGATTCCAGGGAACGCCTTGTTTCAAATTTTCAAGTATTTAATAGGACTGATTTATGATTTGTCTTAAACCTACAATAATGTATTAAGCGCCGTGTTCAATTATTAAAACTATTTCCCATTGTTATATACGAATTTTAATAATAAAAAGTGTGTATTATACATGCAGATATTATCCGATTAATACAATGTATATTGTGTGTGTGTTTAAGTTGAGGCCTGCTCTTACCTCTCCCCGTGCTATCCTGGGCGTTGCTATGGTAACAATCAGTGCATGTGTTCTGAAGGATTTAGTGGTACAACGTGCAACAAGTGTAAGTATATGATTCTTGAACTGGACCTTTTAACAGAAAAAATATACCTCACGTACAAATAGATTTTTGGAAGGCGAGTAGCAAAATTGGTTATTATTTTTAAATTCACACCGGACCTGTTTACACTATCACAAGCATATCCGGACGAAAAAAAAAATTGATATCAGCATTAAGCAAATTTTTCGCGGGAACTGGCTGTAGAGCTCTCAGCTCTCGCGGGCCCTTTGTGCCCGCTACGAGCTGTGCTCGCTATATTATTAAGGTGTTTATTTTTTGTGTGCAGGTGCATACATGTACTTTGATTTTTCTATTTAAACATATCTAAAGAAATTCGTTATCATTATATTTTTTACCTTGTGTGCATTTTCATTCTTTCCATACATTTGTAATCTTTAAAAAATGGCTAAAGAAGACCAATGTTTCCTTTTCAAGACCTTAATATTTTCATAATCCAAAACAAAACAACAGGTGAAAGTAATCACAGTTAAATAAAATGCGCTATTTTGAATTAATTAATAATTAAACAGAACGATTCCTCTTTCTTCATCGTTCCATAACTATGCTCATTGTTGTCCGCTTTTCAAACCATTTTTTTAATCTTTACTATTTAATAGGCAGTAGTAGCCATTCCCAACAACCATGACAAGTAACCAAAGGCGGTCCATTATCCTTATTAATCCGGTTTATGATAAGGCCACCAAAGGAAACCCACATGATGCTCTTTTCTTCGAAATACGTGGCGGTAGCGCAGATTGTCATCAAGCTTTCAATCGCCTACTTGACAACCTGCGTCGGTACCTCTATTTTCTAAAGATAAATAGCGGGTAATTAATTGTGCTCATTTTTTGTTGAAATTCCTGTCAATTTGATATTACTATGATGAAACCTACGAAATATATACTTATTTACAATTCTATTTTCAGTCGAAGATGAAGTTTATAAACCTTTAATAGAAAAAGGCAAAGCAACTATTGCAAAATATCTTTATACCCAGAATTCACGGCAACTGTACGAGTACATGACCGATGCAACTAACTCGACGTCGATTGATTTTATATGGACAAACTCACAAGAATTTAACGACATGAAATTTGATATAGATGCTTCTATTGATGTCAAATATGTGTTCCATCATGTTCCACCTTTACCGAGATACATAAGAAATCAGGCGTTTGGAATTGTAAATGCAAACGTTTATATTGAGCACTATAAACTTGACCGAGGTAAGAAAGTTTTTTGTCTCATTTAATTTAGTAATGTCATGATGTCACACTTCACCCTGAGACAATCACTTTGCTTTTCTTTAGAGGTCAATGATTTTTGTTTATTTTCATGTATTTTGTAAATTTGATTACTTCATATTGTATATGTGCAATTTTAATGCATTTCATCATTTCAATTTGTTTTTCAGATTTGAATGAATATTTGGTGAATTCTGAGACATTCCAGTGTCCGGGACTGTCTGACACATCCCCGTTAGCAAATGATGACGTCTTACAATGCAGAATTACTAATGGAACAAATGTTTTCCAAGTCGATTCTGGAGATAGGTACGTATGAAAGACAGGAAGTGACATATTTTTTTTTCACATTTCTTGATTGGAACTAAAAATATCGAAGTTCCACTGTACAGATCGAATATTGATTGTAAAAGGAATATCACATAATGAATTTTATGGAAATGTTGTTTATAAAAAGCACGAATTAAAAAAAAACCCCAATCCTCTTGACATGGCAATTTTGCTTAAAAACCTTATTAAGAGAAAAGATACAAACTGAAAGTTTTAGTGAAAACTTTAAATTTGGTGTTTTTTGGTAGAAATATTGATAATTTGATAGTAACTTTGCAACGTTAATCTATTACCTTTTGACTTTTGTATTGCTTTTAAGCATTATAGCGATCAAATATGTCGGTTCTGTGTAATGATATAACACTAAATTATTAGTTGTTTTAAGTGTTGTGTCGGAATTAGAATCGATATGTTTCATTTTCTAAACAGTCGATATATCCTCCACGTCTCGTTGTTCTCGTTTAGTGCACTTATCTCAGGACATCGAGCTTTCATGGTTTATTGAACCTTTATCTATTTGAATGTTAGAGTTTGTTATTTTTGTGCTTTGTACAAGATTATCGATAGGGGGAAGGTTGGGTCCTAAAAACAAGTTTAATCCCGCATTTTTTTTTATATGTACCTGTCCTAAGCCAGGAATCAAAGCTGTTGTTTCTGTCTTCCATCTGTTTTTGTTCGATGTCCAGAAATAAGTTTTTCGTTGATAATTGAGGGTCCAGTTTTGAATCTTGTGTATTGTGGTTTTAGTAATGGGACAATAGTAGACGACGAGCAGCGACCTCTGGTCATGTTGAATACTGCTGACTGTTTTACATTGTGATTTTTTACATTGCCGTTTCTTTATGTTGGTTGTTATTTCCCTAATTTCACATTTCTTTATCGTCTATTACTAACTTCATAGTTGACATTTCTAACTTCCAAATTTATTTCCGACTTCAAAGTTTAAAAAACATTTCTTAGTTCTAAGTTGGCATTTCAAATTTGTAATTAACTTTTCTTAGTTCCAACTAAAAATTTTTGTAGCTATAATCAAGAAATTTAAAAGAACTAAAGACACTACATGTAGCAGTCTTTTGTCAAATTACCTCAGATGATTAAATAAAGTATGTGTATAGGAAATTTCAGCTTGTGGACTCTTATTTTTGTGTAATTTTATTCCTTTACCGTTTTTCCATTTTTCAGAAATTAAGTGTTTGCAGTAAGCTTGATTTCCTTGTTGACAACATATTTGTCACATTTGGAGGATAATTTTTTCAACAACAAATTGGCATTCCAATGGGGACAAATTGTGTTCCTCTCCTCGCCGATTTGTTTTTATTCCTACGAGACTTAATTTCTTTTAAGAACTCGTAAAGAACAAGAATATGAAAGAGGCAAGGTCCTTTAATCTCACTTTCAGATATATCGATGATGTCCTATCTACAAACAACGTTTTGTTTGGTAGATGGATTCCTTTGATACATGTATATCCTCCAGAATTATAAATTAAGAAAACCACCGAATCAAGTTGCTTCACATCGTTCTTGGATTTGCATCTCGAATATAACAAAGATAGTCATCTCAGCACAAAAAAATACGATAAAAAAGACGACTTTAATTTTTTAAATTATTAATTTCCCTTACCTTGAAAGCAACATACCTTCCCCACCTGCTTACGGTGTTTATGTCTCACAACTTATTCGATATGCCAGGGCATGTACACATTTTTCAGATTTTTTGATACGACACTGCTGTGTTCGTGACCGATTCTTAAACCAAGGTTACAAACAAATGCGTCTCATACGACCCCTAAAAAATCTTCCTTCGTTATCAGCCACTGCTGGAAGAATTCAAACTTAAGTGAACGTATTGGTTAGTGTTTGTTTTGATTAGTGTTTTGCTGATTATTTTACTGAGATGATCATCTTATTATCCCTATTATGTCTTCACGACCGTGTTCCGTTGTGTGTTACTACCGGTCCATAAGATCGCAAATGAAGAGGGAGGTTTGGCGCGCAATTAAGCCTGGTTTTGACCCATCCTTTGATTTGGAATGCCTGTACCAAGTCAGGACCAATGCGATCTATAACTATTCCGATGTGTCTTCCATGTTTTCTCTTTTCTCTTGGATATTGAGATTGATCCTCCAAGTTCGGTATTTTTGATTTTACATTTTATTATTTTGAAATTGCTTTTGTAGGTATGTCTTAACCTATACAGTGAGATCAGGGGGATATAGGGAGCTTATAAACACCAATAACAATCAAATACATGCAACACAAACATACAGTGGACTGAGTTCTCAAATGATCATGGAGTTTAGATTTGATAGGGATGTCCCACTTCACTGCAGCGAAGAACAGGCAAACACCGCATGCGACCAAGGATCAGTTGCCTTTGAACTTGAAAAAGATATCACTAGGGTAGGTACATATAGTCATACTATATGTCTTAAATTTAAACAAAACATTTGAAATAAAATGATGATTTTCATTTATTCAATATTCAGCATTCAATTAAAACTTTTACTATGGTATTGAAAAACATGTTGTCCTCTCATTATAAAATTTAATAGCTGATTGCGATAGGTAATTCCATGGTGCATGGCACATCAATCATAATCTTACCTTTTTTCTTTTGGATCCTTTGACATATGAACACATATGTTTAGTTGAATAGCCTAAACATCTACCTTGCATTAAACCGGAAGCCTGAAACACAAATGTGCACAAAAGGGATTTAAATATCACAATTATTGTCAGTGCAAAGATCACCATAGCGGACAGCAAAAATGAGATGTTCCTTTTGCCCGCTTTTCCCAAAACTTCTTTCGCACAAAGTGGTAGGCTAATTCTCTATTCCCTTTTTGGGTGTTGCTTTTAATTGTAAATTGAAATTAAAACAAACTTAAGGAGATTTGCAGCTCATATTTTGTCAGATTTTGTAGATTCTCGGGTTTTACCCATTCATTATGCTTGGATGTTTTAGACAATGCATTGAAGCCCGTATTTTCTTTTTATTTTTGAACAAAAGGTGTACTGATTTTGCATTTAAAAATATTTTATGAATATTTATTTACCCTTTCATTTCTTTACGATTAACAGTTGCTAATCAGCGGCAATGAAAAAGTAATGACAACATAAGAGAAAATATTTTCCCGCCAAAATGGTAAACGCTTATGATATGAAAACGAGCATATGGACCTCCTTTTTACGTTCATATTTTGATCATTTGTCTGTATCTTTGAAACTTTATTCATTTTTTATTTTTTAAATGATGGAGGAGCAAAGCCCATTGAGGCATAATTTCATATCATGATTGTGTGACGTTGACCTTGCACTGGACATATGGATAAAATATTGTCCATTGCTTATGAAGCTAACAGAGCAATTATAAATCAATCTGTGATTATTGATTGTACATCTTATCATTTTTTGCTAATTTATCATTTTTTTAATACATTTAGGAAGCTTTTAAACCTAGATGGTCTGGTTGGATTGATAAATTATCAGAAGTTTCTAGGTATTCATTTGAGGTTTGGAAAATGGAGTATAGTGATGACTATGATGTTCTAAGAGAACCGAACATTCGTCCAGATATGAACCCGTTACCCGAGTATATCATTAGCGTTAACGCAAGCAATCTTGTGTTTCCGACGTACAAACCAACGGCCCCTGGAATGTATTCGACCATCCTTGAAATTGTTGACAGAGCTAATAATTCTAGATATGTGAGAAGACTTGCCATCTTTGATGATTCTTCTGAAATAACAACGAGAGCGCAACATCCGATTATTGTTTTATCGGCGTCCAACGCATCTAACTATGCATGGCAAACTACGCCAAATTCCAAGAATAATGTGACAACTACTATAGAAATATCATGGGAAAACCACTTCGTCAATGAGGTTCATGAAAAAGATCGAACACTTAAACGAGTACAGAAATATACCCCGAGATTAAGTGATGACATCGATAGGTTTAACTACAAGCAAATTGAAGATAAATTCGATGACACTGATGGCAAAAGAACTCTCGATGAAATACCAAACGTGAATTCGATAGTTCAATTCGAATACAATATAGGTTCATTGAGTACATCGGTACCTCAAATAGGTTGGGTCTATGCTGGAATATCTGAAAACTTTACAAAGGTACTACAGGGTGAAACCATTTTAGATGGATACTCTCGCCAAATTTGGATACGTGCAACAGATGTAGTAGGAAATCTAAAAGTTGATTCCGTGATAGTAAATTTTGACAGCAGCCCACCCAAAGTCTTCTCAAGAGATATTTCGATACAGAAAAATATCAAGGGACAACAGTATCACTTTGCAAGCAGGTAGATATTGATTGAATAATAAACTATTTTTAACACGTTAGTTACATATTTGTTACAATTTAACTATCTGACAATAATATTGTTAATCGTGATATTGTTTCAAATTCTTTTCCAAAACAACTTTTCTCTGTAAAGTAATAATAATGTAAATAATACATGTAATATACATGTTGATTTTGTAGAAGCTTATAATAAGGTTCTTCTCCTACAAAACTACATTATGCATGTTTGTTAATTTTCAGACCAAAAATTCTACCATTAAACGCGTGTAATAAGTATGGTAATAGCTACCTTTTTTTTAATAAACTGTATTTTTTACCTGTTAAGAGTCACTGTTGGTGCAAGAGATGATCACAGTGCGGTGTCAAAAGTAGCATTTCAATTTAGAGTAAAATCTACAGGAGAAATAAAGAACACCAAGGAATTCGGCATCCATCCTATCGTAAGTACAATATGTACAATATGCTTTTTGCTTTCTCATCCCTGGACCTGGTAAGTCTCTTAACAGTATAAGGTATCAGGCATAGGAATAAAATGTGTTATTGATAATAATCAGAAAATGATAAATATATACATTATTACACGTAGGTTCGAATTCTTCCTTCATATTTCTGTTCAAGTTCAATACCATTCTCGTAAAATACAATACGAGCTGGATTCCAAACTTGTCGTGTTTTCTTTGTTTTGTTTTAAGAATTACATGCACATGTCATACAATTTGCTTTGATTTCTCTTTGCACTAGGTTTTATTATAACTCCGTTTCAAACAAGTTAATTTTTCAGGACCAGTGTAATTCTTCGCTGTCATGCTACTGCCCTAGTATATCGGGAACAGATTACTGCTTTAATATACAAACAACCCTTGAGATTAACAACTGCTGGCTTAGAGTACCTATAGACAGAGTGGGAACTGATGAACATGTATTGGATATCATAGTATATAATTCTGCTATGTTGTCAACTACAGAATCGATAGAGGTAAGGTGAAGAAAAACTAACTGTAGATGAATTATTTTTGTCGGGGGTTTTAAAACTAGGAACCGAAAAGAATAGTAACTATCGAGTAACTTAATAAAAAGTATATCTTTGTGCCTGATTCCGTTGTTCGGTATTGCCGAACCTTTGGTTTTTTTACACGTTTTGGTATTTGTAATTTTGAAACCACTGGGCGATAACCGCTGCTGGTGGACCATAGGGTAATCACAAGCCTGGTCATCGGACTTGTCTGACAGATTTACCATACAATTTTTAATATTTTTATCTCTGAAATTCCAATTTTTAAATTCAAAATTGTGTTTAAACACCATTTTTTTCCTTGCAATGCACATGGTCGATATCCTCGGTGCTTGATTTGGCTTCCTTTTTTGAACGTTTTGGTTTTGAGTACTTTTCGTTTTCAATAGTTTTGGGATTTGACCTTCAAATGTCTTGATTAAAACGATACTGAATAGAGGTTACTCCTTGAAATATCGATTTACAGCATATCCAAATTAATCGTTTATACCCACGTTTTGGTATTTGTAATCCTGAACTGAATATGCTTTCCCTTTTATTTAACAAACAGAGGTCTTTTGTAAAGTCAATTCTATTCTACACTCTTAAGACATGTATTAGTAAAGAATTGAACAGAAAAGTAGACGAAATGAGATATTAAGTGACAAACGTACGGCATTTATTATAAAATTGTATATTTAATCCTGTATATAGTTATATTTGTCTTACAGCTTGGTACAGTAAATGCATTCCATGGAATCCACGAATGTAAGTTTGATAAATTAAAAATGAATAACTTAATAGAATAACGATTGAAATTAAGGTTATGGATCCAAACAGAATAAAGCTTTATATAGTGGTATTTGCAAAAAAAAAGAAAAAGGAATACTCAACACGGGAAAACTGGTAAATGATTTATGCTTAACTTTGTTATTCGAGATTTTCGGGTCAATTTTTTTTTGCACTCCTTGATATTTATTGGCCGTTCATTAGCATGATTAGGTTATTTTTATATTAGTAGCTGTTGTTAAGATCTTTGGTAGTTCGACCCAAAGGGGAATAACTCCAACACCCGACACACTGGTTAATCTTTCGAATTAAGACACTGAAAACATGTACAAAATGTACAAAATGAAAAATTTGTATAAAAATATCTCATGTTTATCTTATACTCCTATAATATAGTGAACTGGAATGTCTGGTTTCAAAAGAGTTATACACTTTTCACTGATTACAAAAGTTTGACTTAAAACCATCAGTATGAAACGTGTATGTTATTTTAATTAATATGATTAAAAATGCTGCTAATTTTGATGTTTATTTCTTGAAACATGCATGTACATCTCAGCGATAATAATAGTTTCCTTAAGACCGAACTTGAGACTTCGTTTTTACACAAGTTTTTTATGATTTGACCTACTATATATGATAATAGCACTATTAGCAAGCATAAAAGTTTTGGGAGTAAAGTAAAATTTGTTAGATTACAATATAGAACGGAACCAATAATAAAAAGACGTTTTGGTAAAACCGTTTTCGATCCTTTTAAAATTGGTATAAATGTAGAATCTGTATAATCTAAAGACCCGTCTACAAATGGTTCGGTGTAAACAGGTTTACATGCACTATTAGATGAATACATACTTTAATTTGTATGTTTGCAACAGACTATAGCCCCTCCAACATTACTGTCCACAAGACTTTAGACACATCACTAAGTATCAGTTGGATACAAGCTCCGTCGTGTTACGAACGTGCAGGAATTCTGATTCGATTGTTTTCCCCTGGAAACAGAACACGTGACTTCAAAGTACACAAGGATGCTACGTCATTTGATTTGACTGGACTGGAACCAACTACAAGCTATTGGTTCGAGCTATATACCAAATATGGGAATGATACACATTTTGTTATGAGTGGCTCTCCTGCTATGTTCAAGTTCGTGACAGCTGAAGCTTGTGAGTACCATATACGAATTTAGATTTCAGAAATTTTAAACATCTTTAATACTATATTCAAAGAAATTATATGTCATTTTTTCTTCAGTTCAATGGAACAATCACATTGCTCATTCAAAAAAGATAGAAACACGGGTTCTGAAATGTTTAGACTCAAGCATTTTTTAAAACAGCTTGTTTTTGTGTTTTTTGGGGTTTCTTTTTAATTTGTCTGTTTAAGGTTTATGTATACTTTTACCTACAAATGGCTGAATTTGAGTCCGATTTTCAATATATGTACAGCAAAGACTGGAAATAAAATTTAAAAATAAACCGTAGCAGGACTTAAATATATTAATTTCTCATTGTTTGTTATTAATATTTTTATGTTAGGTTCTATAATTTTAGTTCTGATTTTTTTCCTGTTTATGTGCACAGTCGATTTTAGGTTTATATCACTTACATCCTTGCAGGTGGCCTCAAATTTCATGCGACATTTAATTAAATTTAACTAAAAGTGTTCACCAACATGTCAGTTGAGGGGAACATTGGGATAGTTTGTTCTTCTTTAAAATACATTTTGAATGCAAAAAAAATCACACTACATATCCAACTAAGTAAACGTGCCATTATAATAAGTTTTGTCCATATCTACGTTCTTCTATACTTTATTTGTTATGATAATATGCCGTTTGAGCTGTACATATACTACAATTTTCTTCAAAAAAGTAAAAACTGTCCCGATGAACCTTTTTTTTATGTTTTTATGTGACCCACGTTTTGTTAGAGCGCATGTTACCATCAAGCAAAAGTTAAATATTCACGTTATAAAAATAGTTGATGTAATATTTAAATTAAACGTTATTGTAACATTTTCTATAAATATTTGTAGCTGTAGGATTTCCTCCCGGTGGCGTAGCAGGGCTCTCTGTAGGTATGTGTGCAAACAAAATTAATAAATGAATTTGTGAAAAGCTTTGGCGCTGTAAAAAATCGGTGTCATTTTCTTGTACACTTAAAAAACCAACAGAAATTAAAAATACACCTCATATCGTAAAGGGACTATTATCGATTCCATTTTAAGCAGGAATACGACAATAAAATGTGAATACACTTTGTATTTGCAGGGACTCCATGTGCATTTGATTAAGAAGTGAAAATATTAATACGCCAAATTTATTTACCGATTTTTAATATTTTAATTAAGGATTTACAATTATATTATTTAGGTTTAAAGAATCATAAACTCAATTTGCAATGGTAGACATTTAACATAATTTGCTTCACGGATGTGTTACATGTAGTCTCCAAACTTTTTGGTAAACTGGTTTGTAAATGTTTAGTTACATTGACATATTTCTCTGCAAATAAAAGTGATATAAATGATGTTGACTCTAGTAATAATGTGAAGTAGAAAAACGAAACCTGCAAAGTGACTATGTCAGTTACCATTAATTCAAAACATCTTATTTGTACTTATGTCATGGAATTAAACAAAAATAATTAAATAGTTAATTTCTCTTCTGTTTTTAGGATTTATTTTTATTATAATCATTGTCGCTGTGGTGTTGATATTCCTCGGTAGAACAGGACGATTGCAACCGGCGAAGGCGAAGTTCACTGAAGTAAAGAGGAATTTTACTGTTCGTAAAAGAATAAACGCAAGATCTATCGATGGATTTAACGTAAGGATGCACTTTTTAGCTCACCTTGCCGAAGGCAATGTGAGCATTTGCCATCACTTGGCGTCCGTCGTCCGTCGTCCGTCCTTCAACTTTTCAAAAATCTTCTTCTCTGAAACCGCTCTGGTCAAATGAAATGAAACTTAGCAGGGTTGTGCTATGGTATTTCCTTTCCAAAACTATCCTTCGAAATTTTGATTCCACAAAAAACATGGCCGCCATGGCTAAATATAGAACATAGGGGTAAATTGCAGTTTTTTGCAAATTACTCAAAAACCGTTACAGATATAAATTCTGACATACGGTTAAAGTAATCAGCACATCAAGCTCTACCTGCCCTGAATTTTTTAAGAAGATCCGACAGTTGTTGTAGGAGTTATTTCCCTTTTTCTTGATTTTTTTTCAAATTATGTACTTTTTAGACCTATATCTTGAAAACTATACAAGGTATTGGAAAAATTTAAATTGCATATGGTAAAACACATCAAGATCTACAAAAGTTGTAAGGGGGTCATAGTTATAGGACCATTCCTTTAGGATTTATATCCCTTTGATTGGACAGGAAAGTTTGAAAACGATCCGACTGTTGATGTGGGAGTTATTGCCATTTTCGTAATTTTTTTTCCAAATTTTGCACTTATTAAGCCCTATATCTTGAAAACTAAAAGCTGCTTGCTTAAATGTTCAGCTCATTTAGCTCTACAAAAGTGTTTATAGAGTCGAAGTTGTCAGATGACCCCTTATAGGGGTTACAGCCCCTTACAGTCGAAAAATAATGTTTTTGGCCTGTAGAATGAAAACTTTTGCAGATAGAGAAAAGCTGTTGCTTGTTTTAATGTTCAGCTCAATTAGCTCTACAAAAGTGTCCATAGAGTCGAAGTTGTCAGATGATCCCTTATAGGGTTACAGCCCCTTAAACCTTATAGGGGTTACAGCCCCTTAAACGCGAAAAATAGTGTTTTTGGCCTGTAGAATGAAAACTATTGCAGATAGAGAAAAGCTGTTGCTTGCTTTAATGTTCAGCTCATTTACATGTAGCTCTACAAAAGTGTCCATAGAGTCGAAGTTGTCAGATGACCCCTTAAAGGGTTACAGCCCCTTTAACCTTATAGGGGTTACAGCCCCTTAAACGCGAAAAATAGTGTTTTGGGCCTGTAAAATGAAAACTATTGCAGATAGAGAAAAGCTGTTGCTTGCATAATGTTCAGCTCATTTAGCTCTACAAAAGTGTTCATAGAGTCGAAGTTGTCAGATGACCCCTTATAGGGGGTACAGCCCCTTAAAGGTCAAAAATGGTGTTTTTGGCCTATAGAATGAAAACTATTGCAGATAGAGAAAGCAGTTGCTTGCTTAAATGTTCAGCTAATTAAGCTCTACAAAAATCTCCATATGGGCGAAGTTGTCAGATGACCCCTTATAGGGGTTACAGCCCCTTAAAGGCGAAAAAATAGTGCTTTTGGTCTGTAGAATGAAAACTATTGCAGATAGAGAAAAGCTGTTGCTTGCTTAAATGTTCAATTCATTTAGCTCTACTAATGTCTTCATTGGGTCCAAGTTGTCAGATGACCCCTTATAGGGGTTACAGTCCCTTAAAGGCGAAAAATAGTGTTTTTGGCCTATAGAATGAAAGTTATTGCGGATAAAGAAAAGCTGTTGCTTGCTTAAATGTTCAGCTCATTTAGCTCAACAAAAGCATTTATAGGGTTGAAGTTTTCAGATGAACCCCTTATAGGGATAACAGCCCCTAAATTAACATGTTTTCATGTTTTTGGCTTATATAATGATAACTATAGCAACAAAAGAAAATTGGTTGCTTGCTTTAATGTTCAGTTCATTAAGCTCTCAACAAAGGTCTCTATAGAGTCAGAGTTGTCAGAAGGCCCTTAAATTAACATGATTCACATTTTTTGCCTACAGAATGAAAACTATTGCTGAAAGAGAAATAGCTGTTGCTGTCTTAAATGTTCAGCTTATTTAGCTTAACAAAGTTCTTCATAGGGTTGACATCAAGACCAGGTAAGCGATTCAGGCTCCTGGGAGCCTCTTGTCTCTATCTGCAATAGTTTTCATTCTATAAGCGAAAAACATGAAAAAACGCTATTTTTCACCTTTAAGGGGCTGAAACCCCAATAAGGGATCATCTGACAACTTCGACCAACTGGAGACTTTTGTAAAACTTATGATGTTGAAGCAGTAGGGTGGCATCAGATTTCATCTATCTCTTATAATTTTTGATTTACAAGACAAAAACAGTAATCTGTCTTTGTTGTTGACTTGAGTATCGCTACTCGTCATTAACTTTTACGTTTAATTGTTTTAAAGTTGCTTTGCATTCCATAGAATCGAGCATACAGTACAAAGTTTGAAGACGATATATACTACTACGGCCAAATGGATGTAAAAAGCAACAACATGGTGTTGTCACGTAAAGATATAGCTTTGGAATCTGAACTTACTCATGGAAAGTTCGCCACACTTTATTTGGCTAAATACTACGGCAATCTTCGCGATGCACAGACTGTTGTGGCAAAAGTTCTAAAAGGTATGCTATATTTTGCTTTTTATATATCAAATGTGAAGTAATATAACAATGGAACTAAAATGTGTCATTCAAACTATTGTTATTACTTTGGTTGGGCTCAAAATAACTATTTTTTTGCCGCCACATTTATGTACCTGTACTAAGCCATGTATATCTATATAAGCTTATTTTAATGCTTGTCATGTTTACATGTATATAAGGTGTTTGGGTCTTTCTTTTACACTTTAGGATTGGCCTTCAATTGTGTGAATAAGTATTTTTTTAAACTCGGCCCAATAACAAAACAGAATTTATTGAAGTATATAGTGCTAACATATAGTAAAGTTTGTAAAACATTCACATCCTGTCTCTTTAAAGAGTTGTATCACGTCATATTTTTTTTAAGTTTTAAAAATAGGTAAAAATCGAACGATTTTTTGTTTGAAAGTTTAAAATGTGAGACAAAGAAATTGAGTATTTACTAATGCTTCTCTCTATTTGTAGAACATTATCTACACTTTCGTTGGCATTAAAAGAGAATACTTCAAAAGAGCTTATCAATTCAAAAAACCACATTTGTTTATATCACCAGAATATTCGGTTTTCGTTTAAATAGAAATACACTTAATTCTAAAAAGGGAATAAGTATCAAACTACCAAAAATAAATTAAAACCATATTGTTTTCTTCAGACAAACAACTTTGCAAAGAAGAAAATAAGGAATATCATAAAAAAAATAACTGCATATAAAACCCATAATAGCAGACCGGCGAATAGACCTTCTTAAAAACTTAAACAATCCCCAAAACTTCAGCAGATATCTAATTTTGAACTAAATCGAAAGATGCAAGTTTTTGCTCTTAGAAACTACGTTTTACACGTCTACTAGACCTGTAATATGGTCAGAACATAGTGCAATTTGAGGTCACAGATCATCGCCAGAAAACTAAATTCACTTCGAGGCTTTATGCGGATTTATCAAATCTACAGTTTTATTTAAGGTGGATTGGGGAAGGGACTGTCAACAAACATTGGAATATGTTAAATTTAATTTTCCTCTGACATGTATATAAATTCACAAAAATTTGTTCTTAATTATGAAAAAAGCCAAGACGACTGATTGAAAGGATCCATGAACTGGCAATGACATTCATAAACCTCTAAAATGGCAAACTGTCGAATATCACTTCTCTATAACATAAGCTTTGCCAGACGAATGTTTCTCCTGTGAAAATCTAATTTTTGATACTAACATACTAGTTTATTTATATTACATTAGAGACATATATATTGGCGAGGGATTTTTAGGGACCCTATGGTTTCAGACGCACATTTTGTTTTAATTTCGTATAGATTTCAGGCACAATTCGTGTCTGCCATCCCCTCCCCCCTTCTACTTGGTGGCAAGTCTGTACGTAGAACTCCCCTCCTTTGAGATTATTACTGGTAAAAATAATAAAATTTGAATGCATTTTGTATGTGTGTTGATTTTTTAATACATTTTCAAAATTTCCATTCATCAGGATAACATTGAGTTAAGATTCCGGGTTAATCTTAAGTTTGATGACTAATTTGCAATTTCATCTGTAGATGGCCGTAAAATATTTTAAATATTTTCGCCAAAAATTCATGCTTTTTTATATTATTTTCTCGTCGAACCTTTGTACAATGACACAACAAACACACCTCAAAAGTGTAGCACACCGTTGACAAATAGTAAAACCTTCATTTTATTGGACACCGACGTTAGAAAAATCAACAATGACCCCATATATAAGTTTTACTGTCTAAATAACACCCAAAATGCACTTACTGTTCATATTTACATCAAATGAAAAAAAAATAAAAATCAATTCATCGAATTATAATAAAAATGAAAAAAAAAACGGAACAATACGATAGTTTTCAGGATCGTTTACATGCTTCTTTTATTCATGTTTTTAAAACTGATAAAATATAGAAAATTATGGCTGTTTTTGAAAATTTCAATTGCAAATAATGAATTAAGACAAATTTATCGCGTGATATAAAAACTATTATTTCATGTGTGAACTTGTAGGTATAAACATGATTTAGAAAATGAAACCGTTTGAGGTTTTTATAGGGAACCTGTACACAACGTAATTTTTCGATATCTTCTGACCAAATTTGACTTGTCAAACATATAAATTTATAAAGTAAAATAATCAAACTTGCATTTTAGTTACAAAATCTTATGAGGATTGTGGGTAATTTAAACTTCTTAAATAGAAGAGTTATCGATATCCGCTGTTTGCCTATTATAAGAGATTTTAGAATGCATAAGAAAAAACAACCGGAAATAGATGATTGAGTTTTAGCAACTAATGTACTATAACTTCAACGATAAAGTTCGGAGCATCAATGTATCAAGGTTGTAAAGTTGAAAACGATACTGAAGTCTTAAATCCAAAATAGAAATTAAAGAAATGTAAATATACTCTTTTTTTTTATTTTGCCTTTTTCGATTTGTTACCTTACCCCGTAATACTTTGTTTTGAACTGACTTGTAGATGACCAAAACGATGAAAACGTGATGAAAATGAAGGCAAAGATAAATTTCTATTCAGAAAAGGTTGGAGAGCATAAAAATGTCATGAAGTTTGTTGGGTCTGTTATAGATGACACAGCAAGTAAGTACATGGGCGTTTAAACGTTTGAAATGTAAAAATCAGAATTAAGGGTCATTTTTTCTTGTATTTCTGACTTAAATTATCTATCTATCTATCTAAAACCACTGGCGGGATTGCTTTGAAACTTTGTACACTTGATCTTTAGGATGTCCTCTACCAAGTTTGTGAAATTTGTAACGTTAACCAACCAACATGGCCGCCGTTACTAAAAATAGAATAGGGGGTTCAGACCATAGTTTTTAGCTTACAGCTCAAAAAGTATAAGAGATAGAGAAAATCCGAAGCTACCGCCCTCCTTTAGCATCAAAAGCTCTACAAAACTCTCCTTTGAGTCAAAGTTGTGGGACGACTCTTTATAGGAGTTATTTCCCCTTAATCGTCAAAAATGACCATTTTCACAGTTTTTGGACTTGATCTTGAAAATTGTAAGTGCTAAAGGAAAAGTTAGCATTGCAAAATTGTTCAGCTCATTGAGATCTACAAAAACGATTTCAGGGTAAAAATTGTCAGATCAACCGTTTAAGAGTTATCCCCCTTTAACTGATTTTTCTATCAATTTTAACTGATTTTTAGCTCACCTGGACCGAAGGTCCAGGTGAGCTATTACCATCACTTGGCGTCCGTCGTCGTCGTCTGTCGTCGTCGTCGTCTGTCGTCGTCGTCTGTCGTCGTCGTCGTCTGTCGTCGTCGTCGTCTGTTAACAATTTTTCAAAAATCTTCTCCTCTGAAACTACCAAACAGAATTTAATGAAACTTGGTATGAATGATCCTTAGGGTGTCTTGCACCAAACTTGTGTTTTGATTTTTGATCCGATAAAAAACATGGCCGCCGTTACTAAAAATAGACTAGGGGGGTCAGACTACTGTTTTCGGCTTATAAATCAAAAAGTATAAGAGATAGAGGAAATCTGAGGCACGCTGCTGATTCAGCATCAAAAGTTCTACAAAAGTCTCCAATTTGTCAAAGTTGTCAGATGACCCCTTATAGGGGTTACGGCCCTTTAAAGGTGAAAAATAGCATTTTTTCATGTTTTTGGCCTACAGAATGAAAACTATTGCAGATAGAGATTAGCTGTTGCTTGCTTAAATGTTCAGCTCATTTAACTCTACAAAAGTCTCCATAGGGTCGAAGTTGTCAGATGACCCCTTATAGGGGTTACGGCCCCTTAAAGGTGAAAAATAGCCATTTTTCATGTTTTTGGCCTACAGAATGAAAACTATTGCAGATAGAGATTAGCTGTTGCTTGCTTAAATGTTCAGCTCATTTAGCTCTACGAAATTCTCCATAGGGTCGAAGTTGTCAGATGACTCCTTATAGGGGTTACGACCCCTGAAAAATAGCGATTTTTCATGTTTTTGGCCTACAGAATGAAAACTATTGCAGATAGAGATAAGTTGTTGCTTGCTTAAATGTTCAGCTCATTTAGCTTTACAAAATTCTCCATAGGGTCGAAGTTGTCAGATGACCCCTTATAGGGGTTACGGCCCCTGAAAAATAGCGATTTTTCATGTTTTTGTCCTACAGAATGAAAACTATTGCAGATAGAGATTAGCTGTTGCTTGCTTAAATGTTCAGCCCATTTAGCTCTACAAAATTCTTCATAGGGTCGAAGTTGTCAGATGACCCCTTATAGGGGTTACGGCCCCTGAAAAATAGCGATTTTTCATGTTTTTGTCCTACAGAATGAAAACTATTGCAGATAGAGATTAGCTGTTGCTTGCTTAAATGTTCAGCCCATTTAGCTCTACAAAATTCTTCATAGGGTCGAAGTTGTCAGATGACCCCTCATAGGGGTTACGGCCCCTGAAAAATAGCCATTTTTCATGTTTTTGGCCTACAGAATGAAAACTATTGCAGATAGAGATTAGCTGTTGCTTGCTTAAATGTTCAGCTCATTTAGCTCTACAATATTCTCCACAGGGTCGAAGTTGTCAGATGACCCCTTATAGGGGTTACGGCCCCTGAAAAAGTGATTTTTCATGTTTTTGGCCTACAGAATGAAAACTATTGCAGATAGAGATTAGCTGTTGCTTGCTTAAATGTTCAGCCCATTTAGCTCTACAAAATTCTTCATAGGGTCGAAGTTGTCAGATGACCCCTTATAGGAGTTACGGCCCCTGAAAAATAGCAATTTTTCATGTTTTTGGCCTACAGAATGAAAACTATTGCAGATAGAGATTAGCTGTTGCTTGCTTAAATGTTCAGCTCATTTAGCTCTACAAAATTCTCCACAGGGTCGAAGTTGTCAGATGACCCCTTATAGGGGTTACGGCCCCTGAAAAAAGTGATTTTTCATGTTTTTGGCCTACAGAATGAAAACTATTGCAGATAGAGATTAGCTGTTGCTTGCTTAAATGTTCAGCTCATTTAGCTCTACAAAAGTATAGGGTCAACATCAAGACCAGGTGAGCGATTCAGGCTCCTGGGAGCCTCTTGTTAGGTGTATAGAACTGTTGTGGGGATTTTTGATTGGTCGTAAAACATGGCGGCTGTGGCTAAATATAGAACATTAGGTTAAACTGCATTTTTTTGCAAATAACTCAAAAAGGGTGACAGATTTTTAGATTTTGATTGAGAACAAAAGTGATCAGCACCTTTAGATCCACCATATTGTCAGATGACCCCCTTATTAATCTTATGACCCTTTCAACGTTAAATAGATTTTGCCTTATAACCTTTACTTCAGGCACATATGTCAGGTGAGCGATTCAGGCTCCTGGGAGCCTCTTGTTATAAATCTTCTTCTTTGAAACCACTGGCGGGATTGCTTTGAAACTTTGTACACTTGATATTTAGGGTGTCTTCTACCAAGTTTGTGAAATTTGTGAACGTCGTTCAACCAACATGGCCGCCGTTACTAAAAATAGAACAGGTGGGGTCAGACCATAGGTTTTAGCTTATAGCTCAAAAAGTATAAGAGATAGAGAAAATCCAAAGCAACCTTCTTTCTTCAGCATCAAAAGCTCTACAAAACTCTCCATTGAGTCAAAGTTGTGGGACGGGTCCATATAGGAATAATTTCCCCTTAATTAATCGTCAAAATTGACCATTTTCACAGTTTTTGGACTTCATCTTGAAAGCCATAAGAGTTAGAGGAAAAGTTAGCATTGTAAAATTGTTCAGCTCATCAAGATCTACAAAAATGATTTCAGGGTCAAAATTGTCAGATCATTCTTTTAAGTGTTTTCAATCAATTTTAACTTAATATGTTTTTTTTTTTTTTTTTTTTAAATGGAAAGCTTTGTAACTTTGTATTCTTGGTCTTAAAAGAGTTTTCTATCCTAATTAGTTTCTTTAGTATTACTTACCAAGTACATGTAGACCATGTTGAACACTAGGTAAGAGGCTTTAGCATAAGAGAAGCAGAGGTACCAATGGGGTATCCAAATGTCAAAAGTCCGAAAGGGCAGAGACTAAACCAGTAAACACAAACAAGAACGGGACAAAAAACAGACAACACGTAAAACATGGAAACACAAAACAACTGAATATCAATCAACAACGCGAACTCCAGTCGAAACAAGAGTGAACTCAGGTGCTCCGGAAGAGTAAGCAGTTCCTGCTTGCTATAGCACACCCGTCGCGTTGCCAATAGTCCATTCAGCATGTCAAATCCAGTAAAGGTAGACAAAACAACATCCTATGACAAACCAACATCTGCACTCATCTGAGAGATCGAAATCCCATATTTGTCTATAAGTGCATGATGTCTTCCGTAAAATTTCTTGAGTGAAGACAGCAACCGAGGAGCAACATAACCCTGTGTGAGCAATTTTTGCGTCAGACGTGTCGCTCTGCTAAGGAAATCGATGTAAGTCCCGCACGCTCTGGAGTAACGAATCAATTGAGATACGTAAACTCCATAAGCTGGAGCTGACGGAATATTGCTACACAAGAAGGGGAAGTTGACGATTGGAAAGTTGAAGTCATCACGTTTGTCATAGGGCCTTGTTGAAAGTCTTCCTTGAGAGTCAATTTCGAGATGTAGATCTAAATATGAAGCAGACTTCCTAGAATCCGTTGTGTCCTTTATCTCAAGCTCCTGTGGATATATGAGATGGAGAAAGTCACCAAATCGAGAATTGTTTAGTGAAAGGACACCATCAATATAACGGACGTGAGGTTGAAAGAGAGAGCTAGTCTACGGTCTTTTTTGTCTAGAAGAGATTGCAAGAAGTCTGCTTCATATGAATGAAGAAACAAATCAGCAAGCAAAGGTGCACAATTAGTGCCCATTGGAATCCCTATTGTTTGCTGAAAAACACGTCCACCAAACTAAACAAATATGTTGTCAATAAGAAAGTTGAGCATGTCGATTATTTGGTCTTCTGTAAATTTGTTCTTTTTCTTGGACTCATTGATGACAAAGTAAGTCTTGGTATAATCGACTACAAGAAATTTGTACCTGCGTTTTCCATTCTTTTTGAAAAAGCTGCGTTTAACCAGCTGTGCCAATCGCGATTTCAGTTGTTCATGTGGAATAGAAGTGTAAAGTGTGGAGAAATCGAATGTTTTGATGCTGTTACAAGATGAAACTGATTTAGAGTTAAGAATCTCCATCAGTTCTTTCGAATTCTTCAGGATCCACATTTGATTGACACCATTTCTAGAATAACAACAATCGTAATATTTCTGAAGGCCGGATTTTACTGCCGTAAGTATTGAAGTCAACAAAACTGAAAGAGGTTTAGTTGTACATTTGGATGACCCTGCAATGAAGCGCTGTTTGTATGGATTTTTATGTAATTTGGGAATCCAATACAGGGATGGAATGTCATCATTACTGCCACCAACAGAAAGGCCGAAGGAGGAAATGACAGATTTGTGATTGTCAATGATTTCCTCCTTAGACAGTGTTGTAGCCGTGTATGTGGTGCTGTTGCTGGTACAACCAACCCCCAATTCAGCTGTCAAACAGTCTATATAGTACTAGTGTTTTTTGCACACAAAAATGATGTTATTTGGTGCTTTGTCTGCAGGTACAACAACATATTTGTCATGTAAGGTGGACAATGTTTTGGCAACATCAGCGTTGCTGAAAATGGATGTTGCCTTAGTGCTCATTGAGCCTTTCAAAGAATTGATTCTTTTCAAAACCAATGACCTCACAGCTTTTACCCATTCTGACAAAACGTCACATTCTTTCTCCTGTTCTTTTTTGGCCCATTTTCTGGCATAGTCCTCAACTGAATCCATAATTGTTTTGAAATTATAGCTCCAGTTGATTCGTCTTGGCTCACGATATTTAGGTCCTTTAGCCAAAACATCGCGAAGTAAGTCATTTTCCACGATGTTGAGGTCACCAGTGATAACGTGGCCAGAGGGACCATATTTGAATGGGGACTTTTCACAGGTACAGTCTGGAGGTTTTGCTTTGAGGTCATTGATTTTGGAAATCCCGCAACACTTGTTTATAGTTGAAAACCTTAGGTGCAATGGTGGAAGTGTAGGAATAAGAGATAATGGGAATGCTTTTATCTTTGAAGTAAGGAGGAATATGTTCCGTAACAGATTTGTGGTGTAAAATATTTCCTAAATTAATAGCATCTAACCCCTTGTTTAAAAATGGAAGTGAAAGAAAGGAACGATTGTCTTTACTGTTTTCGTGTGGAACTCCAACAGGTTTGAATAAGCGGTTGTAACCGATATCAAGAACGATAGCAGTGAGTCTATAAATGCTAGACTGAGGGTCAGTGACCGGATTTTCTAGACATTCCTTGTACAAAGTATTGAGTTTAGAAAGGGGAATAGAATACAGTTTAGTTCGAATGTGATGAATCCCTAGTGGTTTTTGGACAAACAGAAGCAATCCACTAATTGATACTTCGCAAAGCTTTGGTGCGTTGTATTTTCGATGTCCATGACTGCGTTTCCGTCTCTCCGTTTTTTCAAAGAGATTCATCACATTAACATCACTGCATCTAGGGCTAGATCAGGTGAGCGATTCAGGCTCCTGGGAGCCTCTATTTTGGAAAGATTCATGCTTTTGTTTATGTCAGGTTATTATTTTTCATATATTTTTTTATTTATGTCAGGCAACTTTTCTTCAAGACGTACACTGTACAGTATTTACTCATTCCTGTATTAAACGGCGAATTATTTCACTCATTTCTTCTTTGGTAGGAGGTCCATTCGTAGTGTTTGAATACTGTGAAAATGGCGTCCTGAAAGATTACCTTCATGGCAGACGATCAAACGTCACGGTTGATTTAGAAGAGAGGTTGTTCCGAATGTGTTTTGGTGTTTGCCTCGGAATGGATTACCTTGCATCGCAGAAGGTTTGTTTTACTAGACAAATTGAAGTACATTAATCCAAATCTTGGACTATAATGGAAAAGTTGACTATGCCAACATACTTAGAATAAAAATAGACCGAACAAGTTTAATTGTTTACCTCTGAATTTTAATTAAATGCAAGTTTATGACTCGAGGTATTTTGTGTTTGCAAAAGTGAAAATTATATGTAATGAATACATCATTTGCACATTTTTCTAGACCTATTTACCGAAGGACTTCTAACTCTTAACATAACTGTGACTTTGTAACAAGTTTTCAAGAAAATTATCTTCAAGTGTAAATTCAGTTTCTTTTCTAATAGGTTGTTCATCGAAGGCTTGCTGCTAGAAATATCCTGCTTGATCATTTGTACGAACCGAAAATTGCTGGTTTCGGACCTGATCCTGGCACCGAACAAGATGGCGAGGTATAAAACAAATACTCAGGATAGAGAACATAATGATTAGACAATTCGCCCGACTGATCAATAAGAAGGTCTTTTTAAAGAATCTGATAACTATTTTCTTGGTTCACAAAGAACTTTCATCTTTACGAGTCTGTTTATACCTTTTCACAAAATTTACAAGATTTAGATGAACCATTATTGCATATTTAGACTGCCTTCATGTATTTTAGCTCCACCTTTTGTTTTTATTAAGTTCATAACTGTATAAAATATTCTGACTTGTAGTCGACTTAAGAAATTGAATTTTGTCTCCAACAATTTACTCTTATCGTTATAATACTACAGAACACGTTACTGCAATTGAACTCTATATTTTTATTCCTTTATTTAGATTTGCAACAAATCTCCTGTAGATTTCTTAACAACCGGACAACACTTATTCAAATTAGTTTCGTATAATGTTTACTTAATGTTCTTACATTTTGTTATTTTTCATGATGTTAAAGGAAAGACTTCCTCTTAAATGGATGGCCCCAGAATGTCAAAAATCCACAAGAGACGCAAATGAACTAAGTGACGTGTTTTCATACGGCGTAGTCATGTGGGAAATATTCACGTTAGGTAACAAAAATACGTGTTCGGTTTTCAAAGACAATAGAAAATAATGAGATGTGAAATAGGTGTACGCGACACAGACCACAATCAAGCGGCAATTCAGAAAAAAACACAATGGAAAACCGCCGGCAGCCTTTCACGCTATAGGTTTTAAAACTGTTTTGTGGTAAGTGTTGAAAACTGTTTTATGTATATAAACATTTAAAACACTCCATTTACAACTCAATTGAAAAATAATCTTTGGAAATCACTTATTCATAGAGCGTATTTAGTAGCATGGTTACCTTTCAAAATTTAAGAGACACTTATAATTTTGTTTTGGTTTTTTTTTTCAAAAAGTACTCTCGAGCAACACTAACTCTCATTAAAGCTTGAAAATTGTTATTTTTGTTGCAGGGGAGACCCCTTATCCTGGTATCCAGAGCAGAGACGTCCTGACAAAACAGAAACAGGGATATAAAATGAAGAAACCTGAATATTGCGATGATGAGTATGTTTTTGTTGTATTTCAAACTATTATTTCTCTATTTATCAATTTTGTACCGTACCTTTAACTGTTTTGATCAAAACGAATTCAGTAGATGAAGATTTTGGTTAAAGTAAATTTTCATATTATTTGTTGATATCAAGTTGCATGTTTGTACTATTTTCAACCATTCTCTGTACATTCCTGTTAAATATATATACAAAAAATATAGTATAATCGCTAATGCTATAAAAAATATATATAGTTTAATTTATTTTTCAATTGCTTAAATCAATAGTGTATTTGCCAATTAGCTTCGGATTTTTATTCCGGAATCGATTTAATTTTTCTATGTATTAGCGCTATGGAAACGCCGTGGTAACTGAATGGCATACAGACAGGACACGTCTCGGACTTGATCGTTAATGCTTACGATAATCTACTGCGATTGAAAGAAGTATTAGAACCCTTTCAACTTTTTTACTCAGGTCGTGTTAAACAGTTAGGCGTAAATTTTTAGAATGCGATGTCAAAAACATTTAATGCCAGTAGGTTTTTCAGATTTTTATGATAGAATATCATATTCGTAATGGAAAAAGTCCGGGACATGTCCGGTCTGTATGCCCTTCGGTAACCACTGCAATTTTCATAGCGCTAATACAAAGAAAAATTAAATTGATTCCGGAATCAAAATCCGAAGCTTATTTGCAAATGGACTATTCTCATACGAAACAGCAGTAAACAAAGTAACATGGTAAGAATTTTAAACATTTCGAAAGTAATTAAGTATTTTTGTATAAAAACACATTAAAATGCACTTATTTGGCAATTTTTTTATAACCTCTCTGTGAAAGGTTCTTCAAGATTATGCTGAAATGCTGGCACTATGACCCACACAAACGTTCAGGATTTGCTCAGATAAAGGACGATCTGAACAACATGTTCCACACTGGACCAAGTGATGATTACTATTACAGAACAAATGATTTGGAATAAAGAACAAGTGTCTGAAACATCGAATTTCTATTTCTATGCTTATGATACATGTCATGTAATATTATTTTGTATCTCAGTGCTTTGATGTATATTAGGTAGTTCTGTCCAAACCAACCATTATTGAATTAGCATTTAAGAACGTGTTCAGTAAAGACAGATGCAAAAGTAATACATGCTCATATATGTTATATACGTGTAAACAGTAAAGATAAGGAGTTTTTACAGGTTTTCAAAGGACGAAATTTTAGTCTATCCATGGTTTGGTTTAGTTAGGTTATATGATGTGGAAAATGTATTTCATTTATTTGTTAACCAGAAACATAATTACATTGTCTTTAAACATAATTTCGTAGTTGATATTTTCAAAATGCTTTTTTTTTAATAAAGAACATTTGTTGATAACAGTTTCGTCTTTATGTCGTGTATGTGTATCATTTCTTCTTAAATGTCTGTCCCAAGTCAGGGCCATTGCGATCTTTAATTTAATCGGTATTTCTAACTTGTTTTGTCTTTTCTTTTAGACATTGATATTGATATTGATCCTCACAGTTCGGTTATATTGTTATTACCTTTATTAAATATGTATCTCTTTATTGAATAACGGAAATAGCGGAAATCTACTAAAGACAAAGCAAAAATGATTTTTTAAATTATTCTTCAAACATAACTGTGTACTTAGTTTTTAGGCAAGCGCCAGCGAAGCCTTATGGAGTCTATAGAGTAGTGATGATTTTTGCGTTTTTTTTCTGTCTAGACAGAGTGATTTTCCTGCATCCAGACTGGAATAAAATGCTTTATTTTCTATATTACTTTTCAATATTTGTTAACATGATATACAGTTCTATAAATCTCAATCTTTATTGGCATTTTATATGACCGGCATAAGTTTTATTTATTCCTTTGCATCTTTCATGACGAACTTTTTAGTTAAAGGCGATAGAATATACATTATGTATTCATCTATTACTTGATTGGTTCGTATAAATATTTCTCTCATTTGATTGGTCAATGCATGGATTCAGATTCTAGCTTCACCATTCATAAAATCAGTACATTGGGACAAGTGCATTTTAATCGAAGGGGTGTTTCAATCGATACCGTTTTTACACGATACCTGTCTTGTGTGTGCAATTGTGTTCATTAACTTTGAATTTGAGGACATCTGCATGACGATCCTTTCTCCGCTCACCAAAATTAATAATTCGCAAACATTTTGAACAATATACTTTAACAGAGAATAAATCTATTATAATTCTTATATATTTCGCTTGCCTTTAAACGCTTTAGCGCTTTGATTTTAAGACAAAGTGGAGGAAATTATATCCCGGGTTTACAGTTTTGTAAGGCTAAGTTAGATTATTACATAAGGTTTTCGATATCGACTGACGCCTTGACCTAATAAGGGAGTCTTGGAATAATATGGACCCTGATATGGAATACCCTATGTCATAATCCCTTTATCACATAATTTTCCACGTAAGACCTTAAGAAGCTCTATAAAAATCTACTCTAGTCTTTAACATACTAAAAAAGAAAACATAATGAAAAATATTTAATTTTCTATAATGCATGTAAGTTAGTTATTATTTATCGTTATAATCTGAACCGCCTCTCATGTTTGTTAAAAGAGCAGGACTAATGACGTCACACGACCATGCGAGGCCTGATATGGCTCAGGAAAAAGCCATATCAAGCGCTAGCCCTTTCGTGGGCACGTAACGCCTGATATGGCCAGATCAGGTCACTTGTAAAATATGGCTTGGACATTCCCGGCTGTTTTATCCAGGAAAATCCACGCATATAAACGCTGAATGTCCATGGGCCGCTTGTACTACGCTCGAAGCAATTCTTTCGTGCTTACATAATCTGTTTTACAATAAGTTAAATGTTCCAGGTGCCACTTTAGAAGATGTGGCATAAAAAATGAATATCTGTTGACATATACAACAACATGAAGTATGATGAATTGTGCAAATACATCTTTCCATTGCAATAAATTTATGTTTTTGCAGCGTCAATATATCAAATTGAAGGATAATAAAATATTCATTGCAATTAATTTTGTTTCATTCCGATTCTCGTGAGTATTTTTTAATCTAGAAAAACGCTTTTACTATAATAGCAAATCAACAGAAAATAGAGAACAATACAAGATGATCTTATCAAAAGCCAAAGTTCAATACCCATGTAAAAGTGTGATCGTTTAAGTATTTATTGCAAGCTTCAAGGGTTTTTTTTTTCTATTCTTATCATCAGTGGAATTTTATAATACATGCCAAAAAGAACTTTTATTATTAATAACATCAGAAAATGGAAAAAAAAACATATTAGATGTTTTTTTTTATCGCCAGACTATGTTTATACATATGTTTAGAATGTTACGAACTGATACTGTAAAAGTGACTCTAATAACTGTAGTTTTTTTTATTATTTGATGGAAGTAGCTGTTGTCCTACACAGTTGGCGACATGAAATTCTTCCACTGAAACCCGCTTCTAGATGTTACTAGTCAGAAGGAGTCAAAGAACCAGTGATATTTTGAAAATTTGAATCTTTGCTGATACATTGGTCATGAAAAGCAATAACTACAGGGAATAATTTGTTTACATTTGTCATAAGTAAAGATAATGTTATTCTTTTCTTTACTTTTATTTGGTGCCGTTTCAAGCAAATATGAAAACACTTTCAATATACGAAATAGTTTACTGAACAACTATCATTCGGATTTAGTACCAGCTTTTGATGACGGTTCGTCTTTGAAAATCAATGTTTCCGTATTTTTGATGTCATTAACTGGACTAGATGAAAAATTACAAATTCTTACCACGTCAATATTTTGTTATTTCCAATGGACAGATCACGTCCTTCGGTGGGATGAGGAATACGAACCCCATCGATCTGTTGGTGAAATATATATTTCGGCAGACAAAATATGGATACCTGAAGTTTTTATTGTTAACTCTGTGAAAAATATGCGGATCTCAAAGGCGGGAGAAAAGGAGTATGTTAAGGCAAACAAAGATGGGACAATGCTTTGGTTACCGGCAGCGGAAGTAAGTACTTCATGTTCTGTTGATTTATCGTACTATCCATTCGATACCCAAGTATGTAATATCCGAATGGAGGCGTGGTATCATGATACACATTCTTTTATGCTGAAGCTTGCTGGAAGTGGCTTTAAGAAGTCTAGTGGACACTTTGTGGAAAATGGTGAATGGAATATTGTAAATTTATCAGCATCAGAGTATTATTTTTCTGCGAACATGGGTAACGAAACTATATATTCCGGTATTGAGTGCACAATAACATTGCAGAGAAGATATAGCTATCACATTCTTTCGACATTATTTCCATTTATGACTCTAATGGTTTTGAACGTCTTTTCTATTTTTATTCCAACGGAATCTGATGAAAAAATGGGATTCTGTGTTTCAAATTTCCTTACAATGATAGTTTTTCTCACCCTTGTTGACCAGAGCATGCCTTCCTCTTCGTTTCATATCTCCTATCTTACATTTCTTGTCGCATTACAGATTCTTGTCAGCGGTATAACTATAGGTGTTGTCTGTGTGTGTATTAACATTCAGTATAAAAAGGATACCGATGTACCACCAGTGCCTATTCAAGTAGTTTGTGGACCGTTTAATTCTTGTAAATTTTTAAGACACCATAGCCAAAATCATTTTGATACACGTAAGGACATATGTGATGATGATAACGGTTTTGAAAATCGTAGATTGTGTGTCTTATCGTGGAAGGATATCAAATCAAGACTCAATCTGGTTCTGAATGTTATCATACTTTCAAGCTGTTTTGCTACTCTTTTAGTTCTCGTTATCATTAGTCATTAAATATACTGTTTGACAAAAGGACTAATATAACGGGCTTGTATAAAATAAACCAATACATTTCATAGTCATTTTATACCGAAGCTTAGAATTTGAAATAAAGTTAAAATTGTAACTAACGTTTTTAGTTTTGATGAAATTTTATGAATAAATTTTACTTTACTACATCTTAAAAACCAGGTAAAGAGAACATGTTTTTCAGCAGCAAATCAAGAGCAGCTAAATCCTTTATTCTTACTTCGGATATATAGATGATGTCCTCTCTGTAAGCATCGACTCGTTTGATAAATGGATTCCTTCAATTTATCCTCTAAATAAAAAGATTGAAGAAACCACCACATCTACGTGCTTTAAGTCTTTTTAGGCTTTGCATCTCGAATCGTAATCAGGTGGTCATCTCATTACAAAATTATACGACAGATTTAATTCAAAAATTGTTTATTTTCCTAGTCTGGACTGTTACATATCCATATATGGGGTGTATATTTCACAACCTACTCGATATATCAGGGCTTGGACTATTTTTGTCAGATTTTTTTTTTACTTTTGACACGCCCCGTTGTATTCGTGACCAAGGTTACGTACGGTATCTTAAGAGGTTTTCTTTCGATGTCGTATAGCAGGTTATTTTAGCGTTATTCTAATTTTTGCATTGATTCTCGGTTGGGTATATTTATCCGTCAATGAACATGTAAAATCATTCAAATTCGCAAAATTTTCACATCGCAAAAATTACCAATTCATCCGTATTAACCACTGCATGAAGCAAAAATATATAAGTTTAAATGATTCGTGATGTCTAAATTAATTGTCGCAGTTTGTTGTAGTGAGATAATTCCCTCGTCTTACAATCGTGTTATGTTTTGTGACCGGACCTCAAGATCGCATAAACTGCCCACCGGCTCCTTATTGTTCATATAACAGCGGGATACCAGCCTAAAGATTGCAATGAAAGAGGGAGGTTTTGTGCCATACAACCACCTTTTCTTTTGATAAGGATGTTTCAAGCATGGAACATTCTCTGTACTGTCTTTGCCTTGTTTTGTCCTTTCCTCTTGGATATATGACATTGATCATCTCAGTTCGGTACTTTTGTTTTTATCTTTATATACACCCATTTTATAGAATCCTGTTTAGAATCTATATCTCAAGTTAAATTTTCTTGTAGACAAATTTTTAAGGGACGGACCATCTAACTTGAAGGGGGGTCTTGTTTTTTTTTTTGTTCTGATCAGAAATTTTTTTTCCGCGCGGACAAAATATTTATTTTTCGAAGGCGTCGAGACAGAATATTTTTTTTTCATTATCAGCATTTTTTTTTTACCATTAGCTGCCAAAATATTTTTTTCTTCAAAAATAATTTTCAGAATATTTTTTTCAGAAAAAAACCAAGGCCCCCCTTCAAGTTAAATGGTCAGTCCCTAATCTATGTTTCTTCGTTCTGTTCTTGGTTGTGTTTACCGGTTTCGTCGTTGTCCATTTGGACTTTTGACATTCGAATACACCATTGGTGCCTCTTTGCTTCTATCTGCATGTTGCATGTTGAATGTTTTATGTTGCATGTTACGTGTTAGGTGTTACATAAATACACGTTATACAAGTTGTATACATGTATGTCATTATTTGTGTCTTACCATACATGTTTTGTTTTCTACAAGTAAGAAATAGAACAAAGACATCACATATTTGTTTACAATTAAGGTAAAAACTAATCTACCGAACTTAGAGCATCAATCTAAATTGTCCAAGAGGAAACGAAAGAAAGACACACCAGAGAAATTGAAGATCGCTATGTGTCTAATTAGGCACAGGCATTTAGTAACAAATTGTGAGTTAAACCAGCTTTTATAGCTCCAAATCTACACCCCCTCTTTCACTGTGATGGAAAAGTAAAAAAAAAAAAACAACAACACGTTTTTAATATATAATGGGAATATTGAGGTAATCATCTCAGTACAACAATAAGAGAACAAAACGAGTACTCTACCTTTTAGTTGCAAATAGATATTGGTATTCTCAGTCCGAAAACCGGTGGTTTTTAAACAATAGAATGTGAGCTCTTCATCGGAAAAGATAGGAAAGTCAATTCGAATGTTTATCCTGGTTGTCAAGTGAATCAAAAGTTCTTTTTATTACAAAATTTCTTCCAATTTTAAGTTATGCTGATAAAATAAACTTTTTTGAATTAAAAAGATTTTTTAAAAGTGACAGATTGCATTTTAATGCAAGTTATTATGTGGATATTTATGAAATGCATACGGTGCAAACTGAAATGGATCGCACAACTCTAACTTTTATATAAAAAATTGAAAAAATCACACTATTTGTTTAAATGTATATCTTCCCATCTGCAAATTTTCAGACATGTACTGCAAGAGGTAAAGCCAAAATAAAATTAAGAAAAAGACCTATTTTCTAGTCCGTCTTGACAACTTTCTTTTTAAAAGTACACGATTTACCTGTTGAATTCGATTATGTCATAGAACATGTTTACCTTTTTGACCGGTATCCGTAAATTGGGATCAACAGTTTGTGAATTTGCATTGTATTGGAGTAAATGTCCAATTCAATATTCAGTCATCCGTTTTAAAAAAAGGAATGCCTCCCATTTATCATGTTTATAATTTATTAAAGATAGAACTTGGTTGTGTCCCTTGAAAGTTTTTCATAGTTACACATTGAATTCAAATGGATCGTTATATGATAACAGTAAAATATAATTTTCAAACTAATATCTGTCGAAAGAAAAGGTAATAACCTAACATTCCCACAAGTTTCGAAAATGTACTGCAGGTATTACGCCTTGTGTGATTTTTTAAAGGTTGAGTTGACATTTTATTTTTTTCCAACGGCCAATAAGTTTCACTCGATTTGTTAAAATATGCACTTTTGTTGACCTTATAAACAACTGTTTACGCAACAGAAAAGATTCGTTTATAACATAACATGTCCAACGTATATGACAGTAGTCAAATCCATGCGTAATAAATGAAAATTGAAGATTGTTTATATGCCGTCGCCATCGTTGTTGTCATCGTTAAAAATTTAAAAACACATTAGCTGTTTTCTGCAGGGGAGATAATTAAATACCACTAGATATTAGACTGTTCTTAATCTCATTACTACCATTGTCAAATTTCTTTAAATTAAAATATTTTCTCTATTTCATTTAAATTATTTAAATAACAAGGGAGTTAATATGAAACATGCCCAATATGTAGTCTCCATAATTTTATTAATAAGCTTTTTTTCTCTATACATTAAAACATAAATCAGCTATTCAATTTCTCCATCCAAGTTCTTATTATTCAAATTTTTATTTTTATATCTAACCCTTTGTGACTATTTGTAATGTGTATATATGTTATTTTGCATGCCTTGTTATCACCATCTGTTTATAGGAGAGGATCCTTATAGGCTATGCCTGTTATCCAATCCTTTTGTTTACTCAATTAAATATTTGAAATGAAAAATACATATCGGTATATTGGAGTTTTCTATATGACCTGATTCTTGGTTTTGTTTTTGTGTTTGTAGACAGCTTTGTTATTGGTCTTTTCGGGCTTTTGACATCGAATGCCCGTTTATGAATGTAAATTCTTTCTCCCATTGCAAACACTAACAGAATAAGAATAGAATAGAATAGGATAGGATAGACTAGAACAAAAAGAAATAGAAGAGAATATGAAAAAAGAATGGGAAAGAATAAAGAATAGAATAGAATACATTGTATAATAATAGACTAGAATATAATATTATAGAATAGAATAGAATAGAATAGAATAGAATAGGATATGATAGGGTAGGATAGGATAGGATAGGATAGAACAAAAAGAAATAGAAGATAATATGAAAAATAGAATGGGAAAGAATAAAGAATAGAATGGAATACATTGTATAATAAAAGAATAGAATAAAATCAAAAATATATATATAATGTAATATAAAAGAATACATCTACATGTATGTTTATTTGTCGTTGTGGACGCCCATGACGAGCTGTAAATGTACAAACTTGTAAAATAAAGTTTAAATAATGATTGTACGATGTGAAAAAATAAAGTCTCAAAGAGAGTAAAAACAAAATGGAATTTGAAAATATTTTTACCCATTATAACCAGCTAAGTGGTCAAAGTTGAAGTTTTACGTATAAGTATAATCTGACAAATGTTAAGGAGCACTTGGTAAAATGTAACTCATACTTTTTTGGAAAGCGTATTTCTCTATCAAACCTGGTAATTGATATGTGTTTAAGGATAAAACTAATGACCGACCATAAAATATTGCTTTTCATAAAGATAAGTAGGAATGGTTATACAATAGCTCGCAAAATGATTAATAAACCGAACTAATTTGAAAAAAAAAATGGCAGAAAGTATGGGGATTTGTTTTTTGCCTAACCTGTTGTTTAAGAATTATTTTGATACGTTCATATGTATTCAGTATGGAATTTTGAGCTACACATATATTTTATAAAGTAACCTTTGGGGATTTTTTCATTATTATTTTGCACATACACGTTTTCGAAAAAGACCACCAATTGCCAACAAAAGTAGTTGTTTCTGAACGATAAACCTGCAAAAAAAAAGAAAACATGTTTGTCTTTTTCACAGTGTAAGTTTTGAAAAAAATTGTACCCCGCATTTGCTTTTTTGACAATCAAAAAACAAAACCGCCAAAAAAGGGTAGTCCTTAACTTTGTCCGAGTGTAGGTGAAAAGAATTAAATTAATTTATAGAAGTATTGTTTTGTTCTTTTATTCTATATATTAATAGTTGAAAAGCAACACAAATGAGTCAATTTGACATTATCCGTAGTCTTGCTGCGGCGTCCAAAATGTTACATTAGAGATTGCCAGGCAACTTTATGCCGCAGCCTCTTGGTGCATTGTATTTGGCATGTAGTTTTGTAATAAGGTGTAAATGAATTTTATGCTTTAAACTCATCTAATGTGTTAACTTTCTTATCAATATAGTGGAGATAAACAGGGAATTCTGTAACAGTTTTCCCGACAGCTACATGTCACATCCATTTGATAAATTAATGTCTAGATATGTTCTATAATATTTTATGGTGTATACTACTGACTGTATTCCCGTTACTCATCTACCCCTGTTAACCGACTACTTAAGGTTATGTATAAATTGCAACATATTACAGTAGTAAAGCAAAACATCTCTTTAACGGACAAGTCTTATTTACACTGAACGTGTTATTCATTCAGTAGTGTCCAGAGTTCAAAATCAATTTAAGTAGTTTATCTTCAACATATTCAAAGCCGATCTAGTACTGTCCAATGTATAAACTCTTGATTTTACTGGCCACGGTCTTGATTTAACTTGATTTACTGCAAAAAGACTGTACTAAATTATTACTGATTTATTTTTTTAAGATACTGGACACTTTGAGAATCCAGTAAATTTAGTAGGTTTTGTCTACACCAGTAGTGAAATGCTCTTCTAATGCTAGTGGACATGACAACCAAATTTTAATAGTTTTCGTTTTAACTATGTGTCATGGTCTTTTGATATTTGGCAAGCGATTCGTTCTCTAAAGTACTGTATAATGCATAAAAATTATTATTAATTTTTATGAATCTATTTTCTGTTGACCATGTATTTTAGCCACAGGCGACAGAAAGAAAAACCATTTTAGTTTCTGTATGCCCTTTTGTTTTGTTATTTTGAAAAGTTTTAATCATGTAATTTTTTCACGCGATTACTAGTTCTTTATTTATCGTTCTAGTACTGAACAAATTAAACGAAGAATATAAAATGCTTGGCACAATTGACTTAAAAGCTGAATAATAAAATCAACGGTCCTTCAATAATTAAATGTTCTATTACAAATAGTATGTCTTAAGATGGACTATGTTAAGACCAAAGTCTTAAACAAGTAGTCTTAAAGCCCAAGCTGAATCAAATACAATAATTATGCCGAGCCTGGACTATGTTAATAAGGCTGCCTATTTTTACAATTCCATGTTTATGGTATACCCTTATTTAAATACAAGGAAAAAAGTAAAATCCATGCTAATCATAAAATGTTAACAGGTATTTGCTTATTCGCTTAATTTAAAGGGTCTTTTTAAATTAAGTTCTTAAAGATATCAAAAGTGATTTAGACTTATACAGTTTTAATCATATATCGTATTAAACCATGCAATATACAACAAGCAATATAGCTATTCTTAGCTTTACAGTAAATATGTTCCATATATATTGTCTATACTATTATGTTTCAGCTGTTTCGAATGTCAAAATGGCAGGGGATGCACTTAACTCATCATGGGTATCATTGCCATAATTTGTGTACAACTCAAGCACATAATCTGTGTTTGGTTGCAGCCCAGTAAGATTGAATGACGTAGCATCTTTGTGTACTTTGTAATCGTTTGTTGTGTTGTCAGGGCGAAATAAACGCACAAGAATTCCAGCGCTTTCATAACAAGACGGAACTGGCATCCAACTAAACATCAATGAAGTGTCTAATGTCTCCTGTATTTTAACATTTGATGGACTTTTATCTGTAAGAAAAGTACATGCATATGTTTGAAATACATAATCAATCAAAACAGTACGGTTTATTTATTTGTAGACAAAATATTGATCTATTATAAACACAACTAATACATACTACCGACTATGTATACTTAATAGCAAAGGAGTAGAGCCACGAAGGTTCTAAATCGGCCCAGTATTTTCACTATTTTTTCAACTACTATAACTTGTCAGAAATGAAACTTAAATATGTTGAGGTGCAAATAAACTTAACATATCTGTAAACATTTAGCAAAACATCTACACCTCAGGTTTAGCCTTGCGACTTCAAACAGGCCATACATTTGAAAATCCCTCATTTTTCACACAATTTCACTTGTTTCTCTGCAAATTTCGTCAATATTAGTATTGGCCACATTCTTCGACCAATGTAATTTTTTGATAATTAATATATAATATCATAATATACATTTATATCACAAAATAAATTTTGGTCGACAGGTGTGGCCCATTTCATATTCATCGATTTACACTTGGAAATCAAGGAAAACTGTCACAAATTGTTATTTTTCCAAAAATAGTATATTTTTACCTCACTGCTCTGCTTATTGATAGATAATTGAAGGAAAAAAGTATAGAATAAAAATGTGAAATATAAAGACTAATGAAACATTAATGAAACAACTACAACCAGATATATCAAAGTTGAATTTTGAGCCATTTTTGGGTCTTCGTGGTTCTACTCCTTTAAATAAAAATAACAGCTGTAAAACGACGGATCGCCTCTGCCTTCGCGCTGCGGCAGTACTTGTATCCGTTGATAAGAGAAAAATAAAAGGTCGGAAAAGACTTCTGCAAAACGTCTGACAAGCGAGAGAGGCAATACAAGCTCATGTACGTAACAATATAATCAATAAAGCTCATTAACGTAACATTATAATCAAAAAAGCTCATTTACGTAACAAGATAAATAACAACATACGTCAAATACTTTATTAATATTACCATTTGGGTAGGAAAAAAACATTTAGTACGGCTGAATGTGATTGGCTAACCACTGTCTGGACGAAATGAAGAATAGTAAGTGAACGTTAAATACATTAGGAAAGGCGCAAAGCGTTTGAAATACTGTTAAAAACATCAGAATAAATATAAACATGCTATGCATAGCGTGTTAAACTTTATATAAATTGAGGACAAAATACAAAACCCATGTACAATTACTGTTAATTGTTATACATGTTATATGTATCAGAATTCATTTTTATCTGATTTACCAAACAGTGATGATCAATAAAGTTCGTTAGTTATTGCTTTACATCCAAGCAGCACGATTACTGCTTTATCCAGGAGATGGGAAATGAAATGGGTAAAACTATAATGAATATGAAATAGTGATAAAGTGGAGAAAATAGGGAGACAAAACCAATCAATGAGGAGGATTTAAACTGCAACCGAGCAATAAATTGATTGTTAGTGACGGGCAATTAAGTTTCATCCTTGGGGATCCTACGGTTTCCACTCGTATCTTAACCTTCAAAAGAGTTTTTTAAAGTGCTAGGAGCGAGGCATTGATAAAATAATATCGTACCACTATGGTCTGTGGTCATGTTTTCCGCATAATAGCCGGAATGCTTTACCGCATTATAGCCTAAAGACCCCGGCATTCATTATGACAGGGTTGCCTGTTAGCAAAGCGACCTGGTCTGATTGTTTTTAGTGGTCTTTTACCGACAAGATTATCGCTGCTACGGGCTTTTTCATGGTTATTAGAAAAAAAAACAATCAAAAATGTATACCTTGTTAAGTGAATGTTGAACTGATCCGGACTTGGTAAAAACATTAATAAACAATAGAATGGTTTAATCTGATAAACCCAGTTTTTATTTTTTTCTCTGCTTCACCGCCTTTTGTTTGTTTTAGAAATGCCGTTACCTGTACCTACTATAGTGATAAACTTACATTCCTCGATCCTATCAAACAGTGATACAGTACCAAGCTGAAAAAAGATGTCCAATAATCTGACATTTGCTCAATCTATTGCTTAATGTGTGAAATGCAAACTGCAAGAGACTATATCAAATATAAAATTTAAAATTGATCTTCTATTTTTTTTTCAATTATTTTACTCAAAATAAACATGAATCACGTAGTGTGTCGACCAGCAACTTAAACTGAATAAAAGTGTTATAGGACATATAATAGCGTTTGAAAAGCAGTTTGCAATAATAAGCTAAATTTAGTTTTATGACCTTGTAGTACGATGTTCATTGTCTTGAAAGCAATAATAAACTGCTTGTATACACAAAATACAAATCAGCCAGACTTACATCTAAAGACAGAGTGGTTGACAACATAGCAGAGTTGGAAACAACAATATCAAGAAAATGGCTGTCTGTATCATCTTCATCCATGGGAACTTTGATCCAGCAGTTATTGATTTCTATTGTCGTCAACAGGTCATAACATGACGTCTGCCCGGAAATGGTAGCACAGTAACAACTTGTTGACATACAGGTTTGAAAACCCTTATTGCAACGAAAAATATATATATATATAATTAAAATATTTCTAATGCTTTGGAATTTTTATATTGTAAAAAGGAGTTTCTAGCAATAAATACACAAAGCAATAAATTTAAAAATTTGAAATGTCAATGAATGTTGAAAAAAATGGACGCCATTAAACATGTGAAACAAAATAGAAGGGATGTTTTTTTTGTTTAACAAAACCGAACTAGTAGGTTTGGCTTTTTATTATCTTCGGGCAACAAATTCATAATAAATTAAGGTTTTATGACTGGTTTCAAGTAAAATGATGCCTACGTTTGGGTAAATCATGAATTCCCGGACAGTTTGTGGTTCACTGGTTTCATTCGCTCTGAACATAAACTTTACTTTTTTGATTGCGCTGTGGTCATCCCTGGCTGCTATGGTGACCCTGGAAAGTAAGATCATACATGTATTTGCAACATATTCAATTGGGTAAAGAGATAATTATAACAGCTAAAATATGCTCTCGTTTTGACTTGAGCTGATTGCGGCTTGGTCGTATACTAGTAAGCGGTTTTTTTCTATTGTGATGTTGTGGCGATATTCTTTGTCTTTTCGACATTTGATTGCCACATCGGTACATCTCTGCTTCTTATTGCAGGCAAAAACTTATAATGCTATGAGATTGCCAATTAAGTCCACTGATAATTTTAGTCCTATAGATAAAATGTCTTACCTCTAAATTTACAAACTGTTGAAGAGTTACGGAAAAAGTGTTTTGCAGTTAATCGGACAGTTTGATATATTTTATGTCTAAAAAGTCTAAATTATTTGCAAGGCATTTGGCAAATCTTGACTATTTGATAGTAACTCTAAAACATTAATCTTTTACTTTTTGACTATTGTATTGTTTTGAAGCATTACAGCGATCAAATATGTCGGTTTTGTATGATGATATAATACTATATCATTTGTTGTTTGAAGTGTTATGTTGGATTTAGAATCGATATGCTTGGTAGTTTTTTTACATCAATCGATAAATGCTTTTTAGCTAGCTGTCAGTAACTGCGAGTGTTCACAAGGGAGTTCCTTTACGTTTGGTTGTCCTCGTATAGTACTCTTTTCTCAGGTTCTCTCTTGGTGAATTGAACTTTTATCGATTTGATTTTTAAAGTGTGTTATTTTTATTGATAAACAATAAGGGGAAGGTTGGGCCCCAAAAACAAGTTTAACCCCGCCACATTTTATATGTGCCTGTCCTAAGCCAGGAATCCTTGTCAAAGCTTCTGTTTGTCCTTGTCTACTATCTGTCTTTTGTTTTATGTCCAGAAATGGGTTTTTCTTTGATATTCTAGGGATCTGTTTGAATCTTATGTATTGTATTTTTAGTCTTGGGCCAATGCAAGACGGCGAGCAGTGACCTCTGGTAATGTTGAAGACTGCTGACTGTTTTCCATTGTGATTTTTTAAATTGCCGTTTCTTTAATGTTAGTTGTGTCGCGTACACTTATTCCACATCTCTTTATCTCTATAATAGTATAGTGTAAGGGGATGGGGTTAGTAAATATTGGGGTTGCCAATTGTATCTCGAATAGGATTGGCAAATCTGAAATGTTATCTCCAATTTGATGAATCCCTATATTGAAGATTTTGTATGATTTTGAATTAAACTTCCTTTTAACATGTGAATTAAAACATTATATTATTTCATTTAATTAAGACATGATATATGGATTTGATACTGTAAAATAAATAAATGACTTTCAACTGAAGAAAGTATTACTGACAAACAACTAATGAACTTGTAAAAGATAAAAGGAGGTAACAATGGGGCATCAAAATGTCAAAAGTCCCAAACGGCAATGATAAAACCTGATAACACCAACGAGATCAGGGCAAAAAAACAACAACATTAAACGCAGAAATACAAAAACAACTGAACAGTAATCAACAATGCGAACTCACGTCGTAACGGGAGTGAATTTAGGTACTTCAGACAAGTAAGCAGTTCCTGCTCGCTAGCAGTCGCACTACCAACTGTCAATTTAGTGTGTCAAATTCTTCGAAGGGAGACAAAAACGAAATCAAGGACAAACCATCAACTGCACTCATCTGAGAGGGCTGTATAGAAAATCATATGGTAAATAAGGATGCGGAGATGGTAAACGGTGTATAGGACTCAAAGTTGTAAATGGTGGTAAAACTCGGGAGTGATATATTGGTACATGTATATGACTCGGGGTGGTAAATAGCGTATAGGATTGGTGGTGGTAAACGGTATATAAGTCTTGGGATGGAAAAATATTTCATACAAGGATAAACTTGAGAGAGGAGAGCATTTTCCAGACTAGTATTGTAGCTGTTTCAGACATTTTACAATGAAGTAATGCATATCAATTCTGATATCTTTTTTTTGGAATATTTAGATCTATAAGAAGGCATTTCATATAAAGTGTTGCTTTATATCTGAAAAGAAAAACAGTACAATTGATTTGCATCAACCTAATAAATGTGTAATTGGACTGGAACATTGAGGTTATTTTAAAAATTCTGTCAAGATAATAAATAAGCAATTCAATACGCTACCTGCTTGCAAACGGGTAATCTGTCCTTGAATATTCTTTTCTAGTTTGATATCTGATGAAAACATCTGAGGTGGGCTGTTATCAAAGTTAATAATGGTAGAATCCACAAGCGTATGCCCTAGAACATCATAGGCCCTAATCCAAATTTGACGAGCATCTCCATCAATGATACATGCGAGTTCTGGGGTGAAATTTTGATGCAGCTGGGCATCTATCCAACCGACTGATGGAATAAATGAGCTGACTTCACCTATGTTACATTCAAATTTTACGATTAAATTTTTGTTAGGAATTGCTGCTAGAGTTCTACCCCCTTCATTATCATCAAACTTGTCGTCAATCCTTTTATAATCAACCCTATCTATTCCATCGCTTAATCTTGCTGTGTATTTGTCAACCTTTTTCAAAATATGTTCCCTTTCGTGTTATAGATTAATGAAGTGGTTGTCCCAGGATACTTTGATTGTTGTTTTTCTTCCGGAACCAGATTTAGGCGTTGTTTGCCATGAATAGTTGGTGTTTTCAGGTGCTGAATTTGCAAATAGAGGGAATTCTTCTTGGGTAGTTATACTAGACGAATTATCATAAATTGCTAATCTTCTTGCGTATCTGGAATTGTTTGCAACATCTACGACTTCGAGAATAGTTGAATACATACCAAGTGATTTAGGTCTATAAGTCGGATAAACGCTATTATTTGATGCGTAAATACTTATTATATACTCGGGTACCGGGTTTACTGTTGGTCGGATCTCAGGTTCCCTTAATACATCATCGTCACGGTTATAATTCATTTTCCACACTTCAAAGTCGTATCGAGATATACCTGATAGTTTATCAATCCAACCAGCCCACCTCGGTTCCAAAGGCTCCTACAAAAATAATTTAACTCCTGTGACACACAAAACAAATTATTTTAGTAAAAGTAAAAACATCAAATCTACAGAGATCATTTTGAGGAAAACTCGCTCTTAGAACATAAAACAGGAAAAGATGCAGCATAAAATAATAATGATTAAAAATATCTGTAAATGTCAAAGAAAGGGAAAAAAACGAAATAATATGAGCAGTAATGACAGAAGTTGTCAAGTTATTTCAAACCAACTTAGTTGTAAATGTGGGTTATGTCGATTACATTTGAAGTGCATCTTCATGAGTCTGATTAGATAAGAGTGAGTTTTGATGGGTAAAATCTGATCTAGGTTAAATAAATCCTATCCTCCTTGAATCTTTATCTTTACTAGTCAATACAGATAATTTACAGCCTCTGAAAGTATATACATGCACCATCAAGAATTGTAAAGAATTTCAGACAATGTTTGTTCGTGTGAATGAAGGCTAAAATGGACCCACAATAGCTGACAAACCATTGTTATATCTTCTTGTAGGGCAAATGGATTGTCATCGTTCCCGCACAAGGTATCGTCTTCCAACTCAGTGCAGTGCTGTGGGACATCTCTGTCAAACCTATACTCCATTTGTATCTGTGAACTAATTCCTTGGTAAGTATCAGTTCTGCAATAACTTGTTTTATCTGGTGCGATAACTTCTCGAAATCAACCTGTTGTCACTCGGTAAGTGAGTAAATACCTAAATATGATATCAAAAGAAAACTTATTAAAATGGCGTGGAAGTTTTAAGCATTAAATATCAGTATTTTTAAAAAGATTATTAATTTAGATAAATTCCGAATAAATTTTTTGGAATAAACTTGGTCGGTATAAAATTGTTTAAACCAAACCTTTTTGAGTTGCATGTGCTACAAATATTTCAATTGAAAAACGTCAACATAAATTTATCGAGAGAGAAGACTTTTTTGCGTATCTCACTTTCATAAAATGAATTTCTGCGAGATTTTCATTTCGTGGAGAGCTTGTTGACATTCATATGACAATGCGAGTTGTTTTCCACTTCTACAAGAATTAACAAAATTTATCGGTACATAGCCTTAAATAATTCACTAGTATTATTTTCATTTTTTTCCCATTCAATGGTGAAGTTTGGATAATTTGAAGCATGACATTAGGGAACAAATATTTGATTTTATGGGTGGATGTAATTATTTTCTTCGTCCTGAATTTTTTTTCCGGAAAATATGAGGCTTGTTTTTTTTCTAAACCTTTTAAAAAAACCTAACCAAAACTACCATCCTGGCTCTTTTAACTCAAAGCATTGTCCTGCATTTTTATTTCTGGATTTTTGACATCATGCTTTTCTATTTCAAATTTCATCATAGCCCCTCCCATATAAACTAAACGGACAATCCCTTAGACATTGTTTTCGAAATAATAAGTTACTTGGTCTGATTTTTGTTACACAGTTTATGTAAATGTAATCGTACAAAGCAAAAACTGAACAGTTTGTTAATAACTAAAAATATCTAATATACCGCTTACTCTTCCGAAGCACGTGAATTCACTCACGTGTATAACTTCGGTTAATTTTGTGTTTCTGGTTTCGTCGTGCCCTTTCGGGCTTTTGACACTCGAATGCCCGTTGGTGCCTCTTTGCTTCTCTCATATATTCAATCTGATAAAATCTATTTTGCATTGGGTCATGTATTGTTGTGAAATACAAAATTATATTTATACATGAAGAACTCTTTTTAAAGCAATGGCAAACTTCTTTGTAGTTCTTTCTTGATATAAGTAGTATTTGGGCCGATACGGACGGGAACGGGAATAGTGAGATTAAAAAAGTAAGTTAAATAAAGGTAATAACAAAACTACCGAACTTGAATGATCAATCTCATAGTCCAGAGAAAATGACAAAAACGAATCAGTCATACCGGAGAACCGGTGGATCGCAATGGTCCTGACTTGGTACAGGCATTTCAAACGAAATGGTGGGTTAAACCAGGTTTTATGGCGCCAAACCTCCCTCTTCCATTGCGATCTTAGGATCCGGTAATGACCATAGAACACAACATAGTTGTGAGACACAATAGGGATATTGAGGTGATCATCTCAGTACAGCAGACCAGTCAAACACTAATTAAAACAATTAACTATCATATCTTTTAACTCAATTTTGAACTTTTCTACTAGTGGCTGATAACGAAGAAAGAATTTTTTTAGTGATCGTATGAGACGTATTTTCTTATAGCCCTGAGGATAATTGAATTATTTGTTTTTCATTATAATTTTACCTGTCACCAGAATCAACTTGCAATACATTAGTTCCATTGTATGAAAGTCTGCATTCCAGAAGTTCATTATCTGCAATCGGTTTTGTTGTTGTAGGTCCAGGACAATAAAAACGTTGCGTGTTTACAAAATATTCAGTAAAATCTGATACGTGTGATAAATTATAGCATAAAAATTAGTTTTAAACTTTATATGGCATTTTTTAAGCAAGTACATTTTACTTTTTTTCAGAATCTTCGTACATGCATATGTCAATTTCAAGAATGATAAAAAAATATGTTTGTATGTTTGTGTCAGAGAAGTCTGACTTCCAGGCTTGAATAATCCTCGGGGACCTCAAGTAGACCAGCAGCGGATATGGGTCCAGTGGTTTCAAAATACCAAATACCAAAGTGACATTCAAATATTGTTAGATTGGTTATGTTGTATTTGTATATTCAGGGAATAACCTCTAATCATAAGCATTGAAATCAAAACATTGAGAAGTCGAAAACCAAAAGTATAGATCTGAAGGAGAGTACTTTAACCATAGCGTTCAAACACTAAAGCCAAATCCAGCACCGAGGGCATCTTCCATGTGCAATACAGAAACCTTGTGTTTTAAACAATTTAGAATTAAGTCAACCGGAAATTTCATGAATGATGACAATTATGTTTATCTTGGCAATTCCATGTCAGAAAATTGTGGCTACCAGGCTTGTGACTACCTTCGAAGACCTCTGGTCAACCAGCAGCGTTTATCGACCATATCAAGGTGCTATAAAACCGGTTAATTTTGTTATTATAATGGGTTATAACAATTTAAATGATTATTTTATACAATTTGAGACATGATTTTCATTCCACAATTGGGTAAATAGGTGGATGTTATGATCATTTACTTTGTATACAATTTGAAACATAATTTGTATTCCATAAATGGGTGGATTTGTTGATTATTTTAACCCAATTTTAGTCATCATTTCATTCTATAAAAGGGTGGAATTTATGATCATTTTTGATACAATTTCATATTAATGAGACTAGAATGTTTTTTCTTTTAATTATATGAGCCATCTGGTAGAATCACTCACCTGAAAGAAGCTTATAATGTTCAGTTATGACCTTCGCTTCAACAATACCAAACTTCTGAGTGCAAATATATCGAGGAAATGGCGGGATATGACTAAACACAAATTTCGTGTCGATCCGTGCGTCAATATCAAACTTCATCTTGTTGAATTCCGCTTGGTTGGTCCACAATGTCTTTTTCTCTACTGAATGAGATGCGTCAATCAGGAGTTCATATAGCGTTTCAGAGTTTTGTGTGTAAAGAGTTTTTGCAAAAGTTGCAATCCCTTTCGTTATCAAGGGTTTAAATTCATCATCTGTCACTGAAAAAGACAAAATTGCCAAAATATGTGTTTGGTATGATTTGAAACACTTAACTGTATATGATTATAAAAGAAAAATGAGTTATTGGCTGATCTATGTGCCTTAATTCAACAGTCATAAGAACATAGAAACAGGTCCATGTCAGCTAACGCTCAACTCCATTTGATATGTTATTGTGTTATTGAAATTGTTTGTATTTTTCTTTAATTGAATTGCTTGACTTTAATGGGTGTATTTTTTTTTCAATTTGCAAAGATACATTATTACTATTTTCCTTAATGAGACTTCTTGTCCTTTTTTAAGTTACCTCATCTCATAAAAAGACTTATTACAATTTAATTAATCAGTCCGACAAAAGTTATCCATTCTCATAATTTGAAATGGCACTCTCTTTATATTTTATTGAATATTTTGTTTTCCTATGAATATTAGACAAATATTGCATTCTTCAAAAATTAAAAAAAAGTTAAATTCTAAAAATGGGTATATTGTATTGTGTGAGTTTTTCTCGGCCTGAATTTAAGTTTTGGATAGGACAAAAGTAAAACAGGGAGAAAATTTTAGAAAACCTTTCTTTAAAAGAATCCAACGCGTCACACTTTTTCAACCCACCACTTCTTTGGAAGTTAGGACCATTGCGATCCGCCAATTCTCCGGTATGACCGATTAGTTTTAGTCATTTTCTTTGGACTATGAGATTGATCATTCAAGTTCGGTAGTTTCATTATTACCTTTGGTTTAGAAACTACTACCATGCAGTGTATGTAATCCTTTTTCTTCACGAAACGTTTTGTTGCCAATCAGAAACGGCAAATAAGAGTTTAATGGCTTTTCCAGTTTTTTAAATGTCTAATATTTCCTGACTTTCTAACCATGTTATTTTCTAATTTCTCCTTGAATAAATATTAAGATAAAAATGTTACTTTTTGATGATGATTAACTTGGGTCTGTTTAAAAAAGTCTTTCTGTAAAATAAGACAAATTTTAAACATCTTTTTCATGGTTTTTCATTTTTTTCGTAAAACTTTAAAAATGAAACAAGAACTTTTTCCAAAAAGACATTTCTTTTATTTAAATTGTGCGATTATAGCACTAGTACTTATGAACTACAACAGTATTGTCAGGAGAAGGAAAACATGTCAGTGAATACGACATTATATTTTGAAGTTTCAAAAATATTGCATACAAATTCCATTTCCTAATTATTGGAACGGCATACTTCCTGCAGTTTTCGGCCAAACATATTTCAAGGAAAGATTTATTTTTCTTTTAAGCCATTTGTGTTAGGTTTTGCTCCTAAACCTGGTTTTCCACATCTAAACGGCAGGTAAAGATTAAAAATATTCGAGCTAATAGGGTATTGAATTTCGTACTTTGACACGAAAATAAATTTGATTATTATGACACTTTCATAAAAATGCAGAACTTATTAAAATACTCACATTTTTCGCACGTTCGACCACTAAATCCTTCAGAACATATACAATCATCGTTACCACTACAATATCCTGGATAGCATGGGCGAACATGGGAACATTGACCAACTGAAAAAAAAAAACCAACACAGTACATGATTGTGTAAGACTGAGTATGCAAATATTAATTCACTTAAATAAAATTGTGTAATTAACATGTAAAACTTATCCTTATATCTAAAAATAACAAGGGGATGCACTAGGTTGTGCTAAGCATTACCCAACTCGACCATTCAGAAAACAGGAAATAGATGACCTACTGACCTGTTAAGGGGATGTACAGTACAGATATTCATGGTTAAGCAGTGTACCAAATTTAAAGTTAATCTTTTAAGTAGAAGCCTGAAAATCTGTTACTAAAAATTTACTAGTTTTGACCTGTAAAAAAGTCTTAGTCGGTTTGAAAAACAGGAAGTACATAACAGACTGACCTGGAAAGGGGAGGCAAAGTACAGCTCGTCATTGTGAAGCTGTGTACCGATTGGCAAGCAATCACTTTAATTTGTAGAAGCTGACAACTCTATTACGAAAATTCTATCATTGTGTACCGTTGAAATAGTGTAAGTCGGCTCGGAAAACAGAACAAAAAGTCCATTGTTGACCCTTTAAAAGTCTAAGTCGGCTCTGAATCAGGAAATAAATTGCCGACTGACCTGGAAAGGGGACGTACTGTACAACTCATCATGCTAAAACTGTATCCCAAATTTAATTCAATCCTTTTTTCCGAAGTTGAGAAATCTGTTACGAAAAAATCCAATTGTTGACCCTTAAAAAGGTTCAGTCGTCTCGGAAAACAGGAAGTAGATGGTCGACTGACCTGGAAAGAACAGAGATGGTGGATCTTATCATACTGAAGCTGTGTACCAAATTTGATCAATCCCTTTAGTAGAAGCTGAGGAATTTTACCAGACGGTCGGACAGGCAAGGTGGTTGCTATATAGCCCCCTCTCTTACGAGTGGGGGTATAAAAAAGAATGGTACATGTATATAAATTCTCAGGTCATTATCAATTATAGATAGAAAATACAGATACTTAGGAAGTCATTTCCTTCCGAACACATTGAATGATATAGAAGTCAGTGTGATGACAACAATCCTTTTGCTTGATATCTTTATTGACATCATATTTGTTACATTTTAGGAGATATTTTTCAATAGTAAATTGACATTCCAATGGGCACAAGGCGCTACTCTCCTCGCCGATCGCAGGAGACTGAATTTATTTAAGAACTCGTAAAGAACAAGAAATTGAAAGAGTCAAGATCCTTTTATCTCACTTTCAGATTTAACAACAATGCTCTCTCTATCAATAACGTTTCACTTGGAAGATAATGTCTTTGATATATCCTCCAGAGTAAGACAAGTAAGATATTCAGGAAAGCCCCGAATGTGCCATTTCGTAGAGATGCAAAAATGTATTTGTAAAGTATTCCCTTTTGCCTTTTTGTTATTTAAAAAGCATACATTTTCTACATTGTATAGAAAATTGAATTAAAACTGATTATTTGACAAATAAACTTGCTTGAAATTGAGCTTGTTGATGTTATTGATCAATTTTGAAAATTGACCATAACCCATACGGGTCCTATATGATGAAAATTATGATTTTCATAACATTTGTGGAATTTAAAAGCCAAAATTTGACGTTTTAAAAAAATTGCCTTTCAAATTTGTATAATTTGAGAGAAAAAAATAAGCTGATGGTGGCAGTTATACAGTATCCATACTGTTTACTTACTTCCGTCACAAGCAGGGCCAAAATATCCAGGCAGGCATCTACAAGTGTATGGGCGAACGCAGGTACCACCGTTTCTACACTCGGGCTGCATATTGCTGAAACAAAATATTGATATGCACAGATATTTGTGAATTATTGAATAAGCCGATTTGTTTCAAACATGAAAGTTCATATTTCACATTTATTTTGATTAAATAATCAAAAGTAGACGATTTTCAGTTCAGGGTCATGTGTGATGATATATACACTTGTACAAAATAAAAATGACAACGAAGTTCCAGACAATAAATTTTGCTACGCCTGACGCGCGATTCGTCTATTCAAGACTCATCAGAGGCGCTCTACCAAAAATATTGAAAATGCCAAACACTATATGATTATGAAGAGCATAGAACAGTAAAATTAAAAATACCAAAATGGGGAACTAAATCATTACTAAGATGATCAACCTATGTCTGGGGTAGGAAGAACTTTAGGGTTTAGACAATTTTGAAATTTAAACGGATAATTTAAAGCTTTGATGTGTTCTCCAACACAAAAGTTAAGGACGACTGTTTTGTTTTTTTTTATTTTTAAAAGTTTTGTTGAAAGAAGCAAATATATTTGATACAAAACCCTGCATGGTGATTAAAAGTTATTATGTCTGCTAATGTTTAAATGTTTTCATCATTTTCTGTGACCAACAATTGGTTTTTTGAACACGGGGAAAATACAGAAAAAGTTTGCAGCTAAAATTGTGTATAGTTATGAATTTGTTCCTGAATGGATAAAAATGACCTAAATTTAAAGTTTTTTCATTTTTCAACGATAAAGTAAAATTTTCAAGGTCGATATAATTATTCATTTTTTTACACATTTCGAAAATAATCATATCCCCTCTTTTTGCCTAATTTTTTTCACCTAGTCAAATTAATTGCACATTTTCTGACTTTTGTTTGAATTATTTCTGTTATTCTTGATTAAATCCAAAAATGGGTTGATGGCAATTCTATTTAGCCCTTGATTTATTTAAACTGACAGGTTTAAGATAAAAATTATAGACTTTAAAAAAATGTTGATATTCAGGTTGTCCTTTACTTTTGTCAATATTTATTCAAAATATATATATTTAGAGTAGAAACTTATCTATGGGTTTCTCAGGTGCAAATAGTTATGATTCATTATTGGAAAAAAGAGGTAAATCGCCAATTTGAGAATCATAATTAGGGGTAAACTGGGAAGTCTTGTGAATGCTGCACGATTATAAAAAACAGATTTTAGCTGGAAATAATTGAAAATTTTACTTATATTTGAAAATTAAGAGAACTTGATGATTTACCGTACTTATTTATACTAACGTATATTGCAGACTTCGTTTCCATTATGTGTGTATCCGGGACAGCAGTAATTTTATGTTGTATAGGTTACTCTACTTCTGTATCTGAACTGCCAACACCTACAAAGGGAAATGTCGAAATTTTTGCATTGTAATTTCGTTCAGCTAAAGGTAGTTGCACGTTGAATGTGATTGCTTTATATTTCATGTCATTACATCTTTCAGTATTTCGTGCACTTTTCTTTTTAAATTATCCAAATTAACATTGTAGAAGCTAAAATCGCAAAACAAATTTCCCTTGGTCACCACAAGCCTGGGTGTCTATGTAGAGTTTTTATTTTGCTTTTATAACAACCAAATTTCCTTTAATTATGTATTTTATTAGGTGTGTCATTTTTCCTGCATGCGTTGCATCAGTTTGATAAATATAATGATGGCACGGTTTTATCCATATGGGTGTTAATCAAAATCATACAGACCTTTGGTTGATGATTTTTTTTTCTCCGTCTTAATAATATGAATTGTTCGTTCACTTTAAAAAAAAGAAAGTAAACTTTACCCTATAAAATGTGCATGGCAGTATCTTTCAGAGTAATACACAGCCTTCTGTCTTGCACAAACATTGCTGTAAAAACAATTACATGTTTGTTAATGATAAAATACCTTTTGGTACACAATAGTAACACTTACTTTACAATCAAGCTTTTTGGCACATATTTGCAGCACATTTACGGTAGATTTACAACAAGGTTGCTGCAACTAACATTACATAACTGCTTTATGATAATACCTTTTCTGATGATGAGAACTCATAAAAATTTAAAGATTATTCAAGACCTCATTTTAAACTCAAAACGCTTCTAGCACGATGTGTGTGGTAAGAATTGTATCATGTATCTTATGTTCTTCTACATAAAAGGCCATAAAATGTATATGTTGAAAGTGGTTGTTTTGTACATGCATTGTAGTTTTTTATGATCTAAATGTATCATTGTAGATATTTTCTATGTTTAAAAACCATTCTATATTATAAGGGAGAGGAAAATTGTAAAAGTGCTTGCACTTGTTTTCCGATCCCAATACTAATGTATTGTGTACATGTACATTCATGTTTACTAAGGGGGTTCCCACCACCATTTTGACCTAGATATCGACCAAATAAAAAGTGTTAATTTTGATAAAAGAACGCACAGGTTTACAAAATAAAATGCAAACAATGAAATATCATACTTTTATGAATGTTCACCAAAAACGTTACTCCTTTTAGTGGTTGAAAGTTAACAGGTTAAATTTTGAGTGAAAATCTTGATTTTTCATTTTGGATTAAAAAGGTTTTTTTTTTAATCTCAGAAACTGGAATTATTTTTTTTCGGTTTTTTACCCAAAAATGATTTGCATGATCTACTCGACATTCAGTGAAAATTTCAACTCGATAACTGACTTTTTTACGATTTTCTGATTAAGAGAAATATGGGTACAATTGATTTCCAATAGACATGCACAGTTTCTTTTTTCCATGAGTATAAGAGGTCAGCAACAAGGTCTTTGACCTATATATATAGCTAGTTTTTATTATTTTTATGATTGTAAATTTTCTTCCTTTGAATGAATGACCATTTTCAATTTAAAACAGTGTTTCTTTCATTTAATCATGTAAATGGCGACCATCAAACCAATCTGATTAAAATCAGATGTTAGTTTGGCTCTGTTTAGTTCGGTGGTGGAGTACGAATGCCGTCAAACAATTAAGCTTTCATAAAATCCTATAAACATAAACATGATGAACAAATTACCCGCAATACAAAATGGTGACAATTATACACACCATAACATTATGCTCAATTAAATCTGATACTCAACACATGCACTTCACTTCTTATCAGTACATCTGGAATCATGGGAATCGCAAGGCAGTTGTTAATAATGATTTAGATAAAAAAGTACTGGATACGATTATGCGTATTTAGAAATAGTACACACAGTTTGCTACGAAACAACACAGTGAGTGAGTGAGTTGGTGTCCTACGCCCGTATATAGGCTGCAGACCCAAATTAATTCCCTTTGCTCGTGGTCTACGAATATAGTTCCGAATAAAAATATAGGTGTATATTATAAAAGTGTATTATAGTTACATTTGTTGAAAATGTTATGGCTTTTTTAGTAAATATCTAATAGTCAAGCTTAGAATCAGTTGTGATTCAGTCAAAACTAATGATTTTATAAATAGATGTTGTGAATTGACCAAAGTTCAGAGGTCATATTTTGGAGTTCTACTTTCTGACTTTCATCAAGAATCAACCATTCGACCGGTCAATTTGGCCAATGTAGGTGGCTGAAGCGAATAAGATTCCTGGCAGTTGGAAATTATTACAAGAATAACATATAGATGAGGTGTGTAAAATATTTTTAAAATCCATATGGTGCAATTATTTTTAGTTGTCCCTATTTTTGGTAAAAATTTGGTTGAAATGAATGCAAAAAATAAATGGGGTCTGTAGCCTATAGGTTATTTAAAGGCGGTGAACATGAAAAGGATTATCAAATGCATGAACATGAAATAAATAATAAGAAATATGTTGGTTGGGTGACCATGGTGACCGTGGGAAAAATAGAAACAGTCACATGAGTCATTTTTGAAGACTAAGGTCGATAGAGTCTATGTGGTGCACTACTTGGTGGTCCACAAAGGGGTCTTTTACGTACATGAAGAATAAAACAAGAGAAAACAAAACAAAATACTTAATGGATCACGTGGATAGAAACATTAAAAATATAGAACTTTATGAATACTTTGTGTTTATCTCAAATGAAAATGAAAGACATTTACAAGGAGAAATTAAAATGTTATTAGTATTTCATAGAATTAGGTTATTATAGTTATAAGAATAAAACGACTTTAGTCTTACTTTTTTTATCAAATTTAAACACCCGCAATTTGGGTTCAAAATCGAGCCGATTGTAGTGATTGAGGTAAAGACATGCAATGATTGGTCAGATTTCTGCAAAATATAAGATTGGGCTCACTTGGTTAAATGCTATTTGCCCGTTATTGGCATAACACATTTTTTATAAAGCTCACAAGTTTGCGGTCATCTATTGAATGAAGGGGTCTATATGTGACTATTTCAGGGCTGGATTTGAATTATATGCATTTTAATATAGACCACGAGCCGATTGCAAAACGAGGAGCAACACTTACTGGCCTAGTTGAAGGCTGCTGACGGTTTCCCATAATGTTTTTTTTTAATCTAAATTACCGCTTGTTATGTAAGGTTATTCTACATCTCATTATTTTCTATTTTCACTAGAGTATTTTTTAAGCCAGTGTTAATGTATTTTAAAGAAATGCAAACGATGGTTTGTAATTAACAACAATTCAAACCTATCATATCAAGACTGGTTACGTTTGAAAATGTAATGCTAGATTTTAAATAACATGTTAAAAAGCAAAAGTTATGGGACAACGGAAATGTTATTCGCTTTCCACATTTACAAAAGATAATAAGACGAGCTATAAGGCATGTAAGGGATGGCATGATATCCATTTTGTTAGCATTTATTCTTATATGTAGATGTAGCATTCCGATCATATGTTATTTGCATACATACCCAGACCAAGAATCGACCGTTTTTATGGTTAAACAAAGAATAAGAATAGGTCCCAAAATCCAAAATTGTTTCATCGTAGCAATTCCCTAAACACACAAATCCGATTGCTTAAATTGTGTTAAACATAATATTACCACATTCTAAAATATAGATATATATCTGCAAACGTGTTATGTAACTTTATGCAGGCTGTGCAGTCTAAAAATAGCATCCTCAGTTACTTAATGCAAGAATCTAATTCAAAGAATTTCGAGTCAACACCAGTCCGGTTCTAAAAATAAAATAACTTTTTTTAACGAAAAAAAATAAAACATTTCCAAATAACAGCTGAAAAAAGAATTAAAATGAAAAATCACTAAAAGCCCAGCATTGCTTTCGACATGAATGACGGTTAGTATCTCCTCAACTCGTCCACTGTGACTCGTCCCTGTCCAGTTTTGTCTTTGGTAATCTTTTAATTGGTGTTGAATTACATGACTTTTGTGCTTTATATTTCAAGGGCGTTATCAACCAAAATGCCAAAGTTACACTGTGACAGTTCTTTATAAAAGTTTACAAATAATAATTGTCAAACCTAATAATTATTAATAAAAGTGTTATATTTAATTTAATTTGTCTTTAAATCTTTATATCTATATTGCAAAATTAAGTGAAATTCGTCTTCTACTACAGTCACGTCACAAAACTACGGAAATTCTTTTCCAGAATCTGTTTTCCTTTGCTGTCAAACTATTTTTTTCATTAAAAGTCATTATTATTGCGTTTCCAAATCACCCTAAGTTTTTATGACGATTCAAAATCGCCCTAGGACGATCCGGGATATCCCGAGGCTCTCCTAAGAAAGAGAGTAGAATTCCATATCGCACTGGATAAAATCCTGTGTAAGTTGGAATTCCACTTCCCCAAGGTCAATATTGAATTCCAAGATGCCCTAGGATGATTCAGAATCGCCGTGGATAAGGGGGGGGGGGGGGTCGAGGGGTTCGGACGATCCCCGCCCCCTTGAACAAAAAAAGGAAAAATATAGGTAAAAACGAGTTGAAATTTCATGAAGCACTATTAGGAATATTTTGAAAATCGAACCTTCGATGGAACCCTCCCCCTATAAGAAATAAGGCTACGAGTATGAACGTAGTGTAAGTCCTCTGACTCTGTTTAAACTAACAGGAAGGTATTATTAATTTCCGGAAAAATCTGTGCAAGCTTATGATAAAATGTAGACACTGTTAGCTTTTATGTTGTCTTAATTGGATCAGGTATATTGTACTTGACAATTTAATGTATCAATAAGAATTAAAAAAAAACGGATATCGCACTATCGTGTTGCTTTGCTGTCATAAAATTTCGATTGATTTCTTTTTATGTAGCATTAAATGCAGTAAACCAAAATTATTTATTTTCATATTAAATAATGAGATTTGGAATAAGTGTATGCGACACAACCTACAAATTATAAACGACAATTTACAAAATCGACAATGGAAAACAGCCAGCATCCTTCAATGGGACCAGCGGTCGCCGCTCGCTGTTTTGCAATTTGCCTGGGATTAAAATAAACTACATTTGATTCAAGCCCGATCTTGTATTGGCAATTAAAAAGACTCTTCCTAACAAAAAAAAAAAAAAAAAAAAAAACCCAGATAATATAGATTCGACGAATACTAACATCATCTTTGATAAAGATCCCTGGCTTAGGACAGGCACATTTAAACTTTGGCGCGGATTGGGGCCCAACCCCTCACTATTGATTTTCAATAACAAAGCACAAACAAAATGTTTAAAGCTCAATATCTTAAAAAACTATATTATATGAGATATTTAAGAATGAAAGTTGCATATTGTTAGGTATATCACTATCTTCATAAAATGTAAAAATGTCAATGTTGTAATACTGTTCATTTAAGGGATTATTCCCGTTAGAATGTAGAAAGAAGAAAATAATAAAAATGTTTCAATAGCTAAAATATCACTTTGCACAATACTGCATTTACAACCATATTGTCAGATGACCCTTTATAATACATATGATCCTTTCAATGTAAAATATATTTTGCCTAATAGCCTATATTTCAGGCACATAAGTCAGGTGAGCAATTCTGGCGCCTGGGAGCCTCTTGTTTTCTTAACTTCTTGTACCAGATTATTTTTTATAATAATATTAGTTTCATATAATACATGTATTTATTTAGAAATAAACCCACACCCCTACAAGTGATATAATATAATAGGACCCTAATTGAAACAGCCCAAAAATTTCAAACGGAAGACCTCCTTCTGGGCACAGAACAAGCAAAACAAACTTGCAGGCAAAAATATCTGACCGGAAACACATATTGTGCACAGGTTAAATACACAAATTAGTTATATACCGGTAAAAAGATAGTGAGAAATTTGCTATTTTACCCACTTAGCAACACTGCACAGGATATATCAGGGTATTGAGTATGGAAGATAAAAAATTGGATTTAGAATGATAATGAATTTATTTGACGGGATGGAATACAAAAAGAACATGAATTTTAAAGGACCACTGGCAAATGAGTGAGTGAGTGAGTCTATATAGGTTATTTACAGGCGATGAACATGACAAGGATGATAAAATGAACATGAAATTATGATGATAAATGAAATATTGGGATGGGTTGGGAAACAAGGAACAGTAAATTTTGAACAACCACAGGAAAAGGAGAGAGGTGGGTAGGGGCAGAAAAATTAGCCTATGTGGTGAACTATTTAGCGGTCCACAAAGGAGTCTTTTACTGCATGAAGCGTGGCACTCTCCACTCACGTTGGCCCATTATTGTCATCGGTCAGGGTTTCCGTATTATAGACCTTACAACCCTATTCAGCCACCTAGGGTTCACACTTCATCGCTTTGTTGGCTGAACACTGATCCGACGTCAGAATCCCAAGACCCTTAGTCGCCTCTTAATGCAAGCTTGGCTCTGCTGCGGGACTATTTGCCATCCATCCGGGCCCCGCACGGGACACACCTGGAAAAGGGGAGAAAATGATTAAGACAGACAACATAGCCTTGGCGGTCCACAGAGACACCCGCTACGTGCATTAAGAGTGGCTCTATAATCCCGTTTGAAAGCCGACTTTTATCCGTGATCAGACTTTCTGCATTAATTCAATTGCCATTCTAATTAACCTTCTAATGTTCAAACCAAGAACGCTCTATGGACCCAGCGCTAATTATAAAACGACGTCAGAACTAAAGACCATAAGTCGCATGTTACGATAACCTTGACTTTTCTGGTTGCCTGTTTGCCACTTGGGTACTACATGTGTACAAGGTATTGCTACATGTAACTATAGCTAATTATGTACATGTTACCTAATATTGCAAATTCTTTATTAATTTAATAGAAAAAAAAAACAGTTGATCTTTTATCGTAAAAAAAAAGAAAGTTTAAGTGGTATACATGTATAATATTTTGAAATGCTCAAGTAATATTGTTTGTTTACAGAAGCTCAATGGTCATGTATGAAAAGTGGTTGTGTGTGAAAATTCTTTTACGTCATTATTAATTTTCATTATCTCCCTTAGCATGAAATAAATTATTGATCAGGTTTTTTTTCTTTCCGGGGTCAAACTGATATCCCAAGGCACAAGTATAATTTTTCTTCAATGCACACATAACGTTAACATGCACTATGTATGTTTTTTTTTCAATCCTTTTCATTTATATGCAGTTAAACAATCCAATGTTTGGTGCTATTAATATGGAAATTATTTCAGCTTTTGTGTCGTTTTAGTACTTTCGTCAATATTGATATAACAGAAATCCTTCTTTAAACATTTTTTTCTCCTTTTCTTTGATAACAATACTTTAAAATTGCAAATTATCATAAGTTAAAAGAGCTGTTGGATGTTGGACACCAAACTTTCTGTTTAGGAAACCGACTCAACGAATGAGTGATTGATAAATCGAAATTTTTTTCAGCAAGCCCTCGGGTGACCATACTTTCTTAGAGAAAGAAGCCACCGGGTCACACACCAACTAGGGTGATAACTGTTATATTATATCGAATATTTAAATGAAACAATTTAATATTAAATTTTAAACATATTTCGGACATTTTAACTTTTTTTCAGGGGATAAAATACAGTCCATACAATGTTGAAGAAAAATCGTTGGGTCACGTGCAATTTCTCACGAGAGGGTGACCTTAACATGCGACCCAACGATTACCGATTGACCTAGCGGAATTTCACATGTCACGTGTCCACGTCTAAGCGAATCACGATAGAGATTTTTATATGAGTATATAATATTATACAATTACAAAAAAATGTATCACAATAGTTGGTGTGTGACCCGGTGGTTCTTTCCCCGAGGAAGTAAGGTCACCCGAGGGTGACCTTTCTTTTCGATGGGAAAGAAATGCCGGGTCACATATCATCTAGGGTGATAACTGTTATACATGTATTATATCGAATATTTAAATGAAACAATTCAATATTGAAATTTGAAACATATTTCGGACATTTTCACATTTTTTTCATTGGCAAAAAATTAAGCCCATACAACGTTTAAGAAAAAAAAGCGGGACTCACGTGCAAAATCTCACTAGAGGGTGGCCTTACCATGCGACCCAACGATTACCGGTTGACCCAGCGGAATATCACATGTCACATGACCACGTCTTAGCGAATCACAATACAGATTTTTATATGAGTATATAATATTTACTTTTATTTTTCGACCCATGCAGGTTCTAGGTGGCATAAAGGCCAGCAGCAGGTATAAGCTTGTCGGTAAAAACCACTAAATACCGCTCAGGAAGCTGACATCGAGCTAGGCTGATTTTCCCATAAAGCGACTGGGATGTGTTTCTTAGTTGGTTGAACGTGACAGCTCTGTCACAAAGAATGCAGGGGCCGTCAGGCTTTAAAGCGGAAAACCTTATAGCAAACAAAATGGTGCATCGTTCATTCAGCACGTTATATAAAGAACTCTGCTGCAGGTCTCGGTAAATGTAGGACCCGCAGGATACCCATGCAGCGAGCTAAATTGTCTGTCCCAACCCACCATTCCTTTTTCTATTGGCAGTAAGAACTCTCCTCTCCGATTGGCATTGCGCCCTTCTTCAACTTCCTCATACATTCATGTTCATTTTATCACCTCTGCCGGGAAGTAAAGCAATAACTACATATGAACTAATTATAACTATCTTAAAATTCCTATGATTTTTTGTCATATTACTTTACAATGTACATGCACATGCGTTCTTACAGATATAAATAGTAAAAATGTAAAGTGCATTACAAGCGGTCATTGATTTGATCGTTTCCGAATACTTGACTTAAGGCATAAGAGTCTCTATGCTTACTATAATCGTCATAATGAATACTTGTCTTAAAAGTCGATTGTCATTCACTGTGATAAAATTAACAAAAGGCCACTTAGTGAAATGTCTTTTATGGCAAAGTTCTGATTTTATACATATCTATATTACGTTAAATATAAATTTGCTCTTTGTTTATAATTTTTTGTCCGCCAGTTGATCGTTTCTGAATGCTTAAATGTACATAGGGTAATATTCGTAATTATATATATAAGGGTCTCTGCACTTACTATAGATACTTATTCTATTGCTTTGTTAACATACGAAGGGAACAACTATTTATCTTGAAGGCGGGACTCGGCTTTTTTCTTAAAAATATTTGAAAATGATTTTTGATGAAAAGACTATATTTTTGCAGCAGAAGGTAAGAAAATATATTTTTTTGAAAATAAGATTTCTGTTATATGAAATAATGCTTAAAATAAAAAAAAACCATTTTTTTGCGGCGCCTTAAAAAATCTGACCAAAACAAAAACCCAATGCTATCCCTTCAACAAGTAAAATGATCCGTCCCTAAACAACATGTCTAAAAATGAAATGTATTATTGCAGGTTTTCACGTAATACCTATTTTTTCTCTTGGTTAAAATTGTTTGACAGTCAGGTGTATTATATTCTAATTAATATACATGTTACAGGGCATCTTGGAATCCAGGGCTATTCCGAATCGTCTAAGGGCATCTTGGAATTCCACCACATCGTACTAGGGAAAAGTGGAATTCAAACTTACACTGGATGTTTGCCAGTGCGATTTGGAATTCCTATTTCCCTTAGGAAACTCGGGATATCGTCCCAGGGCGATTCCAAATTCCTAAATCTTTTTCAATTTCTAATATGATACTATGCGAATGAAATCATTCAGACATAAATAAATAAATAAATAAATAGAATAAGAAATAAATGATAAACAGAATAGATACAGTGTAAATAGAATAAATACTTATAAAATATATAGAATCTAATTTATTTAGCAAACCTTGCCAATATTTATCTCATTTCCAAGCATGAAAAACAATATGGGACCTGGAAACCCATAAAATTATTAAAAATTCATTTTAACTGCAACTCGAAATGAACAACACAACTTTGCTTTTGTCGAATAGTGAAACACAAACTTTCAACTAAATGTCACACCATCAACACAAAGTGCACCTATAAGTGAACAAACGCATTTTTTAATTTCCATTGAACTTGAAATAGTGGTGTTCTGGTCAGACAATTTCTTCTTAATAGCATTTTTAAATAAAGAAGAATCCTAAGTTCACGAAGCTATTAAAACCTGGACTGTCAAAATAGATGATCTTTGTTTTTGAGGAAAAAAAAACAGACTCCCTCTTTGGTTCTTTACAAAAGGCTTCATGTAATCTGATTTTATGGCAAGTTTTCAAGTTATATACACTTTTGCTTTGTGTTAATACTTGTTTGTATTATAAACTCTTTTATACAAAAAATAACCGTAATGTAATGTTATAGTTCTGATGATACTGTAGGACAAGAAGTGACTTTAAACAGCCTTTCTGGTAGTAAGTTAATTTCATTTTATTCTCCAATACATATTTTGGACCTTTTTAACGTTATACTCATTTTTGTCTGTTGTCTTGAAATTGTGAGCAACATTCTCATATATTTATTTTTCAAATACATATCATGGCCTGTTATAGAAAATGGAATGTATTTTATTCTCGCCACCGAACGTGGCGAGTGATTTAAGTACATTCTGTTTTGTGTCCGATATCTATAGTTTGGTTGGCTTAGTTTTTACATTGTCGTAGGGGATGAATAATACACTTTACAAGTTACAAAAATAAGAGCCTATCTGCCTTGTATTAGTCATGTCTGTACTCGGATTTATGAATGAAAGCTAGAATTGTATTATGTGGATTATATCTTTTCTTTGATTTTCACAGCTTTAATTTGTAATTCTTTTAAAACAAAATCTTTGCATACATAGATAAAATTATAAATCTCATGAAAATTAAATTAGAGGCTCCCAGGAGCCTGAATTGCTCACCGGACTTCAATGACTGATGGAATGAAAATAATTTGGGGTATCTCAGGAGGAAACTCCAATAAAGGATCACCATACAATTTCCACCTTATAATGAAAGCTTTTGTAGAGCACATATAGCCATACATTCAAGTAAACAAGAGCTTTTCTTAATCTGTAATAGGTTTAATCTGCAAGGCAATAACCCAAAAACTTGACAATTAGGGGCCATAACTTTTAAAGGTGTGGGGTGTCATCTGACAGCTTCAGCCTAATTGATATTTTTGAAGAGCTAATTGAACTGAAGATTTAACAGCTTTCATTCTATAGGTCAAACACACAAAGAATTACTATTTTTTCACCTTTTAAGGACTATTACTCCTATAAGGGTTCATCTGACAACTTTGAAGTTGAAATCATTTTTGTAGATCTCAATGTGCTCAAAAATGGTTACAGATCTAACTTTTCCTCTAGCACTTACAGTTTTAAAGATAAAGTCGAAAAACTGTGAAAATTGTCAATTTTGACGATTAAGGGAAACTAACTCCTATTAGGTGTCATCTTACAACTTTGATCCAATAGAAATCGAGAGTTTTGTAGAGCTTTTGATGCTGAAGAAGGAAGTTGCTTCGGATTTTCTCTATCTCTTATACTTTTTGAGCTAATAGCTAAAAACTATGGTCTGACCCCCAGTTCTATATTAGCAACGGCGCCCATTTTGGTTAGTCGGCGTGCACACATTTCACGAACTAGGTAGAAGACATCCTAAAGATCCTAAATTTTCAAAGCACTCCCTTCAGTGGTTTTAGAGAAGAATATTTTTTAATGATCAGTTAAAATTGATAAAAAAACAGTTATAGAGAAATAACTCTTGAACGATTGATATGACAATTTTGATCTTAATGAGCTTCACTATTTTTTAATGTTAACTTTTCCTCTAGCACTTACAGTTCAAAAACTTTGAAAATGGTCAATTTTATAATTAAGGGGAAAAAACTCCCATTAGAAGTCGTCACACATCTTTGACTCATAAAGAGTTTTGTAGCGATTTTGATAGTGAAGAAGGAAAGATGCTTCAGATTTTCTCTCTCTCTTATACTTCTGAGTTATAAGCCAAAAACTATGGTCTGACCCCTAATCAATTTTTAGCAACAGCGGCCATGTTGGTTGGTCGGCATGCACAAATTTAAAAACAAGGTAGAGGATCGACATACTAAAGATCAAGTGTACAAAGACTTTAAGTTTTAAAGCAATGCCTTCAATGGTTTGAGAGAAGAAGATTTTTTAAAGAAAAGTTAAAGGACGGACGGACGGATGACGGACGCTTAATAATGACAATAGCTCACAGGTGAGCTTAAACAGCAGGAAACCCACAGGTTGACCACATTTATAAGTTTGGTTTTAAAGTTCAGTATAATTTTTTCATCGTATTTTGCTTTTCAAATTCATATACCACTTTTTAAAAGTTCTCAAGAGCTAATATGATGGGTGTAAATATACGAAACTAGCATCAGGCGTAGCAAAATTAATTTCCAAGAATTTTGTTGTAATTTCAAAGTAAATTAATTTTTTTTTAGATCTTCCTTATTTGTGACAATCACTGTTTCAAGTGGTCATTGTTTCGTTTCCTGAACTTTTAACCTAATATTTATTTCCTTAAAGAACAATGAAATTAACCTTAATCACCCCTGACATGGTAAAATAGAGATTAGTGACGGCTTGTACTTAAGGGTGCGCAATTTAATAAAAAAATCTGCTATGACCTCTTTTTTCATACATGTACAGTCTCTAACCACATTTATGTCAAATGGGAGGGCGCGCGCCCGGCACGTCGTTCTAAATTTGCCTTCGATTTCTTTTAGATGACTTAAATAGTATGTATATACATACGCAGTCTTATTAGATGTATTCATACTTTACGATCTTCATTCTCCTTTGTACATTGTACTGTATGTCGTAGTCATGTTTTCTTCTTACAAATGTTATATACATGTACATGTATAAAAGTACCCCCCTCTAGATCTGCCACTGCTTAAGCAATGACTGAAAATTTTGTGTCCAGAACAACATGTATCAACGCGGACCATAAGTCATGACAATAGCTCACACGATTCTTCGTGTTACATGTAGATGAATTCAAAAACTCATTTAAAACAATAAGGTACAGAATTTTCTTTGATTTACCACATTTACAATTATATTGAATATGAATGATTCCTATTATTGAAACAAGTTCTTTGTAAGCGAGGGTAGCAATTGCAAGCTCCTTTATGCATAGGGAGTCTTCAAAATGCTAAGGAATCTAAAGTATGATAAGTTGAAAAAATCCTGTAACGTATTCGGATCTATTCGTTTTTTGTCTTTTTGTCTCGCCTGCGGATCAGAGAGGGACATAGGTGTTACTTTCAGGCGGCGGCGTTAACTTTTTGGAAAAGTTTTACGAGCATCTCCATATCTCAAGAACTATTGGCCCTGGATTGATGAAACTTGGTATGCATATGCCCCAATAGTAGCTAAGCACAGTTGCATCTCCATCTTCTGACCTTGACCTTGATTTTCCAGTTGAGTGACTTTGACAATTTTCAATACATATAATAGCAATGGAAAAGTTTTGCGAGCACCTCAATTTCTCAAGAACTATAGGTCCTAGGTATGCATATGTCCCAGTAGTAGCTTAGCACAGGTGTATCTCTATCTTTTGACCTTGACCTTGATTTTCCGGTTGAGTGACTTTGGCAATTTATAATACATATACATACCAATGTTAAGGTTTTGCAAACACCTCCATATCTCAAGTATTATTAGTCCGAGGTTGATGCAACTTGGTATGCATATGCCCTAGTAATAGCTTAGCATAGTTGAATCCCCATCTTTTGACCCTGACCTTGATTTTCTCGTTGAGTGACTTTGATTAATTTAATTGCATTTATTAGCAATGTTTAAGTTCTACAAACATCTTTTGATCTCAGAAACTGAAAATCCATGTAAGTTATAACTTCTTTATCTGATCAGTAAAATTTTTAGAGCGCAGAAAAAACTACTAGTATTTATTTTTCAAGACGCCATCACAAAATATTTTCTTCATTATAAACTATGTTTTTATGGCAGAGGTCATTCTTCAGGATACTTTTTTAACCTTTGGCGCCAGAATATAGTTTTCGTCACAAATCAGAATCAGAATATATTCAAGAAAAATAGCGAGACGCCCCCTCTTTCAAGTTAAATGGTCGGTCCCTAAAAATAGAAAAATAAATATCATACGTAGAGAATTTTAAAATTATGCAATGAAAGAGTAGGGAATGCACGTGTGATAGTGCACGTCTGCCTTATCTTTATCGTACACAAAACTTATTTTAATGAACAAATCAACATGCAGCTAGCAGTTAAAGGTAAACACATACGCAATGCATGGTTCAGTTATTTAATGTTTTGATACATGTATATCATTTTTAATCGACTTACAAATGTGTTGATATTGTATAAGTAAATCAAAATGTCAGCAAATCACCTTTCTGTGGAATGAACTACAATCATTGTAAACACATTGACTTGCTTTGATACCATGAATTCCAGAGGCTTAGCGGATGCGTACAAGTAATGGGACATTATACTTAGTGAGATTTATTCGACGTGACATATAGAAAAAAAAATGGGATGTGGAATAATTGTACGCGACACAATCTACACAATCATGACAATGAACGTCAATTCAAAACATCCACAATAGAAAACAGCCAGACCAGCGGTCGCTGCTCGCTGTTTTTCAATTGGCCTCTCGATTGAAAATAAACTTCTGCAATCATATGATTCAATCCCAATCATAAAGTACAATGAAAGACCCTCTTCTTGACACAAAAAAAAAAACCAATTAACATAAATTCGACTAAATACAAACATAAGCTTTGATAAAGATTCCTGGCTTAGGACAGGCACATTAAAAATGTGGCGGGGTTAAATTAGTTTTTTGGTGCCAACCTTCCCCCTATTCATAATCAATAACAAAACACAGACTAACACACGGTAAAACGGTGTTTTGACCGTTAGCACCGCAACGGGTGTGTTGCAACAAGCAGGGGGTGCTTACGCCGAAGAACCTGAGTTCAGTTTCATTACGACTTGAGTTCACGTAACGTTGTTGGTTGCTATTCTGAATCAGTTGTGGTTTTGTGTGTTTGTGTGTCCCCTTCTATTTTACAATAGAATGTCCACTGGTACCTCACTAGCGTTTGGGTCCAGGATTTGTTTTATGAATAATAACGTGCATATAAATATTTTTATACTCGTCTATACACCATAAGACGAGTATGAACAATATTTTGATGCATGTTATAATTGTCAAAACAAATCCTGGACCCAAAGGCCTGTGTAATATCTTATACATTGAAATAAACTTTATAACGATGTGAGACAAAATTTGACAGATGGATGATTGGAAGCATTGCAATTGTCAAATCAAATGACAAATTATCTAAAGTTTGTTGAAATGGGTATTACACTTCAATGCATGGTCCCCAGGGCTATACCAATTAACCAGAAGAGGGAGCCCACTTTGTGGGGAGCCTTTGTTTGTTTTTTGTTTTTTTGGTTTGGTCAGAATATTTATGTTTTGAAGCGTCTCGACAGAATATCATTTTAGTATTAGAATTATTTGGAATAGCAGAAATCCTTCTTCAGAATATTTGTTTTCTTACCTTCTGTTACCAAAATAATATTTTCATTAAAAATCATTTTCAAAATATTTTAGGAAATAACCAAGGCCACCCTTCAAGTTAAATCATAAGTCCCTTAAGGGCTTTCGGTTTTTAAGGTTTTTGAACACATAAACTGTTGGACTATTGAGTATTCAATGCACGTATAATATTATTACAATGTCAACGGCAGTTGTATCCAAAAATACATTTAAACAATGTATAAAAGTAACCCAGAAGTCAAATTAAAAAAGACACCCTGTACCAGTGTCATGAGCACAAGAATATATTCTGAAATAGTAACATAATTTAACATTACGTAAGAACACCGGTTTAATTTTTGGTGTTGTTTATCAACCAAAGTCGTTTTGGATTACAGGAGAAAGATTAACATAAGACTCTAAGTCTTGTTTCCGAATCTTATTAATTAATTGTATTCTTGATGACTGAAATTGTAAATTGCATATACACTTATGGGCCCCATTTTAACCAAAACCCTGGTATCTAAAGGATACCTCAGATAATTGGGGTTTACTGGAAGCTATCTTGGGGTTTTCAGAGCGAAACACTTAATTGCATCAGGTACATGTAATGAGAGTTATTTCAGGTAACTGTGGGTTTCCTATCAGCTATCCCATGGATACCACAAAAACTCCTGCTATTAAGAGCTTTCAAAAATAGTTCATTGAAAGCTTAGCTTTGTATTAGTTTTTGAAGTATTGATAGTTTTAGCTTTAAATGGATAAATTCTGCTTATAATGAGTTAAATAGCATTATCTTGCAATATCTGTAGGTAGAAGGGAGGGGTTTAGTCAGGTATCTATGTGATAGCGGACAGCAAACCCCCAGTTACCAAGATAATTCTTACATTTATTGTAATACCTGATGTTATTGAAAGTTTTGTCCAGAAAACACCCAGAATGCTGCCAGTAAACCCCCAGTTATCTGAGGTATCTAATAGATACCAAGGTTTTGGTTAAAATGGCGTGCCATTAAATTGAAAGTCGTTTTGAGTTGGTTCAATGTAGCTACTGCTTGCCTAATGTGCATCATTTTGAAATATATCGTATTTTACTTTTCTCATTTTTAAATTTTTCCGTAGGTGGCATATCTTGGAAAGGCTGTAAAGAGAAATGTCAAAAATAAGTATTTGACCATATAAGTACAAAGTAGTGACATTTATGAAACGTAATAAGTGGCCATTCCGTTCTGATCATAACTACAAACAATTAGAATAACTTAAATAGATTACGAAGATATCTTAAAAGCTTCCCTGTTCAGTATTTGAGTCATCTGGTCTGGATATCAGACTGACAATTCATCAGCTCCTCAGTGTTAGTCAAAACTATGAAAGTCTGACCATCGCTCGGGACGTGCATCGACGCTTCTTCATTCACAATAGAAAATGAGACTACAGCTGCTTAGTCTTCTTTGTGTCGTACTCAGTTTAAAGCTGGGAGAGGTTGACAGCTGGTCTGGGTAAGTATTGGCTGATTTTATACGAATTATGAATGATGCAAAGTCAATTTATTGCAGTGTATCACACGTTATATTGTGATTGTATAAAAACGACAATGTATCATCTCTTTGTTGAAGAAGTTGACTCTTATTGCATTAACTATAGTTTTAAAAAATTTTGTTTCAACTGTCAACCATTGCTGTTGAAGTATTTTTGAATGTCTGTACGACAATAGCTAGTTTCGTGTAGCTTGAACGAGCAGGTGGGGTAAAAAGCAAGGCTGAGTGGTTTTATTTTACGTTCATTGTATCACCCCTTTCATTTTCATCTCCCGAACATAGCCGATATCGCGCTTTCTAGTAGTAACACAATAACTATAAAACTAAATAATTAATACGTTAAACTCAAAGATGGTGATAAGATGTTTAATTATACAATGTAGCTCATGTACTTCGTGACTGAATCATTCAATATTGTGTTAGTGATACTAGTATAATGTTTTATACACTGTCATGTTTCAACGTTTTTTACTTCAAGGTTAATAGAATTCCAATGTTTCGGTTTTGTTATCAGTAAGTTAATGTATCATTATTTTTCGAACCTTTGTGATTGAAGCATAAGTATATTACAAAGTTAATACTTTGAAATATTCAACAATGTTTAACGCAAAATAAATCATCATCGATTTTGCTTCACTTTTCTAAACTTAAAAAAGAATTTTCATTTACACAACGCATAAAAATGTATAATTTTACTAAATAGCGCTGAGAACCTCAAACCGCGGCGATCTCTTTGCCCACAGAGCGCCTGCGATGGTTGCCGAAAACCTGACTATTAACCATAGCACTGCATCGTTTCCAGATAAAATGTCATGTCCCTCCAACGTTAAAGAACCTTGTTGCCTGTCTCAATAAGATAAGGCAAGATAGGTACGGTTGAGGCCATGCCCAGTATTAATATCTCTTTAGAACTGTCCGCAACTGTCAGGAATCTGTTCTAATCTTGTTCTGCTGACACTTCTAGGACAGTTTATGACAGGCCGTGTCCTTTTATAGAACAGTTCTGGACAGTGCTGTCCCAAGACATATAAGGAACTGTTCTAAGCCCTGACAGTTTGTGACGTTCAGCCCTAAAACAGTTTATGACAGCTGGTGTCCTGGGTTAGAACAGTTTTAGAACTATCAAGAGAGCCTAACAGTAGAGATGATAGAACATATCTCAACTGTACCCTGTACCCTGTAGATGGCTAACCTGTCCGAAACTTACGATCCCACCCCCTTCATTACAGCTGCAATAAAGACATTAAAATTGATATTTGTCACCCGAATTATTTATACTTTTTATTAGCTAACCTGGCCAAAGGCCAGGTGAGCATATGCTTCCAATATGCGTCCGTCGTGGTTCGTCGTCTGTCGTCCGTCGTCGCCCGTTAATAATGTCAAAAATCTTCTCCTCTACGTAAAACCACTAAACCAATTTGACTTAAACTTAGCAGGAAAAGTATTTTAGATGTTGGCTACAAACAGTTCTCATTTTAAATTGATCCAATAAAAACATGGCCGCCGTTGCTTAAAATAGAACAGGGGGTTAAAAGCAATTTTTTTGCAAATAACCCAAAAACGTTGACAGATATCAAAGTTCTGGCGGAGGATAATAGTGATCAGTACGTCGAGATTTACCTACCATGAAATTTTGAAGATATTCCAACAAACCATGTGGGAGTTATTGTCCCATTTCTTGATATTTTCTGCATTTTGCATTTATTTTTCCTTATATCTCAAGAACTATAGAAGATATTGAAGTTATTTCAATTGCATATTATTCAACCAAGTAATTATATAAGCATGGCAAACTTGTCTATTGTGTCGAAATTGTCATATGACCTCTTATAGGCGGCACGGCCCCTTAAATGCCAAAAATAATGATTTTAGCCTTATAGATTGTTAACTATAGAAGATAGAGAAAAGGTTTTGCTGCTTAAATGTTCAGCTAATTGAGATCTATAAAATTGTCCTTGTTTCGAAATTGTCAGATGACCCCTTACAGGGGTACGGCCCCTTAAATGCCAACAATAATGATTTAAGCCTTATAGATTGTGAACTATAGATGATAGAGAAATGTTTTGCTTGCTTAAATGTTCAGCTAACTGAGCTCTTTAAAAGTCTCCATAGGGTCAAATTTGTCAAATGAACCCTTTTAGGGGTTACGGCTCCTAAATTAACATTTTATTATGTTTTTTGCCTAAAAGATGAACTTATTGCAGATAGAGAGAAGCTGATGCTTGCTCAATGTTCAGCTAATTGAGTTCTACAAAATTGTCCATTAGGCCTAAATTATCAAATGACTCTTACAGGAGTTATGGTTCGTTAACTGACTAAATAAAGTAAATTGAACGTGATATTTAGATTATATTTCATACAAGATTGTGCTACACTTGCTTAAATACTTAGCTAAATAGAACTTTCCGATGGTTTCATTGTCATTTTGAGGTGTTGGCAAAGTGAAATATTGTTACATTAAGTCATTGATTTAGGTTAGCGATTTGGTCTCCTGGGGGCCTCTTGTTATATAGATGATTTGGATAAAAATGACAAATAGATGATTAAAATAATGAAAACGAATGAAATTATTGATGATCAATGAATTGTGTATTGCATACGAATCTAAGTTACCTTTTTTCGCGGGAAACTTCACGAGGGTTTAACAAATTTGCACGCGAGTTAAATACTTCCTGTAATTCACTTGGTGAATATCTAGAAATTCAATTAAATCAGAGATCACGATCTTTCACCTATATCTATATAATAATAATAATCTATATAAAGAAACAAGCTTAATACTAAATAAATGATAGTACCTCTCGAGATTGCAGTTTCAAGTGTGGATACTTTAAAAAATTATATATTTGTTTTCGTCCAAACCACAAGATGTCTGTAAGTTTACATTCACATGTAAGCAATTTGATATCCTTGTGCTCGTATTGCGTCACATCTTTCGAAAGCCTTTCATGCCCCGGTCTCATGCTAACAAATCGTGTTTTGGTTAAAAAACTTTTATAAACAATATATCAATGATTTTTAGCCGACCTTTGCCGAAGGGTCAAGTGAATGGAGCGATTCAATCCGTTACCTTTTATTATAAATCAAACTTACATGTATGTAACGTCATGTAACCCGGCAAGCTACCCGAATTTGGCATTTTGTATTAAAACGTCAGGGGAATTTTTTCACAAGTAAACTTCGTAGTATTTTGTCTATATCATAATAAAATATTGAATCTAGAGAATGGAATAAAACAGACATTCTCTAAAATAATTGTTATTTTTAGACCCCCAAACCAAAAAAATACTTCCTTGCGTGACGTCATTTTATTAGTCCCAAATGTCGACGTAGCCTGCACCCAAGCTTGCGACGGAGCTACACTTTTTAACAGTGAAATGGATATACAAAATAAGAAATAGAATAAATCTGATTCTATGATTCTGTTTGAAATGTTTGGAACATCTGATTTTTTTTGTAAGTACGGGGATTATCAATAAATAACTGTAAATGCCGAAATTGGGTTACACCACCAAGACGAAAATGCCTTGAAGTAGAGTATGTTTGTCAGCATTTTTCAAAGACCCAATAAACTTACTCTCCAAAAATTAAGGCTAGAATTAATAACACAACGTTAGAAAAATACCCTAGGTGAAACCAGGGGTTGCACTTGGTCGTGCTAAGGATGCCCCAACTCGGCCACTCAAAAAACAGAAAGTCGATGCGTGACTGACCTGGAAATGGAAGACAAGACCATGCTAAATCTGTGTACCAAATCTGAAAACAATCCCTTTTGTAGTAGCCGAGAAATCTGTTACGAAAAAATGTCTATTTCTGACCCTACAAATAGTCTAAGTCGGCTTAGAGAACAGGAAGTCAATTTGCGACTGAACTGGAAAGGGGAGGCTCGATACAACTCATCATGCTGAAGCTGCATACAAAATTTGAAATCAATCCCTTTTGTAGAAGCCGACAAATCTTACGAAAAAATGTCTATTTTTGACCTTTAAAAAAGTCTAAGTCGGCTCAGAAAACAGAAAGTGGATGCGCGACTGACCTGGAAAGGGGTCATGATACAACTCATCATGATAAAGCTGTATATCAAATTTGTATAATCAATTCTTTTTGTAGAAGCTGAGAAATCTGTTGCGAAAAAAATTCTATTTTTGACCCTTAAAAAAGTCTCAATCGCTTTGAAATTTGAAATTAATTCCTTCAAGAGAAGCTGAGAAATATGTTACGAAAGTTTGTTACGGACGGACGGACGGACAAGGTGAATGCAATATAGCCCCCTCTCTTACGAGTGGGGTAATAATTTTTTTTATACTGCCAGTCAAAAATACGGTGGCAGAATGCGGCAGAATGCGGCCATGAGAAAAAAGTTCCCTCGTGATACCATCACGTTCCCTCAAGATAACATCACGTTCCCTCAAGAAAGTCATTGCGTTCAATCAAGATAATTATCTCGTTCCCTCACGATAACATCACGTTCCCTCAAGATAACATCGCGTTCCCTCAAAATAAGTATTGCGTTCCCTCATGATAATTATTGCGTTCCCTCATGAAAATTATCTCGTTCCCTCAAGATAACATCGCGTTCCCTCAAGATAACACCACGTTCCCTCAAGATAGTTATCGCGTTCCCTCAAGATAACATCGTGTTCCCTCAAAATTGTTATCGTGTTCCCTCAAGATAGTTATCGCGTTCCCTCAAGATAACATCGAGTTCCCTCAAGATAGTTATCGCGTTCCCTCAAGATACTAAGTAGCTATCACGTTTCCTCAAGATAACACCACGTTCCCTCAAGATGTTATCTTGAGGTAACGTGATAACTACTTAGTATCTTGAGGGAACGCGATAACTATCTTGAGTGAACTCGATGTTATCTTGAGGGAACGAGATAACTATCTTGAGGGAACGCGATAACTATCTTGAGGGAGCGCAATAATTATTTTGAGGGAACGCGATGTTATCTTGAGGGAACGCAATAACTTTCTTGAGGGAACGTAATGTTATCTTGAGGGAACGTGATGGTATTACGAGGGAACGTGATGGTATCACGAGGGAACATGATTTTATTTATTTTTCTCATGGCCGCATTCTGCCACCGTACAAAAAAGTATGACATCGAAAAACGCAAATAAATGCTGTTTTATAATCATAAAATTGGAGCATTCGCACTTTTATGAATACGAATATTTCAATAATCTGCGTGAACCCTCTGGAAATTTAGCTGATTTTTGAAAGAATTTTAATACCAATGGCCACTTATTAACTTTCATGGACAACATTCCGATTTTAACCAAACATATCAAAACAAATTAAAAAATGTATTATTGAAGTGAGAGCGTGTAAAGTTAGGGGTTGAAAATAGTTGTATCTATACTTTCTTGTACCTGTTTTCCTTTTATCGTGCTATATATTACTCGGGCCTATTCAATTCAAAACTCGATTAATTCAATGGGACATTAGACCTTCAATGGGAAATTTCTAAACCACTTTCTCTTGTTATTGGTATCATTTTCATAGGGAAGGGGGTAAGGAAAAAGCAAAACAGTTTCAAAAGCAATGTGCAGAACATACTTTTTCGGACCACGGCCTTTGTTTACATCCATTTCCAAGAGTATTTTAGATGCGCTTGCGCGGGCACATCCAAGTGAATTCAAACGTTCGTTATATGCATCTCATTTGCATATTACAACTTGGGAAGAAAATGATTGTAAAAGACAATTTGTTGTTAATATCTTCACAAATCGCACAGTAAATGGACTTTTTGTAACTTTAATAAAAGTTTTTATTAACAATCTTAAAAAGACTGTTAAATTTATTTATTATTACTTTAAAAGAGAACATAAGAATAAACACGACTTTCGTCAATGAAATAGAGAGATTTTTCACGATTAGCCATAAAGAATGACACATATGACTATAAAAACCATGGGCAGCAATTCACAAAAAGATACCCTTGCTGCCACAGATCAACCAGAAGAAATTTAAAACAGGAGATGCATATCAACATTGTGTGACAAAAATGAAGTGGAGGTTTCAAAACAATTCATTGATGTGCTTGGAAGATGTTGATGATAAGAAATAGGTACCATGTAATGTAAAGTAACAGAAGGGCGCATTGACGTACGGACAACCCTACCACTATATAACCCCCACAATTTTAAGCGGGGTATAAGAGAGATTGATCATTTGAATGTTTAAAAGCCCTTCTAAATATTTAGATACTTATATAGTTTGAATAGTTAGTTACATGTAATTATTGCTGATTTCTGCTATTCCCGGGAGAAGAACTTAAATGGGTAGATACATGTATTATATATGATCATGAAATGGTAATGCAGTGGAGGAAAAAGGGACACTACGCCAATCAGGGAGTGGATGTTTGACTGCCACTGGAAAAAATGGAGTGGTGGTTTGGAACAGTCAATTCAGCCTCCTTCATGGAGATCCTACGAGTCCTATTCTCTCCCCGGGACCTGCAGAAGTGTTCTTTAACGTGCGAAGAACGTGAATTTTTTTTCCGAACCTCTTAAATTAATGTCCTCTTGATCAAATATACATAAATGCCATAAGTCTTTTCTTTGGGACCTGCATAGTTTTAAAGTTAAAGTTTGTTTATCAATGTGTGCCTGCCCTCATGTATTATTGCTTTACCGCTTAATAATTATAGACAGAATTTCTTAGTGAATCAAGTCATATGTTTCTATGAGGTTAGATACTTTTGAAAGACTTTTCTGCGAATTCGAAACTACTTTAGATTTGTAATTAGAAAACTAAGTTTACATTTCCTAATTTCTTAATTTCTCAAGAGTTATTTATTTATTAAGACCTTGTGTTTCAACTAGTACATGTACGTTTCTTCGTTGACGCAAAATTCGTTTAACTCTTCCTATTTCCATGCAGTGGTCTTCAAAATTTACTGTTCCTACGTTAAAACTTTGCTACATAACCGCCATATTTCTCATCATTATTTCAGCTTCGATTTTATCAACCTCATGATCTAATGCCTTAATAAACCAACAAACTACAGACTGGCGGCATAATCTAACATCAAAATACATGTTTCATAGGGTAGTAAACAAAAAGCTAGTTGAGCGTTTATTTTCCAGGAAAACTCATTGGTATGCAAGACGTTCTATGCCTATTTAGTTTTGTTCCTGGAAACCACTTAAAAACAATTTGATTAACTGGTCATTGTTGTAATATTTTTTGGCTTCTGTTTTGTTTAATCGAATCTAATATTATACCGGTTTTCCAAGTTTTTCTACTCCTAGCGTGTCTGATGAAGGTTAATCCAGAAAAGCGCTTCACACGCAGTGAAATTTTGCTTTGTACATTTATCAAAATCAAACCAAAATGTGGATCGTGTCTTTCTGGCACATATTCCATATTCTTTCGTTTTTAATATTAAAGATATATACATTTTGTAACTAACACACGGAAATAAAAAAAATATAACAAAACACGAAAATCTTTCATGTCCTTATGTCTTCATTTTCTAATTATTATTTATATATTTTAAACAGCTTGTGTTTCAAACAAGTAGTTTTTGGTTTAAACAAAATTCCATATGTAGATAAACAATATCTATTTTCTTTTATAATTTTAATCATTAAAAAATAAGGCATTTTCTATTTATTTTTTTTCTATTTCATTTATAAGAGGTTGTCGACAGCCCGCATCTTCAATGACCGAGCTTAACCGTCAAATCTCCCACTCTTCTTCACCCTGGATGCTAGGAGTGTGCTTTAGAAAGCAGGAACTGCTTACATTTCCGAAGCACCTGAGTTCACTCTCGTTACGACTCGAGTTCACGTTGTTACGTGATATTCAGTAGTGTTTATTTTTCGGTGTTTGATATTTTGTCTTTTTTTTTTGTCCTGTTATAGTTGGTGTTTTCTAGTTTTGTCACTGCCTATTCGGAGTTTTGACATTTGAATGTCTCATCGGTACCGTCTCTGCTTCTTTTAAAAATGATAACTCAAAAACACCATTAGATCTTGGAACTATTTGAATATGATTACCCAATGTTTAGATCAAACGACGTATCGAATTATATTCATAACAATGCATCGGTAAAAAAAATGTGAAATATAATGACAAATTAAGCATGTACCGGAGCGATCGACAATTTCAACTTCAAGGAAATATAAGGTTTGAATACAGTCCCATGACTTTCGTGAACATTCCTTATTTTAATTCAACAATTGAATTGAACCTATTGCTACATGCATGTACATTTATGATATTCGATGGTCAAATTAGTAAATTATCAAAAGATTGCAATTACATATATATGGCATTTTAAATATTGTGCAACTGGATACTTTACAGAATTATACACAGATATTTATATCAAAATATTTATATTTCATTTATTTAAAAAAAGAGTAATTATACGCAAAACGAATAAAAAACGGCATTGGTTTTGAGTCTAACATGTATAACTTTGTTTTCTATATTTTAGGAACTATGGTCCGTATACAAGAAAATCTTTCGAAAAGCAGTCCATGTGCAAATGTTCAACACCTGAAGTGTAAGTTTTTTCTTTTTATTGTAAACGAAGGCAGTTTTTATGCAGACCTTTTAACCTCGCCTTATGAAGTCTTATAACTAGCTGATTTAGTATACATGTGTAGTTTAGACAGAAAAATCGGTCTTACTAAAGAGTCTATATTGGGACATTGGTCTTGTTTATTTTTGTCGTTCCAAGGTTTTAAACGTTATACAGTTTGCCTTAATAGGTCACCGTGCATCTTAATACCCCAATAAAAATGAGATAAAAATCCGGGGGAGGGGGGTACTTCCTATATAAAAGTGTATGTGGATGTGCCAAAAATATGGGTAGGTTTTTGGGGAAAATTTATATATTTATATATTAAAATGGGTATAGTTTTAAGACAATTTTATATAAAAATGAGTATGGTTTTTAATTTTCATTGGAAAGAAATTTGGTCTCATATAGATATGGGTGATGATTTGTGCATTTTTATATAGATATGCCCCATGAAATTCTGCATCAGCAACAAGCTGTGAGAACTATCTTCATCTCCAATTATAATTGGCAAAAATAAAGAGCTTTGATATATAAAAAATTAATTAAATTAATATGAATATAACTTTAGAGTTTACTTGATATAAATATGGGTCGTAAAAATTGTCAATGCTATATAAATATGGGTCATGAAAATTGGAAACTGTATATAAATATGGGTATTAAATTCAAATCGAAAATGGTACATTATGAAAAAGTCAGAGAAAATCTTTTCCCGCCAAAAAATTTACGTGAATTATCTTGAAAACGAGGTCACGAATCAGTCAAAACTGTTCCAGTCCCACGAATCCTGACCAGAACATATATTAAAGCATAGAATAAGAATAAAGATAAAAATCGAATTTAAAATAAAAAAGAACGATTTTTTATCACAAACTGGAAAATCACGCTCTTTAATATAACATTAAGGATGTTCGTTACTATTATTGAAAATTAAAAGGTTTCAAATTTGATGCCTTAAATGAAAAGATAATAGTAAAAGATATAACATGAGCAATACATTGATAGATTCATGACCTCGTTTTCAGGATAATTCACGTTAATTTTTTGGCGGGAAAAGGTCTTCTCTCGCTTTTTTCATAAGTTAAGCATTTACTATTTAGATGTTAAAACCCATGACAGAATAAAAAGGATTTGATAAAACTTTGTCTATAACCTCTTTATGACATATTAAAGACATTAATAAAAAGAAAATAGGGGGTTCGTGGGCAAAACAATTAACCATATTTTGAATGGTACATTGTAAAATCTAGAGGAGTTCGAAAAAATGACAGAAATACAAAAACAAGACCAGCAAGTTAAGCATCCTTAAATACATTTCATCTACCTAATTCTTGAACATGGTAACCATGATAGTATACGGATTGGCCTCGGCTTGCGTTTGTTCTTAACCATATCACTATTCATACTAGCAAATATTTCTAATCGTATTATCTTATTTTCATTGTAAAGATGTATTCAAGAGGTTGACGTGTGGCGAGTTAAGGAAACAATAGAATCAAGGTGCCGTCCAGGGTGGACTCATAATGGCGACCAAAACTGTGATGAACGTTAGTATCATTATGAAGATACCAGCTCATATTTATAGCGATATCTTTTTGTCTTTGTTGTAAAAAAGTAGTAAACCTAATTGATGTTAGTTGAGGGTTTAAATAGGCAAATGGGCAAATAACATAATTGGTAATACCAAATTGAAAATGTTAAACCGAAACGTAAATAAAACATTAAAAGGTTAAAGGCAAAACATAAAAAAGTTTCAGAGCATGATAATCTAGTAAGTTGGTTGATTACCCCCCCAGTTAAAAACTTATGCATATTTTAAGTGAACAAACCTTACATTATCGAAATATTAATCATAATATGTAGGACTGAGTGATGTCATAAATGATAAACAATTCTTGCCAGACTTTGAAAATAATCTTGACAATATGCGAAGTCCTCAAAATATATTAAATATAATAACAATTTTCAATATTTCATTTTCATTGGTTTTAAATCTTTTAATTTGGAATTTTATATTTTCCTGTTTCTTGATACATCAATATTAAAAATAATTAATAACATATAGTACTTCAATATATACTCAGCATTCATAAAATGATGAAGCTTATCTTCGTGAAGCTAAATGCGATTAAAACGCATGTTCTCTTATGTATACTTCCAATACAAGTATGGTAACACTTAACTCTTCTTGCTTAATTTTTAATAGCAATATGCAACCCACCTTGCTCTGCAGGAAGATGTACGAGACCAAATATTTGCTCGAGTCGTAAGTATAAAATGTATTATAGAAGTATTTGTAACTTTATTAGAATATTTTCAGGTTGGAAGATTAATGCAAATCGTTTGGAGCCCCAAAAAAATCCCCCAGATTTTCACAATAACATTTTGAGTTATCTTTCTTTAGCTTCTATCTTGTTTGGTTGTAAATGTAAATGTACCGTATGAAATGCATGTGTTTTTCCACCCATATATGTTAAACATATCTTTCTTAGTGCATTCCATTCTGACCTTGAAATATTGCAAATCTGTTTTCATTATTAAAAAAAATCACAAAATCTTATCTTTTAACCGCTCATCTTAAGACCTTTTCATCATTTTCTTTGTTGCTCAATTACAATATTAAATTTATTTTCATGATTTCACTCACAGGCACTTGTTTCTATCAGTAATGGGGGGTAGAGTATGTATAAAAGAAGGAGAAGGTGTCTGACTCATGAAATACACTTGCTCGGAAAATATTCATTTATTTTGTTTCCTCAGTCTTGCCGATTACTTGCAGCACATCAATTTGCTTGAAAATGATTTTTCTATTGAATAAAATTTAAATTATACATCCTTGAAGTGCCTCTTGAACGAAATATTGACTCTTTGAAGAAAATTTCAGGTTAAATTTCCACAACACCTTTCTAACTGGTCTTAACTTCCGGTTTTTCAAGCTATTTGTTGTATCAAATATCTATCTATCTTATCAAATATATTTGATTTGATTTGATTTGTTGTAACCTGTGCGCTGATTGGTTCTCAATTGAGCAAAAGGGAAATCCTTCCATATCTATATTAAAAGAACCAATCAGAGCACAGATAACAGCAAGAAATCAGAAAACCGGAAGTTGAGTCCAGATAGAAAGGTGTTGTGGAAATTTATCCTGAAATTTTCTTCAAAGAGTCCAGATTTCTTTCGAGAGGCACTTCAAGGATGTATAATTTGGATTTTATTCAATAGAAAAATCATTTTCAAGCAAATTGATTTGCTGCGAGTAATTGGCAAGACTGAGGAAACAAAATAAATGAATATTTTCCGAGCAAGTGTATTTCATGAGTCAGACACCTTCTCCTTCTTTTATACATACTCTACCCCCCATTACTGATAGAAACAAGTGATTGTGATTTCACTATCTAGGATAGGATTCCATATTTTTGTTCATTTATCATACTTTGAAAAATGCATTACATTTATTATTGTAAACAAATATGAATTATTTGAATTTCATATCTGGTTGAAACTTGTCAATTGGTACATCCAGCAAGTTCTACTTACGATATAAACTTACAATATCAAGCTTAACTAATTGCGTTCTTCAATTTTTAAATCCATTATCTGAAACAGAGGCGAGACAAATAGACGATGTATACCTTAACCTGTTTTACAAAAACGATGACAAAATAGATTGTTATTTTCCATATTAATCAAACTATTTAATTCTAAAATGATTGTAGAGGCTTCTTGCTACAAGAGTGGATCTTGCTTTCCTGGGCGTTGCGCTTCCAGTCGATGCTTATGTCCGAATGGTTTTGATGGAGACAATTGTTTACGTCGTAAGTGTTATTGTCCCCCGCCGCAACGCGGAGCGGGGACTTGGAAATGCCGGTGTCCGTCCGTCCGTGCGTCCGTGCGTCCGTCACACTTTTTTCGTAACACTTTTCCCAGTAACTACTAATCCTAGGGTTCTGAAATTTTGTATGCAGACTCCTATAGGGGTCCGCTAAGGTGTAAGTGATTTTCAGGTCAGTCTGACATCTACTTCCTGTTTAACGACTTAGTCATTTTTTCTCCCATAGGCTCAATGGTAAATTTTTCGTAACACTTTTCTCAGTAACTACTAATCCTAGGGTTCTGAAATTTTGTATGCAGACTCCTATAGGGGTCCCCTAAGGTGTAAGTGATTTTCAGGTCAGTCTGACATCTACTTCCTGTTTAACGACTTAGTCATTTTTTCTCCCATAGGCTCAATGGTAAATTTTTTGTAACACTTTTCTCAGTAACTACTAATCCTGGGGTTCTGAAATTTTGTATGCAGACTCCTATAGGGGTCCCCTAAGGTGTAAGTGATTTTCAGGTCAGTCTGACATCTACTTCCTGTTGAACGACTTAGCCATTTTTTCTCCCATAGGCTCAATGGTAAATTTTTCGTAACACTTTTCTCAGTAACTACTAATCCTAGGGTTCTAAGATTTTGTATGCAGACTCCTATAGGGGTCCCCTAAGGTGTAAGTAATTTTCAGGTCAGTCTGACATTAACTTCCTGTTTAACGACTTAGTCATTTTTTCTCCCATAGGCTCAATGGTAAATTTTTCGTAACACTTTTCTCAGTAACTACTAATCCTAGGGTTCTGAAATTTTGTATGCAGACTCCTATAGGGGTCCCCTAAGGTGTAAGTGATTTTCAGGTCAGTTTGACATCTACTTCCTGTTTAACGACTTAGTCATTTTTTCTCCCATAGGCTCAATGGTAAATTTTTCGTAACACTTTTCTCAGTAACTACTAATCCTAGGGTTCTGAAATTTTGTATGCAGACTCCTATAGGGGTCCCCTAAGGTGTAAGTGATTTTCAGGTCAGTCTGACATCTACTTCCTGTTTAACGACTTAGTCATTTTTTCTCCCATATGCTCAATGGTAAATTTTTCGTAACACTTTTCTCAGTAACTACTAATCCTAGGGTTCTGAAATTTTGTATGCAGACTCCTATAGGGGTCCCCTAAGGTGTAAGTGATTTTCAGGTCATTATGCCCCTTCAACAATATAACGTTCAACGGGCGGGGGACCTGGAATCTGTTCTTGTTTATATGTGCTATATTTAGAAGACACAGTACTAGTACATAGTGTGCAATGTGCTCCTTATTGCTTTTAACATTTCAACATTAGATAAGAAAACCATAGTTTACATTGAAAAAAATAGCAACATTTCAATTTTACAGTTTTCGTTTTTCAGAACTTAAGATATCAATTTTCTGCTAACAGTAATAGTTTAATTTGCCTTAAACAGATCCTTTACTTTAATCTGGACGTTTTTGTGATCAGCACTTAATTTGATGAAAATTTTATGTCTTTTCTTTTAAGTATGTAATTTTTGAAGATACAATACCAAAAAACGGGTATAAAACGTTTAATTTGGTGATTAATGGTAAAGTGATACTTCCATCCTGTAAACAGAAATATTGTTATGTTTCAGTTCAAGATAGCAAATTTAAACCCCTGATTCAAATTGGAAATATAACTTTCGCCAAAAACAATTTAGCGCTAGGTGGAAAACTAGAGTTTCAATGTACGACAGATGCTACCAATAACCACAACATTGACGTGTGGACAAACAAACCACAGTTCAACGAAATGAAGTTTGGTATTCATGCCTCTCTTGATACAGATGTGTTTGGACGATTTCTGCAGACAAACCTAGCCTATAAGTTTGGAATCGTTGAAACAAAAGTTATTGTGAAACACTATAAATTGAACAAAGGTAATATTTATCCAGTAAATAAGTCTTGACTAAAAACTAGTAGATAACAGTGGCGTGATGAAATCTGATTTATAACAACAAAAGCTTTAAGTAAGATAATTTCTGTATTATACTTTTCATAATTTTATTCAAGAAAATACTGGTATAATTACAAAGTTGATACATGTACTGTTATTCGCAATCACTTCTGAATTAAACTTTCGCATTTTTGCCAATTGTTGTCAATTCTTGAAAGCCAACATTTCGTATAAACAACATGCATGCAATACATTTTATATTTTGACATATAATATATATTTATACATTGAATGCAATATTTTGAAGTTTTATTGGTGTGTAAAAGCGTAGAACCTAGTACATTTTTTAATGAAGCGCGATAGCGCTTTGTGTTGAATATGTGCGCATAGAATTAACCATGCTTTTACACACCAATAAAACGTTAAAATATTGCATTCAATGTTTATAGTTACATTCCGATCAACTATTTAAATGTTAGCACATGTCAATTGATAAGAAGTCACATAAATACATGTTTATTTGTTTTATAATTACTCCGCGCAAGTCGTTGTCAAGGTCCCACGTGCTGGTGAGTTTCATTGAGAAATGAAACTTCATCACCGAAGCACTATTAACCAATCAGAAATCGTTGTTTCAAATAAAAATAAGGAATGTAATTATTATGTAATATAATAAGTATTGGTATCACAACCTTCAGAAACCCACCCAAATTTTATTCTATTATATAATTTAGGATGTGAAGCTCGGGTATCTCCAGCAGATGTGGTCTTTGTGTTGGACGAGTCTGGAAGTGTAGGATCGAGTTACTTCAATTTGGCATTGGAAGCAATAGTGACCGTTGTAAAGCAACTTGGTATTGGACGCGATCGGATAAGAGTGGCTTTAGAAATATTTCATAGCTATAGTAGAACACAGTTCAATCTTAATTACAACTACGATAAAGCCACAATCATTAACAAAATTCGCTCAACTTCTTTCAATTCAGGAGGCACAAATATCGGCGAAGCATTGCGTTATGCATGTACAACAATGTTGAGCGTGAGCAACGGAGATAGAACAAATGCACAAGACTTCGTTGTGTTATTGACTGATGGAGGTAGTAGCTATAGTGCTATGGTTGCACAAGCAAATTCGTGTAAAAACAAAGGCGTGACCATCATTGCCGTGGGAATAGGAAATGGAATTAATCGGGCACAGCTACAATCCATAACTTCCAATCCTACAAAACACTACTTCGATGCAACTTTCAGGGAGCTACATCTATTACTCCCAGATATAGTCACACAGAATATGAATTGCAGCGCAGGTATAAATAACCAATGTTAAGCAGATTAATCATTGGAACTAAGCTATTATAAGCCTTACACTAGCTAATCACGTATTAGTATTATGCATTATTATGCTTCATAAGATTTTTTCTAACAAATTTTAATCAAGCATTACAATCTATCATATAAAATATTTGAAAACAAAGCAACGATGGTAAATTTTCTACCAATCAGGTGATGCATTTTTTATATATCACCTTCGCGGGTGGTTATTATTTGTCTACATGTATCACCCACTCGTGCGTCAAGCTCGTGCACAGCCTAAACTTGACATTCTCAATCAATTGTATAATTGATAGTTTTTAGAGTCAACAATATTTCGTTCAAAGTGCTTATTTTAGCAAACACTTATTAATGCATCTATTAACAGACAAATCTTAAAGTTAATGAGAACACCTGCTCTGAAAATATCTACTTATTAAAAATCTAATTTTATTGCCTTAAATATCAAATAATGTTGATATCTTTCATATAAAACTAAAATAAAGATAGGTCATCAGGCTTGTTTTTCCCATGTAAGGGTTCAAAGTTTGACTATATTACAATGGCTATTAAAGGATCGGACATATTAAAATGTATAAAATCACTGCTCAAGAAAAAATCTTACATTACATAGTTCAGAATTATTATTATTAAGCAAACTTTGATATAAGAGTGAGAAAAAAGGGGTTCACCAACTTCGTTTTGAATATGCCTGTAGAATCCTTTGTATTTTGATGGTCATATTTTACATGAATTATCTACCTTGATATTTTCAAAACAATGATTTATTAAGTAAATAGTCATATCTCTGTTTAAGAAATATTATTTTATGTTAAAAATTTATTTGATTAACTCAATTAATATTTTTGTTATGTATTTATTGATATGCTAGCATTTTCCTTGCATATTTAGATGTGCTTGGTCATATGACACCTGTCCTCATTAACCTTAACAAATAAAAAAGTGTTTCTACATAGGGCAACATTTTAGTTCAGTTAACGGAAAACAGATAAAAAGATTTGAAAATCCGTTCGTAAAAGTTCTTAAATGATTCAGTATAATATTGCACCAAAGTTGACAATGCTTTTCTCAGGATATAAATCTACTCTGTCACACTCTCAGTTATATGTTATTTATATAATAATGCCCCATGTCCATCTTCAAAAGGGACAAGCTTTTTATGCCTAAACTTTGTTTAATTTATATTTCTATTAAGAAAAAAAAGTTGTTTTCTTAAACATTATTAAAGTTGAAAAAATTATTTTTATTTCACAAGTATGTCCTTTCCACTCTTAATATCAAAGAGATGGTGTAACTTTGTAATTCTTACCTTAACAATCCATGGGTAATGTTTTCCTCATTCTTTTGAAAAGAAATATCAGAAATTTTGGTCAACAACAAAACACACTATTGCATAAAGCCTTCCAAAGACAGACCCATTGCAAATGATGTAATGAAATGCGACTTAGAAGAACAAACGAATTACCAAGTCGATTCCGGAGACAGGTACAGTATATATCATTTATTAAAAGTACGACAATATTCATTAGTATCTCTATCATTGTCAAATTGTATGTTTATGTACACGATGACTGTCTTGTCTATGGAAGAGATTTTTCTTTGAAAAATCTAAAGTTGGTTTAAAAATCTAAAGTTGGTTTATAATTTAATTGTGTAATTTAATGCAGCTAATAATTCTAGGCCTTGGGCTAATCACATGCATGTTACTATTGAGTAATTATAAATGCTAACTATGTTAAATTGAGATGAAGTATTTATGGTATAATGTAGTCTCTATTAGTCCTAATAAAGTTGAATATTTTGAATGGAACTGACAATGACATTTTTATAGAGATTATTACATAGAGTTTTCCATATCAGGTCCCATATCATTCATAGACTCCCATATTAAGTGAAGGCAAGCACGCAATGTCGATATCAGAGACCTGGTTTGATATACGACTTAGACACCTTTGACTGTTTCATGTTTGCAAAATCAAAAATGTAAGCGCTAAATGTGTGTTAAATATGCAAATTTGTTTGTGGATCAAAGATCATTATTGTCATATTAACTTTGATTAATATGTATGTTAAGCAGGATTCACCGGGCACCGCACTTTCTCGATTCTCTCTGTAAATTAGCTATTTATATTTCTTAAGTACAATTTTAGAGGTGTTTTGATTAGTAATATCACACAAATTAGAGGTTACATTGTTTAGTTATCTAACATGTTGAATTATTAAGAGAAATTTGATGTTTGCAGGGTTCTCGTTACATACACAGTCACTACGGGGGGATATAGAGGAAGCTATGGCAGCAAAGAATATTACAATGGAATCAACTCTGAAATAAATATGAAGTTTAAATACGATAGAGATACCCCTATTCATTGTAGCGAAGGTAGCGGATCCAATCCATGTAACACGTCAAGGACATTAGTGCCTTTTCAACTGAAAGAAGATATAACAAGGGTATGCTAGTTATATATACACGTATTTCAGAAGACGTTTATTTAAAAAAAATATATCAAAATCGAAAATAAAGCAATCAAGTTATCTTTGCACGTTTTGAAACAACTGGTCAGAAGAAGCATGTAATTTGAACTCTCCACCCTGACACACAAACAATAATTAATTATTAAAGGAATTAAGTTTCAAGACGTTATTATCATTCCACTCTCACACACAAAAATTCCACCCTCACACACAAAAATTAATTCATTAATAAAGGAATCAAGTTTCAAGACGTTATTATCATTCCACTATTCGTGATTGAGATTTATATATTGATGCTTAAGATTAGATTATGCCCTACTGAGCTTGAATTCAGTGAAAAGAATTAAAATAATTGAATTTAAGGTCGAACATAAACTGCTGATGATTATTTTGAGAATAAGAGGAAAACAAAGAACGTTGCTTTAGTAAAAATTGTTCATTAATTTCAATAAATAAATTTTGATTTCTTTTTTGCCTAAAATCTGAAACAACGTTACACCGCTAGCATCGCTAGTCTTTTTTCACTGTATTTTAAATATATAACGCCTTATGTTAATATGACCAAAAAACCTGATACACTTTTAAAACTTCCCTTTACCAATTTGTTTTTGGTAATAGGGATTAATTTTAATGGTATGTTTTTAATTCCTTGATCGTGTATTACTTTGACGGTGTAGAAGTGTTTTTCCCTAAAACCCCATTCAATCGAGGGTATCGTATACTTGTATACAAGTGAGCCTCTTTATCATTTCCGTTATATATAAGGAAGTATTTACAGTACATGAAGCATCCTACACATCAGGACTTGACAAAAGCTGTACTGGCTTTTACATTCTCACTTCTAATCAGAATAAACACTTTGAAACTTCCTCAATAATCCAACCAGTACATTTTTTGTCAAAATAACATTGATTAAATTTTGAAATCCCTTATCATTGCTTAAGAAATGACTGAGTCTTGTTACGTTAATTTATTTTTTCTGTAAACCAACTTCTTAAATTGCTAGGAAAATATCATATTTTTAAAATTTGACCGTAAGACATACTTTTTAATTATGTCTAACCGATGTCTGTTTATCCTCCTCAATTTTTTATCCTAAAAGAAACTACAATGTAGCAACATACTGTACATTACAATTTGTCTCAAACGGTATTTAAGATTAACAAAAACATATATGAACAATAACTTATAAGACTTGTTTAGATGGTCGGCTCTTTTAAGACTCAAAACCCTGCAATCAAGACTTGTTTAGACATAATTATCGTAACGAATCTGAATTGACTGCAAGGCAATTTGTCTGGACACTGACTGAGAGTGTTAAATAACGTCTGAACAATTTTTCGTTAAGATATATACAGACACTTTTAAGGCTACTAGTGATGGAAACTGTGCTGAGCAACAGAGAACTTATCTGTTTGAGGTTTTTGTATATTTAAAATTGTCGAATTAAATCGCTGAACTGTTGACCTGTGTGTGGCTCCTTTACACGCCTGGGAAACTCGACAGTCGCGAAAGTGGGACCCGAAATTTTGTGATTTACATTTAATGTAATAAATTTGAGAAATCGAAGAATGTCACTCCATGTATGTATGTTGAATAATTGTAAATAAAGCAAAAACAGTTTATTTTGTTCAATAAATGACGTTAAGTTACATTTTTCCTTAAATCCGGACTTGTCCTGGTTATTAGAATCGCTTTGACAATATAAAAACGGTTTCTGGCTTAACATACAGGCTTTAACTATTATTGTTGGTATATTTAGGATCTGTGACAATTAAATTTCACATGGAGTGACATTCTCTGATTCTTTCAAAAAGTGTTCATTCATGTAGTATCAATAAACTTCCGGGTAACAATTTTTGGTTGCGACTTGCAAGTTTCCCAGGCGTGCTTTAACATGTCTTTGAAATTTATTAATTGTGCTCATGATGACGTAATAATTGTATTTTAACGAAAATCTTATTGACTCAAATTAAGCTTACTTTTGTCAATAAATCAAGGACTTTTCTATTTGTAACGTTAAGGGTTAATCTTTTAAGGTGTTTTCCAAACAGTTACCATTGATTGTACAGCAAAGCATCACGCACGTCGATGCCAATAGTTTCCACTAAAAATGATCTGTATTTTTCTTAAATGTATTTATCAAATAAGTAGAGGCGTATCGAGTGAACTATTTTTTTCTTTTTTGACTGATGTCTGTTATGAAATAGAATATGATAAATCCCTAACGGGATAAGAATTATTACCGTACACAATGTGCCGATACATAATGTTAGTAAAAATTATTTGACGCGATACTCGGAGTAAATATTCAGAACGCGACAGATTTTTCACTTCAAAATCCTGAATGAAATGATATTTGCTTATCACTGTCAATTATGGCATTCAAAATTAAAAAAAAATCTATTGTAGAACCCATTGAAACCTTCATGGGAAGGGTGGTTGGACAAGTTATCAGAAATCAGTAGATATTCGTTTGAGGTATGGAAAATGGAATACAGTTCGGACAATCAAGCACTCAAAGAGCCCTACATTACACCAGAAGCCAACCCTCGACCGTTATTCATCAGAAGCCTAGGCCCTAATGATCCGTTTCCTTCTTTTCAACCTTCCTCACCTGGCATGTATTCAACTATCCTTGAGGTAGTAGATAAGGCAAACAACTCGCGATTTGCCCGTAGATTAGCAATTTTTGATGATTCGTCTACGATAACGACACGGACAAATCACCCTATACGTGCTACTTCAGCCTCAAGTAAAACTAATTTTGTATGGCAAACCAGTGGTGGTGAAATCGTTTCATTTTCGTGGGTAGGTCATTTTATAAATGAGGTCCATGAAAAAGAGCATATTTTATCCAGGGTCAAAGAATATAGTCCAAGATTAAGTGATGGAATTGGTCGCCACAATTATAAAAAAATCGATGGCAAGTTTGATGACAATGATGGAGATCGAAGACTAGAGGCAATACCAAACGTGAACTCAATCGTAAAATTCGAATATAGTTTTGGTCCGGTGAGTCAATATGAGCCTTCCAGATGGACACCTCATGAACTTTCTGAACATATATCCCTTTCACAACAGAGTATTGAAGATGGAGACTCAAGACAGTTTTGGATTCGAGCACATGATATTATGGGAAATACCAAGATCAATTCAACAATTTTGAACTTTGACAAAACTGCTCCACAGTTTAGCAATGGAGATATAAAATTGGAAAAGAATATAAAAGATGGTCGAATGCCATTTTCTAGTCGGTAAGAATTGCTTTTTTCTCCATAAAGAGATGGTGATAGGTAAGAGACGCAATAATGTTCAGCCACATGTTTTTTTAATGTTGTCCTCTTTAAAGTGAAGCATACATTTAAAATAACAAGAAGACTTTCATACCTTGCTGGTAAGCTCTCGTTTATTTTTACCAAGACTTTTAAGTTTTGAACACGTTAATATTTCTCATTTTAACTTGCTTAAAGAACAAAAACAAAGTGTACAAATAGTACATCAACATTCAATTGAAACAATAAATTCAAAACATACACTTGGATCCCAAGTTTAGCAAATTTAACAAAAGCTAAAAGATGAACAAAATTAAAATAGCTAATTATATGAATAAAAGTAATAGCAAAATTACCGAACTTGGAGGACAAATCTGAATGTCCAAGACAAGAGATAAAAGATAGAAGACATACCGGAAATGGTGGTCCGGACTTGGCAATAATGCATTTTGAAATAATAGTGGGTTAAACAAGGTTTTATGACGCACCAAACCTCCACCTTTAATAGCTTTACAATTATAATCGGATAGTCGGATGATCAACTTGCTTTTCAAATTGCGTATCATCGCATTCACGCCGTCCTCTTTCTGTCTTCAGGACACTGAGATCGCAACTATTAAAGAGGTTGAGTTTGGGCCATAAAATCAGTCACAATGATAACATCGTTAGTTCATCCCGTTTGTAGATAGTCATTTTTGTCACATTTTCTTCAACAAGCTGGAATCCGCTCAATGATTTCATTTATTGATGGTGTTACTTTTTTAGAGTGACAATTTCGGCCAAAGATGAACACAGCGCTGTACATAAAATAGAATACATAATCAAAGAAAAAGAAACAGGAAAAGTAATGAGAAAAGAAATTAACGTAATTGTAAGTAAAAAATGCATTTTAAGGACCATTAAATTAATATTATTTTGAAGATAAAAAGCACTTTGTAATAGATAATAATTTGGAAATATATAATTGCAAAACTTTGTTTACAAATAAACATACACTGGATTTTTATTAGTATGTCATGTGTACAAGAATAAACATTTACATTATTACATTTGTATTTTTTATTGATTTCAAATACTTATTATGTTAGAATTGAATGATACATGTAAAACTGTCCTTAAATATTTTGCAGGAAAAAATATGGCCTTGCAGTTCTGCCCATTGTAATTGCGTCTCAATCTCAGGAATCCAGCAATGCTACTATATAGAACAGAGTTTTGAAATAGACAACTGTTGGCTCAAGGTTCCGATTGATAAAGTGGATACAGAAATCCTTGTCCTCGATATAAATGTGTATAATTCTGCCAATTTGTTCACCGAACACTCTATAGAGGTAAGTCAATCGTTTTTAACATGGTCTTAAACTTCTTCGTGATTGTCCAAACATCTGCAGTCTACATTTCATCTAGTATTAATAATTTATTTTTTTAAAATAAAGATTAGAATAGATAAAACAACATTATTTTATAACAGCCCACGGTTTAAAGCCAAGAAAAGCACTTCTATATTCTGCAAAATATGTCTATATTCCAACTTTCACCAAGTAAAATCTATTCGTTAATAGTGCACATTATAAGTATTTGTTTAGATTTGAATTTTTGCATCTTTCAACGTCATCTTGAAATTTGTTTGTTTCATATACCACATCTTTCTGTATTTCGACCACCCATTATTTTTTCTATGTGTGTGAACAAATAATCATTTATTTATTACAGCTTGGAAAGGTGAAAGAGTTTAATGGGATAGGAGAATGTAAGATAGAAGGCAGTTTACTTAACTTTAATTACTCTATGAGATGACCCCTTTATTATCCCCTTTGCGTCTCGCAATCGTGTTTTGACTGTTACTACCGTGTTCAAGGATCTTAATTAGTGCAATAAAATTTTGTTCATCCCCATTTCTTTTATATGACTATAGCAAGGACCATTTCGATCTTCAGTTTCTCCGTTGTGTTTTTCCCTTTATTTTACTTTTCTCCCGGACGTTCAATATTGATGTTGCTCAGTAGATTTGTGAAAAACATCTTTCATCTAACATACTCTCTTTTTAGAAAATTTTTATAATCTCGTATAAGCTTTTTTATAGAATGATCTTGCAATTCTATCCTAACTAAGCAAATCGATTGGTATGAAAGCTTTGTACAAAGTCTTTTAGCATAACATGTATATTCAAAGAAGTGTCCTAAAATGGATATACCATTAGAATTAGTCTCTATGTACATGCTATCAATTTCTACGAGATCCATTTTGCTTCAATGTAGTTATTTATTGCTCACCTTTTTATGTTAATTATGATGTATAATGTCAATTACGGTCTCTTACAACATGTACTAGAATTTAAAATAGCATCATGAGACAATTGCAACGATGAATTAAAAAATCTTCTTTTTTCTCCAAACCAATATCTTATTATTCCTATTTGTTGTCTTCACTCAAGAAATGTTACGGTAGACACCGTGCATTCGTAGATAAATATGGGATTTCTTTCTCTCAAATGAGTACAGATTTTGGTTTGTCGTAGAAATTTTTTTCCTCTACCAGATTTGACACACTGAATTGGAAATTAGCAACACGACGGGTGTGCTAAAGCAGGAAGGAACAGCTTACTCTTCTGGAGCACATGAGTTCACTCATGTTACGACTTGAGTTTGCGTTGTTGGTTTCCTGTGTTTTGTGTTTCTTCGTGCTGTTTTTGTTCGTGTTAACCGGTTTCGTCGTTGCCCTTTCGGACTTTTGACACTCGAATGCCCCATTGGTGCCTCTTTGCCTCTTTGGTACGAACTCAAGAAACGATCACGACCCTATGTAGCAAAATCTTTTAAAATCCACCCGTTACAAAGATCTAATCCGAGACGTTCTAAACAAAACTTGTAATTCCCCCAAAATTAAGACCTACTTTGGTGGCCTGTTACTGCCATCGATCAGCCATTCAAGACTCGTTTAATTATGTAATTGTCTCACCATGAAATGTTTTGACTGGTTCATAATGTTGATAAGTGTTAAGGCAAAGTGCCTAGTTGATACTTCAAACTCGTTGAAATCATTATTTTAGAGAACAAATTTTAGTTTATCCCAAGACTGTAGTCTGGAAAGAACTGAACAGTTTTAAGTCTTAAAAATTGCTTTATTCAGATATGTCTTATTTTTTCTAATCTTTGATTATAATGTTACAGAGTACATTTAACTCTTGAATTAAACTATACTACATTTTTGTAACAGACAAGAGCCCATCGAATATAACAATAAAGAAAAGACTTGATACTTCAGTAAGCATTAGCTGGGAACAAGCACCTACATGCTACAAACGAGCCGGTATAGTTATAAAACTGTATAAACCTGATAATACGACCACTGAATACAAAGTCGACAAGGACGCAACATCGTTTGACTTGACAGGTTTAAATCCAACATCTGACTATTCATTTGAGCTATTTACTAGATATGGAAACAAAACTCAAATTAAAACCAGTCCGTTGCCAGGAAAGTTAGCTTTTAAGACTGACGAGGAGAGTAAGTTATAATTTGAAAAATGTTCTTTTATTTTTATTAGTTATTAGAAAATTAAGTAGTATTCTAAATAAGGACCAAGCAGTGGTTGGTACATTATTTTCAGTAATTTGTTTTTGATTCAAACAAACTTTTTTCTATATAAAAACAAATTGTAACTAGATTTTACCGTTTAATATGTGTTGATTTATAGATAACGTTTAACTTCTAAAATAAGGAAAAAATAATTGCACTTCCCTATTCAACTGAATTTCAAAGGATCAAATCTTTGATAAGTCAAAATACTTCAGACCCCAAATAAACGCAAATGATGTTACCGTAGATAGTTTTAAAAATCCCATAATCGAAACTTTTTCCTTCATTCGTCATCTAATCTGTAGTTTAATTTGTGCTTTAATGAGTGTTTTGAAAATATACTCAAAGCAATTATGCTCTTTTTTTTTACAGAAAGCATCCCATGGCCTATTGTTGGAGCAGCTTTGGGAGGTATTTTATATATATGTATCATTTTTGTGCTGCAATAGACACGATAACTCTACTTGATTTATTTGTGGGATTTTAAAATATGAAATGAACACCACATGGCCATGGAAATAAACAACGAAAAAACGCATTAAAATTTAGAACTATAATTTTTTATGTTACCAATCTCACATTTTTTTCAACAATAGTGTTAGAACAGACTTAAGATATATCAAATTTGATGTCTGTACAAAAGAGAATAACATTTTGAATAAATAATACTAAAAATAATTGTTACCCTTAAGGCTCTGCTTAACAGTAGTCCCAATATCTTTTGGGAATGGTCGACAATCAATAAAATGACAATAGCATGACATTGTGTACTTTTGTTTCAACTCGCCACTAATGTCTTTTGTCTTGTGACTATGTGTAAGGGACCGAACATTTGATTTTAAGTAGGGGTGGCTATGGTGAAATTTGAAATAAAAAGGCAAGGCAGTGCTTTGAATTATTAAACAAGAGGCTCTCAGGAGCTTAAATCGCTCACCTGGCTTTAATTATAACCATTGACAACAGCGCATCATGAGATGAAACCATTTAAAACCTATATAAAGCTGAGCATTAAAGTAAGCAAATCAAATGTGTGGCGTAATTTTTTTTGCTTTACAACCTTTCCTGTACATTCCCTTATTTTTGGAAAATCGTATTACTTTATTTTTTTGACCGGGCTGGTCACGGGTCAATTATTTCGGTTTTTCTTCATTTAAATCCTACCTAAACGACCGAGAAAATTTAGCTCCGCCCAACCTTGTGAATGAAATAGAGTAATAACTCCTATAATGGGCATCAGACAACTTTGGCCTAATAGATAATTTTGTTGAGTTCAAACAGCTGAACATTTAAGCAAGGACTTTTCCCTATCTTTATGATTCACAATCTACAAGGCCAAAAACTTAATTTGTTTGGTGTTTAAGGGGCAATAACCCCTATAAGGGGTTATCTGACAATTTCAACCAAATGGACAATGGACTATGTTCACAAAGGCCTATTATTGGCCCTGTAATTGGGCTGATTTTCCATGTTCACGCAATCTAAATGGATACGTTGAAAAAAACTCACATAATACCTATATTGAACATATTTAACAGTTTTCTAGTGATAAAAGTGTGCGGTTTCTTACGGATACACCCTAAATATGGGAATAATTTTGCCAATATTTACCTCTTTTCACACATATTGTGCCAAAATCAAAGGTGGTCACATGCTCTGACCAACATAGATTTTTGTTTATTACTTTTTTACTTACAAGTGAATATTTTAACTCAAAAATCATTTTTGTCAAAATATGCCGCCAACATTATATTCATCATTTTTTACCGTAAAAGAGGCTAAATATATCAAATAAACGTAATAACAAAACTACCGAACTTAAATGATCAATCTCATTGTCCAGAGAAAATGACAAAAAAACGAATCAGTCATACCGGATAATTGGTGGACCGCAATTGTCTTGACTTGGTACAGACATTTCAAACGAAATGGTGGGTTAAACCAGGTTTAATGGCGCCAAACCTCCCTCTTCCATTGCGATCTTAGGATCCGGTAATGACCATAGAACACAACATAGTTGTGAGACACAATATGGATATTGAGGTGATCATCTAAGTACAGCAGACCAGTCAAACACTAATTAAAACAATTAACCACCATATCTTTTAACTCAATTTTGAATTTTTCTACTAGTGACTGATAACAAATTAAAGAATTTTTTTAAGGATCGTATGAGACGTAATTTCTTATAGCCCTGCTCGGTCGCGAAGAAATCGGTGTCTGATCAAAAAATCTGTGAAATGTGTGCAAGCTAAAATAGCGATTTTTAAAGAAGTTCACTAACTTTACAGGTCTTCTGTTCACTTAAGTAAACAATTCGTGCACAATTTATAACATTTTATAAAGTATACAGTCTTATGACCATTATAGCAGCATAATTTTATAGCTGTCCTCAATTTGAAATTTTAGGGCCATTTTGGGTCCTTTCCGAACATAGAGCTCAATTAGCTGAACATTTAAGTTAACAAAACCATTTCCATATCTTCTATCGTTAACAATCTACAACGCCAAAACCACTATTTTTGGAATTTAAGGGACCATAACCCCTATAAGCGATCATTTGACAATTTCTACCCAATAGGCTACTTAGTATTTTGAAAAGCTTACTTTCCTAAACAATACCTCAATACTTTATATAGTTGTTGAGATTTAAGACACAATAAGTGCAAAACTCAGAAAAAAACAAGAAAAGGGACAATAACTCTCACATGCTTTGTTGTAATTTCCCCGTTCTGTTTTAGCAATGGCGGCCAGGTTTTTTTTTTCAACGGATCAATTTAGAATGGTAACCGTTAGTAGCCAACACGTCACATATCGTTCCTGCAAAATTTCTGTTAAATTGGTTCAGTGGTTTCAGAGGAGAAGATTTTTGAAATTGTTAACGGACGACGACGACGACGACGCAAAGTGATGACATAAACTCATATGGCCTTTGGCCAGGTGAGCAAAAAAAGATGGAATTTTTTATATTGGCTGAACAACTTATAGTAGCTTAAAAATTAAATAAGATCCGCGCTAGCGAGCAAGACAAAAGAAATTAGGCTCAGTTTTTTTTTCCGAAAATAAAATAAAATAAAAAGGCAGGACAAAGAAATCACCAATGCTCTCCCCCTCAAAAATTATTAATAATATATTTGTATGATTTCAGTGTTAGTTGCTTTGCTGGTGTTGTTTATAGTATTAGGAAGAACGGGGAAATTAGCCCCCGCGAAGGCAAGAATGATAGAAGCGAGCAGAAATATATCGGTCCATCGACACACCAATGATTATGCTCGTATGGGGTACAAGGTAGATAACTACTACATCAGTAGCTTGATTAATTATCTGAGATAAATGCAGTGTCAAATTCATTTATATTGAATATTTCTTAAGACCTGTTTAGACTTTCGGGCAAGGTGCACTGTAATCAATCCATACTTATCAAGATAATAGTATCCTAACAAGTGTTCATTTGTCGCAAAGCTGAAATTTATTATAATAACTGTTTCATCATAAGTCTTCATAAGAAAATGTTTGGTGTTCAAATAAGTCTACATTTAATTTTCAGACAAAAATGTCACTACTAAGAAATTAACAGGAATCAAAAATCTCCAAAAAGTTAAAGAAAAGACAAAATAAAATAATAAAATACCGGAAATACAGTTCTGGTTCATGTATAATATTTTTTTTTTCATTTTTGGTTATAAAATGAAGATTGTAAAGCGGGAGGTGTGTTGGCGGAGAGAATGTTGATTTTTTTTAACTTTGTTATATTTTTCTGATAATTTTTATTGTACATATAATACAGATTGTTTTTATTGACCATGTTGCTTAATTTCAATCCCTTTCTTTGTGATGCCCCCGTAAAATCAATGTTTACCGCTTTAAACCTGTTTGTAATTAACTTGATTCTCATTCTATCGGTTTCCTCACAAACAAACAACCATTATAATTACCATTTGTGCTTGTAAAACTTTACAGGAAATTACCTCGTATGGAGATTTTTTTTTTAAATTACTCTACTGTATCATTTTGGACTTTATTTTTCCTTATAGGGCTGAAATGATCAGGACTGTCCAAAGTTAAATAGCCTTTAGTTTCATAAAAGTATAAATGGTATTGACATACAACTTGTTTGATATAAACCTTGGTTGATATCTGCCAATCTTTTCTAGAATCGAGCTAAAACCACAGACGAAGAAGACGATATTTATTTCTACGGCACGAAAGAAACGATTTTCGACAGCTCACGTCTGTCGCGAAACGATATTGCTTTGGAATCAATGATCGCCGAGGGAAAGTTTGCAACTATTTATTTAGCCAAATATGTTGGTAAACGGGATGACCGAAGAGTAGTTGCTAAGATATTGAAAGGTTGGTGGATAACGTATTGACTTCGTAGAGATACGTATTATACATGTACTTTTCTTGATTGTAAATTACAGACAAAATAGACAAAAAAGGACCGGTAACAGCGCAGTTTATTGTAACAATCGTCAGATTATGAAGCAGGTAGTTCAATCTTGTTGTTTCGATGCCATTTGAATATACTTATACTTTAGGCAATGACATATCATTTTGGTACAGTAACTCATGGTATTCACCCAAGATTCTAAAATTTTGATAAAGCATTATTAGGGCTAATAGTCAACTGTTTATGTACCAAAAAGTAAGTTTTCTCTCCAACTATACAAGGTTATAAACATATTATTCTTAGCTTGATTTAAGTAGATAAATAATGTGAGGCAGCATTTAAAAAATCATTATAAAATTAATTTACAAAACAGTTAACATCCGTTATGTGTCTTTCCATTTACACAGATGAACAAAGCGAAGAAAATGTCATGAAAATGAAGGCCAAAATCAATTTCTACGCTGAAAAAGTTGGACATCACAAGAACGTGGTGGATTTTATCGGTTCTGTACAAGACGACGTAGCACGTAAATATATAACAAAATACAAGTATCAGCTCAAATCAAAACTATAAAATACTTCATTATCAGCAGTTGCAGTTGTAATAGTTGTTTATTTTGTATCTGATGACTTTCATAGAAATAAATTTAAACAAAAAATATTAATAGATACACTTTTTAACTGCACACAGATAGCGTGTCGGATTTATATGTACATTTAATAATAAAAGAAAACATGGGAACCGATAATGTATCTTAATATCGCCAGTCAAACAAGACCAAATAGTAACGTTTTTGTACCACATATTTTTTATTTATTAAACTTGCAAGAATTTTAATTCATTTTTAACTACTACTTATTAATAAGTTGTTTGCATTTATCTTTAAATGGTCTCTTTGTCTTGAAATCAATGATTTTGATACATTATTTTAGGTGGTCCTTTCATGGTGCTGGAATACTGTGAAAATGGGGTCTTGAGGGATTATCTCCAGCAAAATAAATCTAAAGTGACAATGGAGTTAGAAGAAAGATTATGTCGGTTTTGCTTTGGTATTGCCCATGGAATGGATTATCTTGCATCAAAGCAGGTAATTGTCTTGTGTTCTATCAAACTTTGAGGTAATACAAATGTATGTATGCTAAAAATATAAGGATCCTAAATTATTGAGTAAAACGACTTACTATCTACTCTTTCTTCAAAATTAGCTTTGCATTTATTATCTTTATAACTTTAAAGGCATATTGTCTACGGCAAACTCATTTTTTTTACCCCTCAATTTTTTGGTGTTAATTAGACCGAAATGCAATAAAATGAATATTGAAAAACAAATTTGCTACAAATTTTGCCTCTAAAGTTGTTTATTTTGATCAAAATAGCTCGACAATATTGATTGGTATTTTATTTACCTGCACTACGTCACATTGACACAGATTTAGACTGAGTAGTTTTAACACGGACACTAATCGGAATCTCGGGTTTTGTCCCCGAATACATTGATTCGTTGAAAAAATACAGACATTTTTCGTGTTTACCTTTTAAATAACATTCAAAACTTAATACAGGCAATAATTGTCAGTTTTATTCATTAAGTAGCTCTAATATTCGGTTGCCGTTTAAATTTTCTTCCGAGCTAAAACTTCGAGAAACAGATTATGCACCACGTGCAAGAACTATTGAAGTTTTTAATCAAAGAAAGTATAGTGCGCATGCTTACAGCTCATCTACATCTCATGAATATGACTTTTTGTAAAGCTTTACAAATATTATTTATTTTTCAATTTTTGAAGTAATAAAGAACCCTAGTTTTATTTTGAAAGTTTGTATCTTTCTAAATAAACAAAACGAATAGTCTGACGACAATTTTTTGGTTTTACAAAAAAATATTTTTTCGTAGACAATATGCCTTTAAATAGTATCATTATTAAGTACCACTGTTTATAAGAATCATGCAAAGAGCGATTCATGGGTGGAAAGCATACGACAATTTGTTTTTGATGTGTAACTCCTACTAGCACCTTGCTTTGATCTTTTGTGCTTTTTTCCCAAACAAGCCCTGGTCCTAAGAGAGAGAAAAATATAAAGAATGCATTGGAAAATGTAAGAAAGGGAGATAAATCTTAAAGTTGTCAATTACTTCAATAGAAACCATTGTAACAAAATTGCAAGATTCTCCCAGGAGCAGGCAGTTATGAGCAATTTTTTATTTATTTCTTATTTTATATACTTTGAACTATCTTTCGTTAAAAATAAACCACTGTTGCCTTTTTATCGATGAATCACTTTTCTTCAATTTTGCATGATTCTTAGGTTGACTATCACTTAAAACCTCTCATATTAAGCCGAAATATTTTTATAAACAAAAGAAATTCTACATGTACTTACAATGTATCTTTAAAAGAAAGAATGAAAAGAATCTGTTAATCTCCAGAGGAAGTGTGTAACAATACAATATATTACCGGCTTATGTAATTGTGATGGTATTGGTCGGATTTAAAAATGAGGAATGAATGTTTTGAAACGAAGAAAGTTTCCCGGTAAGAGGGCGGGCGGGTAAATTTTTTTTTATAGTTTTCTCAGCAGCAGCTTATCACAGTTCTTCATATTTGAGTAACCAACATCCGTATAGGGTCCCATAACATAAGATTAATAACAAATTTGTCGCTTACCTATTGTCAGTTAAACGAAATCATGTCATTTTTACCTTGGCATTTTTATAATGACTCAAAATACAAGTTGGGTATAGATCCTGAGCCTAATATCTAACAATATTTTTATTTCGTGTTGCAGATTGTACATAGGCGATTGGCTGCGAGGAACATATTACTTGATCACTTATTTGAAACAAAGATCACAGGATTCGGACCAAATCCCCAGGATTCCACAGGAGCAGGCGAAGGAAGCAAACAGGTTAGCAAGTTTAGAAAAAGAATTGTTTGGTAGCTAAAACCACATTTAAAAGATAAAATACAGAAAACAATATTGAGAAAACAATAAAAGGTGCATAAAAAGTTGCATAAAAATATCGTCTATTTCTAAACTACTGATATATTTTGAACTAAATATAGAGAAAGATACTTTTATGTGACCAAAAACAAATAAAAATGCAAAAATATAAAATTGAACAATTCGGCAGGATTTTTTTAGCAAATGGTTCCATGTCTACCATAAAGCGTTGCACGATAGACGTTGTGGATCATTAAATAAACTAAAAAATACATGTAAAACATATTTCTATAAACTTATAAACACTTGGTACGATTGCGTACGCATCATCTCTTCAAAATAATGGAACAAGGGTTAATAAACCGATTACGAATTCTGTTTAACTTACATCTGATAAGTTAGAACATTTCTGCGGTTCAAAGGAGCTTATAAATGATATTTTCCGTCAGTATTTAGGAAGAATTAAAATAAATAAGATAGTTGAGATATTTTCCTGCGCAGAAGAAAACATTTTGAGGATTTTGATTTTAGAGATTCAAAATGAATCGAATACTTTTTTATATTTTAGGGCGAAAGACTCCCTCTTAAATGGATGGCCCCTGAGTGCCAAAAATCTACCAATAATGCAAATGAACTGAGTGACGTGTTCTCTTTTGGAATAGTAATGTGGGAAATCTTCTCTCTTGGTATTCGACATTTTCATTATACTTCTTAATCATTCTTACCAAGTGGTAATAAAAACATTTTTTCAAGTATAGACCCAAAACCATCAGCATGTGTCATATATTCCACAGTAAAATCAAAAGGGAAATAACCGAACGCGAAGGATCTATATCAAATATCCAAGAGACCCCAAACATGGAAGAAATAACGGAGAAACAAAGATCACAATGATTGGATAAGCCAGTTTTTTTTTGTTATAGGGTAAAGTTAAGCTCTAATGTAGTTCTGAAATAGGATAAATCATAGCTTGTCACACATGGTCAGAACAGTAAATTTTTATTCAAAACAATTTTTAGAAAGGTTTTTCTGGACGTTTTAAAGCGGTGCGTAAACATATGACCACAACTGTATAAAGATGAAACTATATTAGTACATGTACATAATGGTAAATGATATCGATGTCAGTTATTGTTGAATTGAGTTCCATATCATACTTTAGAATGCAACATTTTTAAATCTTTCACTAAGGTGTTAATGCTTTTTTTAAGGTGAGACACCTTACCCAGGAATACAAAGTAAGGAGGTTCTGTCTAAACAGAAGCAGGGGTATAAGATGAAGAAGCCAGAATGCTGCAGTGACGAGTAAGTACAGGAAATATGTATTCTCTTAATAAACAGATTTTGAGCTCCATGCTTAAAATGATTTATCATATGGGTTGCTTATTTTAATTTAAATTGCCTGCCTGGGTACTTTTACTTATAACAATATGTCCGGGAAAAAAATCAAAACCAGGAAGATATAACAGAGATTTTGGAGATCAAATTGATGCTGACTTGGTTCAGCCAACTTATTACGGCAAGGATAAGACTGATTTCATATGTTAAAATGAATAGACAATATAAGGCAATAAACACAAATCAAATTCTTCAACATCTTTACTTGTTACAAGAATTTAAACAAAAATAAAAACGGTGAATTTCATATTAAAAAACTTTAGTTTCATCAAATACTGAAGGCACAGTGTCGATACATATATAAAAAATAAGAAAAAAAATAAATATGGGCCAGGTTTTCAAACTTAAAATATTTACAATTTGTTTAACTTTTAGAAGGTAATGAATCCGAAACATATAATGCATGTATGCTTTTTACACGTCTGTTATCTAATTACAGCTTTTACAAATTGATGTTGAAATGCTGGCACTTCTATCCAAGTAAACGACCAGGATTTGAAGAATTAAAGCAGGAAATGACCAATATGTTTCAACAAGGGTCAGGGGATGATTACTACTACAGATCAAACGATATCTAAACCTAGACAAACATTTCTGGTGCAAATCAAACCACCTTTGACAATAATATGAGAAAAAAATTGCCATACTTCATTGTACCTTTTTGCAAAATATTTTTTTTATATTCAGGATTAATTATCTCTAGGAAAATTTAAAACAAATCAGATTGTTGTTATCATTGAGGCTTATTTAAGTAATTTTACATTTAGGATTCAGGATAGAAATAATTAGTCAATACTGTAAATAGTGTATAATGTGCCTTTTTATGATGCTTCTTTTTCAAGTTTTTGTGTTGTTTTAACTATGATGTTTTTTTTTCTTCTTTTACAAATGCGTTTCCACCCGTATGGTCTTTTTTGTATCCATATATGGGTCATATATGTTTTTTTAGTATTCAATGCAAATCATGAAAGAGCGACAAATACCGTAAATTTATGTCATGATTCAGTTTCATTGTCATTAATCATGTTTTTTTTTTTCAGTTAACACAATCATTTATAGAATTTCTTTTGCAATTTGTTACAATAGATGTTGCAAAATGATTTTGATTGATTCCACATAAGACTTTTTAAAAATAGCCTAGTTTGATGAACATGTAGATTTTGTACTTTGTTTTGTACTGAAAATAGATTCAATTTTACAAACATGACAAAGAAACCTGACTCATGTACAGTTTTCAAATATTGTATAATATGGTTTGTAAATTTGTAATTTTTGTATACATTGTTATGTAAGGTGGAACAGGATTTACTTCAAAAAAAAGAACCTATTAATTTTACTTTTTTAAAATGAATGATATATACATATATAATCCAACAATTCTAAAAACAACATTAAAAGTAATTTTTTTGAAGCTAGAATATCTGTCATTTACGTTGTACAAGTGCTGTCCGTACAAAAATGCTTCGGATAAACTGTTACATGTAAAGTTATGTTTTACATACACATATATACTCAAGCATTTGTATATAGGCAATAAAACTGACAACACGTTACACTGTTTATGAAATGATGTCAACCCTGGTAAGGTGGTTTTATAATAACGCAAAACTAATATGTGGTTTAAGTAACGTTTCTTTTCTAGTAAAACAGTATTCTTTTCATTGCAAATAATACAAATAATATAAAAAAAGCAATTTGTGTGGTCAATTTTATAACAATGATAAGTTTTACGATTAAGGGTTAACCACATTTATTCATTTTTATTGTGAGATTACATGGTCAAGTGCAAATTACCTGATACAGGTTACATCACGAAAGCTACAAGTGTGCAAAATGTTTGTCCTCATTTTTGACACTGCATTTTTTTCCAGCTTTTGCAGTTTTCTCTATGAAATATTTTCCCCTGATTTTTTTGATATTTTGTAAGTTTTTTTCGGATGTTTTACAAATGTAGACTGTATTCTTCAAATAATGTCAATATTATTCAAAAAGAAGTGCGAACAAAATAGGTTCAATGTCTTTAACATTCGTAGTCATGTTGTCTTCTCATCCCAAATATTTTCGTGTCATTCAAACCAAAATGTAGTACAAGAAAATATAGAATATACATGTAGTACCCAATTGTCCTTAAATTGGTGTATTTCTGTGAAAAGTACCCCACCATGTTGATTTATTATTTATGTACCTGTGCCACGTCATATATACTTTAAGTTTAAATCGGTCAATCTCGAATGTATTCTTCTTGAAGACAATGAAAGGATGAAAAATTAAACAAATTGTGAATCATTTTAATCATCTTCATTACTTAAATACTATTATTGCCATTTTGTTAGTTGAGCAGCACTTCTTTTTAAATGCCCTGCAAATCTCTTAACGAGCCTAAACTTTGAGATACAAATAACTATGGATACACCAGTTCAATTATTAACAAATGTTTCACATAGTGCTCATTCGAAAGGTGCGATTAAAGCTCATGAATATAGATTTTTTTAAAGCTTTACAATATATAAAGGTTTGTTTTTTAACCTTAATTTTAAGATTTATTTGGAACTTAATATATATTTGTATTGTACATGTTTTAAGAAATAGACAGGCCAATAGTCGGGTGACATTTTAATACACAACAGTGATATTTTTGAGACAATATGGCTATATATAACAGCTTCGTAGTCTTATAGTTTCACTTAAAGGTGTATTTCTTTTAAGTGCTCTAAATCTGACATGTCTGCGGGCTTTTAGTATTTGTGTTATTCTACATCCTGTCAGATTCCTATGCGGTGATATTTGTGTTCCACAGACACAATTGTTTCTTTAATTACTTTTCAATTTCATTATTTTTGCTAGACTTCTTAAAACATCATCATTTTTTAAACTTAATTTGAAGCCATCTCCAGTTTGCAGTTTGTGGGGATAGCCTTGGTAGCGGCCCACAATTAGCCTACTGTTATTAAACTCTCCACAAAAGTCTTATATGTGCATTGGCCATTGCACTTTCACACAAATTGTGTGTCTTTAACACCTGTCAGACACTTTTGTGCTTATTTACAGTCTAAAAATATAGAAAGCACTGCTCATAACCAAAGTATCGAAACCAAATACTTAGATTGAATAATTATGGATTAGATCTTACTGGGTTTTTGATAGTTAATAGAATGTATAGGTGTTTTATTTATTTTTATTGTTACTTTTGTATATTTTTTATTTCATATTTTATTGCATCGTACAAAAAAAAAAAAAAAAAAAAAAAAAAAAAAAAAAAAACCTTTACTTAAATTGCTTAAAAACTTCGTAATCTCATTTATATATGTATATCTACTCTTTTCTGCCACCTTTGATGTTCGGGACATTAAGTTTTACTCATTACCGCTAGAATTATGCACGAATTTCCGTGAAGATTACGAAACAAACTGCACAGGACAGTGACACGGTAGTACATTATGACAACTTGTACGTCCTTAACGACTTTTAGACCTGTCGAATATTTACTTCCTGTTTGGAACTGGGCCGATATAAAAAAATTCCATGAAGACTTTCCTCAAGATTTTCTCACAAAATTTACATTGAAATGATAGCTTAGCAGGGTGGTTAATAATGGCAAAATGAACGCTCTTGGCATCTTTCAGATCTGATTGATATTTACTTCCTTTTTGAGATCTGACCGGCGCATATGTGTCCAATTAACACCTTCTGCCTTTATTTAGTATGATACTATTTTCAATCAATTCATTATTTTTGTCAGACTTCTTAAAGCATCACCTTTTAAAAACAATTCGGAATTTGAAATAAAGCCAATCTCCAGATTGAAGATTTTGAGTTTGGCCTTAGAAGGATATAACCTTAACCTTTTGATGTCAAAACATGTTGAATTTTTATTCAGGGAATTTTTCTAAGGACACCTGACCAAAAAAAAAAAATACCGAGTGCAACATGTCCAACATTTGAATATATTAATATAAGGTATATTATCTTTCCAGTTTTAATTTATTTGATCCTAATTCCAAGCTTTATTCCTCAATATTTTTGCTCATTTTTTCAAATTACTATAATTAAGAGAGAGCACCAGTTTAAATTTTGTTAGCATTGTAAACTTCTGTAGTTTAGTTGTCAATGAATTATGTCCCTTGTTGAAATAAAAAAAAAACATTTATTGTGGAAGAGTTGATGCATTTGTTTAATATTTTATGTATTTTGTTTGAAGTTGTAAGATATTGAACAATTTCTAAAAAATTTGATATTATTGATTGAGATAATTTACTCTTTTGCATTTTCAGCTATTTATGGTCACATGAGTGATGTCTTTACTAATCTTAAAATTATGTTTCTGTGGCTTCATCGATTGCATATTGCTTGCATATGATCCTTCAATTACTGTTAGAACTTGCTTTATAATAAAAGAAAATATTTCTTTTATATCCTAGTTTTGTATTGTTGTTCATGTTGTTAGGCAAATGGTATGTAATCATATATATATATATATGCTTTATCTTTGAGTTACACTATTTTACCGATGGTTCAAACTTAATTCCTTGATTTGTTTTACTTCAAATCACCAACTTAAACTTTTAGACTAAACCATCGATGCCCCTTTAATGTTTATTGTCTAACAGTTCATTATATGCAGGAATGAATGTTACGTGTACTTCTAGTCTTTCATGTATTCTTTTTTATGAAAAATATCGAAGAAAACAAATATTAGATTCATTGTTATACGGGATCTCACACAAATTTGTTCTTCAGATATCAATAGGACACCCTTTTATCCCCTTTTGAAAGATAAGATTTTTTGCTTGAATTATTGGCAATTCTGAGCTAGGGTGACCTGCAAAAAGAAGCAACCTGTTAAACCTATTGTTCTTCGTCTAAAGCAGACACATTATACAAGATAGTTAATTATTAATAATTCAAACATTCACCACAAGCGTTTTTAGTGCTTCGTGCATAATTTCAGGTGGCTATTGTTTATAAAAATATACATGGTTCCGAAAAAAAAAATAGTAAAGATTTTTAGACGATTGTTTTATTATATGGCAACAAAGGTTCGGATTACAACTTAACGAATTCTATATTCATCTAAATTACCTTGACGTTAATATAACAGATCAACAGGAAATTCCATTCAAGACGTTTAATTACGAAGATCGAAACAAAATTACGGACATTTACACGAAGCCAATCGATACGTATTTATATATTAATTTCAAATCGAACCATCGAAAGCACACTAAATTTAACATTCCGTTTACACTTGTATTTACACAAAAGATTTGTTAGATCATTTTAAATCTAGATCATTTTCTAATGTTCACTCTTTGAAAACGTTCGATTTTTCAACTTTATACACTACCTTGCCACACGAAAAACTAAAATGTCGCCTGAAAAAACTTCTCGAAAAAGCCTTTTCAAACTCAAGGAATTTTGTTGTTTTGGGTTATAATTCTTCATTCTTTTCCAAAACATCTTTCAAAGATAAAATTTGTTACACACTGGAACAAGTTTGCAGTATGCTTGATTTCCTCATTGACAACATATTTGTCACCTTCGGAGGAGAGATTTTTCAACAACAAATCGGCATTCCAATGGGCACAAACTGTGCTCCTCTCCTCGCCGATTTGTTTTTATACTCTTACGAGACTGAATTTCTTCAGGGACTCGTAAAGGACAAGAAGATGAAAGAGGCACGGTCATTTAATCTTACATTCAGATATATTGATGATGTCCTTTCTGTCAATAACACTTCATTTGGTAGTTGGATTCCTTCAATATATCCTCCGGAATTGGAGATTAAAGAGACCACCGAATCTAATTGCTTCACGTCTTTCTTGGATTTGCACCTCGAATTTGACCCAGGTGGTCATCTCAGTACAAAAATTTACGATAAACGAGACGATTTTAATTTTCAAATTATTAATTTTCCTAATCTACAGAGCAATATACCTACTTCTCCTGCATACGGTGTTTATATTTCTCAACTTATTCGATATGCCAGAGCTTGCACACATTTCACAGATTTTTTTATCAGACACCGGTTTCTTCGTGACCGACTTTTGAAGCAGGGCTATAAGAAAATACGTCTCATACGATCACTAAAAAAATTCTTTCTTCGTTATCAGCCACTAGTAGAAAAGTTCAAAATTGAGTTAAAAGATATGATAGTTAATTGTTTTAATTAGTGTTTGACTGGTCTGCTGTACTGAGATGATCACCTCAATATCCCTATTGTGTCTCACAACTATGTTGTGTTCTATGGTCATTACCGGATCCTAAGATCGCAATGGAAGAGGGAGGTTTGGCGCCATAAAACCTGGTTTAACCCACCATTTCGTTTGAAATGCCTGTACCAAGTCAGGACCATTGCGATCCACCAGTTCTCCGGTATGACTGATTCGTTTTTGTCATTTTCTCTTGACTATGAGATTGATCATTCAAGTTCGGTAGTTTTGTTATTACCTTTATTTGCTTCTAGGATCATAGAGTCGTTTTAAAAAATCCTTCCATATGTAAGCCCTGTTGCTCACTACGAACTAAGCAATGTCATAATAAATTTTACACGCGCTACCTTTAAATGAAAGAAGCAAAGGTGTATCAAAGGGGTAATCAGTATCATAAAACCGTAAAGACAAAGACAAAACCGGCAGACATAAAATCATCACAACAAAACAAACCACATAACAACATGAAACACACACACACATAACAACAAAACGCGAACTCAAGTCGAAACGAGAGTGAACTCAGGTGCTCCGGAAGATTAAGCAGTTCCTGCTTGCAATAGCGCACCCGTCACGTTGCCGAAGATCGAACAACATTGTCAACCAATACTAGTGACTAGTGACTTTCTGAGTGAATCATGTTTGTGACTGGACAATGTTAGGTCGTAATTAAAGACAGGTTTGTTATGACGTGACATTTAATAAAAGTCGAAGTAAAATTTCTAACGTGCCCAGGTATTAAAAAGTTTTTCATTGGTTTTACCTTCGATTGTTCCATACATAGAATATGGAAGCTATTATTGCAACGACCTAAACTATAGTGAATTCGGAGGAAATAATAGAAGCAAGATTGTCTGAATTACAGAAATATTTAAAATCACAACAGAATCCAACGAGCGTATTCGGTGTTTGATTTCATTTTACATGTACATATTTTATTTCCTATCTTATTCTAAAAAGTGACTTAAATATACTTTTAATGCCAAAAGTTACTATGCAAACATCTCGAATAAAATTCTGTCTTATTTACTGAAGAGCGCACATATTGACCACCTTTCAAACTGAATGTTTCAATAATTTGAACAATTGAGGCCTAACAATTTTCAAACAATTGTTTGTCTTGAAATATACTCTTCATAAGATTTATATATCTTGATTTTACAAACAAACAAACAAACAAACAAATAACTTTATTGTTAATCACAGCGCATATAAAGAGCATGATAATCATATAATAATTACATTTGATTGGTTAGATATATTATCATCTGAAAACACTAAGCACAAAGAGGAACAAAAGTTAATAAAATTATACATTAATAGGATGCGACTCGCTGGGTTATATAAATTAGCTTTTTGGAAAAATAGAAGCAACTTTGAGGTGTTGTTATTATACTATATTCATAATATGGAGTAGGCATTGCCTAAATGCGAGCATAGCTAAAAGGGACTACGTTTTTTGTTCTAAATGTCGACATTCAGGGCTATCGCTATCATTTAATTTCCAATATTTCCATTTGCTTATTTTGGGGCGAGATGGTATGGGGCGATTAAGCTTCGAGACACGTTAGTTTCGTATGTGCATATAACCAAGACGAAACGAGCAGCTTATGTGTATTTATTATTTTAAAGAATATTATTTTCTTGTAAAAAGCGCAATTTATTATTTTTATAAGCATTATTTCTTTTCTTATAAATTATTTTAACATTCACTCCGGCCCTGTAAAAATAATAATCCTTTCCGGACCATAAAAAATCTAAATCAGCATTAGCAAATTTCTCGCGGAAACAAATACCGTAGAGCTCTCCGCTCGAGCGGGCACTTCGTGCCCGCTTGCGAGCTATGCTCGCTATTACTTTAAATATAAAACCATATATAGCCTATATTAAGGACACACCAGTTTCCAGAATATTTTGTCTGACAGAGGATAGTCTTCTTACAAGATTTGCAATCATTTTTAATACTTCTGGATATTCATTTGAAAGAAACCAGATGAATTTTCCTTCAGAGTTACAATTAGGAAATGACGAAAGGCTGGTATGACATGACAGACAGAGCACGAAATTTATATTTCACCGCTTTTTGAAAGGAGTGAAAATGCAACAAAATGGTTATCTTTCGACAAAAGCTTTTGTTTAACAAGAATTGATTTAACTAAGTTTGAACAGTATTGGATGAAGCAAAGGAGTAATCAGTATCATAAAACCGTAAAGACAAAGACAAAACCGGCAGACAAAAAATCATCACAACAAAACAAACCACATAATAACATAAAACACACACACATTACAACAAAACCGCATTCAGCAACGCGAACTCAAGGTCGAAACGAGAGTGAACTCAGGTGCTTCGGATGAGTAAGCAGTTCCTGGATATTTGTCATATACTATATGCCAACTCCCGTTGAAATAAATCATAACAATAGTAGCGATCACAGTTCGTAGTAGGCACAAAGTGCCTGCGAGAGCGGAGAGCTGTACGGCAAATTCCCGCGAAAAAAAATTGCCTAGTGCAGATATTGATTTTTTTTATCCGGATATGCTTCTCACCGTTCATACAGGACCGATTTGAATTTGCCAATCTTGCTAGTCGCCTTCCAAAAATTATCGATGTAAATACGGAACAAGGAGAAAAATATTCGGATGACGATGAGTTACTACATTTTTTTTAATTTAACGAAATTTATTCTTTTTTTTTGCATTTTCTTTCTCAATTGAACGCGGAAAAAAAAATGAGGGTAAACAAGAGGACCAGTTCTGTGCTGTATCATGTTGTAAGGGGGACTCAAAAGGTATGTTAAATTGTATTCGAAATACAAAACTGATCAACTTATACATTGTTGTATTTATGCTGCATTTGTGCTGTGCTCGCATTTAGGCAATGCCTATCTCATATTTTACCATTGATGTATATGTACGGTTAAATTAGAAATGCATTTTAAACAATAATTCCTATATTTTTGAATGTCGATTTGGATTTTTTTTTACTGCATAATACTTTTCTGTGGCTTTTAGCATCCCTTTTATATTTTTCAATGCAACAATTATATACTTTGTATTAACATACAATAGTGTGTTTTTCCTGTGTAAAATTTATTTTCCTACATGTGATACAACACTCATAACAGCTTAAAACAACCTACAGGTATGAACATTGATTGCTGACCGTTATTCATCGTCTTGCAGTTTACCGAAGATAAAATTGAACTAAATCTTATAATTTTATGCAGAACCTTTTAAAGTAATAACACAAACTGCATCACTAACTCCTTCTGGTTGGGCAGCAAATAAATATAAATGTAGTTTGCATTGTATGCTACAAATAATCATACCTACTAAAATAAGGACCCTGTGTCGATCCAACGTACCTGATACTCCTTTTTAACTTTAAGAAATAAGTAACAACAAAGCTTTGGGCATTGCATTTTGCTGCGACTGACACGCGTTTTATTTAGTAAAGACTCACCTTAGGTGGTCTGTCATAGAAATTGAAAATGCCAAAACACCATGTATTATGAAGAGCGCATATAAATGAAGCCAAAATATGCTGAACCAATATACATGAAATGCCTAAGATAATAAAAATCATCCGAAGAATCTTCTAGCCTGACTAAACTTTATATCTGTAAATTTTCATTTGTCCAATATTTTTTTTTCAAAACTGGCTCTAAAACACAATAAAACTGTTTGGAAATAGTTAACGTTAACAAAAAGGAACAGGAAACTATAGCTAATAAAATAAAACACTAAACGCCTTGGTAGCTTATACGTCTTTTACACAATTCCGTTGCAGATGGGACCGTTAAATCCATCTGGACAGTTGCACTCGTTTGGGCGAACACACTCTCCCCCGTTTAGACAACTAGGGCTGCAAATAGCTGAAAAAGATACTTAATACATTAAAATTCAAAGTGGCAACTGTATCCTTGCTTTTTTACTCTTCAATGTTTTGATGTTACCGGTATTTTTGTGTAATACATATATATACTTCATATCCCTTCATTTTACTATCTAATGTGCTATATTTACGACAGGCCAATTCGCATTCAAAAAGTCTTGGTTTTTAGTTTTGTCAGAAAATTTTTGTTGAAATATTTATTTTCAAAGGCGTTCTGACAAAATATGTTTTTCACTATTACAAATTATTTTCATAGCAGAATTTCTTGTTTTAGAATATTTTTGTCCTGACTTTGCAGCCAAAGTATTTTCAGGCGTTTTAACTTATCTTCCTTAACGGGAAATTTCTGTATGTCTTATCCCTTATTTTTCTATTATTTATCGAAAATTAGTTATATCTTTGACGTGTTCGATAGAAATTTGAAAAAAAAATATAGTTCGTGTGTAGTCTGACATCAGAGATGTTAGAAAATATATTTCAACTGTAAACAAAACTGTGTTTTTTCGTGTGAGAATATTTTTTATCTGTTTAACCCTGTTGAATTTGGAAGAGTTAATACTAACGTATATTGCAAACTTGGTCTCCATTATGTGTGTAGCCAGGACAACAGGAAGTTTCCATTTTGTAATTTACTTTTGTTCTGTATTTATACGACCAACACCACCTACAACAAACGTTCTGATTTTAAATTGCAAAATTTTAAAAGATGCGAACTTAAAACCAAGCACTGCTAACTATTGTTCAGCATATTATTTGTTTTATGCTTTGTGTCAAGTTTGCTTTAAATTTCCGTTTTACCGATTTGATGCCAACATACATTTTGTAGTTATGAAATAAGAAGTAATTACTAAAGTCACTGGCTTCAAACTTTATCCTAAGCTATATTACATGGAGCAGCAACTAAAAATTGAAAAAAAAACGTTCTTAGTTACATGGATTTTTTTTTATTCTAACACTGGAATTTTGTTTTAAAGATATCATTAACAATTTAAATATAAATATCTGGTACATGTATATACATGTAGTAAAGATTCACACAAATAACCATCACAGTACTTCTCAAGATACTTTAAAAAATATATATTAGGAATTCGAAATATTGGCAAATAATGGGATATGGAATAAGTGTACGCGACACAGCTCACATAACAAGTTGTAATTCAGAAAAAAAACAAGAGGCCCCCAGGAGCCTGAATCGCTCACCTGGTCCTTAAGCCATAAGGGTCTTCTAAATAGTTTCATCTGACAGTTTCGAACGGGAACTTTTGTAGAGCTTAATGAAGTGAATGTTTAAGTAAGCAATACCTTTTTTTTCTGTCAGAGTGTCTGCATTAGTTTTTATTCTTTAGGGCAAAACCATTAAAACATGCCATATTTGAACTTTAAAGGTAAACAAAACCTGTAATGAACGCCCAATGGAGACTTTTGTAGAATCTAATGAGCTGACGGTTGAAGCAAGCTTTTCTCTATTTGGAATAGGTTTATTATACAGAGCAAAACATGAAAAAACGCTATTTTTGACCTTTAAAGGGCCATTATCCCTATAAGGAGTCATCTGTCAGCTTCGATCCAATGAACACTTTTGTAGAGCTCAATGAGCTGAAGGTTTAAGCAAGCTTTTTTTCTATTTGCAATAATTTTCACTCTCTAGTGCAAAAACATTAAAAAAAACCCGCTGATTTGACCATTAAAGGGCCATAATCCCTGTAAGGGTCATCTGACAACTTTGGCCAAATGGAGTGTTTTGTAGAGCTTAATGAACCGAGGGTTTAAGCAAGCAAAGGCTTTTCTCTATCTGCAATATTTTCATTCTTAGGCCAAAAACGTGACAAAATGCTATTTTTGACCTTTAAAGAGCCATTACCCCTATAACGGTCATTCTGACCAAATATAGACTTTTGTGGAGTTTAATGAGCTAAAGGATTAAGCAAGCAACAGCTATTCTCTATCTTCAATAGTTGTCCTTTAACAAGCCAAAAACATAAATAAAAAACGCTATGTTTGACCTTAAAAGGACCATAACCCCTATAAGGGGTCATTTGACAACTTTGACCAGATGGAGACTCTTGTAGATCTTGTGATGTTGAAGAAGGTAGGTTGCATCGGAATTTCTCTATCACTTAATTATACTTTTTGATTCACAGGCTGAAAACAGTAGTATGACCCCCTGGTCTATTTTTAGCGATGGCGGTCATGTTTTTTGAGAAATCAAAAATCAAAACACATTTTTGTGCATGACACCCTAGGGATCAATCATACCAAGTTTCATTAAATTCTGTTCAGTAGTTTCAGAGGATAAGTTTTTAAAAATTGTAAATGGACAACAGACGACGACGACAGACGCCAAGTGATGGCAATTACTCACCTGGACCCAGGTGAGCTAAAAATAAGAAAAAAAAAAGCAATAGCAGCCTTCAATTGGCAACGAGGCCAGTAGGCATTAAATTCATTTAATTCAAATCCAGTTCTGAAATAGTTAAAGATAATATTTACCAATTGCAGTATCTTTGGGAATAATAGTAAGCCACCGTTTTAGTACACACATTGCTGAAAAGAATAAATGGTGGTAGTTTATTTGTACAAATGTAAACCATTTAATACTTTGGTTTCAATAATTATTCGTGAATTACAAATCAAATCGTTCCTATAAAAATAGGGCATGTAATGGGACATTAAATGATACCCCGCCACGTTATAATATCAAAAGTTCATAAAATTTGATTTCAAAGTAGCCTATCTCGAAAACTGTTCTTTGGATCATGTTGGAAATTACACTTGACCTGTATTTTATTGTACTAAACAGCTGTGCAAAATATCATTCAAATCCTTTGACGCGTTTTCAAGTTATTGGTTATGAAACTCAAAATTTCATGAAATTTGATTTTTCAAAGTGGCCTATCTCGAAAACTATTTTTTGGATCATGCTGGAAATCGAACTTGACCTGTATTTTATTGTACTAAACAGCTGTGCAAAATATCATTCAAATCCTTTGACGCGTTTTCAAGTTATTGGTCGGAAACTAAAAATTTCATGAAATTTGATTTTTCAAAGTGGCCCATCTCGAAAACTATTTTTTGGATCATGCTGGAAATCGAACTTGACCTGTATTTTATTGTACTAAACAGCTGTGTAAAATATCATTCAAATCCTTTGACGCGTTTTCAAGTTATTGGTCGGAAACTAAAAATTTCATGAAATTTGATTTTTCAAAGTGGCCTATCTCGAAAACTATTTTTTGGATCATGCTGGAAATCGAACTTGACCTGTATTTTATTGTACTAAACAGCTGTGTAAAATATCATTCAAATCCTTTGACGCGTTTTCAAGTTATTGGTCGGAAACCTTCGGGGGACGGACAGACAGACGGACAGACAGACGGACAGACAGACGGACGGACGGACAGACACCGAAAAAAACTGAGGGTATAACATAATACCCTGCCACTTCGTGTGGCGGGGTATAAAAAGCATGATGGAAGGTTTCATATCGACTAAGTCCCAAACAGAGATTAGTTTTCACACAGATCTGAAAATTGCTTAGCACATACAATTTGTTGATTCCACAACGCCCTTACAGATCATTTAACTTTCAGATTTTAAGAAACCTGATGAAAATTTAAATTTTCCAAGTAGAAAAAAGTGAAACAGCATGTTTAAGAATCGCTTAGGACGTTAACTTTGTGATACCGCAACACCTTTCTTAATCAGTATCATTTGATTTTTACGTAAGTTAAGTTACAAACAGGAAATAGTTGTTCGACAGCTCAGAAAATTGCTTAAGAAGTACTATTTCACATATCTTTCATTCATCCTGTCGAATTTTAAATCATCCCGATTAATGGTTTCTGAGAAAAGCTTAATGTCAATAACATGCTTTTGCTTGGAATAAATAATTCATAATATTAAAAATAGGGCTTCTTATAGGATATTAAATCATACCAAGCCACGAAATCATTTAATATCCTATATATTCAGCACAAATTTAAAAAAAAATCTTTGTAACTAGTCTATAAATACTAAACATTCACTACATATAGAGAGTGAGAAAGAAAAGATGACAGTTCTTTGGGAACAACCATTTGATTTTGAGGGTGAGTTTGGCAGTTTTTGTAAATACATAGCCTGGCCTGGAAAAAGTTGGAAATAAAAAATCTGGCCTCTGTTTGCAAGAAAAGAAAATCTGTCACAAGATCCTTGCTCAAAAAGCTATTGTATGCAGAAAATAAACATTCTTGCCGCGTAGCGGCGAAATATAGATATTCTGGCCCGCAAAATTTTGAAATTAAATAACCTGTCTCGACTGAAACTGTCAGGTCCCCTCTCAGAATCAAATGGTCGTCCCCTTAGTTCCAATTTTACATTTCTCACTTCAAAGTCTACACTTCTTAGTTCCAAGTTGACATTTCTTTCTTCCAAGTTAAACGTGTAGAAATATTAAGGTTTATTTACATATTGCAACAGAGCAGTTGAAATATTGTAAACGGCCAATTTTCTAGATACTACATGTACATGTAGTACACGATTTTCATTCCTGGTCATTTATTGAAGCAAATCCCAATTCAACTTCTCGATGAGGAAAATAAATAGCAATACTATGTATCTGTCATACTAAAAAGAATAGAACAGGGAACACTGCTTAAAATTGTGATTTTTAAGACATTGTATGTTTATTTTTTTTTTGTAAGTTTATCATCGTTGACCGCAGCTGAGCAACGGGCATTCTCAAATCACCACAGGAAGTTGAAAAAGATGTATAGAGTTGGAACTTTTATCTAATATGGGAATCTCGGAAAGGTGCAAAATATATGGAAAAGAAGTGAAGTAATAAATACAAGTTTTATGTATCAAAGCAAAATGTCCTTATTCTATAACGGGGCAGATCGTTTGCAGGTACAATGCTAGTTGTTTTTTTTTTTCGAGAATAGTGTCATTTATATCTTAAATTTTGATTTCAAAACTATTTTGTTTGTAACTGAGTCTTGGATCTTGCCCTGTGAAAGCGACATAGTTTATATTTAGTCTTTTTTTATAGTTTATGTACTACTCAAACTACACTACATATAGAAATAAAAAAAGTATAGCAGAGGCTATAGATATAAATTTCGCCGATGATTTTCGATTCTATTCTACAAGATAACTTTTGTAAGAAATGCCAACCTTAAGTAAGAAATGCCAACTCGGAACTAAGAAATGCCAACTCGGAACTAAGAAATGTCAACTTGGAAGTGAGAAATGTCAACTTGGAACTATGATATTTGTAATTCCAATCGAGAAACGGGAAAGAACTTACTAGCGGTCTTTCGTAAGCAGCCCATCATTTTAGAGCTGTCGTGAACTATTAAAAGACTAAAATAATTTGCTGACATTTCTAATACGGTTAATGAAAACCAGAATTCTGTGCCCTGACATGTTTATATCTGTTTTGTTTTCTTTAGGTTATAGAACTGTTCTGTTTGTCTGATATCTTAGAACAGCTAAATGTGAATGCCCATGGCAGTAGAAACACACATGCATGATGTCTTGGAATAATTGATTATTATCTTTCTAAATAAAATAATGCAAAATAAGATAATGGATAATAATATTTAGTGATAATTTACATGTTACATTAGATTAAGATTGGTTTCAAAATCCTAATTGTTGATATTGATTCCATATTGAGTACAATGAACTTTTAAATTTGTAAATATAATTAAACAGAGATGGTCGGAATTTTGTGGGACCAAATTTTAACCGATAGGTGTAAGTGTTCTCGAATATTTCAATATTGAAAGCTATTTTACATATATTATCTACTGGCAAAATAGTTTAAAAAGCTAAAGTAATAAGGATGTTCCCAAAACAACCCCAACGCAATTTACATAATGCATTTTACTGATCCTTTTTGTCAATTGTATATTTGTTATGGTACACTGGGACATAGCATTTAATTATTTGAGCTTTTTATCATGTCATACAAACATCTTTTTTTGCATTACAAATTGCCTTTTTGAAAGTAGTTTAAGAGATATTAAGTGTTTTAAAACCAATATATTAAAAATAATAATGCCGCAATCATCCAGACCGACCGATTACATTTTAAAATTAAACTTATTTATTTATACTTGAGTTGAAACAACTCACCTTTGATATGGGTTAAAATTTAACGTACTGCTGAATATTTATATCATGAGTTAGTTTTTGCCCACAAGTTGAACAACCCGGCTCCAGATTTCTGATTACACTCACAGACCTAATGTCCACCTACAGGTGCAACCGACCCAGGTGTTTCAAAATATAAATACCAAGGAATGAAAAGTGTTTTCTTGAGTAAGCGAAAGAACTGCTGGTATCACCATAATTTTGTTCGTTGTAATAAAATTTAGATTTAGAAACAAATTAAATCGCATGAGACAAAATGTAATGCAACCAATCAGAAGGCACCGTAAAACGAGAGAAAAACAAAGTATTTCATGTTTCATGTGTAACGGCCCAGGGTGATAAATGAGTAGGCGAGAGAAGATTCCGAGGATAACAACCCGTTTGAGGGAAGATTGATATAAAAAGAAGGGTTTCTACAAAGATACGTCAAGACTTAAAATGAGGATCTTATCATCTCCTCTGCCCTCCACTCATTGTTTTTAATTTCGCAAACTGATACGCGAAAGATTAAAATGTGCGATGTAAACATGTATATTCTAGTTTATCTATTTTCAAAAAAGTCTTTTATGAGTCTTTAATGCACTTAAATACCGAAAAAGTACATTTTGTATCTGTGTGAAACAAGATGTCAGATTTTTGTAATTTTCTTCCATGATTTATAACCCATGCAATATAAATCGAACTAGAAAACATTTGGCAATTCATGGATTACGATTCAAACTGATTCTTCGACACCTTTATGAACAAGTTTGCGGAAGATTAGGCGACAACTATTATATATCAAACGACAGACACAACAATGTAAGTCTTAACAACTAAATGAATAAAGTGTTGACCGTTGGTAAAATCCAAATTAGTGCGTGGCAGTTTGAATATATACACTCTGCCATTAATAAAACACCACCCTACATATATTTTTAAAGATGCAATTCTTGTGTTCTTTTTGCCTAATCACAGGAGTTAAAAATGTATTTTCTATACATTTCTATATTATGTTTCACAAAGAGTCAATATGAAAAAGATAATTCAAACATATTTTGATTTTACCTCTTCTATTTTTCTTAGGATAAACAATTGTTGAAAAAATCAGATTGTGTCAAATTAATATTCTGCGAGTTCCCAATTGACTAATTGTTTTACATGTACTGTTAATTATATTGAACAAATGTTTTCTATGAAATAATCACAAAAGAACATCAACAGTGAAAGGGGGAACAAACCTATACTTGTCAAATTCTCAACCAAACACTCAGGCAGATCATAAAGACTTAAGAGCCTGTCTCAGTAAAAATCATGCAAAAGGTGATTTACTTATTATCTTCGGTTTTAACAATTTTTTGGCTGGTTATTCATCTTGGACCACTTTAGCGAAAAATATCAGCTTAAGTGAAATTGGTCCATTAGTCTATTTGCAAATTGACAATAAAATTTTTGGCGGGAAAATTTCCCGAACTTTTTTCATACACAACCCAACCAATTTTCTAGGCCTCTTTACTCAAAAGTTCGGAAGGGTCTGTAAAAATTGTTGATATTTTCTGAATAAGTAGGCCATTTTAGTTGAATTTCAACAAAAAATATCAGTCGGATAATTAAAGTGATATTTTTGGTTGGTTTGTTAAGAAAAAAATGGCGGGACTTTTTCCCGTACTTATTTCATACACAATGTAACCAAATTTGTATTGTGTATTAAACGAGAACTAATGAACCGATTGGGCTAAAATTTAATTTACATTCATTTCTCATCATAAAGATCAAATTCCGATAAAAAGAACCAGTTTTCAAAAATATGCATCTGCCTTTTTGCGTTTTGCATGATTCTTACAGAAACGGCTACTTAATAAGCTTAACTTTTGTGAAATAACTTTTAAAATATAATTATCAACTAGTATGGAAACTTTCGCTTGTGTCTGGTCAATAAAACTTAGTCATTTTTTTTTGTCATTCTCATTTTCTGTAAAAAAAAAGACAATTTAAAAAAAAAATATCGTTGACCTTTACCATTAACAATTTTACCGATGCGCTTTTATCTTTTACCATGGATGTCGTCACAGCTGCAGTCTTATTATGTGTAAAGTTCTTTGAAACTAATGTTTGAAGTTTCTGCTCGCTTAGTTGCTTCCCTTGATATGAATTCACAGTGAATTCAGGCTAGAGTGACATCCCACAATGCAATGCAACCAATTTGTAAAATGTAACATTATTTTGAATTTCTATGAAATGTAAAATAAGCTTAAATTGAAGGTTTGTGATTGTGTAAACAAAATCAGAGAGTTATGCTAAAGATAAAACCAGAAGGATATTTTATATGTGGTCGTGCCTGCATGGAACTTTTGGCGGACTGTTTATTAAGTCGCGGTTGGCATATATTGATATGCAAATACATGTACCAGTTGAATATGAGTACAATATATCTTACTTGGCGCCAATGTGCTTTCAGATAAAACATTTATAAAACTACAAACAAAGAAAAAACTGTGAAGATCTTTCAAAATTCACATAAGAACCATCCTTATTTAATGTTTGATAATATTTACACCTATTAGGTTTGATTTCTATTAATTTATTATTTGGTCAACGTTTGGTTTTTTCCCATGATCTAACATTTTATAGTACTGTAAACGTATTTTGCTCATTCATTTCCTTTTGCAAGTATTGATTTTCGCGAAAAATGCTTGACCGCGGAATCCGTGAAATTCAATACCTCGCGAAAATTAGTACGTTTACAGTATTTCTTGTAAATGCATACATGTACATACCCGGACCATGATTCTACTGCTGAAAAAGTGAAACAAACGATCAAGATAGATCCTAATATAACAGACAGTTTCATTGTGGTTCACTTAAGTCTCAAATTTGAGGCCTGATATTTCAGTATGCAATTGCGCATTTATTTTGTCGGCTGGTTTTTTATATCAACAAAACAAGGAAGAAGGAAGAACTACAAATCAACGCCAATTCAAAGACGTTTTAGAACATTAATTTTTACCTTTTTGTGAATATGTTATCCTTTTAGTTAGTGTTCATTCAAGAAAGTTATTAAGCGTATGATATATTTTTACCTTTTATGAAAATTTTAAGTACTAAATTTGATAGGTTGATCTAATATATCGCTCAAGTACGTCGGGATCATAACAGAAACATAAATATTTTCAAACACCATACGTGTATCGAGTATAATAGATTTACCAGGTTTATATAAAACAACCAAGGGAATAAATAGGGCTGAAACCCGTATTTGAAACAAATTGTTTTAAAAAATATAGTCCGAAAACCGATTCTGGTTAAACTTCTTCCTCGGAAAAGACATGGAAGTCAATTCGAATGTTAAGCCTGATTTCCAAGTGAATCAAAAGTTAATTTCAGAAAAAAAGTTTATTCAATATTAAAAAATGGTTTTTTTTGTAATATTTTTAATTAAACTATTTTGATTAATAAAAAGTAAAGAAATACATTTAAAATGCATGTTATAATATTGATACATGTACATGTATATGGTGTATGTAAATTGAATACGGTGCAAGTGAAATTGATAGCGCAAAGTTATTTATTATATAAAATAAATTACACTATTTCTTAAAATTATATATTTTATCTGCAAATTTTCAGACAAGTACTGCAAGAGGATAAGCAAAAATAAAATAAAAAAAGACCTCTTACTAGTATGCCTTGACAACCTTGGCTTAAAAAGTAAACGATTTACCTGTTAAATTAGATAACGTCATAGAACAGCTGGATTTGACTTCCTGTTCCCTGTTCAAACCTTTTGACTGAGTCATTATTATTCATTTCATACTGATTTAAATGCTGTCGATGAAATATCGGTTATTGCAAGTATTATATGCCTTGTTTATTTTTTTTTAAGGTTGAGTTGGCACTGTATGATTGTATATTCTAAAAATCTCGTCAACTACATATATGATAATGGTGAGATACGTATCCAATAAGTAAAAAAAAATATTTGTTTTAATTCTGACGTCATCATTACTATCTTAAAAAATTGGAAAACATAGAAATTTCTTTGAAGGGGAGAGAATTTAATACCACTACAGTAGATATTTGACTGATATAGTATAAGACTCAATGTGCCTTAATGTATGGTGTTAGTAAAGATTTTTAACCTCGATACATGTGTTACTAGTGATGCCAAAGGGGCATTATAAAAAAAAACGTTTGAAGGTTGAAAGTTTGAAAAAAAACCAAAAAGTTACAGACAATGATTTTTTTTACGACTGATGCGCGTTTCTTCCATTCAAGATTCATCAGAGGTGCTTTACCTAAAATATTGAACGAGCCAAACACTAAATCCAGAATTTGAAGAACATTGACCAATATATAGAACCATAAGAATGCCGAAAACCAAATTATGACTAAGATCAACTTATGCCTGGAGTATTCAGAACCAAAGGGTTTATACAATTTAAACGGATAATCAATAGCTTTAATGTGTTTTTGACACAATGTTCAAGACAAGACAACTCAGAAGTCGCAAAATACAAACAAATAAAAACACAAAAGCGTGAAACATGACATAAATAAACTACTAAACATGAATCAACAGGATAAACTCTGGCCGAAACAGTCTTAACTTCACTGCTCTGGAAGGGTCTGCAGTTTCTTCTTGCTAAAGCATTTATTAGAATGCTTATTTCTACGATAATTTAAATCAGCATCATAAAATAAATCATAAACATTTAACCAATTCTAGTGTTTACATTGTCTTTACCAGGCTAAATGGAACGCTATCATTTATTTATCCAAGACATTTTTGGTCATTTGGGTTCATTTCGATGGATAAACAAACCCAAGCAAGCTTTAACATTTGAATATTGTAAATTCCTTTCATAAGTTTTAACTGGTCATCGACTCAACAATATAGGGAAAACAATTATGGTTATTAAAACATGACAACTAAAATATCGAACTTGGAGGATCAATCTCAAATGTCTAAAAGAAAAATCAAAACTAAAAAGACATACCAGGGAAATTGAAGATTGCAATTGTCCTGACTTGGTATAGCATTTCTAAAGAAATGGTGGTTAAGACCGGGCTTTTATGGAGCCAAACCGTCCTCTTTCTATTAACATCATGTAACCCAAATTCGGCAGTTTTTCGTATTTTTTCGATGTCAGCATTTTCTGACTAGCAATATAAAACAAAATACCTAGGAAATCTTTAATACTTTGTTATTAATTCTAGCCTAATTTTTTGGCCAGCTAGTTTGTTGGGTCTTAGTAAAACCCTCCTTCAATGTATTTACGTTTCGGCGGTGTAGCCCAATTTCGGCATTTACAATTATTTGTTGATAAAACCCGTACTTACCGAAAAATCAGATATAATTCATTAAATTCCCAAAATTTCAAGCAAAATCATAGAAGCAGAATAATGTTTATGTTTGATGTTGTATGCATCTCACAAAGTGTAGGCTCCATCACAAGCTACGTCAATATTTCGCACGTATAAAATGACGTCACACAAGGAAGTATTTCATTGATTTGGGTGTAAAAATAACAATCATTTTTGAGACTGTCGGTTTTATTCCATCATCTGGATTCAGCAGTTTCTTATGAAAGACAAAATATTACAAAGTTTACTTGTTAAAAATTTTCCCTCACGTTTTTATTAAAAATGCTGAATTTGGGTAGCATGCCGAAATTAGGTTACATGACGTTAGACAGCAACCATTTGAAATTCTGGGGGAGTATGGATTTTAACCCCTCGAAAATTTATTTTTTTCAAAATTTTTCGAAGACGAAATCCGTAAGATCGACTTCCTGTTATGCAAAAGATCGACTTAAACCAACACCTTGTCACAAAAACTCAGCAAAATATTAAAGCTGGAGAGATATTTTGACAATCCGGAAATGTGATGGGCTCCAGAAGTCTTTTTCCTTTTCAGTCATCTGTCTTAAAACCTCTCTATGTATCTTAATTTTCCTGAAAAGCTTTTGTCGTGGGACTTGAAACCTGATTTTTCTACAAATTGCATTAAGTTTTTAATTCTGTACTTTATAACCACGCCGTAACTGTGATTTTCATCATCCATACACATGCCAAAAATCTAAAACAGTTTTATTTGTCAATTCACTATGGTTTTCACTCTGGCTTTTATAAAACAAAATATTATGCATGAGATTCCATTTTATGCATGTCATGCATGAGATCACAGAATAATTGAATACAAATGACAACAAAGAATTATATACTTGTCGATAAAAGCATCAAAGTTCGCATGTAGAAGCAAGAAAGTGCAAATAGAGCATTCAAATGTCGGAAGTCCCAAAAGCCTAAGACAAAATTGACTGACACCAAAGAAAACAACACTAGGACAACCAAATCATAGCAAAACCTAATAACCAAAAGCTTTATTACCTCTAACCGGCAACACAAACTCATTTCGCTTTGCGAGTTAACGCAGATGCTCCGAAAGAGTTAGAAGCTCCTGCTTGCTAAAGCACACCAACACGTTGCCGACAATTTAGTGTGGGTCAAATGACAATACTAAGCTTTGATGATTAACCAACATATGTGGTCCATGAAATTCCTTTAGTTATGTTAGCAATCGGGGAGCAAAGGTAATAACAATTATTATACTACAGGTGGAACTTAGAGGATAAATCTCAAATGTTAGCAAAAAAGACAAAACAGGACAGAAGTACTGCAGAAATTCAAGATTGCATTGGTCCTAGCTTGGTATAGGAATTTCAGAATAAATAGTAGAAGAGCAGGTTTTATTGTGGTCAACCCTGTGTTAGACGTGATGCTCTTTCAAGGAAATCGCAACATTCCCCAAAAGCTCTAAACCCCGAAGCAATTGTGATCTGTATACAGTAAACCCCAAAAGGTAGGTGCGGACGGAAATACTATAGAAATCAAAGCGCTAAAGGGCAAAGCTAAAACTAAGCACTAAAAATAAAAATGCACCGCTTATTTTAGACAATCTGTATAACATTTTAAATGCATTGAAACAATAAATATATACATGATTAAGGTTCTGTAATAGATCCTGTGGTAGGAATATAGGCTGACCGATTTACCCTGTCTAGACGAAAAAAAACCCGCGAAAATCAGATAGCTATATGAATATATAAGGCTTGTCATAGACCTGTGTATACGCATATTTCCTTGTGTGTTGATTTCAAAAATATCAATCAAAATATGAAGCGGACATCTTAGTAAATAGGCAACAAATCCATAGGCTAATTGTTACGAGAGGAGTCATTATCAATTTAACGAAATGTGATGTTAAAGGGTAACATAAAACAAGTCTACAATTCTTTTTAATAGACAGTCAGTAATAACAAAATAATTTTATTACTGAACTTAGAGGATCAATCTCAATGTCCAATAGAAAAGACAAAGCACGGAAGACATAGCGGAAAATTGAAGATCGCAATGTTCGTTACTTAGTACAGGCATTTCACACGTGTATACTTGGTACAAGTGATTGAAAGAAGTCCACTTAATACTAGTTTATATGAAGGAAGGCACAAATCAGCAAACAATGGTGCACGATTCGTACGTAATGCCAATTTATTACGGAAAACATGTTTACCAAATTGTACAAATATTTTGTCTATAAAAAATTTAGCATTTCTTTTATTTGTTCTTCTGCAACTGTGTTCTTTTATAAATACCATAAAAATCCTCAGAGTTCTTGCTGTTGTCTGTTTTTGTGTCATCTGATTTTTGGCCTTGCCTTTTTGGAATTTTGACATTCAGTTTGACTCTTTTTCGCCTTAATAACGTGTGTACTTTGATGCTTTGATCACCGAGAGTATAAAATTATTCTGTGATCTCATGCATGACATGAAAAAATGGAATCTCATGCATAAGATTTTGTTTTATAAAAGCCAGAGCCAAAACCTTAGTGAATTGACAAATAAAACTGTTTTAGATTTTTGGCATGTGTATGGATGATGAAAATCACAGTATCGGCGTGGTTATAAAGTACAGAATTAAAAACTGTTAATGCAATTTGTAGAAAAATCAGGTTTCAAGTCCCATGACAAAAGCTTTTCAGGAAAATTATGATACATGTAGAGGTTTTAAGACAGATGACTGAAAAGGAAAAAGACTTTTTGAGCCCATCACATCGCCGGATTGTCAAAATATCTCTCCAGCTTTAATATTTTGCTGAGTTTTTGTGACAAAGTGTCGATTTTAGTCGATCTTTTGCATAACAGGAAGTCGATCTCACAGATTTCTTTGCATAACATTCGGTCATGCATGAGCACGATTGGTGGCCGTGTGTAACTTTCTTTACTCTGTATTTCTCTAGATCTTCCCACTCAGTCTTTTGCGTTTTATTTTCTTTCCTGTCAGTCTTCTTCGTTGTCTTTTCTTTCCTCTCAGTTTTCTCCGGTGTCTTTTATTCCCTCTCAGTAGATTTTGTTCGTCTAGCTTTTTTCGTTAAAAGGTCATCGTTTTTGTCTCGCCTGCGAAGCAGAGCGGGACATAGGTGTTACTTTACCGGCGGCGGCGGCGGCGGCGGCGACGACGGCGTTAACTTTTTGCAAAAGTTTTATGAGCACCTCCATATCTCAAGAACTATAGGTCCTGGGTTGATGAAACTTGGTATGCATATGCCCCAGTAGTAGCTTAGCACAGTTGCATCCCCATTTTTTGACCTTGACCTTGATTTTCCGGTTGAGTGACTTTGACAATTTTCAATACATATAAATAGCAATGGAAAAGTTTTGCGAGCACCTCCATATCTCAAGAACTATAGGTCCTGGGTTGATGAAACTTGGTATGCATATGCCCCATTAGTAGCATAGCACAGTAGCATCCCCATATTTTGACCTTGACCTTGATTTTCCGGTTGAGTGACTTTGACAATTTTCAATACATATAATAGCAATGGAAAAGTTTTGCAAGCACCTCCTTAGCTCAAGAAATATAGGTCCTAGGTTGATGAAACTTGGTATGCATATGCCCCAGTAGTAGCTTTGCACAGTTGCATCCCCATCTTTTGACCTTGACCTTGATTTTCTGGTTGAGTTACTTTGATTATTTTTATTGCATATATTTGCAATGTTTAAGTTCTATTAACATCTTTTGATCTCAGAAACTGAAAATTCATGTAAATTCAAAATATAGTGGAAGTAAGAAAGAATAATTGTTTCTGATGGTGCCAGCAGGCGAGACATACTTTAGTGTTAACTCTTGTTTGTAATGGACATCGGCTGTTTCCATGGTGTCCAAAGTACCATTAGTTTGGGTCGGTGTAGTTCCAGACTCCGCCGGTGTTTCTAATTTGGTTTTCAGGTTGCCATTTCCAGACAGGTGAGCGGTTTTGGTTCCATTCTCCAGCTGAATATCTGGTTGATCAGCCACTTGTTGTATATCGCTGTCGTGGATTGTCACTACGGGGTCATTATTTTGAACGCTTGTGACTACAGCAGATGTTTCACCTTGCTGTTGTATTTTCCTGGCGATGAAATCTTGAAGACGACGGTGGTTCCGTTCTGCCCTTGACTTCGATGACCCTTCTATGTGCTTGTTGTCTTACTGTCATGCTCTGTTCCCGTTTCGTAGAGTTCCATCGTACTACCAACCTATAACGTAAGATTCCAGCTGGCGGATTGGTCTTCTAGAAGATGTAAGATGGTAAAGACATCTACAGTCAGGGTAGACTGTTTTTCATTTGCTGGTTCAGTCATGACATGTTGACGAATTATTGAAAATACGACAAGAATATTTGTTTAATAAAACTTTTTTGATAAATTAAAAGTAAAGAAATACGATTAAAATGCATGTTATAATGTTGAATACGGTGCAAGCGAAATAGATAGCGCAAAGTTATTTATTATATAAAATAAATTACATTATTCCTTAAAATTATATATTTTATCTGCAAATTTTCAGACAAGTAGTCTGCAAGAGGAAAAGCTAAAATAAAACAAAAAAGACCACTGCTGGTGGACCAGAGGTCCCCAAAGGTAATCACAAGCCTGGTAGTCAGACTTGTCTGACACGATTTACCATAAAATTTCTTTTATTTTTGTCGCTGAAATTTCCGCTTTTTAAATTCAAAATTGTTTTAAACACCAGGTTTCTTTCCTTGTAATGCACATGGTCGATATACTCGGTGCTGGATTTGGCTTCCTTGTTCGAAAGTTTTGGTTTTGAGTACTTTTCGTTTTCAACAGTTTAGGAATTTGACCTTCCAATGTTTTGATTTAAATGCTACTGATGAGAGGTTACTCCTTGAAATATCGATATAAAGCATATCCAAATTAACCGTTCATACCCGCGTTTTGGTATTTGTAATTTTGTAGTACTAGGTCGTGCTCGATTATTCTGTGCAGAACATGTTCTGCTTGTTCCGTGGAACACTGATAATCAAGTATCACAGAACAGTTTCAGAACAAAAAGTGCCTAAATTCAATCTCGATCACCTTTAAATTTGTAAAATAAACGCTCAAATTTACTTTTGCGTTCGTGAATGGCAACAAGTTAAAAGTTTTGAACTCTGTTTTCCATTTTTTTGTTAAAAGAGATTATAAACAACTCGATAAATTCTCTTATTTACTTATTTGTTTCATCGGCCGCCATCTTGTTTTGTAACTGTTCCAAATAAACCACCTCCTCAGTAATGGAACAGACGGAACATGTTCCGCACAGATGTTCTGATCTGCTCGATTTCTGTTCGGAGTGTTTCGGAGTGTTTGGAACCTATAATCGAGCACAGTCCTAGTATGCCTTGACAACCTTGGCTTTAAAAGTAAACGATTTGCCTGTTAAATTAGATAACGTCATAGAACAGCTGGATTTGACTGTTCCTGTTCCCTGTTCAAATCTTTTGACTTTTAGTTATTTTCATTCATTTCATTCTGATTTAAATGCTGCCGATGAAATGTTATTCCTCGGAATATCGATATTACAATGCTGTCGGCCTTTTATACGCACCTTAGGGTTATAATTGCCAAAAACTTCTTTAACAACAATCATTTTTTAATAAAAGTTCACTACCAAATAGCTGAATGTTTCCTCTATTTTGCATAATTTTCATTTTTTGAATTACATAACATAAAGCTCTAATAAATGGTACTGAACAGGAGCACCCAACTTTTTTATCAACATAAAAATGTCGGCTTTTTGTACGCAGTCAAAAATTAGGTCATCACAGTTTATCCCCCTTTATGCAAATGAAGTCATGGCACACTTTGTATTGACCTTTGGTCATTTCCGGAAAACATGTCAAAATATAGGCTGTTTCAAAAAAGTGTGCTTGGAAAAATTTTAATTTTACCGACAAGGTGGTACTTTGTCAAAGCAGAAGTAATGTAAACTATATAAAAGTACCAATATCATTAAAAATTAAGAAATATTGCTTCAAAACAAAAACAAAATCTCATTTTTTATTACTTTTCTTCATTCTAAGAAAAAGAAATGAAAACGATCTCATGTCTGTGTTTACAAATTACCATGTGCGTATAAATACACGATGCGTATAAATACCCGACAAAGCTGTATGTCTTGTTTATTTTTTTAAAGGTTAAGTTGACACTGTATGATTGTAAATTTAAAAAAATCGCGACAACTGCATGTGCAACATATATGATAATAGTGAGATCCATATCCAATTAATAAAACAAAATATTTTGTTTTACTTTTTACTTTCCGACGCCATCATTATTACCATCTTTAAAAATGGAAAACATATATTAAGCTTTTTTTTGCAAGGGAGATAATTGGATACATGTACCACTAGATATTAGACTGAAATAGTATTGGTTTCAATGTGCCTTAATGTATTGCATGTTTGGTCGATTTGGTATAAACTCGATTCGAAATGAATTTAAAATCTAAATTTCATTCATTAATTTGATAGAAATTGCCACCCCTATCACAATTTATTTCAAATTTAATCATGGTTATTTGAATCAATGCAATTTTGGCCGAAATCAATCTCACTAACAGCCTTGTAAAACTTCCGTTGATCAACCCGGCAAATATATATTTAAAAACGTGTTAACCAAAACTCAATGTAGCACATCCACATTTCAGGATCTACTAGTATTTGCTTTGTTTCTTCAAGCATTGTAAGAGTAGAATATTCACCACAATCCATCTTGGTCAACTAGTGAAAGCTTTCTATATAAAAAAAAAAATTGTCTTAACTTCCCTAACAAGATTTTGTTATTCATTATACCCAGCCAAATAATCGAAGTCTTCCGAATGACTTGTTGTAAAAAGGGCAAAGTCGACGTCACGCTTGCGGATCTTACATGTCTTAACATAAATAGTCAATTAATCCTATAAATACATGTAATAAACCGTACAACACCAGGGTGCCGTTTCATAATGCGATCGTTGATTAACGTGCTGGTTATCCCATGCAAATTAAATGGGCTTACGTGCACGTTAGGCTAACGATCGCTTTATGAAACGGCACCCAGAACGGAAGAAATATGTAAAACATATATTATAAAATTACTGTATAATCTATTTCATACTTCTTCGAAAATGTACCCTCACCGACAGGACACTAAACAAACAACAATCAAAAATGTACCCGCCAAATCTATACTGCATCACCCTATAACACGCATCATTCATATCGAATACTTGCAGGAGCAAAATTTCAGTTATGTCAACCATTTAGAATTTAAATGATTTTTTTTAAATCTAGTAAATGCCCATTCCCATGTTAAACTCGACCGCCCAAATGATAAAATACAAAGTCATCTCGACAAACATCAAAAAAAGTTTTGAGAACCAACGGTAAAAAAAATACAGAACGCTTATTTTCTAAGTGGTTGCAATTAAAATTCTGTAGAGTTTTATGGAAAATTCATCATCATGATCAAACGCTCTCTCGAGGAGCTCTCAAAAGCTTCCTTCTTCCTCGATTATTGATTGATATAAAATCCCAATAAAGTATATATCGCCAGCAGAAGCCGAAGCACCCGAGGACCAGATCGGTCGTCCTATGATATCACTATGAATCACAAATTAATTTTTGGACCTATTTTAATAATTTTCTTAACCATAAGTACAGTAAAATGCTGGTCTGGGTATGTATGAGTTTATTTTGATACATTAAGGTGATTAATGTACACATGTAATCAATAAAACAAACTCTATTTTTGTAGAGTGTCAAAGAATTTGTTTTTGTTTTATTTAGATACAAAAAATCAAAGCATGATTAAGAATGGTTAATATTATGCATATGCATATTTCAAAAAAGTAACCTCTCTCAGCCGTGCAAAATATTAGAAGATCAAAGGTATTAAAAGCAAAAAAACACTTTTAAATAAAGAAGTTAGACCAAGCACCGATGATATTTTATCTGTGCAGTACAAGAATTGAGCCCGTATGACATTAATCTTATAATTAAGGTATAATGAGAGTAGAGTTACAACATTTTCAAATACTTGAATACTGTATCAATATTTTGTTCTTTGAAATACAGGCAAGTGAATACAAAATGATTATTATTGAAATGCATATTTACTTTCGACATTTGTACATTGGTATATACATGTAAACAGAAATTAAAGTAAAAAAATGTATGTCTTTTCTCGTTGGTCATACTTATTTATTTTTCAAATCTATTTTTTAATCGCTCACCTATAAATTTCTTTTTCATAACAAGAAAAAACAAAATTTGCACACTGCTTCAAAAATTTGTTACAGATTGTTCGAAAAAGAAAAAAAAATAATTTGGTGCGAGCTTATTATGTAACGATAGCATCTATTAAAAAATGAAAATTATTTTTTTATGACTAATTTTATTTGTAAACCAGAATTATAAAGGGGGATGACGAGTGGTTTTATCCCTCAATCATATGGGTGTTGCTAAATGGCGTAACGAAAAACGGAACGGAAAAACGGAAACGGAAAAATGGAATTACAAATATTTTTTTTATTAGAACTTTTAGTTTTTTAAATAGCGTTTTCCTTAATTTTTATTGCTAAGGACTAAGACTAACAAGTCCATTGCGTTTAAAAAATAAAAATGTTTGAATGTTCAATAACTAGTTTCACCCCAGTATAGACTTCATTACTATTTATACAAAAGATCAAACGTTCTTATGTGGCTTTATAAAGCTATATTTTGAACGAACATGTACTCAAAGGAAGCCATTGGTGTAAAGGCTAACTCGCCTGCAGCTGATAACTTATAGGCAGGAACCGCTTGCTCTTCCGGAGCACGCGAGTACACTCTTGTTACGATTTGAGTTCGCATTTTTGATTTCTGATCTGTTTATTTTCTGTTTTTTATGTTTTGTATACACTCCGAAAAAAAATAAGCACCACCCTATTTTTTTTTATTCTAGCTTTTAAGCCCTTTTTACAATTCCCATATGAATCAGAGCCTATTTTTGAAGTTATACCTTTTAGAATGTGTCCTAAATGTTAAAGTTCCACCAATTTTTTTTTTGACAAGATATGGTCAGCCGCTTTAAAATGCTAAGGCAAAGCAAACCACAAAAAATGACTAAAACCGTCCTAAAGAAAACTTTCAAGGAAAAATGTGTTTTTGTACATTTAATGTTATGCATTTAAACAGACTATCCAATATCCAATAGGTTAACATACTTGGAAGAGACTAGTTCTATAACAAGTTGACAAAATGCACATTTTAAGAATGGTTTCAAAGTTTTAATCCAGAACTGAAAATCAAAGATAGATTGTCTCAAATATTGAAGCAATCGTAAAAATAGTAGTATTTTGCCTTGCTTCTCGGAAATGTGACATTTTTGTGCGAAATCGAAAGAAAGTAAGTGCGTTATACTTCAATCAATGCACATTCGAAAAATATGTTCGTCTTCTTATTTGATTTACGAAAAGTTTGACAAAAAAACGTTCCGACGCCCAAAACGGACATTTTTACGTTGTGTGACATTTGACTCGTCTGTACTAAAACTTAGATCATTACAAGAAGGAACTATTAATTAACTAAAGCTGATTTAAAATTTTTTATTTAAAAAGGAAAACGCTTACAGATAAAAACATATCTTAAAGGCGAAAATAATAGCATTTGAATTCACCATGTTCACCTGATAAAGTTCTATACATGTAGGTCATAGACTAAAAAACTTGAAAAAGTCATTTTTCGTTTTGTGACATTTTCCTATTACTTTGTTTTCCGCGCCTGTTCAAGAAAATTCACAAAAAAAGGTCTAAGTATCAAGAAAAATGTTTAAATGATTTGTATTTTTAAGATCAGAACTATTGTTGTTGGTTTAATATGTCAGTTAAGGGACCAGAGCAAATGATAGTGGGACAAGTACTTTTTTTTAACGTTCAAAGGAATAGGACCATATTTTTTTTTTTCAAATTGAAAGGCATGCGACAATTACTTTTTTTCCTCAATCAATATATGAAATAGTTTTTAGATTTGTTTAATTCAGTAATAGAAATAATAATTGCATATGAAGAACAATTAACAACATCAACAATAAAATACAATAGTATACGTATATACATTTTAGTATTTCTACGTTTGGTCATACATGTATAATAAATTTGCATGGAACATGTACTTTTTTCTTTATGGAAATGCATGGGTCCAAAATTCTTACCTAAACAATTTACCATGGGACTATGAGATTTTTTTATGTCAGAATTCAATCTGCTCCGGTCCCATACCTTGATAAACTTTGACTGGTCCCTAAATAAAATCGCTTGTCGAAAAATAATATGTTTGTCACTTATGCAGCGTCTACATCCTTTTTTTTCAAGAAGAAAAATGGCGATCATAACAAAATTGCGCTTTATTTTGATTTTACTCAGCCAAAAAATTTTTAATTTGCCGACAAGTATCTGTTTTTAAATATAACTCAACTTTTGTTTGGTTGATTTTGTTACGCGTATTCAGCACGAAAATGACGTCTTTTCAATTTTCTCAAAACCGCTTTAACGCCCCTGTTTTTCTGTGTTAAATGATATTGAAAAGACTTATCAAAACATTCTACAGAATCTACACATTAATTTGATATAAGCCTGTTATTTGTTATGTTTCCGGCAATTTTTAAAATAGTAATTGTCATTAAACTTGGTTGACGCTTTGTATGATAGTATGAACATTGTGCGCGACGTCATTATAAGAATTTGCTAGCCTATTTGGTTATTTACTCTAAAGAGAGTTTTTCGGCTTTGGATTTCCTATTATATTTATGGATCTAAAATGCAATGTTTATGTGCAAATTTGTATTATATTTAAATGTTCTAATTTATACTATATAGCTAAACTATTATTTGGACCCTTCAGGGTATCAAATACACATTACTGCAATAAAAATATTCACTGCATTACATATTAATGCACATGATTTTTAATAGCATTAACATCGTTTAGGGACCGACCATTTAACTTGAAGGGGGTGCTTGGTTTTTCTAAAAAAATATTTGAAAATGATTTTTTCCTATTTTGTCAGCAGAGGGTACGAAAAAAAATTCTGAAGAAGGCTTTCTGCTATATGAAATAATGCTAATAATAAAAATAAAAATGCTGTCGCGATGCATTTTAAATTAGAATATTTTCTGACCAAAACAAAAAACAAAGACCCCCTTCAAGTTAAATGGTCCGTCCCTTTAGCATTGAATTCCAGTATTTGATCCACTTTAAACAGTTAAAGACATAGAACCTTACATTTCGGCAATTCTAAAAAAATAATGAAATTCACACTATTTGAAGATTACATCGTAAAACCTTTGAAAAAAAATTTAAATTTTCAAAAATAAAAACTACCAGAAAGTATTCTTTTTTGAACATGCTTTTCGAGGGTGTTACTAAAACACGGAAACGGAATGCGGAACGAAAACGGAAAACGGAACGGAAAGCGGAATAAGTTTTTATTTGTCCTGCACATGTTTTATAAAAACATGTGAAGGTTGATTAATGAAATAGACGGTAAAATGCACATTTCTTGGTTTCCATCAAGCCAAATTTGTCTTTTATCATTCCTTTTCGTTTGTACTTATCTATCAGATTTTCCGCAATAGTTGGCCTTCACACTCCGATGCCTTCCCGCTTCAAACCATTTTCCAACTTTATTACACTGGTACAATTGATTGATTAAACTAAATGTTAGGAAATGGAGTTAAGCATGGAAATTTGGGAGAAAACTTTTGCCCAGAGGTGGAAGTTTGTTTTAAGATGATAAAAACAACACCAAGTTCAATGCATCGCGGCTACCACGAAGACAATCAGGGAGACAATTATTCTTTAAAAGTTTGAGAGACTCAGATTGGTCAGTCAAGTACGATTTAACCGTTGCTTGATCTTGATAATATTTTCAGCAAAATATAGCGAAGTTAAATTAAGATTTATGACATGTCAAATTAGTTTTTTGTATATAAAGTTATAGCTCGGACACCGGTTTTATTTCGTTATTCGAATTCTTATTAGAACTTGTAAGTGGTAGACGCGATTCCTGTCTTCGGTTCAACTGTAACTAGAGCAGCAAACTCTGGCGGTAGTGTGTCATGGGCTCGACGACTCATTGCATACAGTGTGTCTAGTCTTACAGTCACTCCAGAGGCTTCCAGTAAGTAGTCATGACTTAAACCCCATTTTGATCACCAGTATTTAATTTTACTCGGCCTTGAAAGCGAAGTTTGACAAGTTCGATGATTGTGTAAGGTTCATACATGTACATGATATTATCTGACAAATTGTCGGTGCAATTTTGTATTAAGCATCCCTTCTAAAGGAATACGTCTAAAGGAATTGAATTCTAAACCAAATATTGGTTTTTACTTGGAAGTCAAGGACTTCCAAAGTATAGTAATGCTTTCAGTAAAAAAGTCCCAAGACTTCTTTCCAAGACCGTGTTACAACCTATTCCATTGTGCATTCACTCTCCGGTAGAGGTGTGTTTATATTTTTTTGTCAACGTGCTTTCTTATCCCCTTATTATTACTTGATTTGTTTATTTATTTCGTTTTAAATGATGATATAGTATTTGCTATAATTTTTCATAACCTTTTAAAGCCTACATTTTATGTATCACGTGACTTTCGTCACCTGTGCGCTTGTGAAATATATTTTAGCGGGAATATGCAAATTATAGAAATTAAAACCATTAATGCTTATATAAAAGCTGAGATAATCAATTAATAATTTTCTGATATAAAAGTTACCTAAAAAATACATGTAGTTATTTCGATTTCATATCGTTGTAAGGAAGCGTGGTTCATACATACATAAAGATATATTTAAATTCAGTTATTGCCTTCTTCTGTCATTGTATCATAATGTTTCTGCTTTGTTCACACTATCTCTGTACCATTGTATTTTGGTTTTAGAGAAATAAAGATATATACAAAAGGGTGGCCATATAGTAAGATTATATAGTGTATTTATGTATTTGGGCAATCCAAGATGATGAAGAATAATAAGATGTCTAATTTTGAACTTTTGGTTCTTTCAGCGACCGACTACATTTTTTTATGTACTTGTACTTAACTTAAAGTGGGTCTCGTTTTCTTCCTAAAAATATTTTGAATTTGATTTGTAATCAAAATAAAAATATTCTGGCAGCAAAGGTAAAAAAATAGGTTGCTCTATAAAATAATGTTCATAATGTGAAAAATATTCTGTCGTCATCCTTAAACAAAATCAAGATACCCCCCCCCTTTGCAAGTCAAAAACGGTTCATATCAACCAATTTCAACAAAAAAAACTAAGATTGTGCTCACTTGTGATATCCCAGCTCTCAAAAATATGCTTTGCGTGCAAACTTAAGTTTTCAGCAAACAGGAAGTACATGACCATTATGTAGGAGCATAAAATTGCTATACACCATATGGCACAATAGGATAAAGTTTATATATAAGCAAAAGATCAATCCTGTATATTCTATGTAGTTCCACAGAAAACTGTGACGAAAATTTTGCATCTCTATCAACTGTGTGTATAAAAACTAAGTTTTCGGTAATTAAAGGGGCATAAATTCGCTATACACCAATGGCACTATAGGATAAAGCTTTATGCAAAATATCAGACCTCTATGTCAAGCAGTTCCTTAGAAAACTGACGGAAAAATTGTTACGGACAGACGAAAGAACGGACGAACTTACAAAGGAACGGACAAGAATAAAATATTATACCAGCAGGGGTATTTAAATTCATTTTATTTGGATTTCCATATCAAAGACATTAGAGAAGATAAAAAAAAGCTTGTTGAAATACCGGCACTATATATCAGTGACATTTTCTATAACTGTTTGAACCAACAGAATCTATACTCTCTTAAATCTAAATTATTGTTGGCAAATAGAATGCGCATGCCATTTATTTAAGAACCATGTCAATCGGTTTGTTTGCAAGACAACTTACTCAAATTGCTATCCCCAGATTCCAAAATACGTTGCGTGCATGATCTCAATGTCTGACTTTAATCACCCACAGGAGTGCGCTTGTTCGTTTGCGCAAAAAGACAACAGTATGCGTTAATCCAATTTAATCAGTAGATGCCCGATTTTCTATTTAATTAGAATTTTCAGAAGGTCTTTAAATCAAACCTGTCTTTTTGTTTTGTTTTACGTTTGTTATGCTATTAATTTAAACATATTTATTTATCCTGGATTGGGAAACAAGCTTAATGCTTCTATAAATCCCTCTCCAGCTAGCAGTTATGCTATTGGTAAGGCTTCTCATGTACCCATTTGACTCTTGATTCACTACACTCCTCTCAATTTATTTTCAAAATATCTTATCCTGTCTTCTCATAGTGTTTGACGTTTGTTGGAATGTTTTGCAGGATTTTTTTTTGTTAAAATGGATATTTTAGTTCAAGACAATGTTTTGGTGCTGATTTTTTTCTCTGAAAGAAAAATAAAAGGAAAATTCCCTTGTTCAAAACTCTTTCAACCGATATGTCGTGTACGGGGGAATTTCACACCTCGTATTGAGCCTGATGTTAACCACTAAAAGAGGAATTATCGTTATGATAATGATGGTATTACAAAAAGAAAGATTTACGCATGTTTTTATAAACTAAAAAAGTTTCCGTTTCAAGCATCGGGTACCAGAATTACAGGATGTTAGCTAAGACCATCAATTTCAATGACACACGTAAGATTGATCACTGCTCAATGACCATGTAAAAATTCACGTTCGTACGACAATTTTTTGTTGATACATGTATTTTAAATTTCTTTTTTGAGAGAGTATAGTTTAAAAAAAATCTATTAGTGACAAAATGGAATGCAAAATCTTTTTTTTCATATTTGCTAAATCAAACCAAGTTTAAAATACCAAAAGGGTCTTTGCAATACTAACTTTCCCACTCTATTTTTGTTACAAACCTGAGACAATTACGAGAAAACTTAGGATACGATTTACTCTTTAAAGATACTGTAATCACCCTTTCTTTGGTTTTCATTCTAATCTTGACTAGATTTTGGTTAAATTCAGCAACAAAAGCTTATCAGCTCAAGTTATAATTTAAGTCTTTTTTTCATACATGTATGTTTTTAGTTTATTGTGATCAACTTTTAACAGTTTAAACCATGCAGAGTTCGTTCGTCTTAAAAGACATTTCAAAACAAGTTAAGTCAAACCATTTAATTTTGCCAATATAGGAAGCGTATGAAAGTAAATCAACAAAATCAACGTACCAATCTTTTTTTTTGTCATAGATCTGGCTTTCCCGTTACAAGATCTTTTTATACATATTTCACCGACACTGACTAGGCAGACGATGTCATCAGTTCACTCTCATTTTGACATGAGTTTAAGAACAAATTACAATTATTCTTTGTCTGTTTCTTCGTTGTTTTCATTCGGTTTTAAATAGTTTTTCTTTATTTATAACTTCCATGACTTCCATTGCTATTTTCCAAATTAGTGATCAACTCTACCAGGTATGAGAGAAATTATTAAACGTATGATGTCATTTATTTCAATAGTAGTTGCTTTAACTTTTACCAGGTATGGCTGTTCTATATCATTCTGTCTAAACATTAACGTATTTGCTGCTTTCAAGTGGGGAATTCATTCAGTCTAAAAACGATTGTCCGAGAAAGTAATTGTCCTTGGCTAAATATGCATGTCTATCTGTCCATTCGTCCGATTCATCGTTTATGAACGCTATATATAGCTTTAAAGTAATAAAGGGTTCTGATGTGAAGATTAAGTCAATGAGTTTTTGTTTCATAACACATTATCAATTGGTTTAAAATCTAAAAAAAAATCTCTGGCACAAACAAACAAAAAAGACCCCCCCCCCAAAAAAAAAAACAAAAAAACAAAAAAACAAACAAACCAACACAAAAACAAAGCTAACTGTACTTTTACTCGTCAGAGTGGCAATTGAAAATAATGAGAAGTGTAATAAGTGTACGCGACACAACTAAAAAAACTAGCGGTTATTTAGAAAACCAAAGTGGACAACCGCCAGCAGCCTTCAACAAGGCCAGTAAGCGCTCCTCGCCGTTCTGCAATCGGCCCACCATGGTCTTAAATAGGCATTATTTCTGCTTGAAAGAGATGTATAGAATTTGGTTTCCGAATCGTAACTTATATATATATCGGTTCTGTATGGTGATACAACTCTTAATCATTCACTGTTTTGACGTGGGGTGTCGGATTTAGAACTGATGTATTTGATTCTTTTACATCAATCGATAAATGTTTCTTAGCTAGTTGTCAGTAACTTCGAGTGTTCTCAAGAGAGTTCCTCCTTGTCTTGTTGTTTTCGTACAGTATTTTGTCTTAGGTTCTCTCTTGTTGAATTGAACTTTTGTCGATTGAGTTTTACAGTGTGTTTTATATGTAGCTTTGTGCAAGCTTATCAATAGGGGGAAGGTTGGATCCAAAAAACTAGTTTAACCCCGCCACATTTTATATGTGCCTGTCCTAAGCCAGGAAACTTTGCCAAAGCCTTTGTTTGTCCTTGTCATTCTATGTTAACTGTTTTATGTCAAGAATTGAGTCTTTCGTTGATGATTAAGGGATTGGTTTTGATACTTTTGTATTGTATTATAAGTCTTGGGCCAATGCAAGACGGTAAGCAGTGAACTATGGTCATGTTGAAGACTGCTTGCTGTTTTCCGTTGTGATTTTTTGAATTGCTGTTTGTTTATGTTTGTTGTGTCGCGTACACTTATTCCACATCTCAATATCGTATATTTTAATCTCTGGTTCAAAGTTCAAGGCAACAACGAAACATGCCCAAGTATAGTGTGCATAAAATAAAAAGAAAATTAAAAAATCTCAATATTATTAATTCATCATGTATGCAAACTCACTCACCATGCATTCCTAGTCTTAGAACTGAAATGCCAATCGTTTACGCCTGGACAAATATGGGACCAAACTTGTTTTGATAATGATAAGTATAATACCGTTTCTTAGTTTTCTTATGTTACCTGCAACGTGTTGCAAAGCGACACATAGGGGTTACTTGACACAATCAAACGACTTGCGTCATCGTCATAAAAAATTTCGTTGCATTTTTCCGGGCAACTACATATCACAGCCTCTTGATATTTGGTCTATAGCTTAATAGTAATTCTATGCCCGTTATTCATCTACTTCCTGTTTACCAACACGTCTTCCATGGAAGACTGTTATTATAGTTTAAGTGACAAGTCATATCACGTATACCTATATCTATAGCTACCTAGTACGCCATCAACGAAGCACGTAGCGCGCAAGACCACACAGTATCTTTTTTTCATCTATTTTTTTTTTCGGACCACGATGTCAAAAAAAAAACCCTCTAGAATTTTCAAGTACACTCGATCGCCGTATGATGTGCTACTACGGTTTAAACTGTAAGTAGTATATCGTTCAACTGGGTATATTCTTATAGCTGAGATGTTGCTCTATGAAGAAAGTCATGCTTATTTGGTCAAAATAGCTGTTTTACATGTATCTATTGCTTATTTTTAACACAAAGAAAACAATTTTCCGTTTTCCGTTCCGTATTCCGTTTCCGTTCTGCGTTCCGTTTCCGCGTTTTAGTAACACCCGCTTTTCGATGGAAAACTGAAGAAAAAACCGCAGTTTCAAAAAAGAGGACAAACTTATTATAGAATGTAAACACTTGCGGGTGACGGTAAACAGAGAAACGAAAAGTAACCAAAACAATTGGAGCGGAACAAAAACGACATCGGTAAAGAAGGAAACGTTAAGAGTAAAATAAGCAACCGAAATCTGTTAAGAAAAGAAACAAAATTGAGCGAAATTGATAAAAGAAGAAAACTGAATCGATTTTAGCCGACACCAGTCGTTACTTTACCGATTTCGTTTTCTCTTCGCTTCGTTTGGTTACATTTCGTTACTTAGCTTAACAGTACCCAGTTATTTATAATGGACAATACTTAATCAACGCGAATAATCAAAATAAGATTATTTTATAGAAAACTGCAAAACATAGAGTTTTTATGTTGGTAAAGGTAAGTTTTAGATAGTATTTTTTTTTAATATATGTACTTTTTATTCAATGTAAAAAAATGCAAAATTGATAGGTTCTATGTCTTTAATGAAAAAAGGGTTGTAGTGGACCAAAAAGCATTTTATTCGTACATGTATTAAAAAGTTAACATTTTATTGTTTTAACAGCAATGTTTGTGCCAGACAGAAGGCGGTGTATTACTCTGAAAGATACTGCCATGCACATTTCATAGGGTAAAGTCAACTTTCATTGTTGTTATAACAAGTAAACGAGCAATTAACAATCCATGTCATTAATATATCAAGACGAAAAAGAAACAATTTTTAGCAACCAACGGAATGAACGCCCTAGTTGGTTACACGGGGCCATCGATTTAGATAAATTGATGTAACCTTTAACCTCATACAGGAAACCCAAAAACCTGTTTTTACATGTATGATGCACAAACTAAGACGATTTTGGCTAAGCGAAACCAGAAATCTGCAATTGTCTATATCGGACACCCAAAGAAGATAATGAGATGTGGAATAAGTGTACACGACACAACCAACAATATAAATGACAATTTAAGAAAAATCCACAATGGAAAACAGCCAGCAGCCTTCAATGTAACCAGTGGTTGCTGATCGCTGTTTTTCAATTTGCCCTGCTAAAAATGTTTCAGGGTCGATTTAAGCTTCTAGATACATGAAATAAGAAAAATTTTAAATGAACAATGCATGAAATACTGTGGATTCATTTACTTTCGTTGGTATCAATTTTCATGGATTGATAAGAAAAACCATTTCGTGGATTGTTAATTTCGTGGTTCTGAAGTCTGCAGCATATAGATCAATGTTAAATTTCATTTTCGTCGGGTATCATATTTCGTGGGTGAAATCCACGCACAAAAACAACGAAAATTGATACCCCACGAATAATAATTGAAGTACAGTAATGAAACATGTCATGCAATGTTATATCAAGCAACAATATTCATTTAGCAACTACGTGTAGCTGGACGATATAACAATGAAAATATCAGTCACGTCTGTTGTAGATGTTGGGAGTTCAGACACAGAAGTAGAGTAACCTATACAACAGAAAATTACTGCTGTCACGGATACACACATAATGGAAACGAAGTCTGCAACATACGTTAGTACAATCAATTAGGGTACCAGTATACATACACCATCAAGTTAAAATATTTTATTTTCATACATAAAGGAAAGAGATCATGGATTTTTCAAGCATTTTTAAGGACCGACAGCTATTTCAAAATCATACATGACTCACAAGAATGTTTACTTCCCAATCATTGATTTCGAAATTGGTTATTTGCCGATTTTCCTCTCAAAATGACATTTATACATGTATGCCCTTTCCCAAAATGGTTTAATAAACCAGTCGAATAGTTTCTACTTAAATTATATACATTTTTAAGAACGGAAAAGTTATTCTTACAAGACTGAAGAAAATGGCCTCAATGTACATGCATGTTATTGTTTTTGAGGTCATACAGTTTCAGCCATTATATTTAAACAGAGCATTTGCTACTGAATTCTTCAAAGATTGTTTTATTTTCATCTTTGACCAGATTTAACCAACGCTATAGATTGGTCTTCCGCAACAAGACAGGCGTGTTGTAACAAACTTCAACTGTTTTCTCTTTCGTAGCGCATGCAGCGTTCGCCCTTAAAAGTTCGCGTTGTTAATAACAGGTTGTCTGTTTTTGTATATTTGTATATGTTAAAAAGATCCACTTTTTTGTTGGTCTTGTCTTTTATGTCTGCGTAAACGTAGCCATAATACTACAATAGGGTAATTCACTTTTCTTTATCCGGAAGCCTTGCAAAACAATTCAGTGAACTTGCTTTTTTCTAACTTACGATGTATGAATGCATTTGAATGAACATGTACATGTTGTACTTCTTTACATCTTTGACAAAGCTTTCGTTTGTACTTGTCTTTTTGATGTTTTCTGTTCCTTGTTTAAGAAGGGGGTCTATCTGTGACTATTTCAGGGCTGGATTTAAATTATATGCATCTTATTTAGACCATGGGCCAATTGCAGAACCGCGAGCTGTGCCAAATGGTCTCGTTGAAGGCTGCTGGCGGTTGTCCATTGTGTTTTTTTTTCTAAATTGCCGTTTAATTGTGGGCTGTGTCGCGTACACTTATTCCACATCTCTTTATTTTCTATTTTATAAACCTTCCACTTGCTTTTTTCTATATTACGATGTATGAATGCATTTGAATGTTCATGTACATGTTGTACTTCTTTACATCTTTGATCACGTTGTCTCCATACTGAGCAACTTAAGGCAGGTTAAGGCATATATTCCTTGAACTGAAAAATGGTTTTGATTGTTTACTCATATATACGTATACATGTTGAGTATGAATTTTTCATGTTTTAAACAGTTACAAATCTACAAATAAAACGATGTTTAAGTTTGAAAAATGTTTAAACATGTTAAACTAAGATTCTAAGACACGTATCGGTACAAAAACGATATTTCTATTTATTCTTGTATATATTCATTATACTTCAGCAATATGCAGCCCGGAGTGTAAAAACGGAGGTACATGTATTCGTCCGTTTTTTTGTAGCTGTCAAGACGGTTATGTTGGCCAAACTTGTGAGGGAAGTAAGTTGAGAATGTTTGCATAACCATATGGCTACATTTATACAAATTAATTTATACATTAACCTTATAATCATACTCACTACATACGGATAATGAAAGAATTTTGGAAATGTTAAAAAGCAAAGAGGCACCCCAATGAGACATTCGACCGTTAAAAGTCCGAAAGGGCAACAACCAAACCAGTAAACATCATGTTACATGAACGAGAACAGCACGAACAAACACAAAAACAACAACTTAACAGAAATCAACAATTAATGTTAACGCGAGTCCTCATATGCTCTGAAAAAGTAATCAGTTACTTTTTTGCAGTGGCACATCCTACGCACTGCCAATTGTCAATTCAGCGTTTCAATCTGGTTAAGGAAGTCAGATCAAAACCTAACGACAAATTCTAAAAAAAATGCATCTTACGGATAAATATACTTTACTTTATGATCCGAAACAAATAAATTTCCATTTAACACATTTATCAGTCTCAGAAACAATATTATTTACTTATTGTATATAGTCACATTCAGTTCTAACCTGTTCAGGTTTTTTTCATATTAATTTATCTAACAGGCTTGAGCCCTTTTGGACATATTAAAAACAAATCTTTTTTCACTCGATTCGCTTCTACATGTACTTGGTAGAAATGTACTTGAGTTATAAGGACATATATTTAAGGAATTATCACAATATGTTCTGCCTATGAAGGAATAACATTTTATAAAGGTTTTTTCGAATAGACAGAAACCAATATTGTGGTCATTTCTTATAAACTAATTTCAATTACATGTTTTCTTAATTCAAAAATGATATGATAGGGAAAAAAAATTTAAACAATTTATAAATTACAATCCCCATTTTGATCCCCGACTGTTCAAAAACCTCATCCATTGAAAAATAACACAAGTTTTCAAATTGTAAACATGCCAACTTAACATTTTATTTCATGTTTTTATCTAAAGCATGTTTGAAGCATGCAGATTGAAATTGATCTAAATTAATTTATTGAGGGGTATTTGTGAAAATAATTGAATCTATATGCGTATTGTTTTGAGATTTTAATCAATTACAAGGTTATATTATTAACCTTAAACTTTCTTTTAAGTTGGCTCATGTTCCCATTTACGCCCATGCTATCCAGGATTTTGCAATGGTAACGACGATTGTGTTTGTTCTAAAGGATTTAGTGGTTCATCGTGCACAAAATGTGAGTATTTCAACATATCTATGTGGAATTTATAGAGAAAATATCATTGTTTGGAATGTTGTTTTAGTTTTGCTATTGTGGGATCCAAAGGAATTTGGAAAAAAACATATTTATTTTTAGGGAATTTATGAACTCACGAACTTTATATCTGCTGTGAGGTAAAGACTTTATAAGCACAATGTTAATTTTCAACATATTTTCTTTTACTGCACATGGTCGATATCCTAGGTGCTGGATTTGGCTTCCCTGTTCGAACTTTGTTGGTTTCGAGTACTTTTTGTTGTTCAATACTTTACGATTTTGACCTTCCAATGTTTGATTTAAATGCTGCAGAGGGGAAGTTACTCCTTGAAATATGCATATACAGCATAACCAAATTACCCTATTTATACCTGTTTTTGTACTTGTACTTTGGAAGACTTAAATGTCAATTTACAAAGTAACACAATATATGTTTTTCTTAATTATAGGCACATTATTATATCATATGTGTAAAAATCAGGATAATAAAAATAGATTAATTTATAGAAGTAATGTTAAAATTACGCTTGAATGTTAAATCTCATAATACATGCGAAAGATACGTGTACCGATGTTGTCTTTGTCATTTCGGATTTATTACCTTGGATTGATCCATTGTAAAACCTTTGTTTCTTTCAAGAATAAAACGCATATTAAGACGAAAACAGACCATGGGAGTTGAAGATTGCTATTGTTCGGACTTGGTTCTCGTATATAATCATAAAAAAGATTAAGTTAAATAATATGATCTATACATGTACAATCAATACCCTAGTGGGTGTTTGACACAGATGCTTCCTTCCCTAGAGAGAAAGGTAACCCAAGAGCTTGACCCACTGGTTACCTTATTTGTCGCGGGAAATAAGCTTTAGGACACACACCAAAACAAGGGTAATAATTGTTATATTATATCGACTATTTATAGGACACACGAAAACAACAAAACAAAAGATGTCACGTATGACACGCCACAGTCAACCAAAACCCCATAAACTGTGTTTATCGCACGTAAACTGTAGTTATCGGTCGATAAACTTGGTTTATCGCTCGCTAAATATAGTTTGCTAATGCCAATGATAATTTTTGTTGTTAGAAATTTATCTTTAACGCGGTCGATAATTGGGGTTTCAAATGCTAATTCGGGTTTCTCGGTGATCACTGATAAACTGAATTTATGGGCGATAAACTGAGTTTAATGACTGAAAACTATAGATATCGAACTGCAAATAAATTTACTGGCAATGAATGCTGTTTTGCCTTGATAAAGTAGCATTTTCGCCTCGTAAACTTAAGTTATCGCTGATAAACTTGGTTTCACGAATGCAAACTATAGTAAGCGAGCGATAAACCCAGTTTATCAACAATTAACTATAGTTTACGGTCGATAAATGTAGTTTATAAGGTTTTTGTTACTATCGCATGCCATAATTATGATAAGCTGTCGATTATGGAAATCTACAATGCTAATAAGGGTTTTCAGTGATAGAATGAGTTTATCGGTGATAAACTATGTTTATCGATTGCAAACTATAGTTGACAGTCGGTTAATGTTGTTCGTGTTGTTAAAATAGTATTTGCACATTGTAAACTATAGTTATCACAGATAAGCTGGATTTGAAACACGCAAACCTTTGTAAGCGAATGATAAACCCAGTTTTCCTGTGATAAATAAAGTTTAACGACTGCAAACTATAGTTATTGATCGATAAACCCAGTTTATCAACCGCAAACTATAATTTACGGGCGATAAATGCTGTTTTGCGTTGATAAAGTAGCATTTTCGCCTCGTAAACTAAAGTTATACTTTGCGTAAGTAACAATTTTAAAGAAAAGGGGGTGTTTTATTCAAACAAAAGATTCTGATCTCTAAATGAAAAACATAATGCAACTCATCATAAAGAAATCTGACACGAAAATTCCCCTCTTGACTTTTAAACAGTCAAAGTCGGCTCAAAATGCAGGAAGTAGATTACTCACTGCCATAAAACAAAGACACGATTCAACTCATTAAGCTATTTAGCTGTAAACCAAATTGGAAATAAATCCACGCAGTAGAAGCCCAGGAGATAAGTTAAACAATTATTTTTTCAACGGACAAATAGAGAGACAGACGGACGACCGAACAGGCAAGTAATAAGGAGTATTGCCTCCAATTTTAGAAGAGTAACTAAAGAATAAAGAAAAACTACACAAAAATACCGACTTTTAAGCATGTCTGGAAAAACATACAGAACACTTATTTACTAAGTCAAAATTAAATGTTGCATCAGATTCAATTAACTTCTAAATGCACGTTATAACAGTCCCGTTTGAAAATCGGGATAGGTATTTTGTAGTAGGGGTGTCCCTTCGTCTTTTCATTACACTTCAGGGTACCCACTGTTAAACTGCAATACCTAAACCTTTTAACAGATTTTCGTGACACTTTTTCACAATCTTTTTGATATTCTGTCTATGTGCATCTCTCTTTTTTATCTGAACACTTTATAGTTTGAATTTTTATTTCCAAATGTTATATTTTTATTAATTAAACTCAGCACTATAACATTACATTCACCGTATTGTACTAAAAATTAATAAAAAGAATCAATTATACTTATACCCTTGACTTAAAATGTTCGACTTTTCCAATTTCATGAAACAATCTTAAGTTTAGAATTTTCGTCATTGGACTTGCAGTTTGATGATAGTATTAACATTTATAATTGTAGCATAGATACCCGTACTTAAATAAAAAATAAAAGTGTAAAAACGAGTTATCTACAGACATGAACATTATTCACCAATAATTTCTCCCGAAAACGTCTTACGGTTACGATACGTAGCAACCGTGCCTGATATGTAGCAAGTCAAGAAATCTCTCTTATGTGAACATACATATACATAAAAATGCTTACTGTAACACTAATTCTTTTTTGCACAAATGGCACTCTATAATATCTTTACTTGAACGACCTCTTATTTCAACAAATCTTTCTTAAATGAACACGCCACAGAAAACGCGCTCTGAAGACTTTTAAACATCAACGGAAACATTAAGCTACAATTACATAAAACTCAACCTAAATATTTGCAATTAACTGAAAGCAATCCTTATGTACAAGCATGGCTACCAACACAAGTCGACAATTTTGTATATTGCTTTATTGGGTAAAACAAACTGATTATCAGTCCCCTGATTCACTTGCATATAGATCGCCCTAAAGGTCAAGACAGTCAATGATGGCATTTTTTAGCGTTGTTAATACAATAAAGCAGAATACTTGTCCTTATTTCGATTGCCGTCTTTAGAGACCTTGTTCTTTTTAGTGCAACTGCAAAATGTAATAGCAGAATGATATCTGCAGAAACCTTTGCATGTGTATCCCAAATCAATTTCAACCAGAGCCTTGATGTTCACTCTTTAATATCGGTTATATATGACTCAGATTCCAAAAACACCTTCGGATCTCCTTTGTTGCTAATGGCAAACTATCGACTAGACAATAACCCCTAATATGGTTCATTTGTCAACTTCAGCTGATACAATAAAGGGAACACCTCTAAATTGTGAAACTCAGGCATCTTAAAGACTCTTGTTACAAGCTGTGATCATATTTTCTACCCATCATATAATTCTAACATCTCGAACACCAATTTCTGTCTCTTTGCAGTACGAGATAATGCTTTTAAACCCGCAATAGTAAAAGGAAATGCAACTTTTGCAAAAGTTTTCTACACACAAAACTCACGACAGCACTTTGAATACCTGAGCGACGCAACTAATTCAACAGAGAAAGACATAGTATGGACAAACCAAGAGCAGTTCAACCAGATGAAGTTTGATATTGACGCCCAAATTGACACTAAGTTTGTGTTTGGTCATATTCCGCCACGCCCACCATATATCCGTGATCAGACGTTTGGTATTGTTGAAGCAAAGGTAGATGCTGAACATTATAAATTACATCAAAGTAAGTTAATAATCGGGTTTATCAATATGAAAATCTATAAGTTTTTACCTTTTTTCCAAAGAAATTGCTAACACAAGGTTATGTTGCTCCTCGGTGGCAGTCTTCAAGTATAAGATTTTTTTTATGGTAGACACCATGCAATCGTAGACAAATATGGAATTTTTATTTCCCAGATTGATTCGTGCAGATGATGGTTAATGATTTATCATAGAGTTTTGTCTTGTCTGCTTTTACCGAAATTTGCACACTGAATTGGATATTATCGGTGTGACGGGAGTGCTAAAGCAGAAAGGAACCGCATACTCCTCCGGAGGACCAGAATTTTTTTCAATTTTATCACATCAGAGCTTCTACAACTGATTAACTATAAACGTGATTGCTAAAGTAGCTATCAAAACACTATTATCAATAGAAGCTTACCACTTATTTAATAAGGCAACTATTAAATAATGCTTTCTAAAATCAATTTTTCAGATCTGACTGAATATTTGGTAAACAGAAAAAGTTTCTTTTGCCCTGGACCATCAAACAGACAACCTATAGCACACAATGAACTTCTGGAATGCAGGCTCTCTAATGGTACCAATGTATTTCAAGTTGACTCAGGTGACAGGTAATGTTAACAAGTTATGCTTGAATTTGTTTATTTTTTGAAAATTGAATGAAACTCCGACCAAACGTATTTTTCATAAAAAATGTGTAAGCTTTCTCTGTGTATAAAACTTTTCTTACCATAAAATCTATTAGAAATTAAATAAATCTGAATGATTTGATAGGAATATTTAAATATAATAACAAAACTACCGAATTTGAATGATCAATCTCATTTGTCCAGAGAAAAAAGAAAAAACGATTCAGTCATACCGTAGAATTGGTGGATCGAAATGGTCCTGACTTGGTACAGGCATTTCAAACGAAATGGTGGGTTAAACCAGGTTTTATGGCGCCAAACCTCCCTCTTCCATTTCGATCTTAGGATCCGGTAATGACCATAGAACACAACATAGTTGTGAGACACAATAGGGATATTGAGGTGATAATCTCAGTACAGCAAACCAGTAAAACAATTAATCACTACATTTTTAACTCAATTTTTAACTTTTCTTCTAGTGGCTGATGACGAAGAAAATATTTTTTTAGGGATCGTATGAAACGTATTGTCTTATAGCCCTGCTCCAAAAGTCGATCACGAAGAAATCGGTGTCTGATAAAAAAAATCTGTGAAATGTGTGCAAGCTCTGGCATATCGAAAAATAATATCTTAGTCTTTACAAATCAATGTTAACAAGTTTTCTTATATCCAGGTATTTACTTACTTACACCGTCACAACAGGAGGATTTCGAGATCTTATCAACACGGACACCAATGTCTTGTATGAGAGAGAAACGTACCATGGAATAAGTTCACAGATACAAATGGAATACAGATTTGACCGAGATGTTCCACTGCACTGCAGCGAATTTGTTTCTGGCACAACATGTGGGAGTGGTGACATCCCATTTGTCCTGCAACAAGATATAACAATGGTTTGTCACCTTAATATACTAATTTGGATGACTTCATTAAAATAAACGAATCTGGATGTTGTGTCAGAACTTGAAAACGCATCTGAATTTAAGAGCTAGTTAAGGTAGTACAGTGGTCTTACACTGAGCATATTTTCTGAGCATGTTACTAAATTCAAGCAAAGGCAAAAACATTGCTATTTAACTGTATGAAGATTGTTAGTTGCAAATTGTGAGAAAAAAATAAGTTTAAAACAAAACTTAACTGTTATATTCATTTTATAACATTTCCCGTACTATTTTCAAAAAAGATAATTTGTATGAAATGTTAAGGGAAAATATAGTTTTTTTTCAATTTTTCTTTTTGAAAATGAACGGTAACCCCATGATTTTATATCTTATTTTCAAAGAACTTACACAAAATGATGTTTTGACAAAATATAAAAAATACCTCGTGAAATTTGAAAAGAACAATAATTTAAACCATTTTCCCTATATACATGTAATCTATATAAAAAAGTTAAATTGTTTTTAATTACATATACATGTAATTTCAATAATCCAACTTTTATCATGATATTACAGTCAAACCTGCTTTAAAGGTGAGTCTCTGAGTAAGTTTGGTTTTTAACGCCCTTGCTATGCTCTATATATTATTTAAATGTGATTAATATGAACAGGATGATAAAAAATGAACATAAAATGATCATGAAAAATGGAATATGCGGGTAGAATGGGTAACAAAGGAAACACCAATTAAAAAAAAACACAGGAAAATTTAGCCAATAAGGTGCGCTACTTGGTGGGGTCTACAAACGGATCTTTTACGTGCATGAAGCGTGGCACTCTCCACACACGTTTGCACACGTTAGCCTGCGGTCAGGCTTTCTGCATTATCTCCTGACGACCCTAGCAATCATTATAACAGGGCCGCATTCAACCACTTGGAGCACATATCCCCAAGCGGCCTGACCAGATGTCAGGTTACTGAGCGTTCTTTAGAAGACTTTTACCGTCAAGCTTTTGGCTGCTGCAGGCCTATTCGACTCCCGTGCCCAGCACGGGACTGCCTTAAATGGCACCTGCATATGGAAAATCACTGCCTATAAAGGGAACCTAAATACAATCATTTTTATGAACAATTAAATAAAAATCAACCTTTATATAAAGGGCACCCTTAATAAACAGGTTTGACTCTATTTTATATTTTTGTCGAGTAGAGTTCGCGTTTTCATTGATATTCAGTAGTTTTTGTGTTTTCGTGTTTTATATGTGTTCTGCTTTTTCGTCCTGTTCTCGTTGGTGCTTACTGGTTTTTCTCTGATCTCTCGGACTTTTGACATTCGAATGCCCCACAGGTATCTTTGCTCCTTCTTTTCAGGTAAAACCTGTATTTGAGTAATCTCATCTTCATTTTAAAAGAAATTTAAAAGCTCAATGTTGACAGTAAACTTTATTTTCAAAGCAATAAATTAATTCCTTCTAACTATATGTCTAAGCAAAATGAATAAAGTGTTTTCTGTTCTTCGTAATTCAATTGCATTTTTAAAAGAAAACCCGTAATATTTTTATTTTTATTTTTAGGAGCCTTTAAAACCCAGATGGGCTGGATGGGTTGATAAACTGTCCAATGTTTCTCGTTATTCCTTTGAAGTGTGGAAAATGATTTATAGTCGTGATTATGACGTATTAAGGGAACCTGAAATCCGACAAGCTGTTAATCCGATACCGGAGTTTATAATTAGTATTAATGCAACTCATAACAGAGAGTTTCCAATGTATAGACCAAAAGCACCTGGGATGTATTCTGCTATTCTTGAAGTCGTAGATAAGGCCAACAATTCCAGATTTGCACGAAGATTGGCAATTTATGATAATTCGTCTAAAATCACAACCCAGGTAGATTTTCCACTTTTTGCAAATTCAGCATCTAATTACACAAATTACACATGGCAAACAACGCTTAACTCCGGTTCCAGAAAAGATACAACTATCAAAGTATCCTGGGAAAGCCATTTCATTAATTTAGAACACGAAAAGGAACATTTGTTGAAAAAGGTTGACAAATATACACCAAGATTAAGTGATGGAATCGACAGGATTGATTATAAAAAGATTGACGACAAGTTTGACGATAATGAAGGGAGGAGAACTTTGGCAGCAATACCAAACCAAAATTCAGTAGTCAAATTTGAATACAACATAGGCGGAGTCAGCACATCTATTCCATCAGTGGGTTGGGTAGATAAAGGTTTACACCAATATTTTACAAAGGTACTATATGGAGAAAGCATCAATGATGGAGATGCTCGTCAGGTTTGGATTAGAGCGTATGATGTCGTTGGGCATACACTTGTGGATTCTACAATCATTAATTTCGATAACAGCCCACCTTTAATTTTTTCATCAGATATACAAATGGAAAAGAATATACAGGGACAAAATTATCCGTTTGCAAGCAGGTAGCGTCTAATATTATTTAATATAAAGTAATTATCTTTATTTCAGGTGGGTCATATTATAACAATATGTTAATGGTATTACTTCTATTAATGATGCAGATTTTTGTTTTCTTCTATTGTTTCTCCTGATCCTATAAAATACTTAACCCCTACCACCTCTTCAATTCTTTGAAAATGTCTAATTTCACGATTAGTATATTCATGTTATTGTCTTCTTTTAAATCTATATTACCACCAAAACTAATTATATTTTTGCTGTTTTCTGTTTTGAATATCATCTTTTAAATCTAAAAATGTAATGTGTTTATTTTTAAGGATCACCATAGCCGCCAGAGATGACCACAGTGCAATCAAAAAAGTAAAATTCATGTTCAAAGTGAATGCCACTAGTGAAATAAAGACTGTCCAGGAATTCATGATTAAACCAAATGTATGCATTCTTGTACTTAAAACAATTATATAAAATATAAATCCGGTGCCAAATATTGTTACGGAGGGGCACGGCTGTGGTTACATGACAAAATTTTAACTTCTGAATTAAAAAAAGGTACATGCATTTAGGATTCAAAATGTATTTATTATGTGTAAGAGTCTTTAGATTTGATTATCATAGCAATTAAACAATTTACAAATTATTTATGCCTAGAGTCAATGAAAAATCAAGTGAAATTTTTCTACATTTTCTCAAAGACAGATAGTTCTGGTAAAAATATGCCAATTATGATTGTTTTTGGCCTATTTATGAAGCACCCTTATTTCTTTTTGTTTTTCGAATGCAACATACAAGCTTAGAAGAAAGTGTAAAATATCAACAACAACAAAATTCAATCACAAATTTTGTCATCAAAAACTGGAATTTTCTCTTACGTTTCAATAGAATCAACCAACCTTTGGTGAAAGTTATAATGTTAACCGATTCAGACGCATGCTTTTACCGAAATTAACTTTAAAGTACATGTTTTCAACTTTTCCATATTGACAAATTTCTAAGGAAATTCAATGGCAAGAAAACATTGGTGCAAGGGTCATGTACCTCCTGACAAAGACGTTGTAGATAGATTGTTCATTTAATTAACAAAAGATGAAATTATTATATATGTTTTAAGGTTATACAAGTTGCTTTCGTAAACAATGTCAAGAAATAAAGAGCGTTGACGGTTTGTTAAACAATCAACACAATTTTTAACTTATATTTCATTGTGTAATTTAAAGAAACATTTATACATGTATCGTGCGTGCTGCTTTCTTGGCATTCAAATTGTTATTATTATTTATATTCCAAATAGGGTTTAAGATCCTGCACGTCATCGAGTTGCTACTGTGTCACTATTTCCGGGCAGACATCATGTTATGATCTGCACACGACACTAGAAATCAACAACTGCTGGCTCAAAGTTCCCATGGATAAGGTTGATACAGACAGTCATATAATTGATATCGTTGTTTACAACTCTGCCATGTTGTCAACCACCTACTCTTTAGATGTAAGTTATATCTTATAACTTAGAGGCTTTATCAACTTGATTTCATTCTATATCTATCAAAAATTGATTAACTGCTTATTAAAGATTATCAATAGCAAAAAGAATTAGCTGTATTTTTTGCTTCTAGCAAAAAGAATTAGCTTTTATCCATCAAACACCACCAAATAACATATTAAGTCCCTGTCCATGGCCAAGAATTTTTTACAAAGTTATATTTTTAAAAAACTTGTCGGTTTGTTTTTACAAAAATCATTAATGTATTATCCTTATGTTAATTGTTACATATACAGAATGTCAATTTGTATTTATTTATAGCTCGGTACTGTTACTCAATATGATGGGATCCAAGAATGTAAGTTTTTTTTTTATTATACAGATAATAACAACACTTTTCTTATCCTTGTTTCATCTTTTGTTACTACATGTACTGTACCAAAACTATTAAAATGTAACTTTGTCTGTTTTGCGCCATAAAATAAGTTCAACGTCTTAGTTCTTTCGAAATTTCCACACCCTGTTAGGACAATTACAATATTCATATAGTACATCGTTGTATAGTTGACATTTGAGATAATGGTCATTACAATAGGATTTCATTATTTTTTTCTTACATGTAAATAATTCTACTTTTTAAATTGTGATAAATAACAACTTAGATTGATTGGTCGTTTTTCTATTCATTTAAATATTTTATGTTCATTGTACATGAATGTTAAAATATGAATTAGTTTGCCCTTTTTGGCGTTAAAATAGTTATTGCTGCTGTATACTTTAATTTTAGATAAAAGTCCTTCAAATGTTACTATTCAGAAGACATTAGACACTTCTTTGAGTATCAGTTGGATACAAGCTCCAACTTGTTACGAAAGAGCTGGAATCCTTGTGCGTTTATTCCGACCTGACAACTCAACATATGATTACAAAGTACACAAAGAGGCTACGTCATTCGATCTTACTGGACTACAACCAACAACTAATTACTGGTTTGAGTTGTACACCAAATATGGCAATGATACGCATAATTTGATAAGCTCATCACCATTTATTCTCAAATTCCAAACTGCCGAAGCATGTAAGTATACATGTGTAATTATATTTATACCCCGCTTCGAAGAAGAGGGGGGTATACTGTTTTCCCCTTGTCCGTCCGTCCGTAACATAATTTCCATCACAGTTTTCTCAGCAACTACATGACTCAGAGGTATAATATTTTGCTTAAAGCTTTTTCCTATAGTACCATATAGTGAATACCGATTTCATGCTCGTAGGTCAACTACTTCTTGTTTACCGAATACTTAGGTTTTTACACATAGTGTACATACATTCAAACTTTTCGTCAAAATTTTCTCAGTAACTACTAGAGATAAAGGTTTGATATTTTGCATATAGCTTTCTCCTATAGTACCATATGGTGTATACCGATTTCATGCTCCTAGGTCAACTACTTTTGACATAGTTTGGGAAGCGGGGGTATCACTATTGAGCATTAGCTCTCAGATTTACTTGTTTAACATATTTTTTTTGGTGTTTTTAGGCAATGGCAAATGGCAATTTTAATTGACGATCGGTGTTAAATACTAGTATTTACCCAAAACTAGAATTTCCCACCCCTGAAAAATGAGTATACCGTAAGCTTCCCTGCGAAATATTTAGTATATATTAGATTATACCCCAGGGGAAAAGGAGTATATAAAACATTGGATTTAATTTATTTTCGTGGGGACCAATTTTCGTGGTATTGTGAAAAAGATCAGTTCGTGGATTATTAAATTCGTGGTTTTAAAGTCTCCACTATACAGATCAGTATTAAATTTCCTTTTCGTTTGGTATCAACTTTTGTGGGTCAAGGGCACCAACAAAAACCACTAAAATTGATATCCCACGAATAATAATGAAACCACAGTAAGTTAAAACACATACTCATTTTTCTGCCCGTCTAATCTTTTCCCTATTCAAAACCATTTCAAAATTAATGACTGTGAAAGTAAAATTCGAGTTCTCAATATTTTTTAAAATAATTACCAATAATGAAGCTGAATTTATGTGTGTATTCTTTTTTTTTTTATTATCTTAAGTGCATATGGAAAGTAGATATTTGTATAGGTTAGAAGAGGGAAACCCATGCATATTGTTTGTCTGCATTTTATTCTAATATTTTAAGTGCATTTCAAATATCATATCTGCTTAGATTGAATATTCAAGGCACATGGGAATTTCGGTTTAAAACCCAACAAATATCAATTTATCAGGCACAGTTGGATTTTTGATCATCCTTTTCAGCCCTTACCTTATAAAAGTTTTATACAGAGAAATAACTATCTACCAACCTGTTAACCATCATACCAAAAACAAATGAGAAGAAAGTCTGTAATATTACAGCTTTTCTTCTCATTTCTTTTTGAGTTAGACTCTGAGTAAAGGCTTTTTGAACAATGTTCGCTTTAGATATAACTATAGTACTTGAAATAAAGTTTTCCTTGTTTTCTGTTTTTAGCTGCAGGATTTCCGCCTGAAGGAGTGGCTGGTCTTTCCATGGGTAATTATTAAATAAGTGCTTTAGTTGCTTAAGACTATGCTTCTTATATACAATTAAATACTTTATGGTAAAATGTACATGTATTTACAATAAGACAATGTGGTTGATAAATAGTTCTTCCAAGCCTTTATCCTAAATTCTTGTTTCCTTTGTATCTGGAGTTCTTTTCACCATCATTAAATTGGTTTGAAAACACTTTGAAAAATCATGCTTCATCGGGCCTACACACTTGTTTTGCCCCAAAACATTTTAAAATGCTTTTGTGTGTTAATCTGAAAACGATGCCATAGAATTATTGTACATATCAACTTCATGGGCAAAAATACGCCAAACAATGCCACGCTGGTACGGATGTTAAACCATAATCAAAGTTTATTACTGTTTTTTTTTGCAGGATTCATTGTCATCATTATCATTGTTGTCGTTGTCTTAATATTTCTGGGCAGAACTGGACGATTGCAACCGGCTAAGGCGAAACTAATAGAAGTCAGACGAAATTTTACAGTGAGACGCCGATTCACGACTTCTAGAGGGCTCAATGTAAGGTTTTGTTAAATATCAAGAATTCATTTTGAATATCATAATCCACCAAGATTGTTTGTACAGATGGCATGCAATTTTGTTTAAAACTCAATAAATATTTAATATACAAATATAGCCTTTTAGTAGGTCGATACGAGAAAATATCGACCTGAGGCATATCGACCCGACAACGCAGTTGGAGGTCGATATGCACATCTCAGGTCGATATTTTTCGTATCGACCGTGGTTGAAGGCTATATTTGTTATATTATTAATTCAACATTCTTGGTAATTAAAATGTTGTGCTTACATGTAATTGTGATCTGTAAACTGTAGTGATTTCAATCAATTTGTATATTGTTAAGATTTCTCATACTGAAAACCTAGCATTTCAAAAAAAATAATAGTTTTGTGTGGGTAGTAAGATGGAAGAACTAACCTTTAAATTTCTATTCCATCCACTAGTGAAATTTCAATGACTTTGGTAGCTTTTTAGGGAAAGACAGCTGACATATTCTTTATTTTGTTGATGAGACTGAATTCCCATTCCAAGAGTTGTTCAATTTCAATCTACAATTGCCAAATCAACAAATGAACAAGTCGTTGCTGGGGAATTCAGTCGTCTCTGCTGAAATTCTCATTTGATAGTCGTTATTTGCATATGTTTACTAAAATTTCTGCTTTGCCTTTGGGGTGTCTTCTCGGCCGGGGAATGAAACAATCCCAGATTCGAATGAAACACGTGACCGTGCGATATCAATTTTTTGCACGTGCTAAGTCAACATAAAAAAATATCACCAGGTCACCTGGTATGATTCAACTAATCAAATCAAGTAAAAAATATAAATTAATAATATTACAATATATCACACTCATATCTGAAAAAAATTCTGAGAATAAGGTAGTTTTTACTTTTTAATATTTGGAACTTAAATTGGATACCTAATACATGCATATTTTGGTACTGACTGTTATCTTTTTTAAAGGTAGAGACAAAAAATGAACAAACATAAACTTTAAGATGATGTTTCATTCTATTTCTTTCTCAAATAATACTTAAAAACGTTGATTTTTTTTCCTATAATGATATCCCATGCCACTTTAAAATTGGAAATATTTTTTTTTCTCTTTTCATTGGGAAAAATAACAAGAGGAGCCAAAATGAAATCTCTACACAAAAGGTTCACGATAAAAATGCAAACATAATTATAATCCTGCGAATATGTTCGGCTTTCTGTATTGATGCGATCTGTTCTTATACTTCTGTTTAAACGGACTGTCGTTAGTAAAATCAAATTCAGCATTTTTTTGTAACCTCCTTTTTTTCAATGTCTGAAATGGCTAGATTTTGTATTTGTTTCCTCAACATAGAATCGAGCATGCAGCAACAAAGACGAGGATGACATTTACTTTTACGGTCAAATGGAAGTCAAGAGTGACAATACTGTCTTGTCTCGTAAAGATATTGCCTTTGAATCTGAGCTCACTCAAGGAAAGTTTGCAATTATTTACTTGGCAAAGTATTATGGGAATCATAGGGATGCTCAAACAGTTGTTGCCAAAGTCCTAAGAGGTAAGCAATTGATTTGAATGATTAATGTTAATTGTTTTTGTGATATTTGGATTGTAGAAAAAATATAATGTTAGAATTTAATTCATTTACCTTAGTTTTTATAATTATTTATGCTTTAAATTGCAATATGAGATGAAATATTTTTAGTTGATACATCCAAATACCAAAGCAAACAATATTAAAGCTGTACAAATAAAAAAAAATATTTATCAAGTCATATGCATGCTTGCTAAAGCATTAGGATTTGTTTTTGTTTTTCCTAAAAAAAATACGACTAAATCTTTAATCAAGCTAATACATGTAAATGTAAACTCGAATTTTAACTTCATTAACGTTACCTTAAAACGAATCCGTGCAGCTTAATATTTATCCTGAATATACATTCCAAATTCTTTTGCCTTGAATTTTTTTTTATTATTTTTTTCTTTTTTATTTTATAGATGACCAGAATGAGGCAAATATCATGAAAATGAAAGCAAAGATAAACTTTTATGCTGATAAAGTCGGGGATCATAAGAATGTTATGAAATTTATCGGATCTGTTCAAGATGACGAAGCTAGTAAGTCTTAACGTTTTATTTGAATTTAAACTGCTTCTTGGACCTTTGGTTAACTGAAGTGTGTCGCCATTCAAGGTTGTTTCCCTGATACTATGTTAAAATTGTGGTTCTTTTCTATATCATTAACATGACTCCTTGTTTTAAAATCATCATAGTTTTTAGGAAACTGTTTTGTTATGAAAAAGTAGATTAAATCTGTAAAGAAAGTGTTCTACAGTTACTGTGAACTCATTAATTTACATTCGTACCAATTTTCATGGTAAGTGCTGAATGTTTTGCTTAGTTTACTCTGCTTTGATTTTAAAGGAGGACCTTTTATGGTGCTGGAATATTGTTCAAATGGTGTTTTGAGAGATTTTCTACAGGAGAAAAAAGCTGCGATTACAATGGACTTAGAAGAGAGGTTGTTCCGAATGTGTTTTGGAATCTGCCTTGGAATGGACTATCTGGCATCTAAACAGGTTAATATAATGTTCAGATGATAGATCATAACACATGTTAAAACAGTTGAGACTCATCTTGGTTTATGACATAAGAGTTGATCTTTAAACTATCTTTTTTATCTTATATGTACATGTACTATTATTTCCTGTCATGTATGCGTGGCAAAAATTAAAAAAAGATATTGTAAACAAGACATGCTTACAGCATATATACATAAAGTACATTTCTTTTTAATAAATGGTCCAATATTTTTCTTCTAGATCATTTTAGAACTTGACCGGTTTACGACATAAGAGTTGATCTTTAAACTATCTTTTTTATCTTATATGTACATGTACTATTATTTCCTGTCATGTATGCGTGGCAAAAATTTGAAAAAAGATATTGTAAACAGGACATGCTTACAACATGTAAATAAAGTAATTTGTTTTTAGTAAAGGTCCCATATTTTTCTTCTATATCATTTTAGAACTTGACATTCACGCCGTCCTTCCTTACAACCCTTACTGTGTATCTACACATTTCACATATGTTTTCCTTGTTTTAATTTTCAATTTGAGATACATAGCATCGACCTTTTTCTGTTTCTGATGTAGAATGCAATGTGAAGAGTTGGTATCATTTTTTCAACTGGCATTCGTAAGTCTTTCGGAATTCACAGTGCAATATATTTAAGGAAACGAAACATGGCTTAAGATTTTACTTACCGCGTTAAAATGTGATACAATTTCTTATAGGTTGTCCATAGACGTCTTGCTGCCAGGAACATATTACTGGATCATATGTATGAGCCGAAGATAACAGGGTTCGGTCCAGATCCCGAATCAGGAATGGAAGGAGATGTAAGATAAATACCTGATTACTTATACATGTAAATCAGGCCTCGCCTCGGCTCATGACCTCAAAAATACATGATTTTTTTAAAGGTGTTCGCAGATTGTGTTTAATGTATTAACATGAGCATTCTAGTGATAGTCACTCTCTTTTTGGTTTATTTGTTGAAGTTTTGGCATTCACGAATACATGTATTGTATGAAGAATGGAACAGACAAACAGAAAACGGACAAAACAGAAAAAATAAGATCACACATTCGTATGCTCTCGATTGGCAGTAATAAGACAAAGTTTTTAGTTTATGTTAAACATATAAGACAAAAGCACAAACTATATATTTCAAACAGATAGCAAACGTATTTTCACGATTCTGTATGATTTATGAGACTATCATTATGACAAATACAAATACAGTATGTACAACGTAGATAACTAACGAGCGAAAGATCTATGGCCCTGGATTAAATACCACAATATTCATTCAAGCCGATCACGTCCCAGGTGATGTTCGAGTGCCGTTTAGGTACACAAGTACCCTTCATTTTCTGACCAAGGTTTGTCGAAAAGGGCGTTAAACCCTAACACACACAAAATAATTAATTACCTCTTGAATACTGATTATAAGGCATTGTAATTATTCTATTTCATTAAAAAATTATTCGTCAATCCTGGACCAAATTTAATTAGTGGAGTAAAGCTGGTTTAACAATATAAAACTGTTTTAAATTTTAGGAAAGACTTCCACTTAAATGGATGGCCCCTGAATGTCAAAAGTCAACAAAGGACGCAACCGAACTTAGTGACGTATTTTCTTATGGTGTTGTTCTCTGGGAGATTTTCTCGCTTGGTAAGATGTACACAGTTTTGAAAGTAACATTGATTAATAACTGCCCTTTAGTTCAATGGGATGAAATAGTCTTTATTGAACCAGTAAAAAGTCCGAACGTTCAACAATGGTGATGGTTGTTTCTGATGTATATTTGGGCAACATCGAAATCACAGAACGGAGATGATCTTTAAATATTTTCAGAACGGACTGATAAAAAGGTTTCAGGACTTTAAAAAAATAGCATTATTCGAATGATCCTAAATAAGGAATATTATGACTCTAAAACAATGCTTACTTTATGTTTCAAATTCATATAGAAACACTAATATTTAATTTGTTAAAAAGAAATTGATTAGAAATATTGTACATCTTAGAATTGTGTTTATACAGGGGAAATGCCTTACCCTGGTATACAGAGTAGAGATGTGTGGACAAAACAGAAACAGGCATATAAGATGAAGAAGCCAGAATATTGTGATGATGCGTAAGTATATCTTATTATTATTCGCCATTTAGTTTCGAATCTACATTCAGTATGTAATTGAAAATAACGATTGACATGTTTTATAGACTAAGTTTATTTTAAAATAGAAAATAATGAGATGTGAAATAAGTGAACGCGACACAGCCCAGAATCAAGCGGCAACTTAGAAATACCACACTGGACAACCGCCAACAGCCTTCAACGAGGCAAGAAGGTGCTGCTTGCAGTTCTGCAATTGGCCCATGGTCTAAATAAAATGCATTTATTTCAAATCCAGTCCTGAAATAGTCTCAGATAGTTCCCCTTCTTAAACAAGGAACAGAAAACTTCAAAAAGATAAGTACAAACGAAAGCTTTGTCAACGATTCCTGGCTTAAACAGGCACATATAATATGTGGCGGGGTTAAACTAGTTTTTTGGGCCCAACCTTCCCCCTATCAATATTTCAAGATAAAGCACAAAAACTAAACACACAATAAAAATCAAATCGATCAAAGTTCAATTCCACTATAGAAAACGTTAGACAAAAGACAACAAGAACAAACGAAAGGACGGTAAAGGAACTCTCTAAAGAACACTCACTGTTTCTGACAGCTATCTGAGAATCATCAATCGACTGATGTAAAAAAATCAAACATATCGATTTTAAATCCGACACATTACTTCAAACAATAATGATTTGGTGAAGAGTCATAACAAAAAAACTGACATGCTTGATTGCTATAATGCTTAAAAATGACAATAGTAAACAAGCTTATGGAAGATTTAAAGTAACTATCAAGTTATCAATATCTGCTAAAATATTCAATTCATATCCTTTCCGTTATAAATTTTGAAGCGAATTTTTCATTTCCAATGGATTGTTTTTAAATTTGTGAGCTCTGTAGAAAACATTACCATTAAATTCAAGATGTGATATTCCTTTCATTATCAGAAAACGACGTTTACAATAAATTTGTATAAAACATTTGGCGAATTTTTTTTTCATTGTAATAGGGTTAAACTACTACTTTCATAAAGACTTTTTAACATATCTTCTGGCTTTATGATAAATACTTTTACTATTGTATGTATATGGCATGCCTTATTCTACTAAATGTATACAAGCACTTAACAGGTAGATATATATATATTTGTAATTAAGAAAAAACTAGCTACAGGTTCGTTTAAGGTTAATGAGGACAGGTGTCATGTGACCAAGCACATCTTAATATGCAAAGAAAATGCTAGCATATCAATAGATACATAACAAAAATATTAAATGAGTTAATCATTTGTAATTAATCAAAAATGTTTAACATATAGTAATTTTTTTAAAACAGAGATATGACTATTTACATTATAAATCATTGTTTTGAAAATATTAATGGAGATGATCCATGTAAAATATGACCATCAAAATACAAAGGATTCTACAGGCAGATTCAAAACAAAGTTGATGACCCCTTTTTTCTCACTCTTATATCAAGTTTGCTTAATAACATTTACTCTGATCTAATGAAATCAAATTTGTAATGTAAGATATTTTCTTGAGCAGTGATTTTATGCATTTTATATGCCATTTCCTTTAATAGCCATTGTAATATAGTCAAACTTTGAACCCTTATATGGGAAAACAAGCCTGGTGATATATCTTTATTTTAGTTTTATATGAAAGATATCAACATTAGTTGATATTCAAGGCAATAAAATTAGATTTTTATGGCAGATATTTTCAGAGTCAGGTGTCCTTATTAACCATTAAAACAAATTTATATTTTTTAATTCATACATAAAGGTAATAACAAAACTACCGAACTTGAATGATCAATCTCATAGTCCAGAGAAAATGACAAAAACGAATCAGTCATACCGGAGAACTTGTGGATCGCAATGGTCCTGACTTGGTACAGGCATTTCAAACGAAATGGTGGGTTAAACCAGGTTTTATGGCGCCAAACCTCCCTCTTCCATTGCGATCTTAGGATCCGGTAATGACCATAGAACACAACATAGTTGTGAGACACAATAGGGATATTGAGGTGATCATCTCAGTACAGCAGACCAGTCAAACACTAATTAAAACAATTAACTATCATATCTTTTAACTCAATTTTGAACTTGTCTACTAGTGGCTGATAACGAAGAAAGAATTTTTTTAGTGATCGTATGAGACGTATTTTCTTATAGCCCTGCTTCAAAAGTCTGTCACGAAGAAACCGGTGTCTGATCAAAAAATCTGTGAAATGTGTGCAAGCTCTGGCATATCGAATAAGTTGAGAAATATAAACACCGTATGCAGGAGAATTAGGTATATTGCTCTGTCGATTAGGAAAATTAATAATTTGAAAATTAAAATCGTCTCGTTTATCGTAAATTTTTGTACTGAGATGACCACCTGGGTCAAATTCGAGGTGCAAATCCAAGAAAGACGTGAAGCAATTAGATTCGGTGGTCTCTTTAATCTCCAATTCCGGAGGATATATTGAAGGAATCCAACTACCAAATGAAGTGTTATTGACAGAAAGGACATCATCAATATATCTGAATGTAAGATTAAATGACCGTGCCTCTTTCATCTTCTTGTCCTTTACGAGTCCCTGAAGAAATTCAGTCTCGTAAGAGTATAAAAACAAATCGGCGAGGAGAGGAGCACTGTTTGTGCCCATTGGAATGCCGATTTGTTGTTGAAAAATCTCTCCTCCGAAGGTGACAAATATGTTGTCAATGAGGAAATCAAGCATACTGCAAACTTGTTCCAGTGTGTAACAAATTTTATCTTTGAAAGATGTTTTGGAAAAGAATGTAGAATTATAACCCAAAACAACAAAATTCCTTGAGTTTGAAAAGGCTTTTTCGAGAAGTTTTTTCAGGCGACATTTTAGTTTTTCGTGTGGCAAGGTAGTGTATAAAGTTGAAAAATCGAACGTTTTCAAAGAGTGAACCTCAGAAAATGATCTAGATTTAAAATGATCTAACAAATCTTTTGAGTTTTTCAAAATCCACATATGGTTAATTCCACTACGATTATAAATAGTGTCGCAGTATGCTTGTTGACCTTCTTTGACAGCAGACAAGATTTTAGTTAAATGAACGGACAGCTCTGTAGTTGAACATGATGAAGATCCAGCTATATACCTTTCTTTGTACGGATTTTTTTGAAGTTTAGGTATCCAGTACAAATATGGTAACTCTTTATGTTCCTCTTTCTTTGGAATATTGAAAGAGGACATAAAAGAGCTATGGTTGGCTATGATTTCATCTTTGTTAAATGTAGTCCGTGTGTATGTAGCACTAGCGGAAGTATTACCATCAATGCCTAGTTCTTTTATTAGACAATTGTAATAATGTGCTTTACATACAAAAACTATATTATTGGAAGCCTTGTCTGCTGGCGTGACAACATACCTGTCATGTAAGGAAGAGAGACAATTGAGAGCTTCACGATCTCTAAATACAGAAGAAGGCCGGGGGTTCACACATTTGCGAAGTTTGTCTATTCGGCTTCGTACAAGAGATCGGATAGTCCTTACCCAGTCCGACAGTGATTCAAGCTCTGGTTCTTGGTCCTTCTCCCTCTTTATCCAGGCTCTAGCATAGTCCTCCACAGCGTCCATGATGATCTTAAAGTTATGATTCCAATTTATACGTTGCGGTTCCCTGAATTTAGGTCCATGGGAAACCACATTACGTAATAAATCATTTTCAATTATCTTAAGATCACCCGTGATGACATGACCAGATGGACCATAGACAAAGGGAGAAGCATAGCAATCACATGTCAGAGGGGACTTTAGATATTAATTAGACATGTTAATATTTCAAATAATCAGTTAAATTAAATCAATATTACCTTGTTCAACACTTTTGAGTTGGAGAACACATCAAAGCTTTAAATTATCCGTTTAAATTTGAAAATTGTCTAAACCCTAAGGTTCTTCCTTCCCCAGACATAGGTTGATCATCTTTGTTATAATTTGGTTCCCCAGTTTGGTAATTTTTGGTTTTACTGTTATATGCTCTTCATAATCATAAAGTGTTTGGCATTTTCAATAGAGCGCCTCTGATGAGTCTTGAATAGACGAAACGCGCGTCAGGCGAAGCAAAATTTATTGTCTAGAACTTTGTTGTCATTTGTATTTCCAATGCTTTTCATTACAGATTTTACAACATAATGCTGAAGTGCTGGCACTATGAGCCACACAAACGTTCAGGGTTCGCCCAGATAAAGGAGGAACTTACCAATATGTTCCAGGAGGGGCCAAGTGATGACTATTACTACAGATCAACTGATTTAGAGTTAAAACAAAACATTGCATAGAATTCAGAAGTTCTGTGAAGAGACATTAGCTTAATACGTATATTCTCGTGTATGATGCTTTGGGTTCTTCATTCATGTAGAGATCAAAAGTGCTGAGAACAAATGTGTTCTTGTTTAAAGAAGAGATAATATACTTGTTTATATAACTATAAAAGGGGTCCAATTCTATTATATTTATTCCCCCCTGTCTTCTCAACTTTTGTTCACGGTTCTATGATGAGTATATTATAGGATATAAAGCCTAAATATGCTATTCTGAATGTTTTGAATAGTTATAACTTTACCTTTATAGCATTTAAATTACTTAATATATATTCATTCAAAGCTTAGTTATAAAGTGCTTCTACAACCCCAAGTCTTAAATATATTTTAATCATAATTTTCATTATGTATGTAGCTTTGCATTTTCCTTTTCACTTTTATAACATTGTTTGTATCGTTTAAATAAAGAAAAATATATACATTAACTACCCTTAAGTCTATCTTTTCTCTTTTTTTTATTATTGGGTTTTTTAATTATATCGATTATTATCAATATAGGTCTACACACTCTTACTTATTTGTCGATTGAGTCTATATTAAATATTTATACAATGGTATTGGAAACCGAACGACGTACAATGTTAGAATCAAGCAAAATAAGTAGATGTGGATCACATAAACAATTATCAAATAGATCATCATAAAGTAATATTAAAGATCTTAACTAGTTTGCCTGTATTGAGATTTTTCAGTAAAATTGAGTCTTATAGTGTGAAATGTTTTCCGTAATTTTTTCCGTTTGTAACTACATCATAGATAGTACATGTAAATTACATTTGCATAGCTCAACAAATGTGAGATGATAAATTTAAAAAAAAAGTAATGATCAAAATTTACAAGAACAAGAAACATTTACTCGTTTTAAATATGAAAAAGGTAGAAAAATGACTCTAACAATATCAACAAATCTAGCGATACCAATATGGCGAGTCTGTATGAGAACGTAAACAATGTTTGATTTCGGAAAGAAATGTGCACTTAGCAACGTTCTTGAAAAACCGGCATTCAAGTTTTCCTGTGATAGAATTTAATTCTGGTCTTATGGCTCTGTTTTACTCACAAAAAAAATCTAACTCTCCTGAAACACCAGTTAGTCTTTTCCAAAAACTTGTGTAAGAGTCTAGATATCTTCTTCTTCTGATACGACCGTAAATTTAGACATTTGTTTCCGTGCAGTAACTTTAGTTAGATGAATAATCGTTAAGAAATTTGAAATTAAAAATATTTCTATATATTAAACCTCTTGCTCCTAGACTACAATTTTATGACGTCGTCAACGTAAAGCAAAGGTAAAGTTACAACCAGTGATTTAATTTGGATCAAACCTCATTTCATGATTTTTTTTTCGCTAAGGTTTCTAAACATAAAAACAATATCATAATATTGGGTCTATAATATTTGTTAGTTGATAACCTGTCATTGAATTTAACTACTGTCGGGTTTTAAATATTTTATTGTCGTACCCGCAATAGCACAACTTACACAGCAACAACAGGTTGTAACTAAAAGGCGGAAGGAAAACGGAGTGGAAAAACGGAAGCGGAAAAATTAAGGGAATAACAAAATAATAATCATTTTTTTTTACTTTTACTTGGTAAATATTGTTTTTCATTACTTAATAGGGTTTATAATTTTTTCTTATAAACCAATTTAATTATAGGGAATAAATGGTTTGTGTGATAATTTCGTTTACCCCGTTCTAAAAATTTTTCAGTTCAATCTGGTTCTATTGATTTTTTGTGACGTCTCAGTTCATTCATTCAAGACCTGTATCGGAAAATGACACTTCGTCAAAACTTGCTCTTTAAAAATTGAAAACTAATCGTTTTAACATCTTGACCAACCGTCTTTGTAACTACCATGAAGTCTAAAAATAGAAAAAGACTGACTCCAAATAAGTTCTAGCAGATTACGAAGTCAGATAAAGGTCCACAAGAAAGTCAGAACATTAAACAGGACAAACAAGAGGTCGGCAGATCATGTTGTCGGAACTTACATTCAGCAAATTCACACTGAGAACAATTCTTATACACACACAAGAGTGCCAGGTCGAAGGATGGACGTTGAAAGCTCTGAAAATGTCGTCGGCATAACGCAAAGTCATCACTGGACAGCAAATATTTCAATTTTGCACATGGCTCTGTCATAAACATCGCGTCTGAAGCGGATCAGCATTAAGTCCAACGTCCTCGAGTTGTACGTTCTCCGATACCTTCATCTACTGTAAGTGATTCACAAGACAAGCAGATGTCTAATAATCTCCAGCCAGCCAACGATGATCCCGTGATAAGGAGGGATGAGCAGACAACTGTGGTACCGGGTAGCTCTAGCTGTCATACTTGGACAGTTCAAACCAGGGGAAAACTCAGGATGGGTTTTTATGTGAAAATGACACGAATAGCAGCTTAATTTCACAAGGTAAAAAAGTCCCCGGATTTTATGGTTAGTGGTTTTGATTCCATTTCATCAAATGCTCCTATTAAGCTCAAAGACAAAATATGGAACAGGGAGTTTGTTGATCTAGGCTAACTCTTCAAATCAAATTAAAGTCTGTCTAATGGTATAGACATTGATGGTGAACTTTCTATTAGAGGGGGTGTCATTTCAGTTCTTCCAAAAAAGACCATAATGCAATCACAAACATTGATATATGGACATCAGGTTTCATGATACATGCAAGTGTCATGTAAGCAAAATGGCCAGAAAAGGGTTTGAAATTTTTCAAGTATATGCATACGGTAAGATTAGCTGTATCAAGGGGTTGTTCAGGGGGTTTGGAATTCTGTGTGATGAACAGTTTCGTTTGCGTAACGCCCGTTGTCCATCCTCTTCATGGGGAGGTATTGATATGGAATTGTGGATGGTGTGTGTAACAACCCCAAACACTATAACACCTGCTTCGGTCAAAGTCAAGGTCAATCGATTGAAGGCTTTCGAAATCAGAAAAATAATCCGTCAAATCAGATACCCAAAAAGTGGAACACATCAACAAACCCAAAACAAAATACTACTGTAAAACGTTCAACAGCGGTCTACGTTGCACATATGGTAATAGTTTTTGCACAAAATGTCAAAAATGCAACGAAACACACCTACCGCCAATTTGTATCTAGAGTATAATTGGATATACTAGTACGTACAGGTAATGGTGTAATCATGTTCTTGTATGTTTGATTTAAAGGTTGTTTATTTATTTGGAACTCCTAATAATTTTCGCTATTTAATGATTGCGGTTCCTTCTAGGAAGCGCAATCTTTAAATTACCGTTTATTAATGCAAACATGTCCCAATTAGGGATAACAGCATACATTTACAATACAAACATAAATACAGAGTTGAAACATACAATGTACAACATGAACAACAACAGAAAATACAGTAAATTATCTATAGAGTATCCTCTCTCCCCAGTTCTAATGACTGTATAATAAAAGAATAAACTATGGAGATTTGATCCGGTGTTGATGGATTTAAGAGCCATTTCAATTTATTTATTTCATTTAAAGATTCAAAATTATAATCTATTATTTTCAATTTTTCAAACATTATATTTCGAAGCGCCTCGTTTTTTTTTGACAATGAAAAACGAAATGATTCTCATCTTCTATTTTATTACAGAAAGTGCATAATCTTTTATCTCTTGGTATCTTATTATACCTTCCAACTTCAATTTGAAGTTTGTGGTCACATATTCTAAATTTTGTGAAAGTTGGGTCCGTGTATACTGACGTCCATTCAATTTTCGTTTTGACAATTAAAAATTAAAATAGAAAAACAAAAGAATTTTTGTTTTTCGTTTTGTAAAATCAAATCAAAAATTAAATTAAAAGGATTTTTACTTTTCGTTTTGTAAAATCAAAAACAAAAAATAAAAAAGGAAATGTGTCCGTTTTTCTTTTTCGATATTAAAATCAAAAATTGAAAAACGAAAATGTATTCGTTTTTTGTTTTGCAAAATCAAAAACGAAAATTGAAAAACAAAAGTATTTTCGTTTTTCGTTTTGAAAAATTAAAATGAAAATTGAAAAACTAAAAAACGAAAATGTATTCGTTTTTTGTTTTCCAAAATCAAAAACGAAAATTAAAAAAACAAAAGTATTTTCGTTTTTCGTTTTGAAAAATGAAAATGAAAATTGAAAAACAAAAAACGAAAATGTATTTGTTTTTTGTTTTTCAAAATCAAAAACAGAAATTGAAAACAAAAGCATTTTCGTTTTCCGTTTTGTAAATCAAAATCAAAAAATGAAAAACGGCAATGTCTTCTTTTTTCGTTTTAAATATTAAAAAACAATAAATGAAATACGAACATATATACGTTTGTTTTTGTTTTGCAAAATCAAAAGCGAAAATTGAAAAACAATAGTATATTCGTTTTCCGTTTTGTAAAATTAAAAAAAAAATTGAAAAAAACGGAAATGTGTTTTATTTTCGTTTTGAATATAAAAAAAAACAAAAATGGAAGAAACAAAAACCAAAGGATTTGCTTTTTACGTTTTTTGTTTTGTACCAACAACTAAATATGAAAAACGAAAATGATTTCATTTTTAGCTCACCTGACCCGAAGGGTCATGTGAGCTATTGCCATCACTTGTCGTCCGTCGTAGTCGTTAACTTTACTTTGAAAATATTCTCCTCTGAAACTACTGAAAGGATTGCTCTGAAACTTTGCACACTTCATTTATGGGATGTCCTCTACCAAGATTGCACATATGGTGACTGCCGACCAAAAAACATGGCCGTCGTTGCTAAAAATAGAACAGGGGAATCAGACCCTAGTTTTTGGCTTATAAATGTAAAAGTATAATTGATAGAGAAAATCTGAAGCAACCTTCTTCTTCAGCAAGCTCTACAAAAGTCTTCATGAGTCGAAGTTGTCAGATGACCCCTTATAGGAGTTATGGCCCTTTAAAGGTGAAAAGTTGTGTTTTTTCATGTTTTTGGCCTATAGAATGAAAACTATCGCAGATGGAGAAAAACGGTAGCTTGCTTAAGCCCACTGAGCTCTACAAAAGTCTCTATTGGGTCGAAATTGTCAAGTGGTGTTTTTTCATGTTTTTGGCCTATAGAATGAAAACTATTGCAGATGGAGAAAAGCTGTTGCTTGCTTTAACCTTCAGGTCATTGAGCTCTTAAAAAAAACTTCAAAGGTTGAAGTTATAAAATGCTCGTTTACAGCTGTTTTTTACCTGAAAATATGCAAATAATTATTTTCATCCTATCTGCCATTGAAGTCTGGTGAGCGATTCAGGCTCCTGGTAGCCTCTTGCTATTATCAAAGATAACTCTTTGTTTCTTTCTTCTTTAAATAGTAATTATCTTTTTAATGTAGTTTAAAAGTCACACGTGTTTGCAAAAAAACCTTAGGTACACAATGTAGTTTAGAAACAAATTCTCTGGTGCATAAATGTGATTCTCCCGCCGGGAGACAAAATCTCCCAACATTTTGTCCCATCTGCCGTTCTCCCGACATTTTGTGTTATCTCTTGCCTTTTCAAGACATCACAAAAATTTTAGAACCGGCGTGACGGGCGCGTGTCCTCTCGTTTGACAATAAAATTTGGTTAGAAAATGTATGACACAACAGGTCCCAGAAGATTTTTTAAATGGCGCACCCTGCCGTTTGAAAATTTCTGGATCCGCCACAGTGGAGCCTTTAATTTGTTTTGTAAAAAAAATTAATAGCGCCTGGATGCAAAAGATGAACTGCCGAGCATATGCAAAACTATAATGTTATCAAACTCTAAAACCTATATGTTATTTATTTATGACATATTTCAACTCGTTAAATATAAAAAAATTCAAAGAAAGATAATATTTAGCTTTTGCTTTTCCTAAAATGTTCTTTTAGCTGGTAAATGGTTGATTTGTTAGTATTTGATATGCTGCATTTGTCAGACGACGCCTTAAACGACAAGAAACAGCGAGTTTTTTTTTTCAGGTCTATTAGAATGAAAAGGAAGCAATCATAGAAACAGGTTTTGCCAGATCAAGCATTAAAAAAAAACTCCCGTGTAATTGGCAAATGCTATACGGGTGTGCTATAGCAAGCAGGAGCAATTGAGTTTACCCTCGTTACGACTTGAGTTCGTGTTGATGATTGCTTTTTGGAGTTATTTTGAAGTTTCTTCTTCTTGCTGCCTTTGTTCGTGTGTTCTGATTTTGTCTTTGTCCTATCGGACTTTTGACATTCGAATGCACCATTAGTACCGCTTAGTTCTACAAATCGGAATAGACACTTAAGGAAAACATGTACCAATCGTCAACTTTTCCTTCGTGTGTAGCAACATTCCGTCTTCTCCAGCCTACGGAGTTCACAGGTTAATTTTTGTGGGGAAATTGTGATTTATTGTTGATATAGGGCATCACGTCGGACATGGAAATTGCTTGCACAAGATTTCGCTGCTTCTCAGTTGATGTTGTCACTTAATCTGGAATTTTATATCATGTGCTTAAAGTCACAAATAAGTACGTTTGTTGGTTCGTCATAGGGTTGTGTTTTGTCTTCCTTTACAGGACAGGCCATGCTGTATTGACTGTAGCAACGTGACGGATGTGTTTCAACGAGCAGGAACGGCTTACCTTTCCGGAATATCGTGTTATTTGCTATTCAGCTGGGTTTTTTAGTGTGCAGTTTCTTCGTTGTGTTTACTTCTTTCGTCTTTGACCTTTCGGGCTTTATAGATTTTAATGTCACATTGTTACCTCTTCTTTCAAAATAAATTTCGAGATGCCAGTCGCAGATAGACGTACAGCTATTTTTTAATCATATGTGCATATCTTTTTAGCCATTAAAATCTTTCCAATAAAAAAGTAAAGATATTCTAAAATCATTACAAATGTATTTTGCACAGATATGTTGAAATGTATCAATTAAGCAAGTGCTGTGTTGGATTTGAAATCCATTTACTTGATTTGTTACATCAGTCAATAGATATTTCTAAGCTAACTGCCAGTAGCTGTGAGTGTTCTCAAGAGAGTTCCTCTACGTCCCGATTTTATCGTGCTTTCTTTATGTCTCAGATTCTCTTTTGCTGAATTGAACGCCTATCGAGTTGATTTTTTTTTTAGTTACGGACAAGAGATGAGTACCCCGTTTAAATTTCAGTAGCTTTAAGTATGTGTTTTGCTATGGGACCTTCTCCCTGAAATCAATCTAGCTGTTCCTCGTCTCAACGCGGAACGAGAAGGTAGAAATGCGTTGTCTGTTCGTCCGGCACATATTTTCGGGCTACTATTCATCGATATTTAGTATGCAGCTTGAGGTAGGGGTCTTATAATACGAAAAACTTGATCCAGGATTTCTGAACCAGGAAATAACATTGTGTTGAAGCTGTGAAGTCTCAGTTAGAATCGTTATTGATATATTAATAGTCAGATAAGGGCTATATTGCCAAATTACCTTGTCCACCCGGCTGTCCGTCCGTTGCAAACTTTCGTGAAATTTACTGAACATGCTGAAGGAGCTGGAGTGATTTTGTACACAGCTTTTAATTAGTGGGATGAGTTGTAACGCGCCTCCCCTTTCAAGGTCAGTTTGGTATCTACTTCACCTTTTTGAAAGGTCGAGATGGGGTTTTTTTATGCACGACTTAGTGCATCTTATTTTCTATGAGGCTTATCTATACCTCGAAAAGTGTTTTTTTGGTGATTTTACGAAAAATGCTTACCAGTCCATACTGATTCATTCAAATTATCAATACACAAATCGCAATTCATTTTACCACTATTTGCGCGGGTATGCAGGACGTGCCGAGGTGCACATCTTTGATTGACAGAAATTGTTATAAGAAACCACAAAACACATTGAGTTTTGTTAAACTGAATAACAGTTGGTAAAATTTTCATGTCTTTTCAAATCCATGTTCGTGTTCAGGTTTGGGGTCGTAATTATTACCATAAATTAAAACCAAATATTTGCCAGAAATCGTATATTTTCTTTTCATTGTTTCAAAATCATTTTATTTAAATCATATCCATCAAGAAACAAAAAGTTATACAAAACTGAATATTGGCAGGTTTTATTTTCCAGGTCTTTACTTAAGTGTGACCCATGCAACAAGAGGTTTAGAAAGTTATAAGCACTTTTGCATCACCAGTGCTTCCACAGTTATAAAACGTTAGCACTACACATTTTATAACCTTGTTTCACACACTTTAATGCAGCATACCATGTCTGTAGCCGGAATTTTTTAAAGGGGGGGGGGGGTCAATCGAGGGTTCGATTATCAAAATATCCCTTATTTCAATAGTGGTTAACAAAATTCCAGTTTGGTTTTACCTATATGTTTTTTTTTTTTTGTTCAAAGGGGGAGGGTCGTCCGAATCCTTCGAACCCACTTCCTGGCTACGGGTACTCATACAGAGGTATGAAGAACAGGACCTTTTAAAAATTTACACGTGTGCCCCCTCCCAAGTCAATCCTGGAACCGCCCCTTAATATTTTTTAACAACAAACATTTTCTTAAATCTGTGGACCATGTTACCTACTAAGTAATTCATAACGCACCCGGGTCCGTGTAATATGTTTTATTTTTCCTGACTTTATAGCACGCAAACTCTAAACGAGAGGCGGCCATTCCATATATTTTTTATCAAAAAGAAACTACTTTTGTTTTTCGTCTGTTTAATAATGAAAAAGGAAATCATTTTCGTTTATCATATTTCATTCTGGGTTAACAAAACGAAAAACGGAAATAGCAAATCCTTTGGTTTTCCGTTATTGTTTTTAATATTCAAAACGAAAAATACATTTCCCTTTTCAATTTTTGTTTTTTGATATCAAAAACGAAAAACTAATACATTTCCGTTTTTCAATTTTTGTTTTTGATTTTGCAAAATGAAAAAACGAATACATTTCTGTTTTTCAATTTTGGTTTTTTAATATTAAAAACGAAAAACGAAAACATTTTCGTTTTTCAATTTTTGTTTTTGATTTTGCAAAATGAAAAAACGAATACATTTCCGTTTTTCAATTTTGGTTTTTTAATATTAAAAACGAAAAACGAATACATTTCCGTTTTTCAATTTTGGTTTTTCATTTTGTAAAATGAAAAACGAATACATTTCCGTTTTTCAATTTTGTTTTTTTAATATTCAAAACGAAAAACGAATTCATTTCCGTTTTTCAATTTTTGTTTTTGATTTTGAGAAACAGAAAACGAAAATACCTTTGTTTTTCAATTTTCATTTTTAATTGTCAAAACGAAAATTGAATGGACGTCAATATACACGGACCAAGTTTGTCTGTATTTGAAATAAAGACATAGAACCTCTCAATTTTGCATATTTCAAAAGTATTCATTCTAAAACTAATCTTCACCGATATAAAAAACTCAAATTTTTGCAGTTTTATATTAATTATCTTATCTTAATTCTTCGCGTTTTCCAGCATAAATATTTACTTTTGGTAAACCGTTATTCACATGGCCTTTACTGGGTACTGGTAAACTGTGAAAAGAAATGACAACAAAACGAGACGAAAACAAAACGAAATCGGTACAGATGGCGGGTAAAATCGGTTCGGTTTTCTTTTTTATCTTTACAGATTTCGGTTGCTTAATTTACTATGTTCGGTTCCTTCTTTATCGATTTTATTTTTGTTCCGTTTCGTTTCGGTTTATTTTTGTTTCTCAGTTTATAGGCAATCAAGTGTTTACATTTTATATTTAGTTTGTCCTCTTTTTTGACACTGCGTATTTTTATTCAGTTTTCTTACGAAAAAGGATACTTTCTGGTAGTTTAAAAAAAAAAACTAACAGTGTCTTCAAAGGTTTTACACTGTATTCTTCAAATAGTGTGAATTTAAGTGTAATGATTATAAAGTTGAAAATATAAGACAAAGAAAGATAACTCTTCAGGAAATATTCAACCTCAAGCTCTACACATTTGCAGTATCAACTGCAATGGGTCACAGAAATCTGATAAAAAAGACAAAAACTAAATCAATGGTTATTCAAGAAAGCCACTTTACAAACTAAATAATGAATAAGATCAAAACTAAGGTTAATGGTAACTATTATCTCAGAAACGGAACAAGTAATACAAGAGGTGTGGCAATTATCATAAAAAAGAATGTAAATGTTTTATGGGAACACTATGATAAAGACGGAAGATTCATTTTATTAAACATTGAAATAAATGAATCATTTTTAACCATTGTGAAAATATATGACCCAAATAATGAAAAACAACAAAACACCTTTTTTAAATTTTTACATCAAACAAATTTATAAATATTGCATGGTCTGTTGATAATTGTTGGCGATTTCAACGATATGCTATCAAAACATGATACAAAAAATAAATCTAAAAAAGAAATAACAAAATATCCAGTAACCCATCTAAATAAGCTTAAAAAACATAACAAGAGGCTCCCAAGAGCCTGAATCGCTCACCTGAACTACACAGATACATATATTTTTAGATATTATTGTGCTTAACCATATGCGATTTAAATTTATGAAATATCTTGGTTACTTTTCAAAATATTGGGCTTAACAAGTGCAAATTTGGCAAAAATTAGGAAAAAGAACAATAACTCCTACATCAGCAGTCAGATCTTATCCAAAATTTCAGGACAGGTAGATCTTAATATGCTGATCACTTTTGATTCTTGCACAATTTTGATATCTGAAACCAGTTTTGAGTTATTAGCAAAAAAATGAAATTTGCCCCTATGTTCTATTTTTAGCGATGGTGGCCATGTTTTTTTACTATCCGAACGATAGAGTTGTAGCATATAAGCTATCAAACATTGTGCCATGTTAAGATGCAGTTGGTCTTACCGTTTCAGACAAATCAGGGGAAAAGTTATGAACAATAGTAAATATTGGCGCTTTAAGGGCCATAACTCCTAAAAGAAATGGTTCTACAGCTTTGACCTAATTACATGAATTGTAGATCTTGATGTGCTTAATCATATGCAATTTGAATTTTTGAAATATCTTGTAAAGTTTTCAAGATATAGGGCTAAATAAGTGCAAATTTTTGAAAAAAATCCAGAAAAAGAGCAATAACTCCTATGTCATTAGTTGGATCTTCTTGAAAATTTCAGAGCAGGTAGATCTTAAGATGCTTATTACTTTTGTCTCCCATCAAAATTTTGATATCTGTTACTGTTTTTGAGTTATTTGCAAAAAAACTGTAATTTGACCCCTATGTTATATTTCAAGCCATGGAGGCCATATCTTTTGACAAATCAAAAATCTGAACAACGGAATTGTAGCATTAATGTTATTTAACAACTGTGCCAAGTTTGGTTGAAGTTGGATGTATGGTGTCAAACAAGTTAATCTTTGAAATTCAGGGTAAAAGTAATGAAAAATGGTAAATTTTGACGCTTTAAGGGCCATAACTCCTAAAAGAAATGGTTCTACAGCTTTGACCTAAATGCTTAAAATGTAGATCTTGATGCGCCTAATCATATGCAATTTGAATTTTTGAAATATCTTATAAAGTTTTCAAGATATAGGGCTAAATAAGTGCAAAATTTTGAAAAAAATCCAGAAAAAGAGCAATAACTCCTATGTCATTAGTTGAATCTTCTTGAAAATTTCAGAGCAGGTAGATCTTAAGATCATTATTACTTTTGTCCCCCTTCAAAATTTTGATATCTGTTACCGTTTTTGAGTTATTTGCAAAAAAACTGTAATTTGACCCCTATGTTCTATTTTTAGCCATGGCAGCCATGTTTTTCAACGAATCAAAAATCCCCGCGCTAGTTTTATGCTACCTATGCTAATTAAGAACTGTGCCAAATTTAAAAGCCAATGGACTTATGGTGTTAGAGGAGTTAACGTTTGAAAAATGTTAACGACGACGGACGACGGATGACGACGGACGCCAAGTGATGGCAATAGCTCACCTGGACCTTCGGACCTTCGGTCCAGGTGAGCTAAAAAAACTAGTTGAAGTGTAGAGAGAAAAAAAATGTAATTTACTCGTTCAAATAAGAAACGAACAGAAGCCACTAGAACAGACTTTTTTCTTGTTTGTAGGGAAAGTTTCAAAAACTGCACTTCTTCTGATATAAGACCAATAGTTTTAAAATATACTGACCATAGCGCCATTTCAATAAAAATAAACTTTAATAAAGGTACAAAAGGATATGGATACTGGAAGCTGAAATCAAGTATTTTAGATGATCATGATTATGTATCAATGATTAATAAACTAATTAGTTCATATAAAATCAAAATAAATATCAACCTTGACAAAGACCTGCTTTCGGACTGTTTTAAAGTAGAAGTACGTGATCAAACAATCCAATACTGTACAGATAAAGCTAAAAAGAAAAGAAATAAAACATCAAATTTAGAAAAGAAATTAAAAAGCCTTAGCGACCAAGCAAACTCAAACAACAATGAAATCATAAAAACACAACTGATAGAAAAAATCAAAAATGTTGAAGACCAAATTGACACATTATATTACAACCCATCCGATTTAACTATGGACTTTCCATTGTAGCGTAAAGAGAAGTGTTCAAACACAATAATGAAAAATTACGTCGTCACGAACAAGCCAATTGTTAACAAAGAACACAAATCGCCATATTAGGAAAACCCAATCAGATCGAAGCTGCGTGCAATTCACCAATATCCAATCAGATTTAATTTGTGCACGTCTTAGAAACGCCTTTATGGAAAACCACGTGATTTTTAAAAGTATCTTAGTAATCAGTCAATCAACTCAATTAACTTTCTACGATAATGTTTACTATTTTATACTATGAATGAAAAGTATGCTGGATACATGGATTGCGACAGAAAACATAAAAATACCAATATCGACAAAAAGAATATTTATGGTCTAATGCTTATAATATTGGATGTAGTGGGGGGGTGTTTTTTTTCTGTGGACTGGTTTAAAAAACTGAAAGTTTTACTATAAATAAAAAATACAACAAAGTTCCAAACATTTAATTTTTGCTAAATGTGGAATACAGGAGAGTTCGTTTTAATTGAAGGGACGGCTAAGTTTATTAAATATTTTACAGGTGTTGCGGCAAAATTTCTTTTTTTCAAAATTAGGTTCAGTATTAAAAATGACAGAAATCGTTGCCCAAAGCGTAACTGTGCTGTAAAATATGGGTTCAATTTCTTTTAAAAAAAATTGTTTAGTTTTTTTGTATTAGGGTAGTCCCTTTAATTTGAAACGATCTAATCTCTGTGATTAAACGTAAAGAACAAGCCATCTCAACCGTCAACATTGAAAAAAAAGTTTTACACTCACAGAACTTGGTGCGATCTTTATTCACGAGGGTGGGTAGGAGGGGGCTCACCCCGCTTTTTCATGAAAATAAAATGCCAAATACCGCTTCCCGAATCGGCGAATGATCATTACCGGGTCCTACTACGTGAAAATCCCAAAATCCCGGGAATTATATTGGCCTTTCCCGCTGTCCTGTAACCCTCATTCATGCTTGTGACGAAAAGAATGCAATGTTGAAAAAAACGAATGAATTTTTAAGTCTTGTTTTTCATCATCCTGCGCTAACACTACTGTTTATAGTCGCATTATGGTCTCAAGAGCATGCTCTCCAACTACTGTTAATAGTCGCATTATGGTCTCATGCAAGAACATGCTCTCCCACTATAGCGCTAACATTTTATGAAAGGATATGGAGTCAATGAACTTGTAACCACAACACAGATATTATCTCCAACTGTAATTAATTTTAATGAACTGTATGGCAATTTCGAAAATGTACTAAAACCAAAACATATGAAATCGACATTCAGCATGAAAGTTGAATGGGGTAGTTCTGGGAGGATGGGTTTCAGGCATTAAATTTTACCTCTTGGTCTGCAAGTGTGATCTGTGAAAATCAGGGGTAAGGGGAACTTGATTTCGAGGAGGATGCACTTTTTGTTGCCTCCCGCCGAAATCGCACTTTGCCGATATTAAACGACCATCATTTCCACCAAAATTGTAGAATCAACAACATAATTATGGTTGCAAACAATCCTAAAAAAATTCAGAGGAGTTGCGTCCACAAGATTACTGGACGGACGGAGACCATTACTAAGGTTTCATCCTACCAATATTGCCACCCCTTAATGTATTTCAAGAAGAATCAAATTATCTCATATTATATACTATAAACTGCTAACTGTGAACAAAAATCGAACAAAATTACAAGCTTCAAGTAATAAAATGTTGTCCGGTATTAAATTCACCATACTATAACTGTGTAGTTGCTACATACAAGTACTTTTGCAATCCGGCATATTTATATAAAAAGCAAGATAAACATTTATTGAAAAAAAGATTTTATTAACACATACGTACATTTCTTGTACTTCCTTCAAAAAAAGTTATACAATATAAATGAATTATTTTTTGATAATATAAAAATTTAGATATTAATTATTGTAAGGAACAGAACGCCTTTTCTTAGGTGGCAAACTAGTAGCCGCGGCGCTTTCCCTTTTCCTTGGCGAGTCATAATAGTTCATGCACGCGGAAAAGTTAGCATCTGAACTTGATGTAGTCGTACGGATACCATCTGAAGACGTACATGTGGTAAAGGTAGATGAGGGACCCATATTCGGAACTCCAAACGATTGCGGCAGAATGTTAACAAGTCCGGTCAAAGATTCCCTCACCAGTCTCATTTGTTCCCCTACATCGGAAGTAGTATTCGGGCCATTCCATGAACGAAAGACGGGAAATTCTACTCCTTTTGATTCTAGTAATTTCTGGTAGGGTCGACGGTTTGCTTTTTCAAATTTGCACTTTGATCGCTACATGTAAACTGTTTGTTGAAAGTGTTAATTATATTCTGAAATTTCTTTCGTTCAGATTTTAAGTCACTTGGAACCTTATTTTTGTAGTGTTTTTGTAAGATGAACGTGTCATTATTGATGGCAGCCTGTCTTAGTGCTCTGCCTTCTTTCGTCATGAACGTGTACCTTGACAAATTCGAATTAATTAGATCGGTCTGAATTTGATACTTGAAAGAAGATTGAGTATCCTTAACCGCCTTTTTCTTGGATTGTAGCTCCTCTAGTAAGTTAGCAAGTTCCTTTTCCTTCGTTTTGAAATTCATGTTAGCATCGGACAGTTGCTTTTTTTCAATCGGATGGCGGTCAATATCATTACAACTTTCAGGCCCCTGGCAATTACCGTACTGACAATGTGGGCGCTTGTGACCATCGCGCAAATGACACTTTGAACATTGGGTTTTGGTTTTGTCTATTCCAATCGTAGGGTTTGCGTACTTATATTTAAGCTCTTCGGCATAGATTTCAGCACTTTCTTTTTCGGCTTTGCAAATAATAACCTTCTCCTGAAAAATAAAATAAAAGTACATTGCCATTGGGAAAATGTTCAAGGTTTCAATTGCCTGTGGAGAGTTCATTTTAAGTTACTATAGAAAAAGAAAGGATGTGGAGTGAATGTGCGTATGACTAAAACGCACACATTATATGAAACAAATCCATAGTATCAAGCCGGACTCGTACTTAAATCATGCATATTACAATGAACAAGAAACATGACATAACTTATACATACATCATTCAATTTTCTTTTTTTTTAATGAACTTTAGATAAAACTTTGGATCACAGCAACAACACTCACCACTGTCAGGGAGGAAAAGTACATGTACTATACCAAAGTAGAAACTATCTCTGACCCCTTTAACAGGGGCATGTGTATATTGCATTATTCATAATGTTATGAGAGCTGTGAAAAAAAAAGTTCACTGAAAAAACTTAAACACAAAAGATGAAAAGAATAACCTCAAGATCATCTAGCATGAGTTCTGCGGGTGACTTGTATGTAAATGGTTCATCTTGTTCCTCGTCGTCCGACTCTCCGAACCTATCAGCTGCTTTGAATGACAATTTCTTTGGTTCCAAAGAAGATCTCACCCTTTTCCCCCTTTCATCGGTTCCAGTAGCGAGTCCTAGTTTTGAATTTGGTGTCTGCAGCTTGGCAACCCCATTCATGATCATTCGTCTATGTACTGCGCTGGGTGGAACTTCAAATTCATCAAAGTCATCGGCAGTAAAGAATTTTAAGGTTTTAATGTTTCTGAAGTCCAGTTTCTTGAAATCTGGAACGTATTTCATCATACATGTAGAATTGTCCAGAGCTTTGAGCCAACTTTCCACCGACTTCACTGGGGTATCCATGTTTTTTTTTGTACCGTTAGACTGAAGAACAAGCACGTTACCGTTAACGGTTGAGTCAAACTGCAAGAGGGGTAAAGCAGGTTCTAGTAAAAATAATGTGTCGTGTATTTATAGCAAAACATGAAACTGTTTGGTTTTTGTAATTAAATTAAATGCAATCTTAAGAAAATATGGATTCAGAATTCACAAAATGTATTTGAATTATATGTAAATACTTAACAAAATATATCGCTTCCTAGCCTTACCCACTTTACCTTTAAATGGACCATTCCGACTTTCACAATGGACCTTAATTAGTACACGTATGTGTAAATTTTAGCGCCAAATCCTTTTTACCGAAACAACATCACTTGATTTGAAGGTGAATATTAAATGCGTGTATTTAATTAATCTTTAAAAGCATTCCATCTTCAAATTGTTTTTTTTTTTGTCAAAAAGAAAATTTCTAATGTGCTTGAATATTGTTAGAAAATGCATCTGTAATGTGTAACTTAACTATACAATCATGTAAATCATTTTTAATTTTACTTTTTTATCAATGGAATTATCAATTATCAATGAAAATACAAAATTTTGTTTCAAGTACCGGGTAAAGGGGCGGGCGTGGTCCAGGGGGCCTAGGCCCCCATATTTGCGTACTTCGTGTGAAAGTTTGGCAAAAAAGTCAAATCTTGAATTATGGTTACTATGTAAAGGTCTGTAAACATTATAACTAGTGTTTTCTTTTTCAGTATCAAAATTACACAGTCTAAATGTCTGCTCCAGATCGGACAAACACATTCGGACGATCTTATCATAAAGGGACAGCCTTGTCTTCCGATTTTAGACAATTGCTAATTGATGCATTGATCAAGAATGGAGCAAACAAGGTTACAGGCGAAACTCCCCGTGGAATCTTTGTTGATGCAAGTAGAAACTTTAAGATATCAAAAACTACAGTTAAATCGATTTGGGTGAAATTTTGTGAAGACGGCAGTTGTGAGTCAAGACCGAAGAAGGGTTCAGGCGGGGGTCGTCCTCGGAAACTTAACGATTGAGATCTTGTTTTAATACAAACTATCTTGACGGAAAAGCCGTCGACTTCTTACAGCTATATAAATGACAAACTAGAGCAGTATTCTGTTACTGGAAGAGTCAATATACAATGTATATCGCATTCTGTTCGTAATTATCTTCCAACAGGGAAAGTTACATTTAAGAGAATGGTGAGGCAAATGGGAGAAAAATACAGCCAGGACAATTTAAATTACTACCAGGACTTTATTGATTTCATTAGTCAGATGGACCCTAGCAGATGTAAATATTTTGATGAAAGTGGTTTTAAACTTGTTACCGCTCAGAAAAACTATGGACATAGTAAAATTGGCGAGAAATGTGTAGAGGTTGGCAGAATGGTTGAAAATCCAAACACAACATTAAATCTACTGGTTTCAATAAATGGTATTAATCATTTCAACTTTCTTGATGGGGCATCTAACACCGATACATTCGTAGATTTCTTTCACGAGGCCGCGAACAGTTTTTCTGAAAATGGGTTTCCAGCTCTAGAACCGGGAGATCTTGTTATCGTTGATAACTGTCCAATTCATCGTTTCAATGGAGAAGTTCGTGTCAGTAATTTTCTAATGCAAATGGGCATTGGCTATATTTTCTTGCCTAGATATAGTCCCGAGCTAAATATTGCCGAAAACTGTTTTCTTAAGATAAAAACTTTGTTGCATCAGGAGAGATTTCTTAATCTTGTGAGAGCAAATATAAAAGTAGCTATAGGACAGGCTGCCAAAGAAATCACCATTCATGACTTGCGACAGTTTTGTAAAGCTACAGGATGTTTGAATATTCAGTGAATGTTATACCTAATTTTTTTGTTAATGAATAAAATACAAATGTATCAATTCTGATTTGCTTAATTGTTCTTTTCGTTTTTATTAGTGCCAAATTAAGTTGATGTTGACTTGATTTATCACTTCAATTAATGCATAAGGCAATAGTATGCGTTAATTGAATGAATGGGTCGTGAAAAGGTTTAATCTGATTGGATATTGATGAATGGTCTGATTGAAAATGCACGCAGCTTCAATCTGATTGGGTTTTCCTACTGTGACGATTTGCGTTCTTTGTTTACGATTGGCTTGTTCATGACGACGTAAATTTTCATTGTTATGTTTGAACACTTCTCTTTACGCTACAATCGAAAGTCCATAGTTAAATCGGATGGGTTTTAAAGGTAATTTAGTTTGATCTAGAATTAAATTAAATATTTAAAAGCTTTAGGTTAAATTAATACGCTTAAGATACATGCATCGGCCCAACGCTTATGTTTTTTTAGCCTTCTCTGTTTTTTAGATCGGGCTTGATAAAAAAAATCAATACATTAAAATGGCTAAATTTTTATAGTAAAGCCGTTTCCGCTACCTTGTTAACAAGTATAAATCAGGTCACACAGATAGCCGGTGTGTAGTAGTTAACGCATCGGGTTACTTTCGCTTCAGTTATCCTTAGATTCTCGAAGAGATGAAATAACCTAATTGTTCAACTTTTTCCTTCGGAGAATGTTCTCGAGGAACGAAATGCAAGTCTTTTCAAAAGGACAGAAAATGCTGTTACGTGCATATGGGGAGCTTACAACCCCATTTGAATAGTTTGATTTGAGTAAGGCCAATGAGACCGCTACAAAGACATAACTTGCAACTGGAGAGGTATATATATAAGCATAAAGTTTGCTTCTAATTCGGGGTTAATAAATAAGTTCATGAAGTTTAAAGTAAATATTACATTGGTCGGTCTTGACAAGGATGTTTGCTACATTTTGAAAAAAAAAACATTTATTTATAGCATTTAATTTATAGCATTTGAATTGTTTTTGATACTCTAAATTTCGAACAACGTTAACGTAATTAGATGACATTCAGATGGCCAATATATCATGCAATAAAGCCGACAAGATAAGAAGTTAAATACATTCAAAAGTAACATCCTAGTCTACAAAGACAAATATTCAATGGAACACAATGATTGGTAAAAATGCAAAAGATTCAAAATCAATTCAGTCAATAAAAAAAGGGGAATTTTCGTTTTGGTTATATGGGAAACATATTTTTTACTTTAACCTTTTTAAGACAGTTGGAATAGATTTCAAAATTGAATAGATTTGTGAATTTTTCCTTTCATTTCATTAATACAAACATATTCCTGAACAATCAATTCATAATTTGTAAATATAAAATTCCTACCGCCCGGGTTAAATTTTAATTTATAAAATTCAAAGTACTCTTAATGGAATCAACATGAGCATTAATGACTTTTAAAACTTTTAACCCCAACCGATCAAGAAAATAGTTAATAAAATATTTAATAGATATTAATCTGATTTTGCAGTGTTCTATAAATCTATAAAAAATGTATTTCGAGTCATCCTACATTTAGTTTATACTATTACTGGCCTGTCCGTTCTTTTATTTCAGGAAATGGAGCAGTTTTATAACTGTCTAGGCACAGAAATCTGCATAGAGCTAGCGAAAGAATATTTTTAGAATAGTTTTCTGACAGATCACGACAAAAGACTAATTGCTCCAATAAGCGTTTTCATCGTATATAATACTAAATATTGAATTTAAGTAGTAAACAATTATTATTTTTGTTAAAATGTCCGATTGTGAAGACCATTTCCGTTACGGAGCTGTCGTGCATGCTCAATAAATGTTTACTACTGAAATTCAAACTTTATTCAACCAAAATGGTAAAATTAACATGGAATGATATACAGTATATATATTAATGAAGGTGAATTTTATTTCACTTATTTAATTGAAAAAAAAAAAACAGTATGGGGACGGGTTAATGTGCAAACAGTGATACAATAATGTTTTAGTGATTGAGCTAGTTGGTGTTTAGTACTCTAAGCAGCACAAGCGATGAACGTAGGAGATCATATGAACATGGAATGATTAATGATAAATATATGGAGGTGAAGTTTACTTTTTTATATAGTCATTTTTCATGCGAGGCATTTTTTTAATACTCTTTTTATACATGTATGTTTCACGAGGTTAGTAAAGGGGGATCCCTCGAAAACACGTGCATACATTATTTTTAAATTCCGAAAATGAAATACGGGAAATAAAAATCACCGCTAAATGAATTTGAATAATTGTGAAAGTCAATACAATTCTTTTGATTTTTAAAATTTTTAGAGAATATAAACTCATTTTAACATGTTTTAGATTTTGAAGCAAACAAATATGATAATGCACGAGAAATCCATGTATTCTGCTGGTCCAATAAGAAATATTAGGCGAACTATACAGACAAAAAACGGACCAAACGCGCATGTCAACACAAAAACACGAGAAATAAAAACCGAAAATCACGAAAACACCGAAAATAGAAACGTCGACTCTAAACAATTGATAAAATGAACATCAAATGATGAGAAATACTTTTGGAGGTGGTGTTGCAGTAAATAAATGTTGAAGACCACTGAAAAAGGGGAAAGATATGGTGGGAACAGAAACACTACTTGGTGACAAAATATATTTTACGTGCATCTTTACACATATGCATGTTAGCCCATTATTGCCAGCACTCAGGATTTCCATATCAATTATAGACCTTGATTTTGCATGGTCTATATCGATGAAAATGTTCTAAGGCAAATTTTCCCGCGAATTCGCGGGTGTCTTCTAGTAAATTGAAAATGTTTAGAATAAACAGAATACTCTTTCGCCAGGAAAGACACGAAGATTATAAGACGAGCGGCGGATATCGTAAAACAGGTCTAATTACGAACTTTAAATAACCCGAAAGCCTCATAAAGATTTTTTGAACAGAATTAAAAGTTTGACCATTATACTTTATGAATATATGTTTGACAAGTCAAATATGGTAAGAAAATATCAAAAACCGGGATCTTAACTGAATATTATCTCGATGAAGCATTAAAATTCTTAATTACATATTCACCTCCTTCACTCGGCTAACTGAGAACTCAGTCAGTTGGTTTTATTTAACATGGAGGCTATATGGGAAATGGGTCTGTTGGAGAGTCGGCTAAAGTCTGTTGGTCAAGTACTATCGAGAAAAATATAGCAAGGTCAGTATATTTTACTTAATATTTATTTTTCACTTTCTTTAATAAAAAAAAACAATTTATGTTGAGCAAAACGATATTGAATACTGAACGTATTCATATATTGTTTTCTTCGGTAGCTTACATTGGTAAGCTACAAAATGGAAAGGTGTGTTACTCATCGAGATATTTCTACCAATTTTGTCATACAAAAATGTAAACATTATAGCGTTTTGCTAGAATTTAGTCGAAATCCTTACAAAAAACGCAACTTAAACAGTATATCATGTATGTTTGACATATATCTGTACGTATAAGGAAAAAAACCGACAGACATACGTTTTTGTGGCATTTATTATGTTTTTGCCTAAAAATGGGTCTGTTGGAGAGTCGGCTATAATGAACTCGGTCTGTTGGTCAGTCTGTTGAGAGTAAATTAATCAACTGATATCATGGATATAAAGCGTTTATATTCGTAGTGATGGTTGTTTGGTCACAGAAAAGACGTAAAATTAATATTAAATGTGTTATAACAAGCAAATCGGTTTGATTGATCAAGCTTACCATTAATTTTTCAGTATGAAAAGAAAAAGAATGAACTATTCCAATAGAAAGTATATATGGAAAAAAGAAAGGAAGAAAAAATCAAAGATGAAGATGTTAAACAAGAGACGCTTATCCCTAAAATACTGAAAAAAAATTCAAACACCGGTCTTAGAAGGAAAGTTAAGAACAATATAACTAATTATTAACTATTCCAACTGGCTAATTGGTATTGCAAGCATGGTCAAAAACCATTCCAACCTCCAAAGTATAATGTATTATATGGCAATCGTTCTATAGCATACATGATACGTGCGTAGAAAAAACCCAGAATTTTAATTGTCTGTTACTACCCAAGCGGGTGGGTGGGGATGTTCGTTCGGTCTGTTTATTCCCATATGATAATCTATGATTGACCAGATTTGTTCTAATTTAGGCATGTTTTAGCCCTTATAATACTGTATAAATATGTACAAGTAAAAATACTAATTTAAAATTATTAATTTTAGCAAGCTATTAAATACTTAATACTTATAATTATAACCTCGCTTTAAAGAAGAGGGGTATACTGTTTAACCCTTATCCAATTGTCCGTCCATTCGTTCGTTCGAACGTAACATAATTTCCGTCACAGTTTTTAAAGCAACTTCATAAGGTAGAGGTCTGATATTTTCCGTTCCAAGGTCTACTTCTTGTTAACCGAAAACTTCGGTTTTTACACGTATTGTATATTCATGCAAAATTTTCCTCACAGTTTTCTCAGCACTTCATGACATAGAGGTTGGGGTATTATATCTTGTATACAGCTTTATCCTATATTACCCTATGGTGTATACCGATTTCATGATTCTAGGTTTCTATTTCCTGTTTAACGAATACTTGGGTTTTAAACATAATCGACATACACGCAAAATTTCGGTCACTGTTTTCTCATCAACTGCATGACATAGAGTTCTAATATTTTGTATACAGTTTCATCCTATAGCATCACAAAATGTTTACCGATCTTATCCTCCTACAAATGTAGATCATCTGCTTCCCTTTTAACATAACTCAGGTTTAGCGCAAAGCATAATTTTGGGAGCTCGGTAATCAGCATATGCTCACAGATTGATATGAAAAAATGTAGATTTTACATTTCTAAAATACATTATTATCAAGATGTATGTAAACCAACAAAATTAAATTATCTTTTTATATTTTTTATCAGTTGTGCAAACCAATTCCTAGCAAAAAAATAAATCTTTCTTTGCATTCTCTTAAGAGCCGGACAAATGGCATTTTCACTATTTTCTGACCAAAACAAAAGTCAACTGCCAAAAATAAAACCAAGACACCTTGAAATTCTTTTAAAAAGGTGTTAAACTTAGGGGAGCAACCATTTGATTTTTACGGGGGGGGTGGGGGGGCTATGGATAATCTCTTCGTCCTGCCTTTTTATTTTCGGAAAAAGCTGAGACTGGATTTTTTTTTTGCGCGCGCTTGTCTGCACCATTTTTTTTATTTATGAAAATTTCAGCCAAAACTTTCACCCTGCCCTTTTTTATTCAGCACTGTCCTGCCTTTTTATTTCTGGATTTGCAATCTTGCCTTTTTATTCCAAATTTCACCATAGCCCATAAAAATCAAATGGTCGGTTCCTAAATACACATATCTTGTTCATAATTGCAAAAACTCAAACCTGAAATTACAAATTATTTTAATACAATATAAAATTGTAATCCTATTTTTTTAAAACTTAAAAATATACGTCACTTGCAATCATTCTATCTCGGCTAATTAACTCTCAACAGACTTAAATTTAATTGGCCGACTCACCAACAGACTTTAGCCGGTACCTTTTTAAGAAAAAACTCATTTCTTATAACATTATAACATAAAATCACTTTTTGTTGTTTGAGTGTTTTATTCTTACACTGAAGAAAACCTTTCGAATCGCTATTTATATCTAAAAAGTGTAAAAATGTGTTTATTTGTAAAAAAAACATTCATAGTTACCATATTTGAGCATACCACCACCTCGCCTTTTCGTTTTATCGAACACTGGTATAACAAGTTGACTCTGTGACAAGTTGAAAATGTGGTATAATGAATATCATTTTGGTTGAAAGATTTTGTTTTTTGACAAATAATTGATATTTTGTTAAAAAAATATCTTTTTCATAAAATTTTATGTTCATCCATTGGATTTTACTCTCAACAGACCTATAGCCGACTCTCCAACAGACCCATTTCCCATATAACCTCCATAGTAAATAAAACCAACAGACCTAGTTCTCAGCTAGCCGAGTGAAGGAGGTGATATTGATAAAATTAATATCAACACATGTCCAATTAAAATGTTTACACATGTACAAACAAAATGCATTCACATTTTGGTAGCTTCATTTTAAATAAAATTTACAGGGGCAATTCCACAAATTTTATAAAAAGGAAGGGTTCTTCGTACAGATTTGTCACTGAAGAAAAGGGACAGACTAATTTTGACGGATATCAATAAAATTATAACAAAATGTGCGGCTGAAACGGGAAATTAAGAATGCTATCGCTAGGTCATCCTTTAAATCATTCGCCATGTTGTATTAAATCATTTATTTATTCTATAAACGGAGGAGGAACTGATATCAACGTGTTTTCATGTTTGATGGTTTTCATACCTTCTCCTATCCAACATAAATGGCCATTTAGGACCATTCAAAACAAACAGAGTGTGCCCGTCACCAAACTTTCATGTTAACATGATTATATCGCGTCTTTTTTTATGAAAAGTACATGTTTTGTGATATGTCTTGATCATTCTTTTGGTATATTTCCCGTAATTTCCTGAACGTTTTGAGATTTATATAAATTGTGTGAATGAATGATACAGAGACATCATTACTTCAAGGGAAGCTCAGTTTCAGCAATATTTTGCATTCGCAAGAATCTGTTACATGGTATTATGTCTAGAATATGTTTTTAATAGGATGTATTCCTTGATAAACACTTATGTTAAGGCTAAATAAATAGCCACATCTGAACTTTTGATTAGTTTGAGAATTATCATTATAGTGCCACACCTCACAGCATATACCGAAATCATTGGACTTCAGTCCAATATTTTTGGTCCATTTGGAAGTGAGTATAAGTATTCAAAAGACATGCTTGCAGAATTAAAATCAAACAGTGCAAACTGTAGTAAAACTTTGCTTTAAAATCTGTGTTCAAAACATGTGACTAATTTAACAGAATGGCTGTAAAATGGTCTTTAAGAACAAGTTTAGTTCAAAATTCAATCGAATTTACAATATTTCAAAATGTGAATTAGTTTTGATACTTTGCATATTAATTTAATTGGCATTTTAAGATAAAACAATGAAAATATATGTATTCTTGTTTCTAAACATGAATTACTGAATACAATTACAATGTATAAGATTTGTTGGTACGGAGGAGACAAGAGCATTTCTTTCTATTTTTTTTCGAGTTCATTTTTGCCAAAAGTTGTTCCCTTTTATTTTTTAATGATTTGTTCAAAACAAATGTACAATACAATTTTTTTTCATAGATAAGTTAGCATAGCTTAAAACCCGCTTAAAGGACTTAATTATTGAATACCCGTTTTAAAGACTGATGGTGCATTTTTATCTTAAACCATTTTCTTCACTTCTTAGTTTGTGTTCAGAGAAAAAATTCAAAGTTTCAACAAGGTATAATTTCTTGTTGGCAGGATAAAATCTTTAATTACACGTCATGATTGAGATATTCACTTGAACTTGAAGCATTTGTACATGTTGTACTTGAAAATAGACCAAAATTATTGAACAGAAGTACAATACATTTGGTTCACACTAAAGATGCAATCCATTATAATCCCCTATAATTTTCATCTGCTTGTAAATTTTCATCTACTTGTAAAATTGGACAAAATAACGTGACTACGTATTCCATGCAGATCATAAAGGGTCAAAAAGTATTTTTTTTATGTTTTTAGATACATTTTCAAACCATATTTAACAATTTTGAAATCATTTCAAGGTGCTATTTAAAATGTAAGTTTGAAACCTCGGAGTAAATTATTCTCCTGGCGATGAACTCTAATTGCACCATATTCTGATCATATTAGAGGTCTGGTAGAATAGTCTCATTGACTGATGACGTAGGCGGAAGTTCATGTTACTCATTCTCATTATTTTAATATCCATGCTAGGGAACGGACGTGTCGAGTGCGACACGTCATACTGTAAAGGTATTCCATTTTATTTGCCTTGATGGTTATGCATTTATATTTTATAGGCCTAGGTGACCATGCACTGATAATTTATAGGCCTAGGTGGCCATGCACTGATAATTTTAAGGCCTAGGTGGCCATGCATTGATAATTTATAGGCCTAGGTGGCCATGCACATTAAGGCCTAGGTGGCCATGATATAGACCTAGGTGGTCATGCACATATAGGCCTAGGTGGCCATGCACTTATAGGCCTAGGTGGCCATGAACATATAGACCTAGGTGGTCAGGCACATATTGGCCTAGGTGGCTATGTAAAGATATTTCATGAAATAAATATTAAGTCACACGTGTGGACATTTTTTGCGTAGAGAAAAGCTTAGAACATGTATAAGTTTAAAGAAAATATATGCCAACAAATATTTTAAGCAAGCATATGAATAATAGATAAATGCTTATTTGTGAACATAAGGTCATTGTGTATTTTCTATTTCAAGGACATATAACCTTGTTGTATTGAATGAAGTTCACGTGTCCTTTTATCGAGGACTGTTTTGATTTGGTTGAGTAAATTTAAATATACACCGAACATGTGCTTGATTATTAGTTAAAATTTTGATTTCAGAGATGTTATAAAAGAAGAGGATTACTTTCTGTGCATGGAAATACTGGAATTCAAATATATGATTGAGGTTAGTTCGTGCGTTTTGTCCAACGAAATATTTATATTATTCAAATTATCTGATCTTTGCATTGTTTTTGAAAGATATCCGTAGTTTTAATGCATAATAAGCTTGTTCTGTTTGCCAATACATGTAGCAGTTTATAGTCTTGTAAATGCCGTCATGTAATTTCTTTTCGAAAACTGTATCGTTAGTTGCTTAACATTATTATCAGAATTCATTAAGAAAAGAAGAAATAGTTATACAACGGAAATATTTACATGTAATTATATAAAATGATTAATATATGAAATACCTTAATAGGCTAAGCTTGTTAACAGTATATAGTATTGTTCATTTTAGAGTAACATAAGGTACGGAATGGTAGTGATCCCGTTACCCTGGAAAAGCATTAACCCAGAGATGGAAGACAGAAATGAAAGCCAAATTAGACAATGTGAATGATATAGCAATCTATAACAATAGACTTAAGGGATCGTTATTTCATGTCAATTAAACGAATGTTCAAGGCAAATAAAATGAGATTATTAAAATTTGTACTTTGTTGACATATTAAATGTTTTATACAAATTGCCCTAATTCTTGTTTGGTATTACTTTCTTTGTGAATTTCCTTTCGTTAGCAATTCAAGGGACACTGATGCCCTAGTGGGTTCGCTCACGCGAGTTGCATACGAGGGGATTTTCTCCTTTAGGTGTTTTACTAGTATTTGAATTAACCTGGTCTTTAGTAAATATGATTTTTATTCCATTTATTTTGCTTTAATGTTATAGTTACACACCGATATGATTTTCATCTAACTATATAATAATAGGGAATCTCAGGAACTTGTTTACACTTGAAGGAGAGATCCCTTCGTTTTGCAAACTCACGTGCAGAGCGGAAAAGATACTTGAAATACTAGTAGTGGATGTTATACCTTCGCATGTGTCATACCTAGATTTGTGTTGGTGCTTAATTTGAGATTGTTGTATAATGTTCGCAAAAGCCATTACAATCAGTTTTTAATGCAGGTTTTATTAGATAAACCCTTGTCCTTGTCATATCGTGTTATGTGAGGTGTTTTATTTTTTTTTTGAGTTTTGGGAAGAGAGCTAAAGGTGGTTTATTGTCGTTTCGTTATGAAATTTGCATCTTGCAAGCTGTCGAGTTTTACTTCCCATAACTTAACATGAACTGAAAGCATAAAGATAGCAGACACTGAGGATATGGGTATAGTCTCATTGACTGATGACGTAGGCGGAAGTTCATGTTACTCATTCTCATTATTTTAATATCCATGCTTATGGATAGACAGTAGATGTGATGATTGTCATACGTCAGTTACAGTGTCACTCAAGTTAGATATGGGGTGGTTTCCTTACCCGCCCTTCCCTCCCTTTAAAACCAATAGATGGGTGTTTTAGACTGAGATACACCAAATGTGGACAATTTGTTAATATATTAGCAATATATACAGATTTTGCCTTAAAGAAATTTTTTATTGACGGAAAAGTAAAATATATGACATCGAACAAGAATTGGTGTAAATTGTCCACATTTTGGTGTACGTATCTTTATGTTTTCAGATCTACGCTTCGAGTTTTACTTCCCATAACTTAACATGAACTGAAAGCATAAAGATAGCAGACACTGAGGATATGGGTAGTATAAAGCATATATTTTCGAAGCAAAAAGGATGATTATTATAAACCGTCCATCAGTCACAAACTGGTTATTGTGTCCATGAATATTTGTGTAGTATGTCAACATTTGAACAGACATAAATCCTTACGTCCATACAGTTAATCTGTTCAAACATTATCGGCTGTAATATATAAAAAAGGATATGATTTATTAGGTTGAAGATTTCAATTGTCAATTTTATGATACTAATATTTATCCTTGTCTGTTAAATATTTCTTTGTACATGTACCTTTGCAAATAATGTGTATTTGAATAAAATACAATCCCGGGGCATATTTGGTTGGTTTATCGCTACATTCAAAATAGCTATTAGATTAAAATTAACGTTTTATTCACATGTTTTCATTACAGTTAAGAGATAAATATTATTCCTAAGCAAAAATGTTGTTAAAATAAAAATTACTTTCTACAAGGATTGACCAAAGTGTACTATAAATATTAAAAGATGCCATTAAAAAAGTCACTTAGCATATGTATTTTCTCAATTTTATCGAAGATTAGTTAGATAATAGAAGAAAATGAGATGTGGAATAAGTGTACGCGACACAACCTACATTATAAACGTATATTTTAAATATCCACAATGGAAAACAGCCAGCAGCCTTCAATGTGACCAGCGGTCGCTGCTCGCTGTTTTTCAATTGGCCCCTGGATTGAAAATAAAATACATATGATTCAAGCCCAATCCCAAAGTGCATTGAAAGACCCTCTTCTTGACAAAAAACAATTAACAAAAATTCGACTAAATACAAACATAAGCTTTGATAAAGATTCCTGGCTTAGGACAGGCACATTAAAATGTGGCGGGGTTAAACCAGGTTTTATGGCGCCAAACCTCCCTCTTCCATTGCTATCTTAGGATCCGGTAATGACTGTAGAACACAACATAGTTGTGAGACACAATAGGGATATTGAGGTGATCATCTCAGTACAGCAGACCAGTCAAACACTAATTAAAACAATTAACTATCATATCTTTTAACTCAATTTTGAACTTTTCTACTAGTGGCTGATAACGAAGAAAGATATTTTTTAGTGATCGTATGAGACGTATTTTCTTATAGCCCTGCTTCAAAAGTCGGTCACGAAGAAACCGGTGTCTGATAAAAAAAGTCTGTGAAATGTGTGCAAGCTCTGGCATATCGAATAAGTTGAGAAATATAAACACCGTATGCAGGAGAAGTAGGTATATTGCTCTTTAGATTAGGAAAATTTATAATTTGGAAATTAAAATCGTCTCGTTTATCGTAAATTTTTGTACTGAGATGACCACCTGGGTCAAATTCGAGGTGTTAATCCAAGAAAGATGTGAAGTAATTAGATTCGGTGGTCTCTTTAATCTCCAATTCCGGAGGATATATTGAAGGAATCCAACTACCAAATGAAGTGTTATTGACAGGAAAACTACATTAGTAAGGGATAGGAAGAATTCACAATCTATTTCGATACCAACTCATGTACCAAAGGATGACATATATATCTGTAGATTTTATTATGATATAGCTTGGATAACGAATCTACGAACTAATTGTCAAGAAAGATGTGAAAACCACTATATTTTGCTCTACGATCTATGATTGAATATTAAACTTTCTGTTTGATTATCAACTTAGGCATGTAACTATGGAGGTTCATTTGTAAATGCTTAAGCTCATTGGTCTAATGGCACACAATCAATTTATCTGGATCTCAAATAATAATTGTAACAAAAATTATATATCAAAAATGTTTGTTTTTTTTAAATAATTTTGGCAAGCCAACTACTAGATTTGTATGACATAAATCAGTAAGAGTTTGGTTTTATATTGCTAACTTCAAACACGCATCAGCTTGCAAAAAAAAACCAAATATGTCCATTAAAAAATGCATCTGATTTAGAGAGATTTTGCCATACGATGTAGTCCTGTGAAACTTGTTCGTCTTTCGAGTTTTAAAATGTCCTTATGTACTAAATTATTTTTACTTGAATTTGTCTCTTTCTTTTCCAAATAAACTTTGAAGTGAGAGATAAGAATTTACATTTTTTTTTCACTTCGTAGACTATGTAAGTTGTATGCTAACTACTTCTGGTGGATCGCAATGGTCCTGACTTGGTACAGGCATTTCAAACGAAATGGTGGGTTCAACCAGGTTTATGGCACCAAACCTCCCTCTTCCATTGCGATCTTAGGATCCGGTAATGACCATAGAACACAACATAGTGGTGAGACACAATAGGGATATTGAGGTGATCATCTCAGTACAGCAGACCAGTCAAACACTAATCAAAACAATTAATCACCATATCTTTTAACTCAATTTTGAATTTTTCTACTAGTGGTTGATAACGAAGAAAGAATTCTTTAAGGGATCGTATGAGACGTATTTTCTTTTAGCCCTGCTCCAAAGGTCGGTCACGAAGAAATCGGTGTCTGATCAAAAAAATCTGTGAAATATAAACACCGTATGCAGGGGAAGTAGGTATATTGCTCTGTAGATTAGGAAAAATTAATAATTTGAAAATTAAAATCGTCTCTTTTTTATCGTAAAGTTTTGTACTGAGAAAACCACCTGGGTCAAATTCGAGGTGCAAATCCAAAAAAGACGTGGAGTAATTTGATTCGATGGTCTCTTAAATCTAAAATTCTGGAGGATATATTGAAGGAATCCATCTACCAAATGAAGTGTTATTGACAGAAAAGACATCATTAATACATCTAAATGTAAGATTAATGACCTTGCCTCTTTCATCTTCTTGTTCTTTACGAGTCCCTAAAGAAGTTCAGTCTCGTTAGAGTATAAAAACAAATCGGCGAGGAGAGGAACACAGTTTGTGCCCATTCGAATGCCGATTTGTTGTTGAAAAATCTCTCCTCCGAAGGTGACAAATATGTAGTCAATGAGAAAATCAAGCATACTGCAAACTTGTTCCAGTGTGTAACACATTTTATTTTTGAAAGATGTTTTGGAAAAGAATGTAGAGTTATAACCCCCAAAAAAACAAAATTCCTAGAATTTGAAAAGGCTTTTTCGAGAAGTTTTTTTTTTAGGCGACATTTTAGTTTTTCGTGTGGCAAGGTAGAGTATAAAGTTGAAAAATTGAACGTTTTCAAAGAGTGAACCTCAGAAAATGATCTAGATTTGAAATAATCTATCAAATTTTTTGAGATATTCAAAATCCACATATGGTTGATTCCACTACAATTATAAATAGTGTTGCAATATGCTTTTTGACCTTCTTTTACAGCAGACAGGATTAACGTATTGAAGCACCACTTAACCATCAGGTATAACACACGGAGTTTGCATTTTATACTTCTTTAAAACTTATGCGTTCATTATCTAGACAAAAAAGCTACGCGTGTAGTAAGAAATCAAAGTTGTTGATCTATTTGATTGCTGTTCAATTGATTTGGCGTTAATATTTTTTTGTATTTCTTTGTGTTGTTCTCCTTCATGCATATTGGTCGTGCCGTTGCCCTTTCAGACTTTTGACATTCGAATACCCCATTGGTGCCTTTTTGCTTCTTTCAAGAAGAAAACTCTATTACAAACATGAAGACTGCGACTTTTCAATAATAAACAATCCCTTCTTTTGTAATAACAATCCGTTCATAAAAGCTTTTGGAGTCTACATATCACATTTGTGGTTATTCCAGAGCTTGTGTGACATACAATACATATTGATTTCCATAATAGAGCTTCATTCTTGACACGCGAATAGCCAAAACATGGTTATGTTGCTTCTCTTTTCTTGTCCTTACTTTAAAATTTATTAGAGACATCATGAGCTCGATGACAAATATAGGATTTCTATCTCTCAGAAGGGAAAAGATGTTAGTTTGTCAAACTGTTTGTTCTCGTTAACCGGGATTGAATTGACCGTTTGCAACAAGCAGGAACTGCTTACCCTTCTGGAGCACATGAGTTCCATCTAGTTAGACATTAGGTTTCGTTGTTGATCGTTCGGCCTGAAAAAGACCTAAGTTCACAAAGTCACTTGAGCAAGAAAAAGGTGTCAGTTTTCTTGCCAGAAATATACTGGCAAAAGGATTTAGGTTTATTGAAATATGGACTGATTTCTTCGTCAGTTTATTTGCTCTGTTCTTTTCTAATGTCTTTTTAAGCTGTCGGATTCATTTTTTATGATTCATGTGTTAATCTTTTTGTCCGGTTTTTCAGCTTTATAAAATGCTTGCCTTTGATTTTGTCATCACCTATCAATTTAAGTTTTTGCTCAAGGATTATTGTTTTCGTTTTCATTTTACTTGTCATATTACAAGAACTACGAATAAGTCAAGTTTGATCGTATATCATTTCACAATGTCTGTAATCCTTTTTACACATGTAATATATATGGAGGGTTTGTTACCCTAATTTGTATTCAAGTGAAACTTCATTAGAAATAATAAGTTACAAGTTAATTATTTTGTTACAAATTTACATCTAGACATTTAAATTTCACACGCCAATACACCCCCCCCCCCCAAAAAAAAAAATGTCTGCAACAACGTCAACATGAGCAAGGGTTTTTTAAGCGAAAAACACCATTTCATTTAACAAGACTAGGAATACTGGCAATACAAACATTGGTCTTTGCTTTGTTGTTTTAATGGGTACGGATGTCATTCAAAGGAGTAGGTTCAGTAATAACCATAATTGGTCCAAAATTTCAACTTGGAGTACACTTCTTACAATTACTGTGGAATATGTTTTTAAATCCTGTATTTGAAGGAATGCAAAAAAAACTAGCTATACAATACTAAACAGCTTGGAGAAAATTGGGCTGAAACTCATTTGATTTCATGAAATATTTGGATTTTTTTACAATTTAAGAGCATTATAAGAGAGATATCTCTATTAGTAGAGTGACGGAATGTCAATTTTGAACAATTTAAGGTGGTTCGGGGTATAAGAAAAATCTGTCAGATTTTTGTTAAATTTTGTAGAAATAAACTTTGATAAACAAACATTTAAACAATGCAAAAATAATTGGTGGTCATTGACCTTTTTACAAATATATAACGTTACGACGTTGGTGGCATAGAGTTCTGATTTCAATAGATTATAAAGGGAAAAGAGTTATTTTGCATCACTGTGAGCTGGAAACCCATCAGATTTTAGTTATATTTCACAAATGTCAAGCCACATATACTATCTACTGAAAAACATGATAAAAACTTGGGGTCATGGACCTTCTTTTTTTTAGATATTTAAGAAAAACTCACTTTTCCTACACATTTCTATATAAAAATTTGTCACACAGTTTCCCGCAAATTATCTCCCCTAAAAATAGAACTTTTAAGAAAAAGCTTAATTTCTTTTTAAATATTTAAGTTACATTTTTTTCATTCATAAAACAAAATGGAAAATTAAATTTTGCATCTTTTGTGTTAATTTAAGTCATTTTAGTTGAAATCCAGACTAAAAATTTGCAAGATGTCCGAAAAAGATGCTCTGTGTTATACTACCGATCCACCTGAAATGACCCATCTGTCACATGGATTTCGAAAAGCTGTTTGATAAGCAAAATCATTCTTCTTTCAGGAAATGAATGTCGTCGCCATAATAGCTGGAGCCAGCATGTCAAAAATCAAGGTCAGAGGTCATGAGTGGAAGACGTTCCATGAAGTACATGTACAGAATAGTTAAAACGCGTTAAAATCTTAAAATAGGGAAACAAGATGAAAGCAACACCAAAAATCGCTTAATATAAAGAACTATAAAGCTATTACAAGAAAAAAAATGTTTCAAATGACACACACAGTCGCCACATTCGTTCTGCTAAAACTGTATGTAAAAAAGATTGTTTTTTAATACAAAAATAGTTTTTCATTTATATTTTATTGACATTTTGATGTTGATTTTGTTCACAGGATAAGCTGTTTTACCAATTTTCACTACGGCAAATGATTATACGGATCTTTATTCACGTATTTTGCAGACTAAAATAAAAATCGAATATATTGGGATATTTTTTGAAATATTCCATTCAGGATGGCAAAACAAAATAGGATAGTATGAAATTAAGTATAATTAGTGTTTATTTCACTATTCACGTGTTATACAAATGGTTTACACACCTCCCCATTTAAGAAATTTTGAATAAGCAGCACACATCAATCTATGCTATTTTTCTTGTACACGTTTATACATGTATATCAGACTACATAAGTGTGTAAAGTACGGCAATTATCCCTGAAATGGTTTCAAACAACAACACTTTAGAAAAACTGATTCTTCGGGCACCTCAACTGCATCAGTTGTATTAACAGTTTGGTGATAGCGAAAGTTTTTCCTCATTTTGACAAAGACACAAACATGTGCACGAAAGATCCTGTTCTTTACAGACACATTAAGTAACACAACATTTTTACAACTGCATAAACAAATCAAGTCTCTCAAAAAGTCTGAAGTAATTATTAAATTAAAAATAGCAGGTTCAAAGTTTTATATTAGAAACTATGGTTGTATAAAATTGCAAAAAAATCCTTTCTTTTTTTCAATAGCGTCATCATGGTCATTGTTTGCTAAGGCATTCAGATTTGCAAAACGATCCGAATTCGTTTTAATTGCCTTATACAAAGACTTCTTGAAACAAAAAGGCGTGATGTTGAGTCACAACCACCTAAAGCATGTGCAAAAGGCAAAATCTGAACAACAGTTGACGGAAGATATACACCAGAGTGAATGGGTTAATAAACCTATTACTATCTATAGAAGTTTGAAATAACTCTGTTTGCAACCAGTCAGTTAGACTGCTACTAGTTTTGTTTTACTTCCAGGCACCATGATTTCGGATATATCAGAGAGATGAATCTAAAATGAACATGAAATGATGATGAAGTAGAAGAATTGGGGAAACAAACCAAGTGGGTCAGAAAGTTGACTGCCACTGTTATTTGTAAAATGGATGAAAGATAGGGTTTGATCGGACAATTAAGCTTCGTGCATTGAGATCCTACGGGTCCTACTATTATCGAGACCTGCACAATGGTTCTTTAATGTGCATGAAACTGAACATTTTTTTCCATTCTTTATGACAGGTCTGCCTTTATTCAATCACATGCAGTCGCTTTGTGGTCAAAGCGGCCTGACTCGATGTAAGTTTTCTGTGCGCTCTTTAATGTTTCTATTTATCGACAAGCTTGGCGCTGCGGGCCTATTCCCCACTCACACCTTCACATGTGTTTTCCAACTGAATGAAAGAAATGCACACCTAAACAAACTTATTTGTGTTGTTATATTTAAAAAAAATCCCTTTTCACTTCTACTGAAATACATTTCGTCGAATTGAACATGATGAAAGCTGCCTTTTCGTGATTCCAAGACTAAAGAGGACATACGATCACATACTGTAAACGTGGAAATATTCGCGTTGTTTTTTTGTGTAAATGTTACCTTTCGCGTGTGGGGATAAAATCGCATTCCACCTTAGCATTTATACTCCATGGGCTTTTTAAATAAAAGTGAAACTTCTTGTCCTGTAAAGATCCTGTGAATATCTGACTAAATATGGGATTCATTTCTACCTTCTTGAATATGTCGTGAACCAATATGCAAAATACAACAGCACGAAAAACAATTTTGGAAGGTTTTCTATCAAATTTCTGTATTTGAAGGGTACAAATTTGCCTATTTTACATGTCCCCATAATAAAAACAGATGAAGTACACTTAAAATGTGACTGATTTTGGATCCAAGTGTAAATGACACATCATTTCTGGTCATAACAAGATACTAGAGATACATTATAGCAACATTTTTTATCTCTTTGTCTTCATTTCATTATGTGAAAATTCAATTTTTTAAGTGTCCCCAAACTTTCTTCCACTACGAAACGATTGTAATTTTGTCACCAATATAAACCTGTAATTGCAACCCGTGTTTCTAAAAATATGTCGATCTACTTATTATACATCCTTTAAACAAAATGTTACACTGGCAGGGATGTCAATGAAAAAAATTAAAAATATTTGCCTTTTGTAAGCATAGAGGATACCCCGTATTTTTGAATTGTCCACTAGGTAACGGAAATTTTTACAACCATGCAAATGCTTAAAATTCTCCAGATTTGGTGATTTTGTTAATATGTTGTTGCCCTCATGGAATAAAAAAAAGAAATTGTGATTGTATTGTAAGTGACTAAAAATTTCAACTTTTTCAGCAAATATGTCCACTACGAAATGGTCAACTACAACACGATAACGTTTCGTAAAGGAAAAATCGTTTCGTAGTGGGCAAAATCGTTTTGTAGTTGACAGTCTTTCATAAGAAACACCCTGTATATTTCATCACTCTGCCAATTAATTGTGAGGTATACTGGTACAGTTTTTGGTCAGCCCGTCTACCCCTTTATTAAGTAAAGTATTTTAGATAAATACATACCATGTATAAATATAGCCTGTTAAGGAGGTGTTCTTTTCATCTCTGTTTACCAGATATTGGAGGAATTTACCCCAAAAAAAACTACCTTCATCCGTCACACTTAAAGTTTCCTCTGGAACTTTCAATCACATTTTCATGCAATTTTGTATACAAGATCATTATATCAAAATTTTAACTCTATCTTAAGTTATGCAGCATTGTCCACTACGAAACGATTTTGTCCACTACAAAACTTGTCCACTATGCAACGCAATATTGAAATGTTGGGTTTTTTTTTAATTCTTAACACATTATGTATTTTTGAAACGATTTAGATACATTTCAAACCCTTCAAGGCATATATTAATGATATGTTAAAATTATATTTAAAAGGTCCACTTAAAAATACATGTATTTGAAAGGGTATGATTTTCTTAATTCTTAGTATTTTTTATGATAAATGATGAATAAAATCTACAATTATCACAATAGAAAGGTAAAGGAAAGTTATTACCTTTTATGTATCAAATTTGTCAAATTCAGTGCCAAATCAACAGGTATAATAGGTTTCTATTCATTTTTCCCCGTTATCAATCTTAGCTAAAATAGCCATTTCGTAGTGGACATTTTTTAATAGTGTTCCATATTTATTTTATTTTTTTAGTAAGTTATTGTTAGCATTAATACTGCATATTTTAGAATTTGTTTGTAATAATATTTGAAAGTTTGGTTTCAAGAAAAAAGTTCACATACTTAAATTTTCTATTCGAAATGTTTTGGGGCCTAAAATCTCACTTCTATTGAAAAACGCCCCTATACGCTTGAAAAGGCAGCATTCGCGAGGGGGATATTTTTGCAGATAGTTTGAGTTTGCGAATTTAGGGAAAATAATTCCCAGGAAAAAACATTTTCTCGTTAACGATATTCTTCTGCAATTTTCTTCACTTTTTCCGGATTTTGGAAGATACCATCTAAATACAAAGCATTTGGAAACTATTGTTTTTTTTTCAGTATAATTATGAAATTGTGTTGGTCGCCTCACTTAGAACTTTTTTTCAATTAGAAACTACTTTCAGCAACAAAATCGTCAGAAATGGTTTTAATTTTCTTTTACTTGGTTTCTTTTAAAGCTTGGTCTACTCTTTGAACCAAAAGACGCAACTTCAACCACTGCTACATTCCTTATTCATATTTTTATAATTAAAGTCGAACACACCAAATATTCAAACGCACCGACATGTTTTAGTTTGTAAACTTAAAAAACAAACTACATTTTTTGAAAAAAAAACTTGGTATTCCGACTGTAAATATTAAATAAATTTACAAAAAACAACTATAAACTTCGAAAAAAATAAATCACCAAGGAAATAAGGTTAATATTGTAACAAAGAATGTAAACACAAATGACCTTGGAGTTAAAATTTAATCGATGTCGTTAAAGTGCTGTATATATTCCGAATTTAATATGTCATCTGCTCGAAAAAAATTCTTGAACATTATAACTTTCAGTTAAAAGCATTTTTCTAAAATCTAAATCGGCAATTATTTCATTTTTACTTAATACTCATAGCTATATAATTTTTAATAAAAAAAAAGGTCATAGTTTGCTGGGGGAGCGGAGAAAAACCTAAATTTTTAGACATTTATTGGCTCTTATTAGGATACAAATTACATTTACAAAAAACTTAAATTTATTGTGTTTACTGCGTCTATAATCTTAATTCATCCTTAAAGTTTTGTTTTCTGATAATGAACTCTATGGAAAATAAGCGGAAATATTTTATTTTTAGGTTAGATGAGATGAAGGTACGTTTGTGCCAAGGGGGTACTTTCGAAAAACGTCCGTCAGATGGCACCACATTTTAATGCGACGACAAACATTTTTTGGAAGCTCAATAATCAATCTATCATTTTTGACAATCGAATTCCATATGACAGGTGGGTCATTTAAACTCGAAAACTAAACGCCTTTTTCTCGTTTCGTCACTCTACTATATCACACGGTACAATCGACATTACAATTTTCTGACGTGGCGGAACTATATGTAAAATTTTCTGACGTGCGAGTAAGAAAATGCAAGAAGAAAAAAAACAAGGTTATCATTTTCTTTGATATCATAATTTATGCGCAGTGTCTGGATAAAAAACAATTTAAGTTAAATGTATATAAACATGTGAATTACAACTGAGAACATTGAGCACAAGTCTCACGAAATGATACGGATGATCGCGGATAAACTTAATTTTGTAAAAGTGCACATTAAAACGGTCATTAAATTCATTTTTCTCAATGTATGATAAAAATACAAATCGTAAAAGACCATTTTTTCTATTTGAATATTTAAAAAGGTGTTCTTTCTTTCATTTCTTCTTAAAGTTACACAAAACTTAAGGTAAAAAATCACCATTCACGACACACCAGTAAATAAGACGTGCGGAGTATGATATGCAGTTTATTGACGAGAAGGAATAAATCAATAATCATTTTGCATCTAAAAGATAATCTTACTAAAAATTCAATCCGAAAACTCATGTTGTTTTTTGTCTGCCGTGCAAAATTACATGTTCCAAAATACTGCTGAAACTGATATGGATTCAGTTTTTGACATGGTTTCGTTTTTAATACATAAAACCAATTGGCTACACAAAAACATCATTACATTATAGCCCAAACAGTAATAAAAAACACATATTCAAATCTATTAAAAAGTTGTTCGTTTGAAACCAATTCCGTTCCACATCCCAGTTCAGAGTAAGCTGTGCAGCATGGGATACAGGTTTCTACGTTACTAATATTTCAGCACAAAAACAAAACCAGGTAACTTTGAAGATTAAAATAATTATTCGGAAGTGCTATTTATTATGTCATCACCAAAAATAAACTATCGCCTTAAAATCGAACAACCGCCTAATAGTGCACCACATAGCCTAACTTGAGTTTTCGCTCCTACCCACCTCTCTCATTTTCCCTGTGGTTCTTCAAAAAATTGATCCCACCCACCCCCATTATAGCATATTTTATTCATATCATCATCATTTCATGTTCATTTTATCACCATATATAGTGGGAGGGGGGCGTAAAACACCAACTCATTCACTCACTCACGAAAAGCAACAATAAAACCCGCGGTCTATGCGTTATTCATCCGCGGTCTTTTGTGTCCAAAAATCATAGTAGACCAATTAAAATATTGGAAATGGTCAGCTGACAAACAACTCTCACCTGTTCTTGTGTGTTCCGCCTGGTTCGATGTGACCAAATACCCGGTGTGATAGAAGTCAAGATAATGAGAGATTGAATAGGTGTACGCGACACAACCTACAACCGTGACAACAATTTGAAATATCCACAACGAAAAGCATCCAGCAGCCTTCAATGTGATAAGCGGTCGCTGCTCGCTGTTCTGCAATTGGCCCTGGATTGAAATTAAACTACATATGGTTCAAGCCAAATCCTTAAAAGTGTAAATGAAAGATCGCTTTTTTGATAAAAAAAAACGACAAATACAAACATCAGACTTGATAAGGATTCTCGGGCTTGGGACAGGAACATTTAAAATGTTGCGAGATTAAGCTCGTTTTTGGGGCTCTTAGTCTTACAAGCGGGGGTGCATTAATGCATATGATATGATTACCAGCTTAAAGTTAAAAAATCTGTCAATGTAAAAAATGACCGCATTTTGTTAAACAGGAAGTAGGTTAGCCACATACCAGAAATCAAATCCCACGTTATTGGACTTTTCCCTAATGCTGTATACCAAATATCAAGTGGTTGTGATTAGTAGTTGACGAGAAAACTGTTATGCGAATATTTTCCCCGCGCACCCGACCGCCGGCCGCCCGACATTCACCATTATATAACCCTGATTTTTTACTTCGTGAAATCCGGCCAATAAGCAATCAACATACACTGCATATTTTTTGAAAGATTAAACTCATACATATATGTAGTAAAAGTATCTTGTTATAAAATCTCAAGAGTATCGAGTGTGATTATTAGCTTAATTTAGAAAGGTACTCGATTTACCTTTTTTGTGCAACTGTTGTTCCGTCCCGTCAAAAAGAGTGTATAACATTATCCACCACGTCAAAAACTTTGCTTGCCGTACAATGTTTGGATAAAAGTTTAAACAAATCCAATTTTGGCAAAACAAATCACATATCTAAAACTTAGACACATAGAAAAAGATATGGTCAGTTGCAAATATAGAATAAGGAGGTTGGAATTTTACTTCTTGGCCATGAATTAAGTTTGTTTGTTATAGCTGATCATATTTCGGCAGAGTGTTTGAAGATAATGCATGGATTTGTATGAAAAAAAAAACAGCAATCAAGGACAATGCTGACTGCTTCGGAATGGGCTATATTTCATTTAAAAATATTATTGGAAAGTAATAACTTTTATACTTTTTGCGTTGAAATTTCATAATTTTAACATGTTTTGTTCCGCTTGCAACTCACTACGGTATGTCGGATATCCGCACGCATGAAAATCTGAAATATCGATTGTATCGTGTGTATATATTTAACATAGAGCACACTCGTCGACAAGAACAATTTTGTGAAGATATGCGTATTTGTGCTGACCAAATAGATAGGTAAAGATTTAAAGATGTCAAGAAATGTGATCTATACTTATTTGAAGAAAACCTACTAACAAATTCTTTAAGATGAAGCAAATATTGATATTTTCTGAGTTTGAGAGTGTTTATGACGTCTTAATATCATGCATATTGCCATCAAAATGTGTAAAGTTTTGTTATCTAATGACTAAATTACACACCTAATCCATTGTGATAGTACAAGATGACGATTGTGTGAAAACATGGGGCCAATTTCATCACTTCCTGAACATACTCCTTTATCTAGTGTCTTCTTTTCAAATTTCCTAATAGCTTACATAAACGGCCTTTTGAGTTCAAAAGGTCGGACTATATACTATTATACATTTTTTTTTCTATCGAGAACTATTAGTACAACAATTCCTATCTTCTCCTAAATCCTTCAATATTAAACAGATTCTGCACCATATCGTGAAATCTTTAAAGAAAAAAAGGTGCACTTCATATTGTTTAGCTTAATGACACTTATGATACTGATTGGCCGAAAGAATGTCTTCTACAAAGCATGTGAAACTATTGTCGCGTTACCAATATCTTACGTCGCAAAAAAAATAGTTACTATAGACTTCAGATTTAGGTAACTGGATTTACCTCAAAGCGTATAAGTTATATAGCTGAAGTAACTTATCTTTTCTAACCTTGTCAATAAGCTTAAAAAATATTACGTACATTGGGGTCTGAAAATATCTAAAACCCTGCTGACAATGTATTCTTTGTTCACATCATTTGTTTTATTTGATTTTGATGGATTTTAAATACATTTCCTTCTGAAACCACTATTTAAAATAAAATGAAGTTTTCTCTATTTCAGATTTGTTATGGGGATTCAACTTAACAAATAAGTTCTATTCGTTTGATATGGACACCAAAAGTATTTCATATTTTACGTATCCTGAATACATTAATATGTTTAAAAATCAAGCTTTATATCCAAAATCAATTTAAACCTTAATTTGAAAATTTTCCGATAACGAAAAAGGTCAGAGATAATAGGGTTTTACCGAATAACATTTTGTTAACCATGAAAGCAGTGACTACATGTACTTAACCTAGAAAAGTTTGCAAAAATGTTATCTATATTTTTTGAAGCAAGTTCTGACAGATCTTTGAAGATCTTCCTTGTTCCTGGTTAAGTAATATAAATTTAGAGCAACCATCTTGTTCCAACCTAATGCTGAAAAAAATATTAATCCGAAGTAAATGTATTTGGCAGCAGCATGGATGAATCATTTATATTAAGATTCTCTCTTTTGGTTGGTTTTGCATTTATTACAGTGGAATCTTGGTCGGGGTAGGTACAAATTGCTTTCATTTCACAAAAATTAAAACCACTAAGCAGTCAAGGTCCTACTGTTTTTCTACTGTTCGATGTCCATTTGAAATCAGAATTTTTATACTGCTGCTGTCTGTAATATACCGGAGCTATAAGTGTAACGAACATTTTTTTTTTATTCTGAAGTCTTGATAACGGCTTACTTACTCGCTGATTTTGTTGTCATTTGTATTTCGAACACACGCGAAGGTTAGCACTGCTGGTGGAGTTTAAATTCCCCGAGGTTAGCCCGCTCCGGCACAAACACTTTTGAGTTGGAGAATACATCAAAGCTTTAAATTATCCGTGTAAATTTCAAAATTGTCTAAACCCTAAGGTTCTTCCTACCCCAGACATAGGTTAAATTATCCGTCCACTAGTAGAAAAGTTCAAAATTGAGTTAAAAGATATGATAGTTAATTGTTTTAATTAGTGTTTGACTGGTGTGCTGTACTGAGATGATCACCTCCATATCCCTATTGTGTCTAACAACTATGTTGTGTTCTATGGTCATTCCCGGATCCTAAGATCGCAATGGAAGAGGGAGGTTTGGCGCCATAAAACCTGGTTTAACCCACCATTTCGTTTGAAATGCCTGTACCAAGTCAGGACCATTGCGATCCACCAGTTCTCCGGTATGACTGATTCATTTTTGTCATTTTCTCTGGACTATGAGATTGATCATTCAAGTTCGGTAGTTTTGTTATTACCTTTATTTTCAAAATTGTCTAAACCCTAAGGTTCTTCCTACCCCAGACATAGGTTGAATATCTTAGTAATAATTTGGTTCCCCAGTTTGGTATTTTTGGTTATACTGTTCTATGCTCTTCATATTCATAAAGTGTTTGGCATTTTCAATATTTTTGGTAGAGCGCCTCTGATGAGTCTTGAATAGACGAAACGCGCGTCAGGCGTAGCAAAATTTATTGACTGGAACTTTGTTGTCATTTGTATTTCGAACACACGTGAAGGTTAGCACTGCTGGTGGAGTTTAAATTCCCCGAGGTTAGCCCGCTCCGGCACCAACACTTTTGAGTTGGAGAATACATCAAAGCTTTAAATTATCCGTCTAAATTTCAAAATTGTCTAAACCCTAAGGTTCTTCCTACCCCAGACATAGGTTGAATATCTTAGTAATAATTTGGTTCCCCAGTTTGGTATTTTTGGTTATACTGTTCTATGCTCTTCATATTCATAAAGTGTTTGGCATTTTCAATATTTTTGGTAGAGCGCCTCTGATGAGTCTTGAATAGACGAAACGCGCGTCAGGCGTAGCAAAATTAATTGTCTGCAACTTTGTTGTCATTTGTATTTAGTGTTTATCCAATATCATAACAACTAACTTGTTATCATGACCTCATTACTCGTTATAACTATAAGTACAAATGTAATTGTAACTAGCTTTTACACAAAGATGTTAAGATAACTACAGTAATGGTAGACTAGTTGATTTGTGAAGATTGAGCAAAATATGATGAAAGCATGAAATTTTGCATGATGGTACGGGTACACCTTACTCTTTAAACCCAACTGACTAAAAGTTTTTAAAAAGCGTCTAGATAATATTAAATACAAAACTTAATAAAGTTGATCCTATTTGGGCACCGTCATTTTATATATACTTATATATTCAAATTGTATTACTTGTAAGCTATATTGAAAAAATAATTGGAAATGAAGTAAATAACAGTTTTTGACAGTTGGATACCCCATAGGTACCTCTGCTTCTTTAACCCGATTATTTTGATAACAACAAGAAACAAAACCTAGAAACAAGTTGAACGAACACAGGAAAGTAAGCAATATTTAATGCTCAAGACATTTGGTTTTCAAGGTGGAGAGTAAAGGATAAAAATGCCAGGAAACTAATGATCAATTTAAAAAACATGGAATCTTAAGGTTTCAAGTAACTTAAACAACCATTGCGCTCTTTAACTTCTCTGGTATGTATTTCTTGGGGTTTTTTTTGTTTTTGTTTTTTTGTTTATTTTGGACCTTTGAGATTGATCATCCAAGATCGGTTATTTTGTAAATACTTCTATTCCGTTTCATTTGCAGTTTCGGGATATGTAAAAGACAGCAATCTAGTCTTTTTCTAGAATCTGAATGTACAAAACACACGTTAATATTTAGTATAACTGTTTTTGTTGGATTTAGAACCTCAGGTCTAGCTCTGTGTCAAATTAAGATGTAAATTCCAAAACGTAAGGAATGTTTAGTACAATACAATATTAATGTATGATGTACTGTGTCTATGAGAAAACTATGCTATTTCGTCCAGATAGAGTTTCGCCTGGTTTCTTACTTGTTATATTTGACTTGAGTTCGCGTCGTTGATTGTTGTTTTTTTATGTTTTGTATTTCTTCGTGCTGTATTTGTTCATGTTTACTTATTGTATCGTTGCCCTTTCACGCTTTTGACATTCGAATACCCCATCGGTGCCTCTTTGCTTCTTTTAAAAAACCTTTGTACAAACGTGATGACTGCAACTTTCCAATCATTAACCTTTCCTTCTACTGTAACAACGATCCATTCATTAATGCTTTTGGTGTTTACATATCACAACTACCGTTATTTCAGAGCTTGTGTGACATAAAATGTATATTGATTTCTATGATAGAGCTTCGCTGACACGCAAATAGCTAACACATGGTTATGCTGCTCCGCTATTTTTATCCATTATGAGTTCGTTGACAAATATAGGATTTATATCTTTCAGAAGAGAACAGATGTTAGTGTATCATACTATTTGTTCTCCTTTACGGGGATTGACATGTTGAATTGACCGTTTGCAACAAGCAGGAACTGCTTACTCTTCTGGAACAAATGAGTTCAATCTAGTAACTACATTAGGTCGGGTTGTTGATTGTTCAGTTGTTTTGTGTGTTTATGTGTTGTGTATTTTCGTGCTGTTCTTTTTAGTGTCTACTAGTTTCGAATGCCCCATTGGTACCTCTCTGCTTCTTTCAATGGATTACCTTTTAAGATGGTTTAGATTACCAGTTTGTCCTAGATTTAGACTTTAAAAAGTGTTTGTGTTATACAAAAAAATATTCAACCATAGCTCTTTTATGTCCTCTTTCAATATTCCAATACAAGAGGAACATAAAGAGTTACAATATTTGTACTGGATACCTAAACTTCACAAAAATCCGTTCAAAGAAAGGTATATAGATGATCTTCATCATGTTCAACTACAGAGCTGTCCGTTCATTTAACTAAAATCTTGTCTGCTGTTAAAGAAGGTCAACAAGCATACTGCGACACTATTTATAATCCTAGTGGAATTAACCATATGTGGATTTTGAAGAACTCAAAAGATTTGTTAGATCATTTTAAATCTAGATAATTTTCTGATGTTCACTCTTTGAAAACGTTCGATTTTTCAACTTTTTACACTACCTTGCCACACGAAAAACTAAAATGTCGCCTGAAAAAACTTCTCGAAAAAGCCTTTTCAAACTCTAGGAATTTTGTTGTTTTGGGTTATGATTCTATACTCTTCAAAAAAAGTTACGCATAGATAGAAAATTCCCCGTAGGTTTAATGCAAATCGAAACAATTTCAAAACATTATTGCCGAGCTTTACTGCAACCGATTTTCACGAAATAAATTTCAGTAAAAAGAACACAAAATAAAGAATGTTTGTTTAATTTTGAGTAAAATCAAGTGTAAATTTTACGATTCAATTTCCCGTTTAAATCAATGAAAAATATTCCGTGAAAAACATTAGTCGTGTTCTACTCACAATGTCTTAAAAACCATTGAAGTTAGAATTTTGGTCTTTATTAATCAAACAATCTTCATTTTGTTTTCTTTTTACTGGATTTTATTTCGTGAAAATCGGTTGGAGAACAGCTCGGCAATAATGTTTTGAAATTGTTTCGATTTGCATTAAACCTACGGGGAATTTTCTATCTATGCGTAACTTTTTTTGCAGAGTATACATTCTTTTCCAAAACATATTTCAAAGATAAAATTTGTTACACACTGGAACAAGTTTGCAGTATGCTTGATTTCCTCATTGACAACATATTTGTCACCTTCGGAGGAGAGATTTTTCAACAACAAATCGGCATTCCAATGGGCACAAGCTGTGCTCCTCTCGTCGCCGATTTGTTTTTAAACTCGTAAAGAACAAGAAGATGAAAAGAGGCAAGGTCATTTAATCTTACATTCAGATATATTGATGATGTCCTTTCTGTCAATAACATAATAGATGGATTCCTTCAATATATCCTCCAGAATTGGAGATTAAAGAGACCACCGAATTAAATTGCTTCACGTCTTTCTTGGATTTGTACCTCGAATTTGACCCAGGTGGTCATCTCAGTACAAAAATTAACGATAAACGAGACGATTTTAATTTTCAAATTATTAATTTTCCTAATCTATAGAGCAATATACTTACTTCCCCTGCATACGGTGTTTATATTTCACAACTTATTCGATATGCCAGAGCTTGCACACATTTCACAGATTTTTTTATCAGACACCGATTTCTTCGTGACCGACTTTTGGAGCAGGGCTTTTATAAAATACGTTTCATACGATACCTAAAAAATTCTTTCTTCGTTATCAGCCACTAGTAGAAAAGTTCAAAATTGAGTTTAAAGATATGGTAGTTTATTGTTTTAATGAGAGTTTGACTGGTGTGCTGGACTGAGATGATCACCTCAATATCCCTATTGTGTCTCAGAGTAAGTTGAGGAGCGCCTATGGTGTCAGTTTTTCGCCACAGATATACTTGCAAAATGATTAAGGTTTATTGAGATATGGACTGATTTCTTCGTCAGTGTCTTTGCTCGGTGCTTTTCTATTGTCTTTTTAAGCTGCCGGATTCAATTTTAATATTTATCTGATAGTACAAATGTATTTCTGTCTGGTTTTTTAAGCTTTATAAAATGCTTACCTTTGATTTTGTCATAACGTATCAATTTAAGTGTTTTCTCGAGGATTATTGTCTTTCTTTGCATTATTTAGGTTGTCATATTAACACCCTTACGAATAAGTCAATTTAAATCGTAGATTATTTCACAATGTATTAAAGCTTTTTACATTTTTTGTACACAGGTAAGACATATGTAAGGTAAGTTAACCAAATTCGTATTCAAGTGAAACTTCATTAAATAATAAGTTACAAGTCCATTCTTGTATTTGAAATTTACATTAAAACACTGATATTTCCACGCCGATACATTCCCAAAAACAATTCTGCATCAACGTCAACATGAACAAATTACCGTATGATGTCTAGTTTTTTTTTTTTTTCATGCGAAAGACCTCATCTCACCAACAAGACTAGAAATACTGGCAATATAAACGCTAACCTTTTTTGTTGTTTTAATGTGTACGGATGTCATTAAAAACCTAATGTCCTTTCTTTCAAATATCTTCAAAGCTCACATAAACCGCCATTTGAGTTCTTGATTATAAAAGCTCTGACTAAATATTCAATATTTTTCTATCGAGAAAATTTGTACAAAAATTCCTTTTTTCTCCTGAATCGTTCAATTTAACAATTTCTGCAACCTTTCGAGAATCTTCAAAGACAAAAGGTACACTGCATATTGTTTAGCTTATTGAGACTTATAATAGTGATTTGGTCAAAAAGTGTCTTCTACTAAGTATGTGATACTATTGTCGCGTTACCAATATCTTCCGTCACAAAAAATAAAACAATTATCAGACCACATTTTTAAGTAACTGGTTTAATCTCAAGGCGTATAAGGTATAAAGCTGAAGTTACTTATCTTCCCTTATCAGTTAGCTTAAATTTTTGTACGTGCATTAGGTTATTTATGAAATTAAGGATCTGAAAGTGGCAAAGTGGCACCAATGGGGCATTTGAGTGTAAAACGTCTGACAGGGCAACGATGAAAATATAAAAAACCCTGCTGACAATGTATTCTTTGTTTACATTTTACATTCAATTTTGATTGATTTTTTAACACTTCTGAAACCACTATTTAACATATGAAATTTCCTATATTTCAGATTTGTTATGAGGATTGAACTAAACAAATCAATTCTATTCGTTAAATATTGACACCAACGTAAATTTTATATTTTTCGTATCCTGAATGCATTAGAATGTTCAAAAATTGAACTGTATATTGAAAATCAATTGAAACCTTTACATGTATCTATAAATTTTTCAATAAAGAAAGAGGTCAGAGATAAAAGACTTATCTAATATCTAATAACATTTTGTTTACCATGAAAGCAGTTACTATTTAACCTTAAAAAGTTTGCAAAAACGTTATCTATATTTTCAAACAAGTTCTGACAGATCTTTGAAGATCTTCCTTGTTCCTGGTTAAGGAATATAAATTAAGAGCAACCATATTGTTCCAATCTAATGCTGAAAAAAATATTAATCCGAAGCAACTGCATTTGGCAGCAGTATGGATGAAACATTTATATTAAGATTCTCTCTGTTGGTTGGTTTTGCATTTATAACAGTGGAATCTTGGTCGGGGTAGGTACAAATTGCTTTCATTAAATAAAACCCTAAAACCACTAAGCAGTCAAAGTCTAACTGTTTTTCTACTGTTCGATGTTCATTTGAAATCAGAATTGTTTTACTTTTTTGTTTGTAATATACCGGAGCCATAAGCGTTACGAACTATTTTTTTTTTATTTTTAAGTCATGATAACGACTAACTTACTCGTGTTTGGTAGCTATAGCTATTTGTAAAGACTCACCACCTCGTGTTTAGTATTTATCCAATATTATAGCTGCTAACTTATCATAATGAATTCATTGCTCGTTATAACTACATATGTATGAGCATAAATTCAATACACTTGTAACTAACTTTTACGCAATGATGTTTAGATAACTACAATCATGATAGTCCCGTCGATTTGTGAAAAAGGAACAAAATATGATAAAAGCATGAAATTTAGCATGAAAGTAGAAAATAGCATACTTAATTATACAAGCTATAGACCCAGCTCGAAAATTTAAAATGGCGGCCTTTTCAATATGGCCACCACATAAAATAAATCATTAGGAAATACGTTATATCATATACATTTTTTCATTCCATAGTGTCATTAAGTCTGTTTTATGATAAGTGTACTTCTGCATCAAATATTAGAATTATTTCTATATGGATAAATAGGATACACTTTATTTTTTAAACCCAGCCGACAAAAAGTTTAAACAAAGCGTCTTTATAACATTAGATACAAAATTTATTAAAGTTGAACGTATTTGGGCACCGTGATGTTATATCTATATCTTCAACTTGTACTAGTTGTAAGATATATTTAAGAATGTTAAAGTTTTGGGAAATGGAGTTTATATGCATGACAAAAAAATGATTACATTATTAACATATAAGAACAGCTTCCAAAATAAAAAAGGAAAATTCCAATTGTCCTTTTTCGATACAAAATGTCCAGAATATGATAAAAAGACCAATAAAGACCAGAAATGACCTTCATATATAACCAAAAGATGACATATATTTGCTTATTGACACAAAATGCACTTCTGTTTTGTTGGGAATCTAAAACAACACGGTGCATAATCTTTTTATTTCAAGTCAGTTCATTGTTAAAATCACAAATTACATTTGTAATGTTATTTACAGGCATACACAACACAAATTATATTATTTGAGAATAAATTTATTCTGAAAATATGGCACTGTACATTATTGTATTGAGCAATGATTTAATTAATTAACACAAAGAAAGTATCATTACAATCATTCTGCATATATATACAAGTAACAGAATAAATTTATTCTTAACATTAATGATCAAGATTAAAGTTTAAAATTAGAGTAAGGATTCTGTAATTTCAAAATTAATTTATTCTGAGCCATAAACAAATGAAAATTGACATAAAAATTACAGAATAAATTTATTCTGAACCTTTAACCTATTGAAAATATAAACAAAAATATGTACAGAAATTACAGAATAAATTTATTCTGAGCCATAAACAAGTGGAAACTGTAACAAAAATTACAGAATAAATTTATTCTGAACCTTTAACCTATTGAAAATATAAACAAAAATATGTACAGAAATTACAGAATAAATTTATTCTGAGCCATAAACAAATGGAAACTGTAACAAAAATTTCAGAATAAATTTATTCTGAACCTTTAACATATTGAAAATATTACCAAAATATGTACAAAAAATTACAGAATAAATTTATTCTGAACTGTAAATGGAATATATGAAAACAATGACATCCACAAATTACAGAATAAATTTATTCTGAACTTCAAACTAATGGAAAATATGATAAAAGTTACATCCACAATGATCCAGAAATTACAGAATAAATTTATTCTGAACCTTAAACAAATGAAAAATATAACAAAAAATACAGATATTACTGATATAATTTATGTTGTACTTGATTATTGTGAAAAATAATATTTTACAGAATAATTATATTTTGAACACAACAAAAATGACATCCAGATATTACAGAATAATTTTAATCCACAAATGTGTGCTCCTATAATAAAACTTGAGTGATGGAGATCTTTCAAATTTAATAGAGAAATTCAACATATTTTTGAATTATTACAACTGACAGAATTACATGCAAAAACAACAAAATATTTCGTTCAAAATTTCATTTGCTCATAATCTCAAATATATAACAAACTGTGTTTAAGTCTAGGAGCAAAAAGCTAGGTATATCAACAAAAGCCATCCAACTAAAGTGTGAATTCAATGCAAGGTTATAAGCCTCTAACAACTGTAAAATAGCTAAACTACACATCATATAGTGAACATAGTAAATGGATGTATTTAAAAACAAAAGAATTTCAAGAAGTAGTGTTGTTATACAATGAAACATTTGTTTCTTTTGGTACAAAACACAGTAAACATATGACACCATTATTGTCCTTCTTCTCTTCTTTCCCTGAGGCCCCTCTAAAAATGAAAAAAATCTCAATTTTAGCATACGACTAAACAATTATCAACCAACATCATTGCCTGCATTTACAAGCATAACATCGCTTTATATCATACATGTAATACAGAACTATTAAATGTAGCTAAATGCAACATATCAATAGTTACCAAGGAAATTGCAATGAATATGTGCATTAAGTTCATTATCCGTAAATAAAATTTTCCATATTTATAAACAGAAAGTAGATAAATTACGGACATAAAATCATTTTACACCATGTTGTACTATGCAGCTATAGGTTGAAGATAGATGCCAAATATTTACATTGATCAAGGCACTGAAATTAAGTTTTCAAGAAAAACTGTGCAGTATTTTGCAATCCCTTATATCATGTATATTGCATATGAATTGGGAAATTTGGTGTCACCATTTAATAACCAGTTTTTTAATTTGGCAAATCCAACAAAAAATCACCATTTTTAGCAAAAAAATACTGAACAGAACACATTCTTCATTCTGATTTTTTAAATCCTTGATTATTTATCATTCACATGCTGTAGATGACCAGTTTAAAATAAAGCATCATTCAGTTCTTATCCTTTTGTTCATCGAGACATAGATAAAAATGAAAAAATAAACTTACTTTTTTGCTGGTTTCCTTGTTGTTTGTTTACTTTTTCATTACTCTTTTTGCTTCTTTTCTTTTTTGGAGATTCTGTGATCATCTGCAAATATTAAAAAAAACTCTGCATTCAGTAAAAAATCCTTGTATAGAGGGATTAAAAAATCTTTTTCGATACTAAGCATGCTTTGTCTTATGCAGTGTTCCAGCTAGGCTGTTTTCAGAGGGCGGTCCGCCCGCCTGCCTTTGCCTCCGCCCGATTGCCCTTTTCAGGATACCTGCCGGTTTTCATCTCCGCCCTGCCCTTTTTTGATCGTACATTGCCTTTTTCAGTCAATCGTACACAGTTTGTGTACTGAGAATGAAACCATTTGTGATAATTGAATTGCATATTTACAACCCCGAGCCAATTAACAAATTAAATAAACATGTGTTATCTAGTCAATTAATTAAGGTATCTATTTAGATTAATCAATTTCAATTACAGGTAAGTTGTCGTCCGATTGCACAGTAAATTTCTCTGCCTACGTAATGATAATTGTGCACAAATCAGAATCTGAACCCATCTGGATGTTTTCTATTAAAAACAACATTAAATGTGCGCTTTTATTGAAAAATAGAAACGATGTTGATGGATTTGTGAAAAGCTCAATCATATTTTTTTGTTTACAAATAATGACAGGAAGCGGAAGTTAAAAACTAAACACGAATTCTGACCGGAATGGTACTAAATCTCCGGATTTTACTAGCAATTTAATAAAAATCAAATGGGTTTTCTTAATCTTTTCTTGGGCTGACATTCAAGCTTTTTAGCACTGATAGAATGTATGAATGTAATGAAAAGCCTAAAGTCTTGTTATAGAAACAAGAGGCTCCCCTTAAGCCTAAAAATGCATGTTTGTTTGTTAAAAAGAATGTATGCTGTATTTGATTGTTATTAGCTACATTTGTATGCCCTTTTGAAAGATGAAGTCAACGCATGAATGTGCCCTTTTTTAAAATTCATCCCTGCCCTTTTCAAATCCTGGCTGGAACACTGTTATGGTATTCAACCTTCCAGTAAGTTTTGATTTAAATGTTGCTATTTATACATATGCAGCATAACCAAATTAGATAAATTTTTACTTTCTCTTTTATCATGTGAAACCATGGTAACTATCTGTGAATATGTATGTCTATTGACTGAAAGATAAATATAAGAAAGCATTACATAACAGTACATGTATCAAAAGAAAAGTTCTGCATATTACATAAACAAAAATATGGGGGGATTTTTTTATTAAAAGAAGCAAAGAGGTACCAAAGGGGCATCCAAATATCATAGTCCAAAAGAACAAAGACTAAACCAGTTAACACAAACAATAACAGTACAAAGAAACCAAAGTGTCAAAAGTGTTCCCACAATGAAGTGCCATCGACAAATAGGCCTTCAGTCACATAGAAAACCACATTGCCTGTAATAAGCAAGCAGCTCTTCCATAAACAAGAAAAACTTTTGTTGCCCATTAACATGATTAAGCCAAGAGTTAACTGAAAAACAATGATAAACTTTTACATACCATTGGATCATCTATTTCTCTGTCCACCATTTCATGAATCTCCCTTGGTAAGCATGGAAGTGCAGGAGTATTCTGTGAAACACGAGGTAAAAGAGGAAGATACCATCTAGCATTTGTCCGTGCATAATTGTTTGACTTTGCAGGATTAGTGTCAACTGTTTTTAGGTAGCTAATAAATCTATTCCACCATCGATATTGTGTGTCAGAAACAACATCAGAAAATAAATATTTGCATTTCTCAATGTTCTTCAGAAGCATATCAAATTTGTATTTATGAAAACTTGGCATCAATATTTTAGGTATACCAGTTGGAATGGTCTTCAACACAGGTTTACTCATTTTTTTCCATGGGCGGTGATGAAGTCCTTTGTACTCGCATAAAATGTTATTCGATTCATCCAAAGAAAATTTAAAATGTAATGGACCTGACTGACCAGAGAATTTTGCAATATGAGGTGCTAGCCAAGTCTTGATGTCATACAATCCAGTTGACTGTTTGCTATTTGGCAACAAATTCATAAACTGTACTATGGTCTCAGCATCCTTTTTCCTCAATTTCTCTGCAACTTTTGCAAACTCTGCATCAATGTCCTCATGGGTGTGACCAACAATAAGAAAAGATAAATGAACCTAAAAAAATATATTTAAACTTTAAGTACAATCATTAAAAAAAAGAAAGAATATGTCCATAAGACATGTAAGATATGATGTCTTATCTGTTGTTCTTTTTTCACAATCACTGAACCATGAAGTTAATGTAAGGGGCATTATTTTATGATCACTTAGGTCTCATATTCTAATAACATCATACTTCATTCATAGAAAAGTAACCAAAACCCAAGTTTAACATGTTCCTTTTTCTTTGATCAATATATCATGAAGGTTCATGAAAATACTTCCTTAATGGTACAATAACTAAGATGCGAAGGTAAACCTGATTTTAGAACTAACAGACAATACCAGCAGACCTGAAAAGTATACGCTCCTTTACTTTTGTAGCAAGGCATAAAAACTCTAACTAATATCAAGTCTGCAAAGCCTGCTCAGTAAACAATCGCACATGTAGTAAGTTTGAAGCAATAAGTTCAGAAATTTTGTTTAAATTTTTACTCCAAATATATAAAAAAAAAATTGTTAAAAAGGGAAATGACTGACACTGTTTACTATATTTTTTCTCAAAGTTTGTAAACAGAAAAATTTCATCAGTTCTGTTTGGTTGTTTCTACAGAGATGATTAATTAATAGTTTTAGGACTTGTACATGAAGTAATGGCAATAAAGCTAAGATCAGCTTAGCATGGACATGATTACAGTTTTTAAACTGAGCTATTTAATCAGATTTCTTTCTCACCTCTTGAAAAATTTCCTTTCTTACAAGTAGTTCTGCAAAGGCCATTATATATCTGTTTTTGTTTTCTCGAAAACAATTATCAGCTTGCAAGTATAGTATGTTTGGTAGATAATTACCCTACAACAAATAAAAAAAAATTATACACTGGATTTACAATTAGCAGAGTCTGAGCAATGTAAATGATTTTTTTAGATGACCATGATTCTTGTATGTAAGGCTTTAAGACAAAACTACTCTATAATGTACATTTTTGGAACATAAAAAACATTTTTCAGGGAAAAAAACTCAAATATTCTGACCTAATTTTATAAATAAATTAAATACTTTTCACATACCATAAGTTTACTGGTATCATAAAATTCTCTCAATAAAGTGTTCATTATCATGTTAGGGTCATGTGGGTATTCATTTATATCAACAAATGTTGTAAACCGTCGTAAACCATGGTTGATTATTCCTTGCACATGTGTTGGTAAGAGATGTGCATTATCTAGTCCCTGAAATCAAATAACAAAATAAAATTACAATGTACTTTCATGAAGTTTTCCCTTGTGGACTTTAGTTTACATAAGTTGTGTCATGTACATTTATTCCACATCCCATTGACTTCTATTAATATAATTTATATTAGAACCCTAAAAATGATCAGGACATGCAGTTAAGTTTTTACTCTGGGCGCTTTCCTAGGTTCATTTTTAAACTGTATTTAGATGTTAACTTTGTTATCACTTTGCTATTAGGTTGCCAAGCATAAGCTACCTTATATTGCAAATAAATATTGATTGAATTCACATGTCAGATAGTCAGCACCATGTCAGTAATTATTATTATGATTTTTATTCTGTTTGTCACTTCCATGTGGAAGAAGCGATTGGAGAATTTGAATATTGTAAATCCTAAACGGCCAAAACAATAAGCATAATCAGTAGTCATAAAAGACAACCAAAAAAAATGAGTGCACAACAGTACACATAAACAACTAAACTGCAATCAGCAACAAAATTTATATGAAACTGAAAAGATTAGTTTTGGTGACCTACTTTAAAGTGTATTTGTTTTCTTAAACATTGCTTGAATACGGACAGCAATTATAGTATAGCAAAACCGATGTCTCCCTCTATCATCCCAATTTCTAAGTGCAAAGGGCTATTTCTTCAACAATAATGTTATGATTAAAATTCCCCATATGTTCTTGCTACATTTGTACATGCTAAATTTTTATTAAATTCTGTTGAGGACATGTAACTTGATAATGGACAGACAAACGACCAAAGTAAACAATTACAGTGTACTTACCTTTGCCTTTCTTCCTGTGAAATGGGGGAGGTTAGTTTTAGCTAATAAAAAAGTGAGAAACAATTTAAATTGCAAATTTTATATCAAACATGTCAAGTGTCTTCTAACATGTCTAAAAGAATTGAAATACATCTAAAATTATAATTAAGAAATCTTTTGAATAAAAGAATACATTATGCTTAGTTACTGTAATTTGGATTTAAATAAAATATAATAAAAGTTTTTACTTTGTTTTGACTTTGAATCTTATATGTTGATGTTATTGTTAAAACATATTTCTTTTGACAAATGTTTGACAGTATGTCAAAATGCAACATATTTACCTTGGTCCATTCCATCTATAATGAGACTTAAGTATTGCCTTTTATTATCTTCAGCCTGCTTCCGTTTTGATCTGTAATATGCCCTTTCTGCCCTATGACAAAAAAAAAAATACAAATTCAGTCCAGTCATGTCAATGTTAACTTAGAATACCTTATGTGCACTTTATATTTATATAATTAGGGGTCATGTTGATTGAAAGACAATACAAAATGTTCAACATGTTCAAGCTGAGCAAAAACAGAAATCAATGCTTGTTTTCCATTGTTTTCTCTTATTTTTTATGCAATGTATTTGTATCTGATGTACATTAAGCTTATTATGATCTTAACTTTAAAAACATAACTTAAACCCTTCATCCCGCAACCCAAATTCTATCTTATAGTTTTTGCAAATACAAAAGCTGAAATGTTAGCATTAAGTTAATTGATATTACATCTGCCTATTGTTATGTCCACGAATAAGGGCTTTAACTTCTTCTCTATCAGCTGCTTCTCTGCTTGCTTCCAACCTTCTTGTCAGCATGGTACATGTTTGACACCTGGAGAATGAATTTGTCTACAAAATAATGTAGTAAATATATATATCAACAACATAAAAAACATATATTTGACATCTAATCTCTTTGAAAGGATCTAATTTAATTCTTTAGCTTTTTAATACTTTAGGGATTTACAAATGTACATAAGACAGGCACCATATAGCTTGATAAATGAAAAAATGGTGTGATCCAATTCCTAGACCTGCTTTTGCTTTCGCTATATATGAAAAGGAAGAGCACTGGAACTTTATGTGCATAGGCTGATAGAAAAGATTCAAAAAACACCAAACATTTAGGGTAAATAATTAGTGTTGGTGAAGCATTCTTTATTACAACAACATGAACAATGAGTCATAATAGGAAAGGTTTGTACAAAATTTTAAATCAGTAGAAGCCGAGAAATCTGTTATGAAAATTGTCTATTTATCTTATGACCCTAAAAAAAGTCTAAGTCGGCTCAGAAAACAGGAAGTAGATGTGCGACTGACCTGGAAAAGGTGGGGGGGGGCACGGTACAACTCATCATTTTAAAGCTGTATACCAAATATGAAATCGATCTCTCAGTAGAAGCAGAGAAATCTGTTACAAAAATTTGTCTATTTTTGACCCTTAAAAAATGTCTACTTCGGCTCTGAAAACAGGAAGTAGATGCGCAACTGACCTGAAAAGGGGAGGCACAGTACAACTCATCATGCTTAAGCTGTATAAGGACAATGTGATTGCAATATAGCCCTGTCTCTTAAGTTAGAGTGGGGGTATAATGAAACGGAAGTGAATAGAACTGTTCTCATTAAAATAAATTTATTACTTGCCACTTTAACTATGAAAAGAAAGCTTCTGATTTTGATACAAGCACTGTTTATTGGTGAGATTTAAATTACCTTTTTTATCTTTAGGCTGTCAAACTTCTCACTCCACATACTGTAAAAACTGGATTTTCCAATTGAAACTTTCCAATCTTTTTTCATTTCTTCCTCATAACACTTAAAAACATCTATTTTCCTAGTTTTGTAAGGCAGTAATGTCACCTTTCTGTCTGGCATAAAATCTCCTCGATATTTCCCATAATCCTCTAACCATACTATTGCATTTTCTAGGTAGTATGAAACACTCCTACCTTTCCTATATCCAGATGATATTGCCCCTTCTTCAAATTTAGGTATCCACTTGTAGTAAAAATTCTTGTTCATATGGTACAACGTTCTAAAACATTTTCCACATACTAATGTACCCTTTGTTATAACAAAGTACAATTTCTCTTTTCTTACAATAGTATCTAAATATTTGTCCGAAAACCATTCCACCCTCTGTTGATAATTTTTTGTCCAAAATCTATAGCGAACATCTCTTATGAAATCAGAAGTCAATTCATTTAGGCAGTTACTTTTGCAAACTTTTCCTGGTTCAAGACTTATAGATGATGCTGATATAGCTTTCTGTAGTATTGAACTTTTCAGTCTCAAGTGATCTGTTTAAATAAAGTATACATGTACATAAATATGTCCTTAAATTTTGACAACAAAATGATTTTTTTTCATACTAAAAATGATTTTTTTTTTTAATTTCCTTTTGCACTTTGTTGTATCTTTTGTGAGTAAGAAGTTTCTTTTATATTTTAACTAGGAGAAGTGTTCAAAAAGCCAGTTGTGTTCCTATGACCTAAAATGAACAAAGTTGATAAAGTCCCATAACTCTATAAAATTTGTTGAATGAGAGTGGTGGTGCAATATGATCAACATACATATCATGACAATTTCATAAAAATTTGTTGAGTGATCTTAGAGGAGTTGTGCTCACAAAGTGTCCCTGTGACCTAAAATGAATACAGTCAATAAAGTCCCATAACTCCTATAATCTTTGTCAAATCAAAAGGTGGTGTGATATGATCAACTACAATTCATGACAAACAATCATACAAAATTTCATTTAAATCTGTAGAGCGGTCTCAGAGGAGTTGCTCTCACAAAAGTGTGACATATGCACAGACGTACAAAGACCATTACTAGATCCCTCGCTCGCCTTGAGGTGGGGGACAAAAATGGGTCAAAGACAGAAATGGCTGGATTTTGTTGAACAGGAAGTATATGACCTGGCCTGAAATTTAATCCCACCTTATGGGAGCCCATTCTGAAGCTGCATACCAAATATCAAGAGACTGTGATTTGTGCAGAGAAAATTGTTATGAAACATTTCCCCATATGCTGCCTGCCCGACCGACACTCACCATTTTATAACCCGCCTTTTTTTACTCTGTGAAATCCGTGCAAAAATCAAAGAGTAAATGTAAATACCCTACCTGTCTTTTTCTTCTTTCTTTGATATAGTTTTAATTCTTTGTTGTTGTTGAATGATATGTCTGCAGATAACTGTATTGCATCTTCCTGAAATCATATAAAATACATAAGAATTAAAAACCTACACATGTATATCTATAGAATAATGCAAAATAATTATTTGTTGGTTTATACATTCATGATTGCAAAACATTTATCATTCCAGTTATTGATAGGATCCCAATCACAAATTAGTATTTAGGATTTTTTTTATATTATGTGTTTTTAAGTTTTCAATATACTAGATATGGTCTGACATGACTGAATTGTTATATTTTTATATCTTAATGACTAGGTTCATCTGATTTTAGATTTATGCTCATGTTGATGTAGTTTGAATGTCAAGTTCAAAAATATTTGAAAACAAATACATATACATGTATAAAGTTTAAAATGTACCATGTTGTCCTTCTCTGCATCTTGTAAAGATGATCCTAATAAATCAACATGTTGTTGCTACAAAAGTTAATTAACATGATTAACATGATAAAGCAGACAATAAAAATTATATTGTAAACTTTCCAACAAACAAAGTTCTATTTTAGAGCAAATACACAAGATAACATAGACAATTTTATATTTCTTTAATAAAACATTTGTACAGCTGCAACAACTTGACAATTACCAGCTCATACTAAATGACTAATTTATACAATAACAAGCATTCTGAGAGTATTGCAAAACAATACTTAGTCCCCTACCGGCCTCATATTTCAGTCACTGGTAACAATTTGTCAAACAAATGAATACCTAAACTTGATCAGTTTATTATCTACAAGGAACAATTAAAAAAGTTTAGAAAAGAAAAATGCAATAGATTTTCAAAGTTCAAAGGGCCATATCTCCCAAACAAAATTGTGGACCGGCACGAAACTCAAACTTGATCTGTAACTCATCAGGGTAAACTCACATACCAAAAATCAGTTCATTATCTATAAGCGTTTAGAAAAAAAGTGAGGAAAACTGAAAATTTAGTGAATTTTCAAAGTTCAAAGGGCCATAACTCCCATAAAAATTTATGGATTGGCACGAAACTCAAACTCTATCTGTAACTAATCAAGGTAAGCTCACATACCAAAAATCAGTTCATTATCTATAAGCGTTTAGAAAAAAAAGTGCGGAAAACTGAAATTTTAGTGAATTTTCAAAGTTCAAAGGGCCATAACTCCCATAAAAATTTGTGGACCGGCACGAAACTCAAAGTTGATCTGTAACTCATCAAGGTTAACTCACATACCAAAAATCAGTTCATTATTTATAAACGTTTAGAAAAAAAGTGAGGAAAACTGAAAATTAAGTGAATTTTCAAAGTTCAAAGGGCAATAACTCCCATAAAAATTTATGGATCGGCACAAAACTCAAACTTGATCTGTAACTCATCAAGGTAAACTCACATACCAAAACTCGGTTCATTATCTAGGAGCATTTAGAAAAAAAGTGCGGAAAACTGAAATTTTAGTGAATTTTCAAAGTTCAAAAGTTACCAACGTTTTCAAAATGATAGCTGAAGGATGACAATCTTGATCTTAATTTATCATACACATTTTTTTGTTTAACAGTTAAAATTATAAACCTGTAGGTCCTCAAAGCGTATGGCAGGGTGTGAAATATGATCTCCATTACTTTTTCTTGGTGTTGATGTTTTATATTTCATCAATGACTGCATTCGTGGTGTAAATGTTTCCATCTGAAAATGAAGGGTATCATTTTTAGAGGATGTATCTTTTTCAAATCAACCCTGCAAAAAATACATTTTGAGTGTTATAAGCATTAAACTAAATATTAACATATTAGTGTTATAACATTTACCTTAAAATGCCTATACTCAGTCAATATGATTAATATGTTTACATGCCACACTAAATGTCAGGACAACCCAAGGTTTTTACATGCATATTATAAAGGAATACTGTGTTTGAGTGCACATAAGGATAACCCAGCTTATTGTTGGACTAGATATATTGGGGGAAAAAATTAAGTCCAATTATCATGATTATCGCCGCTGAATGTTATCGGAGAGCAATGAAATTTCCCCATGTGATGTAGTTTCTTAATGTAAAGTTTTATCATAATCCAGCATTTTAGGAGGAAATGAGCTTAGATATATGTGGACAGAAGGACAGACAAGGCGATTTCTATATTCACCCAAACTTGAACTGCAGGGGGTATATGAATAAAAAAAAAAAAGAAAACATTTTCACAAAACCCTCAATCAATGATTTGAAATGTTCAAAAATGCAAATCAAACTGTTTTGAGTCACTTTATTTACTTATGCATAGATTAATGCATGTATCAGCAGGATTGTTCATTGGTTGTGAAACAATTATTATAGAACACATTTAATTACCTCAAAATCATCATCATCAGTAAATGCATAGGGATCTGAAGACACAGAGAGAATTGCTTTTATTGGAGATATAGCAACTGGATCCTCATTCTATAAAAAAAGAACTGAAGTTTACTACACTATATTTAATATAAGGAAAATGCACAATGAGAGCCTGATACACCAGTCAACAAAAACTAGAGGCTGCTTGGAGTTATTGACATATATAGTAATTTGTAACAGATTAGGATCTGATCAAATTCAAGATATGAAACTGCATATATATTTTTTAAAGAAGGGTTGGTTCAGGGAGAATATCTACTTTATTTTTTATCAGTCGTATTAGACGAACTTAGCTTGCAATTTTTGAGGTGAGCTATTAATGGTTGGTTTTTAGGTAGGGTAACTTACAGGTAGTCTACAACTACAAAAACATTCAAATCGTACCATGTTGTTGTCCTCTGCTATTCCATGTAAATGTTCCACTGTAGATGATCCCAGTAAATCAATATTACAATTTTCGTTACTATACAATTCCTGATCCTGCAAAAAAATATATATAACATCATTTTCTTACAGCTCAACTTCAGCTGAATTTTGCACCAGAAATTATAACCTGCATAATACATTGTAATATGGGCCCCTTAAAATGATGTACATGTATAAGTTAATCTTTTACAGTAAATTTAAGGTTAAATGTAGTATAAAACGAATCAAGTCTTCAAAATTTTAAATGTACCATGTTGTCCTCTGCTTCCACATGTTCTACCGTAGATGATCCCAGTAAATCAATATTACAATTTGTATGACCATCATGACCATAGAATTCTTGATCCTGCAAAACAAATATAGCATCATTTTCTACTGCACTGGGTTGCTGTTCTTCTTTTCAAGATATTGAAGAAAAACTAATAAAGGAGCAAGGAAACTAATTTTCGTTATTTTTTTTTCTAGTTTCAAAAATTATTCTAAATCCATGCAGAATTTTTTATTCAAACATGTCAAAAGAAAATATATTTTTTTAATATATTTTATATTTATTAAGAAAATATTTTTTTAAATGTTAAAAAAAAACCAATAATTCCACTCTCATGGCCAAAACTTGTGTTAGCTATGCTTACATGCCTGTACCGATAGTCTGTGGGCCATAAGTAATGTACATGTGTGTATTAGGAGCCACTGCCTTTAAGTTTTAATAACTTTTAGAAAACTATATATACAACCCTTTCTCAGATCAGATATATAGGAAATCGTTGAAGCATGACCAAAGTCCCCCCTCCGCCTTTTTGGGAATTTCCAAATTTTTGGATCCACCACTCATTATAGCGAGCATAGCTCGCAAGCGTGCACGAAGTGTCCGCTCGAGCGGAGAGCTCTCAGTATTTGTTTCCGCGAGAAATTTGCTAATGCTGATTTAGATTTTTTATGGTCCGGAAAGGGTTATTATTTTTACAGGACCGGAGTGAATGTTAAAATAATTTATAAGAAAAGAAATAATGCTTAAAAAAATAATAAATTGCGCTTTTTACAAAAAATAATATTCTTAAAATAATAAATACACATAAGCTGCTCGCTTCGTCTTGGTTATATATGTGTCGAAGCTTAATCGCCCCATACCATTTCGCCCCAAAATGAGCAAATGGAAATATTGGAAAATAAACAAAACGTAGTAACCCTTTTAGCTATGCTCGCATTTAGGCAATGCCTACTCCATATTACAATGCAATATTATATAAACAATTTCAGGCATAAGTGAATTGACACAGCTGACATTGTGCCTTCTATCAGTCAAAATTACTTTAGGTTAGGAAGCAGGAAACAGACCTATATTTTTAAGAATCTTTACAATCTTCAGATTTGTTGAGAGTTTTGAGACAAGTTCCTGTTATTTACACCCAGTTAACAAACTACCAATACATGTAGTAATGGAAGTTAACATACAAATCATATATATATTCTGAATATTTTTTAAACTGGCATGTCTTGTCTGGGGAACATAAATATAGGGGATAGAAATGCATAAGTTTGCGTTATTTACCTGTGCATTTGCAGGGTGCGTCTTTTTACCACAGAACACAAATAAATCATAAAATAAGTTAAGGACTTGTGTACAACATAAAATTTAACGTAAATTAACTTTATATTTTCACATTTTAAACAAAATTGTTTGATTTAAAAAAAATCAAAGTACTTTATCCAATAGTAGCACATCTAACAAGTCAATTACGTATACATTGTACATTGATTTAACTTTTCGTTTCACAGTTTGTTATAAACTTGTGTTATAACCATTTATTGTAAATGTGTTTAAACAAATAAATATTGTAAATATTGTAAAAATACGTACTATATTGATTACTAAGAAGTAACAAAAAAAAATACTATTAAAGATAACTTACTAAAATTTTATAAAAGTTCATAAAAAGTAAAAAAAAATGACACAGATATGAAATTTAATGTAGTCAATGGTAGTATACACCCAGTTTTGGTAGTGTAGCGGTAAGGTGTTATGTGGTACTTGTGTATTGCCCTTAACTAATTAAAACGTAAATGATTTAAGGCTAAAGCAAAACGTGAACCTGTTTTGAATTTTGTTAGTTTTTGTTTATTTTTTATTTATTTAAAACTGTTTTGTAGGGTTTTGATATCGTTCTGTGGTATTCTGTGGTAAGAAGACGCACCGGCATTTGCATGAACCACTTTTTCAGAGGCCACATTATTTCTTTTACTATTTCAATTTATTTTATTTGCAAAAATATATACGTATGTCTATACGCATAAACCCACAGGGACTTGACTACAAACAATTATTAAGAAATTTACTAACATATATATGTATACTATCCATGGCCATATACTAAAAAATCATGGCCATGGATAGTATACATATATATGTTAGTAAATTTCTTAATAATTGTTTGTAGTCAAGTCCCTGTGCATAAACCTGCATTATCTATAGCAATTACAGCCATTACAAGGTTTAAACTTGTAAAAAACAAATTTAAGTGATAAGTGTTCAAGTCAGTCAGAGATATATTAAAAAAAACATGTGCCGGTCTCATATACTATATTAAATACTCATACTTACATGTCATAATGTATATTAAAAAACAGCGTGACCGTCATTCACTCAGATAATTGTCTACTGTTGTATTGTTCCGTTATTTGCAGGTGGTTATTTGTTTTTGTCACAAACTCTGTCCAGATGTTTATATGACAATAAATTTCGATTTGATTTGATTTGTTATACTTTCGCAAGTAAAATCAAGAAAATAATTTGTACATTTTAATTGTTTATATGGTTGCTGGCATCTAATTGTCAATTAAAATTATCTTATCTTGTCCCGGGTGTATAATTTTTGTTCGTAACTATTTAATTTTACTGACTTACCGTATTCACTAGGCTGTTATCAGGCTTGGGTGCAGCAACCAATGTACACCAAAATAATACACACAACGTTATCCTCATTGTATTTCAAATAATCTAAATTAAAACTCCAAGGAAAATCTAGTCTTTTGAACAAACATATGAGCGCGCCTTAAGTTATTGTGATGGATATCTGGGTCGAGGAAGTTGCATAATTATATGATAGGTTCTAATTTCGCTATAAATGTTTACACTGGGAATTGGTCAGCATGATGTCACATCTGGAGTCTTAATCTCATGTCAGTTAGAATGATATACTGATCTCTGCTGTTTGATTATTAACAAACGATAATAAATAACCTCATGTTAATTAATTATGATGACAGCCATATCAAAATTGTGGCAGATATGAGAATTTCGAGCTATTTGAAATTGCATAAATTTCCGTGTGGCGCTGAAATGTTAGAATTATATTCTATCATAAACATGTACTTTCACTAGTATATTAAATATACAGGTCTATGATTTTATTTTCCCCGGGTTTATATTAAGTTTTTTTTTATACCTCGTTTAATAACATTCGCTGGACATCCGAATCCTTTGCTAAAAGAAACCTTTCTTGAAAATGGCCTAAATAAATGTGACGATTTACTTAAATATAGTCTAAAAATTAATAGAAAATTAATTTTATCAGATCTGTATATACACTGATATACAGGTCTATGATCATATGAAGATGCTTAGTTCAAATAATCTAGATAAACGGTAATTGGGAAGAAAGTCACAGGGAAAAAAATCACAGTAAAGTCACAAGAAAAAGGTCACAGCGGAAATAAAGTCACAATGTATATTAAAGTTTCTATTGAACTAAATGTTACTATTTTGTGTTTATACTATTTTTCTTTATTTTTTTTAATAAAAATTTTAAAAGGACACGTCTTAGAAGTCCTTATGGAAACATTCGTTAAAAATATTTGTAAATTTGGTATTAATTAAATAAGTTGCTTAAAAGCATTAACATGATTTAATAAATCTGAAAACTTAAACTTAATCTTATTAATTTAAAATGAATGCACCTCTAGTTCTTCTTTGTTACGTTTTAAATTTGTCCATGCTCCTTATTTATTTTTACATATTCGTATTTGTTTGAAAATGCAACTTATACATAGTAAGTAAATCCTTTGTCTAATTGGTCCGACGTTCCAGTGAAGCTCTTGTCAAATAGTGCTGTTCTCACGGATGATTGATACATAACAATAAACATTTAATGAAATGTATATATATAGAACTAAAATAAGAACTTGTATTGTCCCTTACAATATTCCGTAAGTCCGGGATATGCATCGTCATCATTCTATGAGTGATGTTAAAACTTATTATTTTTACAGTTAGGCATCGACCATTTGATTTTCTGAGGGGGGTCTGGGATTTAAAAAAAAAATCTGGCTCTGATTTTTGGCCAAAAAAAATAGTCTGGCCAGCTTATAGGGTGAAAAAAATAATCTGGCCCTCATTTTGCGCATTAGAAAAAAAGAGATTTTCTGATCTAAATTTTTCCAGCATTGAGTGAATGGGGAAAAAATAATCTGGCCCACCCAGCGGTCGAAAAAAAATTCCCGGCTCGGGTGAAAATCTCAACCCCCCCCCCAGAAAATCAAATGGTCGGTGCCTTATCTGATGTGTGTTCATGAGATGGATTTTTATACATAAAAATACATTCATTTATCTTTTTCGGCCAGTGCCATAATGAAAAGAGCAATTGCAGCCGTAGTTCCGATTCAATTTGTCCTCATCATACGAATTTTATTACCAAGCCAACTAACACAACTTGATTGTCCCTATCTGTTTTAATTCCTGTTTGTATTAATATATATCGGATTGCCGAGCAAATTTTAATAGAATTTGTTAGATTTTTTGCCCGTTTTTGTATGCAACTTGAACTGATTGATTACTCCGCATTTCATTGTTCTTTAAGTGAAGCTTAGAAAAGGGGAGAGGGCACGGCACAACTCATGGACGGACAGATGGACAAAGTGATTGCAACATAGCCCACACTCTTACGAATGGGTCCGGGCTATACTATTTTCAGAAATTCAAAGACAATAGACGGGGATTTCGCCGTGTAATTCCAGTAACGGGGCATATATATATATGTATATACCAATGTTTTATTATACCCCGCTTGTAAATTGGGTGGGGTTATAGTGATAGGTACCTATATTATATCAATGATTTTTAATAAAACTTTCACACAATTATGACATAAAGATCAATGACACCACCTTTTTGTATTTAAAATGAAAATGAACGATTTCTCTACGGAAAATTTGATTGTTTATAGTTCGTTTAAAATTCGTTTTAAAATCCAGCATCAACACTTTTGTGTCAATACACACATCAAGTTATTTCAGACCTGTTCGAACTTTTACTCCCTGTTTAGGATACGGACCGATGGACATACGTTCATATATCTTTACGAATTTCCGTCAAGCTTTTTTTCCCGGGAAACCGAACATGAGAATGATTTAAAAAATTGTAGTATGATGCAGTATGACAAACTATACGTCCTAAGCGACTCTTAGACCTGTCAGACTTCTACTTCCTGTTTGGGCTAGCGGTGGCATCCTTCTTAAATTTTAAAATTTTCAAAACTCTCGCCTCTTCCTGTTGACCATTTTTTGGTCATAATTTGGGGTAAAAAAAAACCCGGGTATCTGGGATAAAAAAAAACGAGTATATATAAAATAATTAATTTGCATGGTTATGCTGTACATGCATACGGTATATCAAGGAGTAACCTCTTATTGAACCATTCAAAGGTCAAAACCCAAAATTATTGAAAAAAGTACTCAAAACTAGAGCCTCTCTTATAAGCCTTAATTCCATAGACTCAACGCGCGTCGGCCGTTACAAAATTTATTTTCGGAATTAGGAGAATCCAACTTTTACATATATATGCAGAGATTCAAGATCGCGATCTTCCAATGTTTTGATTTACATGCATGCTTCTGTCGAGCGGTTACTTCCTGAAATACGCACAAACAGCATAACCAGATCAAGCGAGACCTATATGTTACTTTACCGGATGCGGTGGTGTTAACTAATTTTTCTTCAGTTTTATGAACGCTAAACTATAACTCATGTAGGTTTGTGAAACTTTGTATACATATTTCCTATAAGTGGCTTAGCACAGTTGCATCTTGCAGTAGCGAAACAAAATGTAAGCAGTGGAAGCAATTGCTTCCATTTTTAATTCGCAAAAAAAAATCAAAAAATAAATTAAAAGTTGTCCCGACATGAAAATGTTTTCAAAAATTTATCGTACTTTCCTATACTGCTTCCCCGGTTGGCCTATGCCCCTTGTCTCCATCCAGCTTCTTACTGTATCATTATTTCGATCATGTTCATTGTATCACCCCATTCATGTCCATCTCCCTGTTAGCTTCTTGTGATTAAAAATAACCAATATATTTTCAACCATTCATTTCATCCGAGTTTGCCGTTTTATACGGATACGTAAGCGACTGGTATATTTGCAAAGTTTTGGTAAGTTGCTTCTGTACAGCTTATGGAAACAAGAAAATACAACTTCTTTTGAAAAAAGATGTCAAATTGGTTCTTCGGAAAAGCAATAAAAAATAATAAAACCTATCTGCATGTGATATTTACAAGTACTTGTTGACTATTGCTTTAATTAATTTAATCCCAAGAATCGCAATTTCTATTGTATTGCACCGAGAATCGCTTCGCTCGGCGAACACAAAACTTTCCGCCGCAGAATACGACTTTGCTTCCATTTTGATATGGGCTAGTTACGTCACTTGCTAAAATGTTCAGCACAAAAGTTTCAACAGGATCGAAGTTGTCAGATGACCCTTAATAGGGGTAACGGTCCCTAAAATAACCTTTTTCATGTTTTTGGCATATAGAATGAAAACTATAGCAGATAGAGAAAAGGTGTTGCTTGCTTAAATGTTCAGCGCATAAACCTCTACAAAAGTCTCCATAGGGTCGAAGTTGTCAGATGACTCCTTATAGGGGTTACGACCCCTAAAATAATGGTTTTTTGTGTTTTTGGCCTATAGAATGAAAACTATAGTAGATAAAGAAAATTGTTACTTGCTTAAATGTTCAGGTCATTTAGCTCTACAAAATATAGGGTTGACATCAAGACCAGGTGAGCGATTTAGGCTCCTGGGAGCCTCTTGTTTTTAATTTGACATAATTTGAAAAATGAAATAAATGAAAATGAAATGAAGGCGATTTTTTTTCACAAGTTCATGCATAAACTTTTTGATATGAAGAAATATTTTGACGTGCCTCTCCCCAGCATTCATGAGCTTCTAGAGAGGAAGGTTTATCCCGTCGGACCCTTGCGAGGATCCATGGAAAGGCGTACTGGGAATACGTTCCACTTAAAAATTGCCAAGACTTGTGTTATTGCACAAAATCCACGTTAAAATCACCTTGAAAAAAATTCTAGCCTCGCTTCGCTCGGCGCCGCAGAATACGACTTTGCTTCCATTTTGATATGGGCTAGTTACGCCACTGTCTTGATCTCGATCGACTTAAACGATTCTCGGTGCAATACAATAGCAATGTTAAAGTTTTATGGTGTCATACTTTCGCGATTAAATTGTCATTTGCTATAAAGTCTGGCTATACATTGGCATCGCCGGCGCCAGAAAGTAATACCCTGTAAATATGTCTCGCCTTTAGAGACACAAACGAACGACAAGAATACTGAGCTTTGTTATCATTTTTTTTCTAGTTCCTTTTAGGATAGACGATAAAGAGATGTGGAATAAGTGTACCCGACACAACCAACATAAAGAAATGGGAATTTAAAAAATCACAATGGAAAACAGCCAGCAGTCTTCAACATGACCATATGTCGCTTCTCGCCGTCTTAATTTAAACATATCTCGCCGTCTTGCACTGGCCCAAGAATAAAAATACAATACATAAGTTTCAAAACCAATCCCTAAATTATAAACGAAGGACCCATTTCTGGACATAGTACAATAAAAAGATAGATGACAGAGACAAACACAAGCTCTGACAAAGATTCCTGGCTTAGGACAGGCATATATATAAAATGTGATGGGGTTAAACTAGTCAAGTTTTTTTGGGCCCAACCTTCCCCCTATTGATAATCTTGTACAAAGCACAATAATAACACACTCTAAAAATCGAATCGATAAAAGCCCATTTCATCAAGAGAGTTGGTTTCCTTTACCCTGTAGACTGGACCATAAAAATCCCTTAAATAACTTACCAAGTCGGGACCATTGCGATCTTAAATTTTTCCGGTATGTCTTCCTTGTTTTGTCTTGTCTTATGGACATTTGAGATTGATTCTCCAAGTTCGGTAACTTTGTTATTACCTTTATTATATCCCCACTTTGATCGGAAATATTTCTTTTATAACAATCCGGATTCTAAGTCTGGATTGATGTTTGGACAGTTTTTCCCTTACTTTATGTGGTACCGATTTTGTTCCACATGGTAGATAAAAGTGAAAAAAAGCTTTTGAGTTCAATTGACCAAAGTAGATAAGGAATAAATGAGTGACTGACTGGGGAGTTTAACGTCCTGACTATACCTATAAAAAAATGAGTCAATGACAAAGATATCGCTAACAGTCTGTTTCTTTGCATTTGATGTTTTTTTTCTTCTTTTTATTAAAATTTTATTAATAAAAATTAAGAAGAAATAAAGGCCACACAAACCACTTATAATCAAGAACTCAATAAACAGGTCTATGTTTTTGCATAATAACTGAGAATTTATCTCAGATTAATTTTCTGGTTCTAATATAAACGATATTTCCACTTTGCGGTGATGCCACTCACAGCATGTGTGAAGATTGACATCTGGATTTTGTTTCCCATGATATCACATGACGCGCATGAAGGAATTCTTATCAATTACATTTTGCTGGTCATCACTTGTGCGATATACATCAAAATGTCAAGGTGGAAAATTGTCGGTGGTCACTTGAAAATTGAAGAAGATGGTGAATTTTCTGAGAAGATAATGTATTTGAAGAACTCACAACAATATAAAAAAGTTGTGGTAAGTTGTGTTTTTATTAGTCATAGATATATTCACGATTTTAGTGCATGAGCTATGCATAACATTTAACATTGTAGACTTAATTTTATTTCTGCACAATGCGATGGTACTTCATAATCATGATTGTGCAATTTTTATGAGTCAAGTATTTTTCTATCATGTCTATTGAAAATCACTGATAATATAAAAGACCGATCATTTCATAATTTATCCTGAAATTTGTTCTAGTCTTATTGGTTTTTTTTTCTTAGTATTTATTTTCAATACATCATACAACCTATAAATATACATATTTTTTCAGTTATATCACTTTTCATTTAATATTAGCTGACTTTCTGCCAAAATATTTTTCTATCATGAGGATATTTAAAAAATCAGATTTTTTTTTAAACCCAAACAGGGATTTTCAAAACATCCCTGACCCAAATTAGAATATTAAGGTCTGAGACCGAATCAACCCCGTTTTAAGTTCAATGGACGCACCCACCGACACCCTCATCCTAAATCGATCTGGCTTTTCCCGCGGATTCATTTGGACCCACCCGCTTCCAATTCTTAAATTATCGAGTAAATTATTTGGTCATCTCTGCGTTTGAAAATTTGTATGAGACTAATCATCCACTGATAAACGTCTGGGTGACTAAGATTGAGGAAAATGTAAACATGTAGCGAATTTAAAAGATGGAAATATAAACTGAAAACGTTGTCCATAGAACAAACGAAACATGTTTGTATTTTCCGGTAAACAATCACAAACAGTTACAGGTTAAGCGTCATCGATGCATAGGGCAGTGACGCACAGGCACTTGTTTCTGCCAATAACGATGCTGCGGTTCCCACTGGCACTGTGACTGTGTCTCAACAAAAATGTTTTGTCTCGAGGCGATCTAAAAACAGAATATTGACGGGCATACGGAACGTGACTTTTCCTTCTCAATATACTAAAATTTGATAAAATTATTTGTTTAGATAATGGCCAATGGCAATGGGCGATTCCAGAAATAGTCTGTACCATCCCCCTGTGGAAGATACTGGAATTTCCAAAAAATTGTTTGGCCGTAAACCCTGTGGAAGATAATGGATTTTCAAACTTTTTGCGAGGTTTTCAAAAAATTTGGTTGCCAGATTTTTTCCCATTAATTCCAATTTTTGTCCATGGAATTTTTTTTTTCATGCACCGCTTCCACAGGGGGATACAGAAAATTTCTGGAATAGCCCAATATTGTGAATCTGTTTATTTTTATATCTCCCCTCTATACATAATATCAACATAGAGGGGAGATATCAAAGTTATGAAAATAAGCTAAAAACATGTCAGACATGTGTAGAGGGGTAAAATATGAGGCTGAAAAGGGGTTTTAAGATAAAAGCCGAGAAAACACAAATTGTATAAGCTTGAATGTAAGCCTCACAAAATCTATGTAAGACCGGGTTTCGTGAGGTAAAGAAATGTGAACAAATGAAACCGTATCATCACTGAAAATAAATTCATTGTTTATTATGCTGATACATGAATTGTACGATTTTCGGTGAGAGGTTTAATAATGTCATAATATTCTACATGTAGCTGTTCTAAACTCGAAATAAAATTGGGACTCTATGCCCTTTTCTGTATTTTTGTCATTTACTTAAATTATTACACGACCTTGAGACAAAACATTTTTTTACTGGGGTATTTTCGGTAATCCGAAAAACCCTATTTTTTTACCCCCCCCCTTCCCCTGGGACCCCAATTTTTATACGACCGCAAATTTTTTTGCGGACATATAATGGTATGATTCTGTCGTCGTCGTCGTCATTGTCTGTTAACTTTAGTGTATACACGATGACTTTAGTTCTAGTAATCCGAATGCAATGAAATTTCACAATGATATTCCTTACTATTAAAGGATGGATGGGATTGTGGGGGTCCCACCTGTTTTGGTTTCGAAATTAGGGGCCAAAAATGCTTCTTATATGTTTGTTGCCACGATAACTTTAGTTCTAGTCATCTGATTGCTTTATACTTTGGCAATAATGTTTCTTACCATAATGATACATGTAAAAGGGTGAATGCCATTGATTTTGGGGGTCCCCCCTTTTTTGTTTTGAAATTAGAGGCCCAAAAGGGACAGACAATTCAATTTTTTTTTGTTTTCACCATAGCTTTGTTTCTAGTTAACTTATTGCTGTGAAATGTGTGAAGAATGTTTTTTATAATAAAAGAATGAACCTGGTGAACTTTTGCAGGCCCCCCTTTTCCTCGTTATGTAATTAGGGGCAAAAAGGGGCCAAAATCGAAACTTTTATATTAGTTGTCCGATTTTTAAAAATTTGTTTGCTAGCTACAATAAAGTAGCTCCTTTGACATCTTTGATTAGGCGGAGCTACAATGCGGTCCCATTACTCGCAATGGAGCAAATCGAATTTCTTTCTCCAACTCAAACAAAGCTTCAAATTGGTTCAAAAATACCAATAACACTCTGAATAACATTTAGTTACTAAACATTTTGGTCAAAAGTCTTAGATATATGATAATTTGTTAGAAATCAAACATTTTCAAAATTCTGATCCTGAACTTCATTGTAAAGTTCAGGATCAAGATCCTTCAAAAATTGATATTTTTACTAATATCTTTTAAATTGCGTTAAATGTCGGAAAATTTAAACTGAATTTGTCATTAAAATACTATAAGCGATATTTTAATACCAAATTTGACGTCTAATGAATTGAATAGCGCCCGGTGTGATTTCGCTTTCGGCGTTGCTCCGTTACGAGTAATGGGACCGCATTGTAGCTCCGCCTAAACAAAGATGTCAAAGGAGCTACATTATTGTAGCTATTTGTTTGCATGTTTGTTCTTGTCAAATATCGATACAAAATTGAAAATCAATTTGTGACCCCCCCTTTTTCCCCCTTATTATGTAGTTAGGGGCCAAAAGGGACCTAAATCAAAACTTTTTTACTAATGATCTGATTTTGAAATTTTGTTGCATGTTTGTTCTTGTAAAATAGTGGATACAAAATTGAGAATTAATTTTTGCAACCCCCCTTTTCCCTCTATTATGTAATTAGGGACCACAATCGAAAATTTTTGATCTTATTTTGATCTCCTTTGGAAAAAAAAATTCCTTTTAAAATGTAAGTGGAAAGTCCACCAAAAGCTGCATGTGTCAAAAACCTTTGTCAGTCCACCATGGGCTGCATGTGTCCAGAGTAATTGACTATCCATATTGGGCCTAAAACGTACAGGGTTCAACATGTTGTGGTTGTATCATGCTGCGCTCTGCGAAGCTTTTTATTTACAGGGTCATCAAAAAATAAAAACAAAGAAAAGGTTCATAATTTTATTTTATTCTATCTACCATTTAAATTATTTCAGCCACTATGAAAATTTAGCCATTTTGATGGAAAAAATCATGATGATCTACAAATAACATAGGATAACTACATGTATACTCGAGGTGATTGAAAACCACCACCCCAAAAAAATGCCTACCTACATGTACATACCATAATTTTATTTCATGATCTTACCGGAAACAAACAATTTATTTTTTTAGGCCTTAGGCAGGGCTACAAATGTACAAACTTTGTACTACTAAGGGGTCTCATTACCCGTTGAACATTTCAAGACTTGATATGGGTTAAGAAAATGCAGTCAGGAAAACTTTTAAATGCACTAGCTTTTGTTAATTTTTTTTGCAAAGTTCCAAAAATATTAGTATTGGCGATATTGTCAACTTTTTCTATTTTGATCTTAAACTTTACTATGACGTTCAGGATCAAAATAATATCACAAGAGTTAAAACTAAAGTATGTCTTGCCTGCCTGTCAGCACCATCAGAAACAATAATTCAATAACACATACATGTACTGCCAGGATTTATTACACAAATTTATTCAATTTTCAAAAATTGTACACATGTAATGCATACAGGGTAACCATAGTGAAACTGGTATAAAACTGAAAACCAGTTAACATTGATGTTAACAGTTTCTGCTAACGATGTGTAATAAATCTCATGACGCTGAACAGACACAGTTAAAGGATATGTGTGAATTCTAAATCTTGCATGTATACTGTTGACCCCGTAATTCTATTATATTTTATTTTTAATATGTATTACAAGACAAAAAACATTACCTATAACGCATATCCAAAATCGCACCCATATCACAAAAAAAAAAACACACACAAAGGTACATGTAAATACAAGATGTTGAGATGTATATATATTACATGGCAAAATCTGTATCACATGCTGTATAAACCCTCAACCTAAATCATACCGCCGTCTGTAAATACACCTTCTGTATTATCTTTTTACAACAGATTGCCTTGGATAATAGTGAACAACATACATTTCTACTGGAGAATTATGGTTTTGGGACCAGCACAGAAGAAATGCCCTTTGAGTGTAGGGAATCAAGATATCGATTTCTCAAATGGGCTCAGGAAATTAAGGTGAGCACTCATTAAATGTTTATTAAAACTGGTCAAGATCTACATTGTAAGTCAAGGCCATACAATTTAATTTTAAGCTTGTCTGACATTTTTTTTTTCAAATCCAGATAAAAAAGGTATGCTTCTACTTTATTTTTTATTGGTCCAAAAATTGTAGGAGGCAACTTTTTACACTGTAAACACACAAAAAAAGTAATAAGGCAGGTGATTTTTTGTTTTTATTTGATGAAACCAAAATACAAAGAATGAGGGTTCAAAGTTTTGACTTGCAATGCAGGGCCAGACATGGATTGGTCTTGTTTTTATTAGGCCTTACACATGCTTCATTTTTATACGACCGCAAAATTTTTGCGATCGTATAATGTTATGCGATGTTGTTGTCGTTGCTGTCTGCGGACACTTTTGTTTCCGTGTGATAACTTGAGTAAATGTTGACTGAATGTTATGGAATTTTGATATGATGTTTGTTACAGTTAAAGGAAGCTTGGTATTGTATTTGGGATACAAGATAATCATATTTTTTACCAGTTAAAACACTTTGTATTTGTTTTCTGAAAAAAGTTCTTAACAAAAGTTTTATTTCCATGAAATGCAAAAGATAATACGTTTTTGTTACAAGATGCTCTTCCTGAACTTGATGAAATTCAGGATCAGAATTTAAATAATTGTCAATTTACCTGCTATAAACATATTTTTATGAAACTATCACACAGTCTCCAGGATATACATGATATGATATAGATGTGCAATACCTATTAGATGCAGTGGAATTTCTTTGCTTTGGTTATTTGTGTACTTTGTTTGTATTTGAAAATGTAATTTTATTAAATATGTTTTATAGAGAGTACCGGTTGTTTTTAAAGACATGGACCAATCCTTAAATAAAAATGCTAATGATGACCAAGACAAAACAAATCAAGAAACACAGAATTGTGAGAAAGACAGCATGGACAGTGCTGAAGAAAAAGATAAAGAACCAAATGGTCATGAAAACTCGGTTCATCAATCAGGCAATAACCAAATACAACAGATTACGCCCCAAGATGATACAGAAGATAAAGACTTGTGTAACATGGACCAGTTTTTAATTGGTTAGTGAATTTAAGCAGTTTAATTATATAATGTTCAAATGTACATGTATGTGTATAGACATGTATGTGTTTATATACAATAACAGGGCTCCCGCAGAGTAAAAAAAACGACCTGTGACCCGAAGGCTTTTTAAAGGCAACTTCCAACTTCCATTTGGATAAAATCAATCTACTTTGAACATTTTGAAAATCATTTAATAAAGACCTTTGACATTATTAAAAAATGACCTCACAGAGTTGTTAAAAGCACCTCAGAGGGCAGGTACCTTGATGTTTCATTACATGCCTACTGTGACCATATTCTCACAAAGTCAATATGTATTCATGGAAAATACATTCTTGAAATTGTAAATTTAATTTTACCTTTTGTATTACATGTACAATGTATTATCGCTATGAAAATTACATTACCGAATGGCATACAGACCGGACACCGGATAAGCCTCAGACTTTATCATTTATGACTATGATAATAGACTGCAACCGTTAAATACGATCATCTTACAATGGCAAAAACAGGCTTGGACTAAAACACAATGAAATTCACAGTTTTTCAAAATCAACATCATTTGAAGAAACTGTTAAACTATTTAGGGATCTTCTTGAAGACATTAAAAGACTGAACTCTAATCTTGGTCCAAGAGAGGTGGCAACCAAATGGAGACAACAAATATGTCTTTTGACAGATACTGATGTATGTATAAAAGTATATAATACTTACAATTTTAGTGGATTGGCATAATCTCTTGTTCTTGAATTTACCATTTATTTAAACTGGATCAACATTTGTAGAAGAGGTTAACATTTTATGATTCACACATGTAATAAATGTATTAGTTGTGAAACTTTGCTAATTATTAAAGTTAATAGTTTTATTTGATTTGATTCATGTGTGTTTGATGTCCAGTCGATAGTATTTTAGTCATAATCAGTGCAAGAACTAGTTGATTATGCTGAATGGAAAATAATGAAACAAAAGAACAAGCCTGTTGTTATGCTATAATTTGTAAGCATATTGTGCATAGGATAAAAACTAATTTTTCCTAATCTCTTTTTTTTTTCCATGATACACCTTGGGTTAATATAATGGATCAATGTGTTAATTGTTTTCTTTGTAAAAATCACTGTTGTTAGGGTAAGTGAATGAAAAAAAATAATAGAATTAATCTCTTTTTTACAGCGCTCAAAAATAAACAAGTTCCAGACCCACATGCATCTGGCCTCCCTTCATGAGGATGTTTGGTCGTCACTGCTCAAGTTATTTAAAGCCTGGGAAGATAATAAAGTTAATCAACAGCCTGTCACAGAGTTGAAGCAAACCCACTTATTTGAGTTTTTTCGGATAAGCTGTCCAACAGAAAAAATCAAACTGCTTGAAGACCTCTCTGATGGGAATCTTAGCTTTCCTGACTTTAAATTGAAGTGTTCTAAAAAGTAAGTTTAATTACATGTACTTTGATTGGATGTTCGAGGGTGACTTTGAAAGTGATGAAAGTTTAATTTTATATGTGTATAAATTGTATGAATTTTTCATACACCACTTTTTCTTTTATAATGATTGCACAAAATTCTTTAAAACAACTGTCCTGTCCTGTTGGTCTATGAAAGAAGAGGGGGCATATAGTGTATGGGTCTGTTTGTCTGTCCATCCAAAATCAGGATTAATTTTAGGGTAAATTTTCTTTTCCATAAATGCAACTCACCAAAATACTACTTGTATCATGATCATCAAATTTATGAATGGATGATTACAGAATAGGGGGTGCTACACATATACATAGGTTTACCTCAAGTTTTAGTTACTTTTCTATGTAAAAAGTTTGATGTCATCATGAAATTTATACACGTAAAGATCAGGATATAATTGTTAAAAATAATCATATACTTATACATGTACTCTTGACATCTTGTTTTTATTTAAAAAAAGAGGTCAAAATGCAACCATTGCTATGACAAATATGTACACATGAATTTTGCTCTCCTTAAAGTTTGTTTTGGTGAAGACAAATCCTATGCTGCCTCTTTTGATTTAGTGTCTTTCTGTTGTTATTGGTGAATCAAATATAACTGTTGTTAGTAGACCCTCTCATTAGTGTGGGTGTGAAATGATTTCACAACACATCTATCTGTCTGCCTTTAATATATTTGAAATAAATAAAATATGTATAATTATGTATATACATATATATATCTTTTAGGAATGATAAAAAGGGACAAGACACAGCTGACGCTACTGATTCTAATCCAAAACAAGTACAACATAAGCAACAGCAAGAAAGTAGCAAAGGTCGAAAACAAAAGGACAAGACAAAGTCATCTGCAAAGACTGATAGCTCAAAATCAATAGAGTAAGTAACTAAATAAATATATTGTATGTATTATATCAACACAAAAATAAGTATGTTTGTGTGTGTTGGTGTTTAACACCCTTTATCAATGCAACTGGGCCATGTAGGGCAGTCAGTTTTAATGGTGGAGGTAAAGTTATGGAAAGAGTGGTATACAAACATGTTTATAATCACCTTATTAGTAATAATCTAATATATGAATAATATATGACCAAAGCTCCAGGTGAGCTATTGCCATCACTTGGCATCTGTTGTTGTCTGTTGTCGTCTGTTGTCCGTTAACAATTTTCTTGGAAACTGTAAACAACTTTAATTATCCTTTATTTTTTAGAAGTGAAAGTTTGAAGGTCAAGGTCAGTGTATTGTCGCGGGAAGTTGTTGTCCTTAAAGAACAGGGTGAAGAATGGAAGACGTTGGCAGAGGCAACAAAGATTGAGCTCGAAACATTAAAACTTGATTTAAAAAAGGAAAAAAAGAAAAATGGGGACCTAATTATGGAGAGCAAAAACTTTAAAGATGTTTTAGAAGAGACAAATAGGGTAAAGTATATTTGAGAGCTTATTTAATAATCATTCTTTATTTACCTTAAATTGAAAGATGTAAAAATTATTTCTTTGCTTAACATGCCTAAGTAAACATTTCTCGAATTTTTTTACATTCTAAACAAACTCCATATTTGTATATTATTCATATAAAGAATTTGTTTATGTGGAAGCCTACAGATGGTAAAGATAAAATATCAGGTTTCTCATCATGTTTTCCATTTTATTTGTTCTACAAAAACCAAATACTCTGTACTTTTTTTCACAGAAATTGGCTATGCTACAACAGGAAAACAAAGAAGAAATTCATAGTGGAATTACAAAACTTAAGGTTTGTATTAAATAAAGTTTAGACAATGTTAGAATCCCCTTTTGAATAAACTTTTCTTTATTCACAAAGCTATTCATGAGTCTTGTGACTCCAGAAAATATTATTTATTACATAGTGAAAATCTATCAGAAATTAAAAAAAATAGCTGCGTGTTGTAGTGATATATAAATATATATTTTGGTATTAAACTGGTTTTCTCTGCAACTACCTCATGTACCTCTTACAACCACTTTTACTGATACAGCAACATCATAGGATTCCATGTTAGGAGTTAATTAAGGTTTGTTCCTCCTCTAAGGAGTCTGCATCTTGTAAAGGAATAAGCCATTTTTGTGTGGGATTTTTTTGGAATGTTTTGTAGTAGAAATATAACTTACATTATTAAGCAATATAATACACTTTATTTTACACACTTATTGTTCTTCTGTCCTTAAGTCTGTAACAAGATTTCAGCCACAGTTATCTAAGCGACTTCTTGAGACAGAGGTCTGATACATGTATTTTGCATATAGCTTTATCCTATTGTACCATATGGTATGAAGAGATTGTTCCTATGTCATCTAACTACTGTTTACCAAATACATAGGTTTTTACACATACATTTTACATATAGTGCATGCATGCAAAATTTCTGTTGCTACTAGGTCATCTACTTCCTGTTGGCCAAAAACTTAAGTTTTTACACAAGGCATACATTTGGGAGTGGGGTACTATCAATATTGTGTGTAAGCTCACAGTTTTACTTTTTGGGGGGTTCTTTTGAAGTATAAACTATCATTGAAATATTTAAATAAAAAAAAAATAAAAATATGTACACATACATGTATTACTGTTTTAGGAGGAGGTAAAGGAAAAAGATGAATTGATCAAGAATCTTACATCACAACTTAATCTTGCACAGGATGCTGCAAACCGTGCAAGACAGCAAATTAAACAGTGCACTTGTATAAAGAAGGTAAGTCGGTATTATGGGGTTAAAATGTAATGGCAGGCTTATTTTGGCATTTTAATTTCATTTGTAAATTAGACATATCATCAGCAGCATTTGAATCAAATAATGTTTTGTCAAGCTTTTGCCTTTATCATCCTCTCTTTTAGCATCTGTGATTTGTGAGATTTCCACAACTATTGAAGGTTCTTTTGTGATGATCTTTTAATACAGAGTATGCAAGTCAAATGATTATGAGAAAATTTTCTGTATGAGTACATTATCTTCATTATTTTCAGAATAGATCAGAAGATGAGTCAATTGAAAGTGTAGCAACTGAACCTGCAGCAAAGGTAACTCAGTGTTCTTACAAAATAACTCCAACCAGTTTTTTTGTCAGATTTCACTAAGTGAAACATGTTGGGTGGCAGGCAGGCAAGGAAAAAAATGTAAATGGAATTGTTTTTCAGCAGCTACTAATCAGAAGTACTTGATATTTTGGTATAGAGCAGCTAGGTGGGGACCCATAACATGGGATTCGATTTCAGATCTGGTGCTCACCTACTTCCTGTTAATGAAATCGGGCCAGTTTTGACTATGACAGATTTTTTTATAAAATATTTTAAAAAATACAGTTACAGTAATGCTGTGTTTCATAAAAAATATGATTATCTTGACTTACTGAAGTTTCAAAGTATGAAAATGGTTGCAAATACAAACACACAAAACAAAACGAAGACAAAAGCTAGCAAAGATATCACAGTATAGCTCAACAGGCCATGTTAAAACCATTGCGTATCATAGGATGGGATTTAATGTTTCCCCTAAGTGTACTTGATTCCATCTTGTTTATTTATAATTTAAGAAGCTTCATGACTGAATAATCATGTGTACTATGGTTTTCATTATTTTAAGGTTGTTACATTTTTTTTAAATTTACTTTTAGAAAGCAAAAACCAACACAGAAACAATTACTGAAGAGAAAGATACTTCAGTGAGAACAGAAAAAGACTCTTATCATGAGGTAATTATTTTCACATCCTAATTCCTATACTTCCAATATAGCTGTTCTTTTGTTTTAGCCAAAGTTCTTATTTAAGAGAAAGTGACTAACCTCTAACAAGGTCAAGCTGTTGAATTACTTCAGATTACATGAGAACAAATTTTTAATTATTTAAAATGGGGTCACTTGAACCTATGGTAAACAATCTTATTTAGTCCTATGATATAACAAAATGAATTTTTATGTTCATATATAGAGTAAAAATATTGTCATATGTATGTTGTCAAATATACAATGTGCATAGCTTTGCTGTATTAGATTAATTATTGTGTACCTGTATATTTTTGGCATATTTTTAATTATACCAAGCTGCCACATTTTACTGTTGTACATGAAATATGTTAATTAAAACACTGTTAAACCAACTTGGTAGTAAATGCCGCTACAAAGGCCACACTCGCAAACTCCTAGCTGGAGAGGGATTCACAAAAACATTAAGCTTGTTTCCCAATCCAGGATAAATAAATATGTTTAAACTAAATGCAAAGCAGTTATAGCATGTAGACATGGAAAAGTATCTTGTAATTTGAATGATATTTTCTTTTTTTTCAGGTTGCATTGGTGGAATATTTAAATAAAAAATTATATATTGGAATTTTGAAAGGTCATACACTGACATACACCAGGTCCAGCATTGGAAAGCTCTCAAAAGACTTTAAATTAAAGGATAAAACATTTTTGATTAACAAGAAGGATTGTCAAGTCATTGACCCATCTTACTTGATAACAAAGATCAACTGTCAAGTAATTAACAATAAAATAATCCTCACAGATGACAATATCATTAATCTTGAAGATGGTGTTAAAAATTATATTGAAAGAGAATGATACTTCTGTAAACTGTTTGTGACTGTAAGCATGTTTACTGCTACTTTTTTTGGAGGTTTCAGCATATTTTTAGATTACTTGGTTTGCTAGCTTCAAAATATGTTATGCCCCTTTTTTATCATTAAATCAGTGTTTTACAAAATTAAGTTTTTACGTCCTTACTTAGTCCTCTTTGTGCTAGGTAGGACATTAGGCCTTGACTGAGGACCTCAAACTCTGTCTGTCTGCTGTCATTATAGGTTTTCACAACAACAAAATACTTTTGCTCAATTTTTATCAATTAATTTGAAAGTTATATGTTGTAAACATATCATTATATTACCTGCTAATAATATGATAGTGGTGTCTCTGTTGCTTAACCCCTCAATTAGTTTTCACAAAACTTTCACTTAATCTTTTAGACATGATGTAGATGTGAACTTTATGGGCCCGTTCGACATTCCCTCCCTGTGCAGCCTGGGTAGATTATTTTTCCCGGGTTAAAAAATGAAACAGAACGCAAGTGACCTCTGTTTATAACAAAGAAAGGGTACATTCGGAACAACCTAGGTTTCATATTATATGACTACGTCATTTCCCAGGTTGTGACCTGGGGCTCCATGGGTTTAAATTTTATGGGTAAGGTTTTATGAACACCTCCATATCTCAAGAACTTTAGGTCCTAGGTTGATGAATCTTGGTATGCATATGCTCCAGTAGTAGCTTAGCGCAGTTGCATCCCCATCTTTTGACCTTGACCTTAATTTTCCAGTTGAGTGGCTGACAATTTTCAATACATATAATAGCAATGGCAAGGTTTTGCGAGCACCTCAAAATATCTCAAGAACTATAGGTCCTAGGTTGATGAAACTTGGTATGCATATGCCCCAGTAGTAGCTTACACAGTTGCATCCCCATCTTTTGATCTTGACCTAGATTTTCCGGTTAAGTGACTGACAATTTTCAATACATATAATAGCAATGGTAAGGTTTTTCGAGCACCTCTATATCTCAAGAACAATAAGTCCTAAGTTGATGAAACTTGGTATGCATATGCCCCAGTAATAGCTTAGCGCAGTTGCATCTCCATCTTTTGAGTGACTTTGATAATTTTTATCGATATATTAGCAATGTATAAATTCAAAATATAGTGGAAGTAAGAAAGAATTATTGTTTCTGATGCAGGCAAGACATACCTTAATATAAACTCTTGTTTTATGTAGGATAATGATAATGATCAAGTTAAAATTATATTTATGATGTAATATCCTAATGTTATTTGTTTTATTTTCCATTTGTTACACATTTGTTAAAGGTCCAGAATAAATTTATTCTGTAATTTCTGTACATATTTTTGGTTATATTTTCAATATGTTAAAGGTTCAGAATAAATTTATTCTTTAATTTTTGTTATAGTTTTCATTTGGTAATAGCTCAGAATAAATTTATTCTGTAATTTCTGTACATATTTTTGGTTATATTTTCAATATGTTAAAGGTTCAGAATAAATTTATTCTTTAATTTTTGTTATAGTTTTCATTTGGTAATAGCTCAGAATAAATTTATTCTGTAATTTCTGTACATATTTTTGGTTATATTTTCAATATGTTAAAGGTTCAGAATAAATTTATTCTGTAATTTCTGTACATATTTTTGGTTATATTTTCAATATGTTAAAGGTTCAGAATAAATTTATTCTTTAATTTTTGTTATAGTTTTCATTTGGTAATAGCTCAGAATAAATTTATTCTGTAATTTCTGTACATATTTTTGGTTATATTTTCAATATGTTAAAGGTTCAGAATAAATTTATTCTTTAATTTTTGTTATAGTTTTCATTTGGTAATAGCTCAGAATAAATTTATTCTGTAATTTCTGTACATATTTTTGGTTATATTTTCAATATGTTAAAGGTTCAGAATAAATTTATTCTGTAATTTCTGTACATATTTTTGGTTATATTTTCAATATGTTAAAGGTTCAGAATAAATTTATTCTTTAATTTTTGGTATAGTTTTCATTTGGTAATAGCTCAGAATAAATTTATTCTGTAATTTCTGTACATATTTTTGGTTATATTTTCAATATGTTAAAGGTTCAGAATAAATTTATTCTGTAATTTTTGTTATAGTTTCCATTTGTTTATGGCTCAGAATAAATTTATTCTGTAATTTCTGTACATATTTTTGTTTATATTTTCAATAGGTTAAAGGTTCAGAATAAATTTATTCTGTAATTTTTATGTCAATTTTCATTTGTTTATGGCTCAGAATAAATTAATTTTGAAATTACAGAATCCTTACTCTAATTTTAAACTTTAATCTTGATCATTAATGTTAAGAATAAATTTATTCTGTTACTTGTATATATATGCAGAATGATTGTAATGATACTTTCTTTGTGTTAATTAATTAAATCATTGCTCAATACAATAATGTACAGTGCCATATTTTCAGAATAAATTTATTCTCAAATAATATAATTTGTGTTGTGTATGCCTGTAAATAACATTACAAATGTAATTTGTGATTTTAACAATGAACTGACTTGAAATAAAAAGATTATGCACCGTGTTGTTTTAGATTCCCAACAAAACAGAAGTGCATTTTGTGTCAATAAGCAAATATATGTCATCTTTTGGTTATATATGAAGGTCATTTCTGGTCTTTATTGGTCTTTTTATCATATTCTGGACATTTTGTATCGAAAAAGGACAATTGGAATTTTCCTTTTTTATTTTGGAAGCTGTTTAAGTTAAACAAAGAAAGACAAGAGCGCTTGTATTGCTGTTCGCCATCTCAAAGACACAGGCCTTCAACATGAGGTTGATACGAAGAAAGATTGGTCTTGAAACACATTCAATCAAATCCGAATGTACATATATGAACATTCCTCTGTGGAAAGATGCTTTAGTGGACTGGTGATACCTTTCCGCTGTGTTATGTATTTCTATAATTTGTTTTTGTCTGATTTTTAAAGAAATTTAATCAATGTCAAAGACTTGAAAACTTCAGATTGAATCAGATAAAAATAGGTGCACAATACCCTCGACGGCTAAATAACTTGAAAGGCAGACATAAAGAAAACATTAATTTTACTGTACTTGAATGTCTTTGTGATTGTTTTGAGCAGACCCGCGACTTCCTCAACAATAGATTGAAATAAGCCATGCTTCTACGACTTTTTAAAACGTTGATACGTCTTTGTGACTAGTTGGTCAAGTTAATTTGTCAAACCTCTCTATATAAAGATAATATAAAAGCTGTCATGGGACAATGTCTACTTTGAATACACTTTTTTTGTCACAGTGATTTTTTTCAATATTTAAACAGGGGTGAGTATGAAAATGACACAGACTTGTCATTATAAAAAGCCTGGGTAGAGCATTCATTGTTGTTTTTCGTTAATGACCAGTTATACTAAAGCTGTCACAAGTCTGCTCTAACCGGTCAGAAGATAACGAAAGTTAACCTTGCGTAAATGCTATAGCAGATATGAGTTGACATGAAAACCAGACACAAATTTGACTTTAGATTAATTTTTGTGAAGGACTTGAGGTTGCATGGTTGATTGCTGTTCAGTTGTTTTTGTGTTTTTTATGTTTTTTATGTTTTGTATTTCTTTATGCTGTTATCGTTTTTGTTAACTGGTTGTGACGTTGACCTAATCAGACTTTTGACATTCAAATACCCCATTGGTGCTTTTTTGCTTCTTTCAAGAAAACTTAATTACAAACTTGATGACTGCAATTTTTGAATCTTCCATACTTTTGTAACAAAATTCCGTTCATTAAATAAAAGCTGTATGAGTCCACATATCACAACTGTGGTTATTCCAAAGCTTGTGAGACAAGCAATATATATTGATATCTATGATACGGTAGAGCATCATTCTTGGCACGCAAATAGCTAACTCCTCTATTACTGTTTTCCTAACTTCAAAACAACATATTGGAGACATCATGACCTCATTGACAAATATAGGATTGCTATCTCTCAGAAGAGAACAGATGAGAACAGATGGTAGAACGCCTCTGATGAGTCTTGAATAGACGAAACGCGCGTCAGGCGTAGCAAAATTTATTGTCTGGAACTTTGTTGTCATTTGTATTTCGAACACACGTGAAGGTTAGCACTGCTGGTGGAGTTTAAATTCCCCGAGGTTAGCCCGCTCCGGCACCAACACTTTTGAGTTGGAGAATACATCAAAGCTTTGAATTAAACGTCTAAATTTCAAAATTGTCTAAACCCTAAGGTTCTTCCTACCCCAGACATAGGTTGAATCAGTTTGGTATTTTTGGTTATACTGTTCTATGCTCTTCATATTCATACAGTGTTTGGCATTTTCAATATTTTTGGTAGAGCGCCTCTGATGAGTCTTGAATAGACGAAACGCGCGTCCGGCGTAGCAAAATTTATTGTCTGGAACTTTGTTGTCATTTGTATTTCGAACACACGTGAAGGTGGAGTTTAAATTCCCCGAGGTTAGCCCGCTCCGGCACCAACACTTTTGAGTTGGAGAATGCATCAAATAATTTGGTTCCCCAGTGTAGTATTTTTAGTTATACTGTTCTATGCTCTTCATATTCATACAGTGTTTGGCATTTTTAATATTTTTGGTAGAGCGCCTCTGATGAGTCTTGAATAGACGAAACCCGCGTCAGGCGTAGCAAAATTTATTGTCTGGAACTTTGTTGTCATTTGTATTTATCATACTGTTTGTTCTCCTATACCGGGATTGACACATTTGACTGTTTGCAACAAGCAGGAACTGCTTACCCTTCCGGCGCACATGAATGTACTCTAGTTGCGACTAGTTCGCGTTGTTAATTGTTCAGTTGCTTTGTGTGTTTATGTATGTGTTTCTTCGTGCAGTTCCTGTTTGTGTTTACTGATTTTAAATGCTCCATTGGTACTTCACTGCTTCTCTCAATGGATTAGCTTTAAAGGTGGTCAGATTACCACTTTGACCTAGATATGGACTTAATCAAAAGTGTATTTTCCAAAACATCCATTTTCACAAAATGATGCATTCTATGAAATATTACTCTTAAATGAATGCATTACAATCATCGTTTAAAACAAATTTCATTTTTAAATATTTCATTTGTGGTCAAAAGTTTACAATCTTTTGGTACATCAAGCAAGTTCTACTAACAATTTCAAACTAAAATAAATACATCATTCGATTATTGAATTCTTGTGTTATCTTAAACAAAGTCATTTCGGAACTTACAAAAAGGCTTAAACAAGATTACTTAATATGCAATACACGTTTATTCATTACAAAGAAAGAACCGAATTGTGGAACAGTAATATGCATGTGGAACGGAAATTATCATATTTTAATGTGTTTAGAATTTTCAAACTTAATCATAATACGGTGTAAAAATCAAATAAGATGTTTATGTATACAGTCATCTTTCACTTAAATGCGTCTAGTCATTAATTCGTAAGATATCTCTATCATTTTACTTATCTGTTCCAATTTACCGTTCCTTAATTTGAAATCTTCTTACACCAGTCATAAAAGTGATTAGAACGAAGAATATACGCTCTTCAGTTGATAAGCATAGAAATTGATCAAGATGTATAGGCATTAAAAAGTATATCAAAGTAACTTTTTAAATAAAATATGATATAGAATATATATTTATTATGGGGTCTGATTTCCTTTTAGACAAATAAATGCTTCTACATCATGCTCCTAAAAATAAAATACGAATAAATCCAACATACACATGTATAAGATTCCATTCTTTCTGATCAAAATATCCTGAATACGGCGTTATGTTATTTGTGAATGTCCCTTTCTAAATTTCTAATTAACCGTTTATACCGGCGTTTTGGTATTTGTAATTTTAAATAGAAATTGCATTCATAAAATAAATAAACATTGAGAGTATTTCATACCCAGCAATAAATTGCAATATTCTACTCGAATTCCTAAAATTACTTTGTTGTTCAGTTCTGCAAAATATAAGGCCTTAACTGGTGAAACTGTTAGAATCTTACTTTTTATAAATATAATGCATGCCTTGGAAATAGAATGATTATAAGCAAACGCAAAAAGACCTTTGAGAAGGCGGAGGTCTATTAAGTGAGGTTTGTTCGATTAGAAAAAAAACTCGAATCATCTTCCTTCATTTGCCTAGCAACGGCTTGTGACAAAAAATATCTTTTTCCGATTTCCTTAAAATATTTACTACAAAAAATATAGGATTGGTCGGCATCTGTCAAAGTATGTAACCCGTAGAACTTGCCATTATTTTTTTTCTGAATTCAACATGTGTATCACCTTTATAGAGTTCCAGTTATTCTAAGAGATAATACATTCCTTATTGTCACAAATTATTCTTCTATGCATAACACATCCCAACTAAAAAGAATGAACGATACATGTATTTTGTCCATTTACTCGTATGTTAACTTGAAAATAACCATGACCTACTTATGTTCAATCAGAAAATTTTGGTGATTTCAGCTCAGCGCGCCACTCAAATATAATGTGCTTTCAACTTAATTAAACATACAAACATTTACAGGGGATATTATATTTTGTCACCACATTTCTGACTAAAAACCGATGGCGTGTAATTTGTGTACACATGGGATTGTAGTAAATAATGTTATTTTTTGTTGACGCCATTTTTTAAATTCCAAACTTGCTTAAAGTTTGCTTTAGATAATGGATTTAATAATTGAAGGACGAATTTATGTATGCTTAAAACTGTAAGTAGAATTTTCTAAATGTACGAAAACATTGATTACTTTCAACCTGAAATAGAATTCTAATAATTTGTTTAAAGGCGTATGGTCTACGAAAAATTATTTTTTTGTAAAACCAAAAAATTGTCGTCAGATTATTCGTTATGTTTATTTAGAAAGATACAAACGTTCAAAATACCACTAGGGTACCTTATTACTTCAAAAATTGAAAAATATATAATATTTGTAAAGCTTTACAAAAATTCATATTCATGAGATGCAGATGAGCAGTAAGCATGCGCACTATACTTTCTTTGATTGAAAACTTCCATAGTTCTTGCACGTGGTGCATAATCTGTTTCTCGAAGTTTTAGCTCGGAAGAAAATTAAAACGGAAACCGAATATTAGAACTACTTAATGAATAAAATTGACAATTATTGCCTGTATTAAGTTTTTAATGTGATTTAAAAGGTAAACACGAAAAATGTTGGTATTTTTTCAACATATCAAGGTATTCGGGGACAAAACCCGAGATTCCGATTAGTGTCCGCGTTAAAACTACTCAGTCTAAATCTGTCTCAATGTAACGTAATGCAGGTAAATAAAATATCAATCAATATTGTCGAGCTAATTTGATCAAAATAAACTACTTTTGAGGCAAAATTTGAAGCAAATTTGTTTTTCAAAATTCATTTTATTGCGTTTCGGTCTAATTAACCACAAAAAATTGGGGGGTAAAAAAATTAGTTTGCCGTAGACAATATGCCTTTAAAAAAATAATTGATGCAATATATTTTAATTTATTTGGTCGATATCTAGGTCAAAATGGTATGAGGTACCACCTTAAGATATAAATTATTATTTATAATTTACAGACACACTGCTTCTTATACTGTGACCTACTACAAATCATACAGATGCTGCAAAAATCATGGATCGTGGTGGTAAGATATAAACAGTCCGTCAAAAGTTAAGCACCACAACATTTTAAAGTGGTACCCTCTTTTATATTTTATTGAAACATTCTTACATGTATCTTAAGAACGTGTGGTTATTAGAACTATTTTGCATCTTACAAAACTTAAAAATAAAAAAAAAAAATCGCAACTATGAGTACAAAATATTGTTTGATATTACCCGACCCTTTTGAGGGCTGCTTAAAATGTGTTTCTCACCATGTTTATTTCCAAAATGCTAAATTCTCTAAGAAAGCGGAAGGAAATAAAACTTACATTATGATGATGGTTGAATTTGATTGTTTAGAAAAGGTTATAAGGGATTTAAGACAAAAAATCCTTTTGTGGTTTTTCAGAAAATGTCATTTCATTTTGTAAAACTTGAAAAAATAGCTAACACTTTGCCCAGAAAAACATTTCTGTCATTAAAATTGTGTGATCAAAACTATTATGTCGTAATAGTTTTGTCTGGAGAAGACAAAAAGATGTCAGTAAACAATTTTGTGATGAAATGACATTGGATTTCACTAGTAAAAATACGGGTTATTAAATGGTGAATGTCGGGCGGCGGGAGGTTGGGCGGGCGGGCGGTCGGGTGGGGAAAATACATTCGTAACAGTTTTCTCAGTAACTACTTATCACAACCTCTTGATATTTGGTATGAAGCATCAGCATGGGCTCCCATAACGTGGGATTTGATTTCAAGTCTGTTGCTCATGTACTTCCTGTTTACCGACCTAGTTATTTTTTGACATTAAAGGACAAAAGTAGAAAAAGTTCGTAACAGTTTTCTCAGCAACTACTAATTAAAGGCTCTTAATATTTGGTATGCATCATCAGCATGGGCTCCCATAACGTGGATTTTTATTTCAGGTTTGTCGCTCACGTACTTCCTGTTTACCGAAGGAAGCAAAGGTGTACCAAAGGCGTAATCAGTATCATAAAACCGTAAAGACAAAACCGGCAGACAAAAAATCATCACAACAAAGCAAACCACATAACAACATAAAACACACACATAACAACAAAACCACATTCAGCAACGCGAACTCAAGTCGAAACGAGAGTGAACTCAGGTGCTCCGGAAGAGTAAGCAGTTCTTGCTATAACTATTAACTTAGTAAGTTTTTGACACTAATGGACAAAAGTAGAAAAAGTTCGTAACAGTTTTCTCAGAAACTAATAATTAATGCAGCTTGATATTTGGTATGCATCATCAGCATGGGCTCCCATAACAAGGATTTTGATTTCCGGTTTGTAGCTCACGTACTTCCTGTTTACCGACTAAGTTGATTTTTGACATTGATGGACAGAAGAAGAAAATTTTCGTAACAGTTTTCTCAGTAACTACTAATTACAGCCTCTTGATATTTGGTATATATCATCATGGTGGGTCCCATAACGTGGGATTCGATTTCCAGCCTGTCACTAGTCTACTTCCTGTTAAATGAAATCCGGCCATTTCTGTCTTTGACCCATTTTTCAGAAAATAAGATTTCAGAAAAGTGATGTTTCAGAGAGATAACAAACACAATTTTCGCAAAATTAATACGACATAAAAGTTAAAAGTTTCCACCGATAAAAGTTGCAATATCAATTCCATTTTCTAAAGACAGCATCCTTCTTTCAGTTTTCGGTCTAAAATTTGAGCAGAAAATTTTTTTCCCCTTTTTAAGCATTTGTGCTGAGTTTGTTGGGTCATTCTAATAAAATTGTTTTAACAATATGTTAAACTGTAAGACACCAAGCCAACTTAAAGAACACACAACTTAAACTGACCATTTTTTTTTAATTTTTCGTCACAGTTTTCTAATGAAAATTTAATACTTTTAATCAAGTTCTGTTTCAAGTGTCTTTTCACTTTAGATTGCCATCTCTGACGCATATATTTTGGTGTAGCATTACATCGAAATGTGCATTTTAAGGATACACTTTTTAAACCTATCTTAACATTTCCTGGCGTTTGCAGCTTTTACTTTGAAATTTGTACTTGTAAAATATAAAGGGTGGTGCTAAACTTATGGCGGAGTGTATGTATTTGTAATATAAATACATAAAACTGTTCACGCCTTTTATTATTTTATTTGGGTCCATTACACATCTGAATACCTATCTATTATTTGTATTCCTTCGAAGCTCCTTAATGGATTTCAAGCAACTGGTACAAGCTCGTTTTGACATGATGCGGCTGTGTACGGTGTAATTTTTTTTCTAAGCTTTCAGGTTTACCTTAGAAATAAACACTGACTAAGCTATTTGACTATAAATGGATAGGACTTTCCACAACTTGTATTCAGCCTTATAATTTGTTATTTCACTTGAAATACATGTGACATGCCAAATATCAATTTTTATGGCATGAAGTAACCCCGAAAATCTGTAACGTTTAATGCCCTATCAACAATGTAATGTATAGATCATGTAACGACCAGAAACAGGGGAAGGGTAATAAAATAAACATAAAATGATGATGATAATAAAATGAGTCTTGGTGGGAAACAAAGTAACAGTAAATGTTGAACACCATTTGGAAAAGGGAGAGATAAGACGGGTACGGAAATCGAGCCTACGTGGTGCCCTGCTTGTTTTTTTTTTGCAAAAGGACGATTAACATGCATGAAGCGTGGCATACTTCACACTAGTAATGATAAGAGATTTCCTTTTTTACCCGACTTCTCCAGGTAACAAGGGCTACCCCTTTTCAACCACTATGGGTTAGTCGCTCGATGCGCTGAGCGTTAACCCGATATTGGATTCCAAATATCCTTAGTCGCTTCCTAGAACAAACTAGGCTCTGCTGTGGACTATTTGCCATCCAGGCCCTGCGCGGGACGAAAGTAGCAGGTGACACACAATGAAGATGTATAAGTGTACAGGAAACTGGAAGCTGAAGTTCTGCTCAATCGTTTTAACTTGAATAATGATCCGTTTCAACAACAAAAAAATATTAAGGATGTTGGTATGTCAGCTTTTTGATATTTTCCCGGAATCCTCTGTTTTCCCCCATCAAAATAAGGTTTAAAATTTTTCATGGGACCTCATTTTTTTATGTCTTCATTATAATTACATCATAAATATACTAATGGACGAAAGAAACGTTACATATTTGAATACTTAAGGAAATGGTGATGAAAACGTGAAAATCGAAATTCACAAATCTGGTTAACTCATATAACCTGTAAAAATTTAAAATGACTAAGAAGACTATCGGGATACTTTTAAATCATTTTTTGAAGCAGACGTGATGGAAATTGGTATTTTAAAGAATTCTTGTAGATTTAAATAACCACTTCCAGCTGCGGTTGGATACCTTGAAATGTCCACTAACGGAAACACTTTCGTATTCGAAACAAAGTTTTTTGTAACGAATCTACCCATTACTAAAGACAAAACGAACGGAATAAAAATTTGTGTTCGAAATCATCTCTTCGAATAAAAATTAACATTTACACTACCCGCTTGACCATATCAACTTTCTGTAAAATTGGTGTCTAAGCTTTTGTGTTTTTCTAATCATTCGATACACAAGGGGGTATTTAGTTTGACTTTTCGGGCAAAAAAATAAATCTGCAGTACAAATTTTTGAATTAATTGGTCTTTATGAAAAACAAAATGGCGGCTTTTTTCGCCATTATCAACCAATTTTCCATGATAAATCTCGGTAAGGATACGTTTTTTGACAATAAAACAAGTAAGGGACACAAATTTTTAATGTTTCTGATTGGTAATAAATTTCGAGGTGTAACGTTTCTTTTGTCCACGAGTTTACAATGTATCTGCATTATAAATTTATTTTGAATTTCAATAACTTGTTCACAGGTTTAAACAGCAAAGCTGTAAATGTATAAGCTATGAAAAAAAGCAAACTATTATATTCGTTCTAAACGAGTACGTTAACATTACAAAGATTTAAGCTTATTTTGTGTTTTATTATTTTACTTCATTGTGATTGAAGGCTTCAATTTCAAAACCACGTCATTTTCAAAGTCACCATCTAAGATCCTTACATGTGTATCGGTATTTTATTTGTGCATTGCTTTATCATTTATAAACTGAAAGCTATAACAACTTGAATATTCCGTAATCTTTACCCGTAAATATAGAATATCATATGGGTGTTTTCATATCGTATCTCATAACTACCCGAGACGCCCATATCATCCCGAGAGCTTTAGCTCGAGGGCATGATATTGGTCGAGGGTTGTTATCGGATACGATATGAAAACACTCAAATTATATTCTGTTTATCAAATATTTGAAATTAAATATGTTTTGTCTATATTTACTCAAATCATGGACTTAACCTAAAGGTGCGTTATTGATCACGCGGCTTAACCTAAAGGTGCGTTATTGATTTTCTAGGGGTGCGTTATGGATGATATGGAAAAATAGTGATATGACCCAAACCATTCATCTTGTATCATATATGAAAAAAAACGTACATAATTAAACAAATATATGATAAAAATAGTTACGCAATTTTTTGCATGAGTATTAATTAAGACATAGAAACTATCAATTTCGCAATTTTTTTACAATGACCAAATGTACATATTTTAAAAATATACCTTCTAAAACTTACCTTTGCCGACATAAAAAATAAATTTTTTGCAGCTTTATATAAAATTATCTTATTTCAATTTTTCGCGTTGATTTAGTATTGCCCAGAATAAATATTTACTTTTTGTTAACCGTTATTCACAAGACCTTTACTTGGTATCGGTAAACTGAGAAACGAAATTTTACCAAACAAAACGAAGAAAAAATAAAATCGGTAAATTAAAAAAAACGACTGGTGTTGGGGAAAATCGATTCAGTTTTCTTTCTTTACATGTACCGATTTGGCCCGAATTCGTTTCCTTTCTTTACATATTTCGGTTGTTACTTTACTGTGTTCGTTTCCTTCTTTGCCGATTTGGTTTTAGTTCCGTTTCGTTAGGTTTTCTTATCGTTTCTCAGTTTACTGGCACGCAAGTGTTTACATTTTAAAATTAGTTCGTCCTCCTATTTGACACTGCGTATTTTTCTGCAGTTTTCCCCTGAAAAGAATACTTTCTGGTACTTTTTTTTGAAGCTTCAAACGTTTTACCCTGTATATTTCAAAAAGTGTGAATTTCAGTATGTCTGGTGTTCTAATGAAGTTTTAAATATTTTTCTATTATGTTTTGGGTTCGCTTACTTGAAGAGGGCTGTTACGACAATGCTTTGCATGTGTAGTCCAATGTAAACTCTTCATTGTTTTATTAAGTTATACAACATTTAGGTATTCATTTTACATGTGCATTGGCAGAAAACTAGAATAAAAAACACAAGCTTAAGGACCACCCTTCCTTAGAAAAATGTTCGACGATGCTTAAATATGTTTACTGTAAAGACAAAAAAAAATGTGTTAAGATCTAATATAACTTATGAAATGATGGATTCGAAAAGGAATTCACGAGAATCTAGGAAATGAATATTTAGCTTTTACTTGCAAATATAAACACTCATTCAATGTACTTTTTGTCAAAGGCCAATTACATGTACGTCTAAATTCCTAGACTAAGTTATCTGCCGATATCTTATCAGTGGAATCTAGAACCATCGGTAAAATTATGCATGCTCTAGCAGGCCAACAGATGCCACAGAGATATTTGCATTTGGTTATTATTCACGACAAATAGACAAAGACCTAAGAAAACGATGTGTCCAAAGGTCTATGCAGACTCTGTGATGAAAAAATGTCAACAAATAAAATTGTAACATTCAACATGAAATATAAGCTTTTAACATTTTATAGAGTGGATTTTAACTATTGAAACTTAAAAACTCGATACATTACAGAAATAAAGAAGTGAGTCTCTCTCTTTTGTTGTTTAGATTTTACAATTCTAACTTGTCAAGACAATCCATAATATTTATAATCATGTACTTCGGTGTTATATAGAGATCTATAGATCAGTTCACAAGCACTATTTTGTCACGTTTGTACGTCTTTTTTTCTGTTCGGAAAAATAATTAGAAACACGTCTTCTTTTGTAATTCACTAATCATTTTTGGAATTAAAGAGAGCTCTTTGATTTTCCCAACTGAAAGTAGTAAAATCGTATTATATAGGTTCTCAATGTGCTTACAATAACAAAAACTAATAGTTTATAAATAATTGGTTACACAAATATAATGTGTTCAACGTTCTCTTGAACAAAAAAAGATACATGTATAACTTTCAATATTTCAAACGAGATCCGAATAATCAGCATAATCAAATATTGCTACCGACAAAACCGTTTACACCATTTTCTTCAATTTTTTCACATTTTTTTGGTCATTTTTGTCATATTAAGCTCATCAAAATCATTAGTCTGAGGTCATGTTTGCTAAACACATTTTTCTGTCATTTTTGTCTCGCCTGCGACGAATAGTCGCGGAAGGCGAGACATAGGTATTACTTTCCGGCGGCGGCGGCGACGGCGGCGGCGGCGGCGTCGTAAACTTTTTTGTAAGACTTTTGTGGACAATGAATTGCTTGAAAAGTATAATAGCTAGGCATCTGATATTTGGTATACAGACAGTTCAGGTTATGATCTACGCAACTGTCACCATGCCATGTGACCCTGACCCCATTTTCACGCTCCAGTGACTCTGTGAACTTAGGTCTTTTTTCAGGCCGTAAACTTTTTTGTAAGACTTTTGTGGACGATGAATTGCTGAAAAAGTATATTAGCTAGGCATCTGATATTTGGTATACAGACAGTTCAGGTTATGGTCTACACAACTGTCACCATGTTTTGTAACCCTGACCCCATTTTCACGCTCCAGTGACTCTGTGAACTTAGGTCTTTTTTCAGGCCGTAAACATTTTTGTAAGACTTTTGTGGACGATGAATTGATGGAAAAGTATATTAGCTAGGCATCTGATATTTAGTATACAGACAGGTCAGGTTATGGTCTACGCAACTGTCACCATGCCATGTGACCCTGACCCCATTTTCACGCTCCAGTGACTCTGTGAACTTAGGTCATTTTTCAGGTCGTAAACTTTTTTCTAAGACTTTTGTGGACGATAAATTGCTGGAAAAGTATATTAGCTAGGCATCTGATATTTGGTATACAGACAGTTCAGGTTATGGTCTACACAACTGTCACCATTTTTGTAACCCTGACCCCATTTTCACGCTCCAGTGACTCTGTGAACTTAGGTCTTTTTTCAGGCCGTAAACATTTTTGTAAGACTTTTGTGGACGATGAATTGCTTGAAAAGTATATTAGCTAGGCATCTGATATTTGGTATACAGACAGTTCAGGTTATGGTCTACGCAACTGTTACCATGCCATGTGACCCTGACCCCATTTTCACGCTCCAGTGACTCTGTGAACTTAGGTCATTTTTCAGGTCGTAAACTTTTTTGTATGACTTTTGTGGACGATGAATTGATGGAAAAGTATATTAGCTAGGCATCTGATATTAGGTATACAGACAGTTTAGGTTATGGTCTAAGCAACTGTTACCATGCCATGTGACCATGGCCCCATTTTCACGCTTTAGTGACCGTGAACTTAGGTCTTTTTTCAGGCCAAAAAACTTTTTTGAAAGACTTTTGTGGACGATGAATTGCTGGAAAGTTATAATAGGTAGGCATCTGATATTGGGTAAACAGACAGTTGCGGTTATGGACAACGCAACTGTCACCATGCCCTCATTTTTACGCTCCAGTGACTCTGTGAACTTAGGCCTTTTTTTTCAGACAGAAAACTTTCTGTAATACTTGTGTGGACAATGGATTGCTTGAATAGTATAATAACTAGGCATCTGTTTTTAGGTATACAGACACTTTTTGTGTTTATATCAAGAAATGAAAGCTTAGGTAGTTGATTTTAGTGATGGTGCCGGCAGGCGAGACATACTTTTAGTGGCCACACTTGTTTTCATGTTAAGCTCGTCAAAATGTATTGTTTGACAACAAAATGCATGGAAATATATTCAAGCAAAATGCAGTTATAAAGTTGTGGGAATATGATGCAATTTTATGGAGTTATGTGGTTGCTATGGTAACGAAAATTCACCGTTTTCGTCAATTTATCCCATGTTCCTGTCATTTGTTCATATTTAGTTCATCAAAATGTTTTGGTTGACAATAAGAACATTCAAATGCATTTCAGTAATATCCAATAATATTTTTTAAACATTTTATGCAATTTAATTAATAAATGTGGTTGTTATGGTAACGAAAATTCATCATTTTCGTAAATTCTATCACTTTTTTTTCCACGTGAAAAAAAGATATGCCTCATAAATATTTTACGGTGGATTATGTAGATAGGTAAGCATTTTCATTTTTGCTTTTATCATTATTGATTAAATTATAAGATCAGGACCGGAATAATTATTTGAGTTAGTGAAGTGCTTCAAATAATGGAGGAAGAAACTTCAACTAAGAGCAGAATAACAAAAAATGTATTTCCATGCTCTTCTGCGAAGTTGAACAATCTAGTCTAAAGGTACAGTATTTATGAAAAACTTCTAAACATCTGCCGGATACTTAAATGCTGAACAACAGGTGAAGAGGACAATTCTTATTATGAGCAAAAATGTAAAAATATGGTCAGTCAGGCAACCCGAAACAAACATTTATTTTCTTTTGGCATCATGACGATTTTTTTACAAGTTATCTCGTGGAATATATGATACTTTATATTGTGACATTACTGACAACCTTCCACTACCAGACAAGTTTTCTTTGAATGCCCTGTTGAGGGTTGTTCACTGGAATTCTCAGATCAGAAAACAGTTGACATCAATATTCTAATGGGTGCCTGCTCCTTTGATTAAAGAGGACAACTGCATAACTAAAGAACCAAATATATTTATGCTGACAAGATTATGAATGTGTACTGCACAGAAAAAATCAGTATCCTTTGCAACCTGACCCACAAATCCAACTGTCAAAATGCATTTATAATTATTCCTTAACTATAAGATGGGTATTAAATGTAAAAGAGTAAAAACCAAGGGATTTGTTCGCTGAAAATTTGACCGAAGGCAAAAAAGCAATATTTCGTTAAAAGAAAGCTGTTCAATAGACCTGAAAGCAGATCTACTCAAAGTTCTACATTTTACAGAAAGTACACGAGGAAAAGAAACATTTTCAAGCCTTATCATTACCATAGCAACCAAAACTAATAACTAATAAAAACTTATTACTCCTAAGCTGTTTATGTTGCAATTTGATATATATCTGATCTGTCATGCTGAATGTATCTGAATATATATGAATAAGCAAAATATCCATAAAAATAACACCGATAAAACGTTAGAAAATAAAAAAAATTCAACTTTTGGTTACCATTGCAACCATATTTATCAATTAAATTGCAACACTTGTCAATAACTTTATAACTGTATATTACTAGACATGATAGAAAAATCGTTTACATTCGACATTTTCAATTGAGATTTACGATTGAGGAATTTAAACTCGGGGTCAATATCAAAACACCTTTATTTCATATGTAACATTTATAGGAAAGTTTCGGTCATTTAGTCCGTCCTTACGTCTGTACATCCTTAAAATTTTGGTAAAGTTTTTGGGTAAGATTGATATCTTCGGTGCTACGTGGTGGTGGGTCAATGATTTTTTCACCAGCAGATGCATGGCATAGCGAAACACCACACAGTAGTGAGTGTGTATGTTGGTGTCTTGCACCCTCGTAACACTATAGGTTATTTGAAAAGGGATGATAAAATGAAAATGAAATGATGATGATAATGAAATATGGGGGTGGGGAGGGAAACAAATAAAGAACCACAGGAAAAATGGGAGAAGTGGCCATGAGTAGGGGGTGGTGGTCCACTATTTGGCAGTCCACACAAGGGTCTTTTACGTGAATGACACTCTCACACATGCTGGATTACTATGGTCAGCGGTCAGAGTTTCCTTATTATAGACCTGGCAACCCCTGCGGAAGAGGGCTACCCTTTTCAGTCACTTAGGATAAACACCGTGGTTGTTCTGTGGGCTGAACACTGACCCGATGTCAGAATCCCAAGACCCTTAGTCGACAAGCTAGGCTCTGCTGCGGGCCTATTAGCCTTCCGGGCCCTTCACAGAACCATCCAACAGTAGAAAGTAGGTTACTGCGACCTATATTTAAAGTATGAACGATTTTGGTAACGGTCCATATATGTATCTCGGTTAAAACATGTTAGGAGTCAAGAACGGTCGGGTCATTCGTGCATCATAGACACATTTTATATAAATAAAACATTTTTGTAAAAGAGCCTGCACATGTGGGACCTGTCCAACACAAAAATTCTTATACAGGGTTATGTAGCTCCTCGATGGTGGTCTTCTCTTAAAAGTTTTACGGAAGACATCATATAGTTGTAAACAAAATTAGGAATTCTATCTCGATAACAGAATGTGGGATTTTCATATCATATTTTATTTTTGGTCTCATTTTTCCTGATTTGACACGATTGACCGTTGGCAACAGTGGTTGGCAGCGTTGCTTGAAGAGTGTGGTGCAACAAACAGAGACTTCTTACCAATCCGAAGCGCCTGTGTGCATTCTCGTTGTTTTGTCTGTTTTTTTTGTGTTGTTCTCGTTTCTGTTGAATGATTTTGTTTTTGCCCTTTCTGAATTGACAGTCGAATGCCCCATCGGTACATGACTGTGTACCTCTCCGCTAATCATAGGAAAACAGGCTCCAAAAATTCGGAAAGCACTTGAAATTGATTCCGAATCGTCTGTTTGATCTTCGACGTTAATTGTTAACTGAATACAAACGTTCCTCGGATCTCACAAACGTTTTATATATGTCGAAAATGTGCAATCGGCATTCTTAACTATTTTTCATGCTTCAAGAAGAATTTAAGTTTACATATGTAAAATGTCCTAAGAGTATTGAAACATTTAAAACGTAAATTACTAGTATAAACTACCTATACTGTGTTTTCATTTTGAGATTTCCCCTGACTTAAAATACCTAAATCTCGAATCTAAATTGTAAATGTCGAATGTAAATGATTTTCTATCATGTCTACTAAAAATACATTTAAATGCGTTTTGTTTTCACACAAATGATTAATTACAAAGCTTAATATGACAAAAATGACTCAAAAATGTGATAAAATTGACAAAAACGGGTATTTGTCGTTACCATATCAACCACATTTATCAATCAATATGGCAAAAACTTTATGATTGCATATACCTGAAATGCATTTAAATGATTTTTTTGTCAAACAAAACATTTTGATGAACTTAATATGACGACAAAATGACATAAAAAGTGATAAATTGATGAAAATGAGGAATTGTCGTTACCATAGCAACCACATTACTCTATATATATTTGCATCATATGTCCATAACTTTATAATAGCATATTTTCTAAATACATTCAAATGCCTTTATTGTCAAACAAAACATTTTGATGAGGTAAGCATGACAAAAACTGACATAGATCTATGATAAAATTGACGAAATTGAGGTATTTATGTTATCATAGCAACGGTCTTAGCAATTACAATCCCCATTATTATTTTCATGAACATGATGAATGAACTCACATTACCTGAAGGTTAGTTATAATTGTCTTGCGAATAGCCAACATTCTTGGCTTTAAATAAACATGATAAACGATTTTGATGAGCTAAACATTACAAAAATGACAAACAAATATGATACAATTTACAAAAACGATGCATATTACTGAAATGCCATTACTTGGTTTTTATTATCAAAGAAAACATTTTGATCAACCTAATTGGCAGAAAAATGGGATAAATTGAAGAAAATGAGGAATTTTCGTTACCACAGCAACGACATTGAAACACGAAAATGCATCATATGTCAAGAACTTTATGATTGCATATTACTGAAATACATTTCGACGCTTTTTATTGTCAAACAAAACATTTTAAGAGCTAAACATGACAAGATTGACAGAAAATTATGATAGAATTAAAGAAAACGAGGAATATAGAAACGGCCTTAGCAACAATAATCCCCATCACTTTTTTCATGAATGAACCGACATTATCTGGAGGTTAGTTACAATGTTCTTGGATATAGCCAACATGACCTCACTGATGTGCTACAAGGCCTTTAAAATGGTTAAAAATCCACTTTTCAAAAATGGGCGTTCCCTGCTTTTTTTAATTTAACTATCGACCAATCAAAATTGAGTCTTTAAGTTATTTACATGTTCTTAGTTACTTATTATGATCAATTTTACCAACCATCCCTTACTTTGTGTAATGAATGTGTATTATTGACACCATGTCTAATAGAATAATGAGCAATTTTACTCCCGATTTTGGAGGGAAAATAGGGCAACCCGTTACCATAGCAACCAAATCATGTAAACAACTTTTTGACCCATTGTACCAAAGTTTTTGCAAAGTTTCATAGAAATCCGTGACCATGCGTGCCACACACCCTATACAAAAATGTAAGTGGTTACAAAGAATGCCTATTTAATATTATAATCTAAGTGTACACACGAGATATGATCTCATATACATTTACAAGTACACCATACATGTATCTAAAAAAGCATACATCTCAACACGGGGAACCCATATGGCATTAAAAGACAAACTCCTGTAATAAATATGTGTGTAACAATAGATATAATATAATAATATATAATATATAATATAATAACAGAAATAAAAGTAATTACCTCAAAGGGTGATTTATATGTAATACATAAAAACATCTATCTTGAAATATAATCCAGGTGTTGGTCTTACGGATATTGTTCGGAAGCAAAACAAACAACAGGAATAACGTGCGCTCCTGGGTACAGGCACAATGGAAACCAAGTCTGCAACATTCGTAAGTGTTCAAATAAGCAATATTAGTACCTTAACGAGTATGAAATTTAGTTAGGTTGCATATGCATATGCATTTTTCAAAGAGTAACTTTTCATCCGTAGAATTGAATTCACCACTGGAAGGTCAAAACACCACCAAAAAATATTGAACGAAAATAGGTTGGAACAGGGAAGCCGAATCGATCATCGATAGTATTGACAATGTGCATTAAAAAGATGGAAACCTGTTGTTTAAAACAATTGTGAATCTGAATCATTGAGGCATATACAATACTTTATACACATGTGTGCTTCAAAGCTGCGAAGTTAACACTGCATGTGAATTCTTAATCAACAGCATGTGAATCTTTTTTTTTTCTATTCGACGGCCCAACAACATTGTTTCATCAAGAGTGAAACAATACAATTGTTTAAAAAATATAGTGTTTGCAGACAATAAAGAAATATTTTTATCGTAGACTGTAAAAGCCATTCAAAAGATTAGAAATAACTCCCTCAAAAAACAATTATAAGGCTTATTGTTAATGTTGATTATAGTCTGATTAATTACCACCTCAAAATGAAATTTAAGGACAGAGCTCGAATAAGCAAAATACCGACACGATTTTACAAATATGAATCCGTAAAATGTTTTGTTTTTAATCTCTATTAATCATTTTAGCAATATGCAGCCCACCATGCGAGAATGGAGGTATCTGTGTAAGCCCAAATAAGTGTAGCTGTAGAGCAGGATTTCAGGGTGATATTTGTAATGGAAGCAAGTATATGTGTTGATATTTTTCTATGTTGTCTAATGCAGTTTCAATATTCTGTCTTAAAAATAATGATGGAATGTCCTTTGCTTCTACAACACCTTTAATATGGAAAACTATCTATGTTGAAACGTGAACAAAAATATTTAGAAATAACAACTTATTACTTTTCCTATATTGAAGCACGTCATTAACGGAATTCATTTAATGGATACGCAATTTTATGATGAATAATAAAACCACTGTCCCGTTAATTGGAATTACTGTATTTTACGATATGTTAGTCGATAAAATGACACGTGAATTTGTTTGTTGTTGAACGGTAATTTTAAAGAATTGTAGAATTTACATAAGTGTCAGTAAATATGGGTTTAAAATTGTATTATCTTATTGCAGTAATAAGGGACGCTGTTCCATATATGCATTAACATAAACATTTTCAAACATGTTAATGGTTTACTTTTTTTCTACCGAATGTGCCGAGTGCGAGCAACTGCGGTCTGCAACAATTTCCATCAGGCCATAAATTCTATTTTTTCTTTATTTTGAAATTGACAGATTTGAGACCCACAGTTTACTTACTTTCTATAAAAAAAAACAGGAGAATACGGATGGAGAGTCAAAACTAAATTCTTTAAATATTTTTTTAATGATTTCTCACTGTAAAAGAAATGAAATGATCACGTCAAGTTCTCGCGTGAGTAGTCTTGTCAACAGATGTGCTGTCAATCATTGTGATCTTTTGGATTGTTTAGTATGACGACGTATTATCAAGATAACAATTTTTCACAGATACTGAATACTAGTAAATTAAATAGTATTAAAGCTTGTTCGTGAGAGAACCATGCAAAATTGTTATTTCTGTCCAGCAGGAAGGTTTTAAATTATGTAAAAAAATAGTGCAACTGAAGAACCATCCTGTTAGACATATTCAGGCAATTTCATTTCTTCGAAATCCATGATGGCCGCCCTACATGCGCCAATAGCTATATATAGCTTTCGTCTGATTTATCAGTGATTTCAATCAAATTTTATTTGAAAATTGGACATTTTCATTGTCATTTTTTTTTAGTTAACTATGTAATGAAAGTCTAGCAATATTCTTTGAAAAAGAAATGGTTTGTTTTTCAAATACTGTGCAACATTTGTAAATTTTAATTTTGTAGGAAGGACTTGGGCAATATTTCAGACTGTTCAAAAAAGCAAAAATCTTCTGTATTTAAGCGTACTTATTGTCCAATGTAACGCATTTACATTTTTATATTTCACATATTCCCAAATAATAATATATTAGGACAAACATACCAAAAAGTCAATCTGGGAATATTCTGATATAGTCACAGCCCTGGGCAAATAACAATATTTTGATTTTACATTAAACCCCTACTTTAGAGAATTAGCTTGAAAATCTTTATGTGTTTGATACGAAACAAAATACATTTACAACAGGTGATTCAATTGACTATCAGAACACAAGTAACATTTAAGATATAGGAATGACTTATACTTACCGATTAGGGGTGAAAGTAGGAAATTCTGTCTACTAGTGTTTTTAATGAAATGTACAAAAATTGCCATCCTGCCAGATCGTATGTTTCAACCAGAACTCCACATTATATAGATTTTATGCTAAGTTGTGCTACCGATCGATAAATACAAGTATATGGGTCCATAGTCAATGTTTTAAAAAATTTGGGTTTATTCACACGGGCTGATTAATTTAAAAGAATGTCTATCTATAAAGAGGCGATCCACGACGAACGTCTCACAATTAAAAGTTCAGCTTTGTTAAAAGTGTATTCTTGATTCATTGTTAAAAGGTACGTAAAATCACGATTTTCCATCGGTTAATGGTAATTCCATGGACAAGGAGGTGAATGTGGATCGCACCACAGCACGATTGAACCTAGAGCACCGCCACCAAAAATGTTGTTTAACAAGCTAAGCATAGTTCTCCATCAAGGGTACAGATACAGATGTAATGTAATGTATCGCACCCAGAGTCATTTGACAAAGTAGTTTCTAGCCAACCTAAATGTGAAAAAAACATTTTCTTGGAAAACTGTTTTATTTGTAATATTTGACCATTTCCTTCCCAATAAAACATGTTTACGATAGATTTATCCATCAATAATGTTAGCTTTTTTTAGAAGACAAGGGATTATTTCATTAAATTGCCTTGGTAGCCACATTGGACAACCAAGTGGAAGAATTTTTTTTTTAATATTATTTGTTGATATAGAACATATTATACACATTTAGACTAAAAAGTATGTTGTTCTACATATGTTCTAGTTTTTTTTTCATTAAGATGCATCTATTACGCCGCGCAAGCCATTTTAGCCAGGTGCTTAAATGGCCAACCCCAGTTTAGAAGCGTTGTTACATGGAAAGAAGGAATGAAAAAAAACCTGCAAATATGTTTTTAAAGAAACAATTTAGCAGTCGTTTGGAAGTTTTTTTCCATTTTAATGGTCCAACTTTTCATTAATGAAAAATATTCTCAAAAGATGACAGTTTCTGTACATTTCATTCAACTAGACAAGATATCGACAGTTTTCATCCATAATCCCCAAGTATACGTCATTTCTTTCCCTTAAATGTTACTTGTATTGTGATAACCTATATTGTATCACATGTTCTAAATGTATTTTGATTTATTACACACAAATATATTTCTATAAATATATTCCTTAGAGTTTTGTGTAAAATTATCAAAATATTGTCATTTTTTCCGAGCCTGTGGCTAGGTCAAAATGTTAAATCCTAGATTGACTTTTCAACAATTTTTTTCCTGAAATGCTATTGTTTTTGAAATTCTAAAGAAATAAGGATAAAAAAGCGTTACCTTGGATAATAAGTGCCCTTATTATAGCAAATTTAAACTTTTTTGAACAGTCTGATGTATTGCTCAAGTCCTACATGTACCTAAAGGTACCAGAGGAACAAAATTATGAAATACGAATGTTGCACTGCATTCGAAAGACAAAACATTACTTTTATCAAAAACATATCGCTTTGTCTTCTATGTCATTTTTTGTAAAAGGAAACAGAATGACAACATAAATGTCCAATTTTCAAATAAAATTTTATTGAAATCATTGATAAAACAGCTGAAAGCAACAAATAGCTATTAAGGCCTGTAAGGCGGCCATCTTGGATTTATCAATGAAGAAAATTTGCGTAAACAAGTCTTATAGGATGGTCATTCAGTTGGACTAAACTTTAAAAAAAATGAGAACATTGCTATTGGACAATTTTGCATGGTTTTCTCATAAACAGATGATCCTACCTGACAAGATCGTGTTAATCATCCTTTTCATGTGTCCAGTGTTTATATAAAATTCCTGATTAAAAGAAGTCGTTATTTCATGCCATGTTTTTAAATTGATCTTCTTCAACTACATGTAATACTTCATATAAGCTGTATTGGTATAATGAAAATCATCCGAAACCTCTCAAAAAAGATTTGTGAGTAATTGGACCATACCCGTACCACATCTATGCGTACGTTTATCAAAGCATTCAAATGATTGTCAGTTATATGGGACATAGTCCAACATATGTAGAAGCATCCATTTTTTTTTAAATGGTGATGGCATATTTTTTAACTAGATGTGGGAGTTTGTGTAATTTTTATGGGACAAGACATTCGATGCTTTTTGGAACACAATAAAATCTACAGATTACGGATGGACAGTCAAAATTGAATTGTCTCTATATTTTTCAAAGAAAACTCTCGCTGTAAAAGAGATGAAATAATCTCGCCTAGTTCTAAAAGAATAGTTTATGCCCGCATGTGCGCATGTGGCTGTCAATCATCATGATCAGTGATTTTTTTCTAAATTATAAATGTATTTCAACAAATCTATGACGATTAAGAATAAATCATATTTTATTATGCTTTACAATACTGAATAGATTATCTGTTTATTTTTAAGCAAAATCCTTACTCCAAAGGTTTTTAATACATCATGAGAATAACACGACCAATTTGTTCATGGAACTTTTTGCATTGATTTACAAGGGAAGCTGGTTCGTAAATAGAACACTTTAGTTCCTCTTTCAGTATCTTAAAAAGTAACGAGGAAATTAGGAATTTGATCAAAATTTAACAAATGATCTTTATTATTTTTTTTCCTTTTTCGGTGGCAGAACAGCTGGACAATATCATTTTGAAATAGTATAGATTTGTATACAACGTATAGGGAATTTTGAATCTACGCGAAACTTTTTTTTGTTCAATGTAATAAAAATCATATGGTCCAAATACGCATATGTAGTGGTTCGTCAAAGCAATGTGATAATATACTCATATGGTCAGACCGTTCGCGTAAATTGTGGGCATATGAGTATACCCAACGATTTCCAACTAAATTAATGTAGGTTCATTTATTTTCGTGGGTATCAATTTTGGTGGTTTTGCCAAAAAAGACATTTTGTTTAATTTATAATTTCGTGGTTAACACATGATGCTTAATGTAATCAATGTAAAACTATCACAACGTTGGATTGTTATTTTTGCGTTTTACAGACACGCACGAAAACCACGAAAATTGATACAGCAGGTAAATAGTGAAAACATAGTACTATAACTGTGTTATTTTATAATTTATGATATTTCATAGTAGTTTGGTGATAAAAGCGATAAGTTCTGTTTTTGGTTCAGAGTCGAAACCTACGATTGCTCATGCTGTCGCTGCGATTTCTCACACTCCGACGCTTTTGATTATGCACCACGAACATTCATATATGTTGATTATTAAGAAAATGTCGTGCATAATTTTCTTCTTTCAACAAATCACACAGACAATTACATTTGAGTTGCTTTACTGTAGAGTGCAAATTTTCACTATAAAACAAACGATTCAAAATTTAATTGAAATATTGGTCAAGTTGCCATTAAAAAGACAAGTCTGCCTATCTTAAGGTTCATCTTTACACTTCGGAAAAAATGACAGATATTTTACGTCTTTTTTCAGTCTATGTGGTTCCTAAACTACACATTCAATTGCTTAATAAGGCATAGCAGCGTCTAGATTTTGTTGCATAAACTATTCGTATTTAGTACTTGTATGAATGGACTATTGGCAACGCGACGGGTGTTCTATAGCAAGAAGGAACTGCTTACTCTTCCGAAGCACCCGAGTTCACCCTTGTTTCGACTTAAGTTCGCGTTGTTGATTGATATTCAGTTATTTTGTGTTTCCATGTTTTACATGTTGTCTGTTTTTGTCCCATTCTTGTTGGTGTTTACTGGTTTTGTCTCTGCCATTTCGGACTTTTGACATTCGGATACCCCATTGGTACCTCTGCTATTTGTACACTTGATCCGTTTTGCCGGGGCATTTTCTTTGCGTTTTTCACGTCACCCAAATATAGCCAAATATCAACAATGCCCTGTCATTTGGCCTCCACGTGCTAGGTAATTTCATTATTGGTGTAATTAAATAAAGTCACAATCGGTTTTATGGAAGGTTATATAGGGGTATTTCATGCTTTATTTATCGGACAATTTGAACGGAAAGAAAACGAATAGAGAAAACAACAAGAGTAATCTTGTAAACTGAAATGGAAAATGATCAGCAATTTTTATGTCTAGACGCTGCTACACTTTCTTTTTTGTTTCTATGTGTCGTTTAAGTCGTACATAGACTAGAAAAAATGGGTCAAATATCTACCATTTTATTCGAAGTGTAACCATGTACCTTAATCATGTCCAGAACCATTATAGGATTGTAAAATGTAATGTACGTTATAAAAAAAAGTAAAATCTTATGATTTACGGTCGATGCACCGCATATACACAAATTATGTAAAATAACAAATTAACTCATGGCACGACGAATCGCTAACATCATGAACATATAGATAATATTATCAACGTGAATAAATATCAATCAAGTATTTAAACATACATGCAGTATAGTTTAGAACGTTAAACAATGTCTTGTGCAGCAAACTAAAGAGATTTACAAATTTTAAGTAATTAACTATATTTTTAAATCTTTTAATCACATCGTTTGTTTATTTCTATGTTTGTCATTAATTTTGTGAATGAATTTCTTTTAAAGTTGAGGCATGCTCACATCTTTATCCATGTTATCCTGGTCGTTGTCATGGTAACAACCAGTGTAAATGTTCCGATGGATTCCTGGGACCCCAATGTTCCCGTTGTAAGTATTTCTAATACATGTAGTGTCTGCCTTCTGTTTAATGGGGTACTAATGTTGCATGGTAATGTATTTAGCAATAATGAACTTGATAGGGTTGCTTAACAGCAATAAATGAAGCCAATTTATTACTGTTGCGAAAATAGTTTAATTTTAATTGCACCTTTCTTGTTTCCTATGCATTGAACATATCTTTTAACTCATGTTTTGTCTTCAAAAAGTCATTTGGAGTATACATGTATAGGCATAACATCAATCACCTTATTTACATTGAAATAAAATTAAACACTTAAGGCATTTAATGTGAATGTACACTACATACATGTATAAATAATGACATTATTTCCTACAATAGCAGACACATGGAAATGCCAGGCATACTACCGTTTTTCCGTTCGTCCGTCCGACATATTTTTTTTTCGTAACAGGTTTCTAAGCCACCATTATTTGTAGGTTTTTGGTCTTTGAAATGCAGTCCCAGTTAGGAGTCTCATATAGTGGGAAGAATTTTCAGGTCTGCCACTTATCTTCTTCCTGTTAAGCGAGCTGTCTTAGAATTTTTACTGTTCGGCGGAGGACACAGAAATGACGTTCTTGTTTCATCTCTAACCTTTTGCAAAACTATTTTGTATTAAAATATTCTACCCCTAGAAATTCCCATTTTGTATAATGCTATCATAACCAATACATGCATATTACTATTTTTATTTAAGCTACTGTATTTATTATAGTTTTTTTTCTGATAATAGTTTATAATAACATTCGAATATTTTCGTATATATCTGTTCTTAGTGCAAAATGAAGGGTTCAAGCCTTCCATAGTAAAAGGGAATTCATCATTTGCAAAGTACCTCTACACACAAAACTCAAGACTGCTCTTTAAGTTCATGACGGACGCTACTAATTCAACAGAGACAGATACACTTTGGACAAACCAAGCTGAGTTCAACGAGATGAGGTTTGACATTGACGCCCAGATCGATACCAAATTTGTGTTTGGTCATATTCCCCCACGTCCTCGATATATCCGTGATCAGAAATTTGGTATTGTTGAAGCAAAGGTAGATGCTGAACATTACAAATTATCAAGAAGTAAGTTGTTAAATGCAGTTTGCTTCCTTTAAAATCTGAAAACAACAAAAAACATTTGTTAAGATATCTCAATAATTGGCATAAATTTTGTTCCTTTCAAAAGTTTATTCATTTGCTTAATTCTATAAGTTTGATCAAACATTGTTTTATTTATCTTCTGTTTAATTTCCGCATTTAAAGTGAGAAAAAGAATTGTTAGATTTTAACTTTAAGTTCGTAACTGTCGTAATTTTTAGGTTCAGATTAATATTTATTAACGACTTCAAAAGTGTGGCTATATTTTCTTTTCAGATTTGACTGAATATTTGGTAAATAGGCAAATCTTTCATTGTCCACAACCATTACCTACAAGACCAATAGGAGATAATAATATCCTGAAATGTCGACTCTCGAATGGAACAAATGTTTTTCAAGTTGACTCAGGCGATAGGTAAACGGACCCCTGTTCACTTATCAATCACACATCTATTTTGCGTCGATCGTTTTAGATTAGTTTGCGGTTGCATGCCTACAAAAAATATTGATTAGTTTGCGTTTGCATGCCTATAAAAAAGATTGATTAGTTTGCGCTTGCATGCCTACAGAAAAGATTGATTGGACCCCGTCATTTTGTAACACTCGCTTTTTAAGAGTTTGGAAAAAATCAATTTTTAAGTCTACTTTTTGGATTGATTGAAATAATCCGTTTACACTACCACACATATCGATCTATTTTGCATCGATTTCAAAAGATACATGTATGTTAGTCTGTTAAGGGTAAATAGGTTTAACTGTTTACATAATCCTTCATTTTTGCTGATGTTCGTGTATGTCAAGGGTCATGTTGCTTGTCTAATGAATTTTGAAAATAAGACGTTACACCTAACAAAATGGCAAATAGATATTTCGAAGAAAGGGTAAGCAGTTCATGCTGACACGCAACCAGCCAGTTGTGTTGCTAATAGTCATCAATTAGGCCTATCAAATCCGGTAAAGGATGACAAAACAAAACCATATGACAAACCAGCATCTATACTGATCTGACAGATTAAAATCCTATATTTGATACGAGCACATGATGTCTTCCAGCAAAATTCTTGAGTAAAGAAAACAATATAAAAGCAACATAAAAGTAAGTAAGTAAATGCTTTGTTTAAAGAGGCTAACCGAATTAGTACAAGTCTAATTTTCATTGGGGGCCTCATAAATATCAAGGTATACATTATATTATATAAATAAAAACAAATACACAATACATAAAACAAAAACATATATAGTGAAACAAAAGTTATACATGTATCAAAATTAAAATAATCACATTTCCTTTTTTGAAAAGTAAAAATCATAACATTTTGAATTAAAAACTTCTAGGTGTTTACAGAGTTTTATATCATTTGGCATTTCATTCCATAAATTTACTGCTGTATAATAAAAAGAATTTTTGTAAAAATTAGTATTTGGTCTTGGAACAAATAAATCTTGATTTGATACAGATCGCAAATTGTGTAAATTAATAGGGTTTTTCTGTAATTTTAGATAGTCAGGTACCTGATCGTTCACAATTTTATACATTAACATAACTTTGTGTTGACATTTTTTGTTCTATTAGACGTGACGCCCTGGCAGGGATTCACGAGAAGCCCCACAGGCTCTGGAATAACGAATCCGTTGTGTTATATTACTCCAAAGTAGAGCGGACGGAATGTGTTACACACGGTACTATTATTTAGTTACCACGACCGACAAAGGACATGCTCGGAATACCTTAGTTTCTAAGTTTTACCGGGAAAACTACTTTATTTTTGTACATGCCTATACATCATTTATTTATTATTATTATTTCTCCAGATATTTTCTTACTTACACCGTGACGACAGGTGGATTCCGAGAACTTATCAACACTGATAACAATAATTACTACAAGACTGATGTTTACCAAGGAATAAGTTCACAGATACATATGGAGTACAGGTTTGACAGAGATGTTCCACTGCATTGCAGTGAATCAGGAGCTGGTTCACCATGTGGAAGTGGTGACAACCCATTTGTCTTACAAGAAGATATAACAATGGTTTGTCTGCTTAAGAGACATTGTTCATTTATATGACCTAGTCTTAGACAAAGTTCTTGCAGTAGATTTTTTCCAGACATATAAGAAAAAAATAATGAATATACTTAAGATCTACAGTCGATGAAAATACCCAAAAAATTATATATTCAAGTCGGATTAAGTTTGTGAAAATCTACTTCGTTCAGTTCAGATTCAATGGACGTATATAAAATGTCCTGAGTATCTGCAATTTGGGGTCTGGTGCTTTATTCTCAATAGTTGGCGCCCGTTGTTGTTTTAAAGTTTTTTTTATAAATTTCTCATCAGAAACCATTGGCCATTTATATAATGTCTCATAATTTTGAACACTTCATCGAAAGGATATCCTATCTGTTGAATTTGCATGGTGATCGCTTTTCGGAGTTTTCCCCATTAATATAATTACTTTGATTTCATTGCCCTTTGAAGTCAGGTAAGCGATTGAGGCTCGCTCTTGAGATGTTCTTGTTTTTAAATAATTGCATGTTTCAACAAGTCATTGACAATATTTGATTATCTTACAAATAGAGTCATATCAAAATTTATTAATTTTGAAAATAAATATATACAAAAAAAAGGTTTTGTTTATGTTCACTTTTATATTTTTATCAACTCAAAGTAAAAAAAAACAATACTTTTTTTTAAATAAATTTGAAACAGTTTACAATAAATTCCAGTCAATTTATCTTCCTGAAAATAAGATGCTTGTGGCCCATCGTCATTTCGCAGTTTGCCCAAGGGGACAAATTTCATTCCATTGAATTACTTACAATAATTGAAGAACACCATGTGTTACCCTGCTGTATACACGTGTATTACTTTGGTGTTTTGATAACATGTAGGTTTAGATTTATAGAGTGAGACAAAACATTCAGATATTATTTACACGTTTTTGTCGACAGTTTAATGCAAATTCTGTGTTTAATGATATGAATCAGATGGATATTAATCAAGAAAAAAAATTGGTTTCAGCCTAAAACTTGAAGACTATTCATCTATAAAGACGTTAAATAAAGGCAATAACAAAACTACTGAACTTGAATGATCAATCCCACAGTCCAGAGAAAATGACAAAAACGAATCAGTCATACCGGAGAATTGGTGGATCGCAATGGTCCTGACTTGGTACAGGCGTTTCAAACGAAATGGTTAAACCAGGTTTTATGGCGCCAAATCTCCCTCTTACATTGCGATCTTAGGGTCCGGTAATGACCATAGAACACAACATTGTTGTGAGACACAATTGGGATATTGAGGTGATCATCTCAGTACAGCAGACCAGTCAAACACTAATTAAAACAATTAACTATCATATCTTTTAACTCAATTTTGAACTTTTCTACTAGTGGCTGATAACGAAGACAGAATTTTTTTAGGGATCGTATGAGAGAAGCGTCAAGTTGGTTACTTATTCCCTATTCCTTATTCCTTATTTAAATAAGGAATAAGTAACTGGTTACTTATTCCTTATTCTAAAAAGCACTAAATAGGGAATAAGTAGCTGGTTACTTATTCCCTATTCCTTATTCCTTATTTAAATAATTCCGTATTCCTTAATTTAATAAGGAATAAGTAACTGGTTACCTATTCCTTATTCTAAAAAGCACTAAATAGGGAATAAGTAACTGGTTACTTATTACATATTCCTTATTCCTTATTTCAATAAGGAATACGAAACTGGTTATTTATTACTTATTTAAAAAAAAAACACTAAATAGGGAATAAGTAACAGGTTACTAATTCATTTTTTTCAACTTGATTTTCGAAACACCATTATTTAAAAAAAAAAATTCCATCTCGCCATTCCTTTTTTCCAGAGCACTGAATAGGGAATTAGTAACTGTCTACTTATTCCTTATTCTCAGAAAACTTAATAGGAAATAAGTTACTGGTTACTTATTCCTTCGGATCAGGTTAGCTTTTGCCATCACTTTGCGTCCTTCGTTCGTAAACTTTTTCAAACGTTAATTGCTCTGACGCCATAGTTCATTTGCAACCAAACTTAGTACAGTTGTTAATTGGCACATGTGCTTCGAAACGTCTGTCTGTTTGTCGGGTTGTCATAGTTGTTGAACTAATTGATTCAATTGATTCGATTTATATAGGTGCTTTAATGTATAAGTTATAACATACTGAAATTTCAAATAGAAGAGTTTTCTATCAAACAAATTAAAAGAAATAACTGGCACGGTACCTTAAGTAGATAAATCTTTAAATCAATTGATAGATACTCGAGTATTATCTAATATAAAGCAAGATTTTATTCAGCTATTGTATAAAACTGAAACACGGCCACCAATCGCGCAAACTCATATCCAAATGCTATGAAAGAATTTACGTTAGCGGGACATCCGGATATGAGTGAGCGGAACTATTTCCTTTCGACTGGATTGTAAGTAACATTTATTCTCTCTTATTTTTGCATATATTCATAAAAATCGAATGTCATTCGACGTACTTTAATAGTTCTAGTCCAGTATAAAATACCCCAGTGTAGACACCAAGGCATTGCTAAAAACAATAAGATATTTTGTGTTTACGCCCTGCAATTTTGAGGGGGCGGTTCGTAAAAGGGTTCATTACATAGCTCCAGTGATGCAGTTGTACAATGTGTTTGTTTCTAATGAGTTTTAAAGGACAACAAAAGACGAGGCTGTTCTCAGAATCCACACTATCAATAAGAATGAATGAAAATCGACACAAAAATGCAAAAATATGAGTTTGCGGGACCTACTATGAGTTAGCACACCGGCTATGAGTTAGCGACACTTACAAGTGTGATGCAGTTGTTGTTACAATAGTCATTTATGTACAGCATTAAGCATTAAATTAAAAAAAAAACTGGCAAAATGACCTACATTGACAAATACACAATCTTGCCAACACTTACTTGTCATCAAAAAAGGTTTAAGTATTTTAAATACATTTTTAAACGATATACTTATAGAAAGTTCAAACTAATTAAATAAAAATTACAACGAAGTTCCACACAATAAATTTTGCTACGCCTGACGCGCGTTTTATCTATTAAAGACTCATCAGAGGCGCTCTACCAAAATATTTAAGCTATAACCTTATATTTAACAAAGAAAGTTAGGATGAAGAGGACAGCTAAAATAATTAAAGCAAGATGTGTTTGATTAGTTTTATGTTTTTTACCGTTCGTCTTTCATTTTAAGAGCCGTCAACATAGTGATTTCATTGATGTGCTTCTGTACACCAGCGGTTGTCAACACACCTTGTCCCCAAGGATCCATTTCCTGCATTGTTGAAAAGAAAGACTCCGAGCACAACGTGTTTGGAGCTCTCACGCAGAATGTTCCTTGATTTGCTATTGCATTTAAGTAAAGCTTAGCCTCCTGACTACTCCTTAAACCTTCATATAAAATGACCGAGAGGCCTTTGATCCTAGAGCCATATGGGGGGAATATTCCAAAGTCCACATTTTCCTGAAGCCAATCAATTAACGCAAGCCTGTGACGGCATCGGTCGATAGCAAGTATACCTGGATCATCATCTGCAACGTACAAAGCACTTCGAATAAAAATACGGGTTTACGTAGGTCACCAATGCGAAAACCTTTTTCTAACGTTTAGTATGTTCAGTGTACATGAGGTAGACTTAAGTTTTTTTTAATTTAATGCTTAATGCTGTACATAAATGACTATTGTAACAACAACTGCATCACACTTGTAAGTGTCGCTAACTCATAGCCGGTGTGCTAACTCATAGTAGGTCCCGCAAACTCATATTTTTGCATTTTTGTGTCGATTTTCATTCATTCTTATTGATAGTGTGGATTCTGAGAACAGCCTCGTCTTTTGTTGTCCTTTAAAACTCATTAGAAACAAACACATTGTACAACTGCATCACTGGAGCTATGTAATGAACCCTTTTACGAACCGACCCCTCAAAATTGCAGGGCGTAAACACAGAATATCTTATTTTTTTTAGCAATGCCTTGGTGTCTACACTGTTTTTTTTTATACTGGACTAGAACTATTATACTACGTCGAATGACATTCGATTTTTATGAATATATGCAAAAATAAGAGAGAATAAAGGTTACTTACAATCCAGTCGAAAGGAAAAAGTTCCGCTCACTCATATCCGGATGTCCCGCTAACGTAAATTCTTTCATAGCATTTGGATATGAGTTTGCGCGATTGGTGGCCGTGTGAAAGCCAAATTACAAAATATGAAAATAGGGAAACAAAAAATAAAAAATCTATTTTGTGCAACCTGAAAAGGGAAGTAATTTAACCTGCAAACATCTAAAGTTGAACTTTAAATTTCGAAGAAATACTTCCGGTTCGGCATCCTCAAAAAATTTGTAAAAAAAATTTTCAATCAGGAAATGTCAGCTTTTGATTTTTTAAACATAAATAAGATGAATAAACTGAACTTGTTTCAAAAGATGGCTCTAAATAAAGGCAAATGTCTACATTTTCGATATTTATGATAGACCCTCAAGGTTTATTTTTTTTACATTTTTTTACTACGCGAACAGAAGCCAAAAAAAAAGAAAAACACCGGAAAAAGGGGGAGCTATGGAATAATCCCCACGCTACCAGGCCCATTGGGACTGGGCTGATTTTGAAGGAGGGTCCATGGGGTCCACAACCTATATGGTCAATATCCTTACCATTTTTCGGTTTGTAAGAAATCCGGGTCCAAAAAGAGTGTAAATTCAGCATAAGGGTATGGGTTCTCCCCCCCTGTGGAAAAATCCCCACGCTACCAGGCCCATTGGGACTGGGCTGATTTTGAAGGAGGGTCCATGGGGTCCACAACCTATATGGTCAATATCCTTACCATTTTTCGGTTTGTAAGAAATCCGGGTCCAAAAAGAGTGTAAATTCAGCCTAAGGGTATGGGTTCTCCCCCCCTGTGGAAAAATCCCCACGCTACCAGGCCCATTGGGACTGGGCTGATTTTGAAGGAGGGTCCATGGGGTCCACAACCTATATGGTCAATATCCTTACCATTTTTCGGTTTGTAAGAAATCCGGGTCCAAAAAGAGTGTAAATTCAGCCTAGGGGTATGGGTTCTCCCCCCCTGTGGAAAAATCCCCACGCTACCAGGCCCATTGGGACTGGGCTGATTTTGAAGGAGGGTCCATGGGGTCCACAACCTATATGGTCAATATCCTTACCATTTTTCGGTTTGTAAGAAATCCGGGTCCAAAAAGAGTGTAAATTCAGCCTAAGGGTATGGGTCCCCCCCCCCCCCTGTGGAAAAATCGTCACGCTACCAGGCCCATTGGGACTGAGCTGATTTTGAAGGAGGGTCCATGGGGTCCACAACCTATATGGTCAATATCCTTACCGATATCGGCTGATCGTAGCCAACCGAGTTGAAATCGAGGTCGAAGGGACCCACCCTTAGACACTTTTATCTAAAATCGCAGCCTATCCCTAATCGGAACAGTCGAGATTAAACACTATCGGCGATATAGGTTAAATACCTCGATATCTCCCTTATCGATTACAATCGGATGGACCGCATCTGCTCATCAGACACACAAGGATAATTTTCAACAGGTTAAAAAGGCCGGATACTGTGCTCTTCCAAACCGTAACTGGTTATAGCGGAATGCGGAAAATGTTTTACATATCAGAATTGAATTTTTATTTGTAATTGAATTATTTATATACTAGTTTATTTTGATAAGCCTTGTTGTCTGTATTCTGCAGCTTACGCTTGTTACTGTTTTCTTTTGTTCTGTTTAAAAATACGTAAAATTGGGATTATATCTCGCTCTATTTTTGAGGATGCCGAAGGCCATTATGAAAAAAATATTTGTTTTATGATTCACAAATGTTTCAATAATGCTTTAGTTATTTCCCTTGGCTTTTAATTTTTGGTTATTTTCATATAATTCTAAACGGCTTTTAAGAGAAGAAAAAACTTTATGATTATCAAAATGTTGTGCAAATTTATTCTACGCTTAAAACTTGTATTACTTTTAAAGGTTAACATTGTTAAAGAACCCATACACAAATTATTAAAAATGTTTCTGAAAATAATTATGAAGCCACCAACCTCAGGTTAATGCTAAATATTTACGGAAAGGGTGGTTCCCTGCTCCACCCATAATTTATTCCAAAGTTATGTGTCGCTGGTAAATGATACGGCCTAAACACAAAATATGACCTTAAACACAAAATTATAGCATATGTTCGTGTGTGCTCTGGGATCTAAAACATAACCCCAATTACAAAGTGTTTTTTATGTTACAGTGAAAGGGGTGTTATAAGGGACTACGTGTTAATAAAGTGAATGGTGATAGGTCTTGGATTTAAATAGATCAACAAAAACTGCGTACAACAATTCTTTTATACTATAAAAAAAAAGATTGATACCACTATAAGATATTTTCAATTCATGTACATGAATTACTCATTATCACAAGGATTAAAAGGTATAGCAAATGTATCATTAAGTAATTGATAAATAAAATAAATAATAAATAATATAAAATAATCTCAACACGCTTTACATGTAGACGCAACAGCTACTGCTTAGTGCATGTAACCCTTAGGTTATAATATAAGTAGTAAATTCTTTGTTAAAACTCGAATGTCGAATAAGTAACCAGTTCCTTATTTTCGTCAGAGGCATATCTTAAAATATGGATCGAAATGTGGAATGTCGAATAAGTAATCATTTCCTTATTCAAAACCTGAATGTCGAATAAGTAAATGATTACTTATTCGACATTTGAATGTCAAATAAGGAATAAGCAATAAGTAACCAACTTGGCCGTTTTCCTTATTTTACATTTCGGGAAAAAATAATAAAAAAATAAATAAGGAATGGGGAATAAGTAACCAGTTACTTATTCCCTATAAAGTATTCAGTTACTTATTTACTATTTTACATTTCGGGAAAAAATATAAAAAGATAAATAAGGAATAGGGAATAAGTGACCAGTAACTTATTCCCTATCAGGTGTTCTGACAATAAGGAATAAGTAACCAGTTACTTATTCCTTATTCAAATAAGGAATAAGGAATAGGGAATAAGTAACCAGTTACTTGACGCTTCTTCCCTATATAGTGTTTTTTTAGAATAAGGAATAAGTAACCCGTTACTTATTCCCTATTTAGTGTTTTTTAGAATAAGGAATAAGTAACCAGTGACTTCCCTATTAAGTGTTTTTAGAATAAGGAATAAGTAAACAGTTATTTATTACCTATGTAGTGTTTTTTAGAATAAGGAATAAGTAACCAGTTACTTCCCTATTTAGTTTTGTTTTAGAATAAGGAATAAGTAACCAGTGACTTCCCTATTAAGTGTTTTTAGAAATAAGGAATAAGTAACCAGTGACTTCCCTATTAAGTGTTTTTAGAATAAGGAATAAGTTACCGGTTACTTATTACCTATTTAGAGTTTTGTAGAATAAGGAATAAGTAATCAGTTACTTATTCCCTATTTGGTGTTTTTAGAATAAGGAATAAGTAACCAGTTACTTATTCCTTATTCAAATAAGGAATAAGGAATAGGGAATAAGTAACCAACTTGACGCTTCTTCGTATGAGACGAATTTTCTTTTAGCCCTGCTCCAAAAGTCGGTCACGAAGAAATCGGTGTCTCATGAAAAAAATCTGTGAAATGTGTGCATGCTCTGGCATATCGAATAAGTTGTGAAATATAAACACCGTATGCAGGGGAAGTATGTATATTGCTCTGTAGATTAGGAAAATTAATAATTTGAAAATTAAAATCGTCTCGTTTATCGTAAATTTTTGCACTGAGATGACCCCCTGGGTCAAATTCGAGGTGCAAATCCAAGAAAGACGTGAAGCAATTTGATTCGGTGGTCTCTTTAATTTCCAATTCTGGAGGATATATTGAAGGAATCCATCTACCAAATGAAGTGTTATTGACAAAAAGGACATCATCAATATATCTGAATGTAAGATTAAATGACCTTGCCTCTGTCATCTTCTTGTTCTTTACGAGGCCCTGAAGAAATTCAGTCTGGTACGAGTATAAAAACAAATCGGCGAGGAGAGGAGCACAGTTTGTTCCCATTGGAATGCCGATTTGTTGTTGAAAAGTCTCTCCTCCAAAGGTGACAAATATGTTGTCAATGAGAAAACATTTTAGAAAATAAAAAAAAAACGCAAATATTCAGTCGCATTTGAAGAATTATATTGTTTATCAATAAGTTTTGGTTCGCTTTTCTTTTCAAAATATACTCTAGATTTTTATGTAGGAACAATATATTTTTTAAAAGATTTAAAATGTTGATAGCTTAAATAGAAAAAAATAGTTAAAAGTCTTTGATATCACACGGATAAAATAAGATAAAACATTTTTTGAAGGAACCTTTGGCACCGAGATGGGCCGGTTGGATTGATAAACTGTCTGGAGTCTCTCGTTACTCATTTGAAGTGTGGAAAATGAGCTATAGCCGTGACTACAATGTATTACGAGAACCTGAGATCCGACCAACATTTAACCCAGTACCGGAGTATATATTAAGTATAAACGCATCTAATACGTATTTTCCTACGTATACACCAAAGGGACCAGGGATGTATTCTGCTATTCTTGAGATCGTTGATGCTGCTAACAACTCCAGATATGTCCGAAGGCTGGCCATTTATGATAATTCGTCTAAAATAACAACCCAGGTAGATTTTCCGCTGTTTGCAAATTCAGCTTCTAGCAACACCAATTACACATGGCAGACAACGCCTAACTCTGGTTCTGGAAGCGATACAAGTATCAAAGTATCCTGGAACAGACACTTCGTCAATTTAGAACACGAAAAGGAAAGTATTCTGAAAAGGGTCGACAAATATTCGCCAAGATTAAGTGACAATGTAACGAGGATCGATTATAAAAAGATTGATGACAAGTTTGACGATAATGAAGGAAAGAGAACTCTAGCTGCCATTGATAACAGAAATTCTATAGTAAAGTTCGAATATAACATAGGTGGTATAAGCACTTCTATTCCAATGGTTGGTTGGGTTGACATTGGTCTAAATCAAAATTTGACAAAGTTACTAGCTGGACAAGTAATTAGAGATGGAGACGCTCGACAAGTGTGGATAAGATCTTCTGACATTGTGGGGCATACTCTTGTTGATTCAATCATTATAAATTTTGACAGTAGCCCACCTCAAGTGTTTTCGTCAGATACAACATTAGAAAAGAATATTCATGGACAGAATTATCCATTTGCAAGCAGGTATTAACCAATTGATGAATTATTTTTTTAAATACGCTAAAAGGCAGTTCTAGACCATCATATTCTTATAATTATTTCATGATATATTACATTCAAACAGGCTATTAGTTTACTAATAATTAATACTTATTGCATAATGATCTTTTAATATTGCTCCTTTTAGATAAAATATTAATAGTATTTTTTTCTTTTTTTTTAATTTTGAGAACATATATACTACATGTACTATTAATTTTCATAGGTTCTTTTAAATCTGACCTTCTATTCCCAACAAAACTGTAAGCTGTTTTTAACATCATTTTTCTGTAAGCTTATAGGCTATTTCTAAATTTCTCTTTAGGGTCACCGTGGCCGCAAAGGATGATCACAGCGCAATTAAAAAAGTAAAGTTCGTGTTCAGAGTTAATGAAACCAATGAAATTAAAACTGCCAGAGAATTCATGATACACCCAAATGTACGTAGATGTATATAAAGTACAACTATCTGAACTATAAAGGATGTGCCTAAAAAGTAGAATTATGATACAATTGAACTTTTCTTTTGTTTATTTTTACGATACCATAGTTTAAATTCAAAATTGTTCATAACGCCATATTTATTTATTTGTATTGTACATGACCGACAAACCGATGTCGTTGACTTTCCTCTCCAAACTTTTTTTTTTATTTTGATCACTCTTATTACAATATTTTGGTTAATAATTTTATGTTGTGATTCTAACGATGGATTGCGATAAAATATTTTTTAAGCCCACCATTGAAATCAAAAATAAAATAAAGTAAATTTTATCTCAAAATGTCTTGTTTGAAAGGTTAATGTCTGTACGTGTAGAAAATCAATGGCTGTAGTTTAAAAGTATATTTTATTTTTGGGAAAATGGTACTTGAAATGAAATGATTTTAAAGGTGTGCCTATGGAAAAGTGGCAAAGGTAACTGATAGATATCCTTCCCAGAATTATAGTCTTGTAAGTGGGACCAGGTTCATATTTTATTCAAAAACTTGTTTTACTAGAACACATTTTCGTATAAATTTCAAGCTGGTTCAACGTGCAAGACATACTGTAGATTTAAAAAGATTATTACATTGTATTTTGACCTCGTAGTCATAAGATCTCTGCATTTTTTTATTCTCAATATTAACTTATTATTTCAAATTCAAAATTGTTGTTTAAGTTAATGTATATATGTGAGGAACCTTTAACAGAAATGATAAACTCTGTTTTTAAATTTAATCGAACAAAATTTCAATTTTTTGAAGGTCTGCCTTGAAAATTTCCTTTAATCAAGGTGCAGTTTTCATTAATAATGGGTCATATTTAACCATGAATTTTCATCTTTTGAATTTGCACAATAATTTAAGAGCATTTCCTGTCAATACCATTATTTGGCTACAAAATAAGTTATAAGTTACATGTTTGGAAATACTTTTTATTTTTCACTTCTAGATGAACAAGTGTGGCCACTAAAAGTATGTCTCGCCTGCCGGCACCATCGCTAAAATCAACTACCTAAGCTTTCATTTCTTGATATAAACACAAAAAGTGTCAGTATACCTAATAACAGATGCCTAGTTATTATACTATTCAAGCAATCCATTGTCCACACAAGTATTACAAAAAGTTTTCTGTCTGAAAAAAAAACCTAATTTCACAGAGTCACTGGAGCATAAAAATGGGGTCATGGTCACATGGCATGGTGACAGTTGCGTTGTCCATAACCGCAACTGTCTGTTTACCCAATATCAGATGCCTAGCTATTATAACTTTCCAGCAATTCATCTTCCATAAAAGTCTTACAAAAAAGTTTTTCGGCCTGAAAAAGACCTAAGTTCACAGAGTCACTGGAGCGTGAAAATGGGGTCAGGGTCACACGGCATGGGGACAGTTGCATGGACCATAACCTAAACTGTCTGTATACTAAATATCAGATGCCTAGCTAATATACTTTTCAAGCAATTCATCGTCCACAAAAGTCTTACAAAAAAGTTTACGGCCTGAAAAAAGACCTAAGTTCACAGAGTCACTGGAGCGTGAAAATGGGGTCAAGGTCAAACGGCATGGTGACAGTTGCGTAGACCATAACCTAAACTGTCTGTATACTAAATATCAGATGCCTAGCTAATATACTTTTCAAGCAATTCATCGTCCACAAAAGTCTTACAAAAAAGTTTACGGCCTGAAAAAAGACCTAAGTTCACAGAGTCACTGGAGCGTGAAAATGGGGTCAGGGTCAAACGGCATGGTGACAGTTGCGTAGACCATAACCTGAACTGTCTGTATACCAAATATCAGATGCCTAGCTATTATACTTTTCAAGCAATTCATCGTCCACAAAAGTCTTACAAAAAAGTTTACGGCCTGAAAAAAGACCTAAGTTCACAGAGTCACTGGAGCGTGAAAATGGGGTCAGGGTCAAACAGCATGGTGACAGTTGCGTAGACCATAACCTGAACTGTCTGTATACCAAATATCAGATGCCTAGCTATTATACTTTTCAAGCAATTCATCGTCCACAAAAGTCTTACAAAAAAGTTTACGGCCTGAAAAAAGACCTAAGTTCACAGAGTCACTGGAGCGTGAAAATGGGGTCAGGGTCAAACGGCATGGTGACAGTTGCGTAGACCATAACCTGAACTGTCTGTATACCAAATATCAGATGCCTAGCTATTATACTTTTCAAGCAATTCATTGTCCACAAAAGTCTTACAAAAAAGTTTACGCCGCCGCCGTCGCCGTCGCCGCCGCCGTCGCCGGAAAGTAATACCTATGTCTCGCCTTCCGCGACTATTCGTCGCAGGCGAGACAAAAATAGGGCCTTATCGCAACCCGTCCTTCTGCTGATCAGAGTTAACTTATTGGAATATGCAGTTACAGCATAACCAAATTACTTGCTTTTATACCCTTTATGGAATTTGGGATTTTGAATAAACAATAAAATGATTTATAACAATTTTGAACATTCTTCTAAGAAAATGAAGCATGGAAATATTCCTTTTATTTAAACCGTTCAGGTATTGTATTTTAAAATCACTGGGTCGATTACCACTGCTGGTGGACCAGAAATCCCAGAGGGTAATCACAAGCATTGTCGTCAGACTTGTTTGACACGATTTTACCATTTAATTTTTAATATTGTTTGTTATTGAAATTTCCGACTGTTAAATCCTAAATTGTTTAAAACACCATCTTTCTTCCCTTGTACTGCACGTGGTCGAAATCCTCGGTTCTGGCTTTGGCTTTCCTGTTCGAACCTTTTAGTTTCGAGTAATTCTCATTCAATACTTTTGATATTTGACCTTTCAATAGTTTGATCTAAATGCTGCTGATGAGAGGTAACTCTTTAACCCTTTCCTTTATGAAAAATGGTCCCAAAAAAAATCAGCCAAAAATACACTATGGAATAAGGGAAAAAATTAAAATAATGTAAAAATATTATTTTTCATCCAAAGATTTTGAAACTTGGTTGGGCTGTTCACTGGGCCAGGCTCTATTGACACAGGTCTCAACTGCCAATTTATGGTCACCATGGTAACCACGGTTGGCCATAAAAGGTTTAAAAAGGCCTTTTTCCACCATTTGAAAACTAATTTTTGCCTTTTTTTAAATTATCAACATGTCCATTGGTTCTCTGACTTTGAATTTTCAAAAATTTCAGTTTTGGGGGTTAAAAAAAATCCCTGGGGGCAGGGGGTGTGGGGACCGCTGCCCCCCTCGCCCCCAGATCAAAGGGGAGAAATTACACTTTCGGAAACCCCCCCCCCCCCCCCGATCATCTTTTTAGTCCACAACCGCGTGTTAAAAGTGACAATTTTTTAGGGAGCAACTCTTTTTTGCTAAAGTAGCCTCAAACATACTAACACAGGGGAGTTCAGGGTCTCTAGGGGCCCCAGAGGGGGTCACGAAAATGACAGAGAGATGTCATGGTGAAATACCATTGACCATCAACATGTAGTATCTGAGATACGGACCTTAACCAAGAGCTTAACCAAAGTCATTCATGCGTAAAATATAGGTCATGAAAAATCCGCTAGAAATTGAAAATTTAGATTTTTAGACATTTTGCATTGATAAAAAAACTAGAAAATGTGTCTATGAGCCACAGGATGGCCCTCCCGTTCTTGAAATATCATTGACCCTAAATGTGTATTACCTGTGATATGGACCTTTACCAAGAAATTGATCAAAAGTGTTCATGTGTAAAATATAGGTCGCTGTGACTTTATTTCTGGTGGGTGGTGCCATGTTACCAAGACTCATCGAGTAGTGAAATATTATTGACCCCTAACATGTAGTATTCAAGATATGAACCTTAACCAAGATCTTAACCAAAGTCATTCATGTGTAAAATATAGGTCACAGTAACCTCATTTCTAGTGGATGGTGTCACCTTACCCACGACACATCTAGTGGTGAAATATCATTGAACCCAACATCTAGTATCCAAGTTATGGACCTTTACCAAGAACTTAACCGAAGTCGTTCATGCATAAAATATAGATTACAGTGACCTTATTTTTATTGGGTGGTGTCATGTTACCCAAGATACATCTAGTGGTGAAATACCATTGACCATCAACATGTAGAACAATGTATCTGAGATACGGATCTTAACCAAGAACTTAACCAAAGTCATTCATGCGTATAGTATAGGTCACAGTGACCTAATTTCTAGTGGGTGGTGTCACCTTACCTAAGACACATATAGTAGTGAAATATCATTGACCCCCAACATCTAGTATCCAAATTATTGACCTTAACCAAGAACTTAACCAAAGTCGTTCATGCATAAAATATATGTCACAATGACCTAATTTCTAGTGATTGGTGTAGCCCTACCCAAGACCCATCTGGTGGTGAAATATCATTGACCCCAAACATCTAGTATCCGAGTAATGGACCTTAACCAAGAACTTAACCAAAGTGTTACGGACGTACATACGTACGGACGGACGGACGGACGGACGGACAAGGGTACAACTATATGTCCGATCCACATACATGGTCGGGACATAAAAATTGCCATTATTTGGCTAAATGCGTTTTCCCACCATTTTTCAGCATACTATGGTGATTTTTCATCCAAAATCTGGTAGAAAATGAAAATTTAGATTTTTAGACATGTTTCATTAATAAAACAAAAATGCCATTATTTGGCTAAATGCGTTTTCCAACCATTTTTCAGCATACTATGGTAATTTTTCATCCAAAATCCGGTAGAAATTGAAAATAAATATTTTTAGACATTTTTCGTTAATAAAACAAAAAATGCCATTATTTGACTAAATGCGTTTTCCCACCATTTTTTAGCATAATATGGTGATTTTTCATAAAAAAATCCGGTAGAAATTGAAAATTTAGATTTTTTATACATTTTTCTTTAACCCTTTCTTTTATCAGAAATTGTCAAAATTAGCCCAAAATGCGCTATGCAATAAGAGAAAAAATTGAAAATGCTGTAAAAAAAAATTTTCATCAAAAGGTTTTGAAACTTGGTTGGACTGTTTACTGGACCAGGCTCTATTGAAACAGGTCTCAACTGCCATTTTTATGGTTGCTATGATAACCAAGATTGGCCATAAAAGGTCCAAAAGAGGCATTTTTCACCATAATACCTCTAAATTTTTTGAAAAATTATCAACATGTCCAGTGGTTTTCTGACTTTGAATTTTCAAAAATATGGCATTTGAAGTAATTTTGGGATTGCCACAGTCCTGGAGGTTAAAAAATTTCCTGGCGGCATTGGGCATTACTGCCCCCTCGACCCCCTGACCAAAGGGGGATATCCCCCCTTTAGGACCCCCTAGAACACCATTGTAATCCCCAAATCGCGTGAAAATAGTGACATTTTTTTAGGTAGCAACTCTTTTTTGCTAAAGTAGCCTCAATCATGCTAATACAGGGAAGTTCAGGGTCTCTTCGGGCCCCAAAAAGGGGGGGGTCTCTAAAATGACAGAGAAGCTTCCACACGCGTCTATTTTAAGGAAAGGAGTGATAAAAAATGCCATTTTTTGGCTAAAAGTGTTTTCCCATCATTTTAAGCATACTATGGTGATTTTTCATAAAAAAATCCGGTAGAAATTGAAAATTTAGATGTTTAAACATTTTTCATTAATAAAAAAAATGCCATTATTTGGCTAAATGCGTTTTTCCACCATTTTTCAGCATACAGTGGTGATTTTCATCAAAAATCCGGTAGAAATTGAAAATTAAGATTTGAAGACATTTTTCATTAAAATATCGATTTACTGCATAACCGTCTTTATAACCGTTTTGGTTTCATATTTCGACAGAAATTATATTATTGAAATTTTGTTTGTTTATCGTTATGTTTTATGTTGATTTGTTTTTTTGTTTTTTGTTTTTTTGTTTTTTTTTTGGGGGGGGAGGGGGGGTTGGTCATACACAACGTGCCTAATTCCATTATTTTGTATGACAGGGCATAATTCAAACTTACTTTTACACTGTTCAAAGGGCTTACAAACCTGTACGTCATCGAGTTGTTACTGTGCAACCCTTTCCGGGCAGACGTCATGTTATGATCTGGAAACGACACTGGAAATCAACAACTGCTGGCTCAAAGTTCCGATGAATAAAGTTGATACAGACAACCATATTCTTGATATAGTTGTTTTCAACTCTGCTATGTTGTCAACCACTAAGTCAATAGAGGTAAGTTCATTCAAGTTGAAACTTTTATAACTTATTTTCACCATTTATTGTTTGCTGTTAATTGCAGAGTTTTATTTTCATGCCTCATCATAACTATCAAAAGGAGGAATGTCTTGTTCAAAGGAAGATAAGATATGAAGCTGCAACCGCTTGTCACAAAACAGTCTACTGGCTGTTATTGTGAATCTTTAAACTTTCACAAATTTTACCAACAATCAATGTATTAGATTTTTAGGTTCATGAAAATTGATTTCGTTATTGATTCTATGGTAAAATCTCAAATACATGCATATTTTAATCAAGTAACTAAAACATTTAATAGTGACTCTTGTCCGTTTAAAGCTTACAGAACGTATTTTTAGAAACATCTTAAGGATGTTCGCTACTTTAACTGAAAATAAATAGGTTTCAAATTTGATGCCTTAAATGAAAAGATAATAGTAAAAGGTATAAAATAAGCAAAAAAAATTGATAGGTTCGTGACCTCTTTTTCAAGATAATTGACGTTAAAGTTTTGGCGGGAATAGGTTTTCTCTGACTTTTTCATAGGTTTAGCATTAGCACTATTTAGCTGTTAAAACCCATGACAGAATAAATAGGATTTGATAAAACTTTGTTTATAACCTCTTTATGATATATAAAAGACATTGATAACAAGAAAATATGAGGTTCGTGGGCAAAAAATTTAACCCTATTTTGATGGTAAAACCTAGAGGATTTCGAAAAAATGACAGAAATACCAAAACAAGACCAGCGAGCATCCTTAAATTCATGAGTAGTATTTACGTTAATATACATTAACCTATAATTTTTTCAGCTTGGTACTGTTACACATTTTAATGGGATCCAAGAATGTAAGTTACAGCCACTTTGATACATTTGAAATTTGTTTTACTATCATACATTAGGATACATTACAGTAAAGCGGCATCTTTGGTTATATCAATAAAATGTTCACTTTCGCTAATTTTTATAGAAAGCTCCATACTTGGCGTTTAATCTTGCCCTTGATTGTTCGACTTATTTCTTGAGCATTTGCAACCGTTGCTGCAGCAGCGGGGCTTGGTTGAGTATTTTCAGATTTAACTTGCTTAATGGCGACTTTAAATTGCATGCCACTAACATATATGAAATCAAGGACTTGCTTATGTTCCTTATATTTAGGACCATTCCTTTCAAAAGCATGATGGGGACCTTGACAACTCTTACAATTAATGATGGAACTACATGTATTGCATTTATTTGTTGCGTGTTTACTTGCGCATTAAACACAAGCTGGTTTTTTGTGCATACTGATTTATAATGGCCTAAAGATTAACAATTGGTGCAAAATTTAGGATTTAATTCGTGATCGGGCAAAATGCCTGTCGGGATAACCATGGTGTCCTTATGCTTAATATTCATATTTGCCAAAATATAATCCTGGTGTTAATTCTCACTTAGAATAATATCTATATTAGTGGTGTTTAGAATAAATTTCTTTTGCTTTTAAACACAAATACTCACTCCCGAAATGAAATTCCAAATGACGTTAAAACATTTCTTTTTTTTCTTGCTAACATCGATCTCAACAGATTGTCGTTGAAGCTTAGTTTTAAAATCTTTCATACATTTGTTGACCTTGACCGGAAAGTTGAACATTTTTGTAATTTCCAAAATTTTTAATTGGATACACCAAAGAGGAAACAAGATTTTAGTTTCTTGATCTGAACGGCCTGTTAATACAAATTTGATATATCTATTGATTTTTGAAATATTTTTTCGTTTTTTTTAACCTATTTTTTTTAGTCATCAGGATATACAAGCACTGAAATTTCGAAGAAGATCAACCAATGTAAAAGTTATTGCCGTTTCAAAATATTTGAAAAATTCAATTTGCATATGGAAAAGCACATATACATGTAGATCAACAAATTATATAATGGGATCAACGTTATAAGACCTTTCTTTATAGGAGTTGTTTCCTTTAAAACATTTTTTTTCATTCTATAGACTAACAGTTCATTGTACTTCAAAGTTATAAGCATCATTGAAACCAGGTAAGCGATTCAGGCTTCTGGGAGCCTCAAATTATTTTTTCTGTCACATGACACGCGTTATCACAAATCTTGATTAAGTAAGCTTACCTTTTTTAGGATGTGGTGCTGTATTCAAAGCACATACTTTCATTTCAGATAAAAGTCCATCAAACGTTACGATTCAGAAGACATTCGACACATCTTTAAGCATCAGTTGGGTGCAACCTCCAACTTGTTATGAAAGAGCTGGAATCCTCATACGTTTATTTAGACCTGACAATACAACACATGATTACATAGTGGACAAAGATGTTACGTCATTCGATCTGACTGGACTCCAACCAACCACAAATTACTGGTTTATGTTGTACACGAAGTATGGGAATGAAACGCATTTTGTGACGAGTGCATCACCTTATACTCTGACATTCCAAACTGCCGAAACATGTCAGTATCAATTATATACATTGTGCATTACAAGTTTAAATTGTAATGAATTTATTTGGTTAAAGACAGAGATCCTATCATTTAATCTTACATTCAGATATATTGAGGATGTCCTTTCTGTCAATAACACTTCATTTGGTAGATGGATTCCTTCAATATATCCTCCAGAATTGGAGATTGAAGAGAGAAGCAGAGGTACCAATGGGGTATCCGAATAACGATGAGACCACCGAATCAGATTGCTTCACGTCTTTCTTGGATTTGCACCTCGAATTTGACCCATGTGGTCATCTCAGTACAAAAAATTACGATAAAAGAGACGATTTTAATTTTTAAATTATCAATTTTCCTAATCTACAGAGCAATATACCTTCTTCCCCTGCATACGGTTTTTATATTTCACAACTTATTCGATATGCAAGAGCTTGCACACATTTCAAAGATTTTTTTATCAGACACCGATTTCTTTTTGACCGACATTTGGAGCAGGGCTATTTGAAAATACGTCTCATACGATCCCTAAAAAAATCATTTTTTCGTTATCAGCCACTAGTAGAAAAGTTAAAATTGAGTTAAAAGATATGGTGATTAATTGTTTTAATTAGTGTTTGACTGGTCTGCTGTACTGAGATGACCACATCAATATCCCAAGTGTTTCTCACAACTATGTTGTGTTCTGTGGTCATTACCTAAGATCGAAATGGAAGACGGAGGTTTGGCGCCATAAGGCCTGGTTTAACCCACCATTTCGTTTGAAATGCCTGTACCAAGTCAGGATCATTGCGATCCACCAATGCTCTGGTATGACTGATTCGTTCTTGTCATTTTCTCAGGACTATGAGATTGATCATCCAAGTTTGGTAGTTTTGTTATTACTTTTATTTCGCAATTTAAAAAAAATAATGAAATTCACACTATTTGAAGAATACAGTGTAAAACCTTTGAAAACTCAGCTAGTTTGAAAAAAAAAACAACCAGAAAGTATTCTTTTCGAGAGAAAACTGCATAAAAATACGAGCAGTGTCAAAAAAGAGGACAAACTAATTACAGTTTAAGTTGTTTTTTTACGCGGGTATCAAATTTTCGCTTTTTCGCGGTACTTGGCAACTCGCGAAAATATGAACCCGCGAAAATTTAAACTGGTAAATGATATATGTAAAGTGAATACTAGCATTAAGTTAATCGCGAAAATTGAATTCTGCGTCAAAGACCTTTCATTTTTGTCTCGCCTGCGAAGCAGAGCGGGACATAGGTGTTACTTTACCGGCGGCGGCGGCGGCGGCGGCGGCGACGGCGGCGGCGGCGACGGCGGCGTTAACTTTTTGGAAAAGTTTTATGAGCACCTCCATATCTCAAGAACTATAGGTCCTGGGTTGATGAAACTTGGTATGCATATGCCCCAGTAGTAGCTTAGCACAGTTGCATCCCCATCTTTTGACCTTGACCTTGATTTTCCGGTTGAATGACTTTGACAATTTTCAATACATATATTAGCAATGAAAAAGTTTTGCGAGCACCTCCATATCTCAAAAACTATAGGTCCTAGGTTGATGAAACTTGGTATGCATATGCCCCAGTAGTAGCTTAGCTCAGTTGCATCCCCATCTTTTGACCTTGACCTTGATTTTCCGGTTGAGTGACTTTGACAATTTTCAATACATATAGTAGCAATGGAAAAGTTTTGCGAGCACCTCCATATCTCAAGAACTATAGGTCCTAGGTTGATGAAACTTGGTATGCATATGCCCCAGTAGTATCTTACCACAGTTGCATTCCCATCTTTTGACCTTGACCTTGATTTTTTGGTTGAGTGACTTTGACAATTTTCAATACATATAATAGCAATGGAAAAGTTTTGCGGGCACCTCCATATCTCAAGAACTATAGGTCCTAGGTTGATGAAACTTGGTATACATATGCCCCAGTAGTAGCTTAGCACAGTTGCATCCCCATCTTTTGACCTTGACCTTGAGTTTCCGGTTGAGTGACTGATTATTTTTATTGCATATATATGCATTGTTAAGTTCTATAAACATCTTTTGATCTCAGAAACTGAAAATCCATGTAAATTCAAAATATAGTGGAAGTAAGAAAGAATAATTGTTTCTGATGGTGCCGGCAGGCGAGACATACTTTAGTGTTAACTCTTGTTTAAAGAAATCCGCGAAATTTAGATCCAGCGAAAAAAACAACTCTTACGGTATAAAATGTAAACATTTGCGTGCCGGTAAACTGAGAAACGAAAATAAACAAAATCGGAACGAAAACAAAATCGATCAAGAAGGAAACGAAAATAGTAAATTAAGCAACCGATATCTGTAAAGATAGGAAAAGAAATCGGCTTACCCGACACCATCCGTTTTCTTAATTTACCTTTTTCGTTTTGTTTTCGTCTCGTTTTGGTGTCATTTCGTTTCACAGATTACCAGTACCCAGTAAAGTTCATGTGAATAACCGTTTACCAAATGTAAATATTAATGCTGGACAATTTGAAGAATTAAAATAAGATAATTCTATATAAAGCTGCAAACATTGGAGTTTTTATGTCGGTAAAGATAAGTTTTAGAATGTATACTTTTGATATGTGTTCTTTTTATTCAATGTGAAAAAATTGCGAAATTAATAGGTACTTTGTTTTGTCAAATGTCTATTAACTTTTTATACTGACTCTTTTGTTTTCTTGATTTACTTTTTAGAGAAAAAGATTTGTTTTCATTGTATATGTAACGGTCAGAAACTTCAAATTCAGATAACACCAATTGTATGCTCACCTATTACGGAAAAATTATGGTGCTATGATACATATATCTCCTGGTAGAACCCAGGTTATATGTTTCATTTGAACACTTGCAACAATGAAAGTAATGAACTTGTCGATTCGTTTCACACACAAAAAAAAATTATAGAAAATATTATCTTTTATCAATGATTAATGCATGTGATGTGATATAAAACACAGATACAAGTATATGAGGTTTGTGTGAGGAAAAACATAAGACCATCTCTGTCCTTTGACATTTTTATTTCAAGTTCTCTCAATGGTCCGTTTTTATATGTATTTGGAACCACAGTCTTTTTTTTCTTTTTAGCTGTAGGATTTCCACCTGGAGGAGTGGCTGGCCTTGCTGTGGGTAATGTAATATTATAGTAAACATTAATCTGATATTTTGTGATATATTGGAATGGTGGGTCATCGGAATTCATAACGGATCATTTTAATGAAGTATATGGACATGAAACTTATGGAAATTATGCCCCTTTTAAGTTGCTGAATCCAGGAGTTATATACAACATCAAATACGAAATACGACATTGAAACAGACAATCACTACAATCATTAGAACATATAAATTTTGTTAACAACGAAAAGCATACACACGTGTAAACGAAACGTAACAAAATGTTATTGCTTACTTTTTATAAAACAATATTTTTGCTAAAGGATTCATTGTCATCATAATCATCGTTGCTGTTGTCCTAATCTTTCTTGGACGAACTGGAAGATTACAGCCAGCTAAGGCAAAATTAATAGAAGTCAGGCGGAATTTTACCGTGAAGCGCCGAAACAACACAAACTCAAGAGGGTTTAACGTAAGAATTGTTTTCTTATTTTTTTTTGTGATTATCATGTTAATTAAAATAACTGTACAATGCAAAATCCGCAAATACTTAGCTTTTTATGAACGGGTGTTCTTTTTACTGAGTAAACAATAAAATGATTCACAGCGGTGAATTCTGTAGTTTTATACTGAGAGATTATCATGCAAATTTGTTTCATGAAATAAGAAGCAGATTTTGTTCGATGTCTAACTTTTTTCACTTGCTTTTATTCAAATCCTATGAGGTTGGGTTGATTATACCAGTTCGGGAATAGTTTTCGAATTATATTTCTCATCCTTTAAAACTTGCTTTATCTTGATATGATCTTATTATGATTTTTTTTTCACATAGAATCGAGCTTACAGTACTAAATTTGAGGATGACATATACTATTATGGTCAAATGGATATCAAAAGTGACAATACTGTCCTATCTCGCAAAGATATTGCCCTTGAAACTGAGCTTACTCAAGGGAAGTTTGCAATTATTTACTTGGCAAAGTATTATGGCAATCACAGGGATGCCCAAACAGTGGTTGCAAAAGTTTTGAGAGGTACCTAATATTTTTCCCGGAAAAAAAACCCAAAACGTTTATTAAAAATGAATCTTTTTAACTCAAAGCCTAGTGACTAAAGTTTACGCAAAAAGATTTCAGTATTTGGTATATTCATGTAAATATCTAAATAATTTAATTAGCATTTGATGTAATTGCTATTTTACGTTTTCGTTGACCCTTTTCTAACACAGTCTTTTGTGGGGATTGAACGCTGTTCTTTACTGTTGCAGTTCGAAGTGATACATGTATGCTATTTTTCTTTGTATTTTAGATGATCAAAATGAAGCAAATGTTATGAAGATGAAAGCGAAGATCAATTTCTACGCAGATAAAGTCGGGGAACATAAAAATATAATGAAGTTCATTGGTTCTGTTCAAGATGATACAGCAAGTAAGCGACAGTGTTAGTCTTAATATTGGCGTCACGTTGTATAAACTAATCACGAGTCCATCCATTCCGGATGTTAGAATTTCCAAAGGTAAAAGGTCAACTGCGGTAAACTCTGACTTCAGAGCATTGGGAGCAATGGAAGCAACATGTAAACAGACAAGAAAAAATGATTAAAAAAATAAATCAAAATTCATGATAGTCAATTTCACATGGTTAAATGCATATAAACATAAACAGAGAGAAAGGAACAGATTTACCTATTCATTCATCAGAGAGTAGAAACACGTTTTCCATTAAAATTAAGGTAAAATGGCGGCTATTTTGAACACGCGATCCGGGTATTCGCTGCGGATAATATTTGATAAATCGAACGCGTGTTTAGAGCAGTTTTAAGGTTGTTAAAATGAAATTTAATAAATTTATTTCTATTTTTCGAAATGCAATATTTTGATTCAGTTAGAACATCAAAATTATCTTTAGTTTTGAAAGCCATTATAGTTGTTGTTTTATTAGCATCATTAAAAACGAGGTACTCGTAAACTTAGAAAAGTAAAGTCAATATCAAAGAGAAACATATTTAGTACAAAAAGAATAAAAAGCTTCGCCGAGCGCAGCATAATACGACCGCAACATGTTGAACCATGTAAGTTTTAGGCCCAATATGGATAGTCAATTGCTCTGGACATATGCAACCCATGGTGGACTGGAAAAGGTTTTTGACACATTCAGCTTATGCTGGACTTTCTATTCACATTTTTAAAGAAATTATTTTTTTTTCCAAAGGAGATCAAAGTCAGACCACAAATAAATAAGTTTCGATTTTGGCCCCTAATTACATAATAAGGGGAAAAAGGGGTGTCGCAAAAATTAATTCTCAATTTTGTATCCACTATTTGACAAGAGCAAACATGCAAAAAAAAATTCAAAATCGGATCACAAGTAAAAAATTTTCGTGTTTGGTCCCTTTTGGCCCCTAATTACATAATAAGGGGAAAAAGATGTGGTAGCAATAATTAATTCTCAATTTTGCATCCGCTATTTGACAAAAACAAACATGCAAAAAAATTCAATCGGTCCACTAATAAAAAAGTTTCGATTTTGGCCCCTTTTGGCCCTTAATTACTTAACAGGAAAAAGGGGGCGTGCTAAAGTTCATCGAGCTCATTCTGCTATTATATGAATCATTCTTTACAAATTTCACAGCAATAAGCAAACAAGGACCGAGGTTACGGTGGAAACAATAAATATTTGAATTATTTGCCCCTTTTGGGCCCCTAATTTCGAAACAAAAAAGAGACCCCCAAAATCAATCCCATTCACCCTTTTATGATAAAAAACATTATTGCCAAAGTACAAAGCAATTGGATAGCTAGAACTAAAGTTATCGTGGCAACAAACATAAAAGTAGCATTGTCGGCCGCTTTTTGGCCCCTAATTTCGAAACCAAAACAGGTGGGACCCCCAAAATCAATCCCATCCATCCTTCAATGGCAAAGTATATCATTGTGAAATTTCATTGCATTTGGATTACTAGAACTAAAGCTATCGTGTATACACTTAAGTTAACAGACGACGACGACGACAACGACGACGATGACAGCATCATGCCATTATACGTCCGCAATTTTTTTTTTGTGGTCGTATAAAAATGGGGTTAGTTGATATCTAAAAACTTGAATATTTATAGTATCAGGACTACACAACAAAAGTTGTTGGCAGTGGTGTAATAAGTATTTCAGAATCATGTTGATTTCATCTTTAATTATTAAAATCGCATTTGTATCTGTTATAAATTTGTTAAATGATTGTACAATGTATCTTGAATCAAACAAAGATTTGTATTTTTGTTTATACATTGAATGCAATTTTTTTGAGTTTTATTGGTGTGTAAAAGCGTGGACCTAAGCACATTTTTTATGAAGCGCGGTAGCGATTCATGTTGAAAATGTGCGCAAAGGTCCACGCTTTTACACACCAATAAAACTCAAATATATTGCATTCAATGTATATAATTACATTCCGATAAAATATATTAAATGTTTGCACAGAAAATTGCATGGTTTATCTCTTTTAAATTACTCTGCGCAAGTCGTTGTTTAGGTGGCACGTGCTAGTGAGTTTCATCATGGAAGTATTAAAGGACTAAAGCCACGAACCCTCATATTTGGCCCTAAATCGGGCCATTTTTTCAAATTCATTTGTTAGATAAGATTTTTGTGGCCAAGTAGTCTAGAATGATTACTTGTTACAAAACAAAATCAATTCTAAAGTTTTCTGTACTTGTGACGTTGTAATGACGTCATAAAGTGACGCTAAAATTGAAAATATGCTATTTTCAGCTAAATTTCACAATTTTCCACCTGGTTTTTGGTGAAAATGACATGGGCGCCACCCCTCGCCATAAATATTTCTGCTTAAATTTTATAAATACATTATTTTCTTCATATTTCAACAAAAATTTCGATGGGCAAGGGGTGGCGCCACATAGAAAATCACCAAATTGTGACTGAAAAACAAGTCATTTTGGCCAAAAAGTGAAAAATCACTGATCTAGGCTATTTTTGAAGGGTTAGTGTACTTGAAAAGTCATTTACACACCATAATCAAATATTTTCTCTTTTAACACAGACATCCAGCTATACATACACAAATTTTGGTGTAAAACAAACCAATTTTGATATTTGAGTATTAACAGGGCCAAATATGGGGGTTCGTGACTTTAGTCCTTTAATACTTCCATGGTTTCATCGAGAAATAAAACTGCATTATTAACCAATCGGAAGTGTCGTTATTAATTAGAATGTAATTATTTATCATTAAAGGAGGGCCTTTTATGGTATTGGAATATTGTTCAAACGGTGTCTTGAAAGATTTTCTCCAGGAGAAAAAGTCTTCTGTCACAATGGATCTAGAAGAACGGCTTTTTAGGATGAGTTTCGGGGTCTGCCTTGGAATGGACTATCTTGCATCGAAACAGGTACATTTATTTAGGAAAACAACTTATTTTTATTATAACAAAAATATATATAACAATTATATTCTAGGAATATATTTTTGTGTTAGCATAATTTAGACTCGTACTTTTATTTTTTTTGCATGTTACAATCCTCTTAGATTTGTTTAAAAGTACATTTTAAATATCCTTTGATAACGAAAAACAATTTTCTGAAATATATTTGTTTTTACTTTCAGCCAATAGTATTTTTTTTTAATTTCAGTCAACAGTAAAAAGATAACATGTATTTCACATGTCTCAGGCAATTCACACTCCGAAATCTAAAAATTTCTGAACAAGTTTTGATTGACTTCGAGGCCTTACACTCAATGGATAGACAAGTCTTAATTATCTTAAGTGCCAATTTCCCTAATTCTGATTGGCTGAAATCTACGCTCACGATAAACTTTACTCTTAAGATTTCTTTGTGAAAAGGGCTGCAGATGTTTATAGTTTTCATTATCTTAAATGACTGATTTAAGACAATTTTAAAAGCTCTTCAGTGCGTATGTTTTCCCGATTGTGTTTGATTTGCTTTTCTTTTTCTTTCTATTGTTTGGTGATTATGATCGTCTTGGATTAACTCTATTGTTTTCATGCTTTTTTTCATTCTATTTTTTACTTTGATCTTATATAACCTCATGAATTAATCACTTGTATTTTGTAATTGTTTCAATCATTAAGACTTTAGGGACTGTTTTTCAAATTTTGAATAACAAAATAGTAAAAAATCATATCAAACGTGTTACGGAACCACTGAACATTCTGTCATTTCTACTTAGGTTGTCCACAGACGTCTTGCTGCCAGGAACATATTACTAGATCACCTGTTTGAGCCAAAGATAACAGGGTTCGGTCCAGATCCCGAGGCAGGACAAGAAGGAGATGTAGGAATACAATACATTCATATAAAGAAAAAAAATTGAATTCGTTCTTATGGAACCATTTTTTTTTATTATTATTATTGTGACATTTGAATATGTACGACTGTGAATATTAACAACCTTATCTTAAATCATGATTTTCGTAATCACAACTTAATAAACAGGACTTAATGGGAAACATAGTCTAATATGCAAAGGAAATCAGATAAAATAAAATTTATATATATGCCCTAATACATATAGATTTAAGACAGTAACTAGGAACATAAGGGGAGCAATCAAAGAAGCAGAATAACTAATGGGCTATCCGAATGTACAGAGACAAGACCAGTAACACCACCTAAATAAGACGAAAAAAGAGACAACATTAAACACAAAAAAATGCAAATTAAAACAACTGAACAGTAATCAACAGCGTGAACTCAAGTCGTGACGAATGTGAAACTCAGCGTGTCAAATACGGTATAGGAATACAAAACAAGCCCTTATGACAAACCAATGTCAACAAAACATGCTTAGTCTAAAAAGATAATTCCATTATTCTAACTTTAAAAGCTTAACAATAATAATATACATTTTGTAACATTGTAAGCTTAATGGGTGATAAATACAAAAATACTACCAATTACCGACTAATGCATACACTATCTACTAAATTACTTTTCTTCTGCAATCCAGGAAAGACTTCCATTGAAGTGGATGGCTCCTGAATGTCAGAAGTCGACCAAGGAGGCAACAGAACTAAGTGACGTATTTTCTTATGGAGTTGTTGTCTGGGAGATTTTCACACTGGGTAAAAATTCATCATTTCATCTTATTTTGTTAGTGTAAAGTTTGCAACTTTAAACTTTAATATTTCTACAAAAGTATCTATTTGACAACGATGAATATTTTTTTCGAATTGCATATGGCATCAGCAAATGGGAATGTTTAGACAAACCCTTAAGCAGCAGATAGCGGAATCAAGAAGATATTGAATAGGCAATAGCATTACAAAAAAAACCCCAAAAAACTAATAGCTGAAATTTTGGCTATTTTGATAGGTTTTTAGGATTCTTGGATATTAAACATACCTGCACAGAAATGCAAGTTCATTAACGTTAATTTACATTAATCTATACAATTTACTAACTGGTTTACGTTGGAATAAATATCCTGTATTGTACATGTACTTTTATTCTATTTTCCAAATCTTGTTGTAAGATTCGTATGTTATGTTTTAACAGGGGAAACGCCATATCCTGGAATACAGAGCAGAGACGTCCTTACAAAACAGAAGCAGGGGTATAAAATGAAAAAGCCAGAATATTGTGATGATGCGTATGTATTCGTCAGTTGCTTTTATGAGTACTTTTATACACTTTCATTACACATTAAGTGCTGCAAAATGATCTTTAATGACCTTTTAAGAATTGTATAGTCAATGAAGGAAGCAGAGGTACCAATGGGGTATCCGAATGTCAAAAGTCCGAAAGGGCAGAGACTAAACCAGTAAACACAAACAAGAACGGGACAAAAACAGACAACACGTAAAACATGGAAACACAAAACAACTGAATATCAATCAACAACGCGAACTCCAGTCGAAACAAGAGTGAACTCAGGTGCTCCGGAAGAGTAAGCAGTTCCTGCTTGCTATAGCACACCCGTCGCGTTGCCAATAGTCCATTCAGCGTGTCAAATCCAGTAAAGGAAGACAAAACAACACACTATGACAAACCAACATCTGCACTCATCTGAGAGATCGAAATCCCATATTTGTCTATAAGTGCATGATGTCTTCCGTAAAATTTCTTGAGTGAAGACAGCAACCGAGGAGCAACATAACCCTGTGTGAGCAATTTTTGCGTCAGACGTGTCGCTCTGCTAAGGAAATCGATGTAAGTCCCGCACGCTCTGGAGTAACGAATCAATTGAGATACGTAAACTCCATAAGCTGGAGCTGACGGAATATTGCTACACAAGAAGGGGAATATTTGATCTGTATAGATCAAACAAAAAAATAGTCAATGTTATGTCATAGTGCCTTGTGGTCAATTCAAAGGTGCCTGAATAGATTTTTTGTTGACAGCAATAACATACATCTCAAAAGATCTTTCATCCTGACAGTTCTTACAAGCATTTAGTCTGTTCAGATGTAATTTGATGATCTTAAGTGTCCAGGTTTTTTTGACATTTTTAACGTACTAATGAAACATTGTATGAATATCACTTAATCCAATTGTTAACTTCTTTTCTGTTGCTTTTCAATGCTTAAAATGGATTAAAAATACACATGTTGTATCATTATATTGTATCGCATAATACTTGTTTTATATAAATTGATTTCTATTGTTGATTATTAGAAGAAAATTTAATGTTTCCAGATTCTGAAAAATTTTAAATGTGTTATTTTTCAATGGATGAATTTTTTTATCAGGTTGGGCTCCAATTTGGGTATTAAATTTTAAATTGGTTTATTTTTTTCCTTGCATATGAATTTTTATTGAGAAAACATTAAATTTATTATAAGAAATGACCACAAAATGTTTTTTTCTGTCTATTCGAAATAACATTAAAAAATGTCTTTTCTTCATAGACAGAAAAAAATATTGTGGTCATTCCTTAATTAAAGTTGATAAAATTGGTCAAACTTTAATGTACTTACAATTAAGAATATATAATTATTAAAACATAATATAAAAAACGAAAGAATATGGAATATGTGCCAGAAAGACACGATCCACATTTTAATATGATTTTGATAAATGTACAAACCATAATACTGTCATTACGATGTATTCGTGTTACATTTTAGGTTTTACAAGATCATGCTGAAATGCTGGCACTACGATCCACACAAACGTTCAGGGTTCGCCCAGATAAAGGAGGAACTTACCAATATGTTCCAGGAGGGGCCCAGTGATGACTATTACTACAGAACAAATGATTTAGAATAAGAACACATCTATACAGATCAAATATTCAGTGAATTGATGGATATGACGTGTTTGGTACCTTCCACTTTAGTCACATGTAAACAATCAAATTAGCATTTAGAACAAAATTGTATTAGTTTAGTAACTTGTACGCAGGAGAGTGTCAATTTCTTTACATTTTATTGTACATCTTGTCATTTTACTTTTTGGCTAGATCATATATGATATGATGTTCGCCTGACATATAACTGTAGTTTTATTCTTTGAGCTGTGGATAATACATTTTTGTGTTAAAACATATTGTGTATAAATTCATCTCAGTAAAAATAGTTTAAGTTGATAATACTTTATTATCAAGTACTCTTCCACATAAAGATACACATTGATATCATATTAATTTCAGCGCTTTTGTTCAGTGCATTCATTTGAATTAGAGCAATTTCGGGGCAAATGTTCACTTTCAAAAATATCACAGGTGCATAGACATTTTGGCTGGGTATTTACGGAAACAATGACGGAACATTTTGAAATTAATGTAACTAAGTTTTAACTGGTTAACTTATACATTTATTTTCTAAACCCAAAACTTACCGAAAAATATATTTGTCATAACAAAGTTATTAAGACTTAGCTCACTTTATTTAAGTAATTTTTGTATTTTTTCTGAATGTACCACCCTACATGTCATTAACCATATTTTATTTGTTTTTTTTATAAATTCTTATCTGTATATATTTGATAATTTCCCTTTGTACTTTTTACTTTGTTTCTATATTTTGAATTGATAATCAGTAACATGAATAATAAAATCTATATGAGCAATGATTGTCTTTTCGTATTCTTTTAGTTATTGAATCATGGAAATAAACAGATTGTAATGTCTTTGTTATCTTTTGACGTTTCTATATTCATCAAAATTCATTGAAACGTATAAAATTTCACCTTTTACAACAACATTTGCATGATTTGGGATTCCTTATCGCCAGAATATAAAACATATGGCGGACTTTCTTTATTATTAATGTCAATCCTTGAAAATTTGACTGCAGAACTGATATAGCATGCGTTTTTAAGTGCATTTATGAAGCATTTTGAAATTGAATTTATGTTAAGCTGGATTCTGGAGAAAATGTGAAAGATCAAAAGCTGAACCAAAGAAAACCACGAATTTGTCCAGGCTTACTTCTATTTATCAGGTATGATCAAACAAATTCGTAATAAAAATGAGTAAGTAGCTAGATTGAATTCAATCGTAATGGTCTCGTATCCAATCCCTACAAAGTGCGACACGATAAATATGTTTTTGCGTGACAACAGTACGGTTTTTGCGGATCACCTAGAAGCATTGTGGGAAAAGCAGAGGAAAATTAAGACGATTTTGGCCTTTTCAAGGACAATTTAGTTTATAGCATAATTACGTCGATAGATTTTTAAAATACACCAGAAATATCCCTTATCAATATAAGCACAGTTAGATGTTGTTTCCGTGTCAAAAATAAAGATTATTATCAAATTTTAAAATATCGTAATTTCAGTAGAAATGAATCCAAAACAGTTTCTGTGCCTCTTTGGTCAAATCTGAAATTTTTAAGATCTTTCTTACCCACAGTAATAAGGATACGTTGAAGTTATAAACATTTTTCTCCAAAAATGCTACGGTTTTTCGGGAATACTGTAAGGTTTCTTCGGGTACCAATGACGGTTTTTGAGTGACACGGCGTAAGAATGCGACGGTTTTCTCCTTATATTCAGATTTTTAATCTATGATAGGATACCTAAATCAATGTGTTTATTTCATACCTTTATTGGTCTTTCGTTGTTATTCAAGCTTCAATCATAAAACAAAAGCAAATTATAACAATAAATTTTACGAAAAAAAAAGAAAAAAAAACAATATACGAGTATATAGCTTCAGTACGAGGTCCTTTATCGAGAAAACTTAAATTAGGTCTTTCGGATACCGACTTAATAAATTTTCAACACAACTGGTCCATTCTTGAAAATTTTCATTATAGTTTTCTTTACAACTACGAAACACAGTGGCTTAAAATTGGGTATATGGCTTCAGTATGAGGTCCTTTATCGAGAGTAAATTAGGTCTGTCGAATGTTTACCGACAATTTTAGAGGTAGTGGTGGTAAACTAAATGACCAGTGGCTCACAGATTTCTTGTTTTTAAAAATGTAAACTTTTGTAATGAATTAGTGGCAACTATTTGATTTTTTATGAGGACTTGGTGATATAAACTATATGCATTGAATAAGATATCTTTGTAACACGTTGAATGTTCATCCCAAATTTATAAAGTTTTAAAAGATCTTAATGTATTTAAATGTTGCTCTCCTAGGAGCAATACGTCCTGTAGAATGTGATTTTAAGGCGCTCTTAAAGGTGTTATTGAAAACTTGTGTACAAGTTTGAAGGTTAATGATTCTTGGGATTTATATCTTTGGTTATCTTTATACACTTAATGAGATTACAATCTTAATATAAACTGGCACTTAAAAAAACTGTTACTTTTTGTTGCTTAAAGGAGGTGCTTTATTTACACGAAGTAGTCAGTATACTCTTAGTATACACCAAACGCACATGCGTGCGACTTTTCGCAGAGGCTCTAGCAAAACCTTTGATATAGCCGTCTTTATACTATAAAAGCGTTCGTAATTGTGTTAGGAGGAAACCTTTTAAATGAAATTCATGCAACTTGAAGACTTAACATTTCAGTGATGTCTTGAAATCACTTTATTGCAAACCTGCAAAAATGGACTTATTTGATATAATTATTAAAGGAAGATTGTATCTGAAAAAATCATTCCAATTTAAAGGCTGTATTTTGATTTTTTTAAAGGATGATTATTACAAATTGCAAATGTTAACTAATCCTTTTTGTTTATCAAAAATATAAGATTGCCACAACAAAATAACTTATTCTGTACATAGAAATGTTGATGAAAATCTGACAGAGTAAAAAGATCCAAATTGACCGGATTTCGTTTTAGAGCAAGCAAGACAGACTAGACCTGAAATCAAATCTAAAGATATGTAACCCCATACTATAATGCTGCATGCCAAATATGAAGAGGCAGAACTAAGAAAATTTACGTGAAATAAAAGTAACTACATTTACAAAATTTACGAACTTTTTAAATGATTTACAATAAAAAGCTACGCCGAGCGCAGCATGATACGACCACAACAAGTTTAACCCTGTACGTTGGAGGCCCAATAAAGTCTATTGCTTTGGTCACATGCAGCTCATGGTGGACTTACAAAGCTTTTTAACACATGCATCCTGTGGTGGACTCTAAAATGCACATTTAAAACATTTATATTTACATCAACATTTAATAGAAAAAATCTTATATCAATTGACATATTTGGCCCTTTTGACACCCAATTTTTCAAAAACGATAATAATTATTGCAAATCTGATTGAACAAAAGCAGGCAGCGATTTACACAAGGATTCCAATGAATTTTCTTTTTAATCTGACCAAAAATAAAGCCCCTTTGGCCCTTTTTTCTACAACTTTAGAGGCCACAAACCCCAGATACAGTACCAACCTTCCTTTAGAGAAAATAACCATCATATTAACACTTCATAACAATTGGCTGGCTCTCTACAGCTAAATGTTTGTCTTTTGCCTAGAAAGACATTAAAATGGCGTTTTTTGCCCCCTTCGACCTCTTATTTCTCAAAAATGGTAAGAGATATTGCAAATCTAATGCATGGATTTTCACAACAATTCCAATAAAAAAAGATTTTCAAAATCGGACCTCAAATAAAAAATTCAATTTTTCGGGTGTGGTCCCTTTTTGACCCCATGTAGCAATGTAACGGTGCAATATATATCAAAACCATAGACAAATTTAGTTTACAGAATTTAATGAGGAATTGAATAAACATTCTACAACAGTTTTGTAAATTCACCGGATTTAGTCCCTTTTGGTCCTTTTTACAAAAACAGTAGGGGTCACAAACCCCAAGTACAATACTAATCTTCCTTAAGAAGTAACTAACATCATATCAAACTTTCAAAATTTCATAACAATCGGTAAATATTTACTCAAGTTATTGCACGGCTACCAAATGTCTACAGACGATGACGACAACGCCGACGACAACGACGATCGACAACAACATCGCCATAACATTATACGATCGAAAAAAACTGCGGTCATATAAAAACGAGAAATATTGTCCCACCCGCCGCTTACTGTTTTATTAACTGGTCAAGAGGTCAGTTTCAGTGTAATTTTTACACGTCAACTACTTTTAAAAGATTCTATGAAGTGTTTTAAAATTGTATTAATTTATGGCTATTCTATACGGATAACCTCATTTGTTTTATCCTAGTCTAATGTTTGAAACCAGTGCCGTTCCCGGTTGGCGCTGGTGAGGCATCTTTGCCGGCAAAACTACTGGAATGTGTGTCCTATGTTGTTGAATTGGACAGCCCTGTCATAAGAATATCTGGATTGTCTCTAATGAGGAAAAATGATTGCAATCTATACATTGGTGCGCCGTATTAAAGAAGCCTGCTACAGGTCCCGATAAGGGAAAGACTCGTAAGGCGTTCCCATCCATCCGTTTCTTTTCAGATTACAGAGAGTTCTCATCCCCGATTGGCCATGTGTCCCCATTTTCCCCACTTTATCATCACAACGTGTTCATTTTCATGTTCAGCTCTCTGATATAACAGAAATCGGGCTGCTGCAGAGTAAAGGTTTTAACTTTTGTGTAACTAACCATATTTTAAAAAATTTCTTAAATGAACATACGATTATCATTGTAACCCAACATCTATATACTAGTATATGACTATTTCAGTATGATGAATGATTTTTCCTATACGTTTTAACTATAAATATCTTGTATTGAGCCCATTTTATCTACATAATCTCGTTTTATGATGTATAAAATTGTTAAAGATTGTGGAAAATGTAATACACGACGAGGCTTATGAAATGAAAATTAAAACAACCGTTTTCTAAAATATAAATTGTTTGCTATTTCCGTTTCTATTTTTATTGCAGTAATTTTTAAAGTTTGATAATATTCATCTGCATGTAAAATATATGTATCTGAATAGTTTCTTGTACGGATAATGTTTTTTTTTTACATTTGTTGCAAGATTTCGTAAGGAATTGTGTAAAATTAACAATAAAATACCGTTTCTTGGTTTGCAATTCATTTGTTTTTAATAACAAAGAAATCAAAAACTCCAAATTTGTAATCTCAAGACAAGTTTAAAAACCAAGTTTAATTGTTTGTTTCAACTTGAACGCGAAAAAAACCGTCGCTTTGTTCATCAAAAACCGTCACCTACACACTAAAAAACCTTATATAGCAAAAGGTAACACACGAAGAAACCTTACCAAAGCAAAATATTTTGGCTGGCAAATATGTTTTTCTGCTTTATGACAGAAGACTGGTTCAAAGTAATAAATGTTGGCAAATACATGTAAGTAAATTTTATATAGTAATAAATAAACTAACCTTACGGTGAATTTTCTTGACAAAATTCGTTTGAAGGTCCAAAAACAAGGCTTACCAGACGGAAATATTACTTTTTTTTTGCTTTATTTAACTGTTATATTGAAAAAAATTTACTTACCGATTTCTCAGAATACAGGGTTAAATGTCAATACTTTTTCAAGACCAATTTCATTCATTTACACACTGATAATTAATACCTTTTCATTTTTGTCATCTGTAAAATTTGGATATGTACGCAAAAACTTTACTGTTGTCACGCAAAAACATTTTTGTCGTGTCGCACTTTGTAGGGATTGGTATCTGCAATAGAATTGTTTTAAATATCAATCTTATCAGACAATTTACAGTCCATGACCATGTTAGAGTAAATGTCCGCTCATTTAACGGGAAAAAGTTAAGGGGCTGAAGTGAAAATTCCTCCGAAGCTGGACACCAAATATAAGAAGCATATGATTGATCGTTTTTGACCCCTTAAACAGTTTCAGATGACTTAACAGAAATAAGATGAGCTAAGAACTTGAACATGCATCTGACCATCTGAAACCCATATAAATTTAAGCAGCATTCTATATATGAGAAGCAAAGCAGTAATCATTTGGTCCTTGGAAATCTGTTGCAATTTTTTTCGAAACCCATCTCACTGTGAGAGACCCCCAACTGAAGCTTTATACCAAATATCGAAAGCCTGTGTAATTTTAGTTCCTGAGAAAAACCAACTTCAAAACAATATACCTCCTATATATATGTATGTATAATGAATGAAAGACACGTACACCAGGGCTGCCAAATTGAATGTTCAAAAAATGGTTTTTGAAAAATTATTCTAAATTACAAAAGAAATACATGTAAATGTGAAGCAGTTTGAAAACTCGTCAAAAAATACTTAACTTGAAAAACTTCGTTTCTGTGCACTTGAATAATGAATCAATCAATTAATTTGTTATAATTACATGATAATTGATACAATTGACATTTGTATTTAAAACAGGGTGTATGATTGGGGTGTAGGTAATCGTCGAGTTCGAGTTCGAGTTCGAGTCAGAGTTAAAGTTCGAGTTAGAGTTCGAGTTACAATTCGAGTTCGAGTTAGAGTTCGAGTTAAAGTTCGAGTTATTTTTCGAGTTCGAGTTAAATTTTGAGCTAACTCGAAACAGTAATTTTCATAGACATAGTCGAGTTACGACTCGAGTTCGAGTTAGAGTTCGAGTTACAAATCGAGTTAGAGTTCGAGTTACAAATTATTTATTGTTCTATGTCCAGAATTTGGTCTTTCGTTCATCATTATACCCCCTCTTGAAAAATTGGGGGGAAAATAGTGATAGAGGTGTCTGTCCATCGTCCCGTCCGTCCGTCCGTCCGTCCGTCCGTCCTGCCTTCCTTACACTTTAGGGTACCCATCTCTTATCACAACTCCTCCTAAACTCCTTGAAGAATTTTCATGAAACTTTCACACGATCTGTGTGACAAAATATGCACCTCTTTTAAAATTTGATCAAACTGATTTTGGGGAAGCGAAACATGGAATTCGCTATTCAACTATCCGCAACTTCTCCCAAACCCATCAATGGAGGGTCAGTGAAACTTTCACACCATCTTCGTGAAATAGTGGAGATTTGCACTCTAGTTTAAAATTTGATCTGTTTTTAGGAAAGAGGTAGCGGGGTATTTATTAGTAAGCCACGACTAACAGTTTTTCTAGTTTGTTTAGGGATTGGTTTTAAATCTTATGCATTGTATTTTTTATTTCCAACTTTTTCCAAGCCAGAATATTTATTAACAGAAACAGCCCCCCTCAAAATCAAATGGTCGTCCCCTTAGTCTTGTCCTAAAAACCAAACTGACGACTTTGATAAAAATTAATTACTATTTTTTTTCTTTTTTCTGTAAACGCGGCCTTTTTTTGCAACAAAAGAAACCAAGGTATTTCAAAGTATTGTCTCGTCCTTGGGAGAATTAACATATTTTCTTTTCTTAAACCACAGCACAACATAATAGATGTCTGAATTATTATTTTTTCTCGTGGAAAGTGTTGTAGTTTGCTAAAATAGGTTTTCTTTAGGTCGGAATTCTAACTCGAACCCGATTTGTAACTCGAACTCTAACTCGAACTCGAACTTTAACTCGAGTCGTAACTCGACTATGTCTATGAAAATTACTGTTTCGAGTTAGCTCAAAATTTAACTCGAACTCGAAAAATAACTCGAACTTTAACTCGAACTCTAACTCGAACTCGAATTGTAACTCGAACTCTAACTCGAACTTTAACTCTGACTCGAACTCGAACTCGAACTCGATGATTACCTACACCCGTATGAGGGCACTCATTTTATTTTAAAAAGAGTGAGTGTGTGTGTTTTATGTCCTTTATAGACGGACTTAGGCCATGTAGGGTGGTCGGTTTTAATGGTGGAGGAAAGCGGAGTACCCGGAGAAAACCACCGACCTTGGCTAGGTAACTGACAAACCTAATCACATACAGGTAAGCTAGCCCTTTTTGTAAATTATAAACGGGACTCGAACACAATCACAAGAGGCTCCCAGGAGCCTGAATCGCTCACCTGGTCTTGATGTCAACCCCATGAAGACCTTTGTTTAGCTAAATGACCCGAATGTTTAAGCATGAAAAAGCTTTTCTCTATCTGCAATAGTTTTCATTCTAAATAATCAAAAAACACTATTATTCAACTTTTAAGGGGCTGTAACCCCTATAAGGGGTAATCAGACAACTTCAACCCTATGGAGACTTTTGAAGAGCTTAATGACCTGAACATTCAAGCAAGCAACAGCTTTTCTCTATCTGCAATAGTTTTCATTCTAAGGCCAAAAACACTATTTTTTACCTTTAAGGGGCTTTAACCCCTATAAAGGGTCATATGACAACTTCCACCCCTTGGAGACTTTTGTAGAGCTAAATGAGCTGAACATTTTAGCAAGCAACAGCTTTACCCTATCTGCAATAGTTTTCATTCTATAGACCAAAAACACTATTTTTCGCCTTTAGTGGCTGTAACCCCTATAAGGGGTCATCTGAAAACTTTGACCCTATGGAGACTTTTGTAGAGCTAAATGAGCTGAACATTTAAACAGGAATAGCTTTTCTCTATCCACAATAGTTTTCATTCTTTAAGCCAAAAACACTATTTTTGCCTTTAAGGGGTTGTAACCCCTATAAGGGGTCATCTGACAACTTTGACCCTATGAAGACTTTTGTGGAGCTAAATGAGCTGAACATTTAAGCAAGCAACAGCTTTTCTTTATCTGCAATAGTTTTCATTCTAAGGCCAAAAACACTATTTTTTACCTTTAAGGGGCTTTAACCCCTATAAAGGGTCATATGACAACTTCCACCCCTTGGAGACTTTTGTAGAGCTAAATGAGCTGAACATTTTAGCAAGCAACAGCTTTACCCTATCTGCAATAGTTTTCATTCTATAGACCAAAAACACTATTTTTCGCCTTTAGTGGCTGTAACCCCTATAAGGGGTCATCTGAAAACTTTGACCCTATGGAGACTTTTGTAGAGCTAAATGAGCTGAACATTTAAACAGGAATAGCTTTTCTCTATCTACAATAGTTTTCATTCTATAGGCCAAAAACATGCAAAAAGGCTAATTTTCACCTTTAAGGGGCTGTAACCCCTATAAGGGATCATCTGACAACTTTGACCTTAAGGAGACTTTTGTAGAGCTAAATGAGCTGAACATTTAAGCAAGCAACAGCTTTTATCTATTTTCCAATAGTTTTCACTCTATAGGCCAAAAACACCAATTTTCGCCTTTAAGGGGCTGTAACCCCTATAAGGGCTCATCTGACAACTTCGACCCTATGCGGACTTTTGTAGAGCTAAATGAGCTGAACATTTAAGCAAGCAACAGCTTTTCTCTATTTACAATAGTTTTCATTCTATAGGCCAAAAACATGCAAAAGCGCTATTTTTCACGTTTAAGGGGCTGTTACCCCTATAAGGGATCATCTGACAACTTCGACTAAATAAAGACTTTTGTAGAACTTTTGATGCTGAAGCAGTAGGCTGGCATCAGATTTCATCTATCTCTTTTACTTTTTGATTTACAAGCCAAAAACAGTAGTCTGACCCCCCTGGTCTATTATTAGTAACGGTGGCCATCTTTTTTGACGGATCAAAAATTGAAACACAAGTTTGGTGCAGGACACCCTAAGGATCATTCATACCAAGTTTCATTAAATTCTGTTCAGTAGTTTCAGAGGAGAAGATTTTTGAAAAATTGTTAACAGACGACGACGACGACGACGACAGACGACGACAGAGGACGACGACGGACGCCAAGTGATGGTAATAGCTCACCTGGACCTTCGGTCCAGGTAAGCTAAAAAAAGGTAGGTACATATGTAGGCATTTGTTTTAATTTTTTTTTACCTCGAATTAATGGGGAGTACATTTGTATATTTCAAATCGAACGGAGTTTGATCAAAATGGCAATAAAATGTCTATAGGGTAAGCATGAAAAACTGGGGTAGGTAGGGAAACTAGAAACATACATATCTTTGGACCTGATATAACTTAACATTAATTTTCATCAGTCAAGCAAATTTTTTTGGAGTCTTTAAAAGTGTTTTCTTCCCAAATGTTTCCTTTACAGGTACCTGCTTTCACCGTAGGAAACAAATTATTATTTTTTTGTATATGCAATGCCTAATTTTGAAGTATTTTAGTCCTTATTAGAAAACCTTAATTTGTTCACCACCAAGGGGAAACCTCACAATAAACATCTTCCATACTTTTTGATAGGAACGATTAATCAACTGAAAATACTTCATATTCTAATTTACATAAATTACCTTTGAGTAACTAGGAAAAACCCGCGAATTCGCGGGTAAATCAAGCGTTGCTTTGAAAAATAGACCACACAATAAAAACATTGGAATTGCATGAATTTACATGGTTGTTCTAATCGCAAATTAAATGTTTTAACTCTAAATTTTGCACGTAGGGAAAAAAACTTTAATATGGTTTTCATTTTTCATCAAGTTACAATTTTTGCGATGGACCATGTTTTGCAGCATACATTTTTATATTTAACTTACCAATATAATCTATTATCTAAAATCTTTTTAATAATAAACATAATTAATGGAAAAGTTTTGTGGGATTTTTTTGTAATTGTCTGAATATATATCCTCGGTGCCGGATTAGGCTTCCCTGTTCGAACTGTTTTGCTTGGAGTACTTTTAATTCAATACTTTTGGTTTTTGACCTTCCAATGTTTTGATTTAAATGCTACTGATGAAAGGTTACTCCTTGAAATATCAATAATTAACCGTTTTATCCCCTTTTTAGGCAAGCGCCAGCGAAGCCTTATGGAGTCTATAGAGTAGTGATGATTTTCGCGTTTTTTTTCAGTCTAGACGGAGTGATCTTCCTGCATCCAGTCTGGAATAAAATGCTTTATTTTCTATATAACTTTTCAATATTTGTTAACATGATATACACTTTAATAAATCTCCATTTGTATCGGCATTTTATATGACCGTCACGAGTTTTATTTATTCCTTTGCATCTTCCATGAGGAACTATATAGTTAATGGCGATAGAATATACATTATGTATTCATCCATTACTTGATTAGTTCGTATAAATATTTCTGTTATTTGATTGGGTAATGCCAGGAAAATATCTTCTCCATTCATAAATTCAGTATACAATACACATCATCGGGACGAGTTCATTTTAATCGAAGGGGTGTTTCAATCGATACCGTTGTCTTGTGTCTGCAATTGTGTTTTGATGGCATCTGCATGAAGATCCTTTCTTCACTCACCAAAATTAATATTTCGCAAACATTTTGAACGATATACTTTAACAGAGAATTAATCTATTATAGTTCTTATATATTTCGCTTGCCTTTGAACGCTTTAGCGCTTTGATTTGCATTGTAGTCGGAAAACAGGGGAAATAATTTCAAATATTCCTAAAGGGATTGGTAAATCCGGAACGATGACGGCTATAGCGATCAATTAATTATAGGTAAATGAGCAAACTGTGGACATAATTGCATATGTGCTTTTGTCATTTTCAAAGGGCACAACTATCCCCAATTTTTGATATATGAAGCTTAGCCGTAGCACTTGTTGTTTAGACTGCATCCTGGCTAACAAAAAAAACGCTCCATTATTTTAGTAGTATAGATGTTATCTAAAGATCCAACTTAGCAGGATATACCTTCTCAGAATCTGTATAAAAGGTTATTTTCGATGGGGTAAATCTTCGCGGGTTTTTGTGTCATAACGAATGTGCAAATGTTTTGTAGGTTTTATTTTTGCGGTAAGTGAACGTGTTTTGATATAATTTGCAGAATTTTGCTTTTATATGATTTGTTAAAATGAATATTTTCGCGGGATTTTTGATGAACCACAAAAATAACGAAAATTTAACGACTGTGATAATAATCCATTATACATTATTATTTCTAAGCGCATGTCATGCATGTTTAAATGTGTTTGCATTTGTAATAACAAATCAAAAACAAGACCAATCGATGTCTGGCCCTGCGTCGCATGGCAAAACGTTGAACAATGTACGTTTAGGCCCAATATGGACAGTCAATAATTTTTGACACTTGCATCCTATGGTGGACTTACAAAGCATATTTGTCACATGCAACCCAATATTAAAAATAAAAAATAAAAAAAATTAAAGTTTCTATTTTCCCCTTAACTTGTAAAAAAAAATTATAAATTGCACTGTAAATAAAAAAAAGTAAAATTTTTGCCCCTTTTGGGCCCCTCATTCCAAAACAAAAAAAGAGGAGACACCCAAAATAAGCCCTACCCCTCCTTGTATGGTAAGTAACATTACTGTAAAGTTTCATAGCATTTGGTCAACCAGAACAAACGTTATTGTGGAAACAAATAACAAAGTCGCTTTTTTGCCCCTTTTGGGCCCCTAATTTCTAAACGAAAAAAGTGGGGACACCCAAAATCAGCCATGCCCTTCCTTTTATAGTAAGTAATATTACTGTAAAGTTTCATAGTATTTGGTCAACTAGAACAACAGTTATTGTGGAAACAAATAAAAAAGTTGCTTTTTGGTCCCTTTAGGGCCCCTAATTTCTAAACGAAAAAAGCAGGGACACCTAAAATCAGCCCCACTCTTCCTTTCATGGTAAGTAACATTACTGTAAAGTTTCATAGCATTTGGTCAACCAAAACAAAAGTTATTGTGGAAACAAATAAAAAAGTCGCTTTTTTGGCCCCTTTTGGACCCCTAATTTCTAAACGAAATTATAAAATGACTCCAAAAGGGAAGGTGCACATCTTCAATATATCTGTAATCACTGTGTAAAATTTCAGAAAGATCTAGCCTTTGGTTTTTGAGATTCAGATTACACAAGACAGGCACCCCATAGCGGGACGGACGGACAGACGGACGGACAGTTAGACGGACGGACGGACGGAGTGACCCGACTACTAGACCTGCTTTCGCCTTCGGCGACGCAGGTAACAAGGATTCCGATGAAAACTAGAATATGTGTCTATGAGCCACAGGATGGCCCTCCCGTTCTTGACCCTCAATGTGTATTACCTGAGATATGGACCTTTACCAAGAAATTGATCAATAGTGTTCATGTGTAGAATATGGGTCGCTGTGACCTTATTTCTGGTGGGTGGTGCCATGTTACCAAGACTCATCGAGTAGTGATATATAATATATATAATTGACCCCTAACATGTAGTATTCAAGATATGGACCTTAACCAAGAACTTAACTGAAGTCGTTCATGCATAAAATACAGATCTCTGTGACCTAATTTTTATTTGGTGGTGTCATGTTACCCAAGACACATCTAGTGGTGAAATACCATTGACCATCAACATGTAGTATCTGAGATATGGACCTTAACAAAGAACTTAACTAAAGTCATTCATGCGTAAAATATAGGTCACAGTGACCTAATTTCTAGTGGATGGTGTCACCTTACATGTACCTCAGACACATCTAGTAGTAAAATATCATTGATCTCCAACATCTAGTATCCAAGTTATTGACATTAACCAAGAACTTAAACGAAGTCGTTCATGCATAGAATATAGGCTACAGTGACCTAATTTCTAGTGGGTGGTGTAGCCCAGCCCAAGACCCATCTTGTGGTGAAATATCATTGACTCTCAACATCTACGGACAAGGGTAAAACTATATTGCCGATCCACATACATGTACGTGGTCGGGCCATAAACATCTTCGCTAGCCAAGGGTTACGATCCGCTACCTCTCATATTCACCCTTGGCAGATCTAAAAGGATTTTTGTGGTCATACATTCTCTCATCTGATTGGGCGCAGTGAAAGTTGGCTGCATCCAATCAAATTGCTCCATTTCCATTTTTAAACAATCTGTTAACAAATATATGGGTTTACAAAGGTGATAAATAATTATTATTATTGCAAAAAATGTTAGCACTTTTGATCAAATCTTACTAAAATTTCCTTTATTTTATCTTTAAATAATTGTTTGTCGTTAATGGAATGAAATATCTCCTATTTTTGCAACTATCTGGATGAAAATAATTTTTTAACTTGGTATAGATATTGCTTCAAGGGAGATAATTAAAATGTTGAGATTACAAAAACCTTCTAGATCTGCCAAGGGTTAAGATGAGATCGTAACCCTTGGCTAGCGAAGAAGGGCCATAAAAAGATTTTCAAAATCGGACAACAAATACAAAAAGTCGATTTTTGGGGGGTTGCCCCTTTTTGACGGTGCAATATATATCAAAGCCATTGACACATTTAGTTGACAGAATTTAATGAGGAATTCAATAAAGAAGAACTTTCAAATTGGAAGAATAATAAACATTCTACAACAGTTTTGTCTTTACACCCGTTTTAGCCCCTTTTGGCCCTTTTTTCTAAAATAGTAGGGGCCACAAACCCCAAATACAATACCAACATTCCTTTAGTGGTAACTAACATCATATCAAAGTTTCATAACACTATATTTAATCAAGGTATCAAACCAAAAATTCTACAGACGACGACGACAACGACATCGCACAGGAGTAACTTCCATAATAAAGGTAGGTACATATATGTGCAGCCCAAAAGGGTCTACTTTTTGGGGTGCTCAATATGTGAAAAGGGTGAAAATTTCAGATGTTGCATATATCATGTATATGATATAAGATACATGTATACTTTTCACAAATGTAATATGTATAAAATTTTGCGGACGTATAAATTATATAGATATCATTATAAAGTAGGATGTTGGTGTCTGATCATTTACATGTACAGTTGAGCCCAGTTCTAACATCTCTACTGTCCAGCTCTCCTGACAGTTCTAGAACTGTTCTAACCCTGGACAGCAGCTGTCATAACCTGTTCTAGGGTAGAACTGCCATAACCTGTTCTAACCCATGACACCTTTAGAGCTATTCTAGGCCCTGACAGCTTAGAACTGTTCTAGGCCCTGACACCTTAGAACAGTTCTAGCCTTGGACAGTTCTGCACTCTGACAGTTCTAAATGACGTCACACGGTTATAAAAATACTCCTAATTCGGAAAATGCGCATATTTTCGGCATTATTATTTAATGAAACTCGATATATAAATTTGTTTTAACCAGACAATTCTTTATTCTATACTGTTCTGAAATCGTCACCATCAGAACTGTCAGGGGGTAGAACTGTCCGAGGCTAGAACAGTTCTAAGCTGTCAGGGCACAGAACAGGTTAGAACTGTCAGGGTGTATGACAGCTTAGAACTGTCAGGGGTTAGAACAGTTTTAAATTTGTCACGGGATAGAACTGTCCAGAACTGTTCTATGACAGGACAGGGCTTGTCATAAACTGTCCTAGAACTGTCAGCAGAACAGAATTAGAACAGATTCCTGACAGTTCTAAAGAGATGTTAGAACTGGACTCAACTGTACCTCCTTCAGTATTGATCAAAAGAGAAATAAATAAAATAAAAAAGATAATAACAACAACAAGGGTGCCAACATTATAATTTTGATGTTAGATAATATATTAACAATTGGTACCACTTTCAATCGTATTTGACACATGTAGCTGCCCACGGTGGACTTGCATCCCTGTCTATGTGTCTTTTTCATCTTAATCAATGTATATGACAAGGGGATTTTTTACTTTCCTTATTAGGGATTTAGATTTTGGGTATTCCAATAGTATGGCACATCATAGTCATCAAAAGGTTTAGGGTTAAAATGTCTGTCCATCTTCATGGATTCCAAGACGTCTCCTAGGAAATTTTTATTCATTTTTGAGACGAATTGACAAGAGCCTGATAATGTTTTCAGATCACTGTCAGATAAAGATGGTGCCGTTGCCATGTAATTGATCACCATCCACAGCTTCAGAATAGATGACGGATCAAGTTTTGGGGTTCGCCTCTGGTCACTCCATTTCCATAATGGAATAGGTGGTCCACTATTTCTGAGAAATATATCATTTTTATAATCATAGAGATATATATCAAAATCCTTTGAACTTGCTGCTATAAATGGAATTAATGTAATTGAATCCAATTTATTATGACTCGCTTGTTTACCTGCTTTGGATTCATGTTTAGGTCTATGATTATATTTCCTCTGCTGGAATGCTTGTTGGTATAATGAAAATGTCAGAGCCATTGCTGTGATTTGATGTATATTCTTTGGAAATCTTAATGCTCCACTATTCTTTTTCATTTCAATACATTGATCTTTCCGCTCTTCTGGACTAAAATCCAAAATATCATTTTCACAAGTATCTTCATCTAATTTTTCTTCTGGTACCACTATACCACAATTCATTGGAAAAATCATAATATCAGGTCTTCCATACCATAATAATTCACTTCCTACAAAAGAAGAAAGAATTTCATTTTTTGCAAATACATCAAGGTACCAAGCTTAATAAACGGAAGGGTGAGTTTCATCAACCTAGTACTTGTAGTTCAAGAAATGTGTAGCTCTACAAAGTGTCCCCATTGTGTCAAACAGATGAACCCCTCTTAGGGATAATAGCTTACAAAAGAAAAAGAGTCCGTATAGCTTAATAATCAGGTGAGTGATTCGGGCTCCTGGGAGCCTTTTGTTTATCATTGAACCACTTTAATGTATTTTGAAATATTAGAAAATTCTAGTAACAGGTGGTTACAATCATCATGATCATCATATCATTTTTTATAACAATTGGTAAACATTTTTTCAAGTTATTGCCGGAACGAAATGCCCCCAGATAACAACAACAACGACGACAACAACGACGATATCGCCTTAACATTTTACGATGGCAGTTTATCAGTTAAAGTCGTATAAACATAACAAGAGTTAACACTTAATTACGTCTCGCCTGTCGGAACCAAGGGAATACTTAAGTATATATCCCACTATTCATTCATTAAATTATTAGTTGTCATGATTGTTTGGGAAAAATGAAACCTCGACTCTTGACATTCCTTCAAAAAACCAATGAAAACTATCAAAGTCACTTATTAATCAATGACAAATCAACATAACAGTTCAAAAGATGAGGATGCAGGTTTAACAGTCTAGTACTGATGAATAACAATATTAATTAGTATTAATAAACCTAAGATTTATATTAGATCATACATGTCATAAAAACTTTAACATTGCTTTTAAAAGTATTGAAAATTGTCAAAGTCCCTTAAACGTAAAATCAAAGTCAATGTCAAAAGATGGGGATGCATCTGTGCTAATCTACTACTGTGACATGCATACCAGGTTTCATCAACCTATATATGACTTGTAGTTCTTGAGATATGGAGGGGCTCATAAAACCTGAACACTGCAATAATATATGTATTAAAAACTGTCGTAGTCACTCAACCGGAAAATCAAGGTCAAGGTCAAAAGATGGTGATGCAGCTGTGCAAAGCTACTACAGGAGAATATGCATGACCTTGAACTTATAGTTCTTAAGATATGGAGGTGCTCATTAAACCTTATTACTATTATATGTATTGAAAGTTGTTAAAGTCACTCCACCGGAAAATCAATGTCGAGGTCAAAAGATAGGGATGCAGCTGTGCTAAAATACTTCTAAGGCATGAGCATACCAAGTTTCATCAACCTAGGACATATATCTTGATAAATAGTATTCCTCGGGGAATAAAATCCTATATATATTATTATATCCTATACTAGGACATATAGTTCTTGAGATATGGAGGAGGTGCTAATAAAACTTTAACATAAAGTTTTGTCGCAGGTAAAGTAACACCTTTGTGTCGCTCAACTTATGTAGGCAAAAACAAACTTGAATTTCTTTTTGTTATTTTTACCTGCGTCAATGATAAACAAAAGGCTCCCAGGAGCCCGAATCACTCACCTGATTATTAAGCTATACGGACTCTTCTTCTTTGTGTCGCTCAACTTCAACTTTGTTGATTTCTGTTCGGTTGTTTTTATGTTTTGTGTTTCCTTGTGCTGTTCTTGTTCATGTTTACCGGTTTTGTCGTTGCCTTTTCGGACTTTTGACACTCGAATGCCCCTTTGGTGCCTCTGCTTATTTCGCAGGCGAGACAAAAACTAGTCAAATTCCATTCTACATATCCCCGCGCTATTCTTGCTTTGATACATGTAGTATAAGAGGCAAATACAAACCAGCCCTTCCTTTTATGGTAAGTAACATTACTGTAAAGTTTCATGGCATTTGGTCAACCTGAACAAAAGTTATTGTGGAAAAAAATTAAAAAGTCGCTTTTTTGGCCCCTTTTGGTGCCCTAATTTCTAAACCAAATTATAAAATGACCCCAAAAGGGGAGGTGCACATCTTCAGTATATCTCATTATCTGTAATCACTGTGTAAAATTTCAGAAAGATCTAGTGTTTGGTTTTTAAGATTTAGATTACACAAGACAGGCACCCCATAGCGGGACAGACGGATAGACGAACGGACGGACGGACGGACCGACCCAACTACTATACCTGCTTTCGCTTTCGGCGACGCAGGTAAAAATAACAAAAAGAAATTCAAGTTTGTTTTTGCCTACATAAACGATGTCTCCCCCTGTTTACCCAAAAAGTTCTAAGTTCAAATGGCAATTTCTCCCACAAAAATTTGAGGATCAAAATTTCCTGGTCATATGCACAACTTCATATGGTGTCCTTCCTGTATAGGAAGTTTCATTAAATTTGGTTCAGTAGTTTTAGAGGAGTTGCACTGACAAGATGATAAATGAGGATTGGCAAATTCCTAAGTTCAAAGGGCCATTACTTCCATAAAAATCTTTGGATCAAATTTTCCTGCTCATATGCACAACTACATATGGTGTCCTTCCTTTATACCAAGTTTCATTGAATTTGGTTCAGTAGTTTCAGAGGAGTTGCGCTGATAAACTTTGTAACGGACAGACGGACGGACGGACAGACAGACGGACACGACAAAAACAATATGTCTCCCCACAAAAGTATGGGACACATAATGAGCTTGGATTGTTAAAATAAGCATCATCAATTGTAAGATATTGTGGTAGTGGTCGTAAAATTGATCTACAAATTATTTAATCAGAAATAAAATTATTAATAGTATAGTTAAGGGGAAGGTATCAAAACTATTTCCGATGTTACTTAACATTTTACTGATTAAAAGTGTGCCATAATGCTACTATATAGCCCAGCCCTCAGTGGCATTACAGTAGTTGTGGCTTTCTGATTAATTCAAGTTTGTGATTTGACAATTTTAAATCTTAACTAAGAACAGATGCGCTTGTCGTAGTAAAATGTCTTACATGCATAGGTATTTAAGAGTTTGTCATTAGTTAAACTTACGATTGTTACAAAAATAGGATGGGGGAAAGTATTTTTGCAACAAACCTACTACATGTACTACTAGTACCCTGGAATAAGTTACGTGACGGAGAATAATGTGCCATTATGCTACCTATGCAGTCCACCCTATGGGCATTATTAAAATTCCAAAACCTTTGGCACAGTCCCAATCCGCATTGCAATCAATGACCCAATTTCATTTTTCTACTCACAGTGGTTACAGAGATACTATTACACGTACAATATATATCAAAATTTCAAAACAATTGGTCATAAGCATGTTAATGACTGGATTTGAATTGTATGCATTTCTTTATTGCAGAACCGCGAGCAGCGCCTACTGGCCTTGTTGAAGGCTACTAGCGGTTGTCCATTGAGGTTTTTCTGAATTTCCGCTTGGTTGTGGGTTGTGTCGCGTACACTTATTGCACATCTCATTATTTTCTATTGGTTGTTGTACAAAAACCAAATATCCCAAGAGGACAACATTCCATGACATGACACCATTGCATAAATTAGGTTATAGTCTTGAATAGACGAAACGCGCGTCAGCTAGGCGTAGCAAAATTTATTGTCTGGAACTTTGTCGTCATTTGTATTTTAATTTTCTTGGATGAAAAAGAAAAAAAAATATTTAGATCGAATAATTTTTCAGAATCTTATTTTTTAATTAAATATTAACTTTCAAATGCAACCAACAAAATTCCAATGCCTTGAATCAAACAACATCAAACTATAATAGCACTGATTTACCAAAAGATCTTTTTTCTTAATTATCTTCATGTACAAGTTATCCCTAATAAGTCGAGTTAAGGCCGTGATACCTGTGTTAATTAATAAATTTTAACAATTACGGCAAAATAGCCACGGCCTATACAAAAATGTCTACAATATACCATAAGCATCGTGTTCATTACACTTTCCAACATGCTGTTTATACATTTGCAAATTACAATTAAGAACTCACCAAAGCCAGTGCTGTCAAATGGAATTTCTTCTCCACAATTCATGGAACAAGGGCACTTCTCAAGCAGATACTTTCCCCGTGTGTCACTCGTAAGGACTGAATACCTTGTTATAGTGTCATTGGAAAAGGTCAGCTTTGAAAACAGGTGGTTTGCCAAGATAACAGTAACGTAGTTCTCCTTCTTTGATTCTAGCACAGAGTGTAGACACCTTTCATGAAAGGCTGAAAAAAAATTCTACGACTTAAGCTTAAAATTGAGATTAATCTACATGACAGGGATCACCACAACTGAAAAATCAAGGATAAAAGAAACAAGAGGCTCCCATGAGACTGAATCGCTCACATGACCTACAGAGATACACATATAATGTATATATTGTTGCGCTTAACCATATGCAAAATATATTTCTAAAATATCTTGTTTAGTTTTCAAGATATAGGGCTTAATATATGCAAAATTTGACGAAAATTGCGAAAAAGGGCAGCGGTCGGATCTTTTTCAAAATTTCAGGACAGGTAGATCTTAATATGCTGATTACTTTTGATTGTTGCACAATTTTGATATCTGTAACCATTTTTGAGTTATTTGCAAAAACAGCAAATTATGCCTATGTTCTATTTTTAGCCATAGCGGCCATGTTTTTTGACGAATCAAAAATCCAAACGATAATTTTGTAGCACTAATGCTAATAAACAACTGTGCCAAGTTTGGTTGAAGTTGGATGTATGGTGTCAGAGGAGTTAACGCTTAAAAAAAGCTAACCGACGGACGACGGACGACAGTCGGACGCCAAGTGATGGCAATAGCTCACCTGACCCTTTTGATCAGGTGAGCTAAAAATTATCTGATCATTGACGTGTTAAATGATAAATCGACATATCGTGTTACTTAACATGCTTAAGTCTTTACCTTATTTTCAATAAAACACTTCGCTGATCGCAGTATGATACGACCGCAACATGTCAAACCCTGCACGTTTAGGCCCAATATCGATAGTCAATTGCTCTGGACACATGCAGCCAATGGTGGACTTACAAAGTTTTTTGACGCATGCAGCCTTTGGTGGACTTTTCACCCTACGTTTCACAAAGAATTAATTAGTTTTCAAAAGCAGACCAAAATAAATTACAATTTCATTCTAGCCCCTTTTGGTCCTTAACAGCAATAAGGGGTAGGGGAGTCTTCAACTTTGTAAATTTAATACTTGACAAGAATGAATAAGCATAAAAAAAAATTGATATATAAATTAAAAAGTTTCAATTTTGGCCCTTTTTGACCCCTAATTTCGTAACGTAAAAAGGGGAGCCTGCAATAATTACATGTAATCTTCCACTTTGTAATGACAACTTGACCTAACTTAACATGCATTTTTTTTTCAAAACTGGACAAGAAATTAAATAAGTATGAAGTTTTTGCCTCTTTTTGGCCTTAATTTCTATAAGAATAAAGGGGGACCCCAAAAATCAAGTCAGCCATCCTTTTATGGTAGGAAACATTATTGTATAATTTCACAGCATTTGGTAAACCGGAACAAAATTTATTGTGGGAACAAACAAAAAACTTGCAATTTTGCGTTCGGATAACTAGAGTGACATGAGTAATCGTGTATACACTGAAGTTAATAGGCAAAGACGCAGACGCGGAGACAGACGAAAACGACGACGACGATGTCGACAGCATCATACCATTATACGTCCGCAATTTTTAGCGGTCGTATAAAAAAGGAAAAGGAAAGAACATGTGTAAGAAATACTTGAAGAAATTAAGAGATTAAGAGTGAATGAGTGAGTTGGTGTTTTACGCCCGTGCAACGCTATATAGGTTATTTACAGGCGATAATAAGAGATTAAGATGGCTGTGCATAAAACGAAAAGTGAATAATCGTGATTTCACCATTTTAAATCTTTTAATATCATGTCAAATACTATTTTATACTAGAAAATGTGCCTATGAGCCACAGGATGGCCCTCCCGTTCTTGAAATATCATTGACCCCCTTGGGTTATGGAACTTAACCAAGAACTTATAGTGACCTAATTTCTGGAAGGTGGTGTCATCTTACCCAAGACACATCTAGTGGTGAAATATCATTGACCCCCAACATCTAGTATCCAAGTAATGGACCTTAACCAAGAACTTAACCAAAGTCGTTCATGCATAAAATAAAGGTCACAGTGGCTTAATTTCTAGTGGGTGGTGTAGCCCTACCCAAGACCCATCTAGTGGTGAAATATCATGGACCCCCAACATCTAGTATCAGATTAATGGACCTTAACCAAGAACTTAACCAACGGACGTTCGTACGTACGGACGGACGGACGGACAAGGGTAAAACTATATGGCCGTTCCACATACGTGTCATTAAGACATTAATTGTTAAATAATTCTTAGTAAACATACAGAATCCTTGAACAAATGGCCTTGTTTGGCTCTTCTCTTGGACATTGAGATTGATCCTCAAACTTCGCTAATTTTGTAGTTATCTTTATTGAATGTATCTGCAATGATTTTCATTCTGTATTCAGGCAAAAACATGAAAAATGCTAGTTTTGTGCAAAAGGGGACATAACTTCTATAAGGTGTAATCTGACAACTTTGACCCTATGAAAGAAGAAAGACTGTTTTAGAGATTAATGGGTTAAAAATTTCAGCAAGCCAATTTCAGCTTTTCACCATCTGCAAAAATCCTAAATGCATGAAATGGCAATACATTCAACAAGACGCACCCAGGAGCCTGAATTGCTTACCTGACTTTAATGTCTTATGGGGTGGAAATTTTTTGGCATCTAAGACGAGAAAAAAACTTTATTTATATATCCGAACTGTTAAGCTTTTCTTAATCTTTTAAAGTTTTAATCTGCATGTACAAGTCATAAACCTAAAACTTGAATGTAAAAGGATGTTCAAGGGTGACTTTGGAAGTGATGAGGTTTTGAAATTAAGGCCTTAAATCATATGAAAATAATTGAAAATACAAAATAAGCTTAAAATTTTGATAGGTTACCGGGGTCGTTTTAAAGATAATACATGTAAGAGTTTAAAATTTGGCGGAAAAGGTTTTCTCTGTTTTTTTTCATAGCTTTATCATTAGCATAGTTTAGTTGTTTAAACCTCTGAAAAAGTGATTAGAATTTGAAAAAAAATTGTAAAACAGATATTTATGATGTAATGAAGACCCTAAACAAAACAAAAATAGGTGTTACCGTGCAATTTTTTTGGCCTTATTTTGATGGGAAAAAACAGAGGATTCCGAAAAAAATTTAAAAATCTCAAAAGCTGACCTTCCAACATCCTTAAGGAGCATATTCTTTATAAAGGGTCATCTGCCAGCTTCAGTCTAATGGATATTTTTGAGGACTCTATTAACTGAAGGTTGAGGCAAGCAACAGCTTTCCTATATCTGCTTTGATTTTTAATATACAGATCAAAAGCATAAACAAGTGTGGCCACTAAAAGTATGTCTCGGCTGCTGGCCTGGCACCATCACCAAAATCAACTACCCAAGCTTTCATTTCTTGATATAAACACAAAAAGTGTCTGTATACCAAATATCAGATGCCTACCTATTATAATCACAAAAAATAACTACCTAAGCTTTCATTTCTTGATATAAACACAAAAAGTGTCTGTATACCAAATATCAGATGCCTACCTATTATACTTTTAAAGCAATTCATTGTCCACAAAAGCCTTACAAAAAAGTTTACGTCCTGAAAAAAAAGAGTAACTGAAGCGTGATGAAAGTTGCGTAGACCATAACCTCGAATGTCTGTATACCCAATATCAGATGCCTAGCTAATATACTTTTGAAGCAATTCATTGTCCACAAAAGTCTTACAAAAATGTTTATGGTCTGAGAAAAGACCTAAGTTCACAGAGTCACTAGAGCTTGAAAATGGGGTCAGGGTCACACAGCATGGTGATAGTTGCGTAGACCATAACCCCAAACTGTCTATATAATGTACGAGTCTTATTTTTGAAAACATGTAGTATAGTACATGTATATGAAGCTACATGTTTGTACGATTTGAACTAATTTTAGGAAACATATTCAAATCAGGGGAAAGATAACTTTTATGTATAAAAGAATTTCTTGTCTATAATGAACATAATTTTAAGTTCAAAAATTAGTATCAGATTTGAGTTGAATTTTTTATTGTATTTTACAAATGAAAAATGCAAATGGGACCATATTACATTCATAATCTCCAACATACTATGCATGAGTCAAATGTTTGAAGCTATGGATAAATATGCAGCTATAGGCAAGTCTGCAACTTAAGCCTGAATTTTTCAAATCTGGTCAAAAAATTACTTCACAATCAATTTGTAGCAAATTGTATTTATCTGTCACATATTATTTCAAACTTAGATATAAGACTTTAACTGAGATTCTTATATTTCAAAGATAAAATTAACAAATTTGGAAAATATATTTCTATGCGAACCAATTTATTAAACCATCTCTTAATGTCAGTTAGTCTTATTTTTGCCATAATGTAGTACAGTAAATGTAGCTTAATGTAAGTATATGGCAATAAACATTGCCAAGAATAGAAAATCTCTACTGAAAATTATACACCAAGGTGTTTACAATGGATTTTGGAGTTCCACCAAAATACACTGTGGAATTTCTCAGTAATCATGGTTAGCTATTCGCTATACACTGCAGGCCAAGGCTTTTTTAATTCCTCCACTCTACACCAAGGAGGCCTCCACTCTACTCCACTCTAAAATTTGGGTGGAGAATAGTGGAGGAGAGTGGAGGGATGGTGGAGGAAAGTGGAGACATTAAGTTTTAACTGTTAGGGATTTAACAATATTAAAATTATCTTAATAAAATTAGATTGCCATCATCATTTTAGTTTAAAATAAAAGAATGTATAAAAATTCATTCCTAATTTGAGTTTATTTTAAAAAAAAATTGTGAACATAACATTATTTAAATAAAACCTAAGTCAAATTTTAATCATTTCAGGTATATCCATATATTACTCATTAATTGATGAGATATGTCCCACTATTAATTACATTTTTGTATATTCCACACAATATGCATGACTATATGAATTTAATTAACAACTGTCAACACACCTGGCACGGCTGGCAGGTAAATGTTTCCCACTGAGCATGCATGCCAGAGGGTATATTTTGTGGACCTGTTACAATAAACAGCTCCCTGCTGTGGGGACATGGTCATATATTACAGGAATAATTTAACAAATAAACAACTAATTTCATTACCTTAATTAATAGAATAAGCATTTCATAAATTTAAGAGGGTCATAAAACAATTAGTTTAGCAGGTTTACTAAAAGTAATTAGATATAATCATTCAATAAATCGATTCAAATCACTTAGGTTCAACACATGTTCAACAGCATTATTTTTTTATCACTTTCTTTATACAAGATAAAACTTGAAAGAACTGATTGAATTTAAAATGAGATAAGAACAATATCCTTGTTTGATTTTTCTAATAATTCATTTCATCCACTGTCCCTCCACTCTACTCCACTATAATCAGGGTGTCTCCACCCTGGAGAGTGGTGTCTCCACTTATCTCCACCCAACTCCACCTCCTTGGTGTAGAGTGGAGAAATTAAAAATTGCTTGGTTGGGAGTGTAAGTTACCTGTATGCAAGTTTTGAACTTATTTTATCAAATCTGGTGAAACAAGTTGTATCGAACACAATTTCTTGTCAATTTTTTTAAAACAGTAACATTATTTTAAGCTAATACATGTATGTAAGATTTTAGTGGAGTATCCTTGTCTACATGTACATAAACAAAATTCTCATCAGGTTAATACATGTATAAAAATATTCGTCCTTTTATACTTGAACCTCATTGCAGTATATTTTTTTGTTATAAATTTTAATATACCATAATGGCATTACAAATTAACTACAAATTTGTTTATAATGAATAACAAGAATGAACTGTCATAACTGTAAAAAAGAGATTTTTATTTTTATTCTATCTTCATATATTTGTATTTATTGCTGATAATGTTGACAACAAAATATTTCTAAAAGTCTGTCATGCCGGGTGCAACTAAAGAGAATTTGGTGTAATTTGTTAGTGTCTGGTACATATAGTGCCAGGTATTAAAATATTGTTTTTATTCTATTTAGGCAACTTGCAACAAATATACATGTACATTTTTTTTAGTCAATATCAAGCCGGCATGACAGTATTATAAATTTTAACAAATAAATGTAGAACTGTCAGGACGTTCTGTGTTCATTCATGTCATTGTTAGACAAACATTAGGGGATTTTTTACCTTAAAAATTCTTGATAAATAAAATTAAAACAAAATTAACACCATACTCTACATGCTCTACCAGACTTTATTTGGTACAAAAATGAACAAATGGTCATGCCTTTCAGTATTGTAATGTGTAGTGTACTTACAATGACTTATAATCATAGTGATTACATCAATCACCTTATAAAGTTGTGATATTTTTAATGAGTTTTCTTGTCTTGTGAAGAATTGGATCAGTCACCAATCATTTACAGATCAAATTTCAACCATTCAACAATCCATCGGTGATCTAAGATCACCAATCCATCAACATGTTGCAGTTTGAACAGTTCAAGTACTGTACCTCCCATTTTTTTTTATTTAATTGGCAAGCCTGTTCACACAAGATTGAAATTGCTTACTATTTATTTGTAAAATTTGCGAGATAAGGTACTTACAGAATTTGCTTAGAAATGCACTCAGGAAGACTTCACTAGCAAGGGCAAGGTTAGGATCAACAATTCTTTCATTATTCAAACTTCTTCTAAAAGCATCAAAGCCGTTTCGAAACATGGATTTGAAAGGGATCCTATGGGTCTTGACAGTAGCTGTTTTAAAGTCGTGATCGCTAACCTCGGATCGGGTAACAAAACGGCCCGATGCGTCCAGCAAATATGGTATTGGATCTACAAAAGCGTTACTAAAACTTCTTCCGAAACAAGATGGTGTTGTCTGTACACGGAATGGAATAAAATTAGTATCTTCATATTCATCAAGTGCATATTGAAGAAGTTTGAACCTTTCTTGGCTGGAATAAAAGCGACATAATGTAGGTGTCCACTTTGTTGACATAAAAACTCTCATGGTCAAAACGAAAGTAGAAAATAATTGTAAAAAGAATACGGTGAAATTCCGGAATACAATCCAGTTTTAATCAGACCATCATATCAAATAATATTTAATTAATCAAATTATATAAAAGGCAGAGGCGGATCCAGAGATTCTGAAAAGAGGGAGCCCACTAACTGGCCTAAGAGGGTGCCCGCTTTGGTTACGCTTCAATGATTTCCTATATATTCAACCAAATATTTATATATATATAAAAGGGGGGGGCCCGGGCCCCCCAGGGCCCCCTGGATCCGCCTATGAAAAGTGATTAAGCGACAATTCTAATGGCATCCTGGGGCCTGTTTAACAAAACTATCTAAAGATATGTCTAAAGACGTGCATAAGAGATGGAATTGAGATGGTCTTTTGACCATCTTATTACATGTCTAAAACCACACAACAAAGCTATCTTATGGGTATCTTAGTTTAGATGGTCTTTTGATGGTCATAATTAAATGTAAGCATCGGTTATAATATTATTAGTCATTGACAAGAATTGATTGTAACTCTTTCCGCTATGTTATAACATATCAAAAATGAAAATAAACATTTTTTTCTATTTCATTTTAGCATTTTATATCGATATGATGGCAAATAAACATAATTTTATAAATGGAAAATTAATAAAGCTTCAAACTTCAACTTTAACCACAGGTAATTCACAAAACAACATATTCTCTTCAAAAAGAAAACTATCTAGTAAACAACTTAGGTACAATAGGATCAACAAAGATCAAGTTGGTCAATACATTTGCATGTTTTAAATACTTACGAATTAAGAAATGATTACGTTACACTAGTGAAATTCACGTGCAAAAATAAGTATTGCGTTCGGGAGTCTTTATTTACTTGAATATATTGCAGACTAACTTGTACTATGTAAAAATGAACCAAAGACAAAAATACGGAATAAATATTAAGGATTTATTTAATTTTTAAAGATATTAAAATCATTTTTTTGTTTAAAGACCACCATGAGACAACTAATTCGTAGTCTTAATTTTAGGATTAAAAATTTGCGATGTCTAAAGATAAGACGTCTTCGTAAACCGATAAACCGATTTAGGACTAAGATTTGTCTATAGACCATCTTTAGACACGTCTTACTCATAAGACACTTTTGTTAAACAGGCCCCTGTTCTTTATAGATCTGTAACCGGAGAGCATGAATTACTTCACAAAATCGACAAGTCCTGACCGGGAATTGAATCCGGGACGTCTAGGTTTACAGTCAGGCGCTCTACCTCTGAACCAAAGAAGTACTTCCCTTGTTCAGGGATAAAGGCTGGCTATTTAAATCTACTAATTAATGTGCGAAGGGGAGCAACCCCGTTACAGATCTAGCGGCGAAAACGTAGCTCTTTAGGTTGACAATTACATGAATTACCATAACTTGGATATTTGAGTTCGTCATAACTTTTCAGCTCAAGAGAAACGCTTAATCCAGACACATACGCCAGAGGTGAAAAAAGGAGCCTGTCATTTGAGCCCCATTTCCGTTTTAAAAAATGTTAATTGCGTTTAATTGAGTCAGTTTTACGGAGGACCGCTATTAAGGTTAAATAAGTCAGTGCCGGGTGGGGGAGGATTTAGGCAACCTCGAATTCTTTTCATTTTGTACAATTTTGTGAAATATACATGCTACAGTAAATAGGTAAAATCAGTTATTACACGTAATTACTAAAATTTATCAATCAGTTGTAAATCCTAAAGGTCGTATTAAATACATTTAATTCCTAAATCAGACCAGTTACTATAATAAAATTACCGATAACTACAAGTAATATATGATATTATATACATGTATGTACTTACTTTTAAATGAAATATTCACCTTAATTCTTTGACTGTCATTTTTTTTTTAGTTTTCAAAAACGTAACACTCTAAAATTTGGTTTAACCATGCAATTTTCATGAAACAAAACCCCAAAATAAAGCACAAATCATTTCATGTTTTATTAGTTTGTTTTTGTTTTTTTTGCTCTTGTTTTGTTTGCCGGGGCAAAATCTACCAGCATTGATCAGTTGTGTCGGCAAAATTTGTGAATAGCTTTGAAGCAAGACTGGACAGACATTGCATAGGCGGATCCAGGGGGGGGGGGGCATGGGGGGCCCGGGCCCCCCTTTTGGCGGAAAATTTGGTTGAATATATAGGAAATCATTGAAGCGTGACCAAAGCGGGCCCCCTCTTAGGCCAGTCAGTGGACCCCCTCTTTTCAGAATCTCTGGATCCGCCTATGCATTGACAAGAACAACCGCTTAATTACAATTATAGAGCAAATATCCAGTATATATCCAACCCAGACAATACCACAACTTAAGTTTAGAAGATTGCCTAGAGATCGCAGTAGAGGATTCACAAGAATCCTAAAGCCAGACAGAACCTGAGGTAAACTATTTAAAGCATAAATTATCAAATATTTTTGTTTATTAATCATTTTTATTATAATTCAACCATATATTTATCATAAAAGAGTGTTTGTGTTCTTCTGTAGTGAAGAGATTTCGTCAAATGTAACACTGAATAAACAAGATTGCACTAGGTCGATAAGCATTCCCCATACGACCGTTCAGAAAACAGGAAGTAGATAATCCAATGACTTTGCAAGGGCGGGCATGATTACTATCATTATGTTTAAGCTGTGTACCAAATATAAAAATTAACCCCTTCAGTAGAATCCAAGAATTCTGTGACAATTTTTTTCCATTTTTTTTAACCATTTTAGTCCGCTCTGAAAACAGGAAGAAGATGTCTGGTTGAAATGGAAAGAGGAGGCACGGTACAACTCATTTTGCTTAAGCTGTGTACCAAAAAGATCTTTCAGTAGAAGCAGAGAAATCTGCAGCTACGATTTTTTTTCCTTTTTGACGTGAAAGACAGCTCGAAAAAACAGGAAGTAGGTGACCGACTGACCTGTTAAAGAGAGGCACGGTACAAATCAGTTTGCGCAAGTTGTGTACTAAATTTTAATTAATGCTATAAAAACATTTCCATTTAAAATCGTCTAAGTCGGCTCGGAAAACAAGAAGTAGATCACAAATTGACCTAGTAAGTATAGGAAACGTACACCCCGTAATTCAAAAGCTGTCTACCAAATTTGAAATTAATCCCTTCATTAGAAGTCGAGATATTATACCGGACGGACACACAGACACGGTAATTTCAATAAAGCATCTAAAGTGGTGGTATAACAAACACATCCCAGGTTTTTCTAAATCTTGTGTTTTTTTTATTTATTAAAATCATAATGTAATATTTCTTTTAAGTTAAGTAAACTGATATGAAATAAAAAGGGGATCGTATTTTGGGACTCATTTTGGCAAGGTATTGTTGAAACAACAAAGGATCCTATACGTTTATCGCATTTACTGCCTGTTTCGGTTTATTCATCGAGAGAATGGCACGTTACTGAATTTACTCGAGCACGTTGATTGAAGTAATCGAAGAATACAGAATGGTCTTTAAATATTTGTATATATCATGTTTTATTGAAATTACACATATTGAATTTTATCTGTATTTTTGGTAAACATATACCTTTTTAACCTTAGATATGTAACCAAAATACTGAATTAAGTTCTCTTTTACAGATTAAACAAAAAGGCGTGTAACCCAAAATGTCGATGCAATGTTTAAGATTTCTCTTGGACAGGAATCCGTTTCAATTATAGAACAGCACTAAAATGAATATTATTTAAGATCATATGCTTATGAATCATTCTGGAAATTTTGAAAAAAAAGGGTTTTCTTTAGTGAAAATATTAAAAATGTATATTTTCATGATTGGTAGCGATTCGTTAATGAGTAAGCAACGACAAAACTTACCCGTTAAAATTGCACGCTAATGAATTAATATAATGATTTTAATTTTAAAAAAGCGATGACTTCTGCTTTTGTCCGACAAATGCACTTAGTCTAATCTCAAAAGAAATATTCCAGTGCTTGGCCATAAACTTCTTCACCTTTCTTGAACAAGGGCAACTGTGCATGCAACAATGCAAAAAGCAATAAAACCGCGTGTTTAAAACCTGGTTTAACCCACAATTCATTTTGCTTGTACAAAACAGGATCCCTTGGAAAATTCTTTTCATTGTACAAAACGGGATCACTTGGAAATGTTTTTCTTGTACAAAACTGGACCACATGTACAAAACAGGATGACTTGAATCTACAATTCATATGGTGCCCTCCTTGTTATATCTTTGACCGTAGGCACTCTATCACGATATACTCTACATGGCCTGTAATAACGATGACTTGTTGCACTACTCAAGATTTATCAGCTAGAGCAGACAAAAGTTACAAAAAAATGAAGTGAAAGTTGTCGAAGAAAAAGTAGGGTCAACATTGCCGGTTGTCTACAATAACCACTCAACCTAACTTTATATTAGATAGCTCATAATCAGCACTTGCACTATTTGTTGAATTAACATAACTCTAAAAAAGAATTTTTAGAATACTGTACTTCAAGATAGTTTTTCCGTTTAAAAAAAAAACTTCTGTAAATATGTTGATTTTACTGTAATCTATAAATTAAATGTATTGTAGGATTTGCCATATCTGTATCTCAATGAACTGCGCTTAATGTATATATGCGTACTCGGAACGTACATTGTGGAGGAATTAAAAAAAAACGTTATGTTAATTCAAGTATTGGTTCACTTTCGTAAATAATTGTTTCTCGTCAAAGTGCGACATCGATACAAATTAATTTTATTGATATTCATTGAAAAACTTAAAAACAATAAGGTAGGTGAGTGTGTTTTGCCCTTTATCGACGCACGTACCTGGGCCATGTAGGGCGGTCAGTATTGGTGGAGGAAACAGGAGTACCCGGAGAATACAACCGACCTTGGACAGTTAACTGAAAAACCTAATCACAGTCATATAAGGAAGTCCCGTTTTTGTCTCGCCTGCGAAGCAGAGCGGGACATAGGTGTTACTTTACCGGCGGCGACGGCGGCGTTTACTTTTTGGAAAAGTTTTATGAGCAGTGCACCTCCATATCTCAAGAACTATAAGTCCTAGGTTGATTAAACTTGGTACGGTATGCATATGCCCCAGTAGTAGCTTAGCACAGTTGAATCCCCATGTTTTGACCTTGACCTTGATTTTCGGGTTATGTGACTTTGACAATTTTCAATACATATAACAGCAATGGTAAAGTTTTGCGAGCACCTCCATATCTCAAGAACTATAAGTCTTACACTGATGAAACTTGGTATGCATATGCCCCAGTAGTAGCTTAGTATAGTTGCATCCCCATCTTTTGACCTTGACCTTGATTTTCCGGTTGAGTGACTTTGACAATTTTCAAAACATATGATAGCAATGGTAAAGTATTGCGAGCACCTCTATATCTCGCAACTTGGTATGCATATGTCACAGTAGTAGTTCAGCATATTCATGTCCTCATCTTTTGACCTAGACCTAGATTTTCCGGTTGAGTGACTTTGACAATTTTCAATACATATAATAGCGATGGTCAAGTTTTGCGAGCACCTCCATATCTCAAGAACTATAAGTCTTACATTGATGAAACTTGGTATGCATATGCCCCAGTAGTAGCTTAGTACAGTTGCATCCCCATCTTTTGACCTTGACCTTGATTTTCCGGTTGAGTGACTTTGACAATTTTCAAAACATATGATAGCAATGGTAAAGTATTGCGAGCACCTCTATATCTCAAGAACTAAAAGTCCTAGGTTAATGAAACTTGGTATGCATATGTCACAGTAGTAGTTCAGTATATTCATGTCCTCATCTTTTGACCTAGACCTAGATTTTCCGGTTGAGTGACTTTGACAATTTTCAATACATATAATAGCGATGGTCAAGTTTTGCGAGCACTTCCATATCTCAAGAACTATAAGTCCTACATTGATGAAACTTGGTATGCATATGCCCCAGTAGTAGCTTAGTGCAGTTGCATTCCCATATTTTTACCTAGACCTTGATTTTTCGGTTGAGTGACTTTGACAATTTTCAATACATATAATAGCAAATTATGGTAAAGTTTTGTGAGCACCTGCATATCTCAAGAACTATAAGTCCTAGGTTAATGAAACTTCGTATGCATATGCCACAGTAGTACCTTAGTTTATTTGTGTCCTCATCTTTTGACCTTTGACTTTGATTTACCGGTTGAGCGATTTTCACCATTTTCAATGGATAGAATAGCAATGTAAAGGTTTTATGAGCACCTCCATATCTCAAGATCTATAAGTCCTAGGTTAATGAAACTTGGTATGTATATGCCCCAGTAGTAGCTTAGTATATTAGCATCCTCATCTTTTAGCCTTGATTTTCCGGTTGAGTGACTTTGACAATTTTCACTACATAAACATGTATAAATAGCAATGTTAAGGTTTTGCAAACACCTCTGGATCCATATATCAAGTATAATTGGTCCTAGGTTGATGAAACTTGGTATACATAAGCCCTAGTAATATCTTAGCACAGTTGCATCCCATCTTTTGACCTTGACCTTGATTTTCTGGTTGAGTGACTTTGATTATTGTCCGGATTTCACTAGTGAAAATCCGGGTTATAAAATGGTGAATGTCGGAAGGGAAGGCGGGCGGGGAAAAAAACTTTCGTAACAGTTTTCTCAGCGACTACTAATCACAGCCATTTGATATTTGGTATACAGCATCAAGGTGGGGTCCCATAAAGTGGGATTCGATTTCAGGTCTGTCGCTCATCAACTTCCTGTTTGACGAAATCGGGGTATGTATGTCTTGAACCCATTTTTTTGCATATAATAGCAATGTTTAAGTTCTATAAACATTTTTTGATCTCAGAAACTGAAAATCCATGTAAATTCAAAATATAGTGGAAGTAAGAAAGAATAATTGTTTCTGATGGTGCTGGCAGGTGAGACATACTTTAGTGAAGCTCTTGTTTGTAAATAACCAACACCATCTGACTCGAACACCACCTTAGAGGTAATCGGCTAGGGATCAACATTAAGTGTGGTATTTAAACCAGCGCCTTAGACCACTCGGCCACCCAGGCCACCCCCCCCCCCCCCAAAAAAAAAAAGAAAAAAAGATACATGTTTACTAGAAATTAGAAATAGAATTATTTTGAACCTTTATTCTGTAGTCTCTTAACCTGTTTGGATAAATAAGATCCCCAAAATCAAAAACAGTCACCTGGTCTATATAAAGATATAACAATTGCATAATTGATTTAAATTACGATACATAATGTATGGAAGCCCATTAGTGCCAAATAAGACTGAAACATTTTTTATTTATCAGTAGACCGCCACTTAATAAATGGCGGCCGCCAGATAATTATCTGGCGGCCGCGACTTACTATCTAGCGGCCGCCACTTATTATATGGCGACTGCCACTTATTAACTGGCGGCCGCCACATAAAATTATTTGGCGGCCGCCACTTAATTTAGCTGGCGGCCGCCACTTATTATATGGCGACCGCCACATAATTATATGGCGGCCGCCACATAATTATATGGCGGCCGCCACTTATTATTTGGCGGCCGCTACATCATTTATCTGGCGGCCACCACTTAATTTTCTGGCGGCCGCCACTTATTATATGACGACCGCCACTTAATTAAATGGCGGCCGCGAAATAAATTAAGTGGCGGCCGCGAAATAAATTATGTAGCGGCCGCCAAATAATAAGTGGCGGCCGCCATATAATTATGTGGCGGTCGCCATATAATAAGTGGCGGCCGCCAGATAATTAAGTGGCGGCCGCCAGATAATTTTATGTGGCGGCCGCCAGTTAATAAGTGGCGGTCGCCATATAAAAAGTGGCGGCCGCTAGATAGTAAGTCGCAGCCGCCAAATAATTAACTGGCGGTCGCCATTTATTAAGTGGCGGTCTCCTGATAAATAAAAATGTTTCAGTCTTATTTGGCACTAATGGGCTTCCATAATAATGACGTCAGATCAAGAAAAAATATGCGGAATGCAATGATTTAAAAAAGTTTCGACTACTCATTAACGAGTTACAAACACCAAATGAATTAAAATTAGCCGACAATTTTGGCCAAACAATCATATTAAAAGTAAATATGTGCATTTAACCTGTTTTTCGTTACTAAACATGATGCGTTGATCTTTTGTAATCATAACATGGTCAGACAATGAATATTCTGTATAAAGTAGGGTCTGAAAATCATATTTTCAACATTTGATACTTGAAGAAACATGATGGTAGCAACTCGCCTTTCTGTTTTATGAAAAAACCGACTTATTTATGAACCTTTTTCTTTACCATGTTTACAGCAGTTGCTTTATAAATAGTTGCACGTCGGACAAATACATTTAAAATTTTTCAAAGACTTCATATGTTTCGAACAATAGCTGTGTCTTCTTCAAAACTGATCGATATGATTTTAATCTTAGAGTCATTGGTCGTTTAACGTGGTTTTTTCTACACGACTTCGTAAATAATCAACAATAACGTGCAGAAATCGCTGAAAACATGTAGAACCCATTGAAAAAGAAAAAGAAACAAAACAAAAAAAAAGAAAAAAGAAAAAAAAGAAAACAAACCTAAACATGTTGAAACTAGTCGAAGCAGCCACGCTGCATATCCCCGCGCTACTCTAGTGTTTGATAGTATAAGGACAAATAATTGAAAGAAATAAACTATGACTATAATGAGCATTACTAGAACTATAAAATGTATATGTATTAATATCAGACTTTTCCCTGGTAGTGATAGTAATGTAAAGAATTATGCATGATGAAGGAATGTGTCCTTAGGCTACCTATGCAGCCCTGAGCTTCTAGGGGCCATATAAAAATTCCAAAACCTTCGGCAGAATCCACATCCATAGTACAACTACTGAGCCAAGTTACAGTTTGGTATTCCAAATAACCTGGGAGGAGTTGCGTGACGAAGCAATAATCTGCCCTTAGGCTTCCTATGCAGCGCAGCCCCTAGGGGCCATATGAAAATTCCGAAACCTTCGGCAGAATCTACATCCATTGTGCAACTACTGAGTCAAGTTTCAGTTTGGTATTCCAAATAACCTGCCAGGAGTTGCGTGACGACGGAATAATGTGCCCTTAGGCTACCTATGCAGCCCAGCCCCTAGGAGCCATATCTAAATTCCGAAACCTTCGGCAGAATCTACATCCACTGTGGAACTACTGAGCCAAGTTTCAGTTCGGAATTCCAAATAACCTGGGAGGAGTTGCGTGACGAAGGAATAATGTGCCCTTAGGCTACCTATACAGCCCAGCCTAGGGGCCATATCAAAATTCCGAAACCTTCGGCAGAATCTACATCCATAGTACAACTACTGAGCCAAGTTACAGTTTGGTATTCCAAATAACCTGGGAGGAGTTGCGTGACGAAGCAATAATCTGCCCTTAGGCTTCCTATGCAGCGCAGCCCCTAGGGGCCATATGAAAATTCCGAAACCTTCGGCAGAATCTACATCCATTGTGCAACTACTGAGTCAAGTTTCAGTTTGGTATTCCAAATAACCTGCCAGGAGTTGCGTGACGACGGAATAATGTGCCCTTAGGCTACCTATGCAGCCCAGCCCCTAGGAGCCATATCTAAATTCCGAAACCTTCGGCAGAATCTACATCCACTGTGGAACTACTGAGCCAAGTTTCAGTTCGGAATTCCAAATAACCTGGGAGGAGTTGCGTGACGAAGGAATAATGTGCCCTTAGGCTACCTATACAGCCCAGCCTAGGGGCCATATCAAAATTCCGAAACCTTCGGCAGAATCTACATCCATAGTACAACTACTGAGCCAAGTTTCAGTTCGGTATTCCAAAATAACCTGGGAGGAGTGGCGTGACGAAGGAATAATGTGCCCTTAGGCTACCTATGCAGCCCAGCCCCTAGGGGCCATATGAAAATTCCGAAACCTTCGGCAGAATCTACATCCATTGTGGAACAACTGAGGCAAGTTTCAGTTCGGTATTCCAAATAACCTGGGAGGAGTTGCATGACGAAGGAATAATGTGCCCTTAGGCTACCTATGCAGCACAGCCCCTAGGGGCCATATCAAAATTCCAAAACATTCGGCAGAATCTACATCCATAGTGCAACTACTGAGCCAAGTTTTAGTTCGGTATATCAAATAACCTGGGAGGAGTTGCGTGACGAAGGAATAAAGTGCCCTTAGGCTACCTATGCAGCCCCGACCCTAGGGGCCATGTCAAAATTCTGAAACCTTCGGCACAGTCCCCACCCACAATGCAATCAATGACCCAAGTTTCATCTTTCTACTCCCAGTGGTTACAGAGATTATCCTGGACATTAACGCCATACATACGTACATCGAACAGCAAAACGTTATCCCCGCGCTTTCGCTAGCGCGGGGATAATAATTACAACTTGATTATCTATTCAAATATTACTGTCTGGTTAATAGGTCTATGTGAAGAGCTTGCTAATTTTTTTTTACCTGACTAATGTGTATATACTTGATTTTATTATTTTTAATTGTTAATATTCCATAAATGTTTAAGGAACAATCAATACACGCGGTGAGCAATTATTTATAAGAAATATTATTTAAAGATGAAATGCTGTACAAAACATTTTCTCCCCTGTCATCAGCAAAAATGATTGCACACTAGTACGCCCCTTAATCCGTTACATGTAACCCAGTCACAAGATATTTGAAGATGCCAGTTTGTGTTGCATTATTAGAAAGAAGCAAAGTTGGACCAAAGGTACAATCGAACATCGTAAATCCCACGAAAATCAAAGACAAAATTGGTAGAATAATATAAAATTATCACAACAAAACAATCCTTAAACAAACAAAAACATATACATGTACATATATAATAGCCATTTTCGAACCGCAATCAGCAACCCAAATCGAAACAAGAGTGATCACAAGTGCTTCGGAACTGCCACATTTATTTTAGGTTCACAGTTCGGTTTAAGGGAGATAATCCAATCTGAAAACTTTTTTCATTCTTCCAAGAACGATAACTCTTCCTCAAACAGTAGGAGTCCGCTATAAAGTTTATTCCTTGAGATAAGATGTTGGTTTGCTATCTTACCGCCCGCTAAGGTGTTGAAATTGCATGACTGGATTATTAAAACCATATGTTCAGAATTGTTCCTATATAGTAATGAATTTATCATTCTGTGTCTTTCAAAAGAAAAGTTCAATCATGTATTGATTTTTTTCCCCCAAAGTTGATCGGGATAGATGTAATTAAGTATAATTTTTGTTTGAGGGCTTCTGTTTTTCTTTAATTTTTTTTTTAAATAGTTTAAAAAGAAACAAAGGAATATAATAACATGTTAAATCATTCGTTTATTTTTGTTTTCTGTACTATAATTTCTCACAGAGGTAAGCTTAAAACATTGTGCGTACAGCATTTCACTAAACCATTTAGGGCCATTTAATAAACCAGTTTTCCTTTAAAATATAAATGTATTTACGAATATAGAAATATACATCTATAAGTTTTTAACGTCCGATAATTTGATTAATAATTATGGTCATTTGACTGTAATTATAAGTATTTAATTAGACATAATACCTTATGTTGATGTGCATCATTTTAAAAGTTTATTCATCATTTTTGTTTTGCGCAGTTACTTTTTTGTTCCGGAGTTTGATACGTTGACTACTTCGTTCAATACACTAATTATATACTACTTTAAATTCTTTTGATAAGATATACGACTAAAAGTATTTTTACTAAAAACTTGATATGGTTCACTAAAGCTAGAGTCAATCAATTCATTTGGTCTATTAAAGTCATAAATCTGTATACAAGATGCGAATAATGCCAAATTGACTGTAAACAAATTAGGACAATAAAATCCAGCTTTTATAAAAAAAAAAAAAAAAGAAGGTAAAATTAGGTCACTTGTCAAGTTAGAATATTTAAAAATTGCGCCAAATTTGATTATATATCAAAAAGCTTCTTCGACATTATTCTTTGTTCTCACATTTCATACATGGTCGTACATTTTTTTATTTGAGCTCCATGATTTGAATTATTGTTTGTAAATTGTTTGTAAACTATAATGACCAAAACAATAAATTGTTTGTTAGCTTGGACTTGCTGTCCAGATAAATTGGTGTTTATTCTTAATCTACACACTAAATCTCATATTATGTATACCGTCTTTAATACGGAAACCCTGACAACTGACCATAGTGGGCCAACGTGTGTGGAGAGTGCCACGCCTCATGCACGTAAAAGATCCGCAAAGGCTAAATTTTCCGCCCTTACCCACCTCTCCCCCTTTTTCCGTGGTTCTTCAAAATTTGCTTTGTTTCCCACCCCTACCCATGTTTCATATCATTTTCATCCCCATTTCGTTTTCATTTTATCATAGATATATTATATCTATGATTTTCTCATCCTTTCATGTTCATCGCCTTCAAATAACCTATATAGTGTTGCTAGGGCGTAAAACACTCACTCACTGTATACGGTTAAAAAAGCTGTTTCTGCTTTTAAAATTTGAATTCGGTTCACAAACAAAAACGAGCATCTTAACTTCCGACGTCAATTAGTTTAGCAAAGATGGAAAAATGAAATAATTTTAAACCGAAGGAATCAATTGCTACTTGTTGAATTATTAGATTTTCCAAAAAAAAAACAGTTTGGAAAGCAAATGCTATGCAACGGAATAAAAGAATAAAAGCGAACAAAACACATACAAACAAACAGCAACAAATTAAAGGTTCCGTCCTATAAACGTTATATTTATATTATCAGATAAGGACTCACTTTTCTTTTATGTCTTTTTAATCGAAAAAGAGTAACTTTAAAAAATCGAAGCTGCATTTCGTTGACAAACACTTGAAAATTTCTACTTTTGTGCTTCTTATGAGTATCAAATACGAGAAATCTAGATTATATGCATGAGAGCATCAACTTTGCTAAGAAATTCCTCGATGATTTAACTCCGGAAAGTTTTTTTTTATTTTCATAGTCTATAGTGAACCGAGGAAGAAAGGTGTTTCAATGGAGTTGTAATTAAAAAGACTATATTTAAAAAAAAATCTTAATTACAAACTATTTTTTTTTAAATATTGTTTAAGTATAGCATTTAAAACTTCATTTGTCTGTTCCAATAAATTCACAACCATTTGTACACCATCCATATCTTATCATGAAGTCATTTGCTTTAATAATTAACACTTATCTAGCAATTAAACAATGTCACCAGGACGCAGTTCCTTGTTATCAATGGATCACAGCATGTCTCAATCAGTAGTCAAAATTTTCAAAAAATACCAAAAATTGACGATTTTAAATTTGAATTGGAAGTGGTTTAACCATGTCATAGATAAATTTTAAAAATACCATTACAATTTTTGAAGTTTCCTCTACATAACGGTAACAGGGCCTTTCCGGAAAATAAATGCTAAATATTTTTAATCCTGATTCAAAGATACCAACTATAGCAGATTCTAAGAATTTTTCAATACATTGCGTTGCAAGTTTCTAAGAAATTATAGGGTGTAAAAAACTTAAATTGGAAGTAAATTAATAATCAAATTTCTTTTAATAACCAACATCATTGAAAAGCTTAATAATAAACGCATCCGCTGATAACAGGGCCTTAAGAAAATTCCTAGTAGAACATACTTTAATAGTCAGTTGAAACAAAAACCATACACAAATCCTTTATACGATTTTTCGTAACTTGATCGGCGAAATTGACGCATGCGCATTATCGACCGAACTAATTCTTAGTAATGGCCAAACACTCATTCGGGTACAGGTAATTTCTTTCCAATGACTTCTGTCGTCTGCCATATTTGTTTTTGTCACGTGAGCGTTTAACAAATAACTTGAATAAAATAGTTTTAAAACTTTTATTTAAATGTTTTAGAACATGGAAAATGTTCAAAATATGTTTTAGTCATATAAAAAAAGATATTAAAAATAATTGGGCATATTTGGAAACTAAATGAAAAAGTTTTTTTTTTAAATGAAATGATTTTTGATTGCCCATATTAACTACTGGACTCATGTGACTTCTGCGAAGTCACATAACTCCATACAAATACACCTGGAAAATACAATTAGTCAAAGAGATAAGCAAGACATAAGTAACAATAATCTAATATAAATGTTTATGTCATGTATGTACAAGCCAATGATAAGATACGAGTATAAAATAACAACCAATGGCAACACAAACATTTAAAACTTCATGTCTCTATATACTCGTCATCTACATGTTCATGCTCTAGCTAAAAAGTAACAATCGTATGACAACATGTACATAAGGCAGCTAACTCTTGCCTAAAAACGCAAGGTTGGGATAATGGTTATCAGTTTTTGTAATCGATTGAAATTAATTACGATTTTTCAAGTAATCTTGGATTTGATTATAATCAAAAATGTTAACTGTTTAAAATCTTAGCAGTAATACAAATGACAACAAAAGTTGTAACCATAATTACTTTTGACATATTTATCATCTACTCTGTTTTTTATAGAATTAATGATATATATGTCTAGTAAGTTAAGTTAGACTGTTTCAATGTCTAGAAATATATTTATAAGAAATTATATTGGAAAACCGCTTTCTTTTTCCGATGCATATGGATAATATTGATGTTTAGCCAAAATTACATGCTTTTCCTTTTTTCTAATTCAACTTTTGATAATTAATGTGTATGATATTTGTATCTTATTCTACATTTGATCTGTTTTGGAAACTTTTAAAAGATAAAATTAATATTTTCTTCACTTATTCAATTGTTAAATGTCTGAAAAACACGTGTTTGCATTGCACCGCGAACATGAAAAATACCTTTTTTTGATAATCCAAACATTTTTATATAATCGAAACATAAATAAAATATTTTTTTACTTTACAAAATCATCTCGATTATAATCGACAACAGAGTAAAAAAGTCATGCCATCAATTAATAGTTGACTGCACAAAATTTAAAAGAATAATCGAATAGTTACTGGTTTGTAAAATTGGAAATAATACTCCGATATAAAGCAATACAACTTGGCATGCATACAAGTTCAACTAGTACAGATATATTGTGTTAAGTACTACATTTTCCATGTTTTTGGTCTCTTAACTTAACACCTGAACGATTTTTTTGTTCTTATTCTAAATCATTTGTTCTGTAGTAATAGTCATCACTGGGCCCCTCCTGGAACATATTGGTAAGTTCCTCCTTTATCTGGGCGAACCCTGAACGTTTGTGTGGGTCGTAGTGCCAGCACTTAAGCATAATCTTGTAAAACCTAAAATGTTATACAGATACACATTTTTTAGCTTAGGAGTATTTCATCAATTAAAAATAACTATCCTTATTTATCAATTAAGCATTACTATTTTCTTTTGGTTGGACAAGAAAACTTCTCTAATAAATTTCAAGTTTTAGCTCATGAAAGGTTATGGCTAGTGAATTTAGCAATATAGGTACACCCGTCGCGCTTCCACTTTCAATTCAGCATGTCAATCCCTTAAGGGAAGACAAAACAATACCCTATGGCAAACCAACATCTGCACTCATCTGACAGATAGAAATCCAATATTTTTCTACGAGTGCAAGTTGTTTACCGTAAAATTTCTTGAATGAAGACAGCAACCGAAGAGCAACATAATCCTGAATTAGCATTTTCTGTGCTGCCAAGGAAATCGATAAAATCCCTGCAAGCTACATGTATGGGATCTTTTAATGTTGAAAATATGTTGAACATATGAAAAGGATCTATAATATACATACGCGTCATCACACAATTCCGGCTTCTTCATTTTATATCCTTGTTTCTGTTTTGTCAGGACATCTCTACTCTGTATTCCCGGATATGGGGTTTCTCCTATATAAAACATAGCATAGGAAAACTAATTTTAAACGTCGTTTAACATCTTTACAAGTTTAAGCATTTTTTATTGCAGAGTTCAAGAAAAGTATTTTAGCAAGTCGAGTGTATTTTAGCCGTGTATAATTAGATACTCTCATGTTTATTCATTTTATGAATAAAAATACTATATTTAGAAAGGGTTATTTACAAATAATTAATGAAATTAGCACAACTTTGAACATATATCTTATCAATATAGCTATAGCGACGAAATCTGGACTTTGAGATCAGAAAGACTGGAGTCTTATCTGTTGGATATATTTTCTTCAGATTTTTTAAAGCATAATGTTATTTTTGTCACTAAGGAAATCAAACCCCAAAATATCACCTAACATCAGGAACGTGCTCTTTTCTCGTTTCATATTTTAATAAACAAATGCAGATTCAGTGTTATTTAATTTCATTTACATATTTTATATCATTTTTTTTTTATTTTGAAAGTGTCTTCAATATACTTTTTGATGCCCATAGTTACCATGTCAACATCCCAAATCAAATTCTATCTTAATTACCGAAGAACGTATATTCTTTTGTCTTGTTCTGACCACCTTTCTGACTGCATTGGACTTAGAATACTTGATTTACAAAATAAAAATCGTGAGAAGCTTAAATGTTCACACTTTTTGCAAACTTGAAATATGGCGGACCCTAATTTACCTTTACACAAAATTTCTTTGAAAATAGAATTTCAAATTTTGCCATTTTTGAGTTCGTTTTCGAAAGAAGCAAAGAGGCAGCTTTGAGGAGTGCGAATGTCATTAGTCCGATAGGGCTTTTTTGAGCTGACTGCTTTACTGAAAATTTAGAAGTGTATATGCCGAAATTTAAAACCGTTATAGTCTTCACTATGAGGAGTACATTTTGTAAGCATCACGATGTTCGGACAATTTGAATAATAATCAAATTAATAGTTATTATACTTAGAAGAAGAAGCGATGCAATTTGTTTTCGGTGACTAAAAAAATGAGCTACAGTGTATTAACAAGTCTCTTAATCCTCGGTTATGACTTTACAAAATAACAAATCCTTACCCAATGAAAAAATCTCCCATATAACAATTCCATAAGAAAATACGTCACTAAGTTCAGTTGCCTCCTTGGTCGACTTTTGACATTCTGGGGCCATCCACTTCAATGGAAGTCTTTCCTAAATAATTGAAATAAGAACAGCAAATCAAAATGAGAAAACTCACATTTCTTTTGGAATTGACCAAATTATTGTTGATTAAATGGTTAGTGTTAGAATGAACTTTAATGACTGTTATTCGATACCCTTTGTTGTATGAGAATTACTTACATGTATCAATTAGCCGACTAAAATCTTCTTTTTAGTGCTTGTTGTATACGTCAAATCTATCACATTATGACAATAGACTAATTTAATTTTGTACAAGTTTTACACTCATTAACCTTGTTTGGCTATGATAAGAAAATAATAAATTTTGAAATACCAAAATGATTGAATAAATGGAAACTTAGGTTTCTGCTGTTAATAAACCTATTGTCTTACCTCTCCCTCTTGTCCTGCTTCTGGATCTGGACCAAACCCAGTTATCTTTGGCTCAAACAGGTGATCCAGTAATATGTTCCTAGCGGCAAGACGTCTGTGGACAACCTAGGTAGAATAGATATTGCAGCAGTCAAATAACAGACGTTATATAATTAACAAATACCAAAACGGGTATAAAAATGGTTAATTTGGTGTTGCTGTATATCGATATTTCAAGGAGTAACCTTGGACACAATTACTGGAACTTCTTTCTGTGTGTGCTAGTCTCGATCACCCAGACGCTTATCAATTCATAGATGATAAGAGTCTGGGACAGTCCCATTACCTATTTTGTTATGTGTACGTTCGGAGTACTTTCATGCTTTATCATAATGTTCGACGAAAATCACTCAACCGTATGTTCAGAATTCTGTACATATGGTTCAGTGATTTCACTGTTCAGAATTCTGTACATATGGTTCAGTGATTTCATGCAAATACAATAGCGAGATAACGTCTCCAATTGATGTGAGTTGTTCACTTATAAAATTATATTTCTTATTTTACAATAAGACATCCTATTTTACATTTTTGAACACAAGATGGTTTTGTTAACAATAAAAAAATCGTTTTATCGTTAATTTGTCTACCTGGTTTTATAATTGTTTATGTTTATTGGAGTTAAAAATTGGGACATTCTTGATTACAGAACCATACACGTTTGACCAATCCGATTCTCGATTTTGCAGAACCAGTTGTCAAAAACCAAGGAAGACCAATGAAACGTTGAGTTTTTAAAGTTGGTTCATTTCAGATTGAAATTAATCTTGTATGCTAAATACGTCATATACACACGTGGTAAAGGTTAAAAGGTATAACGATCGCCACCTAGTGGTTACGAGAAATCAACAGGTGTTTTTCCAGACTCACTACCTTCAAGTACCTTGGTAGTATTTGTTTGGGCTCGAGACTATGTGTGTGCATGATAGGGTTAAACACTCTTTTCGGTGCATATTGAGCGGCCAGTTTTAATGGTGGAGGAAATCGCAGTGCCAGGAGGATACCCCCGACCTTGGACAGGTAACTGACAAACCTAGACATGTGGGAAAGTAATCCCTCTTAACACTTGATCTAGACATGCTAATCATTAGTTGAATCTAAAATAAAGTTCATTTCAATTCCAACCTAGTTACATTAAGTGTATCTCATACTTTTACGATTTGAATTGTTCTGCATTGACTGCAAAGAAAGTATACTGTTTTGACAGTGAATTTCTTTTAAAAAAATTTGTAAATTTAGTGGATACTTTCAGATGCATTTGTAATCAACGTTTTTGACATTTGCTTCACTTTTATAAAACATTACAGAATAATATACATCCTTGATCTCTAAAAGCACATTTTGTATGCATATTTTGTGATCACTTATCATCTGTACGATGTACCTGTTTCGATGCAAGATAGTCCATCCCAAGGCAGATTCCAAAACACATTCGGAACAATCTTTCTTCAAAGTCTATGGTAACAGTGGACTTTTTCTCCTGGAGAAAGTCTTTTAAGACACCGTTTGAACAATACTCAAGTACAATGAAAGGTCCTCCTTAAAATTGAACAAAATGTTATATAAAATGTTTTTTTTGATTTAAGGAAGAGAAAATTCCAACATGACTTTCTGCGTTATAGATAAAATTGTGGATAAAAATGAGGAAAATACATTATTGATATCCCCGCGCTCCGAGAATTATGCCTTGTAAAAATCAAAGTATTTGATTAACCACTTAAAAGTTTTTTAATAACAAGTTTATGTAGATCTTTTTACTTGAAACAGTTTGCCTTCTAATTCTGTCAATAGCAGGTACTTTTTAATATTATCAGATACATATTTTATTCTTAAAGTTTTAATAAATGTACTCTAACCAAAGTGGTATTTTTCTTTAATTTATAAGTGTAAAGCTTAACGATATAGATATTGTTAAAAAGATTGCAAATGTAATATTCATAGCGTATAATGTTTGAACATTATAGTAAACCTTTCGCATGCACCTACACTTGCACACGTACCTCCGTATTTCACTGCACGCTGCACATTTGCACTCAATTTCGTAAATCATGTCCATGTTTTGTTTTTCTTTTTGTATTTTAAGTCGATTCTTGAGCCATGTCGGATAATGCTCTGATAATGGTAATGAAATGTTTCCGGGAGACGGATTTATATAAGGCTTCAAGTCTTGTTTCTGAATCCCGTGATTAATTTGTTGTATTATTGTCTCATTGTCTCATGTTCAATATTTGAAAAATGTATTCGCAAATTAATAAATAAATATGTTTACACCAAATCTTTCCTTTTACCACATTTAGCTACTTCATCCTTAATTTATAAATTCGTCAAAATGCCCGTAATGTTATTCTAATTTCACATGTAATATGTTTTGAGCTATTATGGAGTTTTTCAGTATTATTTTATGAAAAAGCTTTAGACATGTTCAACGCATACTAAGATCAAACAAGTACGAAAAGATAAGCCTTGAACAATAATCAGTATGCATTGAAACCAAATCAAAACATTTGTTAATTGTTAAGGGGGTTTGCTCCTGTATCTTAAAGTAAATAAAATAGATAAAATTGCATCTTTTTTTTAAAGAATATATGGTCAATTGATCAAAATAAGCAAGAAAAAAAAATGTAGGTCCATGTGCTCGTTTTTATGCTGTACGCGTTTAAATTTAGCGGGAAATACGTTGTCTCTAGATTTTGCATTACTGTTAAATTGCAACAGATTGGTATTTTTTAACTCTTTAAAATGTATGACAGAGTAAATAAAATTTCATAACAAATTGTGAACTGTATATTTTGGTGGACATATTTTTGAATAAGAAAAAGAAAACTGGGGGTTCATGGGAAAAAAAGTTCATATAAACCCTGAGGATCTCAAAAATCTGACGAAAAACTCAAATTATGACGAGCAAACCTCCTTAAGACAAAGATTGACACTTACTGGCAGAATCATCTTGAACAGAGCCAATAAATTTCATCACATTCTTATGATCCCCGACTTTATCAGCATAGAAATTTATCTTTGCTTTCATTTTCATGACATTTGCTTCATTCTGGTCATCTACAATAAATAGAAACTACTGATACACTGTAATCAGATTTGATTCAAGTATTAACTGACCACTTGAAGATCAGAACACATGTAGTAGTTTGAAACCAAAGGTTCCGGCAGGTATTCGTGCTTAAGGCCCCCTCACACTAAACCGAATTGCATAAAATAAGGGTTGCGATGACCGGCGAATAGTAGTTTTTAAAAAATAGTTTGTAATCGTAATTGATAGTAAACCATAGTTACCCTTCGTTTTCGGATTCGTAAGCCTTCGGAAGCCTTTGGAACTAACAGTTGCGATTCTTCAAATTCGTCGGTTAATTTTGAACATGTTCAAAATTTCCCGACGAATTTAAAATTCGTCTATCATCTGTTTGAAATCGCACCTCTTATTTAATGTACGGTAATTGTTCGTTTATCATTCTTTTATCATTCGTCATGCATCGTCCTTCATCGCGCCAGTCTGATCCCGACGAATCAGTACGATGATAAAATATTAATAGCGTATAGAAACGAAAACTTGCGTTGGAAAACGTAAATTCGCTTAGAGTCCTATTGCGAAGGGTAACGAAGATAAGCGTTAACAAAATTTGAATAACAAGACAGAAACGAACGCAAGACTATGATATACTATAACTTCCTATGGGTAGCTAATAGTGTCACGGACCTGGGGTAGGTCGCGATGCACACTCTGGGTTCGTACCAGAGTCAATTCTCTGGATATACCAAGCTATCGGTTGTGTGGGGTAGCGTACCTAACTTTAGGTCGAACTTGGACAGCAAAAAGCGGATGCTTGCTTTCACTAATATTCTATAGAGAGACCTTTGCTCTTTTCAGGGCCAAGGCTCTCTCTTAAGAAAAGTTCTCCTTCTTCAGGAGCACTGGTCCAAGTCTCGGCTTTACTCTATTAAGCCTTGCTTTGTCAATATTATAAAGGCCACTGCTGAGCCTTGTCCCTTTCTTTCTAGTACTAAACAAAGGCCACTGCTTCAGCCTTTGCTTTAACCTTGTTTTGTACAACTAATTCCTCTTTCAGGAACTCTTAATGATTCTTCTTCAGAACCTTGCAATAACTACTTTTGCTTTGCAGCAATCGACCAAGGCTTGTCCTCAGTAAATATCTTTTTCAAGACTAACTCTTAGACTGTATGTCACAGAACTAACAACTCCCAAACTGAACAATTTCTCACAATGCATCCGCTTTTATACTCCAGTTTGGACTATACTATTTCAACCTGTTTTACCCTGGATGATTCCAAAAGTCTACATCTTGTGTGCGTTTACTTAAGTGACAGTTTTCAAGCTTCTAAATGATCAAACTTTAAAAATAGACTCTACCTATATGAGTTCTAAAAATAACTAAAGGGATTTCTTGAAAACGAAAGTACAATTTATATCTTTGCAAATATGGCATAAACGTCTTCCCTAACAATATTTTATTAAAGGCCTAGCTAGAACAACTTATTCCTGACAATATTACTTAATAAAACCATTTAAAACCTATGAACAATACGTACTTTATCCTATCCTTTTTGTCCTGTCTTTTATGTAAAATGGGGACATAAACAGAGGGGAGTGAAGCAATATAAAATGCAGAGTCATCACATTACCCACGCCTCCAAGAAATGCGTCCTCGCATTTAGCCAAACATCATAAAAGTCCTTATAGTTCTCATTGAAGGGTTTGCCTTAAAACCATTAAAGCAGGGCATTTCTTCTTCATTTCGAACACCAAGCCAATTACTTATTTGATCAACTTAAAAACAGGGTAAGTGACAACTGGTTATACCTAACTTAAGCAGAGGATGATGTCAGAAGTTTTCGAATAATTTTGACCAAAAGACCTGAATAACCAAAGATACAATTTTAACAGTCACTAAAAAATCGAAATGCCAAAACCAGTAAGAAATAATTTAGCCTAAGCAGCGGCTCACGCCTACTCTTATCGAATACAGCCTCTAGGAGACTGCTACTGCTGAAGGGATCTTTAACGTGCACAGGCGTGACGTTTCCTGCACACGGGGCGTAGATTTAACGTCCCTAATCCGACTAGACATACAAATTAAATGGCAATGGTTCACAAAGTTAACTATGTACAGATTTAAGCATTTATTTGGAGTTCCTTTCCAAAGTTACAAATTTAAATGTTTAGCATTTTCACTTAAGTTTACTGTTCAGTTACTATGCCTCCTTGGCTTTCCAAAAATTCTGCTCGACTGACCTCTCTGGTCCTTGGCTGAACATCCTTGATCATGTAACTCATGCCTCTCTGTTTATGACTCAGTCCCACCAAACTTCCGTCTCTTCTACTTCTCCTTCCTCGGTTTGTCTCCTTCGGACGACCCTTCGCATGTGCGTGAAACTCTCACTTGCTATGTCGGTTTGTGTGCCAAAGTCACGGCGTCTACTGGCGACCTGGCCACTTGTAGTGGAGCTTGACACCGGCATGGTCACACTTGCAGTCGTAGTCGTTGCTGTTATTGGTGATGAATAAAAGAGCGGAGACATTGACACAAATGAATCCTCTGAAGAATCCGTCTCCATAGCGATTGCTCTGACAGCAGTAGCCGTTGTTCTCGGCAGCTTCGGCGCCACTCTTTGAGGCTCTATGGATGCCCTCAGTGTGTCTAATAGCCTTTTCTTCGTCGAGGAAACTGGAGCCGGGTGTGTTGGTTTTCTGATGGTGCGACCTTGCATAAGACTGTTGTTGCTAGTCGTCGCCGGGGTCTTGGCCTCACCGATTACATCCGATAGTGTTCCTGGGTTTTGCTTCTCCCACTCACTGTCAGATTCTGCAATGATCTTAGCATGTTGCCTCCTTCTATGCCTTAAAAAGTCACTCCTTCTTGTTGACCCATATGAGCAATCCTCGCACTGATACTCTTCTATCGATGCCTTCCGCATCGCACACTCCACCACATGCCTCTGAAGGTCGGATTCCGTCTCGAATCTGGTTTTGCAAATGCCACATCTCCACCGAGGGGTTGTCTTTATGTTAGGCATTCTGAAACGAGACAAAAGCCATGGTAAGACTGAGTCACATTTAAAATTTTAGCATTGGTTAATCTATTTACAACATTAAACAAAGACCACTTATTGCACATAATCAGACAACCAAACTGGCGGCTTGCGTTGCCTTCGTGGAACTGTCCGTTCCTCTACTACTTCTAATTGTTTCTCATTGTCAGGAGAGAAATCATGGACCTCCTGATCTTGCATGTTACTTTCTGGGTTTGAGTCGTGATCAGACTCTATATCGGGGTCACTGCTTCGCTCACCTATGAGTCTCTGCTCTTTACATGGTATAATGCGATCAACATGAACGACCTGTGGTCGGCCACGTCTACCACAATTAATTTCAAAGGTCACACTGGATATGCACTTCAATATTTTAAAAGGACCACGCCAGTAACTTGTAAATTTGGGAGAAAGGCCAACTTTCCTTTGAGGAAAGAAAACAAACACTTTGTCATTCTTATTGAATTTATTATAATTCAAACGTTTATCATGATACTTCTTCTGTCTTGCCATTTCTGTTTTGCCATGTGTCAGCACAAATCTGTGGGCATCTTCTATTCTTTCTTGTAGTTCCCATACCCAGCGGTTGGGAGGGATGTGCTTTAGCTGACTTGGAACCTCATACATTAGGTCTATTGGCGTGGACACTTCTCTACCGAGCATCATCCGATTTGGAGTGCAGCCAGTTGTTTCATGGACACTGGATCTGTAGGCCATCATTACGAATGGTAGTAACTCATCCCAATTGGCATGATGTTCATCTACATACGCACTGAGCATTTTTGTCAAGGTGCTGTTGAATCTCTCTACCATGCCATCTGACTTTGGGTGGTATGGCGTTGTTCGAGTCTTGTTGATCTGTAAGAGAGAGCACATTTCTGAAAAGAGCTCGCTTTCAAATTGACTGCCCTGATCTGAGTGAATCTCTGTGGGTACTCCAAACCTTGTAATAACATTTGCCACTAGAATGCCTGCTACAGTCGATGCTTCCATATTCGGCATCGGGAAACTCTCTTTCCACTTCGTGTAGTAGTCTCCTATAACCACTATGTACTTGTTTCCTGCAATCGTGGTGGGCAACTCTCCCAAAATATCAATAGCTATGCGCTCCATCGGGTATCCTGACCTTTGTAATTGCATTGGTGCTTGCTTTCTTTTCTGGGGTCCTTTTCTTTTGGTACAAAACTCGCATCCTGCAATGTAAACTTGAACGTCTCTTTTCAGTCCAGGCCAGTAGAATCGGTCTTTTATCCTCTTTAAGGTTTTTCGTATCCCAAGGTGACCTGACGTCATGTTGTCGTGGCATTGCTCAAGAATTGGGCGTCTTTCTGTCATCGGCACAACTACCCTTGGCTTGTTCTCATCGTCGGTCTTCTTGCAAAGTAATCCATCCAAGAGAAACAGATTTTCAAACTGAGACCAAAGAACTCTCACGGCGTAACTGTGCTCTCCAATCTCTTTGAGTGTTGGCTTTTTCTCGTTTCTTAACCATTGTTTGACCTCTCTTAGTCCAGCATCTTCATCCTGTAATTGCAGCAAAGGCTGGATGGGAATGTCCTTGCTCTCTACCGTGGCTTGAGATATGTCATCAACTTGTTTTTCTTCTCTCAAAGTCAGAACTGCGTTTACCTGGGGACTTTCTTTCCAGTACGGGTCAAACCCGCATTGTCTACAAGGTATCCTACTTAGGGCATCGGCATTTCGATGTTGGGTCCCAGGCCTATGCTTTATTGTCATATCATATGAAGTCAGAACTTCCAGCCAACGGGCTAACTGTCCCTCTGCATTCTTAAAATTCATCAACCATTGGAGTGAGCTATGGTCCGTTCGGACGGTGAACTTCCTTCCATACAAAAAGTGGCGAAAGTGTTTTACAAAATGTACTACTGCCAATAGTTCTTTTCGTGTAACGCAATACTTGCGCTCCGTCTTTGACAAAGTCCTGCTACCATATGCTATCACTACTTCTCTTCCATTCACTTCTTGGCTCAGCACCGCACCCATGGCGAATTGACTGGCGTCAGTATCTAGGATGAACGGTTTGGAGAAATCTGGATGTGAGAGGATCGGTGCTCTTTGTAATTTTGCTTTCAAAAGTTCAAATGCTTGCTGGCATTCTTCTGTCCATAGGTACTCTCGCCCTTTTTCAGTTAGTCGATGCAAACACTTTGCAGTGCATGCAAAATTCTCTATGAATCTTCTATAGTAGCCGCATAGACCAAGAAATGATCTAAGCTCTGAAACATCTCTTGGCTCGGGCCATTCCTTTATCACTTGGATTTTCTCTGGGTCTGTGGCAACGCCTTCATCACTTACAACATGTCCAAGAAAAGTAACTGAGCTTGCAAAAAGGGTACATTTCTTGGGCTTCAGTTTCAATCCAGCGCTCTGAAGTCTATCAAAAACTTGTTCCAGATTTTTGAGCATTTCTTCAAACGTCTTTCCTACGACTATCACGTCGTCTAAGTACACCAGGCAGATATTCCATTGAAGGCCCATCATTACTTTTTCCATTAGGCGCTCAAACGTTGCGGGTGCACAGGCCAGTCCAAATGGCATTTTTCGAAACTGGAACAGTCCTTTTCTTGTCGCGAATGCAGTTTTTGGTCGGTCCTCTTCTTCTACCTCGACTTGCCAATAGCCAGAGCAAAGGTCTAGGGTAGAGAACCACTTGTTTCCTGCCAGTTGTTCGAGTGAATCGTCTATTCTCGGCAACGGGTAGGCATCTTTTACGGTCAAGTCGTTGAGACGGCGGTAGTCAACACAAAATCGGGTTGACCCGTCTTTCTTCCGAACAAGTACTACTCCTGAGGACCATGGCCCATCCGCTGGTTCGACTACTCCCTTCGCTAACATGTCGTCAACTTGTTTATCAATTTCTTCTCGCATGGCAATTGGAGTCCTGCGTGGTGGTTGTTTAACTGGGCGGTTTGTGCCAGTATTTATCTTATGACGAACTATGTCCGTGCATCCAAGATCTTCATTTGCCGTAACAAATAAGCTTTTATATCTCTGTAATAGGTTGGCAACCTGACGCCTCTGATCGGCAGTTAAATGTTCGTTAGCCCTGTCACTCAGTTTTTGTAGTTCACTATCAAGGACTGTGTTCTCTTGAGGTTTATTTTTCGTCGATCCTGCTATAATTTCCTGTACTGGGCTGAACTCTCCAACAATGGTCCCTGCTTTCACCACTCTCACTTGGTCTGACACGTTCAAGAGCCTTACTGGTACTTCCTCCTTTGCTTCTACTAGGATTCTGGCTAAAAGAGCATTGTCCTTCGTAAGGAAATTCTCACATGGCTCTATGATTCCCGCTCCCATGGGCTTGGTTTCATCGTCTGCTTTTAGAAACTTTCCTTGTCCCATCACTTCAGTTCCAGGTGGAATACTTATATCTCTGAGCACTGCTATTCTAAAGCAGCCGAGTCTCCCGCTGTATTTTAAAGGATAAAATCTACCCTGACATTGTAGTTTGTTATTATACAAGTCTAAACAACATTTATTCTGCTTCATAAAGTCTAATCCCATTATACCATCTACTGAGAGATCTGCAACCAATGCTTCTACACTGAAGGTCTCGTTTCCTAGCTTGAGCAAGAACATGCCTTTTCCAGCAATGTTCAGCTCTGTTCCATTGGCTGATACAATAACCTGTGTGTTGGGCTTCAGTGCTGGTCTGTACTTAAAAGGAATCCGGTAGAACACTCGGTGTGATATGAGTGTGACCGTGGCACCTGTATCTACCAAGAACTTGGTCTGCATCTGGTTCATTTCAACATCTACGTAAACACCTGCTTCCATGTTGGAGGTACTGGCTCCAATATTTTGTCTACGTCTCTGCATACGCCTTTGTCTGCTGTTCATATGAAGCGGTCGTGCCGCACCGTCTGTGCCTTTCCCATTTGACCTTTTCTTAGGTGCACGACACTCTTTTGCGAAATGGCCATACTTTGAACAGTTGTAGCACTGTATGTTCTTCTTCCAGTCTGTCTTGTCTTGGTTCCTTTGTGGTCCATTTTCCTTAAATCTATCAATTTCTTTCTGTAAAGCATCAATCTTGGCAGAAAAGGATTCCATCATGGAGAGCACCTTTTGGTTAACTTCTTCAGCCTCTGCTTCTGCAGTGGTTGCTCTAGTGTGTCCTTTACCCGACTCGTATTTTCTCTCTGCCTTGTAGAAGGCCTCTAACTCGACGGCTAAGCAAATTGTCTGGTTCAGATTCTCTGGCCTTGACTGCTTTATTCTGATCCGCATTTCTGAATCCACTAACGAGTCTAGGAAGTGTTCTCTAGCCAGGGTTTCTCTCACTTCGTTTGGGGCATTCGGGTATGCCTTATTCACCAACCGGCGTATGGCCTGGCCTAACTCTGGCAAACTCTCACTGGCTTTCTGACGCCTTTCCTTCAACTGCACTCTGTAGAGTTCTGTCTGGTTAGGGGGTGAAAACCTCTCTTCTAGTGCTTTCACAAGCGTGTCAAAGTCGACCCTTTTCTCTGGGGGTAGATCACTGAAAACTCCCTGTGCTTGTCCTCTCAAAGCCGTGGCTAGATAGAGTCCCTTATCTAGTACGTCCCAGTTATTCACCATGGCGCATGCTTCAAAATGTGACTTGAAATCTCCCCATTCACTCGTGCCATCATAATTTGCAAGCCTGATTTCTCGTCGCTGCTTTTCAGTGCCGGTGGACCTCCTTCTATCCTTATCTGTATCCTTCTTCTGCTTTTGGGTATAAGTAGGATCTGTTCCGCTTTGGACAGCACTGGCTGTTGACAAACCAGTAGATTTTGGTCTGGCACCGATTCCTGATATCTGGTATGGCAGGTATGGTCCTTCCAGCCCTGGCGCTTCCATTGTAACGTTAGCGCTCTGGTTTCTATCTGGGGCAGGTGCCTGAACAGTAGACCTCTGCGTCTGGATACCTGAGTCACTGTCATTTCTTCCTGGCAATTTCGGCGTTGAATGTGTCAAACTGGTCTGTCCCATGCTTTCCTCCTGGACAAACTTCATCCTGTGGATCTCCTCTTCTAACAAGCTAATCTGCTCCTTGATGTCGTCAAAATTTGCCATAGCGATCTTCAAAAACAACCGAGGTATATCCCACCGCTGCCACCAAAAATTGTGTCACGGACCTGGGGTAGGTCGCGATGCACACTCTGGGTTCGTACCAGAGTCAATTCTCTGGATATACCAAGCTATCGGTTGTGTGGGGTAGCGTACCTAACTTTAGGTCGAACTTGGACAGCAAAAAGCGGATGCTTGCTTTCACTAATATTCTATAGAGAGACCTTTGCTCTTTTCAGGGCCAAGGCTCTCTCTTAAGAAAAGTTCTCCTTCTTCAGGAGCACTGGTCCAAGTCTCGGCTTTACTCTATTAAGCCTTGCTTTGTCAATATTATAAAGGCCACTGCTGAGCCTTGTCCCTTTCTTTCTAGTACTAAACAAAGGCCACTGCTTCAGCCTTTGCTTTAACCTTGTTTTGTACAACTAATTCCTCTTTCAGGAACTCTTAATGATTCTTCTTCAGAACCTTGCAATAACTACTTTTGCTTTGCAGCAATCGACCAAGGCTTGTCCTCAGTAAATATCTTTTTCAAGACTAACTCTTAGACTGTATGTCACAGAACTAACAACTCCCAAACTGAACAATTTCTCACAATGCATCCGCTTTTATACTCCAGTTTGGACTATACTATTTCAACCTGTTTTACCCTGGATGATTCCAAAAGTCTACATCTTGTGTGCGTTTACTTAAGTGACAGTTTTCAAGCTTCTAAATGATCAAACTTTAAAAATAGACTCTACCTATATGAGTTCTAAAAATAACTAAAGGGATTTCTTGAAAACGAAAGTACAATTTATATCTTTGCAAATATGGCATAAACGTCTTCCCTAACAATATTTTATTAAAGGCCTAGCTAGAACAACTTATTCCTGACAATATTACTTAATAAAACCATTTAAAACCTATGAACAATACGTACTTTATCCTATCCTTTTTGTCCTGTCTTTTATGTAAAATGGGGACATAAACAGAGGGGAGTGAAGCAATATAAAATGCAGAGTCATCACAATAGATTCATACATGCGCGAATTGCCAGGCCAATATTGGTTAGATAAAGAAATAAGTTCTGAATCACATGTAAAATTTCAGATCTCTACGCCTTATAGTTTTAAGTTTAAGTGTTCACAAGACATTGTGGACGGACTGACAGAGATGGACGGACGAACAAAGTTAAAAGAAAACGACTTGCCCATTTTTGAAACCCCCTTCTTTTTGATTATTTGATTACCATTTCGTTGTAGAATTTTGTAAAAATAAAACGTGATTTTCTGTAAATAATCAATGATTACAAGTGCAAACAAGAGGCTAAATAAGGTATATGCTTAAGCAAGAAAAAGCTCTTCTCTATCTGCAATAGTTTTGAATCTATAAGCAAAAAAAAAAACAACACTATTTTTCTCCTTTAAAGGGCCATCAACCCTTTAAGGGATCATCTGCCAACTTCGACCCTATGAAGACTTTTGTAGAGCTTAATGCACTGAATGTTTGAGCAAGTAACAGCTTTTCTCTATCTGCATCATTCTATAGGCCAAAAACACTATTTTTCACCTTTAAGGGACTGTAACCCATATAAGGGGTCATCTGACAACTTTGACCCTATGGAAACTTTGTAAAGCTAAATAAGCTGAACATTTAAGCAAGCAACAGCTTTTCTCTTTCAGCAAAAATTTTCATTCTGTAGCCCAAAAACATGCAAAACGTTTTTTTAAGGGCCATAACCCCTATTAGGGGGTCATCTGAAAACTTGACTCTTTGGACACTTTTGAAGAGCTTAATGAACTGAACATTAAAGCGAGCAACCGCCTTTCTTTATCTGCTATAGTTATAATTTTATAAGCCAAGAACATGAAAACATGTTAATTTAGGGCTTGCAACCCCTATGAGGGGTCATCTGACAACTTTGACCCTATGAATGCTTTTGTAGCGGTAAATGAGCGGAACAATTAAGCAAGCACCATCTTTTCTCTATCTGCAATAGTTTTCATTCCACAGGCCAAAAACACTTTTTTTCGCCTTTAAGGGGCTGTAACCCCTATAAAGGGTCATTTGACAACTTCAACTCTATTGAGACTTTTATAGAGCTTAATGGCCTGAACATTTAAGCAAGCAACAACTTTTCGCTATCTGCAATAGTTTTCATTATATAAGCCAAAAACCTGAAATAAACGTTATTTTTCACCTTTCAGGGGCTGTAACCCTTACAAGGGATCATCTGACAACTTTGACAAAATGGAGACTTTTGTAGAACTTTTGATGTGGAGCAGTATGATGGCATCAAATTTCATCTATCTCTTATACTTTTTGATTTACAAGCAAAAAACAGTAGTCTGACCCCCCTGGTCTATTTTTAGTAACAGCCGCCCTGTTTTTTTGGGGGATCAAAAATCAAAACACAAGTTTGGTGCAGGACATCATGAGGTTCATTCATACCAAGTTTCAATAAATTCTGTTCCGCAGTTTCAGAGGAGAAGATTTTTGAAAAATTGTTAACGGACGACAGACGACAGACGACGGACGCCAAGGGATGGCAATTCGGTCCAGGTGAGCTAAAAACTAATGATTATTTGATTCCCAGGTACCCCCCATGATGACCCTCATTATTATACGCTGCTGTCCTGGGGTTTGGCAGAAAAAAATGTAATAACCTTTTATCAAAATTATGTAAAGCGCCTATTTCCCCTAAGCTTTGAAGTCCGATATCATAATATTAGCAGTGTCATCAACACTGGCTGTATCATCTTCCTGCTGCAAGATAGGTGGTGGTTTTGGGGAATTTGGAGATGCAGGAGGGGATTGTAGATGTGGCATAATTTCCTGATGCGCCCGATATTTTCGTTCGCCTTCGTTTCGAATCGCACTCCATAGTAAACCGTCGTTCATAATCTGTTCGTGTTTTCGGGTCATATCAACTCTTCGCTCATCTTCGGCTATAATTTACTCAACGTAGCCATCCGAAAAATCGTGACCCATCGTAAGTCATATTCATTCTTCGCTTACTGTTCGTTGATCATAGTTAACAATAGTTAATAATCGGATGATTCGGAGGAAATTTTTATTTGAATTTGTTTAATTCGCGCCTATTTTGTCAATTTTCCCATTCGTTACCCTTCGTCTCACTTTTTTCGGTTAAGTGTGAGGCGGCTTTTAAGTTGCAAATATCCGAATTTGACACTTTGACGATACAGTATCAAAATTTTGATTATGATTTAACATTTTCAAGTGCGATTTGACAATTGTATAAAAGTAAAGAGCTTCAGGCGATTTTGCTTTTCGAAGACATTTTTATGTACAAAAGCCATCTTTTTTGCCATGTCATCTTATGTAAATAAAAAAAATGTCTATTTGTTTTTTTACAAACATATTAAATTATGTTTAACGGTGCATATTTTAGTTTGCAATACAAATTTTTAAAGACTATCACTTAAATAATTGTTAAAAAGTGTTTTTTTTATAATGTATAGTTTTAAAACAAATCATCGGGTTTCTTAACCTTTTCCAGGTGTATATTTAGATGCATATTAAATTCTAACACCATTGGTGGAAAAACAATATTTATAAACGTTGTGAATTGAAAGTTTACCTCTCAATACTTTGGCAACCACTGTTTGGGCGTCCCTGCGATTGCCATAATACTTTGCCAAGTAAATTATGGCAAATTTTCCTTGAGTAAGCTCGGATTCTAAGGCAATATCCTTACGAGACAAGACAGTATTGTCACTCTTGATTTCCATCTGACCATAATAATATATGTCATCCTCAAACTTGGTACTACAAGCTCGATTCTACGAAGGAAAAACAAATACTGTCGTTTCATTGCGATCCACCAATTCTCCGGTATGACTGATTCGTTTTTGTCATTTTCTCTGGACTATGAGATTGATCATTCAAGTTCGGTAGTTTTGTTATTACCTTTATTCATTATTTTTCGTGGGGTATCAATTTTCGTGGTTTTCGTGAGTGCTTTTGACCCACGAAATTTGATACCCCATGAAAAGGACATTTTACATTGATATGTATGGTGCAGTCTTCAGAACCACGAATTTAAGAATCCACGAATTGACCCTTTTTCATCAAACCACAAAAATTGGTACCCATGATAATAAATGAATCCACAGTAGCTCGAATCATATATAACGAATTATTAGTATTTCATGTATATATCAAAATAAATACCTTAAATTGTAACCTCAAAGGATTAAAAACAAATTGGTACTTTTTATCCCACAAAATTTCTGATAAGATATGGAAAAACAAACACCATGAGGCTCCTATGAGCATGACTCGTTCACCTGGCTTCAATGACTTTATGTAACAATATTTAACATTGCCAACAACATGTCATTACATGAAACAATTGGAAAACTCTATAAAGCCGAGCATTTAAGCAAGCAAATATGTGGCACATTTTTTATGGTACACAATCTTTCATGTACAATCCAATATGTTTGACATTTAAAGGACCGCAACTCCTATAATGATCATCTGAAATTTTGCCCCATGGATAATTGTGTCCAATTAGCTAAACATTTAAGCAAGCAAAACTTTTTCCCTGTCTTTTATGGTTCACAATATAAAAAAAAAACTCTATTTGGGGGTTTAAGGAGCGTTAACCCCTTCAAGGGGTCATCTGACAATTTCAATCTAATGGACAATTTTGTAGAGCTCAATTAGCTGAATTTTTAAGTAAGCAAAACCTTTCCCCTAACTGCTATTGTTCACATACTATAAAGCTATAACCACTATTTGTGGCGTTTAAGGGGCTATAACTCTTATAAGGGTCATATGACAATTTCAACCTTCTGGACAATTTAGAAGATCTCAATTAGCTGAACATTTAAGCAAGCAAAATCCTTTCCTTATTTTCTATCGTTCACAATCTATAAGACTTAAACCACTATTTTTGGCATGCATTTTTAACAACTTTTTTTATCGGTTGCATACGTGTAGCACAAAACCACATAAAAGTTTCTTTCGAAATGAAATACATGTATAATAATCGAATTTGCTGTAAACAAAAAAAAACCTATACTCATTTCTTACATTATATCCTTGAGTGTAAGTGTTATTTCGACGCTTCACTGTAAAATTTCTTCTGACTTCTATAAATTTTGCCTTCGCTGGTTGTAATCGACCAGTTCGTCCAAGAAATATGAGTACAACAGCAACGATAATAATGATGAAAATAAATCCTAAAACAAAACAAATAAAAGTCGAAAACAACAATTGCATATTCATATATTATTATCCATTTTTCACTGCTGTTACAATATTAACACTATGAGAATTGTACTATTAATGGTAGCATTTTACTAGCCCTTTTGTGTAATACTTTTATTATATCGTAAGCTAAAACCTCAAGCTAAGAATCCATAGTATAAACGAATTCGTGGTCGATATTTTTCATGTAATTTCATATGGCAAAATGACAATTTGCAGTCTAACGCCCCCCCCCCCCCCCCCGAAAAAGGCACTTTGTCAATTAAATGTACATAGATGTTTATAAAGCAGAGCATGAATTCTTGAGATTTTATTACATACATGTATCTATTGAAATTATAATACAAAAAACATTATTACCCACGGACAGTCCAGCGACTCCTCCTGGAGGGAATCCTACAGCTTAAAAAAAAAGAAAGATTTATTTATAGATGCAGACAACCTTTATTTAAAATAGAAAAAGATGTGAAATTAATTAACACAACACAATCTTTAGAAATAGGCGATAACTAAAACAAACAATAGACAATTAGCAGGCAGCGTTCCCTTTGATAATCATCTTCGTCTTGTAAATTCCACCAGATCATAAAAAAATGTAGATTATCCAAAACTCTTCCTTAAAAAATTTATTAACGACCCTTTTTGGACATACTTGTTTTTCTGGAACTACTTTCAAAGATAAAAAAACGACTGGCATAACAAATGCATAGACGAAGATAAACAGATATTTCCGCTTAGTATTTTAAGTTGAATTAAATGTAGAAAAGTATGATAATTGTAAATACATTTAATCAAGTATTCCATAAAATGTACATGTAATTTCTTGTAAAGAACGGGGTTTATTTTCTGAAACGACAGTCAAAAAACAATAACACATTTTACAGTATTAGACTTGCATGTAGAATCCTGATACTCACACGCTTCGGCAGTTTGAAATGTTAAAATGTAAGGTGATGCACTCATTACATTATTCGTGCCATTTCCATACTTCGTGTAAAGCTCAAACCAGTAATTTGTTGTTGGTTGCAACCCAGTCAGATCAAATGACGTAGCATCTTTATGTACTTTGTAATCATATGTTGTGTTGCCAGGTCGAAATAAGCGTACAATGATTCCAGCTCGTTCATAACAAGTTGGAGCTTGCATCCAACTGATACTCAAAGATGTGTCCAATGTCTTCTGAATGGTTACGTTTGATGGACTTTTATCTGAAATTAAAATATAGATCAAATAACGTTTATAATATTAGTGTGCGATACCTTAATTAGAAAATACTTGCTACACCAGAGTCAAGACAAAGCTGAAAACATTAATGATAAATACAAAATATCACAGAAAGGCCATGAAACAAAGGAAAAGAAGAGTTTTTGGGGAAAAAATAAATATTTGGTGTATTGAACTTAATGTTTAAGGCTCTTAATGGTTTTTGTTATGTGATCTTTGGTTCTGTCAGTAAAAACAAATCTTATAGATATAAAACTTGCCCTACCGACTTTATTGATAAACTTACATTCTTGGATCCCATCAAAGTTTGTTACTGTACCGAGCTGTAAATAAATAAATTAAAGAAAACCAACTTGAACACAAGCAATATTTATATTTGTTTAGTTTCTATTGCAATCTGAGAGAAATTTGTATTATGTTCAACAGTTACAACACAGTTCCAGGCTATAAATTTGGCTACACCTCACGTGCATTTCGTCTATTTAAGACTCATTTGAGGCGATCTACTCAAACTACTGAAAAAGGAAAACACTATATGATTATGAAAAGCTAGGAACAATAAAATAAAAAAAAATCGGACTTTGAAACTTAATTATGACTAAGATCAATCTATGTCTTTTGTAGGAAAAACCTGAGAATTTCAACAAATTTGACAAACGAATAATTTATAGCTTTGAAGAGTTCTTCGCAAAAAAGTGTTGATGCCGGAGTATTAAGTTTTCAATATTAAGCTTTTAATGGACTTTCCAATTGTGTTCCTATGGCAAGTAATAAGTTGCAAAATTTTATATATAGTAACTTTTAAATTCATTATTTTCTATTAATATGTAAGATTTTTTTATTAATATGTAAGATTTTTTATTAATATGTAAGATTTTTTTATTAATATGGAAGATTTTTTTCTTAATATGTAAGATTTTCTTATTAATATGTAAGATTTTCTTATCAATATGTAAGATTTTTTATCAATATGTAAGATTTTTTATTAATGTGGAAGATTTTTTAATTAATATGGAAGATTTTCTTATTAATATGGAAGATTTTTTTATTAATAAGGAAGATTTTTTATCAATATGCAAGATTTTTTTATTAATATGGAAGATTTTTTTATTGATATGGAAAACTTTTTTTATTAATATGGAAGACTTTTTCATTGATATGAAAAACCTTTTCATTAATATGAAAGATTTTTCTTATTGATATGGAAGCCTTTTTTATTAATATGGAAGGCTTTTATATTGATATGGAAGACCTTTTCATTAATATGGAAGATTTTTCATGCATATTTCATTCCATCGGAACGCCCCCTAGAGGAAAGCGATGATCGATATAACACCTTTTTTCATTGGTTGTTATATCCCCGTCACACTGGGACGAAGACCTTCAAGTTGTTAGTACGTTTTTAGAACGGAGTGAAAATGGGACAAAAATATTGTTTCCACGTTTTTACTACGATTGCTCTACGTCCTTAGAATCGAAGGACCACACAGGACCACACAGAGACTTCAAAGTCTGCAACAAAGTTCCTTCTAGGTGTATCACGTTTTTACGACATCTCTTCTACGTTCATCACGTCTTCACTACGTTTCAACTACGTTCTCGCTACGATTGTACTGCTACTATCCGTTTTGCAATACGTCTTTAATAAGTTTGCTTTTTAGCTCCCAAACCATGCAAAGACAGTACGATGACCGGATTAATTCGTTTAAACCTCTCAAATACTGACTGGATAGGGATTTACCAACAGCTTAGTAGCGGTTTATATTTGTCAATCTAACTTATACTAACTTGATGTACAGTAAAAATTGCATCAATTTATTTGTTTTTGTTGTTTTTTGTTATTCCAAATCCCTTGAACCGCAATGAAAAAAAAAGGAAATTTAGTGTAACAAAACCTGGTTCATCTCAGGTTTAGTACTTTTAGCAACCAGTGCCACGAGTCAGGACCATCGCGAGTGTCTTTGCACTGATTGCTCGTTTTTTCTTGGACGTTTAGTTTAAACTGGATTAATGCTCATGTGAATCCCTCTCCAGCTAGCAGTTTGCAAGTGTGGCCTTTGTAGCGACCCCCATTGAACCAATTCTACAAAGGGATCGTAAATGTGCATGGGGTATTGCTCTCCACATACACGGGACAACCTTTTTTCGTCCCTTCCGAAGGACTAGCATCGTTCTCGCAAATGATGCCAAGAGTCGAAAAATTGGTTCATGAACTTTTCACCCCAGACGAGGATCGGACCACGAACCTTGGCGCACAGGGACTTGCTCCCCTCTATCAATATTTTGCTAAAGTCAATGTGCGGTACGAAAAAAACACGTGTTTTTTTCGTATCGCACATTGACTCTAACAAAATACTGGTGCACAGGGACTTGCTCCCCTCTATCAATATTTTGTAAGAGTCAATGTGCGGTACGAAAAAAAACACGTGTTTTTTTCGTACCGCACATTGACTCTAACAAAATATTGATAGAGGGGAGCAAGTCCCTGTGCTTCGTGTTAGTAGCCTGACGCGTTGACCACAACACCACCGACTCTCTTGGACGTTTGAGATTGGTCATTCCTGTTTGGTCATAACCTTAATTTGTTGAAATCTTATATTTGTCCCCCGCCACAAGGCGAAGTGGAGAGATAGAAATTTATGTCGGTCGTCCGTCCGTATGTGCGTGTGTGAGCGGATGGGAACGTGTGTGTATACATGTGGGTACGTCACACTTTGTTTCGTAAAATATTTCTCAGCTAAAATTATTCGTAGGCTTTCGATATTAGGTATGCAGCTTCAAGTCTCATGTGTCTTATATGCATAGGAGGTTGCATTTTCAGGTCTGTTGCTGATTTTTTTTTTTCGAAATTTGAAAATGTTTTGTAACATATTTCTGTACGAAGGCTCTAGACATATGGTATTCAACTTTTGGTAGGGGTCTCGTAAGATAGGTTTCAGGTTTGTAGCTTATTTACTTCCTTTTTTACGAGCCGTCTTGGAATTGAAAACAATTGTTGATAGATTTCTCAGATACTATTTTACATTTTGCATGACGTTTTAGTTAGAGGTCTTATCTAGTGGGATGCATGTTCAGGTCTGACACTTATTTACTACCTGTTGAACAAGCTGTTTTAGATTCTTTTGCATTTGGTGGAGACCCAGAAATTTTGGTCTTGTATATAGTAAAATTTAGGGCGAAGAAAATCAAGGTCTTTTGTGGGGTAAAGAAAGCTTCCTTTTTGCCTACTTGAACTTAGCACGATCCGGTACGTACTTTTTGTTATTTCAACCAGAAAATTATTCTATTTTAAAGAATAAGTTTTAAAATTATAATCCTGCTAAAAAATAAATGTGTTACATACAAACACTCAATGCTTTTTTTAATTAAAACGATTTTTATGGAGAGGGAGGGTTGTTTTACAACTTGTGTCTTGTATGTCTCTTATAGGTCTTATAAATTGACGAATCGCGCATAGAGTGTGCGTTCAATTTAAGATTTTACGGAGCATCAGCATCCATGGCTCCATTAACACGAAATTTCATTTCAGGTATGTTGCTTATCTATTCTATGTGAAACTTGGTAGAATGGTTTAGTTTGACAAACTTTACGCTCTAAGCGACTTTCATACATATAGGACTTCTTCTTCCTGTTTGGGGTACGAACGAGCAGATATATGTACATGTGTCTACGAATTTCCGCCAATCTTTTCTCAGAAACGGTACATGAAAATGATTTGAAACTGAAAAGGATGGTTCAGTATGACAAACTGTACGTTCTACTTGAACTTCCTACTTGGGGCCAGCGGGGTTATCCGTGTTCTATGGACACATTTCTTCTTTATTTAAATGCTTTGTCAAGGAGTTGCTTAGCTCAAGATTTGATTTGTTGCATGGTCAACAATCAGCCTAGATAAAAGAAACACTCATTTAATTTGTAGGTGTTTCATGTAGCTATGGGGTAACTTAACGTCAAAAGCCATGATTGTCTCATTCGTCAGGAAAAAACGCATAATTCAGCAGACGCAAGACAGAACAGTCGGGACAAAAATAAAACGGTTACAAAAACAAAGAAAAAGCGACACGGCAAATCAGTCCGGACAACCCGGGCAATCCGACTTAAAATCATTTTTATGGTTCCGTGCTAAACAAATTTTAAATTTTAAATCAGTTTGCATGATCTTACTTTCTTGGATGTACAAATTTAGTTCTTAAATCATGAAGAAATGCAGAATCTACATAGCTTTATATGACGCGAGCGGCGACATTTTGGCAGTATTATTAACTAATAAATCATTATTGTCAAAGTCCAATATCAATTTCAAAATGTATCATGTCCTTAGAGCGTGCAGAATAAAAGAATCGTGTTTCAGCGGACAAGACACAAAAGATTTCAGTAGCAGATCAAGAAATTCTGAAAAGCGGGGGCCCACTGACTGGCCTAAGAGCCAGTAAGAGGGGGCCTGCTGTGGCCACGTTTCAATGATTTCCTATATATCCAACCAATTTTTCCCCCAAAGTGGGGCCCAGGCCCCAAGCCACTCCCTCTGGATCCATCTATGGATTTATTTACATGCACGTCCAAATTTTATGAGCAAATGAATGTGAACTGTCAGAAAACTTAGTAAAAACGTACTACAAACGGCGTAAAAACTGCCTGGACGTACTATCAACGTGGTAAAAGCTGCACGGACGTGTTAAGGAAGTAGTAAAAACTTCCTGATGGTCGTACTACAAACGTGAAGGAAACATACCGTTATATGAAATCATAGTGAAAACGTACCACGAACGTAGTGCAAACTTTTAGGACGTAGTGAAAACGTAGCGTAAACGGCACAAAATATCATACCGTCCGGGCCATACAGTTTGTAACACGTTCCTTCTACGTTCATGGTACGATCATGAAGTTCTCAATACGTTCTTAGTAGGTCTTTACTACGTTTTGACTTCGCCACGTCCTCATTACGTTTGTTTTGGACATGTTCAAAATTATTCCACGTCCTTCACGTTCTTGAAGTTCGCAATACGTCCATTCAAGTTCGCACTACGACCATGCAAGTTTATAGCACGTCTTTTATACTACGTTCAACAAGTTCCTTTCGCGTTTTAAGACTTTTAAGGACTTATAGCAAGAACGTAGTCCGAACTTTATCCAGTGTGACGGGGGCATAAGAAAACACTAATGGTTCCTTCCATGTATGACCACATGTATGCGATCTGATGCCAGCGATGGTATTATATTGCCCGTAATAGTGATTAGCGGTAAGAAATCACGGGTGTTCATTTGTTACGTCTCCCTCTTTAATAAGGCGAATGGGTATCTGCGGATCTTAGCGTTTGTAAAACAGGTCCTTTGATTCCTCTTTGTCGCAGTTCGAGGATCCGCAGAGAGACCCATGCGGCAATACTCCCCTTTCCCTTAAATAGTCAAGTCTATTGAATATATTTAAGGAAGGGGAGGTATTTTTTCTTGCATATATAAGTGACCGCGTAGGCCAAGCCCATGGATAATTGTAGTGTGTTAAGACTCGAGGGAGGGTAGGAGGGGTATGATCCCGGATTCCTGTGAAAATGCGAAAATAAATTTGTGATTCCCGCATCCTACCGACCCTCAGACTTCTACTAGCTGCGAAACGTAGCTCTAACTATTTTTTTTTCTTAGATTGCAAAAATCAGAAAATATAAAAAGACCAAGAGCTATGATTTCGCAGCTAGACTTTTACCAGTTAGGATGGGGATGACAGGGGGGTCTCTGACCCCCGCTCCCCGCCCCATCAACCCCAATTCCCGTCATGAATTCTACCACCGCCCCGCCCCCCGATATAATTTTTTCTTTACCCCGCTCCCCGTTCCTCATCCCTTCAATCCCCGTTCTCCGCCCCCATCTATCCCCGCTCCCCGCCCCTTAACCCCCGTATCCCCCTACTTGAAACTCAATCTATTTAAGGGAAAGGGGAGTATTGCCACATTAGTCTCTTCAAGGATCCTCGAACTGCGACAAAGAGGAATCAAAGGACCTATTTTACAAACGCTAAGTTCCGCAGGTACCCAATTGCCTTATTAAAGAGGGAGAAGTAACAAATGAACACCCGTGATTTCTTACCGCTTATCACTATTAGGGGCAATATAATACCATCGCATACATGTGGTCATAATTGAAGGCGTCATAAGTGTTTTCTTAACAACCAATGAAAAAAGGCGTTATATCGATCATCGCTTTCCTCTAGGGAGCATTCCGATGGAATGAAATATGAATGAAAAATCTTCCATATTAATGAAATGGTCTTCCATATCAATATAAAAACCTTCCATATCAATCAAAAATGTTTCCATATAAATAACAAAAACCTTCCATATTAATGAAAAGGTCTTTCATATCAATGAAAAAGGTCTTCCATATTAATAAAAAAGTTTTCCATATCAATAAAAAAATCTTCCATATTAATAAAAAAATCTTCCATATTAATAAAAAAATCTTCCATATTAATAAAAAATCTTCCATATTAATAAAAAAATCTTACATAATAATAAGAAAATCTTACATATTAATACAAAAATCTTCCATATTAATAAAAAAATCTTACATATTAATAAAAAATCTTACATATTAATAAAAAATCTTACATATTAATAGGAAAATCTTACATATTAATAAAATAATCTTCCATATTAATAAAAAAATCTTACATATTAATTAAAAATCTTACATATTAATAGAAAATTATGAATTTAAAAGTTACTATATATAAAATTTTGCAACACATTACTTGCCATATGTTCCAATGTTGTTACTCACAACTTCTTATGAAATGTATAAATACCATACCAGTATCATGATTTCCAATGAAAACTTTAAATTATTTAATGAATACGCAAGTCTAGCAGAAAATAAAAAACAAATCAATGAAATGTCTAATCTTCCAGTGAGAACTTACATTTATAGACTGAGTGGTCGACAACATAGCAGAATTGTAAACAACTACATCAAGAATAGTGTTGTCCGTATCAACTTTATTCATGGGAACTTTGAGCCAGCAGTTGTTAATTTCCAGTGTCGTCTGCAGATCATAACATGACTTCCGCCCAGAAATGGTGGCGCAGTAGCAACTCGATGACAAGCAGGTTTGTAGACCCTTACAACAAATTTGCAAATTCATTTTTGCAAATGTGTTTTCTTAGAATATTCATTGCGTTGTTCAATCATCGATTTAAACAATGTAAAATAGATTTTACAAAAATGACAAAAAGATATACAGAATGCAAACAAATAAGAGATACGTTAATACTTATTTTATAGCCGCCATAGTTTTTTTGTCGTTTTTATTAAATTGCTTTATAAAAGACACTTTAGAGAAGCATAACAGTAAAAGAAAGTGACCATCTTTAAACAAAATAAAAGCTGTACATTCTTTTCTAACAATTTCTAAACAGAGTATTAAGTAGCATTCAGAGTGCAAATCACCGCGAGAGCATCTATCAACACTGACCTCTATACTATCGCTCTAGGACCGGAATTATTTGAAATGTGTCAATGTTATTCATCGAATTCGTTGGAATTACGTATTGCGCAATAGTATAGAGGTCAGTCTTGATAGACGCTTCCTCTGGTGAAAGATTTGCCAAGAGCAGATAACGTATACGTACATTTGGGTGTATCATGAATTCCTTGACAGTTTTAATTTCATTGGTTTCATTTACTCTGAATACAAATTTTACTTTTTTAACTGCACTGTGTTCATCTTTAGCCGCTACGGTGACCCTTAAATAATAGTAAAAGCAAATTTGTTAATAAAATATTGTGATAAAAGCAAAAGAGTGTAACTGGTTCATGTACATTATCGTAAGACAAAAAGGTTAAACCAAAATAAATAAACACCTGACAAATGAAAATGAAGATAGCCTACATGTACAAAATATAAACAGCCGAGCTTGAATCAGCATACGTAAATATCAACCGTTATAAGATTGACCGTTTTAATTCCGTCCCTTTTCAAACTATGTAAAATCAGTTTTAGTTTAACAATCCAAAAGTGTATGACTGAACAACATTATAATCTTTATAATTCATCATATGAAATATAGAAACTCTGGGGTTTTTTTTCTATCAGCACGTGATATTTCCTTAGCCAAAGTCATCAAAAACTAAGAATATTTTAATCAATCACAAACTTATATTTTATTTGAAAAGGAGCAAACAATTTGCCAAAGTGACTGTTATTATCCCATGTATGCCACTGCTTGAAATAGAAAGAATGTACAATGTATACCGGTGAGACAATCATACGTAGCATAATTGTATGTGACATACAATGAGATGCTTATAAGTAAATGGAGGTCACCATAAAACATGTACATGTATTACAGAAGAAATATTAAAATATTTCGAAACTGAAAATTTAATTTTTACCTGCTTGCGAATGGATACTGCTCTCCCTGGATATTCTTTTCTATTTTTATATCTGAAGAAAACACGTGAGGCGGACTATTGTCAAAGTTAATGATGGTTGAATCAACAAGAGTATGCCCTAGAATGTCAAACGCTTTTACCCAAACTTGTAGTACATCTCCATCTCGAATATATTGCCCATGTAGTAGCTTTGTAAAATGTTGATTAAGACTTATGTTAACCCAACCAACTGTGGGTAAAGATGTACTAATCCCTCCTATATTATATTCAAATTTCACAATTGAATTTCTGTTCGGTATTGCTGCTAGAGTTCGCCTTCCTTCATGATCGTCAAACTTGTCCTCAATCTTTTTATAATCAACCCTGTCTATCCCATCGCTTAATCTTGGTGTATATTTGTCAACCCCTTTCAAAATATTTTCGTTTTCGTGTTCTAGATTAATGAAGTGATTGTCCCAGGATATTTGAATAGTTGTTTCTCTCCCGGAATCGTAATTGGGCGTTGTCTGCCATGTGTAGTTGGTATCTTTAGCTGCCGAATTAGTAAACAGCGGGAAATCTAATTGGGTCGTGATTTTCGACGAATTATCATAAATTGCTAATCTCCGTGCATATCTGGAATTGTTAGCATTATCTACGACTTCAAGAATAGTAGAATACATACCAGGTGTGTATGGTCTATACGTAGGGAAAACAATGTTATTAGATGCGTTTATACTTATGATATACTCGGGTACTGGGTTAAATGTTGGTCGAATCTCAGGTTCCCTTAATACATCATAGTCACGGCTATAATTCATTTTCCACACTTCAAAGGAGTAGCGAGAAATCCCTGATAGTTTATCAATCCAACCGGCCCATCTTGGTCTCAAAGGTTCCTACAAAATTGTTCTACATTATGTAATTCTTGAGAGAGTTCTAGAAGTTATATAAGACATATTGAAAAAAACGTATGAGGAATTATCGACTAATACATAAAGTGTACAAACTTTCGAGGCTATCACCCAATATTCAACGCCAACGACGATTGCCAGGTGCTGGAAAAAGCTTACTTGTCCCAAATTGCTTTTAATACTGACTTATTCATACACAAATAGTCTTTCTTTACTCACCTGTACTGACAGCAATTAGTCTAACGTACAGTCTTTGGAAATATAGTTTGAGGCTTCTGAGGCAATTTAATTGACACTGTTCCAAATACTTTAAAATGAACTAAAATGATAGGTCTATAAATGGTACAAACCATTGTTATATCTTCTTGTAGAACAAATGGAATGTCACCAGTTCCACATGGTGTACCAGCATTGGGATCACTGCAGTGAAGTGGAACATCTCTGTCAAACCTGTACTCCATTTGTATTTGTGAACTTATTCCTTTGTATCTGTCAGTCATATACAAGTTATTATTATCTGTGTTAATTAGTTCTCGAAATCCTCCCGTTGTCGCCACGTAAGTAAGTAAATACCTAAAAATATGAAAAAGAATACAAATATCATCTTTGGAAACATTTTTAAACTTACTGAAAAATTTAATTAAGAAAATTCTAACTAAAAATCTTTTTGTTAGACACACACTTCGATTGGTATTTTGTATTAAATAATGTTTTCTAATTGCTTAAATAAAGGAAATAACAAAACTAACCTACTTAAAAGATCAATTCAAAATGTTTAAACAAAAAAGGCAAAACCAGACATTCCGGAGAAATTGTAGACATATTTCAATAATTCGTTTACTAATTAGTAGTAACGATAGCTTTGTGTCGGTGCATTTCATTTGAGCGAATTTTTCTACAGGTAAATTACGGGTAAATTTTGATTTTAATGGCAATTCTGGAGATCATGTTCTTTAGTGCTATCAAGGAAACATTTATAAAAAGAACAAATATGGATACAATTTGTTTATAAAAATAATGTTTCACATGCTAAAAATATAAAACACTGTCTGATATGTTAGCAGTGTGTGTTTACGTAAAGACTCTTTGTATTTATATTTTTAAATATAAAACGGTGGTTATTGTTAATATCAGAAACACCATTGCAGATCCGAGCATTTTTAATTAACTGTAAAATGCAAACCCCGTAATACGGTACTAGTGGAACATCTCTTTCAAGAAAACAGAACCTTATAGCAAGGAGGGTAAAACCGTCACGTTTATCATATACTTTGGTTTCTTCTTCTTTAGGTATACAGTTCACTATCACTGCATTGATAATTACGAACTGTTTGCGCAGCGTGGCTAAAATAGTAATTTATTGATTTTAGGGAAAAAGAAAAACTAGATAAATATATGTTATAATAATAAATGTGCAGCTTAAACCGAAAAATGTGATTAAACTATGTACAAAGGGTATGTTGGGATTTAATGTAGTGTGTAGAGCACAGCTGGGGCAGCTGTACTCTAAAGGCATCCAGAGTGTTGGCGTTAACAACACTTGCTGGTAGGGAGTTCCACTGTATAATGGTGTAGGGAAAAAATGAAAATTTGTAGCTGTCTTTTAGAACTGAGATTTGCCGAAATGTGAAGTCATGGTTTTTACGTGTTCTATGGTCTGTGGGTACTAAGACTGTTGTTGGTATTGCGACTAAGTTGTGAACAATTTTGTAAAACATGGTAAGTCTGTATTTTAGTCTGCGTTCCTCTAGTGTTGACCATTGTAGTTTGGTTAGCATTTCATTTACACTGCCGGTATTGTGGAAGCGATTACAGGCATACCTTGCTGCTCGTCTTTGGACCATTTCGATTTTATGAGTTTGGTCAGCTGTATGAGGGTCCCAGACAGAACAAGAATATTCGAGTTTGGGCCTGACAAGAGAAAAGTATGCCTGGCTCTTGATGTTTTCATTTGAGGTTTTGAGGTTTCTTCTTAAAAAGCCTAGTTGTTTGTTACCGTTTGCAATAATATTGTTTGTGTGTTGTGACCATTTTAAGTTAGATTGTAATGTTAAGCCTAAATATTTAGCAGATGTAACAAGTTCAAGTTTGTGATTATGTAGGATGTAGTCATGTTTGAAAGGATGTTTTTTCTGGGTTACAGTGAGAACTGTGCATTTGTCCGGATGGCCATCAACCAGTCACTTTCCCATTTTGCTGCAGCATTGAGGTCCATTTGTAGGGCCTCACAGTCAGATGCTGATGAAATGGTTTTATAGATGATGCTGTCATCGGCAAACAGTCTGAGCTTGCTGGAATTCAGGTATTCTGGCAGGTCATTTATATATGCCAAGAATAATACCGGGCCCAAGACTGTGCCTTGGGGTACACCTGAAGTGACTGGGGCAGTTGATGATTGTTCTCCATCCAGGACAACTGTCTGAGTTCGGTCAGAGAGAAAAGCTTGTACCCATTTTAATGTGTTATTTCTGATGCCATAATACTGTAATTTATAAAGAAGTCTGCGGTGTGGAACTTTGTCGAAGGCTTTGGCAAAGTCCATTATAATGAGATCTGTTTGTTTGTTGAGGTTATTGTTGGCCGCCAGTTCTTGAATAAAAGAGATGAGTTGGGTTTCACAAGATCGAGACTTACGAAAACCATGCTGAAGATCATAAAGAATGTGATGTGATTCAAGATGAGTAATGATGTGCTTATGATGATATGCTCCATGAGCTTACAGCTGATGCAAGTTAAAGATATTGGTCTATAATTTTCGGGTTTGTATTTTTCACCTTTTTTGTAAACAGGAGCAACATTGGCATGTTTCCAGTCTGAAGGAGTAATGCCTGACTTGAGTGATTTGTTGAAAATAAGAGTAAGAATTGGAGCGGTTTGGGTTTGGAGTTCTTTGAGTATGCGGCCACTGATGTTATCTGGCCCACTTGCCTTGTGAGGATTTATATTGTTAAGGAGTTTTTGTACGCCGGGTAGAGTGATATGGAGAGGTTTTATATCAGGATGGGGACTAGGTCCTTTGTCTGGAATGGAGGCATTTGGTTCAATAGTAAAGACAGATTGAAACTGGGTGTTTAGTATGTCTGCCTTTTGCTTGGTATCTGCGATAAGCTGACCCTCTTTTTTAAGTGGTGCAACACCAGAGGTGTCTGTGCGTACAGCTTTAATATATGTAAAGAGGTTTTTAGGTTTACAGTGATTATTGATGTCATTTCCTGGTTCTGATATAGGTAGGTCTAAAATCATGTTTTCGATGTAGTTCCAATAAGCTGCTCGTTGTTCCTTTTGTACATGTTGCTTTAATTTCCTGAATTTTTCAGTATATTTCTTGTCCTTTTTCATTTTATGATACATTTTGTTTTTTCTGTTAATCATTTTTCTAAGGTTGTTATTAATCCAGGGTAATCTCTGTTTGTAATTTTCCATCAATTATACTTAAATCTAAATTCAAAAATTGACATCTATCACCGGTGGCGTTAAATGTGTTCAAGCTAAATTCGGAAGGAAAATGATATAATAAAATTAGAAAATTAAGAATTGTTCAGTGCAAGAATGTCGTCTTATTTTATTAAGCAATATTAAAAGTTTCGATAAGGTTTTGGTTGTTGGGATCTGTTTTGCAGGTAAGCCCTGAATTGTGATTCATACCAGAATAGTAAAGGGTGGGCTATAAGTGACACATAGTTTGTTCCAATAGGAGTACCAATGATTTAGTGATAAATTTGTTTTACAAAACGTATGTAGATGTTTAATTATTATCTAACAAATATTTTTTTCTGCAGTTTCTGCATCAGCCCAGTTACATGTAATGTAACCTTTATGAGACTCATAACTAAATATGATTTACTAGAATGAGTTTGAAATGTAGAACAGATGTAGACACTCTTAGATTACAATGTAATAACAAACAAATATGTTTTCCCTAATAGGTTAGTTTATAAGAAGAGCGACACGTCTGACGCAAAAATTGCTCACACAGGGTAATGTTGCTCCTCGGTTGCTGTCTTCACTCAAGAAATTTTACGGAAGACATCATGCACTTATAGACAAATATGGGATTTCGATCTCTCAGATGAGTGCAGATGTTGGTTTTTCATAGGGTGTTGTTTTGTCTTCCTTTACCGGATTTGACACGCTGAATGGACTATTGGCAGCGCGACGGGTGTGCTATAGCAAGCAGGAACTGCTTACTCTTCGGGGGCACCTGAGTTCACTCTTGTTTCGACTGGAGTTCGCGTTGTTGATTGATATTCAGTTATTTTGTGTTTCCATGTTTTACATGTTGTCTGTTTTTGTCCCGATCCTGTTGGTGTTTACTGGTTTTGTCTCTGCCCTTTCGGACTTTTGATATTCGGATACCCAATTGCCCAATTGGTACCTCTGCTTCTCTTCTAAAGTAAGAAATCATGATTTATAACGGTATGGAAATTATCTTAAAATGCACAAAGATTGTCCGAAAAAAAAATTTACGTTCATAAAACTGATTTATTCCGTTGTTTTCGAACACTCTTTCTTAGTTTTGAAAAATTATGTCTTTCATATGTGTTAGAGAAAGACAGAGTAACTTTGGAAATATAGGTTAAAGCACACTAACACGAAGCAGAGAAAAAACGAGATTTATATGGAGTAAATAAACGTCTTAAAGAGAAAAACTATTTCATGTTTTTTTTTCGATTAACCATACCTGTCACCGGAATCAACTTGAAATACATTAGTCCCATTTGAAAGTCTGCATTCCAGAAGATTATCATCAGCTATTGGTGTTTCTGGTGACGGGCCCGAACAATAGAAGTTTTGTCTGTTAACCAAATATTCTGTCAAATCTGAAAGGTTGACAAAATTAAACCATATTGTTTGAATTAAATAGAGTTTAATATGGGGCGTTCTGTTATTTACAAGATTGAAATAACATGTAATCTGCATTATTATTGATAATAACTTACATATTAACAACGTTAAGTAATTGCAAAATTTTATTAGTTTTGTTTTATCAATTTATTTTACTCATCAATTTGAGTTTTTTTGTCTTCTGGTACAAACGTTTACTTTAGATTAGCATGTATTCAAAAATCTCAGGAAATATCTTGCACGCTTATTTCATTTATAATTAATTTTAAATATAGGAATATCACATATCTTACAAATTTAGTTTGATACTATTCTAGATGAGTGAAATCGGAATAAAATGTCGTTTATGCTTTATTCAATATACCAGTGATAAACAAATAATTAACCTTTATGTAGTTTATAATGTTCAGCAACCACCTTCACTTCAACGATCCCAAACTTTTGATTACGAATATATCGAGGAGGTGGTGGGATATGATGAAAAACGAACTTAGTGTCAATTTGAGCATCAATATCAAACTTCATCTCGTTGAACTCAGCTTGGTTTGTCCATAGTACGTCTTTATCAGTTGAATTTGTTGCGTCAGTCAAAAATTCAGACTGCTTTCTTGAGTTTTGTGTGTAGAGAACTTTTGCAAAAGTTGCATTTCCTTTCACTATTGCAGGTTTGAAATCATCATCCTGCACTGTAAAAAACAAATTTCGAAAGTTAAGGATGGTCATTCTTCATGTTTTAGAATTTCGCTCAGATTTCGGAACGCCTCTAGACGTGACTTTGAATGCCTTAAGAATATATTGCACACTAATTCGCTCTTTCTTATGACATTTTCTGATTTAATAATTCTAATTTCTTGGAATTTAACTGTATAAAATTTCTTGAAATTCTTTATTTAAGCATCTATACATTCGATTTTAAATGGTTGGGATTTTGTTGGTTAGTTTAGTAGAGAGCTTTTTAACGTAATGTAATTTTTTAATTTTTTACATGTTTTATTATTATATTTTTTAAATGCATTGGGTTCTTTGGATTTTCCATAGCATTTAAGCCATTGAACCTATGAGGGTGGCTTGATGTTATCGCTTCATCTATAATTTATGGTGTTTTTTTTCTGCTTATTTTTTGGAACATTTCCCTGTGTTATGTAAATGTGCAACCTTATTGTTATACGAACTTTTGTTATTTTTAATAGGTGCGACTCCAATTTTCAGGACAACACCCTAGATTGAACATTTTTTTGGCTATATTTTTTGACGACTGAAATCTAAGGTAGGATTTAACATATACACGAGCAAATGAAATTCCGTCAAAAATAAGGTTTAATTTGTACAGATGCTTCAGAAAGGAAGTTTAAGAATGTAAATGTGATTTACACAAACGAGTTCTCGATCAGAAGTAACATTAACAGATTAGAGAAGCTATTCTGTCACCACTTATATACCATTTAAACAGCTTGTCTAGTTAATTTTTATATACAGTGTATGGTAACCGGTCGTCTCTTATCAACTAAGACAACCTTTACGCAAAACTTACATGTTAATCTAAACTAAAAAGAATAAAAGCTTTTGTGTTTCTTGTTCGCATATTTACAAAATGTATTTGATGACATCTCTACTATATTCACGCTTGCATTTGTGCTAACCGAGCCCTTTCAAAAGCGCATGGATTAGGAACCTTAAAGCCTTTAACATGAATAATCATTGGTTCACGTTTACGTATCACAATTGATTCGTTATTCCAGAGCATGTGGGGAGTACAACGACTTCCTTGATAGAGCTACACGGCTGACAAGCAAATTGTTAACACAGGGGTACGTTGCTCCCAGGTTGTTGTCATCACTCAAGAAATTTTACGGACGACATCATGTGCTTGTATGCAAATACGGGATTTCTATCTCTCAGATGAGCACAGATGTTGGTTTGACATAGAGTTTTGTAATGTCATCCTTTCCGGATTTGACCAACACTTAATCGATCTTTGGCAACGTGACGGGTGTGCTATAGCAAGCAGGAACTGCTTACTCTTCCGGAGCACCTGAGTTCACTCTCGTTTCGACTTGAGTTCGCGTTGCTGAATGCGGTTTTGTTGTTATGTGTGTGTGTTTTATGTTGTTATGTGGTTTGTTTTGTTGTGATGATTTTTTGTCTGCCGGTTTTGTCTTTGTCTTCACGGTTTTATGATACTGATTACCCCTTTGGTACACCTTTGCTTCTTTCATAATGTCGTTGGTTCATGGGTTCGTGATCAGGTGAATATAATCATTTAAAAAGAAAAATAAAGAAATGGTTTAATTGAGATTTTTCATATCCCAATTTAAAAAAAAATGCTTTCAAAGTGATTAAAGGAATATTTATATATTTTTATTTTTACTCAGGATTTTCTAGTATGTTGAAATACTCACAAATATCACATGTTGAACCACTAAAACCTTCAGAACACATACACTGATTGTTACCATAGCAACGTCCTGGGTAGCAAGGATGCAGATGGGAACATGCGTCAACTTAAATAGAAAGTATTTTGTTTTACGAGTAAACTTACATAACAAACAAATGTGTCAATCTATTACAAAGTGTCTATAAATGTTTATAGAATTGCAAGCTTGACTAGGAAATCTCAACTGTCAAAAGGTTTTAGAATATTTCATTAAACGTCCTAAGCCATGAAATATGTTTTAAAAATATCCTTATTCCTCGCTTGTATAGACCTGTCGTTGTCTCTATCAAGTTAACTTGACCGAATACTTGTTTATGGCCGAGTTTCTTCTGTCTTTATCTGTTTTGTTTTGACTATATCATCCTAAAGATTTAGTATTCTTAGCTTCGACAGCAATACATCCTTTATACCCAATTATCATTGTTTGTTGTAATTTAACAAACACGACAGTCTATGAAATAAGAAAACATGACTGTTCTGTCGTCCTGTAGAATGGTCAATATACATGTACCTTCACAAACATGAGATTTGCTTATGACTTAATGTGTTTACAACTTTTATCCGACCATTAACTAAGTGTTACTTGTAAACAAACCTTTTTTGCTCGTGTGAAATCTTCAGAACTTGTAAAAGTCTTACGAGGTTTTATAACATGTCAAAAACCATTGTAAGACTTTTACGAGTTAAACAAATAATAATTAATATCATAATTTTACTGGTAAACCAATCACAAATCACTCGTTATATTGTACATGTTATGAACTGGCGGCGAGCGTAATTGACTCGCCTTTGCTCGGGAAAACCTTTCAGAGGACTTTTTTACGAGTGGTTTGCAAGTAGTTAGTTGAGATGTTCTTCACAATAACGCATTTCACTCGTTAAGACATCGTAAAGACACCGTGACCTACTCATAAACACTTCAAAATTAAAATATTGTCGTCGCTGGACTGGAATATGTAAAATTTTCACACATCTGAAGACACAATGAAAGTTCGGAAATAGATAATGAAAGGTGAGAGGAAAAATTTTGCAAGAACTTGTAAAACTATAAATATTTTAAATCGTAGCAGTTCGTAAGAGCATATCGTATATGTGAAGGGGGTATGAGAAAATCAATTGTATAAAATGCTTGTTTACTTGATCATACATATGATAACTTACTTCCATTACAAATAGGACCAGTAAATCCGGCTTGACAGTGGCATTCGTTTGGGCGAAAACATGTTCCCCCATTCTGGCAACCAGGGCTGCATATTGCTGAAAGAAGATACCATATATATTTCAAGATCCAGGAGTGGGTCCAGAAAACCTAGAGGTGATGTATAGGGACCCTTTTGTTGTTATTAAATGTTAAATTTGACCAGGCTTCGACAGAAATGACAAAGAATGGCATAGTTTTTTTATTGTCCATAAATCTTAATGTTATATCCACAAATTTAAATTTTAAAATCGATACATATTACAAAGCCTTGTTATTGTCTAGCATGCTACATGTTGTTGACGTACATGTATCTTTAATTTTGTCGTCTAAAAATCTCTCAGATATATAAAAACGGCTTATCTATTTTCATCATTTATATTATCAATTCATTTGTTTTCGAATTTTTGTATGTTTGTGTTGTTTTTTTCTTCTTGCATTTCTCGTTTGTGGTTACTGGTTTTGTATTTTCCATTTCAGGTTATTGACATTGGATGCCCCATTGGTACCTTTTACTTCTTTAGATATATATACATTGTAGATATTTTATGTAAAGCAGCTGTGATTAAAGGATTGATTACTAACGTATATTGCAGACTTGGTTTCCATTATGTTTATACCCGAAACAGCAGAAATTTTCTATTGTATAATACACTCTTCTTCTGTATCCATGTGACCAACACCTATGATGACAAAATTTAGAGTATTTTTATCTATCTATATGTAAATTGCTAACAGTATGTTTTGTGTTGCAATAGATCATTTGCAGCAAGCACTATTTTGGTTTCAAATGCAATAATGTGTTGAAATTTAAAACCAAGAATATTATTGGCATTAAAAAGAATAATTGACAATTTAAACAATGTCTTTTCATTTCAGCTTGTTGGTGACCGTTTTGATATTAAAAAATAAAATTCTGAAAGATGTTTCTGATTTTATATACCGAGCTCAAAATACTCAAGGACTGTAGTTCCAAGATATCTGGAGGTCGTAGTTTTGCAGTGTGTTATTAAAAACATTAAACGATACAATAATCTTACCAGATAAATTGTGATCTACAGTATCTTTCAGTGTAAAAGACAGCCACCTTTCTGGGACATACATTGCTGTAAACGTAAAAATGTGAAATTGCAAATAATAATATTTGTAACTTTCCAGCTTTATATCTTTATACAATTTCCCGGTGACGATTCCTTCAAGAGTAGAAAGACAAATTTATGTATCAAACTGTAAAAAATATGTGTAAAACTGTAAACTTATCGCAATGTATAGTGATGGTCTTCCCCTGTATTATTTATATACTGTAGAATTTTAAAGATTATTACTCTATTTTATTCGCAAGGTTGGGCGGAGCTTAATTTTCTCGGTCTTTAAGGTAGGATTTAAATGAAGAATCCCGAAATAATTGACCCGTGACCAACCCGGTCAATAAAATAGAGTAATAAAAATCCATGAAACTTTGTCTCCACAAAGTAAGCTTTGTGCTCTTAACTATGAAATTTTATCCCCACGAAAATATATGATTATACAGTAGTTCAAATGCTGCTGATAAGAGGTTACTACTTGAAATGTGCAGATGTAGCATAACAAAGATGAAGAAAGTATTACCTTGAGGTTTTAATGCCAGAAATAAAAAAATCGAACACTTTCGTTCCCGTGCATTCGACAGAATCAGGTATCATTGACAATCATATCATAGCGACCACAGTGCTTCGAGTTGCCCCGACATACTTTAAGTTACCTACTTTGTACTGGATACCTAAATTGCACAAAAATCCATATAAATCTCGTTTTATCTGTGCTTCAAGTGAGTGTTCTTTAACCCATATTTCCAAAGATCTATCTCTTAATTTAACAACTATGAAGGAATTTATTATTCAATACTGTGAAAGGGCATTCGAAAACTATGAAGGAATGTATTATTCAATACTGTGAAAGGGTATTCGAAAACAGTGGAATTAATTATTTTTGGAGTGTAAAAAATTCTCTTGATATTTTTGACAAGCTTCGTGCATTTAAAAATACTTTCCAAACCGTTGATAGTTACGATTTTTCTACTTTATATACTTACCTTCAACATAATCTGATTAAAAAGAAATTTGAATATTTGGTTAAATGGTGTTTTGACAAATCTAAAAGTGATTATATCTGTTCTAGAGTTTCAAAATCATTTAGTAAATCATTTTTAGTAACGAGACTCAAAAAGGTTACATTAACTGGACTGATGCAGAAACTATAACTGCTCTAAATTATTTGTTAGATAATATTTACATACGTTTTGGTAAACAAATTTATCGCCAAATTATTGGTATTCCTATGGGTACTAATTGTGCGCCACTTATAACCGACCTTTTCATATACTGTTATGAATCACAATTTATGGCTAAATTACAAAAGACCCCAACGAATAGAACCTAATCGAAATTTTCAATTATACTTTTAGATATTTAGATGACATTTTTGCACTCAACAATCCTTCATTTTCTAATTTTATTACAGATATCTATCCTTCTGAATTAACCTTAAACAAATCTAACGTCACCGGTGATAGATGTGCTTTTCTAGATTTAGATTTAAGTATTATTGACGGAAAATTACAAACCAAAGTATGTGATAAACGGGACGACTTGACCTTCCCTATTATAAATTTCCCTTTTCTTGAAGGAGATGTTCCACTAGCGCCGTCATACGGGGTTTACATTTCACAGTAAGTAAGATATGCTCGGATCTGCAGTGGTGTTTCTGATTTTAATAATAAGAACCGTTTTATTACTGAAAAATTATTAAAACAAGGTTATCGATACCACAAATTAGTAAAATCTTTTTTCTAAATTATTCCACAAGTATCGATCTCTTATTGAAAAAATTAATTGTACACGCCATTTTCTTATAGTGAAAGAAATATCACATCCTGAATTTTATGGTAATGTTTTTTTATAAAGTTCACAAATTTGAAAGCAATCCATTAGAAATGAAAAATTGGCTTCAAAATTTATTACGGAAAGGATATGAATTGAATATCTTGGTTAAATCTTTAAATTTAGTGTTTTTTGGCAGAAATATTGATAACTTGATACTTGCTATAAAACTTCCATAAACGTTTTTACTATTGTCATTTTTAAGCATTATAGCGATCAAGCGTGTCGGTTTTGTGTGATGACAATTCACTAAATCATTATTGTTTGAAGTGTTGTGTCGGATTTAAAATCGATACGTTTGATTTTTTTACATCAGTCGATTGATGATTCTCAGCAAGCTGTGAGTAACAGCGAGTGTTCTATAGAAAGTTCCTTTACCGTCCTTTTGTTTGTTTTTGTTTTTTGTCTTAGTTTCTCTCTAGTGGAATAGGACTTTGATCGATTTGATTTTTATTGTGTGTTTAGTTTTTGTGCTTTGTCTTGGAATATTGATAGGGGGAAGGTTGGGCCCAAAAAACTAGTTTAACCCCGCCACATATTACATGTGCCTGTCCTAAGCCAGGAATCTTTGACAAAGCTTTCGTTTGTACTTGTCTTTTTGTGTTTTCTGTTCCTTGTTTAAGAAGGGGTCTGTCTGTGACTATTTCAGGGCTGGATTTGAATTATATGCATTTTATTTAGACCATGGGCCAATTGCAGAACTGCGAGCAGTGCCAAATGGCCACGCTGAAGGCTGCTGGCGGTTGTCCATTGTGGTTTTTCTAAATTGCCGTTTAATTGTGGGTTGTGTCGCGTACACTAATTCCACATCTCATTATTTTCTATTTATACCCATTTTTGGTATTTGTATTTCATAAACGACATATCGGCGATGCTTTGCAAATGCAAAAAATAAAGACTCCAAATGCATGACAAAATAACTATTAAAGTGCACTAAGAAGTTATCATAAATATACCTCATTTGCTACAATTTTAAACTTTTTTATTGAGCTTAATAACTTATTAAAATGATGAGTTCTTAATATCTGCTGTTAAATGATTTTTGTTTCCTTAAATCTTATACAAATACTCAATTTATAAACATTTTTTTATCTTTAAACGTATAATATGATTCAATCAGAGTCATCATTTTACTCGTAAACACATCGAATATCACTCGTTAAAAACTCTTGTGATCGTTACTACCATTGGCACGCGACAGTCACAAAAAAACCTTAACTGAGTTTATCATTCGCTAACTATAATTTGCTGATGATAATGAGAATTTCAGTTGTTAGAAGTTTATCATTACCAGTCGATGATGGGGGTTTCATACGTTTAGTAGGGTTTCTCAGTGATAAACTTAGTTCATCGGTGATAAACTGAGTTTATCGACTGCAAACAATAGTTAGAGTCGATAAGTGTTGTTTTGTGTTGTTATTGCACTCCTTAAACTATAGTTAACACATATAAACTGGGTTTCACGAACGCAAACTATAATTAACGAATGATAACTATAGTTTACGTTCTATAAAAATAGTATAACATTTTAATTATTATTGCTTGCCATACATTTATAATATAGCACAGGATAGGATTATACAATAAGCAATCTGATTGGTTTTAAGTTTGCTGAATTTCGAAATCTAATAATCTCGAATCTCGAATCTCAAATGAACCTTCTGGGCTTTCGTACACCCTCCACCCCCATTTCCAAACTTAATGATCGGTCTTGATTAGATTAAATCTAGTGATCTTAGGCCGCGTTCTCACTGAAGTTGTTTTGAGTAAACATGTGAAGAAGTAGTTTGATGCTCTAAAACTAGTTTCACACTAAATTTGTTCCAATTGATAAACCTTAATTAAATGACTTGACTTGGGCACTCTCGTTTTTAGGATGTAGCCACTGTAGACGGTCGCAAGTCCCGGTCTGATCTGATTCGGGACGGGCCGACGCGAGAGACACTACATCGGAAACAGAGATGCAAAATCATTTGTAGACGACTTAGCTCCCTGTCGGGGTGTCGTAATTAGTAGAGCAGCCACAATATACAGAAAACACGAACGGATAAAAAATAATGATTGTTGATTTGGCGAATAGACATTTAAAAATAGAATAAGTATAGATTTTGATTTCTTTTTTATGATTTCTTTTTACAAAATAACAATGTAGATGTACACACCTTTCTGGCGCTTTAGTCCGTTCGTCCGTTTGTTTTATTTTTAAAAATATTGCTATAAAAAAGATATTACTACATGTATACATAAATACCGGCGCGGGCCCGCAGCAGCGCTATATTGTCGGTAAAAATCCACTAAAGAGCGCTTAGAAACGTGATGTCGCCACAAAACTACTGGAATGTGTACTCGGTGGTTGAATGGGGCAGTCGGTCATATTGCCGCGTCGTCAGGCTACAAATGTAAAATGCGGAAAACCGGCAAACAAACCTTCATGCCGTTATTTTCTGCCAGGTTGCTCAATCGATCTCCTGATGTCAATACGACCGAGAATTAAATACTGACACCGAAAATCTTCAAAACCTGGCTGAATGAATGTTGACATTTTGTTTGTTGTCTACTGAAGCGCGAAATTCTCTGACAGGGAAATGACGTCATGAAGAAGTTAATTCGTACCCGCTTACTGTTGTCCACAAATGTTTGGATGGTATTTGCAATTTTCAAGTTTGCATAATTACTGATCCAAGGTATATTTTAACAAGAATGTAATGCCATTATTGTCAGGGGTGATTGAAGTCTTAGACTGAAATAAAAGGGGCTTTTAATCATTGACAAAATAATTATTCATTTTTTTTTATTATTATTTCTATTATTTTTGACTTCGTCCGATTTTAGGCTAATGCCTACGCCATATTAACAAAATTACCGGACTATAATAATATTTATAATAAGGTTATCAACCTATGCAATTTACCACTAATTAAGTGCAGCCAGTGTTTGGGAATCTTGGGGTTTATACATGCGTCCGATTATTTATTTCTGACCCTGTTAAAGTACTTTATAAAAATTTATATTACTTTTTTTAAGTCCATTTTTCCATAACAACTGGGTTTAATTGTTTTGGTCGTGGTCCAAAATCTTGGAACTGTATTTAAACGGTATGGCAAATTGCAACTTCGAATTCGGGTTAAATTTAAAAGCAAAAAAAGTTAACAAAATCCTTGGACGGACAGACACACGGACACGAAAAGATATCATTAACATAATAAACCCACCGCTTATTCAATATTGGCACCTACCAATTATTTTTTTTTAATAAAAAAAGAATCAAACTATGTCAAGACAAAATGACCGTCATTTTCTTATACAGGAAGTAGATCGAGAGTGATAGACCTAAAATCAATTCCAACGCTATGGGACTGCGATTTTTTTCCTGTCATTTTATAAACCGGAATTTTTACTTCGTGGAATCCAGCAAAAAGAGGGACATTTGCGACCCTTAATCATATTATTGACATTTATAATTAATTATCAATCTTATGACAATTATTTAAAGAATATTTAACAAGCATGTGGGCCTATTCCGAACCCATGTGGTGTAAAGGGAGGCGAATAGGCCCACAAAGACACTAAGCATGTTCGAAGATGTCCACTAAAGAGCACTCAGAAACGCCTGACATTGGATCCGTTCGCTGCCCATAAAACGACTGGGGTATGTGCTTAAGGTGGTTGAATGGGGCATCCCTGTCATAATGAATACAGGAGTCATTATGCTATAATTCGGAAACCCTTACTGCAAACCATAGTGGGCCAAGGTGAGTGAATAGGGCCTGTGACTGATCCAGACATTTTGAAAGGGGAGGGCGCGCAATTATAAAAAGTCTTTGCGACTCCTTACAGTTCCTTACCAAATTTTCCTGTCAGACGGGAGGGCGCGCGGCCGGCACGCCGGTCCTTAACCCACCTTTGATTAGTCAGGCTTCATGCACGTAAAATACCCCTTTGAGGATCGCCAAGTAGTTCATCACATATAGGCTAGATTTTCCACCCCTACCCACCTCGCCCTTTTTCCTGTGTACTTCAAAATTTACAGATCTTTTGTTGCCCACCCCAATCCCTTTTTTTCTCGCTCAGTGTGTGTAGGTTCATACAGGATTCAGTATTGTATTTTAGACAGATAAGGGTTGCCTATGTGAACTTGGTAAAGGGTTGGCTATATCCCACACTGTTAAGTATTCCAACTAGTATATGACCTCATTTCAGGTAGGGTTCTTCATTGTCAGTCACCATAGGTAAAAGTTTCAGATAATGCGATTTTTGGGGGGAAGGGTTTCGTTATTTTCCATGTAGGAGAGCGGCGGAAAGGGTCTTGGAAAAAAATTTAAATTACCCAAGAACCTCATGGGATATTTTTGACTATATTGGTAGTTTAATATTTCAGCTTTAATAATATCGATCTTTGCCATTTGAAATCTGGTCAGAACATGAAAAAAATAAAGGTCAAAGGTCACTACCCAAAATCTAAAAGTTTGAGTCTGCAAACATTAAGGCAACTAAAATGTTACAAAATATGGTTAAAAGTTGGAAAATAAAGACTTAATATTGCTTAAATATATAAGTGAATATAAATCATTCACTTTTGATCTCTTTGAAGAAATTTATGACGTCATCTTTTCTAATTTTAGAAAAGGGTAGAATTATTATGATTTTTGTCTATAAAAGTTTCAATTGCGAAAAAAAGAATTCACATTTTCACTTACTTTTTTTCTCTATTTGTAAAACATAATCTTATCTTTCGTTTGAAACAATAATAAATGGTTCAAATGTGTTCATTGACTCAAAAACACGATATTTGTGGATTATACCAGAATATTGGGTTTCCATTTACATGTTTAAAACGGTATATGAACCAAAAACCAACAAACATATCTTTAATCCAACTAGTTAAGTTGAGAACAATAACTTTGCAAAGAAAAAAGAAAGAAAATCATCGAAAAATTAACTAAAAAACACATAAGAGTTAAGTGGCGAATAGAGATTTTAAAAACTTTTAAGTTTTATAACTTAATAACAAACCTTGAGGTATATTTTGGACTTAATAGAGAGATAAAAGTTTTGGTTTCAGAACATATTAGTTTGACGCCTCTAAAATGGTCAGAACATTGTGCAATTTGAGCTCAAAGATTAGAACTTTTTAAGCGTCAGTCATAAGTTCAAAAGACTACCAAATCATTGTACAATGACGGCTCAAGCAGGTGGGGTGTTCCGGGATCCCCTTAAATGTCGCTTAGAGACAAAATGTAAAAAAAAATCTTATAGATTTCAGGCAAAACTGTCAAGAACATCTTCAAAAACAAGGCTTTATGTAGAGCCCTCCCCCTTTTTTCGAAAATATCTTGATTTGCTCCTGGATGCTTACATGCACAGTTTATACTTTTAGTTTCAAATAGATAGTTTAGTAACATAATTTCAAATATTTTCGCCAAAATATACGGGATTTATTCATTATTTTTCTGCAATCGAATTTTTATTCAGTTCATCATAACAAACGCACCTCAAAAGTCAAGTACACCTTTCACAAATTTTTAAAACTCTGCTTTTATCAAACATCGCAGGTTAAAAATAAAAGCAAAGATCAAATAATAAATGTCTTGTGTTCACACAAACCCAAAACTAGCACATATTTTTCATAATTACACCAAAAAATTTCGTACAATTACTAATCAATCAGATTATAGTTAAAATGTAAATACGGGACACTCCGACAGGATTCCGAGTCATCTGCAGTCAATTTCTCAAAATCGTACATATTCAATTATGTATAACTTTATTATCATGCGTCAGAAGTATGCAGTTTTAACTAAAAAGTAGCCTTACAACGTTTTCTTGATCTAAGTATACAATTTGTTTGGTTTTAATGACAATTAATGTTGCACAAGTTAAAATTAACGTGTATTTTTGCTACTTTTATTCATAATTTTAAATTCGATAAAAATTGTAGAAAGCTATTATAGTTTTTGAAAATTTCAACTGCAAACTAACTCGAATGACCCAAGCCCTATCCGTCTTCGCATACTTCGGCGGGACAGGGCTTGAACTCGTCCAATGGAAATTCTCCGTCACTCGCTGTCCAGTTCAGACAGCCAATCACAATCATTTTAATGATGTTAATTAATTAGTTGATAAGATTAGTTTGATCTATTCTAAAACAGATATGACAAAAAGGTGTGAATTATGTGATAATTAATAATAAATTAATGATAATGAATTTTATCTTCACTGGTCCTAAGACATTTTGGTCAACACAGTATGCTCAACTGACAAATTTTGACGAATTATTATCGTATGAGCATTCAGGCGTCAATGTAGCGACTGTAAAGAGCGAAATATAACGACTGTATTATTCGGGTTAACTGCAAACAAACAATTGGGCAAAATATTTCATGATGTGATTTAAATTTTTTTTTTCTTGTGTGTTTTTTAGGCAAAAAAATGATTTTAAAAATCAAGCCGTTAGAGATTTTCATAGGGTACATATACAAAACAATTTTTTTTATATCATCTGACCATATTCGACTTGTCAAACATATATATCCATGGCATACATGAGGATGTGCTATGGATGCCGTGTCTTGAGGCACAGTTCAATTCGTTGTTTCAATTAGTTCTTGTCCTGGTTATGATTGAAATAGTGTTGACTGGACATAAAGCTAATATCAAACAAACAACCTTGGCTCCGTGCGAAATAAAACATTTTACAGGCATACATGACCAAATATTTCTATTGTAAGCCTTCAAGATTTTTTATATAGCAGAAATCCTTTTGAATGTTTTTTTCTAAACCTGTGCTTTCAAAACATATTTTTAATATATAAAAAATATTTATCATGTTTTTGTGGGTTTTTTTTGGAAATGGTCGGTCACTTACTGTGCTAAACTATGCTGTTAAAATCGTATAAAATACTTTGTGAATTTAAATTCTTTTTTTTTTTGGTCACAACAATTTGTATATTGTATGAATCTGCACACTCCATTTATTATTATATGAGACGTTAACAACTATTAAGGAAATACATTTTTATACATATTTTTTTAATGATCATAGAGCAAATGCTTCATAAATCGTTACTGCGCAAATCCAGGAATTCTGTTCCAAAATGTTCATTGTTGACCTTTTGTTTTAGTATATCTCAACAGAATAGTGCCATTAATACACATGCAGTATGTTTTAGAATTAGAAGTTACCGTTGAAGGCATATGTAACCATGTTGTGTTGACGATAACTTAAACCGAGTTAAACGATAACAATTTTGATTTTTAACCGCGTTAACGACTACAATTTAGTCAAAAATTCTCTCTTCCCATTGGTCAATATTCGTTTGTTTACATTTTGCCTAACCGAGTTCACGATAACCACCGACTTCACGATCACGGGTTAACCCGGGTGGTCTCAAAAACATTCCAATGAAAGAAACACATATGCATGCCGTTAATTCAAAAGAAATATGCGAAATCAAGTGATTAAACCCACAAAAGGACTACATTAGGTATCGAATGCATGCAATGAACACAACATTTAAACTACATGTATACATCGAAATTTTACAGTGTGAACGCATTGCTGTTTAATGTTTGTGCGGACGGCATTTAATTACTATGAGTTTTGCTCAGTGTGAACGCGGTCTTACATTAAGGTATTAAATGTATTTAACAGAAGAGATTGGTTAATGTTCGTTTAACATTTGACAAGAATCCAATCTATTCTAATGATAAATTCGGATGATATCGTATAGCTGTGAAACCCTTATAATAATTTATGGTAGTGAATTGAATTGATACGTTTGTAAATTAATCTTATAAAATAAATTTCTTTCATTGACATTAAGTTGATCTGAAAGGGAATTTTCTATCAGAGATTTTGGAATGTACCATAGATTAAGTCATAATTCTATCTTTATCAAATAATTCAGGCGACACCAGTTGTGACTGATATCATTTGTACACAGTTAAACTTATTCCTTTTTTCAAATTTATTTTGTCTAGCTTTACATGGTTAACATGACTATGCAAAATTTTCTCAATTTATCACATAAGGATAGATTAAATGTAATTATCGGTCAGGAACGTACATTATTTTGCGGTGTTTTTGCTTTTTTAAATCCATTTTTATCTTTAAAATTGTTTTACTGGCAAAGGGGCTAAAAGAGGAATTAAGTTATCTTGTTTAAAAATGAAAAAAAAGTGACAAAGAACACTCACTATGGTTGGCAAATAGATTAAAATCTATTCAGGCATGAATCTTTTAGTCCCCTACCGGCGAAAGCCGAAGGGGACTTTAGGTTTGCGCTCTGTCCAACTGTCTGTCTGTCACGCCTCAGTTTTCCGCAATTTATTTCTAAACGCTTATAGATAATGAACTTATTGGTGATATGTAAATTAACCATGTTAAGTAAGAGATCACGTTAGAGTTTCGTGCTGGGGCACAATTTTTTACGGTAGTTTTGGGCCTTTGAACTTTCAAAATTCACTGAAATTGCAGTTTTCCACACGTTTTCTCTTAACGTTTATAGATAATGAACTAATTTTTATGATGTGAGTTAACCATGATGAGTTACAGATCAAGTTTGAGTTTCGTGCCGGTCCACAATTTTTGGGGGAGTAATGGCATTTTGAACATAACAAATCACTGAAATTTCAGCTTTCTGCATTTTTAGCTCATCTGAACCAAAGGGTCATGTAAGCTATTGTCATCACTAAGCGTCTGTGGTCCGTCCGTCCGTCCGTCCGTCTTCCGTCGTCCATAAACTTTTTAAAACGTTAACTCCTCTGACACCATATTAAAAACCAATTGCAACCAAATTTGGTATGGTTGTTCATTAGCATTCGGTGCTTAGAACTGATGTGGGGATTTTTGATTTGTCGTAAAACATGGCCGCCGTGGCTAAAAAACGAACATAGGGGTAAAATGCAGTTTTTTTCAAATGACTCAAAAACGGCTACAGTTATCAGAATTCTTGCAAAATTTAAGTTATCAACCCCTCAAGATCTATCTACCCTAAAATTTTGAAGAAAATCCAACAATCCATGTAGGAGTTATTGCCCCTTTTTGTGGATTTTGGGCAAGTTTTGCACCTGTTAAGCTGAATCTTGAAAACTATACAAGCTATTTGAGAAATTTAAATTGCATATTGCACCGTATGGACTCGTGAGTGGATGAAAAGGTTACTCACGTACATGGAAATGGTTAATAACACACTTTGAAAAGGGATAACCGGATTAAAAACAAAACAAGGTATGTTTGAGTATCATTTTTCGTTGCCCATTTCAATTATATATAATGCCATGGCTCACGGAGCACTTGAAACCGTTCCTTTTCTTAAGATGCATGATATTTTTCGAAAGAATGTTTCAGTTTTCTTCCAACTTAATGAAAAAATGATGTTACAAAAAAATAACAATAAAACATATTTTTTTCTATTGAAATCCCACTATTTAAGAATATAATGTGCATACACGTCCTTTCAGGAATATGAAATATATCAAAACACCGTTTTTTTATAGGCACAGATCTTATAATAAAAGTTATGCCCGAAAATTAAAGAAACGCCGTCTGAAAAGGTTATCAATCGGTAACGCATATAAAAATGGTTAAGAAACAGCAAATGATTAATGCTGGAGCCGATGGTTATATAACGATAAATCTTTCTCATTCCGAAAGAATCAATATCAACCTGTATTACTTAATTTGTAGATCTACTAGTCAGTGTCTATGTTGATGACTGTGGCTGCCAAGAGCAATATGTAACACATACAGACTGCCGGGCAAAAAAGATACAATTCAAATTGAATCATTATTTAAAAAAATACTGCTATGAAATAAAAAGTCGGGAATCCTAATTTTGGTAGAGCGCGTCAGACGTAGCTAAATTTAATGTCTGGAACTTTGTTGTCATTTAAATTTATGAAAACTTCTTATCATCTTTGAAAACATGTACAGCGTCTTCGGCTATTCCGTCAACTATTTCGATGCGATATTAAGCGTATTGAAACAAGACATATAAAACCTTTTATTTTAAACATACGTTTTAGAATAGAAAGTATTTATCAAAAACATTTTACACATATGAACCCGAAACACAAAACATGTCCCTTTTAAAACTCTCTCTCTGACCCTTATAAATCGAAGGAAAATTCCTTGGCAAAAGTAATTTTCAAAGTATTATTCATATTATTTGCTATAATATAATCTCTGCTATATTTTCATGACCACGGCTGTGTACGAATTTTCTGCCAAAGATTATGTAAAAAAGCTCTTGCGAGCTTGTGTTTGTTGTTATTTACAAATCCGAATTCAAATAAATCTTTCTTATCTTATTATGCAAACGTGTGTATCTGATTTTAACTTTTTAAAATAAGCTAAAGTCAGAACATCAATATTACTTGTACTTACCTCAATCACAAGATTTAGCCCTGTCTTTATGTTATTGTGTGTTGATGGGTCAATATCGAGTGCGCGGTACTTGTTATTTAATCTATAATTAGTCGCGATAGGCTAAATTTAAACAATACACCGGTAAGAAGGTAAGCATACACCATGATTCACACAAATAAATTAGTATCTCCCAATATCTTGACGCAGCGACTGAAAGAATATTCCTTGATACTGTTTTAATTTGTATATAAATATAGTTTAACTAATAAGTCCCATAATATTAGGAATGACGATTCTTCAAAATTACAAATACCAAAAACGCGGGTATAAACGGTTAATTTGGATATGCTATATATCGATATTTTAAGGAGTAACCTCTCATCAGTAGCACTTAAATCAAAACATTGGAAGGTCAAATCCAAACTGTTGAAAACGAAAAGTACTCAAAACCAAAACGTTCGAACAAGGAAGCCAAATCCAGCACCGAGGATATCGACCATGTGCATTACAAGGAAAGAAACCTGGTGTTTTAAACAATTTAGAATTTAAAAATCGGAAATTTAAGCGACAAAAATATTAGAAATTTTATGGTAAATCGTGTCAGACAAGTCTGACGACCAGGCTTGTGATTACCCTCGGGGACCTCTGGTCCACCAGCAGCGGTTATCGCCCAGTGGTTTCAGAATTACAAATACCAAAAACGCGGGTATAAACGGTTAATTTGGATATGCTATATATCGATATTTCAAGGAGTAACCTCTCATCAGTAGCACAATTCTGGACATTGTATGTCAAATTAGTCTCGAACCCAAACTCATACTACCAAGGTAGTGAGTCTGGGAAAACACCTATTGATTTCTCGTAACCACTAGGTGGCGATCGTTATACCTTTTAACCTTTACCACGTGTGTGTATGACGTGTTTAGCATACAAGTTTCATTTCAATCTGAAATGAACCAACTTTAAAAACTCAACGTTTCATTGGTCTTCCGTGGTTTTTGACAACTGGTTCTGCAAAATCGAGAATCGGATTGGTCAAACGTGTATGGTTCTGTAATCAAGAATGTCTCAATTTTTAACTCCAATAAACATAAACAATTTCCAAAACCAGGTAGACGCCCGTGAGTACAATTTAACTATAAAACGATTTTTTTTTATTGTTAACAAAACCAACTTGTGTTCAAAAATGTAAAATATGATGTCTTATTATAAAATAAGAAATGCTATGTTATAAGAGAACAACTCACATCAATTCGAGGAGTTATCTCGCTGTTGCATTTGCATAAATTCACTGAACCATAGGCACGGAATTCTGAACATACGGTTGAGTGATTTTTGTCAAACACTATGATAAAGCCTGAAAGTACTCCGAACGTACACATAACAAAATAGGTAATGGGACTGTTCCAGACTCTTATCATCTATTGATAAGCGTCTGGGTGATCGAGACTAATGTCAAATTAGAAGTGGCGAAATCAAAATTGCGTCGATTAAATCAGTCTCTGAATTGCCCAGTATTACAAAAGAGATATATTTCTCAATCAATACAAGCATTAATTTAATAATTCAAAATCGTCAAAAAGCAGTTTTAGTTTGTTTTTGTTGTTGTTGATTTACTGATAGTTTGTAAAAATTAAGCTATGTAGTATAATTTTAAATGCATAAAAACTACTTTCAAATTAATTTTACGCTGGAATTCAGTAAACTATTTTAAGAAACTCCTGTCCGTGATTGTTGGTAGTTAAGTTTATAGCCAAACGTTAACATCAAGTTTGATAGAAAAGAAAGCTTATTTAAGACAATCAAATAAATTTAACTTCTACGCGTGCTATCTTAATTTCACAGCCTCTTTTCGTTTACCTGATAATTAAATTTATTTCCAAACAGTAACACATATTTATGTAAAGATGTATGTATACTTATGCAATTAAATATTTGGTTATTCATGTTTTTTTCGCCTCATGTATATGCAACAATTGATTTTAAAAATATTTTATGAGAATAAAAAACAAATATGTAACAAATTTCGCTTGATTTGCATTTTTGTGTTGTAATTTAACACGCATTGACCCTTTTTTAGCTTTTCACACGTATTTTGTAACCTTTTCGCCCTGCGTTATCGGTGTATCGGCATTTACAAGCGATATATAAGATAAATGAACTCATTTATCATGTTAACCCATTCCATGTGATAATGATTGTTCTAAAAATATTGACCTGTTTGAGCAGAAATGTGTGTAAATTTTTTTTTGTAAATAAATTCATATTTCAAATGAAGTATTGATTTTGTAAAGAGGTTGTGGAACAAATCTTTTAATAATAAATTATGATGCCAACAAAATTAACACCTAAAGATATGAGGTGTTCCGTGCAATAGCATTTGTTTTTATATAAGAATGGCTACTGGGTTTATTATAGACCTTTTTGATGACATATTGCTATTTTTGAAAATTTTGCCTTTTCAAAGTGTGTTATTTACCATTTCCATGTACGTAATTCACCTTTTCATCCGCTCACGAGTCCATACGGTGATATTGTTAAACACATCAAGATCTATAAAATATGTATAATGATAAATGTTGTATGACTTTCCTTTTATGACTTTTATGACTGATTCGTTTTTGTCATTTTCTCTGGACTATGAGATTGATCATTCAAGTTCGGTAGTTTTGTTATTACCTTTATTTAGGAGTTATTGCCCTTAGAACGTCACAATTGAGTATTTTTACAGCATTTACTTATTACATTGAAAATGTTACATGTAACTCCTCTTACACTTTAAGTCCAATTGAAACCAAACTCAATCAAATGTGGATCCTGAAGAATGGAGATTCTTAACTCTAAATCAGTTTCATCTTGTAACAGCATCAAAACATTCGATTTCTCCACACTTTACACTTCTATTCCACATGAACAAGTGAAATCGCGATTTGCACAGCTGATTGAACGCAGCTTTTTCAAAAAGAATGGAAAACGCAGGTACAAATTTCTTGTAGTCGATTATACCAAGACTTACTTTGTCATCAATGAGTCTAAGAAAAAGAACAAATTTACAGAAGACCAAATAATCGACATGCTCAACTTTGTTATTGACAACATATTTGTTCAGTTTGGTGGACGTGTTTTTCAGCAAACAATAGGGATTCCAATGGGCACTATTTGTGCACCTTTGCTTGCTGATTTGTTTCTTAATTCATATGAAGCAGACTTCTTGCAATCTCTTCTAGACAAAAAAGACCGTAGACTAGCTATCTCTTTCAACCTCACGTTCCGTTATATTGATGATGTTCTTTCACTAAACAATTCTCGATTTGGTGACTTTCTCCATCTCATTTATCCACAGGAGCTTTAGATAAAGGACACAACGGATTCTTGGAAGTCTGCTTCATATTTAGATCTACATCTCGAAATTGACTCTCAAGGAAGACTTTCAACAAGGCTCTATGACAAACGTGATGACTTCAACTTTCCAATCGTCAACTTCCCCTTCTTGTGTAGCAACATTCCGTCCGCTCCTGCTTATGGAGTTTACGTATCTCAATTGATTCGTTACTTCAGAGCATGCGGGACTTACATCGATTTCCTTAGCAGAGCGACACGTCTGACGCAAAAATTGCTCACACAGGGTTATTTTGCTCCTCGGTTGCTGTCTTCACTCAAGAAATTTTACGGAAGACATCATGCACTTATAGACAAATATGGGATTTCGATCTCTCAGATGAGTGCAAATGTTGGTTTGTCATAGGGTGTTGTTTTGTCTTCCTTTACCGGATTTGACACGCTGAATGGACTATTGGCAACGCGACGGGTGTGCTATAGCAAGCAGGAACTGCTTACTCTTCCGGATCACCTGAGTTCACTCTTGTTTCGACTGGAGTTCGCGTTGTTGATTGATATTCAGTTGTTTTGTGTTTCCATGTTTTACATGTTGTCTGTTTTTGTCCCGTTCTTGTTGGTGTTAACTGGTTTTGTCTCTGCCCTTTCGGAATTTTGATATTCGGATACCCCATTGGTACCTCTGCTTCTTCCTTTATGTAGTTGTTAATTAGCATAAGTTGTATAGAAGTGATGTGGGGATTTTTGATTGGTCGTAAAACATGGCCGCTGTGGCTAATAAATAGAACATAGGGCTAAACTACATTTTTTTGTGAATAACTCAAAAAGGGTGACAGATTTTAAAATCTTGATTGTTAACAAAAGTAATCAGCACCTCAAAATCTACCAGCCCTAGAAATTTTGAAGGAGATCCAACAATCCATGTACATGTGTTATTGCGCTTTATGTGAATGTTTTGCTAATTTTGCACTTTTAAGCTCAATATCTTAAAAACTGTATAAGATATTTGAGAAACTAAAATTACATATTGTTGTGCACATCAAGATCTATAAAATATGTAAAGGGTCAACGTTGTAGGACCTTTCCTTTTAAGGGTTATTGTCCTTAGAACGTCAAAATTTAGCATTTTCACAGCTTTTCCTCATTAGATTGAAAAAGTTAACTCCTCTGACACTTAAAGTCCAATTTGAAACAAACTTAGTATTGTTGTTTATTAGCATTTGGTGTATAGAACTGATGTGGGGATTTTTGATTGGTCGTAAAACATGGCTACTGTGGCTAAAAATAGAACACAGGGCTAAACTGCATTTTTTTTGCTGATAACTCAAATAGGATGACAGATTTTAAATTTTGATTGAGAATAAAAGTGATCAGCAACTTATGCACCAGCTCTGGAATAATGAAGATGATCCAACAACCGATGAAAGAGTTATTGCCCTTTAATCTTTTTTTTTATTTTGCACTTACAAAAATGCTTTAAGCCCGATATCGTAAAATCTATATGAGATATTCAAAAAATGTGAATGCCATATTGTTAAGCACATCATGATCTACAAAATATGAAATAAGATCAAGATTGTAATACTGTTCATTTTAGAGGTTATTCCTCATAGAATGTTGAAGGAAAGAAAATTATTCTGTACAATCATTACTGCATTTAGTTAAACCATATTGTCAGATGACCCCTTATTAAACTTATGACCCTTTCAATGTCAAAGAGCTTTGCCTAATAACCTTTACTTCAGGCAAATATGTCAGGTGAGGGATTCAGGCTCTTAGGAGCCTCTTGTTTTTTTCTAAACTCTGATAGTTAATGAACTGATTTTAAATATATAAGTAAACCATGATGAGTTACAGATCAAGTTTGAGTTTTTTCAGGAGTTATGACCCTTTGAACATTGAAAATTCACTGAAACTTCAGTTTTCAGCATTTTTCTCTAAACGCTTATCGATAATGACCTGAATTTTGGTATTTGAGTTAACCATGATGAGTGAGTTTCGTTCCGGTCCACACATTTTTATGGGAGTTATGGCCCCTTAAAGTTTGAAAATCCACTGAAATTTTATTCCCTGCACTTTTTTATTATTCCTTGTTGATAATGAACTGATCAAATTTAGGTTTTCAAATGTTTGACAAATTTTTACCAGTGATTGAAATATGAGACCGGTAGGGGGCTATGTACTGTATTGTTTTGCAATACTCTCAGAATGCGTGTTTGACTTAATTTTATTTTACAATTAGCACATATTTATGCAAAAACATGAAATGTTTCGTGAAGTTTTTCTATTTATTCTTTGTTACAATAATAGACTGCATGGTAAATTATAAAAAGTATTTCTGATAATCTTTTATGTCATAAAAGAAGTATATTTCTCTAATTTTCATCCGATTTATCAACCTCTCAACCAGTTGTGAAAAATTATATTTCACACCTCTAGAGAGAAATGTGTTCTCAGCGTAATTGCACGTGCAATTGATGAGCGACCTTTTGCAATTTATTACCTGTAAACATTAGAGAAAAACCTTCTACAACTTTTAAATTCTCGATGATTATGGAATTACTAACATATCGAGAAATAAATTTGATATTTTAATCGCTCGGCAAGCCTCGCCATTAAAATAATCAAATTTATGTCTCTCTGTTAGAAATTCCATAATCAACTCGATCGCGTTGTAGAAGCCAATATATATCCAATGCAATTTCATACAGTGCTCTTTTCTCTTGTCAAAAAAGTATCATCAACTTGGAATTCTTCTATCTTGTTTTCGATGTACTAGCATTTTTTCTTCTTTTTGAAACATTTTTAATAACAACTGGGACGACTAAAACAATAATTTCTTGTATAAAAGGTTAATCTAAACATAATAATTATGTGAAATATCGGTATGTCCGATTTAGCGAAAATTTTATGTTTTTCTCATTTAAAAATATCTTGAACACTGGAAGTTTTTTTAAATTGTTATTCTCCGTTACATATACCCCTAGTGTTATTTCCTTCTTTGTTGGAAATAATCTTATATCAAACTAACGTTAATCAGGTATTGATAAAACAATATTTAATTTAAAATCTTTCTACTGTATCAATATGATAAAACCCTTATATATCTCTAAAGTTGTTACGTCACGAAAAAAATAGAAGACTGAATTCTAATGGATACCGTAGTTAGGAATGATTTAAAACTATATGTTAATGTGTGAAACATTCCGAATCAAGAGCTCATTAAAAAGCCAATTATATAACAAGAAATCAGGGTTTTATATGAGGCAAAATGGCAAATTTTTCACATCTGAACGAACGAAGCTAGACAATTATCATTTTAAAGATGTCTCTGCAATCAGTAATATGACATCATTCTTCACTTTTTGGCTGGAGATATCAACATTCGCTAGAAGGAGAACGCAAACTGGTATGAAAGCAAGAGTAAACATTTTAGACGTGACGTGTGGCTTTCATCAAGATTAGATAAACACTCAGCAAGCTTTCCACAGATGGGTGTTAGTTTTCCAAATTTGGCTAGGGTTGAAAATATAGAAAATTTAACAAAACCTGTTGCTATGGTTACCTAATATTATATTATATATTTTTATTTGAAAAAATGTGGTATTTGGCACTTCCCCAAAATTTTGATACATAATTTAGTGTTGCTAGCTTTATATGTAAACAACATGACTGATGCAAAGGGAAACTAGGATGGTGTATTTTTAGGTAATTTTTTATGCTTTAAAATAAAAACTTTTTATGGCCCTTAAGATAGCGCAAAATCAAAACGGCGATGACCCAGGTTGAGGCTATTTTTTCTCAAAATTAAACATCTGCTCTACAGGAAACTGAATTAAAATGTCAACATATTTGGTAAGAACAGTGTTCAAACTTCATGCAAAAAAAGTCTGTTGACACTGTTTTTTGAGGTTTTTTGAAGCAAATTATTGCTGTTTCCATGGCAACAGTGTAATGCAAAATTTCTTTTTTTATACATAATGACCACTTTTTAGCTCACCTGGACCGAAGGTCCATGTGAGCTTTTACCATCACTTGGCGTCCGTCGTCGTCGTCGTCGTCGTCGTCTGTCGTTGTCTGTAAACAATTTTTCAAACGTTAACTTGTCAAACACCATAAGTCCAATTGCAACCAAACTTGGTATAGTTGTTAAGTGGCATTATGTGTACAAAACTATCGTTCGGATTTTTGATTCTTAAAAAAACATGGCCGCCATGGCTAAAAATAGAACAGGGGGTCAAATTACAGTTTTTTGCAAATAACTCAAAAACGGTAACAGATATCAAAATTCTGACAAGGGTAAAAGTAATCAGCACCTCAAGATCTACCAGTCTAGAAATTTTCAAGAAAATCCAACAACCGATGTAGGAGCTATTGCCCTTTTTCTGAATTTTTTCAAAATTTTGCACTTATTTAGCCCTATATCTTGAAAACCATACAAGATATTTTAAAAATTCAAAATGCAGATGATTGAGCACGTCAAGATCTACATTTCATGTAATTAGGTGAAAGCTGTAGAACCATTTCTTTTAGGAGTTATGGCCCTTAAAGCGTCAAAATTTACCGTTTTTCATTACTTTTCCCCTGAATTTCAAAGATTAACTTGTCTGACACCATATATCCAATTTCAACCAAACTTGGCACAGTTGTTTAATAGCATATATGCTACAATTCTTTTGTTTAGATTTTTGATTCGTCAAAAAATATGGCCGCCATGGCTAAAAATAGAACATAGGTGTAAATTGCAGTTTTTTGCTAATAACTCAAAAATGGTTACAGATATCAAAATTCTGATGGGAAACAAAAGTGATCAGCATCTCAAGATCTACCTCCTATCAAAGTTTCAAGAAGATCCAACAACTGATGTAGGAGTTATTGCCCTTTTTCTGGATTTTTTCACTTGTTTAGCCATATATCTTGAAAACTATACAAGATATTTCAAGAATTTGAATTGCATATGATTAAGCACATCAAGATCTACATTTCGTGTATTAAGATCAAAGCTGTAGGATCATTTCTTTTAGGAGTTATTGTCCTTAAAACAACAAAATTTACCATTTTTCATTACTTTTTCCCTGAATTTCAAAGATTAACTTGTCTGACACCGTAAGACCAACTGCATTTTAACTTGACACACTTGTTTAATAGCTTATACGCTACAACTCTATTGTTCAGATTTTTGATTCGAGAAAAAACATGGCTGCCATGGCTAAAAATAGGACATAGGGGTAAATTGCATTTTTTGTTAAGAACTCAAAAATGGTTTCAGATATCAAAATTGTGCAAGAATCAAAAAAGATCAGCATATTAAGATCTACCTGTGCTGAAATTTTGGAAAAGATCTGACTGCTGATGTGGGAGTTAATGCCCTTTTTCCTAATTTTTGCCAAATTTTGCACTTATCAAGCCCAATATCTTGAAAACTAACCAAGATATTTCAGAAATTTTGTTAAATCGCATTTGGTTATGCACAATAATATCTACAAAATATATGTGTCTGTGAAGTTCAGGTTAGCGATTCAGGCTCCTGGGAGCCTCTTGTTCTCAAAGTTTGTTTATTTACGAACCATTTGATGTATACATGTAGCTATGCCAGAAAAACAGTTGAAGCGCTACAGATATTTAAGTAAAGGGGGTCCTGCCCCATAAGAAAAAGCAGGGCTTTCTGCGGAGCGCTGGCTCAAAAACACTCAAACGGTTATATGGAGCACGCACATTTCCGTAGTTCCGAATTTACACTTTTTGGCTTTTGTCATGTGAATATTTGCACTAACAATATCTTTAGTCATGTAAAGCAGAGTAAATCAGCTATCTTGAACATATTTTACAACATTATATCATGCTGACAAATCTGATCGTTGGCGTTCTAGTGCAGTATTCTAATATCTCAATTTATCGGTATTATTTACATTTTTCTTTTGATGTTAGCCACTGATAAACCTTGTATCATGAACAGGTGTGTATCACCAAATTCATCAGGTCAGTAGGTGACGTAGCGTGTGTTTTATAAGTGCGCACACAAAATAAGTTCCTTATTAAAAAGATGGAAAAAACATTTAAAGTCGCTCGAGGAAAACCGATACAGAGAATAAAGGACTTTTTTAATCTTGAGATTGAGTATATGACTGATTAATGGTTCACCCTTAGGGTTCACCATAAACCCAAAAATACTTCCCATACATGCCATAGATAAAACATATGACAAGTTTGTTAAAACTGAAAAAAATAAAATTAAATCTGCATTGATGAATTTGGGGAATTTCTAAACCATTTCTAAACATATCTGTTACCTTTAGAGGTCTATATTTCAACAAGACGTGTGCATACCAATGGTCTCTATGTAATTTTTCTATTTGTCGATAGCATATTATACTGTAATAGGTCTGTTTATTTTTTAAACTCATAAAGGAAAAATTAGGATAAAACAAACACGGCGTTTGTCTTCCTTTACGATTTATAGGCGATGCATCCATAGCCATCGACTTACGTTCTTATATGATAGATGTAACGTCTCATCGAAGATATCAAAGAAATCAATGAAATAGTTTACTGAAAACTTTAAAGCATGCTCAGACTTCCATCTTAAATTCGAGAAGATACCGACTGATCATTATAATAACACGTGACAGTAACAAAAACATGCTTTATTATTTTATAGACCATAAACAATAGTTTTTTGTTCATTATAAACTAGATTTATCACTCGCTAACTATACAGTTGAGTCCAGTTCTTACATCTCTACTGTCCAGCTCTCCTGACAGTTCTAACCCATGACACCTTTAGAGCAATTCTAGGCCCTGACAGCTTAGAACTGTTCTGGGCCCTGACAGCTTAGAACTGTTCTAGCCTAGGACAGTTCTGCGCCCTGATAGTTCTGTCCTCTGACAGTTCTAAATGACGTCATGCATTGTTTATTGTAATGGTTTTGTTTGTGTTAAGTTAAGTCAGAATGCCTCCAGTAAAAGTCAGCCGAATTTCGCATTATTTTCGTCAGAGGATTGTAAATTTAAGAAATTCAGGAAAGTCGTATGTACAGATATCAAATATTGTAGCAGAAGTGAAGGCGTGTTGATATCAAGAGAAGCGATAGGGAAGTTTTATAGACGATACGTGATATCTGGAAGCTTGAATGATCTACCAAAAAGAGGGACAAGGAGGAAAATTCTTTCTGTGACTGTGATTTTACCTTAAACTTTTTAAAAACTGCTAAAGGGAACCTTTTCTCTTTACTAGATTTTCTGTTCAAAAGAAGAAACTCAGGCCGTAAGACTTAGAAATTTTCTACTTTTGTAAGCCATGCTGCATTGCGAGCCTGGACATAAAAACATCCGGTTTTTAAAATTATAATAATTCTCCAAATCCGGAAAATGACGCATATTTCCGCGCAATACACGATCAGGGATAAAGTTTTCCCAGACACGATATATAAATTTATCATAACCATACAATGCTAATTTATGTATATTCTATACTGTTCTAAAATCTTCACAACTGGAACTGTCAGGGGTTAGAAATGTCATAGCTTAGAACTGTCAGGGCACAGAACAGGTTAGAACTGTCAGGGCGTAGGACAGCTTAGAAATGTCAGGGGTTAGAACAGTTCTAAATCTGTCACGGGGTAGAACTGTCCAGAACTGTTCTGCGACAGGACAGGGCCTGTCATAAACTGTTCTAGAGCTGTCAGCAAAACAGAATTAGAACAGATTCCTGACAGTTCCTGACAGTTTTAAAGAGATGTTAGAACTGAACTCATGTCCGTAATACCAAGTGTATCGGAGGTTACTATAGTTTATGCCCGTAATACCAAGTGTATCGGACCTTACTATAGTTTATATGTCCGTAATTCCAAGTGTATCGGACCTTGCTATTGTTTATATGTCCGTAATACCAAGTGTATCGGACCTTGCTATGGTTTATATGTCCGTAATACCTTGCTATAGTTTATATGTCCGTAATACAAAGTGCATCGGACCTTACTATAGTTTATATGTCCGTAATACCAAGTGTATCGGACCTCACAATAGTTTAAATGTCCGTAATACCAAGTGTATCAGACCTCACAATAGTTTAAATGTTCGTAATACCAAGTGTATCGGAGCTTGCTATAGTTTATGTCCTTAATACCAAGTGTATCGGACCTTGCTATAGTTTTTGTCCGTACTACCAAGTGTATCGGGCTTTGCTTAGTTTATGTCCGTAATACCAAGTGTATAGGACCTTGGTATAGTTTATATGTACGCAATACCAAGTGTATCGGAGCTTACTATAGTTTATATGTCCGTAATACCAAGGTCGGACCTTACTACAGTTTATATGTCCGTAATACCAAGTATATCGGACCTCACTAGAGTTTATATGTCCGTAATACCAAGTGTGTCTGAGCTTACTATAGATTATGTCCCTAGTACCAAGTGCATCGGACCTTACTATAGTTTATGTCCGTAATACCAAGTGTATCGGAGCTCACTATAGTTTATATGTCCGTAATTCCAAGTGTATTGGACCTTACTTTAGTTTATTTGTCCGTTATACGAAGTGAATCGGACCTTGCTATAGTTTATGTACTTAATACCAAGTGTATCGGACCTTACTATAGTTTATATGTCCGTAATACCGAGTGTATTAGAGCTTACTATAGTTTATATGTCCGTAATACCAAGTGTATTAGAGCTTACTATAGTTTATGTCCGCAATACCAAGTGTATCGGAGTTTAATATAGTTTATGATGTGCAAATGCTACTGAACTATCACAAAACATCATTCAACAACTGTTCTGTACCAAGTCAGGACCATTGTGATCTTCAATTTTTCCAATATGTCTTCCTTGTTATCCCCGCGCTAGCGAAAGCGCGGGGATAATGTTTTGCTGTTCGATGTACGTATGTACGTACGTACGTACGTATGGCGTTAATGTCCAGGATAATCTCTGTAACCACTGGGAGTAGAAAGATGAAACTTAGGGTATTGATTGCATTGTGGGTGGGGACTGTGCCGGAGGTTTCGGAATTTGGATAATGCCCCTAGGGGCTGGGCTGCATAGGTAGCCTAAGGGCACATTATTCCTTCGTCACGCAACTCCTCCTAGCTTATTTGGAATATGGAACTGAAACTTGGCTCAGTAGTTGCACTATTGATGTAGATTCTGCCGAAGGTTTCGGAATTTGGATAATGCCCCTAGGGGCTGGGCTGCATAGGTAGCCTAAGGGCACATTATTCCTTCGTCACGCAACTCCTCCTAGCTTATTTGGAATATGGAACTGAAACTTGGCTCAGTAGTTGCACTATGGATGTAGATTCTGCTGAAGGTTTCGGAATTTGGATAATGCCCCTAGGGGCTGGGCTGCATAGGCAGCCTTAGGGCACAATATTCCTTTGTCATGCAACTCCTCCTTGGTTAGTTGGAATACTAAACTAAAACTTGGCTCAGTAGTTGCACTATGGATGTATATTCTGCCGAAGGTTTCGGAATTTTGATAATGCCCCTAGGGGCTGGGATGCATAGGTAGCCTTAGGGCACATTATTCCTTATGCAACTCCTCCTAGGTTATTTGGAATACAGAACTGAAACTTTGGCTCAATAGTTGCACTATGGATGTAGATTCTGCTGAAGGTTTCGGAATTTTAATAATGCCCCTAGGGGCTGGGACGCATAGGTAGCCTTAGGGCACATTATTCTTCGTCATGCACCTCCTCCTTGGTTATTTGGAATACTGAACTGAAACTTGGCTCAGTAGTTGCACTATGCATGTAGATTCTGCCGAAGGTTTCGGAATTTTGATAATGCCCCTAGGGGCTGGGATGCATAGGTAGCCTTAGGTCACATTATTCCTTCGTCGTGCAACTCCTCCTAGGTTATTTGGAATACGAAACTGAAGTTTGGCTCAGTAGTTGCACTATGGATGTAAATTCTGCCGAAGGTTTCGGACTTTTGATAATGCCCCTAGGGGCTGGGATGCATAGGTAGCCTTAGGGCACAATATTCCTTCGTCACGCAACTCCTCCTAGGTAATTTGGAATACGGAACTGAAACTTGGCTCAGTAGTTGCACTATGGATGTTGATTCTGCCGAAGGTTTCGGAATTTTGATAATGCCTCTAGGGGCTGGACTGCATAGATAGCCTAAGGGCATATTCCTTCATCGTGCATAATTCTTTACATTATTATCACTCCCACTTCCAGGGAAATGACTCATATTAATACATATACATTTGACAGTATAATGTACTAGTAATGCTCATTATAGTCATAGTTTATTTCTTAAATTATTTGCCCTTATACTATCAAACACCAGAGTAGCGCGGGGATATGCAGCGTGACTGCTTCGACTAGTTTTGTCTTGTCTTGTGGACATTTGAGATTGATTCTCCAAGTTCGTTATCTTGTTCTGACTTTTATTTACACATAGAAGTGACGATGCAAAGTTTTCGTGTGATTGAGACGGGATCTCGTCATCATGAGATGATGAGTACAAATAACAGCTTATACAAGTACGAATTTATCAGCTGGTCCCCGTGTCACCTTTATCAGCTTTTTGTCACTATTACATAACATATATATATAAGAAATTCTTACATGTATTTGATGCAGAGAATTACGGGAGTCCTAGTAATTCGAAAATTATAACTTTTACCGTATGTCAGCAATTCGTCACTTTTCTTCTTGTGAATGCTGCTTTTAAATCCTTTTCATCTTGTGAAAGATGCTTCTTGGAAAGGGATGGATATGATTTTAAGATATGTTTTAGTTTGTAAAATGAAAACATCTTTTGTTAAAATATCATACTGTCACACATTAGTTAGTTGGTTAGCTGGCTACAGTATGTTTAAACTCCCAAACAACTAGAATTTGGCTATTCCCGTGAGCTGAACGTGAAAATGTTGGTACGACTAAAATAAAGAGTGAGGTACATTTATTATGTAGCAGGGTTTCTTTCCCTTGATAAGAAACTTGACATAGTTCCAAAAGCGCAGCATGGTTGTAGTAAGGTTGTCCATGTTATTATTAAGTCGCCCAAAGCGAAGTTTGGGAGATTTATTGTCTCTTATAATTATTATTATTTATATTTTAAGTTTCCGGATTTTATAACAACAAAGGTTCGTAAGAGCATTCTGAAACTTTGCATATTGAATATTTGAGTTTCAAAATTTTGCAAATCGGTTTCGAAATTTTCAAGATGGTCTCCATTTTCAAATTTTCCAAGATGGTCACCATTTTAAAATTTTCAACATGGTCTCCATTTTGAAATGGCCGTCTGCCGAAGAAGACCCCACCAAAAAAACGCAAAAATTTAAACGTTGTCCAATTTCGAAGAAATTCGGCTTTCGTGTATATATGGTCTTAACGTGTGTGCAACTACTATAGGAATTAAAAAAAAATAAAAATAGTCCAATCTTAACGAAAATGGATTGTCTGGGTAAATCAGTTATGCTGAGTCGAATCGTGTAATCAGAATTTCAATCCGACTTCCGGTTTGAAAAATGATGGCGATTTTTACTACATTCCTGGCAATAAGTATAATTTGATTTGAATGGAATACTATCCATGACGTTTTTGGGCGACTTCTGTGTTAGCATCCCAACAGAATCATACCTTTTTTTTTCTTTTAAGTCATGTTTATCAGCTTTTTCTTTCAAAATCAAAATTTGTACTGCTACATGTACTATGATAAAAAGTTTAACAAGACCTGCAAATAACTTTTCAGGACGTCGACGGGATTTGTTTGTTGCCATATCCACACAGTTCTATAATAATTACTTATTTTAAGGTTGAAGTATAATTAAACGCATACATACCCAGACCAAGACTCTACTACTGGTAATTTAAAACTACATGTAAACAACAGAAAAAATCCTATCATAAAAAATTGCTTCATTGTAGCCCAATTAGGACTTAACTTTGAGGTAAAATATTTTCAGTGTTACGATTGCGCAATAAAAAAATATTTAAGTTGTGCAGGTATAAATGAATAATTGGATAAACAAACCATATTATTATATCTCTTGGTGAATCCGTTATCTTATATATGTGTTACGCGACATGCACTCGAAATCGAAATTAGGCTCATGTAAAGATAATTCAAATCTATATTAAAATGTTTGAAAGAGATAATAACGGATATTTTTTCATTTAACATCTTATAATAAATATGATATACAAAATAATTAATCATATTTTTGAATGACTTACTTAGAAAATGCAGCCAATTTCTCACTTTTAAAATAGCAAAGCTAAGACAACTAGCATTTTCAGGCAGTCGGGGTCATCTTTGATTTATCAGAAGACTTATAAGTTCTTACCTTAGTTCTTTGAAAAGACCGACTGATCTTTCACAAGTGATAGAATTTTTTAGTCTTTTTGCGTGTGAAGCGCAGCAGAACGAGCCAAAATACCCCCAAAAATTAATCACGAGTGAAAGATCATTGCCGGTTTTCCAAGAACGCGTGTAAGTACCTATTTCTTCCATTTTATAAACTGAAACCTACAACGGTAATGCCCAACAGTTTTGTTATTCTTAGATCTTGTTGTATTAATTTACAGGTGAAATAGTTTAATAAAGGGTAGCAAAGTAGAACAGTTGTCTGGTTAGTAAAATTCCTTTTGGGCAAATATTTAAGCAACATAATATTATGGTTACAAATCACCCTAATAGTTTGCGCACCATCAAGGATTATGTAAATGTTTTTGGGATTCCAGATCGTAAATTTGAATTTTGGATTATCCCAAAACACTTCCCGCAAATATGACATGTGAATCTCATAAAGATAAAATAGCTTCAAAATGGATAAGGCTTGCTTAATCTTTGGGATTCCTAAACTAATCAACAACACGTTTGTGATATTGTGTCTCATTGTAAAATTTCTCCCATTGTCGATATTACATTATATATATACTCATGCAAATGGGTCTTTAATTTATAGAAACTCATAGGAAAAAATAAGATGTAATGAACACAGCGTTTCTCCTGCTTTCAGATTTATTAACATTTATCAACAAATTGTATCTATATATAGCCATACCCGTCACAATTTCGTTTACACAGTTTGTTTGAAACCGCTGAACGGATTTGATTTTTGTTGTGGGATTGTTTTTCATAAATGTAGTTAATTTTATCGCAAATCCCCTTTTCAACGGTTTTTATAGAAGTTTTGAGACCTTATCGACTTTGTTCATTTTATAGGTCATTGGACCAATTTGTGGGAGCAACTCCTCTGATACCAATGGAAAACTATTTAGAGCTTCAACATGATTTTGTTGTTGCCAAATCCATCCTTGACCACAGATTGATAATAGTTACACATATTATGGTGGAATACTATAATTTGAAGATCTGTTTAACTGGCACTATATAGTTTTCTTTTAAACGCATACATGTACATACCCTGACCAAGACACTACTGATGGGAAATTACAACTAACAGAAAAGATCCTCAGATAACAGCTTGCTTCATTCTAGTTCAATTACATAATTAGGACTTTTCTTTTAGGCGTGATTTTTCCAGTGTTTCACTTCCGCAATGCGATAATAAGATTATGAAGATATAAATCAATCTATTTGTTAAACAAATCATTTTGTTTTGTATCTTAATGAAACCCGTTTATCTTTAATGTAACAGTTGTTATGCAACATACACATATAGAGAACAGAAAACCAAAATTGAAGCGAATAATTTCAATTTGTTTCCCACCTCACCCCACATTTCATTTATCATCATCATCATTTCATGTTCATTTTATCACCATTTTCATGTTCATCGCCTGTATAAAGTAACCTATAAAAGCGTTTCGCCATCTCACTCACTCACTGACTTAAATCTTACACGACAATTAAACGATACGATGCAAGTTGTTTAAAATGTTCGCACTGTTTTAAAGTCTTCCTGTTATGGAAAATAACTGGGTGTAGAAATGTTGCATCCTCTACAAATAATATCTATTAGATAATAAACGAATTTTGCCGCTTGATAACCTAATACCCTTGTCACTGTTAATGGTTTTATTATCAAGGTTACACAAAAATGTCTTTCTCTTAATTGAAAACACAAAATTATACAGCGCCTTATAGCAGCAAAAGAAAAGACTACTTTTTATCGAAATTAGCAACATAATATGTTATGACCATAATCGCGAAACTTGGATTAAAATCTTTGGGTTGAGCGCCTCTGATGGGTCTTTAATAGACGAAACGCACGTGAGGCGCAGCAAAATTTATTGTCTGGAACTTTGTTGTAATTTTTATTTCATCTTATTGCAGAATGGTGAATAAAATACCAGTTAAGTTGGTTACTTGGCTTTTTGAAATCCAAAGAAGCACACATTTGACTATCAATATATGTCGGAGTTATTACTCTATTATATTGACCGGGCTGGTCATGGGTCAATTATGTCGGGATTCTTCGCTTAAATCTTACCTAAAACACTGAGAAATTTAAGCTCCGCCCAACCTTGTGAATAAAATAGAGTAATACATATGAACAGTGTGATAAATAAACATGAAATAATGATAAAATGCAACAATTGAGACAAAAGGCTTATCAAGAATACAGATTTTTACTAGAAAAAAATTAGGCAGGATAGACAAAATTTGCCGTATTACAGGAGATCTTACGACGTTACGGGTCCTAATTGAGACACTGTAAAAGGGTTCTTTAATGCGCGAGGAAAGTGCAATTATCTAACACTACAAAATCCAAAAAGTCTGAAATGGCAGTTTTCTTGGCTGAAAAGTCTGAATTCTGTCTTAACGTTCTAAAATGTATGAAATCTTCTGAAAAATTCTTAACTTTGTATGAAACAGTCTTAATCAAGTCTGAATAATTCTTAACGCTGTCTGAATTGTCTGAATGGTGTCTGGATTTGTCTTAACTAGATTCTTAACATTCTTAACGCTGTCTGAATTGTCTGAATGGTGTCTGAGTTTGTCTTAACAGATTCTTAACATTCTTAACGTTATCTGAATTGTCTGAACGGTGTCTGGATTTGTCTTAACAGATTCTTAACATTCTGACTAGTCAAGATTGTCTAAATGTTGTCTGAATTATTCTGAATTGATTCTTAATATTCTTAACATCAATTCACACTTGATAAAATAAGATTGTTAATAGTTTCGCTCCTTTTTGTGAAGCAGTTTAATCAAATCATAGCTGGACTTAATTTTGTGCTTAATTTTGTAAGCATTTTTTTTAAAGGTGAGGGGTTGGTGTATTTTTTTTTATTATTATTTGTAGGTGTTTCATGTTTTTGTTTGTATGTCCGTGTGTTAAGTTGTAACTTTGGTACAAAAGTATTCGATTTCGATTTGATTCGATTATCTGATATCGTTATAATTTACAAAAAAACATTTAATTTAGGAGAAAGGTGTCTCGAAAGTGAAGAAATTCAGCACCGAAAAAAAAAAACGAAATGCGTACATGAACCTATTCCACATCTCGTTATAAAGAAATGTGGAAAAAATGTACGCGACGCAACAACAGCTGGCATAAACAGGGGGAACAAAAAAAATAACAAAACCAACCAGCAGCCTTAAAAGTCGGGCAATAAGGTGCTTACACCAGAAGAAATTTCAAGAAAGGAAGAGGCATAACAGCACAAAATAAAAAAACAATGCTGACGATTAACACAACTCATAAAAATGGATATAAAAGAGTATTTTAAACATACAGGTTTTAGCTATATGTATATATTTAATAACCTGTATGTAAAAATGAATTATTTAATTCGATTCATTTAGGGTGGCCCTCGTCTGCGGGGATTGCAGGTTTATAATACGGAAACCCTGACCGCTGACCATAGCGGGCCAAAGTGCGTGGAGAGTGCCACGCTTTATGTATGTAAAATATCCCTTTGTGGACAACCAAATAGTACACCACATAAGCTAAATTTTCAGCCCCTATTCACCTCTCTCCTTTTTTCCTGTGGTTCTTCGAAATGTACCCTTTCCTTTGTTTTACATCCCACCCCATTTTTCATATCATCATTTCATGTTCATTTTATCATCATTTCATGTTCATTGCCTTCAAATAACCTTAATACTGTTGCGAGGGCGTAAAAACTAACTCGCTAACTCACTCACTCATTTAGTTCCAAGCGAAAGCAAAGCGAACTGTGATATTGAGGTATCAAACTAGCAGGAGGTTACAACCCAAACTTTACATGTGTATCTATGTTAAAAAAACGAAAATAAAAGCAGTAGCGTTCTAATTCTTTAGTTATTATTTAGAACAAATTCTCTTTTAAATATACATCAATACACAGACAAACAAGCTAAATAACTGTTCTACTTTAAACAGTTTTATTAGTAATATTTAGATTTAAATTATACTTTATTTGTTTGCAGTGGCATGCATTAATTTTGCAATCAAAAATATTTTAAAGAAATTCGCTGTTTGTAAATTCTTTATCAAACCTTCACCGGTTCATTATATGCATTTTCATTTTGTCCATACATTTTGTGGAAGTTCTGCATATTTGTGTGAAGTATTACATGTATTTTGCCTCAAAAAGTTTACTGGTACAAATATCTTAAAAGAAATAAGAAGTACACGTAAGAATCTTAACGTCCTCTTGCAAAACTACAAGGTTTTATGCAGTTAAAGGTTGTTGGATATCAATAAATTGAATAAATTATTGGGTTTTACCAGTTATAGTTAACGCTGACAAACTAAAAGACAGTCCATATAATTACACTTGCGGGACTTTTAACAAAGAAATGATGGAAAGCAGTCTGTTCATACCTCTTTCCCCTATCGTCCTCTAGCTTATTTGTCAATATTACACAATGGTGTTTTTTTTTACCGTTTCCAGTCTGTTGGGGATAAACTCTATATATAGCCGGTAAAGTACATGTAAAATCTGAGTCATTTGAGTTTTTTCTCTTACTTTTTGACACTATTAAAATGGTTTTGGTAATAACTATAAGACTATCTGTTAAACACGAGGGATTTCATTGGATTTACCTTGGTTTTGGGATTTCCTGCAACAACCTACACGGTTTCGAAACATGCAACAGGGAAGATGTTTATTTGTTTGTTGTTTTTATTTAAGAACGTATGTTTTTATGACATGGAAATGACCAATGTTAAAGTATTCACAGTTTTGAAAATACTTTTTTTACCAATTTCATCAATCTTTAGTAGATAGTAAATAGTAGAAGCTTTTGCCTACATGTAAATGTATGTAAAGTCTCAGATTGGCCCGTATCCTTATAAATAAGGTAAAGGATAAGGCAACCGATAGTTAACATTTTATCTTAAAATCTTGTGGAGATAAAACACAGGCCATCTTCAAGCGTGTTAACACCTACTTGCCAAACTGAGTCGGTGCTTTTATTAATGTTTATTATCAATAGAAACCCAGCGGGGAATTAATTGTGTTAATCTTGTTTAATTGCTGATAATTTGATACTTCTATGGTGTACATGTAACTTTATAAACATTATTCCGAACTTTTGATAATAAGTGAAAATTTATGCAAATATGTTGATATCAACTTAAATTAATATACCAGTTGATTGCTTGTAGTTTATACACGTTCTTCTTGTGTTATTAACTAAAGCATGTAAAACCTGTAATGAATATTCAAAACTAGATATTTTTAAAATAATTGGCATTAAAATCATAGTAAATCTTAATGTAGATTCATTAGAATAATTATAATTAGATAAATAAATATTTTAATTGATAAATTAAATGTAAGAAAACTTGATTATTCAACTTGATTTTTTAAAAGCTGTTTCGTTGTAGAATATTAATCATTAATTTAAAACGATTTTTGTAAATAATGTTAAAACTGTTTTATAAACAAATAGATTAATAGTTCAATCTATTTTCTTTAAAGTTATCTTAGTCTAAAATTTTAATGAAATTAAGGTTCAGAATAAATTTTAAAAAATATATAAGTATAATATCAAAATAATCTGCTCAGGAAAAGATCAATGTTCCGAGAGGATGTTTATTATTTAGAATGTTAAGAATATATTCAGACAATTTCAGGATGTTAAGAATGTGTTAAGAATATTCAGAATGTTAAGAATCTGTTCAGACAATTTCAGAATGTTAAAAATGTTAGGAATCCGTTCAGACAATTTCAGAATGTTAAGAATATGTTAAGAATGTTAAGATTGTTAAGAATCTATTCAGACTGTTTTCAGAATGTTAAGAATTTGTTAAGAATGTTAAGAATGTTAAGACAATATTCAGACTGTTTTCAGAATGTTAAGAATGTTAAGACAGAATTCAGACTTTTCAGCCAAAAAAACTGCCATTTCAGACTTTTTCGATTTTGTAGTGTAAACATGGTGAACAACTACTGCTTGTGGTAATATTGGTCGCATTATTGTTCCAAAATCCCAACATGCAAGTTGACAGAGGTACTCCTATTCAACAATGTTTGGCGCACTTCCTATTTTCTGTGTAGGCAAATCAATCAGGGGGCTCGCTAGTGGACTTTTGCAGACAAATTGTACGCTACTGCAGACCGTTTGGCGACACAGGACCCACATGACCTACAGTTTTAACGTCAGAAAGAGTCCAGGAAGCTGTTTAAATATCACCAACTTAATGCACGAAATGCGTGTAAAATGCAGCGAAAATTTATTCATTTCAAACTTTGTTGCAATAAAGTTTTTTTTTTTAAATATAATTCGTGCATCTCATTGTATGTCTACATTAATTGTGAGAACGCGTTAACCAGTTTATCGGTGACAAACATTATAGATATATAAAGAGGCAGCTAGCTGCAACTTAATAGCGTGGCTGCAACCGAATAGATTAATTGATGGACACTGTTATACGTCAAAGCTTGTCCTTGGTAAATTAAATGGCAACCGCTATAAAACATACCATATAGCGGTTAATTTTCGCCAGGTTGGTGACATGTAGCGTGGTATTTTTGTCATAAAAATCGGGGGAAATTATATGTTTATATGCATAAAATCCGTTCGATAGATATTTTGTGGATATTTTGTATAACCCACTATACGGTATTTTGAAATTAAAATTAACGTTCTTTTTTTTTGTTCATGGTCACCTTGAAATAATGCATGAAAGAGGCGAAAACTAAAGGATTATAAGTGATGGTCGCCATCTATATATTAGGTTGCGTTTCCCGTTAAAATGCGATTACACTTATTGGCGTTCGAAGAACACAGTTCTTTAATAATTTCACCTTGATATCGACAACAGATATTTGACGTGAACATTCAACTTCTTTTCTTAAACCGCTCAACGTTGTATTTCTTAAAAACCCTTTACGCAAGGTTGGAAAATTGGCCTAAAAATGCTTCAACCAATTCAAATATTTCTTTTCAAATGCATTTTTTAAGTCAGTTTATTTTTTTTCACATGTAACTTTCAGTTTCATCAAATGTTTCTAAGCAATTGAAATACAATCCAAAAAACTGTTAAGAGCCTAAATTTAAATGCTTTGTTGTCATTACGATCCTTGATTTAAAATTGAGCGATTTTTTTTTAATTTGAATTAATTACTATTCATTATTCTGTCGAAGATTTTTAACGAGAACTTAATTGTTCTTTTAAAAGCATACATACCCCGACCAAGACTCTACTGTGGGGAATATAAAGCTGATCAAAAGAAAAGATCCTAAAACAGAGGCTTGTGTCATTGTAGCTCACTTAAGACCTAGTTTGATTCTGACTTTCAAATATTACAACTGCGCAATTATTTCCTTTGTAGGATTTTATATTTCCTAACAAGGAAGCAGGAAGTTTTTCAAAGCAAGGGCAAACCAAAGACGTTTTAGAACATTCAGATTATCTTTTTGTGACTATTTTATCAGTTCTGTTAGACTAAGTGTTTATTTTCTAAACATGTAAACAAGCTTAAAATGGTTTTATCTTACACCTAGTATGATCAATTGGAAACGATTGAGCTCGGTGTAAAAAATCTCGGGAAGAATGGTGAGGACAGGTGGAGAAAGAAAATGCATTTAAAGTGGACATAAGCATCATAGGTGTCAAAAAGGCAAAGACACAAACATAGAAAAATATGCGTTTTTAGATTACCTTTTTGTGAATATTTTATTAGCTTTGTTGGTGTTTCTTTTCTAAGCATGTATTTTAACAGGCTGAAAATGTTTTTTGATAAACTTGAACAATTGAGCTCGATGTAAGAAATCACCCGAACTTTTTGAATAAAGAATGAGAATAAAGATAACAACAAAAGTACAAAACTGGGACGAACGAAGGGACATCAAAAGTGCATTTAAGTACCATAGGTCCAAAAATGCTAAGACAAAACGATAGAAAACATTTCTTACGGATGCGTCCAGACATAACCTGTATAAAAGTTAACTTTAGGCAGTCATTTAGGTTGCTTTTTTAGTTGACTTGAGTTAACTAATGTCCGCTATCTAGTTAACTAAAATTAACTTTAGCAGTCCTTGATCTTGACAGCTCTGGACTGCTCTTGTCCATGACAATTAAGGACAGCTTAAGGCAGTCCAAGTTACCTTCATGTCAGAGCAGTCCACAGTTTACGTTTGTTGTGCGTTCATTTATTAAATGTAAATATGGTCAAAATCAATTCATACGAAGATTTTAATTTTTAAAAAAACGAACATAGTCATAGAAACCAATTTGTTTACTTTTTTATTGAATTACCGAACTTAACGAAACTTTATTAAGACGCATTCATTTTGAACATAAAATGAAAAGTTTTTACTGCATGGGAATTAAATCATTAACATTTGGGAAAATGTTTTTGAGTGAGTGAGTGAGTGAGTGAGTGAGTGTAATTTACAAAAAGGATGATAAAATGAACATGAAACGATGATGATAAATGAAAAATGGGGATGGCCTGTGAAACAAAGAAACTGTAAATTGAAGAACAACAGGAAGAGGGGAGAGGTGGGTAGGGGCAGAAAATTTAGCTTATGTGTCCCAAGACCCTTAGTCGCCTCTCACGACAAGCTAGGCTCTGCTGCTGGCCTATTCGCTTCCTGGGCCCCGTACGGGACGAAAATGTTTGATTTTTAATTGAGGATTGTACTATCTTAAAAGGGAAAATCACACAATGCAGAATTTAATGAAGTAGACATAAGTATTTACCTCGCACTACAATTTATAATGTAACATGCTTGTCTGAAAATTATATGGAAGACCAATAGTTTCTTTTGAAAGTCTTTACTGATTTTAATTCACAAATGTCAAAATTCTCTGATCTGTAATAAATATCGAATGTGAAAAAATATATCTTCCATTTTTCAACAGAGAAATAAATAACTTTAACAAATTGATTCCATATAACAGGCTTATTTGCATAAGTAATTACTCTTTGTGAATGCCTTGCTGATCTATCTCTGACAGAAACAGGCACATAAGATGGTGGAAGACGTTGAATCAGTACATTTATGTTAACTCAGATATATTCATTGTGTAACCATTTCTGTTTTGTTATTATATAAAATTGAAAATATTTGATTTTAGATATGTGATTAACCTACATTGCTCTTCCTGTTTTACCAGATCCAATTATTTTTGTCATGGAAAAATATTTAGAAATTTTTATCAATACTTCCTTTCACATATTGGTTTGAATTCCACGTTTTTTTCTAGTCATGTTTGAAGGATGCTTTTTAATGTCATGAATGTATTTGTTTTTAATGCATATTTAATCACTTTGTTTTGTTTGACGTGTTTGTGTTGGCCCGTTATCAAACCCTACGAACATGAGTCGATATATGATCAACGTGAGAAAGTTTTTGTTACGATCAACAGTTTGATTTTTTCAGCACAGAGAAGATTATTCTAACGAAAGATTGCATGGTACATATACATTGTATCATTAATTAGTTTAGAGGATAGAAAGAGATTTTTACAGGGGACAATAATTAGAAAATCTATTTACATGTGTATATCATGTAATAAATCACGGTTTGCTCTCCATACTTAGTAGATTGTCTTTACTGTATACCCTCTTCCCACTTCTCCTTAGGTTTCATTTCTCCGTACGTGGTATTTACGTTCATTTTAACCAGATATTCAACTGTGACGTCACCTATACATATCAACATCAATTAAAGAAAAAATCTGCAATGAAAAACAGCCGCTTCTACATGTATTAAAATTGGTCCTTTATTAAAAAAGTTGCTGAGAAAAATCGCCCCAAAACAACCTTTTTTCCCTTGTCAAAGATATTCATGATAATGGCAATTTAAAAGGATGTCAATGGATGTATGCAATAGTGCACCCGTGTTTGAAAGATTAAAAGTTTTTATCAGCTTTTACTAAGAGGAAATGTTTAGTCTATCTAGACGATATAATAATTTATTCAAAGACTTTTGATGATAGAGCATTTTGAAAATTTGAGAGAAGTTTCTGAGATTCTTAAAGTAGCAAGAGTCCACAGAAATGTAACTTTCTTGAAAAAGAAGTGAAATGTTTGGGTCATATTATTAGTGAAAATGGTGTTGCTACAGACCCTAGTAAAATTACGACTGTCAAAGTTTTGTCGGTTCCTAGAAATGTTAAAGAAACAAGAGGTTTTTTGGGTTTAACCTCCTATTATAGAAAATATATTATTGGTTATTCTGAGTTGGCTTAACCTTTGTATAAAATAACAGAGAAAAACCAAAAGTGTATTTGGACAAATGAGTGACAAAGGGAATTGTTAGGCAAGCGTTATGTGCCTTATGCAGTCATAAGGTTACTGCTGGCTTTCGCGTTTTTTTTTCTGTCTAGACGGAGTAATCTGCCTAGTGTAATTCTTTATCTTCTATATTTTTTTTAAAAACATGATCCAATATGTTAGAATTTAATGCATTGTTTCAATATCTCCATTTCTAAACGACACACAACAAGTTGTATTAATTCCTTTGCAATTTTCAAAACGGACTATTTAATGATCGGCTCCAGAACATAAATGAATATTTATCTGTAACTTTATTGGTCGTAAACTCTTCCTTCAAATATTGCTGTTATTGCATTGGTTTGATAGTGTAGGTCAATTTCTGATTCATTCATAAAATTCAAAACACAATTAATGCACTAGTATATGCTGGACGAGTTCATTTTTATCGAAGGGGTTTTTGATTCGATACCATTTGTGTACAATACAATGCATGTGCACCCAAAAGTTAATATGAATTTAATTTGAAATCTGATTGTTTATAGATTGAATAATTTTCTGTGCCAAAAAGATGGGAGGCACTAGAGTGTTCATTATCTTTTAAAATATCTGCTATCTTCGTGCTTACATATTTCGCTTGCCTTTTAGCGCTTTAGCGCTTTGATTTAGTTTAAAGGATTTTCTTACGAAAGTCCCTATCCTTTCATAACCTACTCATATCCTACATGTCCTACTCAGGATGATTTATCATATAGACACTGGTGCTAGTTATGTCAGTATATCGGAGCAGTTCTGTCCCAAATCCCAAATGAAGTCATTTGTTATTTTAGTAAAACATTAAGTAGAGCTGAAAGAACAAGATGAGAATAATTAGCAGTACTTCAATTGAACACTATCATCATTATCTCTATGGTTGGAAGTTTAAAGTCCGTAATGATCATATATGAAATAACTACAGGAAACTGAAAGAGATATTTATGGTAGTGATTTGATATCACATATCAAGCAGGTGACAGAGGGAAGTCCTGCTGTACACCCTACAAGTATTTGAAAATGTTAGGATTAGCACCCGGTCTAAGAACTAGGAGATGAATATCACAACCATCGAGAATTCTCAAGAGTCAGATAACGGAAACCTTGCTGATGACAAGGTCATTAGAATGGTTATAAAATGGAAAGGGGACAATGTCAAACTTATGTGGCAAGAAATATCTCATCTTAGCCCTGAATTGATTTTTTTTCTGGGCAAGACAAGACTCTTCAATTATCAAGAATAAGATAATGTATAGAAAGTGGGAAACTAATACGGAAAACAATTATGAGTCACATTCTGTAATTCATAGGAAGCTCAAATCTTTGCTGTTGATTCATGTTACAATTCAATAACAGTAGGTCACTTGGAGATTAAGAAGACCCTATCAAAAATTAAGAGTAGATATTTCTGGTATCAGGTGATAAACGATGCAGGGAGTTTGTGTGAAAAATGTGATGTTTGTGCTTCTATGAAAGCACCTGCAAAGACACCAACTGCCCCTATGAAACAGTATTTAATGGGAGCTCCTTAGGAGAGGGTAGCGTCAAATATTCTTGGACCACTACCTTGTAGTAATAAGGGAAACAAATATAAATTGGAAATACAAGACTATTTTCCAAAATAGACAGAAGCTATACATATACCAAATGCTGAAGCAGTGACGATTGCAGAAAGATTTATAGAGAGAACTATCACAATATTTGGGGTTCATTTATCTATTCTCTCTGATCTACCTTTGAGTCCAAAATATTTAAAGAAATGTGTAGGATTCAAGGGATTCATCAAACACATGCCATCCCGTAGGACCAAAATCTGATGGCATGGCTGGGAAGGCTAGTTCAACCATAGATTTTATGTTATTCGCATATGTTAGCAAAAATCATATGGATTGGGATGAAAAATTCAATACCAAAACCGGTATAAAACGGTTAATTTGGTTATGCTGTATATCTATATTTTAAGGAGTAACCTCTCATCAGCAACATTTGAATCAAAACCTTGGAAGATCAAAAACCAAAAATATTGTATGAAAAGTTCTCAAAACCAAAAGTTTCGAACAGGAAAGCCAAATCCTGCACCGATTATATCGAACATGTGTATTATAAGGAGAAAAATGTGGTGTTTTAAACAATTTTGAATTCAACAATCGGAAATTTCAATGACAAAAATTATAAGAAATTTATTGGTTAAATTGTGTAAGACAAGCCTGACGACAAGGTTTGTGATTACCCTTGGGGACCTCTAGTCCACCAGCAGCGGTTATCGTCCCAGAAATTTCAAAATACAATACCAAAAAAAAACGGTATATTAACTTTTTGTAGCGTAACTTTATATTGTTTATGTCACGTTCGTTTCATTAATTGTTAATTTAGTATACATTATTGATTGGTTGACTTGTGTTGGGTAAATTATTATATATGGTGAATCAACCTGTTGAATACATTTATTCATCGTATTTTTTGTTTGAATATACAATACGAAACGGGTATAAAACGGTAAATATCCATTACCATCCTTTTCCAGTTTATTAACATCGCTGTTACAGCGGCAGCCATTGTTTAGATGATGCGTTATTTTGTGTAACCGAATTTACCGGGAATCTGCATGTATCCTTTTGTTCGATGAAACATGTCTTCCGATTGATCAATTAGAAGCTAAGGTTGATGTCCAATAAAAGTAGATCATTTCAACCAATCTTCGGACTAAATATAATTTCTTCTTCTTGTTCGAACGGGACACGCTGATCTTGCGATTAAACCATAAAATAAAGTCAACCTTGTTTATTTTCGATGGTAACGGTTTTAATTACTAAATATCCTATTCATATATTTAAGAGTAAATGTAAATTGTTAAATATGTGTACATTTCATATGATATGAAAAGGAATATATAAAATAACTTGAAATTGCTCTGAATTTCGTTTGTCATTTATACAAGGGCCAACGATAAATATATACATTTCGGTGTACACCCATTATTTCCCTATACCTTGTTAAGTTGCCACTTGGGTTTAAAGGGCAAAAGCGTTAAAAAAATTCAGTAGTTTTTGTGTAGTATAAATATATGTTTTCTGTTTTTTTGTCCTGTTCTCGTTTGTGTTTTCTGGTTTTGTATCTGCCCTTCGAGACTTTTGACATTCGAATGCCCCATTGGTACCTCTGCTTCTTATAGCATAAGAAAGACCACATGTATCATCATTTTTTGTTGCTTATTTTGATTATTTATGTGAACATTTATATTATGCCATAAGAACCCCACAAGATTGATCATACGTCAGTTTTGTTATTTTTCAAATGCTGGATGGGTATTATAAATGCAACTGTTCTTTCGTTAAAATGTTTTTTAATGGTGTACTAGTCCGCATATTAAACTATAGGTCACTTACAACCCGTCCGATTTAACTATGGACTTTCGATTGTAGCGTAAAGTGAAGTGTGCAAACACAACAATGAAAATTTACGTCGTCATGAACATTGTGACACCTACGTCCAAATGTTCTCGTAATAACGAGTATTTTCGTCTGTATTATCTTTGTAGAATAGACACCATTTTAAGCACATAAATTACAGAATTTTAATATTTAAAAACAATTTTACAATGTTTACGCTATCTTTCAATAAAGACCATGTCAGTGTCTGCATGTTTTTTTTTATATGTACGTTGTACTTAGTGTGTTCATTTAAGCAAGGCAAAATCCACAAATAAACATATCGCTTGATAAAATCTTTGTTTGATTAGTAAATCAGAGCTTCTTATGCTGTTTTATCTTCTTTAAAAAAAATATATAAACGTTCCAGTTTCTTTATTTCGGCTCTATATCACGTCAGGATCGTTGCGATCTTTAATGTCTACAGTGTGCTTTTGACTTGTTTGGGTCAATTCGAATTTAGAACCCAAGTCCAGAAATTTTGATATTATCCTTAGAAGTCGAAGTTATTAAATAAACCCTTATAATAAGTGACGTCATAAAACCTCTATATAATAAACATATAAAAATAAATGTTAAACGTAGATGCTTTAAATTTTAATTATCTTTGATTAAATTCTGCTAGACCAACCTGCAATGGGAATACAATATTTTTTATGATATAAAAACAAGGTTGCTGAATGATTAGTTATGATATTGATTATTGTTAGCATTAGGTCAATACATACAAACGAGTGAATAATACATGCATTTTGAAATCCTTATAACTGGTCGGCTATGTATGAATCATTTAAGAGGCTGTCCAAGCAAAACTCAGACAATAGCTGGCACATGACAAATTTTGTTTTTCAATAATTTTCATTGATTCACATCAGGTTAACATCCATTCCCTAAAACAAATGCAGATTTTTGGTTTATTGGTTTGAAGTGATAACTTAGATATAATTTATATAGAATGCATTGAAAATATGCAGAAAAAGGGAGATAACTCTTGCATATTTGCAAAATTTGGTTGCTTTGTTCAAGAACTTTAAGGCTGAATCACAAGTCATCCATGTTGCTTTCAAACGAATCCTGGTGATTTTTGTTTTACATATGAGTCGAAAAATACAATAAAACAATAAATTTGCTGGGATAAATTTCTTCATGTGCCAGCTTCTGTAGGCTTTTGCCTGATTTCTACATGGACAGCCTCTTAAATTTTCAAGCTCCTATTACATAATATGCGTGTGGTTGGGTGTTCTGCTAATTGAATTATTGAATGTATTTGTATCCATAAAAGCTTGTCTTACATTGACAATTCTAAGGTTTTAATCAGGATTGGTAAGTCCAATCCTATTGAAACAAACAGGCCGCTGCTGTCTTTTTAGCTATTATAATAAGGACATAATTACATATTACGACAATTTCGATTGGTTAATAATACAGTTTTAATTCTCGATGAAACACACTAGCACGTTCCACCTAAATAACGACTTGTGCACAGTAAATCAAAAAAGACAAAACCTGCATTTCGTGCAATTTTCTATGCAAACAATAAATATATTTTATCCAAAAAAAATGACAACAAAGTTCCAGACAATAAATATTTGTCACATTCGGAGTAGAGATTTTTCAACAACAAATCGGAATTCCAATGGGCACAAACTGTGCTGCTCTCCTCACCGATTTAGTTTTATACTCTTACGATACTGAGTTTCTTCAGGGACTCGTAAAGAACAAGAAGATGAAAGAGGCAAGGTCATTCAATCTTACATTCAGAAATATTGATGATGTCCTTTCTGTCAATAACACCTCATTTGGTAGATGGGTTCCTTCAATATATCCTCCAGAATTGGAGATTAAAGAGACCACCGAATCAAATTGTTTCACGTCTTTCTTGGATTTGCACCTCGAATTTGACCCAGGTGGTCATCTCAGTACAAAAAATTACGATAAAAGAGACGATTTTAATTTCCAAATTATTAATTTTCCTAATCTACAGAGCAATATACCTACTTCCCCTGCATACGGTGTTTATATTTCACAACTTATTCGATATGCCAGAGCTTGCACACATTTCACAGATTTTTTGATCAGACACCGATTTCTTCGTGACCGACTTTTGAAGCAGGGCTATAAGAAAATACGTCTCATGCGATCCCTAAAAAAATTCTTTCTTTGTTATAAGCCACTAGTAGAAAAGTTCGAAATTGGGTTTAAAAAAATGGTGGTTAATTGTTTTAATTCGTGTTTGACTGCTCTGCTGAACTAAGATGATCACCTCAATATCCCTATTGTGTCTCACAACTATGTTGTGTTCTATGGTCATTACCGGATCCTAAGATCGCAATGGAAGAGGGAGGTTTGGCGCCATAAAACCTGGTTTAACCCACCATTTCATTTGAAATGCCTGTACCAAGTCGGGACCATTGCGATCCACCAATTCTCCGGTATGACCGATTCGTTTTTGTCATTTTCTCTCGACTATGAGATTGATCATTCAAGTCTGGTAGTTTTGTTATTACCTTTACTTTTTGGCTACGCCTGACGCGCATTTCGTCTATTCAAGACTCATCAGAGGCGCTCTACCAAAAATATTGAAAAAGCCAAACCTATATGATTATGAAGAGCATAGATCAAATAAGCCTAAAATACAATACTGGGGAACCAAATTATTACTAAGATGATCAATTAAATATTTATACATTGAATGCAATATTGTTTGAGTTTTATTGGTATGTCAAAGCTCGGACCTTTGTGCACATTTTCAACATGTAGCGCCACCGTGCATCATTAAAAATGTGCTTAGGTCCACGCTTTTGAACACCACCCTTGCGTTTGTACAAGAAAACTGTAGGAAAGAAAGTTAAAACAATCAGTGAACCTACTCATCTACCTTTTCTAATTGGTGAAACTTAAATACATGTATATAAAATATATAAACATATATAAAAAGTAATTCGAAAATTCAAACGTTGGACTCAGTATAGTTGACAAAGAGCATTCAACAGGGTTTACACAAACAATGTACAGCAACCGAGGCGACGTCAGCTATAGTAGGATACAGTTTTGGAGAACGATTTGGTCAAGGTTCGAGTTATCATTTCTCGTCAATATTCAAAAACATTATTGAACTAGTTGAAGCTAATAAAAAGTTATTATGAGTTTGTTGCTTCAATGTTCTTTTCAACTTCTCTTCACCTAGTGAGATAGTTCATGCACAATCACACTAAAACCCTCCGTATTTATCATAACAATTATATCTACGTACGTGTTATGTCTCAATATGTTTCGGTCCAACTTATCCAGCTTATCCTGTTTTATTCTCACGGAATTCACAGACGACCCCCGAATAACTTGATGGACATGAGCACACATTCGGACGTACACATACCCCTTCGTTCTGGCATGGCTCAAGGCAGATAGCTGCAAAAACAAAGATAAAATGAGATCATAGCTTACAACCCTCTGCATATCATCTTCAAGCATTCAACTGAAGAAGGAACATGAAGAGTTGTCGCATTTGTACTGGATACTAAATTTCACAAAATCCCCGTACAAAATACGTACATGTATATAGCTGGATTTCCAACATGTTTAACTACTGAGCTGTCCGTTCTACTCACTTTGATCTTGTCTGCTCTCAAAGAAGAACAACACACCTACTGTGGCAATATTTATAATCGCTGTGAAATAAATCATATGTAGATTTTAAAGAATTCAAAAGATTTGTTGGATAAATCCATGTCATTTCCATTAGTCCTATTTTTAAAGCTTTGGTGTGGTTTTTTTTTTCGATTTTACAACACGAAAAGTTATTGTTACAAAAAAACTTTTCTTAAACTTTGTCGTTTTTAAATTTAGGTTATAATTCTACATTTTTCAAGACATCTTAAAGATAAGATTAATTGAAAGCCTTCATATTTGAAGGAGAACTTTTACAACAACCAATTCCAATCTCCTCTCCTGACCGTTTTGTTTTTATACACTTAGAAGACTGATTTTTTTAGGAACTCATAAAGAAAAAAAAAAGATAAAGGGCAAGGTCCTTAAATCTTTCACTCTCATATATATTGATGATACGATACAGCCGTGTTATGTTTTTTGAAACTACTGGACCCTAAGATTGCAATATGGAAAAGGGAGGTTTGGTGCCATAAAATCTGGAATAGTATACTATTTCTTTTGAAATGACTTTACCATAGCGATCTTCAATTTCCCAGCATGTCTGCCTTGTTTAGTTTTTTTCTTTTGGACATTTGGGATTGATTCTTGTAGTTTGGTAGTTTAGTTATTACTTTTATTGAGTTGATCTTGCTATTGATTTTTATTACCTGTATCACAAACCGATCCGGTATAGCCATTTGCACATAAGCATTTATTAGTATCTGCACACGTTGAGTTGTTCTGACATGGAGGGTTGCAAAGGACTGCGGAGAAAAATAAGAATACGCGATAGACTAAGAAAAAAAGCATTAAAATCAAAAACTGAAAATATTATTATGAAGTTCAAATGGCAGAGAAATAAGGTAAATAATATGAAAAGATCTGCTAAGGAGCAGTTTGAAAAGAATTTAGACAACATTATTTTAGAAAACGCAAACAATCCAAAAACATACTGGAAAATTATGAAAATGTTAATTAAGTCTGGGAAGCCAACGAACTCTGTACCACCATTATATAATACGATAAACCACGAGGACTTCAATGATATTGTGTGAAATGAAGAAGAGAAATGTTCAGTCCTAAATAAATATTTTTGTTCTATATCAACATTAGACGAAGAAATTGTTGAAATTCCATTCTTCCAGGAAAGGTCTGAAAACATCTTATCAAAAATTAATATAACAGTGAAAGAGATTGTCGATGTGATTCAAATATTAAAGCCTAATAAAGCATCAGGGCCTGATATCACCGGTCATCGAATGTTAAAAGTATGCCCAGATCTCATTTCCATCCCGCTTCTTAAAATTTTTAACAAGTCTCTACAGCAATGTAAGTTCCCTTCGAATAGGAAATTCGCCCATGTCACACCTATTTTTTAAAAAGGTGACGCAAATATACCTTCAAACTATCGACCCATCTCCTTAATAAGCTGTGTCGGAAAAAGTCATGGAGAGAGTTATTTTTAAACATGTTTATAACCATCTTCATGCAAACAGGCTATTTTACGAATATCAATCCGGATTTATGCCGAAATTTTCAACTGTTCATCAATTATTAGAAATGTATAATTGCATTCTTAACTCATTTGAACAAAAAGACATAAACTGTTTTGTATTCTGTGATTTTTCAAAAGCGTTTGATAAAGTTTGGCACAGAGGTTTACTCCTCAAAATTAGCGCGTATGGTATCAAAGGGAGTTTACTTGACTGGTTTCGAAGCTATTTAATTTCGAGAAAGCAGAAAGTGGTATTAAATAATTCATCTTCATCTGTTGGTGAAGTTTTTCGCAGGTGTACCACAGGGATCAGTCTTGGGACCTCTACTATTTATAAGATATATATAAACGATATTGCTAAGAATATGACTTCCTTGTGTAAACTTTTTGCAGATGACACTTCGTTCAATAACTCAAAAAGGACATCAACAGCGTAAAAAATGTTGTTGAACACGACTTGAGAGAGTTGGACGAATGGTCAAAAAGATGGCTAATGTTCTTAAATCCAGATAAAACTGAAGTGATGATATTTTCTAATACCGAAATAACTTTACTGAATTTTTCCCTGAATGGGCTAGATATTCCAATAAAAACTACTCATAAACCCTTAGGTGTTACTTTCAGTAAGGATGGAAAATGGAATGTCCACTTGGAAAATATTATATCCTGTGGGAGACGCCATATAAATATCCTTCGAAAGTTAAAATACAAGTTAAGCAGAAAAAACTTAATGCTTCAGAAGTATGGGATAACTGTGGAGTAGTCTATACTGGTAAACTAGAGCAAATTCAGGTAGAGGCTGCACGAATAGCGACTGGGTTGTCTATTTTTGCTAAAACTGAAAAATCTATGATGAAGTCGGTTGGGAAACGCTGCATGAAAAAAGACGTCGTAGAAAACTGCAAATGTTTTATAATATTCATAATAATAACACCCCTACTTACTTACAAGACCTTGTTCTCAATAAAATTCAAAGTTTAACCACATATCCTCTTAGAAATGGCGAGGACATAGTTATGCCTTTCTGTAGACTGTCTATCACAAGGGAGTCATTCATTCCATCCACAATAAAGGAGTGGAATAAATTAGACGTATCTCTTCGTAATGTCGATTCTTTGGCGAAATTCAAAACGCGTATAACCAAACAAAGTCAACGCACACAGAGTACCATTATTCTACACGTCAGGTCCTAGAAAAATTAACATTATTCTTACTCAACTTAGATGCTCTGCATCATTCCTCAATTATGATTTACACAAAGTGAACATAGTAGCTGACCCTTATTGTAGATGTGGATGCGGCATAGAAGATGCAAATCACTTCTTCCTCATATGCCCTTTGTATCAAATACAGAGGACGGAATTACTAAACAATCTAGAATGGATACCTGACACAATTAAAATAGATTACCTATTTCTGCATGGCTGTTCAGATTTTTCTGACAACAATTACCAAAAACTTTTGAACGAAATATGCAAATTTATTAAAATTCTAAGCGAATTCTAGTTGTTGATTAGCCTTAGGGTAGGAAAGGATGGTCTCTGTTCAACATGTCTGGCATCAAAATCTAGTTCTTTTTCTTTTTTCTTTTTTACCTTTTTCACATGAAACACATAATTACTTGTATTTCTCATTTTGTTATATCATCTTATATCATATTATAATCTTTACGCATGCTCGGTAACTGTATATATATACTATTGTAAAACTGTATCTCGGAGAGGACTACCTAAGTAAGATTTTTACTTGTGTCCAATCCAATATGCTTTTATTGGCAATAAAATATGTTTAAACTAAGGACTAGAAATAACATGAATAATAAAAGAATTGCTAATATGATTAATGTTTGTGTTTGTTAGAGATTATTAATATGGGGACAATTGTGCCCAAAAAACTGGTTTAAGCCCACCTTTTATTAACCAACTAAGTATATTATAAGTCTATCTGCCCTTACTTTATGAAATGCAAAACAGGGCCATTATGAGAAAACAGGGCATTATGACAGAAAACATGGCCATTATGGATGGAAACAAAATGGCCGACATTATTTATTTCAGCATTAATTAATTAAAACAATATTACAAATTGAATGGAAAAGTATCAAATCAATATTACAAACTGTGTTTCACTTCAATTTCTGAGAATTAATCTATTGATTATGGCTTATGTACATGGACTGCAGGTCTGTCAACAGAAATATTAAATTGGTCAGTTCATATTTCATAATTTGGTCGTTTTTTTACCCTTATATTTCCTTAAACGTCTTTTTACGCTAATCATACAAGCTAATAGATTTATTTTCTACATTAGATATTTAAAAAAATCCCTTTACAAATAACACAAATATAAAATGGTTTCCTACCTAAAGATAAACCTAGATACAATGTACTTAGATCCTGTCTGTTTCTGTCAGGTTTCAAAAAACCTTCTGAATGTCAATAGTTTGAATAAAATATTGATATGCAGAAAATGATCCAAACCCTGACAAATTTTAAAGATGTTTACATGCCAGTTTGCTGTCTGCTGAAGGGGGAAACTTTAGTTTGGGGAAAGAAATGGGCTGTAATCAAATTCTATTGTCCACAGCAACTCGTCCCTAATATATTGAACTACTAAATGGGTTGTAATTTGATAACTAATCAATCAACAAATCAAATCAAATTCCATTGTCTACAGCATCTTGTCCACTTAAAAAGTTATCCGTAAAAATGTTAATTGAAATGATAAAAATGGTTTTTGAACTGCAAATTTATAAGTTAATTTAGATCATTCAGTAAACATTTTATACTTTGCATGTCCTTGCATAATAATCAGATATTTTGCAAACAGGTTTTAATGGTAAGAACAATAAACAAGAAAAGATATGGGTATAAACCCATATCCAAAGATACTCGGTTAAACTTATGTTCATTTGTGTTTGATTTAAAAAGCAAATAATTACTAGACAGAAATGGCCGGATTTCGTTAAACAGGATGTAGATGAGTGACAGATCTTAAATCAAATCCCACGGTAGAAGACTCCATCCTGATGCTGTACACTAAATATCAAGTGGCTGGGATCAGTACTTCTGAAAATTTCTTTAGCCACCCCAGGGGCGGATCCAGAAATTTTCGAAAGGTGGGGTCCCACATACTGGGTTCTGTGGGCCAAAAGAGGGGGGACCAATTTTGCTGAAAATCTACACAAATATTTTTAAAAAAATCGGAGGAAAGGGGGGGTTCCGACCCCCGGAACCCCCCCCCCCTTCTGGATCCGACACTGCACCCGACATTTACCATGAATTACCGTACAAAATACTAAATATTAATTAGCTTTGAAGTCAGTGTTCCATATAAAGGATTATCAGTTCCTGCTTTTTTATAAACATTATTATATCTTTTAAATATTAAACATTAGTATACATGTGTTTGTTTGTTTTAAAGTAGTTATATGTGCCGAATAATTTACCCGTGTGGGTCCTGGGAGGCGATTAGGCCCGCAGCAACGCTAAGCTTGCCGGAAAAAGTGCACCGATCAGCGCTCAAACCCCTGATATCAGGTCAGACAGCTTTACCCACAAATCGACTGGGATGTGTGCCCTAGGTGGTTGAATGGGGGCAGCAATGTCATAATGAATGCCGTGGTCGTCAGGCTATAATACGGAAAACCTGACGCAAACTATTTTGGTGCACCCTGTTGGGAAAATTGTCACGTTCCTTGCACTTTAAACAACCTTGTAACAGGTGTCCGTGAGAGCGTATATAGGACCCGTAGGATCCTCCTGTAGTAGGCAAAATTGCGAGTCCCTTTCCATCACTCCTTTTTTTCCAGTGATACAAAACTCTTCTTGCCCATTGGCCTTTTGTCTCTACTTCCTCCACTTCATCATCATTTCATGTTTATTGTATACCCACTGAACACAGACCGGTATCGGAACGTTATTTTATGGTTCTCTCAGGGTTTTAAAAAACTATATAGTTCTCAGAACGTTTTCCTAACGTCCCTTTGCAACGTTCCGCTGTAACCTTCTTAAAACGTTCCTTGTGAACGTTACTGTAACGTTATATTAAGGTCCAATATTTTAAAGATCGTTTTGAGATGGTTAGTACCTAACGTAACAAAACGGACACTAGTGGAATGTTCTTAAAACGTTTCAGGAAGGTTTTGAAAATCCTTTGAAATAAAAATAGAATTTCAATTATTATAAGATTACCGTTATATATACATTTTTGAAATATCGATTAATTGGAAAATAACAATAGTTGATTTCTGTTTTAAATGCTCAGTTAATTGGTCTATTTTAGCATTTTATTAAAAAGATATTTTTTCTTATAATTTAATTGATTAATTAATTCTCCTCTAAATGTAATGGATACCAATTTTCGTAGTCAATCTTACGTACGTTTATATTAATTTATTAATAATATTATATAAGTTATTTTAATTTGAACTTTGCTGTTAGTAAACATATCTTGCAACAGTAAACATCTTGCAACAGACATGCGCACAACAATATTGCCGCGTTTTAAAAATATATGTGCAGTGGTTCTGACAGTCGACGGGATAGGCACATAATTTTTAAGGATCTCGATCAGATTTATACGGGTAAGAAACTTATTGTTATTTTATGATATTATTAGCAGATATCAAAGTATGTTTTGAGGTATTTTACCATGTATACAAAATATTTAAAATCAACAAATGATTGATGAGAAATTCCTACAGTTTATGTACACATTATATAATTTATTTTTTATTATTATACCAATAGTAAATTTGAACACGATAGTTTTATAGATGTTGCATTCTCGTTTAACTTTAAAGAAGTTTTCTGTTGACATAATTAACAAGCATTTTAATAGATTTAGTGTATTTATAAACGAGTGTGTTACATCTCCACATAGATATCAAATTGCATCTGTTACAATCACGGTCATGCTGACCTAAGATAACAACTGTCTAATCTTGATACACTAATTACTTTATGTGTAATTATTTTACTATTGAATGTTGTAAATTTTCGTGTGTAGACTAGTAGTTCTTTTCTTATAGCATGCTTTGCTTTTATTTCAGATTCACGCATTATTAGATATGTGTATCATTGCGTGCATATATACATGCTCATCGAAAAAGAACAAAAATTAACATGTGTTTGAGGCAGGGTTGGCAAAGTATTGACCGCCCGGGTTTTCCCACCTGGGAAAACCCGGGTTTTCCCGGGCTGGGCAATACCCTTAAAATCATCAAAGTGGGCAATACTGGGTAATAAGAATTTATTCATGAAAAAAATCCTATTTAATAATATTATATGCTTCAAAATTTTTCCTCATCTACAAAATACATAAATTATTCGTATTTGACATTTCTTTTCATGCATTACTTCAATAATCTATATATTTGCACTACCTTTTTGCTATATTTTTTTTCACTGTCAATACAATTTTGACAATCATGACAATAAATGTTGTTTAATCAATGCTAATTATTTATGAAACCCCAGGCTATAAAACAAAACAGAATTGTATATGCACATCTTAATAATGATTGTTATGTAGGTATTTGATGATATTTTAATAAGAAAAAACTTAATACCCAGTAATGCCCAGTATTGCCCAATAAAACCCAGTAAAACCCGGGTTTTCCCAGTATTTCCCGCTGGGCTGGGAAATACTCTTAAAACCCGGGTTTTTGCCAACCCTGGTTTGAGGTAAGATAGAATATTACTTATTTTGTATTATTGCTAAAATTTATCCACACTTCGTTACATTGTCTAAAAAATAAGAGTGGGTAAATTAAAACTGGGTTTAACTTGCATGTCAGTGCTAGTAGCACAAAATGTATTTATAATAAGGATGTTTCCCTTTTATTTGCTTTAACTTAATAAATATGCTTTAATAAATAAAAATCAGGTATATGATGAATTGTTTTGAATTTTATATCAATGAAACAAAAATTACAAGAAAGATTCAGACAATAAATTTTGCTGCGCCTTTCGTGCGTTTCGTCTATTAAAGGCTCATCAGTGCCGCTCTACCCAAAATATTGAACAGATAACTACTATATGAATATAAAGAGTATAGGCTCTTTTGCCGTGATGTCATAGGTCACATGCCACAGGTGAATTAGTTGGTAGAAAACAATAACAATGTAATAGGATATCAACTTTAACTCGCCATAACTTTTTTGTTATTGAAGATACATAAAAAATTCTTTTGGTTCCAGAAACTTTAAAATAAAAGCTAAATAATGATATAATTTTTAAACAAATATTCAAAGAAATAATGATTCGGTGAGTGATTAAATTTTAAAAATTTAGGACCTAATTTCAAAAAAATTGTTGCAAATTAATTTTTTAAACTATTATTGTATAAAATTGTATGAAAAATAAGAATAAATTGAATTTTATATTGTTTTTTACAGAACCAAAATCTGATGGCAAATAAAAAAGTTATTAACGTTTAAAAATTGGTATTTTTATTGGGACTGTGTATTTCACTGTTTATTGCCAACCAAATATGTAGTTAATGAGATGCAAATTAATGAATATGACATTACTAATGAGCTTGGTGAAAGAGCCTATTAAATAATAAAACAACACAAAAGAATTGCCAAGCTATAATACAAAAATAAAAAAAAAATCACTTCACCTCTATGCGACTGTGAACATTTCTTTATGTTTCAGGAAACAAAAGACATGATATAAGAACAGAGATGCTTGAAATTTCGACATCATTTTGTTATTGAAGATTCTAAATAGTTCAACTGAGATGGAATTAAACCTGCATTAATGTTTACATGGAACTGTTTATGACAGATCTGGAAGACAGAGTACAAAGCAGAATTGAACTTTAAACACTAATGACTGCCATTTTGAGTCTTTGTCTATGTTTTACATAATAGATGTATATATATTCTAAATATATTGTTTGGTTTTTTTGCAATACCATTGTAAATTCATGCCCCTTGTGTCCATGTAAGACTCTTCAGAAGTTCTACCAAGAAGATCTAAATGTCATTGCAAAGAGTATTCATTATATTATAATTTATCTTACTACCTTCAAGAAGTTACAAGGTTTAAATGACACAGACAAAAGCTTAACAAACTTTAAAAAAAAACAGACTTTAAAAAATCGCAAATAAGTAAACCAAAATCATCCCACCAATGTTGTATAAAGGGACAGGTAAAACACTAACAGAACGTAAATAAAACGTTTTTAGAACTATATATGAACCTCAAGAGGTTAAACAAAACGTTGAGAAAACGTTAAGGGAACGATAGAGTATTGTTCCAACGGAACGTTATAAAAACCGAAAATGGAGTCTACACTATTATGTTCCTAGAATGTTTTTTTGGAACGTTCTAGGAACCATAACTGAACGTTATGGGAACCTTGTTAGAACGTTAGTGTGTTTAGTGGGTAGCCCCTTACTTGTTAATCTCCCGGATATGTATATAGAGAAAAGCAATAACTATAGCTAACCAAATTACGAATATATTTTGTGTAAAGACTAAGTACTACAAAGGTCGAATATAGTTTTAAGTGGCATAATGACATTTTTTAATAGACGAGCTGTTTATGAAGCAAAGAAGTACCAGTGGGTCGTTCGAAAATCGGAAAAATTATTATATAAAATGACACGACAAAATCACGATTCAGTAGACGTAAAAAGACAAGAAGAAGAGTAAACACCTTAAAGTCAGGGTACCAGTTCTTGTTTAAATATGTTTTTTTTTTTAGTTTTTTAACATTCATTTATGTGCCGAATATAATGTCGCTTAAAATTTTTAACAACACACGGTCGGATATATAGTTTGATGGGATTTTGAATGAAGTTCAAGCATGTTAAGTTTTTGTTACTTTGGAGGCTTTCTCAAAAATAAATGACACAAATTAATAAATAAAACTTAACAGTTGCACGGAATATTATACAAGTAAAAACTTAAAAACTTCCAAATTTTCGAATTAAAAACATAGCAAATTAAGCCGTCAGGGACAGGCCATTTAACTTGAAAAAGGGGGGGGGGGCTTGATTTTTCGTTTTGGCAAGAAAAAAATATATATTTATCGAAGGTGATGCGACTGAATATTGTTTCATTAAGGGACCGACCATTTAACTTAAAAAGGTGGGGGGCTTGGTTTTTCCCCCCCAAAAAAAAAAATTCTGAAAATTATTGTTGATGAAAGAAATATTTTGGCAGCTGAGGGTAAAACAAAATCTGAAGAAGGAATTCTGCTATAAAAAATAATGCTGATAATGAAAAAAGATATTCTGTTGCGACGCCTTTGAAAAATAAGTATTTGTCCGTGCTCTGTGAAAACAAAATTCTGATAAAAAAAAACAGCCCCCCGTTAATTAAGTTAAATGGTCCGTCTCTAATAACATTATTTTATATGGCAAAAAAAATCGCAACATTCACACAAGTGCAAATCAATCAACGATCAATGAAATCTTCAAAGTAGATGTTTTATAATTGTCTCGTATGTGTGAACACCAGATCAATATCAATTGAGGAAGATATATATACAAAGTTATTTATAGATCGATGAATATATTAACTGTTTATTTCTAACATATTTGTTTACGTCTCTAATCTCGTATGCTGCATGTACGTACAATCTTTGATTTGATTAGGTAATGAATTTAGTACATATCTATGCATTGATAAAATTTATTATTATAAAAAATTGATCCCGGCTTTTGAGAATACACAAAAAAGGCAAAAAAGGGGGATGGGCAGTTGTCGAAATTTGTCAAATAAGTGACCAGTTCATGTATAATACCTAAAATCTATATCAAAAATAGATAGTATAACTATTTTGTGAAAAAAAATCTCTGGGTGAAAACAACAAAGCATGGGATTTAATGGTGTATAACTGTTCATAAAATTCGAATGGAGAAAGTGTGGGGCTCCTCATGGGGGGTACCAGGAATCAAGTAATCAGCATTTGTTTTGCCTTAGTAATCAAATAATCATATATTTTTCAGAAATGTAATCAAAAATTTGATCCCAATGGTAATCAAATAATCAATAATTCAAACCTTGGTAATCAAATAATCATTAAATATTTGCTCTTGTAATCAAGTAATCACCTTTAAAATGGCCTGGGAATCAAACCCCATGAGAAGGCAAAAGTGTCGTCCATGCAGCTAGGACGAATGTAGGAATACAAAACTGGCTGACAAAATTGAAACTAACCATTCAATTATCATTATAATGGTATGGAACAACGCTATTTTGAAAAGTTTCAATTCAGACCAACACATCTAGTGAATAAAAAACGTTCAATATTTGAACATTCATCACGCACTATATCTTTTAGCGCACGCAGAACCTTATCACAAACTCAAAGCAAATCCAATAATACTCTATAAGAACTGTTAGTATGAACAGTTCCGAGTATTGAAAATTGGAAAGAGCAGGAATGTTAAATCTTAAAATTTTCTCTGACGAATCGGAGACAAAGTAACTGAGTTAAGGCAGAAATTATGAGTTCCACTTCACTTCTCCACCCTAACGGCGAGGCGAGCCTCCTTTTTTCATAGTTGGTTAATAAAAGTATTAAGAAATGAGTGATTTGAGAATGGCCCTGTTATATGTTCTCGGTCTGCAATAATGGCCCTCGGAGTCTGTAATGCCCTCGGGATGAAATTGCTCTTCGGATGAAATGTGCAAAATCGACGTAAACCCACTAGTCCCAAAACGATACCAGTAGACGGGTAATTGTACGACAAGCTTCGTACAGGAATACAACTTGGACATAAAGGGGGTGCCAATAACCGATCGCGACGATCACGCTAAGGAAGCCTAAACAGAGCGTCACGTCTTAAAAAAAATGCTCACACAGGGTTATGTGGCTCCTTGGTTGCTGTCTTCACTAAAAAATTTTACGGAAGACATCATGCGCTTATAGACAAAGATGTGATTTCGATATCTCAGATCAGAGTGCAGATGTTGGTTAGTCATAACGTTTTGTTTTGTCTTCCTTTACAGGATTTTGGCACACTTAATTGACTGTTGGCAACTCAACGGGTATGCTTTAGAAAGCAAGAACTGCTAACTCTTCCGTAACACCTGTTTCACTCTCGTTACGACTAGAGTTCGCGTTGTTAATTGATATTTTGCAGTTGTTGCATTTCCGTGTTTCACATTTTATCTGTTTTTTTTCCGTTCTAGTTGATGTTTATTGGTTTTGTCTCTGCCCTTTTGCACTTTTGACTCTCGGGTGCACAATTGGCACCTCTTTTTCTTTAGTTAACTTAATCGGAGGCATTTGCGTAGTTCATACTCTGTTTTCCATTATATAGGTTTTTTTATGTGGCGTAAATAGATTCTATTAGGTGCATGGGTCCTACAGGAGCGTTTTTGTCTGAAGCCGTGTTGGAGAGGGTAGAAAAGTTATCCATTCTCCATGATTTCTGATGTTGCTGGCTATATGTGTTCTAATATCTTACAGCATATCGCCAGTCAGCTGGCACTGTGCTTGTATCAACTAACTTTTAATCTATAAAAACTTAGAACGGGATATTTCAGGAATTTTTAATAAATGTCTGCTTATACCGTCATAATTTATTAACTGTCAATAATGTAAATAAACTATCAGATTGATTGTATTTTTGTGATATAAATACACAAATTTTACAGTTGGGTGCTTGGAATCCATTTTTTTCCCAATACTTCAGAATTTCATCGTGAAACTTTTACTGTAGCATTGTAAAAGTTTTGTATGATTTTCTCGAAATTTAGACAAAACAATGCGAAAAAGTTACTACACAGGACATATATTGTAACCGTTCTTCTTAGAATAAGCATACTTTGCATTGAATAAAATGAGCTGACTGCTAGTAATTTAAGATAAAGAAATTTCTTTCCTTGTCAAAGCTGAAGCGTTTTTTTTTTTGTTCTCCAAAGAATAAATAGCTTAATTCAAGAGATATTTTTGCTATCAATGTAAGACCTTACAATGTTTTGAAAAACCATCTTAAAATTATTGCTTCCATGTATTCTGTCAAGTACTGACAATTTTGATTCAATATTACCATCATAAACAGTTTACATTCAATATTCTGTTAAGACACTCGTATGACGTGTTCACATGAAAAAAGGTTCAATATCAAGAGGTATTGTAGATGGCTATACCAGGTGTGATCAACCATTTTATCATATTAGTTTCAGTATACTTACGTTCTGTACATATTGGCCCGCTATATCCATCCCGACATGAGCATACATGAGGACGAATACAAGTCCCGCCGTTTCTGCACGAGGGACTACAAATTGCTGTAAAAGATAATGATATATGATGTAAAGGATTGAATACGGTGTTGCTTCAAAATCTAAAATGTTATTAATCTAAGAAACTCACATGATGTACAATTAGGGAAATTACATGGCCAACATTATGTAATGTGTGTACATTAGTTTAATATGCCAAATCAAATAAAATCAGTTTCTAAAAGTAAGCAAACATTCGTGCAGATGTCTTTCTTGGCATCAGTTCATTCAAACTGTATATCGCAGAGAAAAAAAACCACCAACATTGATTACCACTTTTGAACTATACTATGGCATTACGACAATACTGTTTTTCATACATTATGTAATGGATTCAGAAGAATAATATGATAATGGCTCTCCCCTGAAAGCTCGCGAAGATACATAATCATCACTAATTTTGTTGCTCATATATAAATATGATAATAGGTGCAGCTGGGTTTAATCTTTATTGGATCTTGAAAAAAATTGTCAAAATACTCTCAGTTGGATCAATAGCTAAGAGGGTCCACTTTTGGATAAAAATTAAATAATTTGTTCATAAAAAATGTAGTATCCGTAAAAACGCCAAAATATGGTTCGCAGCCGGGACGACATCATCCATAACTTAACCGATCCTTTAACATGCAGACGTTTACATGTCACCGCTCTTCTGCCAGGTTTTGTTATATTTTTTGTATATCCGTATCTATCCTCGAGGTACCAATAATGACGCACTTAAGACATTTTCAACATTCTATTGATTTTGCATTATCCAAAAGTTATACCCTCTCCTAATATCAAAGAACATGCATTGTTAATTATAACAATAAAAATAAATGAACATTTTTTTCCCACAAACACAATTTAGAGGAAAAATATTGAATGAACGTTTTTTTCTTTCTCATTTTTTTTTCAATGGAACCTAAAATGACGCACTTGGTAAAATCAATTGGAAATCTACAATCATTGGTTGTTTTATATCAAAACTTTTTCATTTTAAAGAAAAGGGATTTTTGATCCTGATTTCAATCAAATGATTTTGTTTAGAAGTCATATTTGCAGATATTTTCTAATACATAAACAGTCTTAAATGGAGGCCTAGAATTTGACAGTTTTTACTAGAAATCTAACACTTTTCATTTTTTGTGAAATAAATCGCACTTAAAGTTTACTACCATAAGTTAAACTAAATGTTTTTCATAAAATAATGTATTTTTATCAACCCTTGATTTTATTTTGGCATGAAAAATGATATTTGCAGTATTATACGTCATTCTGCCTTCTAAATTTTGAAAAAAAATATTCCTAAAATCCAAGAAAAATATAACAGAATGGCAAACCGTAAATACATATTTTTGTCTAATTTTAGATTGAAGTTTTACTTTTGTCACATGACTTTGGTACGAAAGTGTCAGGAAAAAAAAACCATTTAATTGTTCAATTGTCTTAATTTTTTCACAGGTAAACAATTTTTACAAAGCTATGGAAAATGGCATCAACAAAAATGGTCTAATTTGAATGTCAGTTAGAAAACTTCGAAAGTCACTAAATATTATTCAGACAATTCTAATCCGAATGAGGAATTGGGTTGGCTGCTGAGACCTTTAACTTTGTGTATAACAATTTATAAAATATTAAGTTTTGTATACAATTCAGAAATGCAAGTGATCCAACGGTGCGTCATTTCTGGACTGCGTCAAAATAGGACCTTTGATGATATTATTGCCTAGTACTGGTTGCAAAAGATTGATTTATTAACCTGGTGGAAAAAGACGACGTATTATCTTAATGATCATTAAACTTTGTCAGTTTGAAGGACCACATAAGGATGGATTAGGATTTTATTTCAGATCAGGTAGGACCAAATTATTATACATATGTAGAAAAACATAATTTTCTGAATTCACTTTATTTTAAAGAATCTGTGTTATGAAAAGTTCCGAAAATTAATTGACAGAACTTATTCGGGACGATGTGATGATATTTCCCACCATTTTTCTGCGCATGCCTATGTACTATCTGTAAAGGTCACTAGAGTATCGAATTTTCGCGAGAGAAAGCCTATTTGTGTAAAAACAACAAGTGTTCGTTCGTTGGATAGTTAATATTTATTGAGAAAGTTATTGTCAGAAGGTTTGCTTTTGTAACCGTTTGTAAATAAACAGGCGAGAATAAAGGGTCTCGCTAACAACAGCGTCAAGTTGGTTCAACATTCAACGTTCAATATTCAACATTTATTTTTTTCTGTTTGTTCAACATTCGACTTTTGTCTTATTTCAATATTGAACCAGATTTCAGTTCAACGTTCAACATTCATTTTTTTTTCTTAGTTCAATATTGAACCAGATTTCAGTTCAACGTTTACCATTTAAAATTTTTCTTAGTTCAATATTGAACCAGATTTCAGTTCAACATTCAACATTCAAAAATTATCTTAGTTCAATATTGAACCTGATTTCAGTTCAAAGTTCAACATTCAATTTTTTTCGTCAGATTTCAGTTAAAAGTTCAACATTCAATTTTTTTCTTAGTTCAATATTGAACCAGGTTTCAGTTCAACATTCAACATTCAAAATTTTTCTTAGTTCAATATTGCACCTGATTTCAGTTCAAAGTTCAACATTCAAATTTTTTCTTAGTTCAATATTAAACCAGATTTTGGTTCAATGTTCAACATTCAAAATTTTTCGTAGTTCAATATTGAACCAAATTTTAGTTGAACGTTCAACATTCAAAATTTTTCTTAGTTCAATATTGAAACAGATTTCAGTTCAACGTTCAATATAAAAAAAAATTCTTGGTTCAATATTGAACCAGATTTCAATTCAACGTTCAAAATTCGAAATATTTCTTAGTTGAACCAGATTTCCGTTCAACGTTCAACATTCAATTGTTTTCTTAGTTCAATATTAAACCAGATTTCAGTTCAATGTTCAACATTCAAAATTTTTCGTAGTTCAATATTGAACCAAATTTTAGTTACACGTTCAACATTCAAAATTTTCCTTAGTTCAATATTGAAACAGATTTCAGTTGAACGTTCAACATTCGAAATTCTTCATAGTTCAATATTGAACCAGATTTTGGTTTAACGTTCAACATTTAAAATTTTTCTCAGTTCAATATTCAACCAGATTTCAGTTCAACGTTCAATATAGAAAAATTCTTAGTTAAATAATGAACCAGATTTCAGTTCAAATGTCAACATTTCTATATTGGTTCAATATTGAACTGGGAAAAATGTTGAATATTGAACGTTGAATTGAGATCTTGTTCAATATTGAACTAAGAAAAAAAAATGAATGTTGAACGTTCAACTGCAATCTGGTTCATTATTGAACTAAGAAAAAAATCAAATGCTGAACGTTGAACGGAAATATGGTTCAATATTGAACTACAAATATTGCGAATGTTGAACGTTGATTGAAATTTGGTTCAATATTGAACTATAAAAAAAATTGAATGTTGAAAGTTCAACTAAAATCTGGTTCATTATTGAACTAAGAAAAAAATGGAATGCTTAACGTTGAACAAAAATCTGGTTCAATTTTTAGAACTAAGAAATATTTCGAATGTTGAACGTTGAATTATAATCTGGTTCAATATTGAACTAAGAAAAAATTTGAATGTTAAACTGGTCAAATAATGAACTAAGAAAAATTTTGAATATTGAGCGTTGAATTGAAATCTTGTGCAATATTGAACTAAGAAAAAATTTGAATATTGAACGTTGAATTGGAGTCTGGTTCAATATTGAACTAAGAAATATTTCGAATTTTGAACGTTGAATTGAAATCTGGTTCAATATTAAACTATGAAAAAATATGAATGTTGAACGTTGAACTGAAATCTGGTTCAAAAATGAAATAAAAAAATTTGAATTTTGAACGTTGAATTAAAATCTGGTTCAATATTGAACGAAAAAAAAAAAAAAATGTTGAATGTTGAACGTTGACCGTTGAACTCACTTGACGCTGGTCTCACTAACGCGAGACCCAGTATTTTCTAAAAGGCCCAATGCCTTCCAAATAATGACAGAATTTATTTTCAACCATAGTATTTTGGGTCTCGTGCAATTTGGCAGACTCTCTACAATAGTAAGCTTCGCTTCGCTCGCATATAATGTAAATGTAATAATTTATTGAGTCATTATAAAGTGAAGTGGTAGGCGGCTTGCTAGGATTGGATGTTGTATAGACACATATTAATGTCAATTTATTAAAGCCTAGATTTGCTTGTTGAAAAAGATGTAAATCACTCTAAAGCAGTGTCTCTTACACAAGGATCAAAATAACAATATCTTGATATGCTTTGGTCCAGAACTAATCCGAATCGTCCTAGTTCAATTTCAAATCATTCTCGGACAAAGTAAAACTCCAACTGTAATTAGAACTTCTCAGTGTGGCTTTGAATTGCTATATGCCTTAAGGTTCTTCTAAATGAAAAATGGCTGCCATGCATTGTCAATACAAAACTTTCAAAAAATACACAGCTTAGATGAAATAAGTATTTTATTAAAATTATATTGAAATGAATGTATTACAATCTTACCTAAAGCAAGCTAGAAATAATATCAAATAAAAACTGCCTTTAAAGGTAAAATATTAAATATCTGTAAGGGTGTGCTCGAATAGTAGGATAGTAATCAGACGCACCTTACATGTTTGTGTAAATAAAATTAAATTAAGACTCATTGTGGGATTTTAAATGCTAGCTTGCTCTGGGTAATGGTAAGTTGAATGTACTAGTGAGATTCTAAATTCTACAATGATAGGGCTAGTCGAAATAGCAATGAAAATTTCTATTAGGTAGAGCCAAAGAGGTTCCCATGGGACATTCAAATGTTAAAAGTGCACAGACAAAACCACTTAAGGAGGCTGAGGGGTCTTTTTTAAACTATTTTAGTAAATTGACATTAGTATGAGCTTTGAAAATAAACAATAAAAACACTAGGTCATGGTGCTTATTTTTTTATATAATTGGGTTTCAATCTTAAAAAAATTGTATAGATTGTATAGGAAAAATTGTAAAATTCATTTATTTTTAAAACCTGATATAGAAATTCCTACTTTGTGTAAAATTACAAAACTGGAATATACTTTTGATTTCTATAATAAAAACACGGGGTCACGATACTCCTTTTAAAAAGAACTAAATTTTCTAATACATCTCTTTGAAGAAATAAGTCACACATTTTCCCGTCATTTAAGATTTTTTAAGAAAAAGCTTGATATCTTTTGAAGTGTTTATCTTGTATTTTTTCATTGATAAAACATAATAAAGAAATAATGTTTACATCATATATATCTGTAAGAAGTCTTAAAAACTGAATTTAAGGCTAAAAGGATGGGTTGCGATAAGGCCCTATTTTGGCCCATCAAAAGGCGAAAAATAAAAAGTTTTTCATAGCATGTTACTTTATATCTTATTTTGTAGCAAAATGATAGTACTGTTGTAAAAGACCACCTTTTAATACGTTTGCACGAACACAGCTTCAAAAATCGGGTTCAAAATTGAACCATTTTAAATTAAAAATTCATCTTGATTTAAAGAAAATTTAAAGGTAGGGCTTCAATAAACCGAAATTTTGTGCTAAAATACTTGAAGCCAGTGTTTAAAATTCTGTTAAAGGTTCATCATATATATACATCACTTTAAACAACAATTTGAAATTGAAATGACCGCTAATCTCAAGAAAAACGAATAAAACGGAGAGATTTCGCACATTTTTAACTACTGACAACAAGTTAAAAAATTATAGTCTTTTAAGATTTTAAGTATGTCTTGCACACGGAACCAGCTTGAAACTTTCATAAAAGAAGTCTTTTAGTAATACAAGTTTTTGAATAAAATATGGAGCTGGTTCCGCGTGCAAGGCTATACTTCCAGGAAGGATATATATCACTCATTTGTGCAACTTTCCCATAAGCACAATGTTAAAATCAATAGTGATGGTTCATTTCAAGCACCATTTACTAAAAGATAAAATAAGCTTTTCAACAACAGACGTTTATTTTCAAAAAATAGAAATATTAACCTTTCAAACAAGACATTTTGTGATAGAATTTACTTAATTTTATTTTTGACTTTCGCGGTGGGCTGAAAACGGGTCTTATCGCAACCCATCCAAAATTTGCAAGATGACTGAAAAAAGACGCTCCGTTTTATAACCACTAGCCTCCTTTACACGAACAAGAACAGCACTAAAAAACAATATCATTAAACATACAAAAACAACTAAATAGCAATCAACTCAAGTCGTAATGAGAGTGAACTTAGGTTCTCCGAAAGAGTAAGCAGTCTTTGCCTGCGAAAGTACACCCGTGGCCTTGCTTGTGGCCTAAACACTTCGTCATATCTGGTTAAGGAGGACAAAACAAAACCCAAATGACAAAACATCTGCAATGCATTCGATAATATGATATATTTCATAAAATTTCTTCAGTGAGAACAGAAACTGAGGAACAACAAAACCTTTTGTAAACATTTTTGTGACAGACGTGACGCTCTATAATGCTTGCGTCACACTATCCCGATTTACACCCCGATGGAAACAAGATTATGGATATTTTCAAAATCGGGACTGATCGTAACCAGATCGCGCTATTCGTGTTGCCATCTTTTTCCATCGTATCAGCTTCTGTAGAAATTTTCTGATCTCGGGGTAAACTTCGTAGTGCCTCCAAAATTCTAAAAATAACTGCCGAAAGTTCTTGCGAAGGTCCGTGTTCGTGTTGTGTTCGTTTTTCACTCCTTTCTATCGTAATGCCTTCGTGAAGGCATCTTTTGATTTCGTGTTGCCTTCTAAATTGTACGAATGAAACGAGAAGCTCTCCAAAGGCGGTGCAAAGGAAACAAGGCGTCGCGAAGACCTCGCTTTGTATTCGTATATCCGTCGTAACTAGTGTAATGGCATTTAATAATGGCACGGAGATGGAAACACGGCACTGGTCAAAGCAGTAAGATTACTGAAGTAAAAAAGTCAAACGTGTCAAAAGTGTCATATAAAGTCATTAATTAATCAATTTCAGTTAGGTTTTAGTGACAGTGTTACAGTGAATCGTTGGGAAAAAGAAAAGTACGTGAAGCTCAGCTTCCCCCTTTTAATCAACTTGCAGCAGGCGGAAGACCTACAAGACAACAGCTTATGATACAAGTTCCCTCATTAATTCTCTATTCATAATGTTCTTGTTTTCAAATACAAATGACAACAAAGTTCCAGACAATTAATTTTGCTACGCCTGACGCGCTTTTCGTCTATTCAAGACTCATCAGAGGCGCTCTACCAAAAATATTGAAAATGCAAAACACTATATGAATATGAAGAGCATAGAACAATAAAACAAAAAATACGAAACTGGGGAACCAAATTATTACTAAGATAATCAACCTATGTCTGGGGTAGGAAGAACCTTGAGGATAATACAATTTTGAAATTTAGATGGATATTTTTAAGCTTTGATGTTTTCTCCAACTCAAAGGTGTTGGTGCCGGAGCGGTCTAACCTCGGGGAATTGAAACTCCACCAGCAGTGCTAACCTTCAAGTGTGTTTGAAATACAAATGACAACAAAGTTCCAGACAATTAATTTTGCTACGCCTGACGCGCGTTTCGTCTATTCAAGACTCATCAGAGGCGCTCTACCAAAAATATTGAAAATGCCAAACACTATATGAATATGAAGAGCATAGAACAATAAAACAAAAAATACGAAACTGGGGAACCAAATTATTAACAAGATAATCAACCTATGTCTGGGGTAGGAAGAACCTTGAGGATAATACAATTTTGAAATTTAGATGGATATTTTTAAGCTTTGATGTTTTCTCCAACTCAAAGGTGTTGGTGCCGGAGCGGTCTAACCTCGGGGAATTGAAACTCCACCAGCAGTGCTGTGTTTGAAATACAAATGACAACAAAGTTCCAGACAATTAATTTTGCTACGCCTGACGCGCGTTTCGTCTAATCAAGACTCATCAGAGGCGCTCTACCAAAAATATTGAAAATGCCAAACACTATATGAATATGAAGAGCATAGAACAATAAAACCAAAAATACCAAACTGGGGAACCAAATTATTACTAAGATAATCAACCTATGTCTGGGGTAGGAAGAACCTTAGGGTTTATACAATTTTGAAATTTAGACGTAAAATTTAAAGCTTTGATGTTTTCTCCAGCTCAAAAGTGTTGGTGCCGGAGCGGGCTAACCTCGGGGAATTGATACTCCATTAGCAGTGCTTACCTTCACGTGTGTTCGAAATACAAATGACAACAAAGTTATCAAATTAAAGTATTAATTCAAGGAATTTTTTTAAAATTCGGAACTAGAATGACCAGTCTCAAATGTACAAAAAGAAAAGACTAAAAAGACGAAGACGGCCTGTACTGTACGCGAGCCCACTATTACGGGTTGCAGATCAAGTTAATGTTCCGTTTCGGTCCGCAAATGTTTACGGTACCTTTGGACTTTAAGATATTGGACCAATAAGGGAGTTAAGTTTTGTAATGTGGACACGCTTTGTTAAAAAAAATTGTAAATGAACTTTATGTAAAAAAGATACGAAAGCCCATTGGGCTCAGTTTGGTATTCTTAAAATCAAAATTTCGCGTTATAACGCGCTTTTATCAATTTTCCCGTAATAACACGCTACTATTCCGTATTAACGCGTTTTATCGCACTATAATGAGTTACTCTCACGTAACATTCGTAGAATTTGGTTGAGCTTAACAAATCAAGTAACATCTTTTTTCTTTGCTATCTTCAGTCTCTACATATTAAATTTGAATATAATCGACATCAGGGACATGCAGCGTGGGTGTTCTGACAGAGCCCTAGTTTTATCTTTAATCCATATACATAAATAATAGCAGCGAACAAATCGTAAACTGAACTATAATTTTATTGCAAAACGCGATATTAAATTTCACACTTTATTGCAAAACGGGTTGTCATATTTTTCGCGATTTGCAATTACAATGTTTGCTTTTGGGTAATGTACTATACATGTAGTTGGCATTTACAGATAAATTTTCATATTTTATTCTATTTCTGGCCTTCCATACGGCCCATTTAAGAATCGCGATAAAAATATGTGATTTTGAATATTTTCCTTATGGGGTCAGGTCATTACTCCGACAACCCATTACTCCGACAACCCATTATTCCGACAACCCATTTCTCCGACAACCCATAACTCCGACAGCCCATTACTCCGACAATGACATAGAGATGTTAGTTTTATTTTACACCTACTATATAAGAGGGCTCGTAATCGGCATTCCAATCGGCACAAACTGTGCACCTTAGCTTGTTGATTTGTTCCTTATATGAAGCAGATTTCTTACAATTACTTCTAGACCAGAAAGGAGACAAGCTCTCTCTTATAATCTCACTTTCCATTATATTGATGATGTTCTTTTAAAGGAAAATTTTTGACTTTGTGGCTTTCTCCATCTCATATATCCCCAGCAACTTGAAATAAAATACACAGTTGAATTCATATTAAGATCTACATATCGATCTAGACTCTCAACAAAGCTCTTTGACAATCGTCAACTTTCCTAACATTTCGTCCGCTCCAGCTTATGGCGTTTACGTATCAATTGATTCAAGAGCTTGCGGGATTTTGCTAACCTTGAAAGTAACATACCAACGTCACCTGCATCGGTGTCTAATTCGATATGCCAGGGTTTGTACACATTTTTAAGATTTTTTTCCGACACCGCTTTGTCCGTAACCGGCTATTAGATCAAGGTTATAAGAAAGGCACAGGATATGATTACGGCAAATTTGGACAAAACCGTAACAATTAGAAATTCCTATTATGACGGCAAAGACGAATTTTCGGGGGCGGAACCCAAATCATTTACGACCGTAAAAATAAGAATTTTCTTATTATTACGGTACTAATTATTACGGCAAATTGATTTTGTAACGATATGAGATATAGAGTAGCATAACATTTTATTGATTTATATATATAAAACAATGACAATATCAAGAAAAAGTAATAAACCAATGCACCCTGACCTAATCTTGAATGAATCTGGAATATCAATAGTTGCCAAGTTCGCTTATGTTTTTAAAAGAATAGCAATGAACACTAAATTAGAAATTACCTAGATCGTATAGTTTTAAAAATACATCTATAGATGCTAGTAAACGGGCTTTAGTTCTATGGGTTGTATATAGTAAAAACTAAGTTAAGGTTCCTCAACTGGGGAATCAAGGTTAAGAAATCGGGAACACTGTACCATTGTGTTTAAATTTGCTTAAGATCTTGTACTGCATATGTTCAACATCTTTGGTGCTGGGTTTGGTTTTTATCATTCAAACATATTGGCATTGAGTAACTTTCTTTTTAAATCTTTGGTATTCGAACTTGTGAGTTCCGGCCGGTGGCGAACAAGGCTATGCTCGTCGGTAAAAGTCCACTTATGAGTGCTCAGAAACCCAGCATCGGGTCAGGCCGCTTAGCAGCTTATTCTTAACTCCCAAGCTGAACCAATTTAGCTGTATCAGGGACCGGATGATAAATTGAACATAAAATGATAAAGTGGAGGAAATGAAGACACATTACCAATCGGGGATGCCACTGGAAAAAGGAAATATGTGTGTGATCGTTGATCTGCTGCATATGGATCCTACCGACCCTACTCTTATCAGGACTGCATATTATGACAGTGAATATTATGACATTTTTCCAAACACGATGCATCACTAATGTTTGCGGTCAGAATTTCCACATTATAGCTGACGACCCTTGCATTTATTATGACAGGGCTGTCCCATTTTAACATCTTGGGTACACATCCCAGTCGCTTTGTGGACAAAGCTGACAAAATGTATAATTAATTTTCCACTTTGTCGGAGTAATGGGTTGTCGGAGTAATGCTACGCATCCTTCCTTATTATAGAATCCAATCAATACATTTTGCTCTTCAAGAATAATGATTGATATGATATGGATTTTAGCAATAACGTTTTTTCCATATTGTACAATAGGATACACTGGTTTACAATTATAGAACAAATGTTTTTTTGTGTTTCAAAGTGATTCTTGCATAAATGAAACAATCCACCAGTGTTAGAAATGCCTATTTGTTTTAATCGAAATTTAGCGTACACAATATTATGTACGGGATTTATAATGAAACTCTGATATTTTATTTTGAAGTCTTTTTTTTTATTTCCCCAGATCTTTTTCCATTCTATTTCTTGTTTGTAGTCTCTCTCCCACTTATCTTCACGTTTCGATTTTGTTATATCGTTTAGCACTTCTTGTATGTCTTTACATTTGATGTCATTCGTGGGGAAAGGCTTGCCCGAGTGCGATAATATACAGAGATCTTCAAGCCGAATGCTAGACATTTGAATATCATCAACATTTGGAATGTTGCCCCTAAGTTTTTGAATGTAATATTTTGGTATTGCAGCTTTCATTTGCGAAAACTCAGAGATACAATTCCTTTTATCATTTAGTAAAGCATACATTTCGTTGCATAGTTTTTAGTCTTTCATTTCGCTATTCCAAACTTCTCGTATTTTTGTAAGTCCGCCTGATAGAAAGGAGCGAACAAGGAAAGATTTACGCTGAAATTATGTACGTATCTAAAATTTCTAAATCATTTCGGGGTACAAATTTTGATCTGAGTTCCAATAATGCTTTTAAGGCTGTTTGATAAAAACCAGAAAGATAATTTATGCTAAGGTATAGTATACGTAATTCAGCGCCTCTAGCGGTTGTTACGTAACGTCATAATATGCTCCATGAAATGACGCGACGTTCGGCGCTTCACTGTCGTTTCCGATTTAATTTAATATTCAGCACGCCGTCATATTTTACTGATATTTTTGCCGATACAAACTGATGCGGTAACATAAGTCAAGCCATATAAGCATATAAGCGAATAGTCATCATTATTTATTAAAGAAGAAAACTTTGTAACATATTCTCTTCTATATTTCAGTAAACAACATGTATTTCGTATCCTCACATTTTACTAAAACGGCACGAGCAAGGGTATAATTTGGTATTGCTAGATACTAGTAGTCTTGTGAAGGAATCGACAGAGTATTGAAGCTGTATCGATAATTAAAACAGCCAAGCAAATCATTTATCAAATTTACAAGCATTTTCTATAACATGTAAAAACTGCAAGGAAAAATCAAGGAAAAAGTATTGCTGAATTAAGGAATACAATCTATTTGGTCGTATACGCAGGAAGAACTGGATCAAAAAGTTTTACCACTCTCGAGAAAAAAATAATAAAAGGCAAGTAACTTTTTATCAAACTTAATGGCATTCTGTTTCACTTCTCATGGGACCGAACCAATCACGGATTCTTTTACATATAAAATTGTTAATTTTCGGGCAAACTTTTGATAAAAGTCTTCACCAAATAATGTCATTTTGCTGGGCCCGGATAAATGAAGGTTATAGAAGACTAACGTACTTGTATGAACTAACTCAAATGTCCAAGAGAAAAGACGAAACAAAAAACAAGGAAGACATACCAGAACAATTCAAGATCACAATGGGACTTCAAAAGAAATTATATTTGTTAAACCAGGTTTTATGCTGCCAAACCAACAGATATTTTCTAAATGCTTTAACACTAAAACTTTAATCACATACATGTATCTGCACTTTACAAAGTCTCAATATACCATGTATGTCCCGTACTGGTTCAAGGAGGCGAACAGACCCGCAGCAGATCCTAGCCTGTCGTTAAGGCGACCAAGGGTCTTGAGATACTGACATCGGTGTTAGTGCTCAACCCACAGAGTGACCATAGTGTGTACCCTAGGATTCGGAATAGGGTGGCCATTGTCCGCGGGGTTTGTCAGGTCTATTATACGGAAACCCCGACCGCTGACCATAATGGGCCAACGCGTGTGGAGAGATTCACGCTTCATGCTTGAAAAAAAATCCATCTTCTTTTATGTTCATCGCCTTTAAATAACATATAGCGTTGCAAGTCAACAACTCGCTCAAATATTTCTTCACGCACTCACTTGAATAATATTATTTTCTTAGTAAATTCGTAAACATTCCGATTTTTGCCGACGTTGTTCGGTGTTGTAGTATTTTAAATACAAATGGAGTAAACGCAAGTCAATTTCTACCGGCAGTAAGTTGGGTTCAAATAAAAATGGTTTTGGTAAATATATGTGTTTCGATATGATGATACAAAATACAAATTAAATCCAAATTGTTACTTTTTTCTTCGCCGGACAAAACATATTTTATCATAGTCACGTAAATGCCTTTACGTGAATCTTGGTACGTTTTGTTATTCTTTCGTAAACTTTTCTAGTTTAGGCTTACCAAGTGTGATTTCTGCGAGACCAAGCCCTTTTTTCAATTTTATTTAACCGTAAGAAAAATACTGTTTATCTTGGAAACATTAATGAAAATCGATTAGTGCGTAATTTTTTTATACTAGTAAGAGATGTACTTAAGACAAGATGAAGGTAAAACTGATTCGGGTTTGACGAACGGGCGTACGGACCCGAACACTATATATGCTCCTCTACATTCGAAATAAAGAATTGATAAGCTGTTGACGGCAAAAGCTATTTACATAAAATTATAAATCAGTGCTACTCTTTACATATATTTACTATAATAGTAAATACTAAAAAAAAATTCTCATAAAATTTACGGATCGAGCAGTATCATTCAACGGACAACACAAATAATAAGTTTATACTGTATAATTTATTACATACAAGTGGCGACGTGCTTAGCTATAATAGTTTGTTATGCTTCTTCAAGAATCCTATCAAAAACAACACAATACAGATTTTACTTTTTAAACGTCGCGCTTTTTATTTGTTTTTTGACGTTGCCGAAATCGCCAAGAAAAATGCGCCATTTTTATCATTTATTTCCACTTTGGAAGTCTGTAGCGTGAAAACGAACACCGTAGTCAAGGACTATCTTTACATCAAAATGTACAGAATTTGATTTTGAATATGTATGGAGCTTTTAAGAAATATTGATCGGTTAGTAATTTTTTATTGAATGAAAATGTTCAAAAACATGACTTTTCATGTCCATTTTCCTATTATATTCAATGTAATTTTGATACAAAACCAACACATATTCGGAAGGTCATAACTCGAAAACAAGGTCCGTGACCCCAATTTTTTATTGCATTTCCTTATTCCTCCCAACATAAGCTATCTATGACTAATTCTTAAAGAAAATTGATCGGACAGTCAATTTCGTATACTTTACCTTAAGCATATTTAAGTCCGAACATTTACATAGGAAATAATTATGACCAGTTATTTGGTCATATTGTTTGGCCACATTTTGCCTCAAACATTCCACGTTTCAGTTTCAGATTGTATGATTTTATACGCTCCCGAAGTGAGCGACAATGGTAGAAATGTCAATATTTTAGTTGTACTATGGTCTGAATTTTCCTTCAACGTCCGGTAAATCACACTGGTTTTCCCGAACTTTCAGAGTCATTTTAACGCTTTTTGCTTTGAAATTTCGAACGTCATCAAGCGCATATGTGACCCACGATAAAACTAGTTTGTTTTTTTTATTTTCGAATATATATTTTTAGAATAGATATTGCATTATAAACATTTTCAACAATTTTTTATGCTTATAAAATAATTTTAGATACGTTTTAACTTCGGGAGCGTCACAGGTTAAAAACCTTTCTCATATTATAATGATTTTATTTGTCTACTTTTAATAAATGAATAAATATTTATATCAGACGAAGTCCGACTAAGTGTAGAATATAGGTCACATGACAAGTGTATTAATGTCGCAAACCGGATGAAGCATTTTGTGAATCAATCCCATAATCCCCCGAAGGCCAGTTTTAGCTGTGTTTTCGCATATTAAGAAACTTCAAAGAAATTATGTTTTAGCGAAGCCAAAATATAATTTCTTAACCAATTGAATTTTCAAACGATTTTTTTCCAAGTTATGTGCGAAATTGAAACTTTATGCGAAACGTTGGTCAGTGACCTACAAAAAACACCATAACAACGGATTCCAATATGGCGACGTGTTTACATGACGACACACTATTTAATGACGTCACCTATAACAACATGACACCATGACAACGTAATTAAAAGAAGCAGAGGTACCAATGGGGTATACGAATGTCAAAAGTCCCAAAGGGCAGAGACAAAACAAGTAAACACAAACAAGAACGGGAGAATGCTTACATGACGGACGAAAAATTAATATTTTTTTCTGTAATAATACATTTTGTTAAATAAGATTGATGTTCACATGTTCAATTATCCTAACTATGATAAAAAAAAATATAAAAGGTCTTACCTCAGTGTTTTTTAAATCATTATCAACAAGTATTTAATCCTGCGGGAATATTCTTCAAACCATGTCGTTATTTTCTGCCATGTTTCTAAATCAATCTTTAAATTGATGCCAATGCAAAAAATGATCAATATTGACACAGAAAGCTTTCAAAACCTGGCAGAATAAAATGGTGCATGCATGTTGTTCGTCTGCAGGAAACGCGAAATTCGCTGACGTCACGGAACATGTAAAGGGGAGTTATTTCGTCCCCTTGAATGATGTCCCTAAATATTTATATTTGCGCCAATAAATCAGATTTCAATTATCATTGACGCAATGTATCTTTAACCAGAATGCAAATGTCATGATTATTCTTTTTTTTATGGGCTTGCACATATAAGTACATTATCAAAAATTCTTTGAATTATCGAAGCTCGCTTAGTTTGAATAGGAAGGCATGGTTTTCATCATTGACATTATTCAAATTTTATTTCATTAGAGAATCTATGAGCAATTAACTTCGTCCGATTTTAGGCTAAAGCCTACTCCATATTAATTTGAAATCCGCCTTCGTCGTAGTTAAGGCAGCAAACTTGTCTTCCGATTTGAGGGATCTTGTTGTCCCATTTAAAATCCCATACAAGTTTATTTATTTCTTTTAAAAATTTGTCAATAATACCTCGCATGTGTAACTCATAACCTATCGTTGATAGTATGAAACTTTTAACGATTAAGGTCTTCCCAAGAAACGTCAAATTTCTTGTCTTCCAGACTTGAAGACACGACTATATGTTATCAAATTTGGTTTCCAAATCGGTTCATTATCTATATCATACCCATGATGAACACCGAGTGTTTTAACGTTAGTTTGAATCCATTTCATTTTCTTGAATTTTGGTATTTTACCTTTGAGTCGACCAATGAAAAGTCCTTTGGTTTTATCAAAATTTATTTTAGCACCTGATGCCGCTTCGTATATTTCTAATATTTCAAAAGTTTTTTCTATGGATTTTTCATTACGATTACGTAGTTGATCATGAGTATCGTCTGCAAACATACTTATTTTGGTTTCCAAGGAACAATTTTCCCCAGGAAGCTTTATCCCTTCTATAGCATCATTAGCTCTTATCGCACAAGCCATAGGCTGTGCCTGTAACACGTACAACAGAGGAGCAATGGGACAGCCTTGTCAAGCAGACCGTGATATAGATATGTATTTCGATATAAAACCATTAGTTACTAGTACCATGTATTCTTAAGAATCGCTAGATATAAATTTTTTTCCAGTAAAAGTTTAATAAAGCAGAAAAACGTCTAATTTCAATTCACAAGGCTTTTTCTTTCTCAGATGATTTTTTTATAAGAAATCCTGTCGTAATTTAAGTTTATCAATAACTTTATAGTCTTCACTTATTTGCCAATATCTATGAATTGGAATCAGCTTTCTGTCATAAACAGAAGAACATATTTGCCAAACAAAATATTTTACGTTGGAAATGTTATTGTGTGTTACCTTTTGCTACATAATGTCTGTGTGTGTAAGCCACAGTTTTTGCTGAACGCAGCAATGTTTCAAGTCTTTTAATGCACTAAAGTTGAAACAGGCAATAAAAGTTTTTTGATTTTTGTTTTTTAAATTGGTATGAAAAATACAAATTTTGTTAGAAAATAAATTAACTACAGTCCGATAAAGAAATAAATATTATTATTTTATAACAATTCATAACGAGATCTTGCAACAAATATAAAATCACTATCCATACAAGACAAATATTCAAATACTGTACGGTCGAATGATATCAAACTCTGAAAACAAGTATTCATTGTGTAGAAATGCCCAATTTAATTGTTTAATTGAAGATATTTTATTTATTTTATTCATTTTTAATAAATTTGAGATGAACAGATTACAGAGATATTTCATTTGATAAAATCAATAAAGTTTTATACAATCCCACAGCCTTATCATTAAAAATTAAATGGTTGCTTCCTCATTACAAAAAATACATTTGAATTTTAAATCTTTACACTTGGAATTTTAGAAACATTTTCGCACACGTCCAAATCTGATTTGCCAAGTTAGTATGAAGTAACCTTTGAAATAATGAAAATTTACGAGATTTTCTTGCCAAGAATAAAATGAGGTTTTTGACACTTTGTCTTTTTTTTTATATTAATTTTCCGTTACAATTTGTTTGTTTGTTTGTTTGTTTGTTTTTTTTTTTTTTTTTTGTTTTTTTTTGGCTTATTTTAAAAAGGTTTAAAAAATATACCTTGATTCAGGTATTCAGACATAGATAAAAACCTAGATATAAGAGGAAACCGTCGCATTCTTAGACTGTGTCACTTAAAATCCGCCAATGGTACTTGAAGAAAACGTACAGTGTTACTAAAAAACGTAATGTTTTACGTAAAAAATGTTGAAACACTTCAACTTATCCTTATAATTATGTGTAAGAAATATTTTAATTATTTCAGATTTGACAAAAAAGAGAATAGAAACTGTTTTGAAATATTTCTGCTGTTTTTGTGTAACGAAATTACGATATTTTTAACTTTGATAAAAATCTTTATGTTCACCATTCAAACAACATTCAACTGTTCTAATATTGACTAGGGATATTTCTGGTACATTTTGAAAAAAAAATGACATATGTTTCACAAAACAAGTAGGCTATCGACTGAATTTGCTTGGAAAAATCCAAAATCGTCTTCATTCCCCTCTGCTTTTCCCATAATGCCTTTAGTCGATCCGAAAAGACCTTAATTTTTGTCACGCAAAAACAAATGTATCGTATCGTGTCACACTTTGTGGTAATTTAATAAGAACTGTGTTTGATTCAAAATAAGCATACGATATCACAAATCAAATCACCCTTAGTCTGAAAAAAAAATCTTGAGCAAGTTGTCCTAGGAAGGTGTAGAATTCTATATGCCTCTAGATACAAGATGCTTTGTAACATGTGCATTTAAAATATTTTTAAAAAAATTTAGGAACGAAACTAAAAGACACAGAAAAAACTATATCATTCAATTTTTGTACACTCTTACGTATGTTGCAAACTTGATCTCCTGTGTGTCTCCATCCAGGACAGCAGAAACGGTCCGTTCTGTACCCGTATCGCCATACCCAACCGTAATTTTGACATCTGTAAATTCATATGAATTAATAGGTTATATATATACTAATTGACATTTATACAATATTATGTCACTTTTGCTGTTATTTGTAAAAATATCTTTCAATTTGACTATAAAATTTACTTTAGTGCTTTATTTAGTTGCTAATAACATCTTGAAATAATATACAAAGGGATATATATATATTGTTCTTTCATTTCCTTTCAACTGATCTTCTCCGAGTCTCTTTCGGTCTTCCGCAGCTTCTTTTACCAGGTGATGTCCATTTGATTGCAACTTTTGGTATATCTGATGTTCCCATCCTGAAAACAAGGCCAACCTACCTCCATCTTCTTAATTTAAATTGGTCTGAGATCGGGACTGTTTCATTTCTTTCAAAAAGTTCTTCATTTGTTACTTTATTTGGCCAAAATATTTTCATAATTCTGTGTAAACATTTTGTTTGGATGATGTCAAGTTTGTGAACAATGGTAACTTTCAAGACCTCTGTGCCATACACTTTAAAAGATTAGCAGTGAATTGGTTTTGAAAATTCGAAGTTTGGTCTTGGTTTTAGCTGTTTTTTGATATTTGTAAGATTGATAAAGGCTGTGCGGGCTTTTGAAATTCTATTATCAACATCATCATTGAGTCACCATTGACACTGATTTTACTGCCTATATATACAAAGTTGTCTACTTCCTTTATTTTATTGTTCTCTATCTTTATTTCTTCTCCACTAATATAATTAATTTTGATGTGTTTTGTCTTCTAGGAAAAGATCAAAGGTCCATGATATTACTTTGTAAAATTGCTTTAATTTGTTGTGCAATTCAACAGCCAGTCTAAACAAAAAGTTAAGAGGACGGGAGAGAGAATACATCCATGACGCACTCCTCTTTGAATGAAGAAGCTATCTTTTAGTCGGTTTGAGCAGATCACTCTCGCTTGAAAATCTTTGTATAACATCTGGATAATTGTAATTATCATGTCTTGAATACCTTAATGTGAAAGGATTTTTCATAGAGCAGGACGATGTATGCTTTTGTTAAATCAATAAAGTTGGCATAGAGAGTGGCATTACATTCATTACTTTAAGGTCTAAGGGTGAAAATATGATCTATGAATGATTTTCCTCTTCTGAATCTTGCTTGTGCGTTCCTTAAGTATGAGTCAACAATTGTTATTCTTTTTTTTTAAGATTCTGCAGAGAACTTTGCTTGCAATTGAAAGTTGCATACATGTAATACCTTCTAAGTTGTTTGAATCAGAGAAATCACTCTTTTTGGGAAGTTTAACTTTAATGTCCACTCTCAAGAATAAAGATGCTGCTGAATCTGTTTTCCATGTCTTTTGAAGTAATTCTGTCTGAAGTTTAGGTTTTACTAACTTTTCAGCTTTTAAGAGTTCTGCATTAACATGATATATTCCTTGTGATTTTCCATTCTTTATAAATTTAATAACCCTTTAACATATTCATTCACTGATGTCTATATCTAACGTGTCATCTATTCCAAATATTGTCAATCACTTCTTCCTAGGTGGTAGCTCTTGATTAGCAACATTTTCAAAAAGACATGCCAATTCTTCTTCGATGTTAGATGCAAGTTGTCTATTCTGCGTTTGCACTGGTGTTTCTGTGCTTGCAAACCATTATAATTCAATGATTTGGATATTGTATCCGGCGTACCATGGAGGCAGATTTTCTTTCTGCTTCTTGTGCTAGTTTATCAACATGATCTCTTTTATCTTTACGTGCACTTTTCTGTACCTCTTTGTCACCTTCTTGGTATCTATTTTTCAATTGCTCTGAGATTCTAGCTTTTTTTTCTTAAGCGTTTTCTGTTTGGTCTTGCGTCTCCTTTTTTCTACCAATTTCCTAAGTTCTTAGTGATAGCAGTTCTTCTTTCTTTCTCTTTTTCCCCGAATGGTTCCATGCCTGCTTATACAACGGTGAAGTTGAAATGATCTATAGGTACATCTTAGATCTGGTTCACTTCTGAGGATTTCTTACCTGTTCTTTACTTCAATTTGGAATGTTTTGCTAACTATAGGATCTTTTAATTTTTTTTTACATCAACTTGTGGTGGTTTTTGCTCTCCTTTTTCTTGCGGTTCTTAGTTTCAGTTTCAATTTTACCAACATGAACATGTGGTCGCTGCATATATCTGCACCTCGCAATTATAAAACCATAGCCATTTCCCATAATGCTTTTCTTTGCTTCATGGACCCGACTTTTGCATCAGATCTCCCAAAAGAAGGACCTCATGTACTGGTGTTTCCTCTAATACTTTCTGTACTTGTTAATAGAAAGCTTCTTTCTCTTAATCCTCATTGTCTTCTGTTGGTACGAAACAGACTACAACTGTAAGTTTGGCATATTTTGAATGAAACCTTGCTGACAAAACTCTATAACTGTATGATGTTCATCCCAGTACCCATTTACGAATGTCGTGCGAAATGACCATATCATCTCATCTACTATGATGGTCATCAACTCTTCCCAAATGTATAATCTGTTGTCCTGAGGGACAATTTCGTGTGCCACTTCCAGTCAATGTAGTTTCACTGACACCTAGAATTTGGATAATGTAGTTGTTCATTTCTTTTACAACTTGTGCCTGTTTGACTGTTTGATATAAAGTACGGGACGTTCCAGCAATCAATTCTAATAACTTCTCTTGGGTAAAAAACATACACCTTCTGTCTGGTAGCTTCCTTTCGGGTTGACAACCATCCATCATGTGTTCAGTTTCCTGATTGGTGTCAGTTCCTTCCCATGTCATAATTTCATCGGTTTCAGATTCTGTAGCCATATGCTTTTACATGTCTGGGTTGCTATCCCGGAGAATAACCCCCTGGACTCGCAGTGGAGCTTTTTCACCTATAACCGGGACAAGGTTGGTGAGAGTCATTACGTGTCCACACGCCGTTGGACCTAAACTCTGCAACTGTAGGGTCCTTAAACACCGTGATCCCCTTCAAATAATATATAATTAGCTTTGATTACTAGACCCAAGTTACCATGAGTTGTCATAAGGGGTCATGTATAGAGGCCATGTCCAGGCAGTACGAGATTTTCACTTTAACTACTATCCTCTGTGCCTATAAGTACATGTATGCTAGCAATTGGCAGTAAAAATCTACATACGTTCAATCTAAACAACCCTAAACCATCAATACCCTGTGGTAAAACCACCAACACACAAAACCATATGGTAACATGCATATAGACCTATATTGGTTATTTTTTCACAATTGATGTCTTTTTGAACCGTTTTAAGATTGCTTTTTTATATTTCTATTCAAAAACTTGAAATTTTTAGCTAAACTCTCGATCAGGAATGTTTGATTTGCTTTTCTGAGAACCAAAGCTATTACTTTGACTTATTGACCTATATAAAATCTCTCAAAGCATTTTACTAGGTTTTTGTGCACAATTTTATTTTGCATGTAACAATGTGTAATGCATTGCATGTAAAAGGTTTACACTGATTTGTAAAACTATGTCTAACAATATCTAAAGAATTATGTTTACCTCCAGTCTTGACACTTCACGGCACGGTAGAAACCATAGGTTCGGGAACAAATATTCCTACAATAACAAAATTAAGTGATTTTGTAATACTTACTTTCACTTAATTGAAAACACATTTTCATTAATCAAGAGGCTCACCTGACACGCTCATCTGACTTTAAACCTGAATGTTTGGGCTATTTGGCATATACAACTTCTTATACAACTCAAGAGCCATAGGTTTAATAAAATGTCATCTGACAACATCAATTAACGTGTAGAGTCAAATAAGCTAAATATTTAAGCCATCTAAGCTTTTTCATCATTTTCTACAATTTGTCTGATACGGATAAAAAGCATTAACATTTATTTGGTATTTAATGGACTCCTAAAAGATTTTATTTAAAAAATCCTTCTAATCAAGTTTTTATAGTGCTTAACATTTATTAAAAATTTTTTTCTTTAGTTTTAACTGTTTGCAATACACGTACATTTAGGACATGCTGTGAAAATGGTCAATGTTGATGCTCTGTGGGGAATATCTCCTTAAAGGTATATCTCACTCCAACTTTGACCCTGTCACATATAAAGTAGATCTTTACAATATGTACTCGAACTTATTCAAAAATCTGTGTAATTTCAACATTTTGAGCTTAAAAGGTGCAACATTCAATAAAACTCAACGCAGGTTAATCTTGATTTGTTGAACAGTTTTTCTTTATTCGAATTTTATGTCACCGTGTTTTCGATTATTTGCAAAAAAAAAGTCACTCAATACATACGATGTTTTTTGTAACAAAAGTTAATTACCATACATGCTAATGAAAAACTTAAACAAGATGTGTTGCAATTGCATTTATGTTGTCAGTGGAGGTAAACATTTTTTATATCACATGTATAATGTGGAGAGGCTGTAAAAATGATCATTCTTAAGGTCAGAACGGTCAGGACAAGTAAATCTTGAGGTGCTGATTACTGTTAATCTGCCATATTCGAATTTAAATTAATACTAAAAACGAAAGAATATGGAATATGTGCCAGAAAGACACGATCCACATTTTGGTTTGATTTTGATAAATGTACAAAGCAAAATTTCACTGCGTGTGAAGCGCTTTTCTGGATTAACCTTCATCAGACACGCTAGGAGTAGAAAAACTTGGAAAACTGGTATAATATTAGATTCGATTAAACAAAACAGAAGCCAAAAATATTACATCAATGACCAGTGAGATTTTATCACATTTTAAAGATATAGTCAAACGTTGTCAAATTTTGGAAATATGTAAACTGTGTCTTTCCAACACATATTCCAGTACTCGAAAATATATAAGAGCATACAACTGAAGCACGGGGAAGCTTTCTACGACCTCCACACGGCACTAAAGCCAAACTCTGCAATAATATTAAAAACGAAAGAATATGGAATATGTGCCAGAAAGACACGATCCACATTTTGGTTTGATTTTGATAAATGTACAAAGCAAAATTTCACTGCGTGTGAAGCGCTTTTCTGGATTAACCTTCATCAGACACGCTAGGAGTAGAAAAACTTGGAAAACCGGTATAATATTAGATTCGATTAAACAAAACAGACGCCAAAAATATTACATCAATGACCAGTGAGATTTTATCACATTTTAAAGATATAGTCAAACGTTGTCAAATTTTGGAAATATGTAAACTGTGTCTTTCCAACACATATTCCAGTACTCGAAAATATATAAGAGCATACAACTGAAGCACGGGGAAGCTTTCTACGACCTCCACACGGCACTAAAGCCAAACTCTGCAATAATATTAAAAACGAAAGAATATGGAATATGTGCCAGAAAGACACGATCCACATTATGTTTTAAATTATATTATCATGAAGGACAAACTATTTATCGCTATTGAGTTCTGATTGAGTTGTATATTAGTACAATGGTCGACCATAAGTTAAAATCCTATTTCATATCAGTGTCCTTTATATTACATGAGTGGGATTATAATCTTCCTTTTAACCATACCATCATTTACATTTGTAACTTCCGTCAAAGGATATAAAATTTTCCGATCTGTTCAGGTAATATTTATCCAAAATTATTTCCCCAAATCCATCCCTCCCATTACAAATACAAAGAAAAAACTTTGTTTCAGTTTATATCTCATGACTTTATACACTTATACAGAGGCAAGTTAAAGCACGATGTGTTGCTTCCACCTTTGTGGATATTAAAGTGCAGGTTTCAGTGTCAAGAATAGATATTGCTTGTTTTAAATGTATTTTTAAGAGACATAGTACCAGCCTGTTCACTGGATTTGCCATTACTTCTTCATATTATGGGGTTTATTCGCACTCAACAAAGAATAGGACGTATACTTTTTCGCAATCAACAAAGGATGGGACTTGTTCGCACTCAACAAAGACTAAGGAGTTGTTCAAACTACCAAAAATGGAATCTGTGTGATCTGAACAAAGAATGAGGACTCGTTCGCACTAAACAAAGAATTGATCGTGTCCACACTCATCTTGGAATGGGCACTTATTCGCGTTCAACAATAAATGGGACTAAAGAAATAACTTTGATGTATAGCTGGAATATATTTGGGAACATATAATCATGATGAGGACCTGAGGACTAATCCATGCTTTAAAAGCGATACTAGTATAAGCCAATGCGCTGCACCAGTTATTGAATGAGCTTATATTTGGACTTTAATTTATACTTTTCACCCTATTTAGGCCTCCACCATTTGCGTTTCCCGCAGTGGTATCCAAAATTACCATAAATATTAAAGTCTACATTTTATCAGTGATAGTACAATCTGGTGTCATAAGTTGCGACACCAACAAGTGATATTTTATTTAGTGATCGTACATTATTTAGTGATCGTACATTTTATTTAGTAATCGTACATTTTATTTAGCGATCCTACATTTTAGAAATGATCGTTGTTTTTAGTGATCGTACATTTTAGAAATGAATGTTGGTCGTATTGTAAGAACGATCGTTTTCAAGAAAGTGTTATTTACATAGACTTTAAAGTTGCCAGTTTATTATGATGATCGATCAATAGGTATATGTAATTCTAGATAAATATACTGTGGTCCCAATATGCCAAGCCTATATTCTGTGTTTGTTGTGTTTGGCCTATATTGGATAAAAAATGTTATCTATGATATGTTTTTGGTTATTTGCAAAAGAAAGCAAATTATCCTATGTTTTTTTTATTAAGCCATGTCGGCCACGCTTTGTTACGAATAAAAAAATCAAAATCAAGATCTTCTACCACACATGCCAATAACCATCCGTAATGAGTTTGACTATTATCACAGGATTTCATGATAAAGATTGTGGAAATGGCTAGCATTTGTAGACACTATTTCTAATCCAGGGCCAATTGCAAATGAGCGAGCAGCGACATTGAAGGCTGCTAACTGTTTTCCGTTGTGGATATTTTTTATTGTCGTTTATATTGTAGGTACACTTATTCCATATCTCATTATCTTCTTCTAGTTTAAAGAATTGAAAATTTCTTTATTTTATCGTGGCAAATACACAGTATAACAATAACGTAAGCTATTCTTACCCTCCTGACCAACCACTGTTTTTCTCAACAAAAACAGAAAAAATAACAACCAACCTAAAAAAGTAATTGAATATTAATGGTCCTTATGCTAGCTCAATTAGATTTTTGGATTTACGCACAAAAATATTTTTGTAGTACATGTATATAAATAGTTAATGACTTTTAGTTGTATTCATATCAATTCATATAAGATTAACATAGATTATACTTTTGAATGTTTAATATTCATTTTTTTAATGTTATTTGAAGTTGATTTCCTTTTAATCACTGAAACAAAAACGCAACACACAAAGCTATATAAAATACACCTGAATTAAAATAAATCAAATGAATATCGTTCAAAATATATATTGTACAGTCAAAATTCGTTCTTTTATAGATCAACTGTAGTAGGCTGAATATGTTGTTTGAAATTTCTCAATTCGTATACCTTATCGTAACAGTTTAATCGAGGGAGAGAATTCTCAATAAAATTGAAATTCTTTCAATGACGAAATCATTATCATTAACCATTATCTCTGTCAAAATTAAAAGTTTTTACATTGCAGTTCTATGCAAAATGTTTGCCTCAATGACAAACGAAGTACAATTGAAGGTTAAGGGACATTGCAAAAAACAAATAATTACCTATTGGGATTCGAATGTCAAATTCCTAAAGGCAAAGACAAAACCAGTAAACTCGAACAAGGACATGTACAGCACATAGAAACCATTGTCGTAAACGTTAGAAGGATCGGTCAATTTTGAAATGGCAGAAACTTCGTTGGGCAAAATCAGAGGTTGTATTTCCGGTGGAAATTGTATGAAATCTACAGAACTTTTAGAAAAGGTGTTTAAGCAAAGTTGGATACAAGGCTGGATTAGAGCTCATGAATGTGAATTTTTGTAAAACTTTACAAATATCATTAAGTGATAATTGTTTTTTTTCGGTTTTTAGTTTTGTTGTTTACATGTTTAAGTTTAGAATTAAACAATGCCATTTTTTTCTGTTGGCCTTTTTGTTTGTATATAAAATAATTTTCGTAGACTATACCCCTTTAACTTTTATTCAATGTGTTACCTTTTTATTCTACATAAATTGTTTTTTTATGATAGTCAATTGATTGCATAAGTTTTTTTGATATTACGATGATCACTAGTTTCTTATTATTCGCATGCTTTACTGTACTTGTTGAAAATTAAAATATTGAACGACAGAAACATGAATGCAGACACTAAACATTTACATGTACTCGTACTTCTGAGATTGAAACTATAGGCATGCCGAATTAAACTAGTGGCACAATAAGAGTACTTGTTTACATATCTTTCTTAATGCAAAACATGTTTCCATCATGGCATGCAACCCGTTGAACAATCACGGAAATAACCACTAAACAACATTAACATTAAAATACAGTAGATACGTTATGGAAGTTCGTTCAGTCTATGATTGATAATTTATGTTGTTTAATTTTTCATACATTAAGTAGTGCATTGTTTTATCAAATTAAAGACGGCAATTATTCTCATCTTATATATGCTCGGTTTAGACCGTGTTGAATGAAGAATTACGTTATTCAATACTTAATTAAACATGAACAGCCAAGCAATACTATAGAAGTATAGTTTACTATGATGGAATGTACAAAAATATACTTATTGTTTCTACCAAATTGATAATTCAATCATACCTATGATGATGTGTCCCTTATTGGCCCGTATTCACTTAGATTGAAAGAATGGTAGATAAAGTGGGCCAGTGGGGTAAAGTATGAGCGTGTATAGACACTCTCATTTGGCAATAAATAGGAGACACTGTTTTGCTCCATAATTGTACGCCAGTTGATATTAATTAAAAATGTCCAACGCTTTACCGTTGAAATTTGGTCTAGACCATCTCATGCCTCCATGAGTGACCAGTTCTGATCTGTTTTCGGATTGAATTTGGCCAGTGCATCCTAGAAAAATTAAAATCCAAACTGCAATTGTAAACAAAAAGAAAGTGTGTCCCAAAAAGGTGTCAGGTTGTATTTTTGAACGTGTATAGACACGCTCATTTGGCGATAAGGGGACACTTTTCTTTCCTTAATTGTACGTCGGGTCATATTACCATTTAAAACTTTCTAACGCTTTACCGTTGGAAGTTGGTCTAGACCATGCCATGCCTCCAAGAGTTGTCGGTTCTGATCTGCCACCAGATTGGATTTGGACATGGTAGTATAATAAAAGTAAATCCATGGTAAATCTAAATCAATGATAATATTAAATTCATTCCAATGTGTTATTTTCAAAATTCACCATGGGGTAACAAAATATGTGTCATCTGCCACCAGATTGGATTTGGCCAGGGTAGTATAATAAAAGTAAATCCATGGTAAATCTAAATCAATGATTATATTAAGGGGGTATTCTTCTGAGATTTCAGTGTCGTTGAAATCTCGTTTGTGAATAATTTTTAAACCTTGCCTTGTAATTGAAAACTTTTGTGGATATATATCAAATGATGATCCATCTAAATTTTGTCAAAAAATTATGAAGATATGATTAGTAGTTTTTGAGATATGCAACATTTTAATTTTTGACCAAATTTGACCATTGATCTCAATCTGAATTTAGCCAATTTCAGGGTAGGGGTAGTAAAATTCATTTTTCCAACAAAATATTCATGCAATTCATATAATTTCTTTTCTAAATTCAAAAAGATATATTTGTCCAATTATTTCAAACGAAAATAGAGAGTTTTGAGGTTTTGGTATGATAGAAAATTTGAAAAATCTTGATTTTTACCGATTTTATGGTGTCTTAATAATGACCTACATTTTTTGTAAAAAGGCACATTTTCGGGACTAAACTTTCATATATCATCACGGACATATACTTTTTATAAGTTAAATTTGTTCAAAATCATGGCATCTATCAATTTGAAAACTTTGAGAGAAAACTTGAGTTTGAAACTTGATATTTTAAAGAAAATTACCTCAAAATAGGCCAAAAATGATGAAATTTTGGGAAAACTGTCAAAATAGGCCCTTTTTAAATGGCTGTAGCGAACTTAAATGCACACGGACATAGTATTTTCTTAGTAAATTTGATTTTCTCAGGGTCTTAGCATTTCAAAAATGTAGGTTTGGAAAGAAACTTGATTAAGGAAAATTTTGACCCCTCAGAAGAATACATCCTTAAATTCACTCCCATGTGTTATTTTCAAAATACACCATGGGGTGACAAAATATGGGCTGGCGTACTGGAATATTGTGTCCCTCGTTCACTTCAGGAACCTTGAGAGGAATGTGAGCATGCATTGCCTACCAATGGTGCATAGACTTGACTGTATATCCTAGTGATTGGCATTCTGTTTTCCTATCTTGTCAATTCCTTTCTTGTAGTTAGCTGTGGCCGTAATTAGCCATTTAAAATGTTTGTCTCAATATTAATGCGCCACATTTTTGAGTCTTTAATTAATTAATCAGCTAGTGTCAATTATTCAATTAACTTAACACTCAGCCAAAGCGTGGTGCTAAATCGTCTATGTGCATGGTTGGTGTAATACCCTTATTAAAGTGTTTTTTTAAAGAATAGTAATAAAATGTTTCAGTTCAATTTTTTTCCGTTTTGAAGTGTCGGAAAAACAAGTAACTACATTATTATTTGCAAGACAAATAAAAGATTCCTTCGTGATGACTTCAAATTTCCAATAGTTAACTTTCCCTTTCTGTGTAGCAACATTCCGTCCGCTCCAGCATATGGAGTTAACGTATCACAATTGATTCGTTATTCCAGAGCATGTGGGGAGTACAACGACTTCCTTGATAGAGCTACACGGCTGACAAGCAAATTGTTAACACAGGGGTACGTTGCTCCCAGGTTGTTGTCATCACTCAAGAAATTTTACGGACGACATCATGTGCTTGTATACAAATACGGGATTTCTATCTCTCAGATGAGCACAGATGTTGGTTTGGCATAGAGTTTTGTAATGTCATCCTTTCCGGATTTGACCAACACTTAATCGATCTTTGGCAACATGACGGGAATGCTTTAGCAAGCAGGAACTGCTTACTCTTCTGGAGCACCTGAGTTCACTCTCGTTTCGACTTGCGTTCGCGTTGCTGAATGCGGTTTTGTTGTTATGTGTGTGTGTGTTTTATGTTGTTATGTGGTTTGATTTGTTGTGATGATTTTTTTGTCTGCCGGTTTTGTCTTTGTCTTCACGGTTTAATGATACTGATTACCCCTTTGGTACACCTTTGCTTCTTTCCTACAGTTTATTGTTTTAACAAGAAAGGGTATTTTATTATAATTTTTGCACTTCAATGTTCAGATGGCACGAGCTGACCAAAGAGGTTGATTTTCGTTAAAAGGAAGTGTTCTAAAACCCATCCAAACCAGGTAAATGTCAACTTTTAATACACAGGAAACAATATTCAACCAACCTTAGCGCCGATAGTTTGCACAGGGGTACTAAACATACACAGGAAACGGCAGGTGTTATGCCAGTGGTTTTAACAGGGGAATGCAGTCTTATACACAGAATACGGTACGTAAACCTTTGCCAGGTGTCAGGGGAAGATGAATTTTAAACAGGATGTATAAAATAAATGGTATGTGGAAATGTAGTCTACATGCTGAAAATTTTAATACCCTGCCCATAAAAGACAAGTTGAAACCGTTATTTGTACCAAAATACTCTGCCCGCTGCCCGCGTTGTGGAGTGCCCTTCATATAGAGGACATTTATATAGGAAAAACCATCCGGAGGACCTGAGAGTGCCCCTTTTTAGGGAGGTGCCCGTTAACACAGATTTGACTGTATATTTTCCGAAAAAGTCCGTGCCGCGAATCTTAGAAAAAATCATTGAAAATTCTATATTTATCTACGAAATAATTTTTAACTTATATTAACGGTTGGTACCATTTTAGAATTTTTCACAATCAAACATTTGACTGACTTTCATTTTATCATCCCCGACTTAATTTTAATCATTTCAATTGTCCGTTGCGGAACACATTGATAAATATCACATGGGTATAGGATGCAACATTTATTGTGTATATTGGTTTTGAGCAGCGCCATTTAGTACAAATCACGTGACCCTTAATGGATAGATTTTTTTTTTTACTTTCAAAAGCAAATTGTATCCTAACTATGCATATTTGAGCGCTGGGAATTTCGCCAAAATTATTTTTACATGATAGTCTTTCAATGTACAAATTTTGAAAATACACTTTAACATTGGAAGGTTAACACCCAAAAGTATTGAAAGTAATTGCACTTTTTGCCAACACTTTGAATAGGAAGTGTCCAGCAAAAATCCAGCCAAATCCAGCACCGGGGATCGGTCGTTTGTCGTAATTTGATTCAGGATCAGTCGTCAAAATATTGAAGGACTTTCACATTTAAAACAAGAGAGATATGTACCAAATTGACAATGTTTCACTATCATTAATTGCCATTTAAAAAGTATTCGTTAATCCGGGGGTTGATAAAGACAATTTTTAAAACCTGCCACAAAAACCAGAATTAAACGAATTGACAAAGGGTAAACAATAATAAGACGATTAAAAAAGATCGTTTTGAACGAACTACTTTTTTATTTTTAACAAATTCTATCCAAAAAAAATATGATTAAGCTAATGCACATATTTGTGGGTACACAATACCAGATGTATATGCCACATATCTTACCTTCTATGATAAGTAATAACTTTGAAAAAGGTAATCTATCAAATACAACGCTCAAGTCGTTACTCGTTATTGTCAATAAGATGGAATGCCTTTAACCATTCTACTGTTAGTGCGGTCATCCACGGGACAATATGAGGTTACATCAAGCATCCGAAGCAAGCATTGTGCTAGCATCACTAAAAGCACCTACCACACCAATTCAGTTGATGTGACACTTATCTGGAATCATGAATCGACATTAAATACAATCGGTAAGTGGATGCGGACTTCGACGCTCTGGGTATCGTGCACATACCCCTGCCCTCGCTCACTCTGTGTTAGTGCATGTAACCTAAACATCCAGATACTATCTTATCAATTTCAACAGATTCAGGTCAATTCAATCAAACTATGATATGAAGAATAAATACACCATGTTTATTGGGTAAAATTTTTTTTTCCAAATTATCATATTTTTTTATCTTCTGGCTCAGTTTTATCTTTTAAATGCAACAGTAGGTGACTTTTTAAACGAATGCTAATCGGTAAATTTCTAATTTGTTTAAACAGTTTGGCCTTATATACCGCGTATAATTCCAAATTGGGGTTCTTATGTGGTGTGGGTCATGGTTTACGGAAAATAAAATTTTAGATATCGATATTTCAGTGTATGGAAAACAGCACTGAAAATGTCATTATCACAGAAAAGATTTTGAAAAGAAAAGTTTTCGTTAAATCTTATTATTGTTTCCCCTTTTGCCAGTACTTCCAATTCTGTTTTCACCATTTCTTCTTATACTGGTCAATAAACAAAGGTGAGCATCCTCTTTTGGGGACATATCGCTTATATTAAAGTATGAAAGTGCTTTTAGATTTGCAAGACTGATCCGGAACCAAAACATGACAAAAGACCGATCAAGGAACACACTTTCTCAAGTACAGCATGACAAATCTTTGACATTTACAAAACTTTCAAATTCAAATTGTAACATTTTCAACATATTCGTACAGCATTAACCACCATTGGTGGTTTTCTACAAAGGAGGGCTTCCAGAGTTGCGTTTTGTAGGAAGTGTGTAACTACCGGTCTTTAAGATCACAATGAAAGAGCGAGGATTGGCGCGCCATAAAACCTGGTTTAATTCACCATTTCATTTGAAGTGCCTGTAACAAGTCAGGACCATTGCGATCTATAACTATTCCGGTTTGTCTTCGATGTTTTGTCTTTTCTTTTGTGCATTGAGACTGATCCTACAAGTTCGGTAATTTTGTAATCACCTTTACTGGTATGTCAAATCCATAGTTTTGTGAAACTACCGATTTTAGCATAATGCCCGTTTCAATTCGGATGTTTACTGTTGTGAGTCTTATATGAAAAAGAACATTCATACTTTTGTCTATCGTCCTTTTATATAAAGGAGAAAGTTCTATTACTATATGTAGCACCTGCCTTCGAAGATATTTATTTTTATTAAGTGCTGTAAACTTATTATAATTTTCCATTGAAAAAACAAACCCTGATTTCAATGAAGTGTTTGCCATCTTCAAATGACCGAAGTTTAACACGTAAAAGACAATGGAAACACAAAACATAAAAAAACACCCAAAAAAATGATTAGCAGAAAAGGAGTGTTGTGTCAAAAGGGCAATCAAACATCAATTATCTGAAGAAACAAAGACAAAATCTGTAGACAAAAAAAAATCACCACAAGGAAACAATCCACACAACAAACAAAAACAACCTAGACAACTAAAGCTTAATTATCATCCTGAACTCAAGGCAAAACGAGAATAAACTCAGGTGCTCCGGAAGAGTAAGTAGTTCCTGTTTGCTTAACACACCCGTCACAATGCCAAAGATCGAATCAGAGTTGGCAAAATCCGTAAAGTATGACATTTCAAAACTCTATCTGCGCTCATTTTAGAGATAGTAACAAGTCCTAACGAGAGTATAATCACATGTGCGGCGGACGAGTAAGCAGTTCCTCATTGCTATAACACACGTGTTGGTTAGTTAGAAAGAGTGTAGTGCATCAAGGGTCAAATGGTTGCCTGAAAAGCCTTGTCGATATCTAAAAGATCTTTTAGACTCTATGTTAAATCAATTATCTTCTGAATTAATTATATTTGTGAATGGACAAACATGTAATTGTGCAGGCTAACATATTCAAAGAGCAAAGATGCACCAATGGGGCATTCGAGTATCAAATGTCCAAAAGGGCGACGACAAAATCTTTAATTACCGCAAGCTCTGGAGTAACAAATAAGTTGTGATACGTAAACTCCATAAGCTGGAACGGACGGAATGTTGCTTCACAAGACCGTTAAGTTGACAATTGAAAAGTTGAAGTCATTACGCTTGTAATACAGGTTTGTTGGAAGTTTTCCTTGACAGTCTATTTCGAGTTGAAAATATAAATATGAAGCAGACTTCCTAGAATATGTTGTGTCTTTTATCTCAAGTTTCTGAGAGAATTGTTTCGTGAAAGGACATCATCAATCTGACGGAAAGTGGGGTTAAAAGAGAGAGCCAGTCTACGATCTTTTTTTTTTGTCTAGAACAGATTGTGAAATGTCTGCTACCTATGAACGACGAAACAAACGAGCAAGCAAAGGTACGCAATAAGTGCCCATTAGTATCCCTATTGTTTGCTGAAAAACACGTCTACCACATGGAACAAATATGTTGTCGACAAGAAAATTGAGCATGTCTATTATTTGGTCTTCTGCATATTTGTTCTTTTTCTTAGACTCATTGATGACAAAGCAAGGTTTATTGTAATCGACTAGAAGTTTAATGTGTAGAGTAATCGAAAGTTTTGATGCTGTTACAAGGGGAAATTGATTTAGAGTTAAGAATCTCCATCAGTTCTTTCGAGATCTTTAGGATCTACATTTGATTGACACCATTTCAAGAATAACAACAATTGTAATATTTCTGGAGGCCGAATTTTATTGTCGTTAGTATTGAATACAACAGAACTGAAAATGGTTTAGTGATGCATTTTGATAACTCTGCAACGAAACGCTACTTATATGGATTTTTATGTAATTTGGGAACCTAATGCAGGGATGGAATGTCATCATTGTTGGCAACAACAGAAAACCGAAGGAGGAAAAGACAAATTTGTGATTGTCAATACTTTCCGTCTTAGATAATGATGTAGCTTCTTGGGTGTTGCTATTTCTAATACAACCCACCCCTATTTCAGCTGTCAAACCGTCCATATAGTGTTTCTTGCACGCAAAAAGTAAAGAACGATTGTCTTATCTGTTTTCGTGTGGAACTCCAAAAGGTTTGAATAAGCTGTTGTAACCGATAACAAGGTCGAAAGTGGTGAGTCTATATAAGTTAGAGTTTGGTTTATACCCCCTTCACATATACGATATTCTCTTACGAGTTGTTACGATTTTCAAAATTTATAGTTTTACGAGTTCTTGCGAGATTTTCTGCCAACCTTTTACGATCTATTACCGAGTTGTCACGATTTCGTCAGTTGTGCGGATTTTTTCGCACTCCCGTCCAGAGACGATATGGATTTTATTTTTAAAGTGTTTACGAGCATGTTACGGTGCCTTTACGACGTCTTTACGAGTGATTTGCGATATTGGAAATGATATCGTAACTAACTCGCAAACCACTCGTAAAAGATTACCTGTGCGAGGTCTTCCCGACTTAGTTACGAGTAAAGGCGAGTCATTTACGATCTCTACGAGTTCTTTACGAGTTACTTGCGATGTGTTTACGAGTTAAATTATGACATTGTTGTCTTTTCAACTCGTAAAAGTCTTACGAGGATTTTTGACATGTCAAAAATCCTCGTAAAACTTTCACGAGTTCTTACGATTTCACACGAGCTAGAAAGACCTGTTTACGAGTAACAAAGAGTGATTTACGAGTCTTTGCGATCGAATAGGAGTTGAAAACTCGTAAGAACTCGTAAGGAAATCTCGTATATGTGAAGGGGGTACTAGTGACATGATTTTCTAGATTTTGTTTGTACAATGTATTGAGTTTAGAAAGGGGAATAGAATACAGTTTAGTTCTAATGGGATGAATACCTATAGGTTTTAGGACAAACAGAAGCAGTCCATTAATTGATACACCGCAAGCTTGTAGACATTGTTTTACGATGTCTACGACTGCGATAACGTCTCTCCGTTTTTTTTTTTTTTCCAAAGAGATTCATCAGATTTAATGTTACATCAATGCATCTAGGGCTAGATAAATTCCCTACACTTAATATTTTAAGAGCGTATGATAGAAAACATGACTTGTACAGTATATGTGATGTAAAAATCTAAATTTTGATATGTTGCATATCTGTTTTAATTGAGATTATAAAAAAGGCTTCCAGTTTAGATTTATTCTAGTTCATTGACCAATTACAGGAAGTAAAAATCGAAAAACACTCATGATTTCTGTTTCAAACCCTCATCTGTAAAACAAATTCCAAATTGAATGTAGCATCAATGTAATACCTACGAAAGACCGGTAGTGTCTTTAGTTCGTTTACATTTCTCGACTGTAGCTACAATTTTCTCAGTTTCCAAGTTTATACTTCTCAGTTCCAAGTTGAAATTTATCAGTTTTCAACTTGGAGGTAAGAAATGCGAACTTGGAACGGATAAATGTCTATTTGGAGCTATGATATTTGTTGTTCAAAGTAAGAAATATGAAAGAACTGTGGCACAATTGGTCTGTCGTAACTACCATTGCATAGACACACCACCATCAGTTCTAAATAAAACTTAAATTCCAAATTAATACTGTAAACGTTGTCCATGTATTTGTCACGTTTTCTTTTATGAAAATACTTTTCTATAATCTAAATAATGAAAATGCTTGAATATTGATTTTTTTTTAAATTATAACTTACCACAATGGTAGATTCATCTTACACCTAGAATGTTTTTTTTTTTGGTTTCGTAAAAAGAACATAGAATAATCAAGTAAACCAATATTACGGCGAGGTTTTTTGCAACATTGGTTGCGTGTGGTGGAAACAGCTGTTATCACTTTTATTACAAGGTTTAGATTTATCAATAATATGGTAACTGATAGTTCGTTAGTTGTAAATATACAAATTATAGTATCTAAATTATACGTCTAATTCACGAAAGGTACAAATTTGTGAAAATTTTTTAGCGAAAGTCCTTTTGGAATAAATTTAAGATCGTTTGCTAGTTAAACCGACGTTTCATCTATGAAAATGTGTAAGAATAGAAAAAAAAAAACTAAATTATTTGCTCTTGTTCTTTTAGCCCGAAACTAGTTTAAAATGCCTCTTTTTTGCAGATGGCATTGTGTTTGCAACCTAGCGGTTGTGTTGCAACATATAGGAACTTCTCATATATTCTTCTTTTTTTAAATAAATGGATGTTTCTATTTTTTTCAAATTAGCAATTAGGAATTTCTTAAATTTTAACGTGACAATGAAGCACACTAAATTAAAATATATATATTATGTTTATTCATAGTTTGCTTAAGTTATTAAAACTAGAAGGCACCCACAATTTCGCGGGGAAAGTTGCCTGAACATTTCCATCGATATGGAACCTGGGAAATCAAAGTCTATAACTGAAAACCCGAATGCTGACAATAATAGTGCAGCGGTTGATCGGTAAAAAGTCGTCTATTTAAGGAGTTTAATGTACCGACATAACACACAGCTATTTTTTTTTAGGGAATATTATACAACCGTTTAGCTTTGATTTTAAATGGGTCGTCACGAATTCGTCTCGGGCATTTTTTGGTAAAATCGCTTTTTTTTTAACAGTGGTGTATATTTGTAAAAATCCCTCCATTGGTGTGAAGTTTCAAAACAAATATTTCTTTTATGAAAAAATCAAAATTTCGGACAAAATTATCAAGAATAACCCTTTATATTACTGTTAATAAAGATTTTGCCAGATTGTACTCGAGTTTTTCATCAAAATCGATGCTTTTGAAAATGCTCACTTTTTTATCACATTTTAGACAAAAAGTTGTTTCCTATCAAAATGTTTCTTGTGTTTTGTAACTTTAAAACTCTTTGAACTCTGTGTTATTATATATACTTAACTATTCTGCAAAGTTTTATTGAAAACGGTGCAGAAATGTTGATTTTATTACTTATTTTATATACAAATTTTGCAAAATATAATTCCGGAAACCCAAGTCTTTCCGTATTTGGCCTGTAAAAAACTAAATAAAATTTTGCTCTTTTTTACTAAAAAAGAAATTTATGAAAAGAATAAAGTAAAAATATATTAACAGAACGATGAAAAGTAGTCTTGAATTCCTAATTAAAAAAAGACAAAACAATAAAAGGTCGTAATTACAAGAGAAACGGTCATTCAGTCATAAAAAACATGTACTAGTCATGATCAGTAGCTACTACGCATTGCATGATATCTTTCTTCGGACCTGGATACTCATATCTCGATCAAACTTCGTCGACGAATCATCAAAGAAGAAACGGTTATCGCTACAGAATGTAACAATACATCTTTTTGAGCAATTTTGATAATCGAATAACATCTTTCAAATAATTCAGTGAATTTTGTAGAACGCTCGAGGTAGAACATCCAGGAGTTTTTTTATACACGATATCATATTCTTTATGTATGAAAATATAAGATAGAAAAACGCAAACTGCAATTCTCATCGAATTCGCCTCATTTATTAGCTGAGCAAGTGCAGATGGAGGGCGTCCATTGGAATGTCGAATTTAAACCAAGCGAATTTTCATGCAAAAAAATATTAAAATTGTACCCAAATGCATGATGTTTGATTCACTTAAGTGTGTCTCGTCCTTGAGGTCTCGTCTATTCATGTTTGGTCGAAGGGGCTCTTGTAAAGGGTTAAACAAACATCACAACATTCGAATACAAATATGTACATACAAATGTATAGAGTTTTTGAAAAGTTCCTTAAATTTGCAAAAATATCTTATGACCCACCAACGGAAGTCTGAGGTCCACACGTACATTCATTTGTTTATATTCTGTGGATTTTGATAATGATAATCGATACAAATATTGTTGCACTTCTGCGAGTTAAATTTGATTTTTTATAAGGGAACAAAACGATATTGAATGAAGCAATGCTGAGTATAATATCATCTAGCGCTGCTTGTTCGAATATTGTACTGCACAAGTGCATCATCAAAGTGTTATAGTCAATTACAACTATCGATCTTTAGCTTTGTGTTTTTGTGTTGACAAATAGTTCAAAGTCATGGAATTTTCCCGTGTAAATTTCAATATTTATGAAAATTCTTCTTACATGTACCCAAGACTAAGGTAGATCTTATCTTTAACTGCGACAAAAGGGTCATGAGTTCGAATCCAGTCCCCGGCACTATCGTGTTGTTACTTTACTGTTTATGATTAGTATACTGCTTTATACTCTTCATATTCATATTTAGCTTGGCATTTTCAGCTATTTGGCTAGAGTGTCTCTGATAAGGCTTGAGTAAACGAAACACGCGTCCAATTCATTGCCCGAACCTTTGTTGTAAATTTAATTTATTTGAAAAAAGTTTTGCATCAGCGCATTAATATTCTGGAATCTTACAAATATACAATCAGATGTAAACTCTATTTGGGATATACATGTATGGCAAAAGATCGCATAATACATGTATTTTTAGTTTGTATGGAGTGAAGTGGGATAAAGAGATCAATTAGCGATCTTAAAATGCTTCAATATTTTGGATGTGCTCCCATCTGCTTTTACAAGCATATATACTAGTAAGCTTTATTAAGAACAGACTCTGCATAGTTTTGTTTAATGTTTTCCGCGGGCAACTAGAAAAGCATTTAACGAGCGTCGATCCCTAGAAAACGAAGCCATTACAAGTATGTTTCCTTTCTTTAAATGATGTTAGAAACTAAGAAGCTATACCATTAGAGGAATATGAACCAGTAAAAACGATCGAGAACAGCACGAAGAAACAGACACCACACAACACGAAAACACAAAAATACAAAAATAGCTGAATAGCAATCAACAACGTAAAGAAACTCGGGTGCTCAGGAAGAGTAAGCGATTTATGCTTGCTATAGCACACCCGTCGCACTGCTAATAGCAAACGCCATAAGCGGGAGCAGACGGAATATTGCTACACAGGAAGGGAAAGTTGAAGTCATCACGTTCATCATAGATTTAGAGCTTTGTTGAATGTCTTCAGTGAGTGTAGATCTAAATATGAGGCAGACTTCCCAGAGAATCATTGTGTATTTCATCTCAAGTCTTTTGGGGTTGATGAGATGGAGGAAGTCACCAAATCTAGAATTGTTCAGTGAAAAAAGTAAAAAAGAAAGCTAGTCTACTTGGCAAGAGGTGATTGTAAGACGTCTGTTCCATATGAATAAAGAAACAAAACAGGATGCAAAGGTGCACAATTAGTGCAATTGAAATCCTAAATGTTTGCTTAAAACACATCACCAAACTAAACAAATATATTGTCAATAAAGGTAATAACACAATTACCGAACTTGGAGAATCAATCTCATATGTCCATAAGACGAAACAAAACAAGGAATACATACCGAAAAAATTGAAGATCGCAATGGGCCTGACTTGGTATAGGCATTTCAAAAGAAATGGTGGGTTAAACCAGGTTTTAAGGCGCGCCAAACCTCCCTCTTCCATTGCGATCTTTGGGTCCGGTAGTTACACAAAACACAACGGGTTTGTGATGGCATATTAGGGATGCTAAGGTGATCATCTCAGTACATCAACCAGCCAAATAAAATTAAGTCAATAAGAAAGTTGGGCATGTCGATTATCAATTGGGTCCTCTGTAAATTTGTTCTTTTTCTTAGGCTTTTTCTTGAATCAGTGAAAAGATGACGTTCATAGTTCGATCATAGATCGTATGTAGACACAACAACGTACACGCGAGTCCAGTCGTAACTATCATCTCTAAGACGACTACTTTCCTCGACTTGTTTCCTGCGTTATGGTTTATTTGTAATTTTGATGCATGTGAAAAGGGCAAGGCAAAATATTTCCAAATTACAGTGGACTACAGTGTTTTTGCAAATGCTAGCTGATTTAATTACTTCTATATTCCATTCACATGTGTAAGCCTTGCAACGAAAGACACCATGTGCTCGTAGACTAATGTAGCTTTCAATCCCTTAGATGCATGCAGATTTGTCTTTTCGTCATTATTCTCCGCTGATAACTGATTACTGTGCCCCCTTCCGTAGCAATTTCTTGTCCAAACCGGAGTTTTTGCTGAGATTGCACTTAAGATGTGTTTGGGCTTTTAGCTTCGATGTCTACTGATAGTTTGATTATCTTTTTATCACTTTGAGATTTGATACTTCTTAGATTTTGCTTCTCACCAATTTATTAGGATAAATGTAAAATAGTTTATTCTTTGTAACCTTTTGATAACGTTCTTATAATTTTGTGTGTAATATATGTTATTCAATTGTCAATTAGCATTAAAATGGTCATTAAACAGGTCATTTTCGTGTGCAGCTACATTTTTCGGACGCCCCCTACGTTACTGTCATTTGTTTTAGCGATGCATAACCTGTTTAATAGGATGGTTTAAAGTCGGAATTTTGATTTATATGCATTTTAGTAGCAAAAAATTTAAATAAAAACAGTAAAACCAAAATAAATATATCTGTTTTAATGTATTTTCTTAGAGCCAGCAAAAAACGTCATTTAATGTCACTTTTTGAAACTCAGGCAGATGTTTTGTAGCTTCAATTTAATTGTTAACTTTAAAGACTAATTAAAATTCAATATCTGTCATATAACTTATTACAAATATTATAACTGTAATTTCAAAGCAAACAACTAGAATTTTGAACTTTCCAACTATGTGACCTTTGACCTTAAATATTTCAAATTTGACCAATAGAAACATGTGACGACCTGTTTTATCTGAAACTAGAGATATTCCTCTTTAAAATGATAAACAATATAGGTGTGTGTTCTGTCGGACCATTAAAGTCATTTTTTTTCCTGATCAAACCGCTGCACTATAATGGGCTAACATAAATACAGATGCACATAAATTATTTTTCTTTTTGTTGGTCAACAAGCAGTGTTTCCGTCCATTTCCATATTTCAAGTGGTCTTCAACATTCATTGTTCCTTTGTTAACCACGCCTCCTGATATATTTCTTATCAATTTATGTTCTTACAATATCTCCATAATGTATATCGCCCATATATAACCCATATTGTGCAACTAACTGACTCACTCAAACATCATAATGTGCTCACTGTTTGCTCATTTACCCGTACCCGTACTGTTTTTTTTATTTATTTTGCCTATCAAAAATAAAAGTGTGATAAATTTAGGTTTATTTTCGTGCAACATTTTCGACGGTCTATTTTTTTATGCTTTCGCGGTTTTGATTTCTCACGTTTTCGTTATAGACATAGATGTACGTGCTCTGTTTTGCTTGTATTTTTGCCCCGTGTTTCGTGTTGGGAATCATATTTCTAGTGTCCCCTTTGCCACTCTCATTAAACATATAAAAAGAGGAGGAGGTAAACACCAACTAACTCAGTCATTCACTAAAACATAATTAAACCACTCTTTTTCTCATTTACCCGTACTGGTACTGTTTTTTATTTTCATTTTGCCTAACATAAAAATTAAATATAGAAAGTGAATTAAAATACCCTATCCACTACCCCCAATATATTTCTCATTATCATTTCAATTCAAGTCATGTTCATTTTGTCATCTCCTTAATGTTCATTGATCCTATGTAACCCCTTCAACTTGGCCACGTGTAGCATTCGTGTTGTATTTAGAGCCTGTATCTTTACCAAAGTTTTTTAGTGTAGTTTTAGGTGAACTGGTTGTCAGTTGCAATCTACAAATTAGCACCAGTCCGACATGTTTTGACCTGTTAAAATCGTTTTGGTCCTGTGAATTTTGGCAAATTTTGTAACATAACCTACATGTATATAAAATATTTTGAAAATAATGGATTCGGACCTGTAATTTTTCAAATTCCCAAAACGCTATTTCTTTGACTGCAGTTTGACATTTTGCTAACTTCTTTTCATTTTGTTTTATTGTTACGTTTATTGTTTTATCATTTTTATCTATTTACCTGAAGGGTGCTTAAAATATGTACAGTGTAACACATACCATATACCTGTATCGAAGATCAGTTCAGGTTACTTTTAGTGATCATCAGATAGGAACGGTTTAAAAAATATTTGGATAGAATTCGGACCTGATTTTTTTAAATCCCAAACGCTATTTCTTGGACTGAAGTTAAACATTTTACTAACTCCTTTTTATTTTATTTTTTTTATTCGCTCTTTTCTACCTGAAGGGCACTTACATATTGGGGATAGAAACGAAAGTATTGTCAATTTGTAATTTTAAAATCAAACTCGGCAATATTCCGTAATTTTTTTTACGTTTTGTCCCCCCATTCCCCCATAGCATCACAGAAAAATGAAATATTCAATAGTGATAAAGTAAACTGTTTATTGTTTATGTTTATAACAAAAACTTATCATGTAGTATATTGTGAAAGGAATAAAGTCCGAACATAAAAAAAGTCTATTTATTTAATGATATAGATAATTTGTGCTTTAGATAAACGTCAAAAGGTTATAGCCTATGACATGTAATAGCAGTTTCAAATAGCTTTAATCATCTAATTTTATAATAAGTTGTTTTTGTTGGCTGTAAATATTTGGCATTCATGCGTAAATATTTACATTTAATTAATCAAAATTTTAAATGAGGTAGTTTAAATAATTTATTTTACAGAGAAAAAAAACGGATGAAAATAAATTTCATTAATTTGTATTGATGTTTTTCAATGGGAGGTCTGTGATCATGCCCATTTCAAACATAGACGATAAAATAGATGTGGAATAAGTATTCGCGACACAACCAACATAAAGACAATTTAGAAACTCACAATTGAAAGCAGCAAGCAGTCTTCAACATCACAAGAGGTTGCTGCCCCAGCAATCTTCAACATGATCAGAGGTCGCTGCACCAAAACACTTTAACATGACTGTTGTCATGGTTGTGTATTTTGATGTTTAAGTCATTTTTGTCATGTTTGTGGGTTCAAACTATTACACTAACAGAATAAAATAATAACGTCTGTATACTAATCTACATTTACCTGTTTACTAAGACTGATTTCATGATACAATGCATGCTGAAGGAAGAGGATAGATAACACGTGCAGAATGGTCAGACTTTCCCAAGAGTAATAATTACTTTACAATATGGTCAATATTAGTTTAACTGTCCAGTTCACGGTACATTAAATATCTTAAGGAATTGCTGCTGTGAATAGATTAATCAGATTAATGTCTTTCTCGAGAATGTTGTGATAAGAAGATCAAATGATTTCAAATGTCAATACACTATAATGACCAGAGGTCGCTGTCCATAAGTCCATATGCTACTTCAATGTTTCTATACATGTAGTTGTTATTATTTATATAAAATTATGTGCCGCACACTTATACCTTAAACTATTTCGAGACCCCCGTGTAAAACAAAACATAAAAGGTACTATCAAAAGACTCCATTTTGAAAGATTTGGTGGCCATGTTATTTTTTTTTCTTTTCATCAGGACCTGGATTGTCATATAGACACGTAAAAGAAGTGTTAAGCAAAGTTTCATGCTTGTGAGACAGGCATCAAAGGTCTTTGACGTAAGAATCTGGTTTAAACGACCTATCCAGGAAGCTGATGCTTTAGCGATACAAACCGAGATCTGGTGCCAGTCAAACTGACAACAGATCTCTTTCAGACACGTTTGATGATCTGGTAACAAGTCTACAACAACCATTGGGAGTACATCATGTTCGTACCATTCTCTATTCACTACGAGTCACGAAACTTAAAGACCTACGTGATCAAAGGTTAGAAAAAGCAGGTACTGATCCATTTTCTCCTTCTTACAGACTTACTAGCATTATCTGTGACGTTGCTCTTTTCCGTCTTTTTAAGCCTGTAAGAAGTGATCCTCTTACTACTGAGGATAGTAAATTTCTCTATATTCTCTATATTCCATTTAAGAACAAAGGGATAGATGCTATAAACATCAGCAATATTTTAAATTGTAAGGAAGTTACATCTCAAATTCCTCCATATTTCAAAAAATCAGTCAACACCAATTGTTTCCTACCGCTACACTAAAACCATAAGTAGTAAATATTTTAACCACAAAAAGGCATTGAAGGACCTAAACATTGAAGAATATCTAAAGGCCCCTCTGACATGTGATTGCTATGCTTCTCCCTTTGTCTATGGTCCATCTGGTCATGTCATCACGGGTGATCTTAAGATAATTGAAAATGATTATAACGTAATGTGGTTTCACATGGGCCTAAATTCAGGGAACCGCAACGTACAAATTGGAATCACAACTTTAAGATCATCATGGACGCTGTGGAGGACTATGCTAGAGCTTGGATAAAGAGGGGAAATGACCAAGAACCAGAGCTAGAATCACTGTCGGACTGGGTAAGGACTATCCGATCTCTTGTACGAAGCCGAATAGACAAACTTCGCGAATGGGTGAACCCCCGGCCTTTTTCTGTATTTAGAGATCGTGAAGCGCTCAATTGTCTCTCTTTCTTACATGACAGGTATGTTTTCACGCCAGCAGACAAGGCTTCCAATAATATAGTTTTTGTATGTAAAGTACATTATTACAATTGTCTAATAAAAGAACTAGGCATTGATGGTAATACCTCCGCTAGTGCTACATACAAACGGACTACATCTTACAAACACTATGAACCAAAATAATGACTGACATTACCATGCACAGTTCAAATTCGATTTAAAATGACTGAAATAAACTGTAATTTACCACAATTTATCTGTAAAATACTGATTTTCTTTGATTCAATATCTTCAGTAATTATCAATTTCCGTGTTTGTACTGTTTTTAATTGTCCTTACAGTAACAGATAATGTCAGTTTATATCGGTCATTTTTGTTATTTGTAACAAATCATGACAGTCATTTTAAATATTTACCTTGATTTGAAATCAATGAAGTGGTATGTTACTGTCATTGTCAGTCATTAACAGAACTTTACCTTGATTTAAGATGACTGACATTGACTGAAGATGTATTGTCAACTAATCCCTGTCAGTGATTCCAAATCAAGGTAAAGTTCTGTTAATGACTGACAATGACAGTAACAAACCACATCAGTGATTTTAAATCAAGGTAAATATTTAAAAGGACTGTCATGATTTGATACAAATCATTAGATTGACTGATATAAACTGACATCATCTGATACAGTTAATGACTATTAAAAACAGTAAAAAAACAGAAGTTACTAATTACTGAAGATATTGCATAAAAAAATATCAGCATTTTACAGATAAATTGTGGTTAAACAAAGTTCTTATCAGTTATTTTAAATCGACTTTGAACTGTGCATGGTAATGTCAGTCATTATTTTGGTTCATAGTGAAAGATGAAATCATAGCAAACCATAGCTCTTTTATGTCCTCGTTCAATATTCCAATGAAAGAGGAACATAAAGAGTTACCATATTTGTACTGGATACCTAAACTTCACCAAAATCCGTACAAAGAAAGGTATATAGCTGGATCTTCATCATGTTCAACTACAGAGCTGTCCGTTCATTTAACTAAAATCTTTTCTGATGTCAAAAAGGTCAACAAGCATACTGTGACACCATATATAATCGTAGTGGAATTAATCATATGTGAATTTTGAATAACTCAAAAGATTTGTTAGATCATTTTGAATCTAGATCATTTTCTGAGGTTCACTCTTTGAAAACGTTCGATTTTTTAACTTTATACACTACCTTGCCACACGAAAAACTAAAATGTCGCCTGAAAAAACTTCTCGATAAAACTTTTTCAAACTTGTTTTGGGTTAAAATTCTACATTCTTTTCCAAAACATGTTTCAAAGATAAAATGTGTTACACACTGGAACAAGTTTGCAGTATGCTTGACTTCTTCATTGACAACATATTTGTAACCTTCGGAAGAGAGATTTTTCAACAAAAAATCGGCATTCCAATGGGAACAAACTGTGCTCATCTCCTCGCCGATTTGTTTTTATACTCTTACGAGACTGAATTTCTTCAAGGACTCGTAACGAACAAGAAAATGAAAGAGGCAAGGTCATTTAATCTTACATTCAGATATATTGATGATGTCCTTTCTGTCAATAACACTTCATTTGGTAGATGGATTCCTTCAATATATCCTCCAGAATTGGAGATTAAAGAGACCACCGAATCAAATTGCATCACGTCTTTCTTGGATTTGCACCTCCAATTTGACCCAGGTGGTCATCTCTGTACAAAAATTTACGATAAACGAGACGATTTTAATTTTCAAATTATTAATTTTCCTAATCTACAGAGCAATATACCTACTTCCCCTGTTTACGGTGTTAATATTTCACAACTTATTCGATATGCCAGAGCTTGCACACATTTCACAGATATTTTGATCAGATACCGATTTCTTCGTGACCGACTTTTGGAGCAGGGCTATAAGAAAATACGTCTCATACGATTCCTAAAAAAATCTTTCTTCGTTATCAGCCTCTTGTAGAAAAGTTCAAAATTGACTTAAAAGATATGATAGTTAATTGTTTTTTCTAAGTGTTTGACTGGTCTGCTGTACTGAGATGATCACCTCAATATCCCTATTGTGTCTCACAACTATGTTGTGTTCTATGGTCATTACCGGATCCTAAGATTGTAATGGAAGAGGGAGGTTTAACCCACCATTTCGTTTGAAATGCCTGTATCAAGTCAGGACCATTGCGATCCAACAGTTCTCCGGTATGACTCATTCGTTTTTGTCATTTTCTCTGGACTATGAGATTGATCATTCAAGTTCGGTAGTCTTGTTATAACCTTTATTTAAATAAAATTGAATGCAACATTTTTTATCCACCCGTTAAGCTACAACAACGGGGCTTCAACGTATATTGAGATGGAAGACATTTAAAACCAAGACAAAAGAAAGAAAAAACTTTTATTTTTATATTTTCTTTATGTGAGGGAGTTAGGACGAGGGCATTTTGAATAATCCTTGTGCTCATGTCATAGCTCCTCAAACTAAAAATTATAATTGTCAAATTCATTCATGAAAGCAACTTAAAACGATAGGTATCTGCTTTAGAAACTGGAAAATATATTTTTTTATTTCAAAACTATTAAAAAAATTGACGGAGTACAGAATTGTTAAAAAAGTGAAAAATTTCACTTCCTGTGCTTTTGTTTCGTTTCCGGTCAGTCGAAATTTTTCTCACTTTCCTCATTATGGATTTAAACTGTATCCCGAAATTAAATGGACTAGAGTTAAGGCGCTTTGGCCGTTGTTAGCAATAAAATTTCAGAAAAATTCTTTAAAAAGTAGAGAAAATAGCAAAACACACAAAATTTAAACTTGGCGTGCATCAACGTGCATTCATCAAATAAATTGAAACTGCATTTTGACAGAAATTGCACAGATAAATATGAGGGATACCACTTCTCATTTCATCTACATAAGGGTCACAATTAATATCAACAAAATAACAAATCTCTTAATGAAATGTTTTGTTGGAGTAGCTAAATGTCAGACAACTCCAAGCAAAACAGAAAGGGGGGCTTGTATCTATTATAACTGACCTGTGAGCACTGTCGAGTAGCACGCTTAACGTCATTGCCGTATGCGTAAGAGCCAGGATATATGAATGACTCTCCGAGGTAGATTTCCTTATTTCAAATGGACAATGTAGAGCAAGGATGAACTCTATTTTTAGGTCTACCACGATTTCCTTTTTACACATGACGGAATATTTACGCTTAACGATCTTTGCCGACATACATTGGTGATGTCAACATTTCTTTTGTATAAATATGCATATACGAAAGTTTTTTTTTAAACGTCTGCTGTCTTAGATCTGAACTTTTGCTGATGCAACCGATCAACCTCTTTATTCAATCTAACAACAACAAAATCGTTTAGAAAACGTAAAATGTGTAAAAGGCTCCAATGACATTTGCTCGTAGACATATACAAAATGTCTGTCTCAGATGAGCACAGATGTTGGTTTGTCATAGAGTGTTACTTTTGTTGTCATCTTTTGGATTTGGCCAACACATAATCAGTTTTAACAACGTGATGAGTGGGCTAATTATAATTAGATAAGAAATTAATCTGCGATTTTCAAAATTTACCTGGAAATAAAAACATTGTATTTTTATGCATTCTGGCCTTTCATGAATAAGATGTTTATCTATAATTGCTAACGAAAAAAATCTTGATAAAACTGAAAAGCTGTGTTTCTCCCTTTTCGAAACGAATAAATCAATCATTTTATGCTGACTTGAAAAATTGTCAAAATTTACAATTAGTCTTATTAATTGACGTGATGATTCACGCCCCTTAAAGCAAGCTTGATGAAATATTTTTCCCTGGTAACTTGATTGCCCCTGTTGGGGGTATCAGTTTGGTTACAGTGTAAAAGAAAATTAATGTTTTCTCTTTCTTTTTTCAAACCAAACACAAAAATCTGTTACATTCCACGCTCTTACTTATAAGTAATAGTAATGACATAAGACGTTTTATTATTTTTTTAATTGAGAAATGAAAACAGCAACAAAGGTAAAGACTAGAGCGAAAATGGGGTACATAAAGTATGCATGGCACAAAATCACATTATTTAAGAGACTTGAATCTCATCCAGGGCCCATGGTTCTTTTTTTTACAATTTTACATTTCAATTGCTGTTTTGTTTGAAACACAGTGTTTTATATAAAGTACATATATTCACATTTTTAAGTTTCGATTGTTCAAGACAATTTAACTATATCAATAGCGTAAAATGTATGTTTGATTTCGTCTCAAGATAAAAACATGACTTTCCATTCTTCATTAGCCGTAAACGGACAATTGTGATTAACCGCCTCCATTAACTCACACTGGTGGGAAATCTTGTTAAAATTTGATGCTGTACAAGTTGAACTCATTTTACAGAGAGCAGAACATTCGATTTTACTTCTTGTTGTCTGCATAAGATATGGAGTGGTATTAACACGTTGACCATCTAGGACATGAAATGTTTCTAAAAAAGTAATAATACAAATTATATAGTTTATGAATGAATTGAATACTTAGTCCTTAAGTCAAATGTGTTGCTTCATCTCCATCTGTAGACTTCTTATCTGCAACGATTGAATAGAAATTAACGAAAGGATCGTCAAAAACATTAAGTATCGAAAAAAAGTACCCTGCCAAAGAAGTTGGACAAAGGAGACAAAACGAGCACAAGCCATATCAGGGTTTACACCTGTACTTTATTTGGGATATATATTGTTGATGGGAAATTAACTAAAAGGCCCACAGAGGGGTAGTCAAATGTATAGTGCTTATCCAAATACATGTAAAATTAATATGAGAGGAAAATGACCATCCGTCATTTTGATTTTTATTTATATTTTTACTTACTTGATGTCATTCTTAGATTAAAAGCTATCGAGATATGCTTAAAGAAGCAAAGGTGTACCAAAGGGGTAATCAGTATCATAAAACCGTAAAGACAAAGACAAAACTGGCAGACAAAAATCATCACAACAAAACAAACCACATAACAACATAAAACACAAACACACATAACAACAAAACCGCATTCAGCAACGTGAACTCAAGTCGAAACGAGAGTGAACTCAGGTGCTCCGGAAGAGTAAGCAGTTCCTGCTTGCTATAGCACACCCGTCACGTTTTATAAAATTAACTTTAACTGAAAAAGAAAAAAATACAATTTCTAATTTGATTTCGTTTCGTGAATTCGCAAAACGGTACCTTTTGGTTGTTTGGTTCCGACAGCCATTCCAGATGCCTTGGTAGGTAAACCATAAACCTCAACTTCGCAGAGACTCAAACAATTAGGTATGATTGGATAGCGTATTCTAACGAATCTACCAATCAAATTTGGGCATGTGAAATCCATTGCATCGACTGGGTTTATTTGATGATGACAAAGGGATACAATTCCATTATGAAAATTGTCCCAGTTAAGTTCGTCAGCTTGGCCACATGGTTGCGAAATGACTTCAATGCTGAACTCACTTAGTCTTTCAATAAAATCTATGAAATATAAGAAATCTTAGCTATCATGCAAAGTGAAATGTCAGATTACTGAAAGTTAAATAGAATGAAGCATACTAAAAACAAAACAAAATATTTTGTTGAAAAATTATGTCTCAGTCGTCTGAGAATTTCGACATATACAAAAAATATTAAGAGGCGGAATGAAGTGTAGATGGTTGAAAGACAGATTTAATTGACATTAGATATTACAAATGTTATATCACAAAAGGATTGGGAGCAGGAGCGACCGGGAAAGTTTAAACACGATGAAATAGGCGTCAATAATTTAAAGATTAACACCTAGGGAAGGTATATACGTACATCATTGATTAAGACCAAGTGAAACTGAATATAATTGTCGGACTCTTTTAAGTTAATTTTGTGTGGTAAAGGCTAAAGTGACCGAAGACTTGCAGTCTTTAGAAAAAAATATACACTTAATCGTCTTAAAAATTGTTTTGTTCAAATATGTTCAGTTTTTGATGGTCTAAAATGGTCATTTTAGACAATTTTTAATGCACTAGTGCGGTTTAATCTGAAATTGATATTCATTATATATATTATTCATATATATATATATATAATACGTAGATTATATTATCCTACTTGGGTGATCATTTCGTCCATATATTGTCAGTCTCGTGATGACATATGTATCTCCTAAGTCTACTGCCCACCATTCAAGATCACACATAGCATGAGAACATCCAGGAAATATACCAGCATTTTGATTCCGATCGCCGTCAACCGCCAGGGACGATGCATATGTAAGGATTGAGCCATCATAATATGTGCCTGACTGACGTGTGTCTTTGTTCAATGCTAAGTTCTCTGAAAGAAAAACTCAAATGAATAGAATCTAAATGGCGAACATTTAATAGACGATAAAGAGATGTGGAATAGGTGTACGCGGCACAACCAACATTAAAGAAACGGCAATTTAAAAAATCACAATGGAAAACAGCCAGCAGTCTTCCACATGATCGGAGGTCACTGATCGCCGTCTTGCATTGGCCCAAGACTAAAAATACAATACATAAGATTCAAACAAATCCCTAGAATATCACAGAAAGACTCATTTCTGGACATAAAACAAAACAAACAGATAGTAGACAAGGACAAACAAAAGCTTTGACAAGGATTCCTGGCTTAGGACAGGCACATATAAAATGTGGCGGGGTAAAACTAGTTTTTTCGGCCTAACCTTCCCCCTATTGTTTATCTTGTACAAAGCACAAAAAATCGATAAAAGTTCAATTCACCAAGAGAGAACCTGAGACAAGAGTACTATAAGAGAACAACGAAACGTAAAGATTTCCCTTGAGAACATTCGCAGTTACTGACAGCTAGCTAAGAAGCATTTATCGATTGATGTAAAAAAATCAAACATATCGATTCTAAATCCAACATAATACTTCAAACAACAAATGATTTAGTATTATATCATCATACAAAACCGACATATTTGATCGCTGTAATGCTTCGAAACAATACAACAGTCAAAAAGTAAAAGATTATTGTTTTAGAGTTACTATCAAATTATCAATATTTCTACCAAAAAACACAAAATTAAAGATTTTACTTTAACTTCCAACTTGTATCCTTTCTTTAATAAGTTTTTAATTCGGGATCTGATATTCCTTTTACAATCAAAAAACGACGTGTACAGTTAGATTTTTCAATAAGATACCCATATTTATGAACGAATTTAGTAAAAGATTTGACTAATTTGTGGTATCGATAACCATGTTTTAGCATTTTTTCTGTAATGAAACGGTTTTTGTCATTAAAATCAGAAACACCACTGCAAATTCGAGCATATCTGACTAACTGTGAAATGTACACTCCGTAAGATGGAGCTAGAGGTACATCACCTTCAAGAAAAGAAAAGTTTACAATTGGGAAAGAAAAGTCATCACGTTTATCATAGACTTTAGTGGGCAATTTTCCATTGAAAATGCTTAAATCTAAATCCAAAAATGTACATCTATCGCCGGTCGAGTTAGATTTATTAAGGGTTAATTCTTTAGGATCGATATCATTTATAAATTTAGAGAAATCGGGGTTTACGGGAAATTTTTTTGTTAAGGCAGAGATGCATTCAGGTAGTCGTCGGGATAGGCAGCAACTAGTGGGGGATATTCTGTCTATCAAGAGTACACCGGGCGTGTTTACGGGCTAGATTTTCTGTGAAAAATTTCTGTGAAAAATGTTATCATAAAAAATAAAAGCATATATGTATGGAGATTTTTAACATTTTTAATAGGCATTATCATTTGTGAAAGTTGAATAATGCTCATTCGTGAAACTTAAATTTCAAGGTATCAATAAAAGAGATATCAATTTGTTTCAATTTTAGAAAACATTGACAAAAGAAACGAATATAGATTTATCATTGACTTTAAAAACGCGTTATTTTGTTGTATCTTGTAGATTGCAGTTTGAATTTCAAGTTACAGTGGAATGTTGTTATATGGAACTTAGTAAAAACAATCTTTTTTAGTCGCTTGGTACTTAAATCATTTTTGATACAGCACCTACATACTCAATCTGGTTATTTACGTAATTTAGATTGTAAACAAATAAATTTTCAAGCCGTTTTTTCGTTTTTTCTTCCATGATTTATTTGTTAAGGCAGAGATGCCTTTAGGTAGTCGTCGTGATAGGCAGCATTTAGTGGGTGGGGGGATTTTGTCTATCAAGAGTACACCGGGCGTGTCTAGGAAAATGTCTGATGACTTGTGAAATAAAAATCTAACTTTAAAAGTGTTTTGATAATTCTCATAACCACAAATGATAATGACATTATTATTAAATTACATTTTACTATTCATTAAAACTAAACAACTTAGCCCTCGATAAAGTGCACACTTCATATTACGTATGGCTAAGCACTTTGCGTATAAACCCTAGCAATTTTAATATTTGAAATGTTTCATTAATGTTCCTAATACTATTCAATCTAGTTCATGTATTTACTTCAGCCTCAAAAGTGCTTCAAGCTTTAGAATTTTTAAAATAATTTTCATTAATATGCGTGTATTTCATTGATTCCAAATGTTTATAAGCTATATAATATGCACGTGCTCGTGATCACATGTATTATCTGGTAATAATTATTTTCTTCTTATTATTATTCCATGTTTTACATGTTGACTGTTTTTGTCCCGTTCTTGTTGGTGTTTACTGGTTTTGTCTCTGTCCTTTTGGACTTCTGACATTCGGATACCCCATTGGTACTTCTGCTTGCTTCATTGAAAACCATTATATTTTAATTCAAGAACTGCTATAAAGTAGTAAAGTGTTAGTTTCAATTATGCTAAAGGTACAGCTTAACATCGATCTATGCTGTGCATTTATTTAAAACAATTTGCTTTTAATGAAACGATATTAAAAGTTCATGTAGCTTTTGGTTGAAACTCTAATTTATGAATTTGTAAATTTTAATATATTTTGAGAATATCTAAACACAAAAAACTTATCTGTTTTTGTTTTTATCGGAGAGGTGATACACTTGTACATGTAATACATTGAATGAAGGCTATGTATAGCAACCAATAAAACTGTCCAACAAAATTTGATTATTTTGCTCAACTCGATGTTCAAAAGGACAATGCAGTTGATTGTTTTTAATTTGCTCAATAAAGTTACCAAGAAACGGTACAAACACTTTTAGAAGGACCATGTTATTTTCCAATCATATGCACAAGTTATTCATATACTTTCCGAAAATTTATTTTTTTTAAGCTCTTTATTTTTTATTTGATAAAACATTATCTGTTTTACTACAGATTTGTTATCTTTTTGTTAAAAATGATGATTTAATTATTAAGTAAATATTAATCATACCTATACCCTTCGTGAAAATTGCTAGTTCCATAATGATTCGCTAGACATTTTGTAAGTACCCACATATTCAATCTAGATATTTCCGGGTTCTATGCTAACAAAAACTATCGATATGACAGTCATTTACATCTTTATCTGGAGAGTATTTTATTAGTTCGGTTAATGGCTAAAACACCATTGTTTCAAAATGTTTGAACTTAACCGTTCTTGTATTGTTCTTTGTATCCTTTGATCTGATGGAAATAGTTTTTTATAACAACTTTGTTTTATTTTATCTATTTTTTGTAAAGTACCAATATACTCAACCTAGATTTTTCTAGGTTTATACAGATTGTCGACAAAGAACAATTGAAGGGGAAGTTTAAACTCTGTATCATTCTATTCATTCATCTCTATTTCAAATTAAAGTAACATTTTAATTGGACTGATATACTTTATTGTTAAAAAATGGTTTATAGAAGAAAAAAAAGCTTAACCAACTTCAAATATTTTAAGCAAATCAATAGGTAAGCATACCTCATACAACTGTTAAAAGAATTATAACCTTTTAAGAAGAATAAGATATTTAAGTTAAAAATCAAAGCGTTTGAGTTGAAGTTTGAAAAAAAAGTGTTTGATTGTCTAAAGTAAAATCCGAATATCAATCTTTAAAAATATATTTTAAAATCATTGATGCTTTAAAAATGCACAAGAATCCTTGAATTAAAAACAAAGGAATTAAAAAAGTTTTCCAGCGTGTTATTTTTTTCGTTTTTATAAATTTAAAGTTGACTTCAGTTTCTGTTGTAAGACCGATTCTCGGACTTTAATTATTCATTCGTCTCTAATCTATAAAACAATGTCAGAAAATAATATAATCGCCAGCGATCAACATATGAATTACACAAAACAAAACAAAACAACTAAATTCGAAGCCTGCATACCAAAATAAATAACTATTGTTATCTTTACCACTAATAAAATCCTTTCTGAGAAAATGGGGGTAAAAAATGGGATCTATGCCAAAACTCGTTCATACATGTAACACGTTTATCGAATTGAAATACATGTATGTTGCGATTGATTTTTTTACACATGAACAAAAAATATTATAACGTCCCAAGCCCTTTGTTTCTTTAAAAATTTTCCTTTTATATTTGACAGATATGCCATTATGCAGTCATCAAGATTGGCAGCGATGGTCTTGGTTATTCAATATAACGTCTGTGCACCGGTTTTGCTTAGATGTCCGGTGCTTTATAGCATTCAAATATAAGCGTTTTGAAATATTTATTGCTAATAACTTGGTATTTAAATAAACAAAGTAATCACCTTGAACGACAGATTAACAACTCATCCCCGATATAGTGCGTTCGTTATATTAAGTATAACTATGTATGTTTGTATACAGTGACACCGTAACATTTCAATCATATAACTGCATTTATTTTGCAGCTTGTTTGTTCTCTGTGCCCTTCCATGAAAATAGCCAGTATAACAACTGTGTTTGTTACAATGTTTTACTAAGTATCCATATACTCACTCTAGATATTTCCGGGTTCTATAGATTGTCAACAAAGAAGTATTGTTACAGTAGCGGAATTTTAAATATTGCATTTATTCATTCTATTTTTCTCTTAAAAGTCATTTTAATTTTACTAAAAGGCTTTATTGGGACAAAGTTGGACGATAAAACTAATAAGCCTAATTAGTCCATCAGCCAGGTCCGGAAAAAAATAATTTGAGTGGATACCCCTGTAGACCGATTTTTTATTGCAGAAATCAAAAGACAAACATGTGAACTTTATTTTGCAACTTGTTATACTTTGCAAAAAAATGCGGAAACTGGTATAACAGAGGCCCCTTTAGGGGTACTATAAACTGTCAAAAAATTTGAACCCTTATAAAACATTCTATTATACTAAGTCTACTACAATATTATTGAAAAGAAAACTTTTAACATATTAAATGTTGTCCAGACAACCAACGACAGACAAAAGTTTGTTAAAATTTGCACTCAAAGAAGTCTTAAAGGGAGATAATACAAGGAATGACTAAAATGAGTTTTTTTTTCATTTTCTTTTTTCATTTCCTAAAAAAATAGGATAGCTAGGTGGAATATTTTGTGGAAAGAATCTACCTACAACATAACAAATTAAATAAAACAATTCCATTAAAATATCTGTGGTACCGGTTGAAAAGTTTTGGTATTTATGAATGTAGCCCCAGTCCCCTAAAATCTATATTTTTTTTCATGTGTAAATACAAATGATCAACAATGTGTTTCATTATATATTTTTTCAATTTTAGTTTATATATTTGACCTTTTTGAAACTATAGTATCAGAATATAAGGACTTTAGTCTTAATTGTCGTTTAAAAGTTGCCATAATTACACGTACATGTGCATTTTGGATCATTTTGCAAGGCAGCATACAACATGTATACAATAATGGCGCTGCATGTTTGACCGTTTGTTGCACTTATTTACAAAAGGGATACAAAGTAACTGTTATCGAGGAAATATGCCAGCCAATTAATAAAGTTCTATATGGATCTTTTTTTTTCAATTTATTTGACGCTTTGTTATGATTGTTTTGCCTTTTGAAATTACTACTAGTATATTTGTAAATACTTTGAAGATCCATATTTAGCTTCTTCATTGTTGGCAGTTGTTTCCTGTACCGTCTTCTAAAGAATCTAGATTTTAACGAAATTCAAAGCAATAAGCGTACTTCTAACACAACAAAAAAGAACCTCTCATTACAATCGTAACTAAATATATTTTGAAAAACAGGCCTTTTTATTGTGAACTTTTTTATGCTGCTGAGCAATGTCGTAGAGTTTGGTAAATTTTTCCCAGAAAAAAGTTAACTAAACGAAGTTGAAATTACCAAACCATTGAAGTTAGTGATTGTGCTAACCGACGAATGAATTGAAAGAAGCAAACAGGCACAAATAGGGCATTCGAGTGTCAAAAGTCCGAAAGGGCAACGACAAAACCGGTAAACATGAACAAGAACAGCACGAAGAAACACAAAACACAAAATCAACCGAACGGAAATCAACAACGCCAACTCAAGTCGTAACAAGAGTTAACTCGGGTGCTCCGGAAGAGTAAGCGGTTTTTGGCTGCTAGAACACATCCGTCGTGTTGCTAATTTTTAATTCAGTGTGTCAAATCTGGTAAAGGAAGATCAAACGTGACTCTCTGCCAAGGAATCGATGTAACTGCCGCAAGCTCTGGAGTAACGAATCAACTGTGATACGAACACTTCATAAGCCGGAGCGGACGGAATGTTGCTACACAAAAAGGGAAAGTTGAAGTCATCACGTTTGTCATAGAGCTTTGTTGAAGTATTCCTTGAGAGTCAATTACGAGATGTAAATCTAAATATGAAGCAGACTACCTAGAATCCATTGTGTCCCTTATCTCAGGTTCCTGAGGATATATGAGATGGAGAAAGTCACCAAATAGAGAATTGTTCAGTGAAAGGACATTATCAATACTTGTATAACGGAACGTGAGATAAAAAGAGATAGCAAGTCTAGTTCTCCACGGGTACAATATGTCCCGTCTTATACTTCATTCAAAATTTCTAAAAAAATCAAAGAAAACTACTTAATATCCTGATTTTGTGTAAAAATGCGAATACTGTAATCTTACTATTTGTGTGGTTTTTAACTTTGCTGATTTCAGTGTTTCCCATTTTTCATGAAATTACATAAAAAAAAGAAATAATGGTTCACTAATGATATAAGTTTCTGTAGACCTAAAATGCTTGTATTCTTTGTGTGTCGCCAGTAACATTAGACAGAAGCGACATACATAGGCTCACTTTTTGATTGTTCGTCTTCTTAAATCGCTCTGCAAAGTTATTAAGTATTCCGTCTCAATTTTTATGTAACTTAACTCTATATTTCTTAATAGAGTTAAGGAATTACTCAACTACTTCCTTTTAACAGAATACTTTATAGACAAAAATACAAAATTCTGACATCGTTTGGGACAAAGTAACTGAGCAAACGGATACAAACTTTCTATGGGAACAGACACTTCAAGGTTAAGAGCATATGCTGGTACATGAAGATCAACGTGCCCTTTGCAATGGAAAAAGCTTCAGCACCATTTTCTATTCATTTATACAGCTGACCAGTACCAGTATTGCCTGAGGAACTTTGGTGTGCTTTTGATTCTTAACAACAGCAATCGTCCGAAAAATCCTAATTGTTCGTCTGTGTATGTGGCGGAGTCTTTGGGAATGTTTAGGAATGAGATAACATTGCTGTTAAATCTTTAAAATGGAATGCAGTATTGTAAAAACCCATCATCAATGAGGACTTCTTGTCTTCTAGTACTCTTTTTTATGAGACAGACCATTACCACGAAAAGAGGGGGTGGGTTTGTTCCGATCAGACAATTATTTTTTTTCATAAAGGTGTCTCGAGACAAATTTTTGTTTTCATTATTAGCATTATTCTATATGGCAGAAATCCTTCCTCAAAATATTTTATCCTCTGTTACTTAAATATTTTTCATCATAATTCAGATTCATAATATTATTTTAGGAAAACACCAACCCCCTCATCCATTCTTTGATTTCATAACAATAGAATTGGAAAAAAAACTAAATTTACAAAACGACATCGTTACATTATTTTAAGGCGACAGCTCGATATAAATTGTCGCCAGAAATAAAGAATAGATAAGTTATAAGTAAAAAGTAATGTAAATATTTCATATAAGTATAAATAAAGTCAAACGCACCTGACCTAAAGTAAAGTCTAACAGGCCAAAAACAAGAAAACGTGATTAATTGGTTATAACTTTGTTTTCAATAATGTAAAAAAATCACCTTTACTGTAATATAACTTCTTTTATGTTGGTTTTAAAAAAAATACCATATAAATGACTTAAAATCATAAAAAATATTGAGTCTAAAAATAGAAAAAGTGACCTTCACATTTAATAATTAAAAAAAAATAAAACCATATCGGTCAAACCATTAAAATCCGCACATGGACATTAAAAATGGATTTTTCTGTAAAACACTGTTTTTATCAAATCCTGGTGGTTTTAATATTTTTAATTGTGACCATTGTAATTAGGTGAATCTTGTTGAGTAAATTTTACCTGTGATACGTGCGAAGTCATAGGAAGACATTCGCAAATTGTAAAAATAGGGAAATTTTGAACGTAATAATTAGCAATTTTAAATCTAAAAAATATCTTTTTAGACATTGTTATGATGCAAATTCTTTTCCTAAGTCAATAATCCCTATGCATACTAAAGATTCATAAAACAGTAATTGAAGTTTTCAACCCCATGTTCAATTTATTGAAAATAAATGAATGACTACTTTTCAATTGCTCACCAGAGGGTCAAGAAAAATGATTTTACGCTATTTTCCGCATATTTTATACAAGTATAACATTTGGAATTATGAAGCTTAGATGTAATACTAAATTTTTGTACCAAAAAAAATCGGTCTACGGGGTATCCACTCAACTTTTAAATATGACGTCTTTTCAGAGTTGGCTGATGGACTAAATATAATGCGAATAGTATTAAACATTAAACGAAAATTTAACATCTATTTTAAGGTAACAATGGATTGAAGTTGAAATTAAACCTGTTTGGGTAAATATAAAACAAAAGTGTTTGATTTACGTAAAAGTCGTTAACCCAATCTTTTGAAAGTATAAGTCTACAAAATTGATTCTTTTAAATAATTATTCAAATCCTTTAATTTATAACAAAAACATAAAACAATGTCAACAGTAAAGGTATATTTCAGGTAGAAATATTTCCGGGTGGTATTTTTTTTTTTTTTTATATAAAACTGTTATTGGTTGGCTATACAAAGACCATGTTAGAAGTTGTTTTATTGCAAGCGGTCAATATCTAAATATGCTAAAAATTACAGAAAGAAAACAAGGAAAGAAAGCACAAATTATTCCCCTGATTTTGGAATATTATTACATTTTTTAACATATTGCGCTGGTTTTATGCTTTTGCTATTAGATATTATATTGAGAAAAAAAACTGCCATTAATATCCCTTTTTAAATAAATATCATAGATATATGTGTAATAGAAAATAAAGAGATGTGGAATAAGTGTACGCGACACAGCCCACAATTAAACGGCAATTTAGAAAAACCACAATGGACAACCGCCAGCAGCCTTCAACGAGGCCATTTGGCACTGCTCGCGGTTATGCAATTGGCCCATGGTCTAAATAAGATGCATATAATTCAAATCCAGCCCTGAAATAGTCACAGATAGACCCCCTTCTTAAACAAGGAACAGAAAACATCAAAAAGACAAGTACAAACGAAAGCTTTGTCAAGGATTCCTGGCTTAGGACAGGCACATGTAATATGTGGCGGGGTTAAACTAGTTTTTTGGGCCCAACCTTCCCCCTATCAATTTTCCTAGACAAAGCACAAAAACTAAAAAACTCTTCTTTCCAAGATAAATTAGACTTCGGCTGTCACGATATTCACAAGGCGTATTTAAACAATCTTTCAGCATGCTTTGTGACTAGAAAATGAATTAGAAATGCAAGTTTGCTTAACCTTCAATAATTTTTTTTATGAAATTTTCATAAATAAAAGAAAAAGAATGGCGTAACTTCCTGTAAAAAGTTTTTTTTCAAATGAAAATATATTTCATTGTCATGATTGTGACATGATTTTTTTTTTGTCCAACCACATTTGAGTATTTAAATCAAGTTCATTTAGTTTTGGATTTTCGAAATTGGTATCTTTTTATTTGAAATGAATCACCCACCTAAATTAGTAATGACATTGTCACATGCATTTATTCAACATATATCAGGAACATTATGATCAATGTGTATCGCGAGTTTTTTTATTAATATATATTTGCGTATCAAAAAGAAATATGAAAAAAATCATCACTTCATAATGATAACATGTATTTAAGGATGGTCATTCCTGAAATGTTTTTGAAGCAAAGATTGTATTACTTGTGATGGAAATACAAATGACAACAAAGTTCCAGACAATAAATTTTGCTACGCCTGACGCACGTTTCGTCTATTCAAGACTCATCAGAGGCGCTCTACCAAAAATATTGAAAATGCCAAACACTGTATGAATATGAAGAGCATAGAACAGTATAACCAAAAATACCAAACCGGTGAACCAAATTATTACTAAGATATTCAACCTATGTCTGGGGTAGGAAGAACCTTAGGGTTTAGACAATTTTGAAATTTAGACGGATAATTTAAAGCTTTGATGTATTCTCCAACTTAAAAGTGTTGGTGCCGGAGCGGGCTAACCTCGGGTAATTTAAACTCCACCAGCAGTGCTAACCTTCACGTGTGTTCGAAATACAAATGACAACAAAGTTCCAGACAATAAATTTTGCTACGCCTGACGCACGTTTCCTCTATTCAAGACTCATCAGAGGCGCTCTACCAAAAATATTGAAAATGCCAAACACTGTATGAATATGAAGAGCATAGAACAGTATAACCAAAAATACCAAACCGGTGAACCAAATTATTACTAAGATATTCAACCTATGTCTGGGGTAGGAAGAACCTTAGGGTTTAGACAATTTTGAAATTTAGACGGATAATTTAAAGCTTTGATGTATTCTCCAACTTAAAAGTGTTGGTGCCGGAGCGGGCTAACCTCGGGGAATTTAAACTCCACCAGCAGTGCTAACCTTCACGTGTGTTCGAAATACAAATGACAACAAAGTTTCAGACAATAAATTTTGCTACGCCTGACGCACGTTTCCTCTATTCAAGACTCATCAGAGGCACTCTACCAAAAATATTGAAAATGCCAAACACTGTATGAATATGAAGAGCATAGAACAGTATAACCAAAAATACCAAACCGGTGAACCAAATTATTACTAAGATATTCAACCTATGTCTGGGGTAGGAAGAACCTTAGGGTTTAGACAATTTTGAAATTTAGACGGATAATTTAAAGCTTTGATGTATTCTCCAACTTAAAAGTGTTGGTGCCGGAGCGGGCTAACCTCGGGGAATTTAAACTCCACCAGCAGTGCTAACCTTCACGTGTGTTCGAAATACAAATGACAACAAAGTTCCAGACAATAAATTTTGCTACGCCTGACGCACGTTTCGTCTATTCAAGACTCATCAGAGGCGCTCTACCAAAAATATTGAAAATGCCAAACACTGTATGAATATGAAGAGCATAGAACAGTATAACCAAAAATACCAAACCGGTGAACCAAATTATTACTAAGATATTCAACCTATGTCTGGGGTAGGAAGAACCTTAGGGTTTAGACAATTTTGAAATTTAGACGGATAATTTAAAGCTTTGATGTATTCTCCAACTTAAAAGTGTTGGTGCCGAAGCGGGCTAACCTCGGGGAATTTAAACTCCACCAGCAGTGCTAACCTTCACGTGTGTTCGAAATACAAATGACAACAAAGTTCCAGACAATAAATTTTGCTACGCCTGACGCACGTTTCGTCTATTCAAGACTCATCAAATGATAGTTATTTTAATCTAATGACAAAAAGAAAACTATAGATCAGTGTGTTCGTTTCCGAAATATATGACGTCAACGATTTGGTGGGAAATCAGACTTCTCTAGATTTTACATTACTTTAACATGTGACATTTTTGGCCTTAAAAACAATGAAGTTGTATCAAGAATTTCAACAGATTTTATACATTTAGTTTTTAAGGTCTATAAAATCAGAAAATGTCATAAAATCTAGGGGTCAGTGTGCTAAAAATTCTTCAGTATTTACAGGTAAAGTCTAGAGGAGTTCCAAAATCAAAATTCTGAAACATGATGAGTGACTATCCTTAAGAAGGATAGTCACTTTATATACATTCTACATATTCATGAAGCTAGGTTTACATCCAAGTAAGTATATGTATAGGGTACATTGTAAAAAACAAATGATAATATCTAAGCAGATTCCCATGCAAAGATTTTACTTTAAAAAAGTTTAATAACATAAGAAAATTCTTTATTTGTACAGCTTAAGTGAAGATCGAGAAAAAATATAAGGAGATTTATACGTGTAGATTCGTATATAGGACATGTAGGAAAATTTAATTGATTTGTTTGATCGATCGATCGCTCGAAAACATATTTGTCACAGATACATCGTAAATCAAAAAAAAATCCGTTGACATCGTAAATAACAAAAAAACAATCGTATGTTTTAATATTAATATCTTCAAGGTTTTTTTTTAAGATTGAAATTTTGATTTTGAATAATTTATGTGACATATTTTTGCTTGTTCTATATTTCTCATATTTTTTCTATTGGTATTTTGAAAGATTGGTTTTACATTTTTCATTAAGACAGGTTGTGTATCTAAAAATAGAACGCAATGGTACTTAAAATCAAGTGCTGGTTTAATAATATGTTTATTTTTGGTTACATTGAACAGAGAATTTAGTAATTATGTGAGACAGGAATGTGACATGTTGTCATGACACAGTTTCTAGAAATAATTTTTGTTACACTAAATTTGTTCTCAATGACCCCATTTTTACTTTTTAACCATTGCAGAATTATTGAAATTCATATTCTCTAACGATCTTAACAACAAATTTTGTCTCTAATTCCCTTTGAAAGAAGCAGAGGTACCAATGGGGTATCCGAATGTCAAAAGACCGAAAGGGCAGAGACTAAACCAGTAAACACAAACAAGAACGGGACAAAAACAGACAACACGTAAAACATGGAAACACAAAACAACTGAAAACTTTGTTTGTAGGTCGAGACTGGGAGGTGTGCATGTGAATCTTTGGAATGCAAAAAAATCAACATTGAAAAGAATAATAAATCAATTCGAGGCTTGAGGAAAATGGCAGTTATTTTTCACAGAGAATATTTTTATGGGTTTGAATGTATCCTTTTGCCTTCCCTGCTGTAACATGTTGTCATTCAACATGTCCTTATCAAGACGTTTTATTCCTTAACGCTTTTTATCATGGTTTTGGTGGATAAAGGCCATTCCGAGACGACAATATATAGTTTGGAAACATGGGACGGTCTGAAATCTACTCATCTACTGTGTTTATGTTGACAATTTAACATAATGCCTCAATCACAAAACTTAACGGAACTTGATCCAATTACACCTGATGTATTTGACAATCAAAATCAAAATATAAATGTTAATTCAGAGGGAATCGGGGAGTATTCCCCACAGAATAGTGATATGGTGAGAATCTTTACTGATTTAGATGTCCCATCAACCCCGAGCAGTCAAAACATAAACAATAGTCTAGGATATCCCAGTTCGCAAAACTTTTTTGTCCGAATTCGTACCAAATTAAGAATTTGTCAAAACATTAGACGATGAACTTTTGAATCTTCCGAGGGAATTTTACATTTTCTAAATCAATTGAGACTACAAACAATTCAAAAAACATTATTACTTGGTATCGGGCCATATGAACAAGTAAAGCGAGGTCCAAAGGGAAATCTCAATTCAAGAAGAACAACTAATAGTAGCACCGCTGCGCAAAATTCGCAAAAGATATTGCGAGTACTGCTGTACCGAAATGAGATTTGGCTGAATTGTGGTCAACTTTACATTCGGCGTTAGAAAGAATTAATCGGTTAGAGAAGTCCGAAACGGAAAAAAAACCGTAGGTCAATTGAAACAACAAAACAAGAAATTAAAATTAGAACTTGATAAATCTAACGATCAAATAAATCAGCATATATTTTTTATAGAGCGTAAGGTTAATCAGTACGATGCAAATAAACAGATTAACCAACATTCCAAAACTAAAGGTGAATTTCACGAGTGCTTCTTGCAATTGGTCAGCGAAAAGAAAAATGTTACCGAGATTGATCGTATTGGTAAACTAGTCGCGACGTAGCAAAAAAAAACTGTAAATGACATAAGACTGTCAGTGCAAAATTCTTATGCAGAAAAAGCGTTTCCTGATAGCCAGAGCGGAGCCTCGAATAAACCCGACAGCTCGACAGCAATCGCAAACACGTCAATAAATGCTTGATTTAACACACAACAAAGCGTAGACAGGTTAACGTTTGATCATAGCCGTTATAAGTTGGACAAGATTAATTCACACTCACTTGAGGAACGTGGCTAATGGTAACGGTGAAAGTACTTCAACCGAAGAAAATAACAGAAGCGACACACGTCAGAAAAACTCGGACGACACTTTTAATATACCCGTTCGTGTACATGGTAAAACTAAAGAAATACATAATAGTTATGAGACCACAGATGAAAATTTTTAATGACGTAACGCGGAAAAAAAACTGCACGTTATTATCAATCCAGGATTGATTCGCGAACGACCAAAGCAGGAATGGTTTGATACTTAGCGAAACATAATGTTAAAGTAACATTTCTTCGACTTTTCGCTTCGAAATATATTAATGAACGTTTTGCAAGTGCAAAGTTTAACGTTTCAGAAAACAGTGCTGAAATAGTCGAGTCCAGATACTTTTGTCCGGAGGGTGTTTGATGGCGTAGATGGTACAGCAACTACGAATGGAACCAGAAAATTGCTGACGATGGTGAAGATACAGCAAGAGACTAGTATAACCACTAATAATGATGAGTACAAAGCAGACATTTTCTAAAATATTTTCTTGTATTGTGTTTTTTATCCTAATGATCCTAGGTCTTAAAATATTGTCATGGAATGTACGAGGCATCATGTTAATGAGTTAATGAAAAACACCGGTTGTGGTATTTGTATAATATCTGAGCATAAACTGAAATGGAATTATTTAAAATACCTTTCATCAGTAGAATATGGGTATAACTGTATTTGTAGAGCAGATAAATTGCCAAAGGGTTAGCAAGCCTTTCACGGCAAGGGAGGTATTGCAATATTGTATAAAAGTACACTTAAATTTTCTGTAAATGAAGTTTCCGTTGAAATTAACTCGGATAGAGTAATAGGTTTAGAGTTAAAAAGTCCAGAGAGTGACCCTTTATACATTTTTGAAGCATACTTACCTTCTGATGAGTCTATTGAGAAGTATAAAGATGAGTTAAATGTATTAGATATGTGAATCACTTATTATAGTAATTATGGTAGTATTATTGCTGCAGGTGACTTTAACGCTAGTTGTCTCTTGAAAGATGATTTGTGTTCAAACAAGTTTACATCTGACGCACTTAGAAAATTGGTAAATAGACACAAATTGATGTTTCCAGGTAGTGGTATAAGTCGTGAAGGTCTTTGTCATACTTTTGTAACTAATAACAGTCAATTGATTATATTTTTATGTGTGATAGGATGCTAGGGCAACTGAGGTCAATACTATTTAAGAAGAAGGTTCTTTCAGCAGCACATCTGACTATTTACCCATTATTGTAGAAGTTGTGATTAATTATAACCCTCATATAGTTTTGAATCCCAGTCATAAGTTTCCATCATGGCATAGGAGTAAGGATGATCAAGTTGACAGGTACAGAGACAAGTTAGATGAACTTATGCAGGACATTCTTATCCAAATAGAAAGTGATAACGCTGATATAGACAAAATAAACTCTGAACTTGTTTATAGCTTACACAGTGCCGCTAACCAGTCAATTTCTCAATCGACATTTAATCCATATACAAAGCCCTACTGGATCAACGAAGTTAAAGAAGCTTATAGAATAGAAAGACAGATGCATGCGACAAGTATGGATCAATGAAGGGCGTCCAAGAGGAATGCAATTTGACTCTTATAGAAACTACAAACAGTCAAAAAGTCAGTTTAGAAACATTCAACAACTTGCGTACGAACTGTATATTTTACAGAAAAGTTATGACGATCTGAATGAGACTGCGGAATGTGATATCAGAATATTATTGAAACTAATTAAACAAACCCATGAACGTTAAGATATACCCTGAAATAATTCATAACGGAAAAGTCTGTAATACACCAGAGACGATTGCGAATGGTTTCGTAGAATATTTTTCTAATGTGTATAAGAACCATCAGAACAACTTTGATAAACAATTCGAGTATGACATAACGATTGAAGTCAAAAACATTTATGAAAAGAGTAGCCTTGATTTAGGTGAATTACCAGGTGGATCATTTACAGAGTCAGAATTAAGAAACGTCATTAAAACATTCAAACGGAAGAAAGCCGTAGGTTTTGACAATATCCAAAACGAACATTTATTGTTTGGTGGTGAAGTGATTGTTAGATGCTTAACTTCCTTATTTAAATCATCCCGTGCGGGGCCCGGGAGGCGAATAGGCCCGCAGCAGCGCTAAGCTTGTCGGTAAAAGTCCACTAAAGAGCGCTCAGAAACCTGACATCGGGTCAGGCCGCTTAGCGTATAAAGCGACTGGGATGTGTGCTCCAGGTGGTAGAATGGGGCAGCCCTGACATCGAGAGATGCGGGGTCGTCAGGGTATAATGCGGAAAACCTGACCGCAAACCATAGTGGGCCAACGTGTGTGGAGAGGGCCACGCTTCATGCACGTAAAAGATCCCTTTGTGGACCGCCAAATAGTGCACCACATAGGCTAAATTTTCTGCCCCTACCCATCTCTCCCCTTTTCCAGTGGTCTTCAAAATTTACAGTTCCTTTGTTTCCCACCCCATCCCACGTTTTTTTTTCAGTGTGTGTAGGTCCAATCAGGATTCATCATTGTATTTTCGACAGATAAGGGTAGATTGTGTGAAATCGGGTAAGAGTTGGCTATATTCCACTTAGGTAAGTGTTCTAACTAGTATGACCTCATTTCAGGTAAGTGTACTTCATTGTTGGTCACCATAGGTAAGGGTTCCAGATTGTGTGAAGTTTTTGGGGAGAGATTTCGTCGCTTTCTGGGTACATTGGCCTATGGTGCGTTGAGGATACATTTGCCTGTCTTGTGAGTTGGTTCGTTTTCCTTCTGGTTTGTGGTCGTACATTGGCCCTTTTTCGCATGACATGCATGGGTCTGTGTTATGGATGCTGTTTCCTGGGTGGGTCTACACAATTCAATTTGTTGTTTCAATTAGTTCTTGTCCTGATTATGACTGAAATATTGTTGACTGGACATAAAACAAACAACAAACAAACAAACAATCCTTATTTAATCTTGTTGTGAAGAATGGTAAAGTTCCGATTGACTAGAAATCAGGAACTTTTATACCTTAACATAAGGGGAACAATAAGTCAAAAACATCTCCGAAAATTATCGCCCAATTTCTCTTTTGCCATGTATTTCTAAAGTTTTTGAACAGGCTATCAAAAAGCGTTTGCTATATATTTTAGATCCATATATATTATCCGTACCAAGCCCACAGCAACATGTTTCCAGAAGGGAATCAGTTGCCTAACAGCGTCGTTTAATCTCCAAGAAACAATTTATCATAATATTGAATTACAAAGTAAAATTGCTGTAGCATTTCTAGATAGCCGAAAAGCATTCGACACATTATGGAGACAAGGTCTCATGTATAAATTGTATAATCTTGGTATAAAAGGTAAAATGTGGATGATAGTAAATGATCTTCATGTAGATACACAAAGCGCTGTAGTAGTTAATCAGCACAAGTGAAAATAATTTTCCAGTGTTAGAGGGCGTAAGACAAGGTAGTATTTTGTCTGGTCTTCTATATATATATATACGGTGTTTGTTAATGTTATATAATATTGAATCATGCAGTGTCAATAGTGATATTTTGAATATAAAGTCTTGCGCCCCGACACTTGCCAATGACATTTCATGAATCGCAACGTCACCGTTAGCACTTCAACGTATGTTAGATGTGTGTTTTTAATATTCATTGAAATTGCAATTTTGTTTCAATGCAAATAAATCTTTTATCGTGCAATTTTCTAATAATGTTTGCGACAAAGGAATTGTTTACCCATGGCATATTGATAAAGATATTCCAATTTCGGAGAGTTAAACGCACCTTGGTATTGACCTTCAGTGTACCTTTAAATCAAAAGAGAGAACTGAAAAGGCATGTAGAAAGGGAAAAATAGTTATATTGCTCTCAATAGTGCTGTATCAAAATCTACAAGTCTGTTGGTACTTACTAGCCTTTAAAACAGTAGACCTACCCAGTGTGTTGTACGTTTGCGAGTTATGGAACAAGCTTAAGTCATCAGATATATAAACATTAAACTGTTTTCAACACTTTGTCGTTAAAGGTATATAAGACTTAAAACAATCGACAAAATCCGATATGTGTGAAAGTATCATTGGTATTTCGCCTATAACGAGTGTTATTCACAAATGAAAGCTTTTCTTTTTTTCAAAAACTATGTTCGCTTGACCATATTTACTTGACGAAACAGATATTCCTAATTCGATTGTTTTCATTTCTTATGCATGGGTCAACTTACCAGAATGGATTTATTTAGGACATTGTAAACATTTTGTGCTTCTATCAATTAAATGACTATCTTACTCAGTTTTTAACCGAGGGACAATTCCCGTCAAAAATACAGTGGAAATCGATTGTTCATAGTGCAGTAAATGATGTCCAAGCTGACCAGTGGAGAGACAGAATATCTCACGATAGTGACTTTAGTCGGTTCAAAAACATTCATAATTCAGTGTCCATTGCAAACTTTTGGAAGCATGCAACATCATATACATGTAGATACATTAAGAATGCGTTTTTCATCACGAAACTTATAACCGAATTACCACATTCATCTGGAAATATTCCATGTACTGCAATCGTGTCTTTTACGACGTATACTTACATACCCTACGTGATTTTTGGTGGAATTTGATACTGGAACGTTTCGAGTTATAATTGTACTGTGAGTTGGATTTATATAACAACAAACTACTGTATCAAATGTTATTAGGTCGAACACCAACATTTAGTTTTGCTGACGAGGACGAATATACATGTAGTTACTATGCTAACTTATGTCATACACATGTTGTCCAATGTATAGCTCACTACAGCCGTTCATGATACATGAGATGTCAATGGCAAATATGTATTTATTATTATAAAATTTTCAACTATTGTTGTAATGTTTGATAAACTGTAAATATTTTTCCCGTATTGACCTAATATTATAGTTCAAAATGTGAGTATTATTATTTATTTTCTATTCATTGTATCCCAATTTTGAGGAATTAAATAAATAAAATATTAGGAGAATTATACGTGTGGGTTCGTATATAGGACAAGTAGGAAAATTTAATTAATTTGTGTGATCGATCGCTGGAAAACATAATTGTAACAGATACATCGTAAATCAAAAAAATTCGTATATATCGTAAAACAAAAAAAAATCGTATGTTTTGATATTAATATTTTCAAGGTTTTTTTTTAAGATTGAAATTTTGATTTTGAATAATTTATGTGACATATTTTTGCTCGTTCTTTATTTCTCATTTTTTTCTACTTTTATCTTGAAAGATAGGTTTAACATTTTTCATTAAGACAGGTTGCGTATCAAAAATGGTACGCAATGCTACTTAAAGGCATGTGTTGGTTTTATAATATTGGAAGAATTTTTATATGTATATCAGTAAAAAGGTTTACACTAAATTTGTTCTCAATGACCCCATTTATACTTTTAATCCATTTTTAACTTATTGCAATTTATTTCTCAAACTATCTTAAAAACAAACATTGTCTTCATTACCGAGACTGGGAAGTGTGCATGTGAATCTTGAATGCACAAACTTCAACGTTGAAAAGAATAATAAATCAGTGTTATGGTTGAATACTTCAACCAAAATCTTTCTCCTTTAAAGGTTGAAAGTAAAAAAAAATAATCGTCATTTTTTTCTTTTTTAGGTTATGTAGCAAAAAGGTTTTGTTTCCATTTTAGAAACAGGAAACCAGTATCCTAAATTTTACAACAAAATCAACTGTACCATCCCCTTGATATTAAATAAAATTTCAGGTCGGTTGTAAAAACTGTGTGTTGCAATTTACTTTGAAAAAAGGGATAATCATGCAGTTTTTTTATGATATTTAAGCAACATGTAACATTCAACTTGTTTTTTGCGCATTTTTTGTTAATATATGTATAAGTACAGAAGATTTTTGAACGGTAATGTTTTACATGTACATATAATCAATGTGAACTCTACATGTGAGCCGTTTTTAAAGAACTCGTGCACACGACTTAATGTGCACGTTATCTTATTAAAAATGCATGGAATATCGAGCACATAAAACGACACCCTGTTATTTAACTGTAAAACGTGTGAATTGTAGTATGACAGTTGTTTCTTTTAAAAATTCTTCACATCCGTTTTGATAAATCGGTCAAAAAAGGGCTTGAATAGGCATAGTTTCGTGGGGAACACATAAGCTGCAAACTACTCAGTTCTGAATAATGAATCAATGCACGGTAATAAATGTTCTCGGTTTGATAATATTTTTCTATACCATTCTATTCAAATAAGACCACAAATGTTATCATGCTTGGATGTTTGTTCTTAAAAATGTTTTCAAAAATAAGGCATTAACTTACGCAACAAATTCTGTTAACGTTCAATAAATGTTAAAAATTAATTTTAAATAAGTGTTAACCGAAAGAAGCAAAGGTGTACCAAAGGGGTAATCAGTATCATAAAACCGTAAAGACAAAGACAAAACCGGCAGACAAAAATCATCACAACAAAACAAACCACATAACAACATAAAACACAAACACACATAACAACAAAACCGCATTCAGCAACGCGAACTCAAGTCGAAACGAGAGTGAACTCAGGTGCTCCGGAAGAGTAAGCAGTTCCTGCTTGCTATAGCACACCCGTCACGTTGCCAAAGATCGATTAAGTGTTGGTCAAATCCGGAAAGAATGACATTACAAAACTCTATGTCAAACCAACATCTGTGCTCATCTGAGAGATAGAAATCCCGTATTTGCATACAAGCACATGATGTCGTCCGTAAAATTTCTTGAGTGATGACAACAATCTGGGAGCAACGTACCCCTGTGTTAACAATTTGCTTGTCAGCCTTGTGGCTCTATCCAGGAAGTCATTGTACTCCCCACATGCTCTGGAATAGCGAATCAATTGTGATACGTACACTCCATATGCTGGAGCGGACGGAATGTTGCTACACAGAAAGGGAAAGTTAACTATTGGAAAGGTGAAGTCATCACGTTTGTCATAGAGCTTTGTACAAAGCCTTCCTTGTGTGTCAATTTCGAGAAATAGAGCTTCGATTATTAATATAAGTTTAACTACATAAGTGTTAGATCGCGTTAATCGAGCTGAACGTTGATTTAACGTTAGAAAAAATTAGCTGTGCTGTAGAAATTGGAATAATATTAAAAACGAAAGAATATGGAATATGTGCCAGAAACACACTATCCACTTATTCATATGATTTTGATAAATGTACAAAAGCAAAGTTTCACTGCTTGTGAAGCGCTTTTCAGGATTAACCTTCATCAGACATGCTAGGAGTAGAAAACTTCGAAAACCGGTAAAATATTAGATTTGATATAACAAAAACAGAAGCCAAAAAATATTACAACAATGACAAAAACAGATAAATTTATCAAATTTAAAGAAATAGCAAAACGTTGTCAAATTTAGGAAATATGTAAACTGTGTCTTTCCAACACATATTCCAGGTCTCAAAAATATATAAGAGCATACAACTGAATCACGGGGAAGCTTTCTACCACCTCCACACGACACTAAAGCCAAACTCTGAAATGATATTAAAAACGAAAGAAAATGGAATATGTACCAGAAAGACACTATCCACATATTGATATGATTTTGATCAATGTTCAAAAGCAAAAGTTCACTGCGTGTGAAGTGCTTTTCTTGATTTACCTTCATCAGACACGCTAGGAGTAAAAAACTTGGAAAACCGGTAAAATATTAGATTTGATAAAACAAAAACAGAAGCCAAAAATTATTACAACAATGACAAACAGATAAATTCATCAAATTTAGGGAAATAGCCAAACTTTGTCAACTGTGTCTTTCAAATACATATTCCAGTACTCGAAAATATATCAGAGCATACAACTGAAGGACGGGGAAGCTTTCTACGACCTCCACACAGCACAAAAGCCAAACTCTGAAATAATATTAAAACCGAAAGAAAATGGAATATGTACCAGAAAGACACTATCCACATATTAATATGATTTTGATAAATGTACAAAAGCAAAATTTCACTGCGTGTGAAGCGCTTTCATCAGACACGCTAGGAGTAGAAAACTTGGAAAACCGGTAAAATATTAGATTTGATAAAACAAAAAAGAAGCCAAAAATATTACAACAATGAATATAGAATTACTAATTTAAAAAGCATACAACACTTACCTGCATCAATTGTAATAATATACAAAATAAAGAGTGAAGAAAAATATATGTAATGTTCACAGTTGAAAAACAAATTCATCCTTATGCGAATTAGCTTTGCCTATGCATCTTTTCATTTAAAGCAATAAAATTATACACTCAAGTATAACCAATCAGCTCCAATTCCATTATATCGAAACTTTAAACTTTAAAGCTAAACCAAAAACAACCCATTTTATTGAACAAATCGATGCGTTTAATTTACATAATCTACATCACGTATATTAAAAGCAGAGTTTTAAAACTTTGATACATAATCTTTATTACTGTAAATAATGGCGAAAACAACTTAAATTTCATAAAATATTTTTGGCACATTCGCATTTTTCATCTATACATGCATTATCGTAAACCAACATCTAAAGTGGATCAATTCAAAATGTATGAGTTTCGAAAAATTGAAACCTTTTAGACCATACCGTAGAACGTTTTTTCGTTTCAAATAAGAAAACATAAAAATATGATACTCACCAGGGGAAAAAACTGTACATCGTCACAAATTGAATATATTTTGTCCCGATTGTTCCATATGTCAAAAAATTTATGAAATGTCAATTAAGGTAATAACAAAATTACCGAACCTGGAGGATTAATCTCAATGTCCAAGAGGAAAGACAAAACATGGTAAACACACGGGAATAGTTATAGATCGCAATGGTCCTGACTTGGTGCAGGCATTTCAAATGAAATGGTGGGTTAAACCAGGTTGAATTGCGCACCAAGCCTCCCTCTTCCATTGCTATCTAAGAGACCGGTACCAAAACACTTTGAAGACATAATAGGGATAATAAGATGATCATCTCAGTACAACTAATTGAAGAGGTAATGGTGTACCATAGTACATGTATCATTTCAATGTCAAAGCCCTGATAAAGATTTTTAACTCTTTATCATATAGACAAAATATTTGTTTAGATTGTTTGACAAGTTTTCCAGCAAACTATAGGGATTCTTATGGCCACAAATTATGCACCTTTGCTTGCTGATTTGTTTTTTTTCTTTCATATGAACCAGATATTTTCCAATCGCTTCTAGACAAAAACGATCATAGACAAGCTTTCACTGTTTCAAACTCATGTTCTGTTGATGTCCTTTCACTGAACAACTTTCGATTAATGTCTGTGCTTTATCTGGGAATATTGATAGGGGGAAGAATGTGTCCAAAAGGCTAGTTCACCCCGCCACATCTTAAGGCACGGACCATTTGATTTTCTGGGGGTGGCCTGGGATTTTACCTTGAGCTGGGAAATTTTTTTCACCCGCTTTGCGGGCCAGATTATTTTTTTCACACGCATATTAAGCAAGGAAATTTTGTTGGCAAGATTTTTTTTTTTTCAATTGGCAAGATTGAAACCAGATTATTTTTTTCAACCTAGGTGCTGGCCAGATTAATTTTTTTTACAAAAATCAGGGCCGGGAAATTTTTTTCAAAAAAATCCCAGGCCCCCCCCCCCCCCCAGAAAATCAAATGGTCCGTGCCTAAATGTACCTTTGCTAAGCCAGGAATCTTAATCAAAGCTTTTGTTTGTACTTTTCTTTTTTATGTTTTCTGTTCCTTGTTTAAGAAGGGAGTCCATATATGCATATTTAAGGATAGGATCTGAATAAAATGCATTTTATTTAGACCCGTGACCAATTGTTTTGTCCTTGGCTTTATTTGATTATTTCGATTTTGTTTGGTTAATATAAGCATATTAAACATTTATTTCCTTTTTCTAGGTTTTAGTGTTTCTGATTAGGAATTACTTTCCAAAACGGCCATACAGCTCATGTACATTAATTTCAATCGGAGTTAACATTCATCTTATGGTATCATGTTCATTTATTCCATACCCTTTCATACAATATCGAGTGTGCGTTGATGATTGCTATTCAGTTTGGTTTTATATTGTTTCTTTTTGTGTGCTGTTCTCGTTCGTGTTTGCTGTTTTTTGCTCTGCCATTCACACTTTTGACGTTCGAATGCTCCATCGGTACATCTTTCCTTCTTTCAAAAGTCCGAAAGGGCAAAGACAAAAACAATACAGTTTTAAATCGTCGAAAATTTCTTAGACAAGTTATGGCCTTTACTGTAACATATGATCTATTGCAATTTAGGGAAAAATGAACCTAAATACTTCAAAACAAGTTTGGATAGCTGTTTCATTATAAGAGAACAAAATCCACAAAAATATATCAATGAAATTGCTATTCTAAATTAGTCATTTTGTAGGGTTCTCATTGATTTCCGTTTTCACTCATCAAAAAATCCCAAATGATGCTGGCAATAAAGCAAGACAATAAAACAAAAGCATCCACCCTGTCAAACGTAAAGAAATAAACATGGGTCATTTTGGTTCATTTATTATCTAAATACTAGTTACACAAACAAGTAATGACCATGTAAAAAAAGGATTGATGACATGTACTTGGATCTACAAGCGAAAGCTTTTATTTATATATAGTTATTAAAACAAATTCTCCCTAATCATCAAAGTGACCACGCCACGGTATGTCTAGGATTTTGACAACTGGGGGTGTTCGACGACGAATCAAAATCAGAAGCTGTCTTTTTTCAAACAATCATTAACGTGCAATTTTAGTTGGTGAGTTTAATTGTCGCTTACTCATTAACGGACCAAATTTACATAAAAAGCATGAAAAGGGTCATTTTAGATACATTTATGTTTACAAAAGAAAAATTTGTCCAAAATTCAAGAATGCATAAGCATATGAGCTCTAAAATGTGTTGGTTTTTTGGGGTTGTTGTTCTCCTCGTTAAAAACGATTTCAAATTATTTTTTTATATATCTAGATTAACAGATTAACCACAAAATTAGACAGAGACGGACCTCTTCTTAAATAAAACTGACAAACATCAGTTTTTTCCCTTAAAATCTGTCTTCGAAATCTCGCTCTTGCAGAATTTCATATAGCCAGGCTCTGCGAAGACGAAACATCTGTTCGACCACAAACAAAGACACCTGGCGCTTAGAACAACTCCGCAAGAAACTTACAAGTCGAGACTATACATACAGCCTTCGAAAAAAACAAAATCAGTTAAAAGAAATAGCCTCTTTACATACAAAAGAAAGGAAAGATAAAAAATATTCAATTGACCGCTCAGATTTAAAGACCATCTCGACAACAGTGAAACAACATTGGACATTGATCAAAAATGACTCCAAGTTGAGGAGACTATTCAGTTATGTTAAAAATATTTGTGGGAGAACTGGACTGATTTGTCGTGGATTTTTAAAACTTTTAAACCTAACTGAACATTAATCAAGATGAATCTAGTGTTGGTATTTGTTCTTGATTTTCATGATCAACTTTTTAATATTAAGGTTTGTTTAGCAAAATCACGGAAAACAAACTGTCAAAAAAGGAGTTGAATTCTAACTCATATGTTATTGTATACATGTACGCTATGTTCACGCTTGTGTATATTGATAAAAGCGGAGAAAGTAAATTCATGGTTACATTGATAGCCAAACAACCGAAGCAAAAACACAGTAAATTCATTTGTTTATTTCGTAAATTAAACCAATATATAATGATTTAGTGGAACTGCAAAAAAACATGAATTTCTTATTTGAAAAAGAATCATCTTAAAAAAAAATAATTTGATAAGTCTTATACGAAAAAATAGTTTGTCTCCAGATTTTTTTATATATTTAAGTAGCCGTCTCTGAAGAATCATGCAAAACGCAAAATTAGTGGCAGATGCATATTTTTGAAAACTGGTTCTTTTTATCGGAACTTGATCTTTATGATGAGAAATGAATGTAAATTAAATTTTATCCCAATCGGTTCATTAGTTCTCGTTTAATACACAATACAAATTTGGTTACATTGTGTATGAAAATAAGTACGGGAAAAAGTCCCGCCAGTTTTTTTTTCTTAACAAACCAACCAAAAATATCACTTTAAGTATCCGACTGATATTTTTGTTGAAATTCAACAAGAATGGCCTACTTTTTCAGAAAATATCAACAATTTTTACAGACCCTTCCGAACTTTTGAGTAAAGAGGCCAAGAAAATTGGTTGGGTTGTGTATGAAAATAGTTCGGGAAATTTTCCCGCCAAAATTTTTAATGTCAATTTGCAGATAATCTAATTGACCAATTTCACTTAAGTTGATATTTTTTGCTAAAGTGGTCCAAGATGAATAACTAGCCAAAAAATTGTTAAAATCTAAGATAATAAGTAAATCACCTTTTGCATGATTTTTACTGAGACAGGCTCTTAATATATTTGGAGGAAATACAAAATTAAAAAAAAAAAAAAAACTTGTTAAGCCCCCCCCCTTTTCAAGAAATTTCTAAGCTTACAATAAAATTAGCTAATGCTTTAAATTTTCCTATAAAACTTATACGGTAACGACTTTTGAAGTTATTTGTCAGGCTTAAAACGAAAACAATTATTATTAGCAATTTACAATGTACCTATACGTGGATTCAGGGCTTTTTATTAGGAGGCATATATTGATCTGTGTTTATTCTATTACATTCTTAGAAAACTGATCCCTTTTCCATGATTTCCAACTTGTTTCATTTACTTATGATAAATTGGTAATATTATTCTTCTGTAGTGACAGTGAAAAGATTTTTTTTGAATATATAGGAGATTTGAAAAAAATATTTATATATTTTTTTTTATGTGATCTATAAAAATGTACTAAATGGCCTACAATAAAAAACAAATGTACATTATACTTACAAGATAACTTTCAAGGAACTGAAATTGCACTATACATACATGTACACATACTTATGTTACTTTACTCTAATAACAAGCATGCAAGAAAATAGAGAATCACAAACTTATCATAGATAGTGCTGTATTAATAACAAGTATAAGCCTTCTAAAAAGCTTGTTCGGTCCCGGCATTTATTTTTTTCTTGTTGAATGTAAAGTCTACCTATTTCACAGAGGCTTAAGTCGTGTGTGTACAATGATAAAATAAATTTAACCCCCTCTATCCCTTTCGTGGAGCTCACTGAACTTTAACATTTTCAATGATCGGATTTCAGATTATTATGATCATTTATAAACACAAGTGAATAACTTCAAGTTATTGTTTACATATAAGCAGAAGAAGACTTAAAGTTCAATAGTCAATGAGCTTTTTTGATTCAAACGGCAGTGCTGAAAAATATTTGACATGGGCTAATTTATTTTCTTACAGTTTTTATTACAATTATCTGAAACATGTGAAATACAAAATTAAAATTAAAGTACCCGGCGTGTAATCTCTAGTCTCTTTTACTTGAGTCACCTGAACGGACGGAAAATGATCGGAGAAAACAACAGAATCCACACATATTATTTACTTTCAGCTCTAAAGCATAAATCACATATTCATGCAGTATTTTAAGCTATTTTCCATACACGTGAAACGACAAAGCAACGTCCACTGCATGGTCACAATAATTGAAGATTTTGGTAATATATCAAGTGCCTATGTAATCGATCCACGATGATGCTCCATAATGGACTGAACCAGTTAAAAATAGCTACAGAAATAAATATCGTCTGTAACGTTTATGAATTATATACAAAATGTAGTTATAAGACCACAACAAACTATTAGTTGCGTAATTCTGAAGTAACTGTTTATACATTTAGGTTGTGTCACACTTATCAAATTAATTCATCGACAATGCATGCAGCAATGATGTTCCATGATGGAACGAACCGATCATCGCTACAGAGAAGTTTATTTTAAAATGAGAAAAGTTTTGCATTAATAAAATAGAATACGTTCATGAATAATCATTACAGGGCACAAACTCAAATCACGGCGATCAACCTAGTATCATGATTATCTGTAATTTAGAACACAACAATAATAACATGAATTATTAGTCGTGGAAATTGAAAACGAGTACAGGTTCAAAGAAACATATACTAGAAAGAGACCGATCAGTAATCGGAAACATTCGGCCATTTCCGCTGCCCGGAAGCGTCTTCAATTATGGAGCATTGATCAATAACATGTTTTAAAATGGGCGGAGACCAGTAACTGAATTACAAGCGCTAGTTGTACAGAGATCGACAGGAACCTGAGCTGACCCTAGATCTGCTCGGGCTCTTGAGCCCGAGCAATAACGCCACTCAAAATAGAAAAACAGGCAATAACAGGGAAAAAGAAAAAGAAATCAGGAATAAGTACAATCAAATGGATTTTTGTCTAATATATAGATCTTGCAGTCACAAAAAGAGAACTTAACCACAAAATGTTTTATAGTACTTATACAGTCCCAGTGCTGTTATATATGTGAAAATAAAGACTAAACAATACATTGATCGCATATATTGTGAACATTAAGCGAAAAAAAAACTACAAAAATGTTTCAATATAATATTGTTTAAAATGTCAACAGAGCGCTCCATTCCTCGTCTATCGACGATGGACAATTAAAATTAGCTGCATCCAATAATTCACATTGGCCAGAATTCTCATTGAAGTTTGTCGCCGTACATTCCTTTCTCAATCTACACAGAAGACAACATTCAATCAGACTAGCTGTCGGTAGAACAACAGAAGGTACTGATCCTATTCGTTTCCCATCTTGGATGTGGAACGACTCTGTAAAACATGCAACACGTGGTTTAATTATAATTATACACTAGGATATATTATAATGACATGAAGTGGCTTTAATTATATATACTGTAAACCAACAAACTTTCGCGGCTGCAAACTTTCACGGTTTCATTACATTGGACGTTTTCACGAAGACAAACTTTCGCTGTATTCGAGATTCGTTTAATGAATACAACTTCTCAGTGACTTATTCGCGACTACAAACTTTCGCGGATGTAAAGTGCTTGCGAATCCCGCGAACATTTATCGCACGCGAAAGTTAATTGGTTTACAGTATAATATAAATGGACTGCTTATCTATAAAAAATGAACGTTTTTATCATAATGAGATTCTAATGATATTAAAATACAATTAATAACAGAATATCTGAATTGGGATGACCAATATTAAATTGTTAAAAAAACAGTTAATACCATATCATAGAATTCTTCCTTTTCAAAGGCAATTCAAATGAATTGTTGGTTAATAAACACAATTTATATTAAAATATAGTTAATAAAGGTAACAACAGAATATCTGAATTGGGATGACCAATATTAAATTGTCAAAAAATAGTTAATACCATATCATAGAATTCTTCCTTTTCAAAGGCAATTCAAATGAATTGTTGATTAATAAACAAAATTTATATTAAAATATAGTTAATAAAGGTAACAACAGAATATCTGAATTGGGATGACCAATACTAAATTGTTAAAAAATAGTTAATACCATATCATAGAATTCTTCCTTTTCAAAGGCAATTCAAATGAATTGTTGGTTAATAAACAAAATTTATATTAAAATATAGTTAATAAAGGTAACAACAGAATATCTGAATTGGGATGACCAATATTAAATTGTTAAAAAATAGTTAATACAATATCATAGAATTCTACCTTTTCAAAGGCAATTCAAATGAATTGTTGGTAAATAAACAAAATTTATATTAAAATAAAGTTAATAAAGGTAACAACAGAATATCTGAATTAGGATGACCAATATTAAATTGTTAAAAAATAGTTAATACCATATCATAGAATTCTTCCTTTTCAAAGGCAATTCAAATGAATTGTTGGTTAATAAACAACATTTATATTAAAATATAGTTAATAAAGGTAACAACAGAATATCTGAATTGGGATGACCAATATTAAATTGTTTAAAAATAGTTAATACCATATCATAGAATTCTTCATTTTCAAAGGCAATTTAAATGAATTGTTGGTTAATAAACAAAATTTAATGGCGCCAATCATTCATATTTTATTGCAAAATAAAGGTCTTGTTGTAAAACATTCGAAACAAATAAAGTCACGATAGATGATCATACAGTAAGAAATTTCGACATTTATTTGTGTTAAGTTTCACTATGAACTTTAATCATTTGTTCTAAAATTGTCACTGTTCAATTATACTCATTCACCGATACACAATCGCACCTTTTAGTAGAGTAGACGGAATCCAAAAAGACGCTTTACTTAAAAGTTTAATGCCCCGAAAGAACATACTGAACATTTTGAGCTTAACGAAAGGTACGCGCTTCTAGTTTTATTTTTTACTTTTCGTAAGAAGTTCGTATGGACTAGTTTGTACGTTGAACAGGGGTACCCTCGATCAACTGTTTGATAGTATGAGAATAAAATATGAAACTTACATGTAACACAAATATTTCGATTTTTATGTTATATTTGGTTTTATCAAGTACATAATAGATATATCTTGTTGGTAATGCAATACGTTTACCAAAGAAGTGCATTACAGTGGTGATACAATGTAATTCCTTTTGAAAAACGCATAAAATACTATGAAAATTATGAGGATTTTCATTTACCATATTAAAAGTTTTTAAGCATTGTTATTGAAATTGATGAATTAAATTAACACATATACAATACACATTTTGAAGGCAGTATGCTCATTAGTTAAGATATAAATGAAGAAAAAAAACATTGTTCTAAAATTGATTATCCTAATCCGGAAATCTCAATTCCGTATAAGATTCTATTTTACATGAAAATGTCAAATTTCAACATAATAATTGTGTTTGTTTTGTTTGAAATTGCGATAGCGCATGTATGTTAATGCACTTTTCAGGAATTTCCGGCAGGACCACCCTCCTTTTTTCGTACATACCCTATTTAACTGGAACGGAACTTCGTATAGGATATTTCAATTAACCAACAGAAAAAGGATTAGAAATGAATATCTTTGGTGAATTTTTATTCTATATTATCATTCGTATATCGTAAAAGTTGCGGAAAAGTCTTTATTTAAGGATCGGTATTAAAATAAAATAGAACAAGTTACCACACATCGAATTTTGTCTCGAATTTTTTTTCATGGGAAGATATGATACTTAGTTGTGTAAAAACTGCTGAACCCTTAAAAATAAATCATTTCTTCTATTTAAAAAAAAAAATAAAAATGCCAAAATTGAGCAATTTTGCACCATTTTTCTAATCTTGTCAAGCTCAATTAAAGAAATTCGTTGCGATTTGCGAGAGGGTTCAGCGATTTTATGATAGCTGTTTATCTTCGAAAAGATATATTTAAAGGATTAGGGATTTCGTTAACTGTGGTAACTTGTTCTAGCTTGAAAAAGAAAGCCCGTTGTCTGGATTTCAGTATTTCTCCATTACTGTCAAACGCCGAATTCATCAACTTCAAGATCTACGGCGTCAACAACGTAATGACGTCATTATAAAATATTTTTATTTATTTTGCTTAGTGCGTGTTTGCTGATAACATGATTTTGTTCGTGATTTTAGTTTCATATTATTATTAAATTGTAAAGAAATGTTTGTAGTTTTGTAGGCGAAAAGTTAGCGGCAGTCGTACATGTAGTACATGTGCGTGACACAAACGTTAGTTTTGCAGCTGAAAGGGGGAGGTGCGGAGTAAACGTTTATGAAGCTTTTATAAAGTACAGTAGTTTAATAATGTACCCCGGGACATACAGGATAGGTATACAATCTGTGCACTAGGTTATACAGATAACAGAATCATACATGTCATACTGCAGATAATGCAATAGTTTTATGCAGTGGTTTTTTTTTGTCATAGACTCAACACATTTCATTCTACGTTTTTAACTGTGACTTTTTGTTTGTTTATATATTAAGACTATTGGTTCCATTTAGTTAAACAGATCTATTAAGTTACAAAGCATAGCTCCCAATTTATGTTAAATTCAACAAAACACAACTCAGGATCATCATATTCCATATCTATCATACTATTTTTTTTCTTATTGCTGTGTTTCTGCTTTGTCTTATAATTTGTTTTCATGAGTAAAATCTGTTTGAAAAGTGTACAGTGTCCATGTATGCTGTTTGCAGTTGCTTTGATTTCAATCAGACTCAGTACTTATATTTATTTTGTCGTCCCATAAATACTGTTTTATATCTCTGACTTTTCACTCATTTCATTGAAAGAATTTAATTTAAAAGATCTGAGTATATGAATTTATGCTCAAGTATTTTGTTTGAATGTAAAGTTTTATATGCATGATCTTTTGTGTCCTTTTTGGTCTTCATGCTTTGTCTTTGTTTGTATGAAATGTAGTTTTGTCAATCAAAGCATTTACATTTTACACTTTCTATATTTTATACCCAAACTAAAGTTTATATGGTCATACTGGTAGCTATTAAAACAATAAGAATGCATTTGTGAAAAAAAAAACAGAATATCACAACAAAACTTTTTTATACTATGAATGTTAACACTTAAACACTTACATCTATCCATTCCATAAAAAAAACTTTAAAGGAAGGGTGTTGATCCTTCATTGAGTTTGAAGAGAGTGAGAATATTAACTTTCATCATTCAAGTGCACACAATTATTTTATTCCTTCATTTAATGAAATAACCACTTTTATTAATTCACACTTTGAAAAATCCAGCTCCTCAATTTCTTGAAATGTATATATAACTATGTATTTAAAAATAAAAAATCCAACATATCCAGAATAAATCGTTGTATTTCACACTAGTACTTTCATGTTTTAGATGTAACAATCTTCAGGTGAACTGAACATACAACATACTAACGTAACTATGTTACTGTAGTTAAGTAACGTAACGTCATAGTATCGATAATTAAAGGGAGTTAAATCGTTAATTTCTAATTGAATTTTTAACGTAATACAATAAAAAACGTTATACAATTGAAAATGAATATTTAGGGTTAAGTTTGGGTTGAAACTTGAGGATGAAATATTCTTCCTTTAGTTCCCGTTTAATTTCGCAGTCAATATTTAGTTTATAAAACGGGAAAATTTTAAAAAGGCCCCCAGCACATTCATCTAAATGTTTGCTGAGGGGGATTTTCCTGTACTGTGGCTGCCTTATATGCTGTCGATGGATCCTTACTCGTTCTGTTAGGTTCCCCGTTTGTCCAATATAGACTTCTTGACAACCGCTGCATTTGATACAGTAAATTAAATTTCCGGTTTTGCACGTCATATTGGAGTTAGCGAAAAGTCGTTTTCCATTGGGAATTTCCATTTCTTCTCCTTCGTGTAGGTATGGACATGTTCCACATCGACTGTCCAGGCATCTTTGCACTTTATGCCTATTGTTGTTTTCATTTTCCTCAAAGCGAGCCTTTGTTAATAAACGCTTGAGGTTTTGCGGTTGGCGTTTACTTGGTATAATTGTTCCCGATTTGACCAGGTTTCGCATTTTAGCGTCCTGTCTAAGAATTGGCAGGTTAGCTTTGGCAACTTGCATTATACTTTGGTTTCGCGGATTATGCGTAAACACAAATGGGACTCTGTTGTTATTTTCCTCTGGTTGTTCACGGGTTGATCGCAACTGATCTATCGGTATTTGTTTAGCCATATCAATTCCTCTATCTATTAACTGCACAGGATAGTTTTGGTTAAGAAGGAACGATTTAAGCTCATCCAAACGTTCTATTCTCGTTTGTTCATCCTCAATTACAGTACAGATTTTCCTGGCTAAACAGTATGGGATGTTTCTTTTTGTATGTGATGGGTGGCATGAGTGAAAATTTAGATATTGGTGTGTATCCGTATCTTTGTAAAATATATCTGTTTCAATATTCGTGCCTTTTTTAATTACAAGGATATCTAAAAATGGTAACTTTTCGAAACTTTCTTCTTTGGTAAATTGAATAGCGGGGTGGAGGTTGTTCAGAATTTCTAAAAAGATTTGCAAGTCCTCATCGGATCTGTCCCAAATTATAAAACAGTCATCAAGGTATCTTTTCCAGATTAATTCGAACTTTCTTGCGAATTCCACTCCAAACGCATTTTCTACATTCTGGTAAACATCAACTATGTATATATAAACTTATAAGGGAAGATATTTTCCTTCATTGAATTCCATAGACTATACATGTAACATCCATCATATAAAAGACCATTTATTTAGTCACACATTCGTTTAGTTTAACACTGAATACTTAACTTCTCTTTGTAAGAGACCGACCATTTAAGGTAGATGGGGTGTCTATCACTGAGCATCTTTTTTGCACATCTATCATTACTTTAAATGTTATAATGCTAGCCATTCTAATTAATTTCTATTCAGCTAAGTAAACATCAAAAGTGATATTTTCAACAAAAATGTGAATAAAATTCACTTTCTTTGTGAATGTTAATATTTTCCCGTACTTTTTAAGGGGAGATAATTTCTATAGAAATAATAGGGGAAAAGCACATTTTTCATTTTTTTCAAAAATTTTGCTGGTGAACTTTATTTTTTATTTAGTATATTTAAAAATAAAAACAAATCAAAGATTTTCACAATGTTTAAGAACAATCTATGGAGTAGATTTTTTTAGATGAAGAAAATTTGAATTTTCCCTATTGATCCTATATTAAAAGTACTAAAATCATGCATTTTTTAAAGTCGTTTCTTCAGAAATTCCTCTGGTGAAGTTTTATTTTTTTTTATTGAAATTTAAAGTACCATTCTAGAGCTAACTCTGGCCAAAATTTAAGAAATTTCTATGGATAAATTTTTAGACACCCCATCTACCTTAACTTGAAAGGGGGGGGGGCTTGGTTTTTTCCTAAAAAAATATTGTGAAAATTATTTTTGATGAAAAAAATATTTTGGCAGCTGAGGGTAAGAAAAAAATATTCTGAAGAAGGATTTCTGCTATAAAAAATAATGCTGATAATGAGAAAAAATCTGTCTCGACGCCTTCGAAAAATAAATATTTTGTCTGCGCTCTGCGCGGAAAACAATTTTCTGATCAAAACAAAAAACCAAGCCCCCCCTTTCAAGTTAAATGGTCCGTCCCTAAGAACCACACACTAGATTTCATCAAGTAAGAAAATTGCAAGCTGAAAATAATAAAACAAATATTTCAAATTGATTAAAATGACATTATATCATATTCTATATTGTATAGTTATTGTTAGTCTATCACTTTATAGAAAATGGATTACAAAACATATACAATTTGACATACAATTCTTTTTAACTAAAAAAAAGGTGCTATGGTCTGCTATACTATACTTTGAAATGCAAAAATGAAAACCTTCAGAAGGAATACCTCATCATAAACAAGTTAAAGCAAATGGTAGATTAATATTAAAAAAAGATAAATGTACATATGCATAAAGCATCTTCTCATCATAAAAATACTTATCTAAGATACACCAAATTGTATGCTTTTTAAAGTGCTTATTATTTTTCAAATATCAAAATTTTCACATGTAAGCTTTCAGAATAACATAAAATTCATGATTTTTTAGATATATCTATGTTGCCCAAGACTTTCAGTTAAGTAATGCATACAATGCTGAAATGTAGATCTATATAATAAATGTGATTTTAAAGTATTCAAATAAATAAATAAAAGCAAGTAACCCCCCACCTTTTTGTAGAAGTAATGTCAACATGTTTTATTGCGTAAATTTAAGCACATATGGCATTAGAAATAAAAGATAGAACTTACTTGTTAAACTGGAAAGTTTGTTTGTCTCCATTCTCACCAAAACAAAATTGTTTTAACATTTTCTATATGGCGCACCCGTTGAGTCGTGGCCGTCAAAACAAAAGCTTCTTCGGGATCATGAGAACCAATACTAAAAATGCTTTACTGTCTCATAGGTACAAGTATTTGCTTTGATAAATACGTTTCAAATTGACTAGATAGTTGTGTTGTTGTAACAACATAATTAAATAAAGAAATGTCCTTAAATAGAGTATTATTTACATAAACGTCATAAAACTTAAGCAAAAATGACATATTCTCCTAACGTCATTAAATATACAATTTGAGTCAAAAACGGTAAAAATCGAAATTTCGGATATTGTTTCTCAAACGGCATTAACATACCTGCGAGGTTTTGCATTTTGTGGTTAAATGCGTTGTTTATTTGTTATTGTGTTAGTTTCTATTTTAGTTTAGTTGTTTGGTGCCTGATTTTTTTTTAGGTTTATATTTTTCAAAGCTCATTAGCACTGTCAACAGGGAATACAGTAAGAAGTTTATTTGATGGGAACAAATGCTTTAATGATCATTATTTGTGAAGTTGTTCAGATATATTAACCGACAATTCGTGACCATATATACCATCAGTTAAATGCATTTTTTATAGTTTCGATGAAAAAAAGAGAGATATTTGTGGAAATATCTTTCGATATTGATAAGCTTCAATGCCCCGAATGGTATGAAGAGATAAGAATAAAAACAAAACGTTTTAAACTCTCGAACTAGCTATATAACAAACAAAGAAACACGATTGTAGTGTTTTTTTTAAGGTCGATGTGTCATTAAAATACTTAAAATGACCCGACATCAAAGCAAAGGAGCTCAGTCACTTCCTGATATCTTTTAAACCGCTTGATGGATTTTGGTAAATCTTTACATGAGAAGAAGAAGTCTTACATTATACATAGACAGGTGTATGAAGAAAACTTATTGCATTAAAAATATCATTTAGAGAAGTAAGTTTGACTTTATTATTTTTCTCCCACCATAACGTCTAATATGGAGCGAGGGTATCCTTAGTGAGCTCTCACACAGTTCTTTTTGAGTAGCAATTACACACCAAAACTATGTAGGGACGGTTTTGCAAATGTTTCAATCAATTTCAATCGGTTGTCTTTTGGCCGATGTAAACAACAGACGAGTATCTCTGGTTCAAAATGTAAAGTCTGTGTGAATTTCTTAAACCACAAATGTTTTGTCTAAACAAAAATCAATCACTTAAATATGTGTTTTACGATACTTTTTAATATTATAATTTAAAAAAATTATTTATTTTCAAACATTTGTTAAGGTTATTCAAAGCACACACAAGAGTGCCCTTGTGATTGAAAGTAACACTTTCATGATTTGCTATAAAACCACCTTATTTGAGATTGAACAAACAATAAACAATCTTGTGTGAAACGAGACTATGTCCAGAAAAATATCTTTTTAATGATTGCTGTCAATGAATTATAGCGAAAAACATCCGAGTTTTTTTAGTCTCTAGAAATTCTAAAAGCTTTATTTCGCCGCCTCAAGCGCTTTTTTGTGGCTGTTTTTAAAAATACAATTCAAAAATCGAAGAAACAATATCATGTTTCAAAAACTATGAAAACTTTTGTTAAATTTCAAGTAGTTATAAAGAAGTTATTCTAGCTTAGAAAAGGATACCTCATTGATCTCAATCATAAATAAGCCCTTGTTTTTAAATGGTATACCTCAGAGTTTTCGTCCAATAAAAACATGAATGCTTTATGTCCAAGAACATTATGTAATAATTATTTTGTCTCAGTTTTATGAAATTTAAAGCACTAGTAGTGAAACAGTGCTAGAAAAGACATATGTATCCCTTAGATGGCTTTTTTAAATTTTGATCAATAGGAAACCCCAAATATTATCTGAATGCAACCTGGAATATTACAATTACAAAATCACTATACGGGAAAGAAAATACTTGCATTTCTGAATTATCAAAGATAGTTTAAATGGGAAAAATGGTGTAAATAGATACAAGTCACATTTTGTGTACAAATGACAAGACACGTGCAACGCTTATAAATGTCCCAAATTGTCGTCCGTATCAAACTCTTATAAGCATACGTTATATAACAATACGTGACAAAATGTGTGTGACATTTTTAGCAGGATTCGTGAAATAGTGTAGGAGAAATAGCGGTAAATGAAAGGTTCCCCCTACGTCAATCCATGAAATGTGTTTTATTTGCTATTGGGAAACCCCTAATTTAACTATTATTTAACTTTTGATATTAAACAATCATTGTTCTGATACGCAAGATATTTTGTGTAAGTTTTATGAAATTCTATAACGTTTTTGTAGGAAAAATCTGTCATTATACATTGGTATCCAACGTAATTTGGGAGGAGTGTTGACGATCACATTAAATGGCTCATGTCATTGAAAAAGTCATAAAGTAGGTCTGCAATTCTAATATGTTTTCAATATTTTGACCTAAACACTTTAAAACCTTTTGTACTTTTGGCAATATGTAAAATGAGTTTCCAACTTAGGTTCCAACTCTTGTTCATAATATCCCCCTTTTAAAAACATTACAAACACATTCAATAATTATTATGTGGCTAGAAAATATTTCAGAAAACATATTTCACCTTTTTGTCATGAGGCAAACTGAACAAAATGCAGTGAATAAGATTCAAATTTAAAGCAAAATCGAACTGAAAATGGCTTCCAGAAAAGGGGGAAATTCGACCTTGATATAAATTTTATAAATTATAAATGATTTGTCGATGGTTCTGTCGATTTTTATTGTGTTTATAATTTTGTTCAGACATTATATCCGATATTTGTGGTAAGTTTGTTTTAAATAATGAGCATAAATAAATGTGAGAAATAAAAAAAAAAATTGAGTATTCTTTGCCTTTTTACCTTTGACCTTTTAGTTCTTTTAACTGGACCAACTCTGATTCTCATGAACAACATATTTCGATAGCTTAGGTCCTGCTCTTTCCAATGATATACAAGTATGTTCGGTGGGGACATTAAAATTTTCAAATCAAGGTTTCGTCTACTCTACTATTTATCACACTACATGTAGCCATATCTGAAGTCAACATTTCAATTCTTAAACTATTTTACAACCATTTTTTTGTATTTAAAGAAACCGTTTATAACCCTTGTTTAGTAATTTGAAAATTGAAATCGTTTCCTGCAAAGTATTTTACATTTTATTTATGTAGATACTATCCAAGTAAAATATGATGCATTCTTATTTTAAACATGTTGCAAATAATCTGCATGAAAATCCTTAGTCACTTCGTTATAATGACTTAATTTGAAAAACAAATATGACCAAAAGTAAAAGGACATTGCTAATCCAGCATACAAGAAACAGGAAAAGAAAGATGCTTTACTTTTAATGTTAGAAATGTAACAAAAGATTAGCAACATAATTAATATTTATTATCAGTACCTGTGTGTGGTAATTTTGGTGCCCCATAGATCTCAACTTCACAGAGACTTAATGGATAAATATTTGTTTCAAACCGAATTCGTACGAATCTTCCCATTAGATTTGAACAAGATACATTCATAAAAACAACTGAATCGACTTGGTAGTGACAAAGGGACACAATTCCATTGTTCATATCTTCCAAAGTAAGGGCTTTACTTTGTCCACATGGTTGCGAAATAACTTCAATATTGAAATTATTTAGTCTAACATTGACTACTGAAAAACACAAACAAAACAGATTCATAAGGATAATTAAGTAAACAAATAATCTAATCAGAAAGTGTAGTTTAGATTTATTAATTAGTCATACAAGATTGATATGTTAAAGAAATAGGTAAACATATATAAATATTTTATGGTTTATAAAGTAAACAAATTATTATGAAAAAACCTATGTAAAGTAAATCTTTTACATGCAGTTTGTTCGATCAATGAAAATTATTATTATGAAAATATAAATCGAATCAAAGTTTAATTTATCTTGTGCATTTTCTATTTCTCAATCTAAACATTGAGATCTTCAATATCTTCAATTTTTCCGATATGTCTTCATTGTTTTGACTTGTCTCATGGACATTTAAGATTGATTCTCCAAGTTCGGTAATTTTGTTATTACCTTTATTTGTTTAATAGAAGTAAATTGATAAATTCTAAAGCACAAGAAAAACTCTTTGGAATAATAGTATATTAAGAAAGAGTTCTTAGTCCATACTGTCTTAATATTTTAAAATGAAAAATAACTCAATAAGAAATTATTTATAGAAAATAAGCCTTTTAAACAATTAAAAGAATAAGCATGTTTTGCTTCTTGAATAATCCGTATTCTGATGAAAATCAGATCTCTCAATTGTTTCCTATCTTAAGACATCCCATTCTACTTTCTATTTTGATTACCTTTGAATTGACCAATCAGATTGCAGCTTCAAAGATTTTGGAAGTATTACTTCTTATAATTAACCCAGCGGATTCCAAAAAGGTCTTCAGAACAGGAAGTAGAATGGGATATCTATAGAGTGCAAAGTACAAAAGATTTTCCCATTGAAAACAATGCTTTCTTGTCAAAATTCATAATTTTCTGTTTGTCTCAAAATTAAAATTTTGTTTTTTTAATTTCTATTCAGAAGAAAGTAGAATATATATTGACATTTTTATCAGGTACGAAACTATATGGTCCCGTGGCTTTTACGGGACTAAAAATTATATGTTTTAGTATGTACCTGAAAATTCACGCTTTTTTCTTTAGAAATTTCAGAAAAAATGAAATGCGTTTTAACAATAATATTAACATGATTAAATCACATTTCATATGTAAAATTAAGACCACAACTAGATAAATTAGCGGTAGTTTTAAAAATTGAAGAAAAACAGCTAGCAGCTAAGTGATCAGTGATCGCTGTTCGTCGTTTTGCAATTGTTCCTATTAATGAAATACAGATTAAGTTTTCATAGTCGTTATGATTATATGAACCTACCAGGATTTGAGTCGTTTCTGCCATATATTGACACACCCGATATTACATAGGTGTCTCCTAAGTCTACTGTCCACCATGGTATTTCTTCATATTCTGTCGTGTGTGTACAGCCTGGTAAAATGTAAGTATTCTGGTTTCGATCTCCGTCAACTGCTAGTGCAGATTCATAAGAACACATAGGACACCATATTAGATCAAAATAAGTTGATGATTGGCGTGTTTCTTTGTTCAATGCTAAATTTTCTGAAATCATAATGGGCAATTTTAACTTTCAAATGATAATTAACTGTAAAATAAGTATAGATAAGCGATACAGTGCAACATCCAATAACAGTTATGCAATTATTTAATATGTAATTGAAATTGGACGTACCTTAACGTCTTCTAGATTGTCAAAATACAAACTAAAATAGATTCGAACAAGTAAACGCTAAAAAACTATTCCTGGCTTGAGGGGTCCCCAACACTATTTTTCTTGAAAATCTGCAAAATTATGAACTTCAGCCTAGTAAATTTAATTGCAAAATCAAACCATTTGATTCTTGAGAAAATTTTCAATGAACATAATGGAGCTTCAATATTTCCTATTTTGATCACTGAGAAGCTTTATTTCTTTGTATAAATGTGACTGACTAAAACATTCAACTGATATTTAAGAGTTATCTCCCTTAAGTGTTCTGTACCCTCTTAAGACATGCATAATTGGAAACATTGTGTTGATGAAGTGGTATTGTTGGATAAACCTCCTCTCTAATTAAATATATTAACAATTCCATGTAAAATAACGCTTAAACACAGAACATTTATTCAAACTAACAAGCAAAAATGAAACTAACTCCGATTTTTCAACTTTGTACACCACATTGCAACACAAAAATAGCCTGAAAGAAGTACTTAAAAAGACTGTTTTCAAATTGAAGGAACTTTCTTGTTTTAGGTTATAATTCGGCATTTTCATAGAGAGCACTATTGTTACATTTAGGAACAATTTTGCAGAATGCATGATTTCTTTATTGACAACATCTTTGTGACATTTGGAGGAGATATTTTTCAACAACTACATGTATTCCGAATAATAGACCAAGCTTAAGGTTATTAAAAAATACGTCTCATAAGATCTCTAAAAAATCTTCATTTGGTATCAGCCACTGCTGGAAAAATTATGTTAGAGGAAATGATTAGTGATGTCTTTGATTGGTGTTTGGCTGGTTGTTGTACTAGGATGACCACCTGAACAACCGTGTTGAGTATTGTGTAACTACTGGACCAAAGAACGTATTTGAAGGGGGCAGGTTTGGCACGCCATAAAACCTGGTTTAACCCATCATTTCTTTTTAAATGCTTGTACCAAGTCAGGACCATTGCGATCTTCAATGTTTTTCAGTATGTTTTCCTTGTTTTGTCTTTTTTTCATGGACATTTGAGATTGATCCTCCAAGTTCGTTCGGAAATTTTGTTATTACCTTTATTAATTGTGAAAACAACTAAAGTAGAAATTTTTTCGACCTTTTAAGGTAAATGATATTTCAAGAGCTTATTGTTTACTTAAGTTATACAATTTACAAAATTTGTTTGTGATTAATTTTTTTTTTGCGTCGGCTAAAAACTATGGAACGTGTCCCAGTTTCTTGAATGGTGTTGTGAATATTCTATCTGAAGTAAATACAGATGTAGTTCATATGAGTTCTATAAATCAACCAAAAATCTTTTAATTTTTTTTTTGTCTCTTTAAAAAAATAGTATAAGAATTCGTACAGCAAGATACATTATTTTATCTTCTCAAACAAAAGAGTTTTCCATATAATCTAATAGTTAATACTAAACTATTTTTAAAACAACGAAATCTGGGTTTGTTTGACTGAAAGGCCAAGTAAATAATTCTACCTGAACATACCTGAAAGGACCAAAAATAGGAGAGTAAAAGACAAACAATCTTAAGAATGGGTCGTCTTCCAGGTTTGCGACCAGTACCTCTCCGTCAAGGAAGACGGGTCCTGCTCCAGCGACAACAAAGGAATCTCTGGAGCAGCTACCACTGGCGGCGTTGTGTCATGGGCTGGACGACCAATGACACATGCCGAGTCTTCACTTTTATAGATATAATAGTCGCTGCAGAGGGGCATTCCCCTATAGTCACGACTATAAAAACATTAGCATTATCAAGAAGCAGAGGTACCAATGGGGTATCCAAATGTCAAAAGTCCGAAAGGGCAGAGACAAAACCAGCAAACACCAACAAGAACGGGACAAAACAGACAACATGTAAAACACGGAAACACAAAATAACTGAATATCAATCAATAACGCGAACTCCAGTCGAAACAAGAGTGAACTCAGGTGCTTCGGAAGAGCAAGCAGTTCCTGCTTGCTATAGCACACCCATCGCGTTGCCAATGCGAATGGGACTTTAGGGTTTTTAAGCTTTCTGTGATTTTTTGTTCCATACTATATTCTATTAAAGTCAATGCAAAATATTTTTATTCAGCATGAAAAATTCTGATTTTTTTGTCTGAGTTCGTTTGCCTTAAAAAGTCACAACATGAAAAAATTAGCTTAAATAATTTGCAAGACATACCTACAAGCTATTTTTCATTAATTTAAAAACTTGGATGGACTATAAATTATGAGGAAAAAGGTTTCAAATGATATTCATTGCATTGCAAATGATCTTTAGTGTTTATTCCATTTCCAACTAATGCTTTAGCTAAATCATGAGATATAAATATGTCTCTCAAAGATGTGTCAAGACGATGAGCATGAAAAATATAATCAAATGAATATCAAAGGATGAAATATAGGGGGATGGGATAAATATTCAGAGCCAATGGGAATGAAATAGATGTCTACAAAGGAGTACCTTATGTTCAAAAACCCTGGAAATTTCCACACACGTTTGCTCACTATGGTCAGTGGTCATATTTTTTTGTATTTTCAACTGACAACGCGCGGTTAACATAACTTGATCACATTATGGGCTGAACACTAAACACAGCTGAACCGCCATCAAGAACCTTTGTCGGCTTTTACGACAAGCTGGGCTCTGTTGTGTGCCTCTTTGCCAATCGGGACCCGCACGAGCAAATTGAAAATGAGAGGAGTTATTTTTTTGCTGTGAATTAAAAAAAGATTAAAAATGGAATACATGATATTGTTTGTATAGACACCTTTAGTTCATTGTCATCCTTGATGATTTTTTATTTGAAAAATGAGATATTATTATGATTATGTTATATTGTTTTTATTTGAAACTTGTGAGTAAGTACTTACATTTCTTCATTATGCGGTTAACAATATTGAAACCGACAATGGCGTTAAGCAAAAAGAAAAAAAAACTCGAAACAGTTTTTGACATATTTTGTAAAATGCTTCTGTTAAAATCTTTTTTTTTCATTTCAATTAGTCGATTGCAATCATTTAACTATTTAATGTTAAATCATCACACAAAACCGATGCACTCAACTGCTGTAATGTACAAAGTCATGTACTTTTTAAAATCGGCATTTCTTATTCATAAGTATTTTAAACCAGGCTTCATTTTAAAAGGAAGTGAATTGGGATTTTATTCATAGAAACACTCTAAAAGATATATAATGACAATGAACATAAAAAGAATACCAAAATGAATATTAGATGGTTTTACAGAAGTGTATTTTATTGCCATAAATCGAGAAAATTTCTACACACGTTTGCTCATCATTGCCAGTGGTTAAATTTTAAGTATAAATCAACTGACAACATCCGCGCATGAATGAACCTATACAGCCTCCTTTAGGAACATAACTTCATTGTTTTATGTGCTGAACACTGAACACTGAGCCGCCATCAAGAACCTTGGTCGGCTCTAACGACAAGATGGGCTCTGTTGCGTGACTATTTGCAATCCGGGACCCGCACGAGCAAATTGCAAAAACGAGGTGTTAAATATTTCTGGGAATAAAAAAGAATTAAAATTATGAATGATCTTATGGGAAAAAATCCTTTAGATCATCGTTATCTTTGGTGACTTTTGATTTGAAAACTAACTGAAGGTTAAAACAAGCAACTTGCCTTTGTATGCATTATTTTTTCTTCTCTAACATAAAAAACCGCTAATTTGATATTTAGAAAGTAAACCCCCTCTAAAATGGATCTTCTGAAGTCTTTGACTAAATTGTGTTGAAGTTTTGATGTTGTAGAAAAAATGCATTAGATTATATCTATCGCTTATATTCTTGACTATAATTCTTATCTGTCCTTGGTAATGATAAGCATACACTTTTTTAATCAAACGTGGTAAAACACATTTTATAAATGATTTAATCAAACGTGGTAAAACACATTTTATAAATGAAATATACTAACAAAATCCTGGCAATGTTTAGAAAGAAACGGTAATGCTTAAAACGACAAAACGGCATACAGGCACGGACACCAAGTGATGGCGGTTGCTCCCCCTTTGGGACAGATGAGCTAAAAAGTACACATTGATATTGACATTTCAACAAAGTGTAATTTTTTGTTGTGAACATTTCGTCAAAAAAATACAATGCGATTCTGAAACAATAACGAAATAAAAAAAAAACAACTTACCGGCTTCAGTTGGAGAAAATCTGAAGATAAAAAATGAAGAAAATATATATAAACAAGAAAAAAACGTATTCATCCTTAGACGGGACTTGTCTGAGCATCTTAAATCAAAGCGCTAAAGCGTTTAAAGGCAGAGCTAAATTTAGCTAAGCACTAAATATAAAGAACGATCTGTGTTTCATAAACTTGAAACATAGCACATCAGTTTTGTTTGTTTTCTCCGCACACTAACACATTTGTTAAGAAATCTGTAATTAAGCTCCGCCCACTTGATCAAAGGTCAAAGGTCAAAAATGCTTAAGTGTCGACGAGTATTAATACACGATATGTAGTCCACATTTATATCGCATTTATGCTGGGGATATAAATATGTACCTCCTATTTTAGACAATACGTATAACATTTAAAATACAATACACGAACAATGTTCTGTAATAGATCCTCTGGTAGCAATATTGACTGACCGATTTACCCTGTCTAGACGGAAAAAAAACGCGAAAATCAGATAGCTTTATGACGCTATAAGGCTCTGCCTAAAAAGCAATCAATTTATTTATTTACGTGTAACCAATCGGCTTTAGAAAAAAAAATAAGTAATATAAATATTCATAAATGCATATACTTTTAAACCGATATAACCAGTGAGCTTATTCGAAGTGTGAAATTATATTTCCAATATTTTACTCATTTTGTTGACAAACTGTTAAAAGCACATACAAAAAAACACTTTTGTTTGCAAAAATTAAAAACATAAATTGCATAATTTTGATCAATTTAATCCTTAGCTTATAGGCAATAATATTTTTTTCTAATGTTTTTTTTTTATATACCACTGGATTTAAAATAGATCGAATTGTTACTATTTATATCTAAACTCGTAATTTTTATCTTAGAGTTTTAATGGTATTAAAGTCCAAAACAGCAAAAACAGAATTCATTTTGATAAACAAAAAATAGCACGAAGAATCAGACAATTAACATAAAACACACAAAAGCAACATATTCCATATTCTTTCGTTTTTAATAATAGCGATCAAAATTAAACTAAGGGCGTAACGTGAGTTAACTCAGATGGTCTGGAAGGATTTTGCTTGTTGCAACCCAACCGTCACGTTCATTTTGGTTGATTCCGCATGTCAAAATCGAATATAGGACTAAATTACCTATGACAATCAATGTCAATGACTCTCTTAAAGCTAAAAAATCCTTGTTTGTATACGAGTTCATTGAATAAAATCTGTTCATTTTTATTCTTTTTCTCTCAGTATGCGTCCCGTTTATAGTTTATTTTCATTCCGTCTTTAGGGTCCACTGATCTTGTTAATAATTTTCTAACCATTAATGGTATTTGGATTATCTCTCATAAGATTAGCGAACTCATTATCATGTTGAATTAAGAATAAAAAGAGAGTATCTGCAGAAAGATTTGCAGTTCTTGCTTGTTTTAAGAGAAAGGGGTGTTGATGGCGATTTAATACAATTCAGTGTTACACCTGGCGTAAAATGACAATACAAAATAGTTTTGACAATAGATGATAGCGTGATTTGGATTACATATACGTGACTTTACCTATCTAAATAAGCGATAAATCAAAATTCAGCAATGGAAAAACAGAAAGAAGCCAACCATTGCGTTTTTGCAATCTGCCCGAGATGAAAATTAATGCAAACGATTCAAAACTAATATTGCCTAAAAACTCGACCGTCTTAACATAGTACAACCTAAAAAATAGCCAAAAAAGCAGAGTACAGCATCGTGGCGGAATCTAAAAACGCAAACACTGCTTACTTCCGGGGCACATGGGAATACTCTTGTGCAATTGTATTCGTGTTGTTACTTGCTATTTAATTGTCTTGTTTTATTTTGTTAATAAAAGCTCAATTCAACAAGAGACAGACAACAAGAACGGCTATACAAAGAGGTGCTCTCATGAGAACACTCCTTCTTACTAACAGGTTAGTTCAGAAGCATCCATGAACTGGTTAACTATGTACTCATTTAACATGTATCGTTCTATGAGCGAGTCTTTAATTTTGTTATCGTTTATGGGTGAAGAAAACAAACGAGGAGCAATACAGCTCCCCCGTTTGTATTTTTGTGTAAATGTTATACCGTGTATTAAATGCATTTGTTATTACTTTGCGCAGTGACAATTTGCACAAAGCTTGTGCACAAGTAATCTTAGCTTCTAAAAAAAACTACGAATAAAAATACGTTTTGTTGGCTGAGACACACTGATGAAATTTGGTGGCAGATTTAAATGTTCGGTGGGGGAAAAAACAACCAAAACCTGTGAAATGGTCTGAATTATGATTTATCAACTAAGTAGGAAGTTTTTCTATGCTCTTCATATTCATACAGTGTTTGGCATTTTCAATATTTCTGGTAGAGCGCCTCTGATGAGTCTTGAATAGACGAAACGCGCGTCAGGCGTAGCAAAATTTATTGTCTTGAACTTTGTTGTCATTTGTATTTTGAACACACGTGAAGGTTAGCACTGCTGGTGGAGTTTAAATTCCCCGAGGTAAGCCCGCTCCGGCACCAACACTTTTGAGTTGGAGAATACATCAAAGCTTTAAATTATCCGTCTAAATTTCAAAATTGTCTAAACCCTAAGGTTCTTCCTACCCCAGACATAGGTTGAATATCTTAGTAATAATTTGGTTCCCCCAGTTTGGTACTTTTGGTTATACTGTTCTATGCTCTTCATATTCATACAGTGTTTGGCATTTTCAAAACTATTTTTGATAGAGCGCCTGATGAGTCTTGAATGGACGAAACGCGCGTCAGGCGTAGCAAAATTTATCGTCTGGAACTTTGTTGTCATTTGTATTTTGTAAGATAAAACAATTGGCGATTTTACGTCACACTGTGTCGTTCTTTTGTTAGAGTTTGTATTTTCTTCGTCAATTATTAAAACAAAATTATAACTTTAATAGAAATATAGATTCTTTTCAGATTTTGTGCCATTTGAAAACCTGTGTCATTATATTTTAGCCATTAGTCTCATCTATTATGAATAAAAACTAGTAGAAGCTAGACTAATGATTTGATGTTCTAAACTCCAGACTGATTTTCAACATATTGGACCTTTTACCGGAAGAGAATGTTTTAGATTTTTATAAAAACTCGTGTTTTGAGGAAATGAGCCATGAACTGGGCTATAATAGTAAAACAATACACTATGCCAGAAAATGGACCAAGAATGAACAAAATAAATTTCATATTTACCTCTTTTTAATGGATAAATCCACTGAGGTCGTATAAAAGAATTAATCTTTTAATGAAAAAGGTTCCATGAGCACAAAAACAACATCTCTTTCCACAACCCTGATTTTTTCATGCCATTGTCCCCCTTACATGACGAATATGTTGTTGTACCTGCTGATGAAGAACCAAACTTACTCTTCTAACATATTTTTTTTTTGTTTGCAAAAAGTATTACTGTAAAAGTGGAAATTTTCGCGGGGTTAATTTTTTGCGTTTTTGCAAGGTGAACCATTTGTGTGGGGGAATGATTTGCCATTATCCTGATCGTTTATATTCTATACATAAAGAATGGGCCCTTTGCGATGGGATTGATTTCGCGGATATTTGTTAATCGCAAAATAAGCGAAATTAACCTCAATGCAAACATTTACACGTGTTCAGTATTATGAGATTTAATAGATTACAAATACCACAACGCGGGTATAGACGGTTAATTTGGATATGTTATATCTTTTTTAGGTTGTGCTTTCTGTTTTTCTGGTTTCTTTTCAGCTGATTTTAAGGAGTAACCTCTCATCAGTAGCATTTAAATAAAAACATTGGAAGGTCAAATTCCAAAGCTTTTGAAAACGAAAAGTACTTGAAACCAAAAATTTCTAACAAAGAAGCCAAGGATATTGACCATATGCATTACAAGGAAAGAAACCTGGTGATTTAAACAATTTTGAATTCAAAAATCTTAAATTTGAGGGACAAAAATATTAGAAATTTTATAGTAAATCGTGTCAGACAAGTCTGACGACCAGGCCTTTGATTACCCTCGGGGTCCACCAGCAGCGGTTATCGCCCAGTGGTTTTGAAATTACAAATACCAAAACGCGGGTATAAACGGTTAATTTGGATATGCTCTATTTCGATATTTCAAGGAACACCTCTGTAGAATTAGGGATCGTATCTCAAGATATCCAGCAACAATGTGAAAGGAAGAGATAATTAATAATCATTAATCTGGCATCAATTTCATTTGGACATTGAATCTTGAGTCCAGGTTTTTAATTACCCTTAAGCTTGGATCTCTTATCAACAGCATCGATTATCGACCCAGTTGCTTCAAAATTGAAATGCCAAAACGGGTGATATAACAGCTACTTGGTTATGTTGCATATACAAATTTAAAGGAGTAACCTTTCATCGGCAGCATTTGAATCAAAATGTAATGTCAAAAACCAAACGAATTAAAAGAAAAGTACTCAAAACAAAACTTTAGGCCAGGGAAGCCAAATTCAGCACCAAGGATACCTACGATGTGGAGTACAATGAACACACACTGGTGTTTTAAACAAATTTGTCTTCAAACCATCGCAATTTACAATAATACAATAATATCTATTGGTAAATTCGTATCAGGCAAGTCTAACGACTAGGCTTGTGATTATCATCTGGGATATCGACAAGAATTCCTAATATTGTAGTGACTCTAGAAACCGTGTTAATCAAATGTGGATTCTGAAAAAATCAAAGAATTGGTGAGAATTGTCAATTACAGTCATTACATCTTGTAAAAGCATTTACAACTTTTTATTTTTCCACATGTGAATGCGCTTAATATCCAAATACACAATTAAAATCTCGTTTGGAACATTTGATTAAATGCTGCTTGTTCAAATTAAAAGAACGGAAAGCTCAGATACTAATATCAGTTATTCCAATTTAAAGACGTATTTTGGCATCGTTGAGTCTAGAAGTATGAACAAATTTACAGAAGTTCACGTAATGGAATTGCTCAAATATCTTATCGGAAATAAAGTTGTACAATAAGGAGGAAACTTATGGGTTCAAATTGTGCACCATTATTTTCAAATTTGTTGCGTTGCTGTATTCATATAAAACAGACCTCTTACAAAAGGGATTGCAGACTTGCTTTATCTTTTAATCCATTGAGGGTGTCCATTCAATGTACATTCCTCTATTTGGTGACTACATTTATTAAACATTACATTATGCTTTAGCTAACAGGAACTGTTAACTCTTCTGGGGCACCTGAGTTCACTGGTATTTCGACTTAAGTTTGCATTGTTGATTTTCGTTCGGTTGATTTTGTTTTTTTGTTTTTTTTGTTTTTTTTTTCTTCGAGCAATTCTCGTTCTTTTTACTGGAATTGTCGTTTACCTTTCGGAATTTTGGCACTCGATTGCCCCATCGGTTCCTCTTTTATTCTTATATCTTGAATTACTTATTATAAGGGTATTACAATTTCTAGAAAGTCAGCTTCATAAATTATTTGGATTTGTTTCGAAATTGAAACACAAGGAAGCTTAAGGGGCTTTACAAAAAGCTCTGTGACAAATGTAAGAACTTTCTCTTTTTGTGAAGCATCATTCCGCTCGCTCCAGCTTATGACGTTTACATATTATTACTGATTCACTCGATTGATGCCTCTATGCTGCGTTATTACCGCGATTTTGGGCAATATAGTTACATGTATTTGCTTGATGTCGAAAGGCAATTTGCTAACACTGGGACACGTTACTGTTCAGTTGTTGTCGTAAAAGTTGTTTTGACTTAGAGCTTAAGATATGCTGTCCTTATAAGGATTTAATCCACACTAAATTATTAAATTGATTGTTGGCATCGTGGGGAGTGTCCTGTAGGAAAAATCTTCCAGAATACAGGAGTTCATTCTACGCTGGAACTTTGTTGTCATTTGTATTTTGAAATGATTTCACGTTGTTGATATCGGTTTTGATGTGGTTTGTTTTTACGTTTTAATTTTGTCTTTGCTTTTATTGAATTGCCCCATTTGAATACCCTATTTGTACTCCTGTGCTTCTTTTTGTTCTGTCAGGGACTGTTTAATCAAGTTTAAAAATTGTTTTTATCAATTTTACAGGCTCTCCAAGTTAAATTGTTTGCAAAGTTTCACTCATGTTTTACCAAGTTTTATTACATTTGAAATAAAATTGCGATGATTGGACAGACACAGTTATAACACCTAACATTGCAACTTTATTTAGCCAATATTTTTTTTACATACGGCCGATATCATATATGTGTAAATACGTAATTAAGCAAACACATTAGTTTTGGCTGCTTATTTGTAATGGCGTTTTATACATAAACCAAAATCAAATATTTGTCATTTACATCTCGTTGACGCTTGGTCGGCTTGGTCTTGTCGGCATATAAAAAATGGAGATGTGATATTCAAGAAAACACCGAAGCCGCCCAACAAAGAAAATGACAATAATGGCTTGTATTTAAGTAACGAAGATGATTAAGATAGTTTGTTATCATATTAAAGTCTTCGGGAACAAAACATATGAGATCCCGATTGATGGCTGTATCAAATTCACTAAAAATATATCTGTCGCCAGGAAGGTAAAGAAATAATCAATCTACATTGTCGAATAATTTTAAGCGAAATGAACCGAGTTTAAGGCAAATTTGATAACAAATGTATATTCAAAGTTTTCTTTTATTGCATGTTAACTCGAATGATTCAAGCCCTATCCGTCTTCGCATACTTCGGCGGGACAGGGCTTGAACTCGTCCAATGGAAATTCTCCGTCACTCGCTGTCCAGTTCAGACAGCCAATCACAATCCTTTTAATGATGTTAATTAATTAGTTGATAAGATAAGTTTGATCTTTTCTAAAGCAGACATGACAAAAAGGTGTGAATTATGTGATAATTAATAATAAATTAATGATAATGAATTTTATCAACACTGGTTCAAAGAAATTTTGGTCAACACAGTATGCTCACCGGACCAAATTTTGACGAATTATTATCGTATGAGCATTCAGGCGTTAATGTAGCAACTGCAAGGAGCGAAATATAACGACTGTATTATTCGGGTTAATTGCATGTAGGCCTTAATATCATAAAAAAAGTTGGGGACGAAAAAAATGTGATTTGGTAAACAATTGGCTTTTAAGGAAGCTAAAATATATTATTATTTATAATGACAAATGAAAATTCAATTCCACGCATGATGCAAAGTTATTAATTAATATACCATTTACCAGCAAAATGCATTATCGTAAAACACAATCTAGAGCAAATATTTAATAATTCATTAGTTATGGTATATAAGTGGTTTTTAGACTAATATACATTTTTTAAATTAAAAGTTCAGACGAACATTGGATTGCTATAACTCAACAAAATACCGATATTGGTTTGTCATGTGGTTTTGGTTTGGTCGTCACGCTAAATTGGCATTTAAGAACAAGAAGAAACTACCTACCTTTCCTCACTTCAATCTTATTACGACTTGAGAGCTTTTCAAATATTTTTGATTTTATGTTTTCTGATTCTTTCTGATGTTTTCGTTTCTGGTGACTGATTTTATCTTTGCCCTTTCGGCCTTTTGACATTCAAATGATCTCTCTGCTTAAAATAACACTTGATTATTGAATATTCTAATCATACGAATATAAACTCAGGGGGGGGGAATTAAAAATTAAAAGACACTATGCATCGAAAACAGTCCAAATACCTTTTAAACGAAAGTAAATGTTGTTTTTTGTTTGTTTGATAAATTATACATATAAAAACCATGCTAAAAAACGGAAAAATACAATAGCTGAGACAACCCCATTGCAGTGACTTGTGGCGATGTTTAATACACTTCATTATCCAAGATCACATGTTTTAAATGATCAATTTATAGCAAGTTTTTAATTTTTTACCAGACAAATCGATTTTGAAAAAGTGCGGCAGATAAAGGTTTTAGAACCAGTAATTTGATTGTTATGACCATTTAACAATTACCTTCTTTTCGATTACTGATTCCATTGCGTTTTAGATTATGACATTCTTTTTTACTGTTAAAAAAATTATAATATGAAGATATATTGGACGAACAGACTTATAATAGTAAAAAAATAGGTAAGCATTACTGATTGAGGCTAATTACATGTAGTAAGGATAGCATTTACTTATTAAGCACAGGTGTTGGCCAATTCCAACAAAATTAGAACATTATTTTTTTAGAAAAGAAAATAGTGATACCACAAAAAGATTTTGATTTCGCGTATGATCTCTGTTACGATGTCTCTCTATCATCGACAATCAAAGTCCGTGTTCCAGAAATGTAAATATCCACAACAGTGATGTGCTTGACGGTAAAGATAAAGATTCTATAATATTTAGACACCATGACAGGCCGTTTGTCTATATATCTACTTCTTATGTGGTTCAAAAGATTAGTCCTGTGTATTTGGATCCCGGGGTCGATAGGAAGTAAAACAGATTACTTCAAACCATTTAGTGAACTCGTTCTGGGGCCAAATGTCACGCACAGTGTTTACGATCACTGCCGCAGGTATCGGTAAGAACTTATCTGTCTCCTTTATTCTTAAATCAAAATCAATTTGCAACTTAATTAGTATTTTGACCCAATTTCAAAATTTCGAGTTCATTTTAATTTTACTTTCCTGGGAAGCCAAAGTTCTTGGTGTAAAGTAATGATTAACTTTTTAATATTAAGCATGTGTTTTTAAACGTAAATGCGTAATATTCTTGCTTCAACCTTTGAACGTAATTATCCATTTACACAATACCAATCATTTTCAAAGCTGGTCGATTTTAACCCTGAGATTAAGAAAACCTTCTCTAGCCTTGCTGCTTTGTCATCGAGATGATAAAATGTCGAGAAAATTATGTTGATAAGTCGTCAACATATTCATAAATATGGTAGGTTGACTTACTGTTTTTCCAAAACTTGTCATAATCACCTCTCATGTCTACCTAACACAAAAAAGTCAACAAGTGGACATATCAATCTCGACATATATTATCTCAGAATTTGGTCGTTAATAGGTCAAGGTTATGTTTTTATCTGACGTCGTGATGCCGACTTGTCTATTTAAATATGTCGACATAAAACCGTCTATATCTCGGTATATCGACAATGGCCTAGTTTGATCAACTGCAACAGTTACTAAAGTTTAATCAAAGATGTATCGAGCTGTCCTTAGGTTAGCCAGAGTGACGTCATTTTTCTACCATTGTTCAACCATTATAACGTGGTGGTTCTTCTGGTAGAAACAAGGATGTCTAAATACAAGCAAAAATCACAGATTGTTATTTGATGTTGACATTGTTTTATGATTATTTTATGAAATTCGGAGTAAACTTGAAGTTGATAAGTATAACAATTTTATGAAAAGAAGATTCGATTCTACTGAACTAAATTGTGCTTTAAAATATCAGAAGGACTTTTTTCTTTTATAATTAAACTGGCTATTGACAGAGATTGTTTTTTTCGTGTCATAGAGACTATTTTTCTAGATGAGTTAATTCGGAATGTTTTGGAATTAGAAGACGAGACACGTCTCATTTATTATAGCAAGAGATTGACTTTGTTTTGGATGTACCCACCAAGAAGTTGTGGATACTCTTACTGACAATTTTGTTCAACTTGGGGTCAGAACCATGATCATCTATTGTCTTTAAAATGGTCCCGGGGATTTAAAAAGAGATGGCAAGAGCTGACAGTAATGAATAGACAATAAAGAGACGAGGAATAAGCATACGAAACACCACCTACATAAAGAAACGGGAATTTAAAAAATCACAAGGGAAAACAGCCAGCAGTCTTCAACATGATCTCAGATCGCTGTTTGCCGTCTAACATTGGCCCGAGGCTATAGCTAATAAAACAATACATAAGATTCAAACAAATCACTACATTATTAAGGAAAGACCCTTTTCTGGTCATAGAACAAAAAAAAACAGATGGATAACCGGGACAAAGAAAAGCTTTGATAATGATTCCTGGCTTAAGACAGACACATATAAAAGGTAGCGGGTTTTAAGTATTTTTTTGCCCAACCTTCCCCCAATTGCTTATCTTGTTCAAAGCTTAAACATAACACTCTTAAAATCAAATCAATAAAAATTCAATTCACCAAGAGAGAGCATAAGACAAGAGCACTATTCTAACACAACGAAACGTAGAGGAACTCCACTGAGAACACTACCAGTTATTGACAGCTAGCTAAGAAGCATTTATTGATGTAAAATAAAAAAGGAATGTGTCAATATGACACAGATTCACCCGCTAGGCCAAAAACAGGAAGCAGTTGTCCAACGGGTCTGAAAGTCGCTAAGGACACACAGTTTGTCATATTGAACCATCCTACAGTGTTTCAAATCAATCCCAAGTACGGTGTCATAGAGAAGCCTGGTGGAAATGCGTACGGACGGAGAGGGACATAAGTAAAACTTAATGCCCCCGACATGTTGTCGCAAGGGCATAAAAATCAAACATATCGATTCTTAATCCGACAAAACACTTCAAACAACTAATGATCTAGTGTTACATTATCACACAAAACCAACATACTTGATCGCTGTAATGCTTGAAAAGCCATGGAGCTTAAAGATTGCAAGGGATGAATTTGCTAATCAGAAGAAATCGTTGACAGATACTTCAAGAAACTGAATCCGTCATCAACTAGGATGATCTCTCTGATAGATCTCATCTTATCTTAAATGTTGATGAAAAGGATCTTTCTTCTATACCAAAACACATTTTTTCGTTGATTATGCAGATGCACAGCTTCCTGCAGTAACAGCTGGAAAGTCACAGACCGCTATTAGTTTCGGTTTTGGAAGTGCAGCGAGTGTCGCTATTCCCCGTTTTTGGTTTTTCTGGTAAGAGATCGGACGATGAGCTGATGAATGATATAACTCCTTGTTCAGATTATAATCTGTTTGAGAGTGGATAGTCTGTAATATTCCAGAGATGTCTGAAAGAGCATCCTGTTAAATTTGCACCAAATTGCACTGATGAACCTGTATTAATTATTGTTAATGGTCACAATAAATCTCACATTGTTGTTGATCTAATTGAGAGGGCTCAAGACCACAATATTATTCTTCATGTTTTACCAATTCACACAAGTCATATCTTATAGCCTGTAGATGTAGGTTCCTATGGTTCGTTTCAAATAATTTATGGCAATGAATGTCACTAAAAGACAAGACTGAACTTCTCTGTTATTACCAAGTTCGATGTCGCTGAAATTGCCTGTAACGTCTATAAAACAGCTCTGTCACCACCAAAGCTAAAATCGTCATAAATGAGAACTAGAGTAATTCTTTAACCTGCAGGATTTCATCCCCAGAGAAGCAACTTTGCGAGCAGAAGTGATCCGCCAAACCCCTACAGTAAAGCAACAAACAGAGTCTGAATCAGAAGATATTGGTGACAATGATGAATCAACAAATGAGGTTTCACTAGAAAGTGAGTCTGAAAATGAAGATTTAGTCAAAATGAAATCAGATGACAATAGAGAAGCAATAACTTACTTCTTAAGGACAAATTAGAAAATCTGCGAAAACTGAAAACTGAAGGCAGTAAAGAAGAAACGAAATACCTTTGGAAAAGTTGTGTCAGGTAGCACCATTACCCAAAGTAAATGTTGCTGAAAAGGTAAAGAACCATGTCTTGAATCAGAAAACAACAGGACAATCCATGTAAAAAAATCAACACAGCAAAACATAGCAACTTAAAATCTCTGTGAAGAAATCAAAATCAAACCCTTTGTTGTAATGGAAGGATCTCCAAAACCTGGACCAAGTCATACTTATGTGTCAACCTCCAATAATATTAACGCAGTTATGAATGTGAACTAGAAAGGACCACAGGAAAGGAAAAATGTTGTCGTTGCCAGAAGACTAGACCAGCAAGACTTCAAGAATTAATTCCTGGAATTTACAGACTGCATCCGTTGTGACAACCCAGAATGCCTGCACTTAAAAAGTCCATTTAAAGAACTTTACCCCCTAAAGAGATGTAAGGAGAGGAACTATCTTTTTCTGTCAACACTGTGAACAGTTGCACCAATCAAATCCAAATTTTAAACATTTGTTTTTCAAGAAGTAGTTTGTTTTTTTTTTCACTTTTTTTCACTTCTCTAAATTGTTGTGTGAATTCGTTATTGTGTTTATACCTAAACCCTGAACTCAATGACCTTAAATTGCCAAAATTTGGCTTGGCCTAGCAGGGGTTTCATTTGAAAGAGAAAAAAAAGACTTATTTGGTTGAGGGGTTTCAAATGACAGCCAAGAACATATCGTTATTATTTGCTTTTTGCTTATAACTTTATAATAACTTTAATATAGTATACAATTGGGTTCTGTGCTATCATAATGAGTCCTTCAATTAAGACCAAAGTCGTATGGTTGCAGGAAATGCTTTTCAAAATTGACGACACAGTAAACAGTTTTTATGAAAGAAGGCTTAAACTGTACAAAATTGAACTCACAATACATAGGAAAAATGTTCGTCATTTCGAAATCTACAAAATAGTATTTCAAGTGCGCTAGTGTAAAACTTGTCCCGTTTTTGTTTATAACTTTTTATCTATAATTTACTAGTTAAAAAATGAACTGATCAAATTTGAAATACCATTTACCATTCCCATTCCATGGACCAATCAAAGTCGAGATCCCATTTAAAAATACAGTTAATAATGGAATTTGCCATTTTCCTTCATCATGTAAAATTATAGAGCAGGGTTAACAGATTTATCAAAATTAAGATCTATGTAAAAAAAATTATCTAAATTTACATATTTTAATGGGTTGGTTTTCTTTCTTGAAATATGAATTATATTTTCTAATACAATTAATACCTGAAAAAGTTCTATGTCATTTCTAATATAAATTATGAAACAATGCTGTGTCAATAATAATGATTTTTTTTTCTGTCAATCCAGTTTATAGTGTGACAAAGAAATATTTCAGATTGAGATATATTTTTTGTTTGACTTATAATCATTTTATATTGCTTTATTAATAAACAAGCCTATTAGTGAATAACCAGGAAGTTGGAAGCAGGGAAATTTATCCATAATAAGGTTAGTCTGAATTTGCATATCTTAAGAATAACCTATACGGCTATCAATATCAGAATTGATATTAAAAAAGTTAGAATCAAAGGAAAACAAAGTATCCAGCAGGAATGATATCGAATCGACTTTCGTTTTCTAATAAATTGTAAAATATGAATACATTTTTATTAATGCTATGCACTTTAAAGTCTACTTTATGCGAATATTCAACTTTTATCTTGTGCGTCTCTGGTGAGTCTTTAATAGACAAAATTTGCATTACACATAGCTTTTCATTATCAGACTTGAACGTTGTTATGGGATTGTTTTGGGATCATCTGGATAGTTGGCTCAGCTGGTAGAGTCATATGCTTAGCTGATGTTTTCCCGGATAAGCATCGCCACTTAATCAGTTAAAACTACTGGATTATTTAAACCCTAATGTAGTGGCCGACGTTGATTAAACGGATTCAACCCAGGCGTCTCAGAGACACAACACCATTGAAGGCAACCATATTTGATACAACATTACATACGGGTCTTACAGCAATAATCATATCAACTATACAAAGATAGATAACTCTATTCTAATACATTGACTTGTATTATTCATATCCTACAATCCCTTCCTTTTTTCTTTAAAATGAAACTACCAAAGAAAAACGTTTGACTAAACTAAATGAGTAAACTATTCTTTTAACCATTTAAAGTCTATCTGTGAAAATATATAAAAACCCATTCTAAAAACATGCATTTAATGTCAATAAACCTAAACTATCTATATTGACCTATTCAAAACTAAATCTTCTTCTTCTTCTTCTTCTTTTTGTTTTGGAAGGCGGCTTACTACAAGAGTAATTGCGCCATTTTACTTATTGCATTTTATGTCTGCAAATTAACGACTAAATTATATAAATTAACTCATGGTGAGTAGGAGTGTGTGAAAAAAAATAAAAGTTTAGAAAAATAAAGAAACAAAAAAGAAAAGTAAATAGTAATAATAATAATAATAAAAAAACAAAAAAAACCAAAACATAACATAATGATAAATACCCCCTCCCCCCCAAAAAAAAAAAATATAAGAGTGTGACAAGAGTCCTAATGCCTATATTTGTAAGTGATAAATGTTTAGAGATTTTATTGGGTAATGGAAAAATTAGATCTAGGAAAATACCAAGTATCAATTAAAGGTCAAATATGTACGATAGAGAAAAGATGGGGTGAAAATTGGCTTCTGTGCTAAGACCAGTTTATTCATTCGACAACTATGTCTTAAAATTTTGATACGTTTCCCATTCGACCCTCGATTTACATCCCTTATTTTGAAATATTCCCACCAATTTATTTGATTTTGTATCTTACTTGAAGACTAACATGATCATTCTTGTAAATTTGTTCGGAGAGTTTGGGTATATGGTAGGAATATATTTGTTTATAAATAATTACCCATAGGAACCTGAAATTCCCGTCCCATCGAAAGGTCGAGCGGGTTCGAAGAGAAGTTTGCTTACCATGTGCAGACATTGCATATATGTCATAAAGACAGTATATACAAAATTAAGAAAATATGTAGAAATAATTTATTTTCTGGTATATTTATTGCTATGTTCTGTATATCAAAGTGAGTTTTGAGTAGCTAAGTTATTTAGTGTAAAGAGTTTGATTTTGTTCATATAACAAGTATAGTTATCTAAGGAAGTATTTGTGTAGTATATACATGGGATATAATATGTTATTGTTTTGTTTGTTTGTTTGTTTGTTTGTTAGTTATTTTTCCTGTAAAGATGACTTGGTTCGGCAGACTGTTATCATATATTGTTAAGTAATATTAAAAACAATATATCATATTTTGTGTACAAGTCCTATACTTGAAGTACCGCCTCCCCCTCCAAATCAGAGTTAAAATTTTTATATACTGATATTTGTGACCCTTCCATTGTAGGTGATATTGGAAAGGTCACCCCTACCTACATAAAAATAGAAAAAATAATAATATCAGTATTTTCTTTCCTTCGTAAGAGGATTCGATCCAAAGATATACACAACATCTATCAGCCATACATTAGGGATAGAATAGTGAATTCTTAATTTTAAATCAAATGGTGCAGTAATGCATAGCTGAAAATAATGGTGTATTATAAATATTTCTTTTCGGTACTTCAAATGTATAGGTAGTTGGTAAGCATTATTTCCCTAAAAGTTACAAATCTGTAAGAATTACACGCATAGTGGCTTTTCGTTCCCGTTAAGTTCATCAGTATAAAAGTACACAGGTCGTAGCACAGAAGTATTGGACTAGTATTGTGGTTGCTCAATGAGCCGTGAACACGAATTATTCGTGATTAAAGTACATGATTGTTTACAGGATAGAAATAGGTCATGATGTCATGAGGTAACAAGTGAATAATTTATTCTTGGATTGTATACATGTGCTATATATATGTTCAATTCTTCAAGCTGTGAGAAAAAAAAATCAATGGATTTAAACTAAAAACAGAGCAAAATAAATACCAGAAATATGGCAAGTATTAATTAAAAGTATAAGTAAACTGTACAAAGGCTTTAGATTAACTTCTGTTAGTATTTAGCTAAAATATTGAAGTCTTCCAGTGGAAATGACATATTTATATACAGGCATAAAGTTTGGGCCTTGCAGTATACTATACAGAGAAAATTCTACGTTTCTGTCTTTCATTTCTGTGATCATGGATTTTCTGACATCAGTGAACTGTTTACATTCGAAAAGAAAATGATATACTGTTTCTGACTGTTTGCAATAAATACACAATGGGTTTCTTACTACGTTAATTTTATTAAGATGTTTATTAAGGCCTATATAGCCATTACGTAGCATATATAGCACCTTTTCCTGTTTTCTTTTCAGATTATGTATAGGCATTTTAAAGTCTACTTTTGGTTTTAAAGAATATAAGTCTTTGCTATCATTATCGTTCCACTGTTTTTGCCATGCATTTAAAATAATTTGTTTAGAAAACGTCTTGATGTCGTTTTTATAAATGGGAACTTGTGTAGTAGTAGCGAGAGACAGAGCCGATTTTGCAGCTTTGTCCGCTTTCTCATTACCACTTACCCCTACATGGCTAGGTACCCATTCTAAAATAATATTAAAGCCTAATTGTTGTAAATCTGAATAAAGCTTGTATATACTAAGAGTAATATCATTTTTAATTTTGAAAACAGACCCTTCAATAGCTTGAAGTGCTGACAATGAATCTACAAATATAGCCACGTCAGTTGGCTCAATGTTTTTAAGCCAGGTTAAACACAATACTATAGCATATAGCTCACATATGAACACCGATGTGAATTTAGGAAGACGAGTCTGTTCTGAATAATTCAACTGTGGGCATACAAAAGCACAGCCGCTTACTTCATTGTTTGTGTCTTTAGATCCGTCCGTGAAGACTTTTATAAAGTTATTGTATTTACTGTCAATACGGATATCGGTTTCACTTTTGATAATATGATCGAGATCTTTTTTATTTACAAGCTTGTGTAAGTGCGTACTAACTACTGGTTTTCTAAGTTTCCAGGGTGGTATGTCAGATTCTTGATATTTATATATATCTTCAAAATGTACATCACTATAATTTTTAATTGTATTTATTGCAACAGAATGGAATGGTTTTCTTTTTACTCTTTTGTTGAATAGAGTAAATGTATTTGTATCACGAACTTCTCGTTTTACCGGATGATTGTCATTATGACTTAGTAAATTCAAGTACATTTTTGATATTAGACCTTGTCTTCTAATGTTAAGCGGGGGATCTCCCATTTCTACCTGTAATGATGCAAGTGATGCACCCTTCATTGACCCAGTGCATAGTTTTAGGGCTTGATATTGAATTTGATCTAACTTTTTTGTTATTGAATGAGAGGCAGTATTATAGACCTCACTTCCATAGTCTATTTTGGATCTTATCATTGCAATATATATATTACGGAGTGTTTTGCAAGTTGCACCCCAAGAAGTACCTGTAAGTAACCTCATGCAGTTTATAACTTTCATACATCTATGGTGAATATAGTCTATATGTTTTTTCCATATAAGTTTGCTATCAAATATGATACCAAGAAATTTAGTTTCTGTTACCACCTGAAGGACATCTTTACCTAGTTTTAAGCTAATCTTTTGTAAGGACTTTCTTCTAGAAAATACCAAACAGACCGTTTTCGTAGGGGAAATATTAAATCCCCAAGAAGTACACCAGCAATAAATAGCGTTCAAATCTTGTTGGATTTTGTTCTGCAAAAATGCAAGACTTGGACCCGATTTCCATATCGCACTGTCATCAGCAAATTGTGAGATTTTTGAGTGCTTTATGGAATCTGGTAGATCGTTAACCATTATATTGAAAAGGGTTGGGCTGATACAACTACCCTGTGGTGTTCCATTTTCAACATTATAGATATTTGATAGAGCACCATTGGCTCTCACTTGTAATGTTCTATTACTTAAGAAGTTATTTACATATGCTAACATGTTTCCTTTAATACCATATTTGTTCATTTTCTTGAGTAACCCATGCTTCCATAACATATCAAAAGCCTTTTGAAAATCTATGAATACCCCTACTGTAATATGATTTTTTGCAAATGACTTTTGAATTTCATTCTCTAATCTAAGACATTGTTCGACAGTGTTTCTATTTTTTCTAAAACCACTCTGATTAGGTGTGTAAATATCAAATTTTTCTAGAAACCATCTAAGTCTATTATTTACCATTTTTTCCATGATTTTATTCAGATTTGAGGTGAGGGATATGGGTCTGTAGGATGATGGATCACTAGGGTCTTTGCCAGGTTTTGGGATGGGTATTACAATGGAATGTTTCCATTCAAGGGGTAACACTTGAAAGGTCCAAATTTGATTGATTAGGAGCAAAATTACACTGAGTGTTCTATCAGAAAAGTATTTAAACATTTTATATGAGAGTCTATCTTCTCCTGGGGCACTGTCATTTGTGTCATTAATTGCCTCTTTTAATTCATGTAATTCAAAGTTTTCATTGAAGCTGTCAGAGTTATTTACAAACTCATTTTCAAAAATATCTGTTTCCTCTATTTCTATTTGTTCTTTTCTAGCTCTAAAGTCATTATTATAGTTCGCTGAACTACTAACCTTGCTGTAGTTTTCAGCCAATATATTTGCTTTGTCTATATTTTCAGTGAAGCAGTTATTGTTTGCCTTTAAAGTTGGGATGGTTGACTGGTGGGATTTTTTCCCTGTCATTTTTTTAACATTTGTCCATAGCTCGGACATTTTTGTATCACTATTAAGAGAGGTACAATAACTTTCCCAATATTCTTTTTGGGTATTTTTTATAATATTTCTACAATTGAATTGTTTTTCTTTATAGTTATTAAAATCTACACCGCTACCAGTGTGTTGTGCTTTATTTCTAGCTTTATTTCTTTCTTGCACAGCTTTTGTGCATTCGGGTGTCCACCATGGGACATATGGTTTGTCTTTTTTAGAGTTTCCATGTTTTACCGGGATACACTCACCAGCAATTTGTAATATTGTTTCACATAAATTTTTATTTGACTCTTGAATATTCCCTGTTACCATATCAGGGGTTATTCTTATATCACTTTCTCTAGTGAACGTATCCCAGTCAGCTTTTTTATAGTTCCATTTATGTATAGAGTCTTCGTTAGCATTATCTGCGCTAGTTAGTGTTTCTAATAAAATAGGATAGTGGTCACTACCATACGTAGAGTTATCTACCTTCCAATTAAATTTATGACCAATGGACATACTACACAATGATATATCAATACATGACTTAGTTAGATCTATGGGATTTAGTCTAGTACCTGACCCATCATTAAACAAATACAGATTTTTATTTACAATTAAATTGTATAACTCTTTTCCCTTTGTACTATTATTATTGCTGCCCCATAGGTTGTGATGGGCATTAAAATCACCTAGAATTATAAAGTGATTGTCTAATTTAGTGACCAAGTTTTCATAGTCACATTCTTTTGTATTATGATTTGCATCATATAAATTTACAATTTTAATTTTTATTTTATCAATATGAACCTCAACACAAGAAACTTCAAATTGACTCTCAATACAATGCTTTGAAAAATTTACTCCCTTTTTACAGTATATAGCAGTACCTCCCCCCTTTCTGTCTCTTATAGAATAATCTGCCAATGAATATCCTTGGATGTTTATAAGATCATCAGACTTTGTACATAATGTTTCTTGAAAACATAGAATTGATGGGATAGTTTCTAGTTGGCTTAAGTGCCACATAAACTCATTACCATGTGCTCTTATGCCCTGGCAGTTCCATTGTACTATTGTGAAAGCCATTATGACAATTATAGGTTACTTTAATTATCATATATACATTACCCCCTAGGGCAAGCTCTAGCAAGTATCTCATCAGAGTCAACTTCTATTTTGAAGAATTCTTTTGTCCAATCTTCAAGTGTATCAGATATTTCTACATCAGATTTATCTTTAAAAAATGACAACTTTGTTAATATTCTAAGAAACATGCATATAATGTTGTCTGTATATTTGTGAGGTAGTTTCTGAGGAATTGGTTGTTTGTCAGCATTATAGTGAACATGAGAATATACCTTTGGTGTTTGTTTGTGAAACTTCTGTTCATTTTTTAATATTTCCCTGGCTTCTTGGCCACTGCATTTTTCTGTTACTATAGTTTTGATGACTTGCTTAGTGTGAATTCTTTTAGGACATTTTGAATCATAGCTTGGATGGTCACCTTTACAATTTACACATTTAGGTTTAAATGCATAACATTCATGATAGTCATGTTCACCACTACATTTAGAGCAAACCATATTGTTGGTACAGGTTTTAGCTATATGGCCAAATTTTTGACACTTGTAGCACTGTATGGGCTTAGGAATAAAAGGTTTAACACTATATGACTTAAACCCTATCTGTACTAAATAAAACATTAAACTAGTTCATAACATAGTCTTTGAACTTGGGTGGCAATTTCCTGGTCCTCAATGGACGGGTTGGTACCTCTGTCGTCTCGTTTTCAGTCGTCATGGGTGCGTTATCATGATTGTCAATTGCATCATTTTCAGATGTTCTTGTATCGTACATATTGTCAAACTGATCATCTCCGTTTTCATCATTTCTTGAATTTTCATTTTGATTATTTCTCGAATCAACAAACTTTTTAACGTGTGAAACGTTTCTTTTATATTGAACACCGTCTTCGGACTCGAGTACCACACTATTTCCATATTTATATATAACTTTAAACGGCTCTGCGTGATAATTAGCTGATAGTTTATTTTCACGTTTCTTACTCATTAACGCATAGTCCCCCGATTTAAGATTGTTTTCTGTTGCGTTTCTTCTTTCATCCGCATCATGCGTCCCTTCTCCTTTTTTTCGAAATCGCGGTCTCGAATTTCATAGTCATTTTCACCGTACTTTTGAATGTCTGGCAATTTTGTACGAATAGCACGACCGAATAAAAGTTCTGCAGGGCTCATCCCTGTTGTTGAATGTGCCGATGATCGATACATCAATAGATACGTCTGTATTTCGGTTTTCCAATTCTTCTTTTCAGCCTGCGCTATTCTAAGTCTCTTTAAGATCGCTCGATTTTGTTGTTCGATTTCCCCATTGGCTTGCCGCCAAAGAGACGTAACTCGACGATGACTTATTCCGTTGACTTTACAGTACTTTTCGAACTCACCACTAACGAATTGAGGTCCGTTATCCGTCGTAATAGAAACCGGTAGTCCATGTGTACTGAAAATTGTAGTCAATACTTCTTCCATCTTTTCAACTGTTGTCGACCCCATAATTGCAAGGTCAATCCATCTCGAGTAATAGTCAACAAGAGCAAATATATAATCACCGGACGGAATGGTCCCAGAAAATCCGCACTCAAATGTTCCCATGGTCAGGACGGTTAGTGTGTCCTTGTCATCGGTTCAGTTTTTTTCCGGCGATGAAACCATTTGACATCCGTAACACGACTTGCACCATTTCTCTTTATCAGCATCAATTTTCGGCCACCAGACTTTACTGCGCAATCGCGATTTCATCGCGGTGATTCCCGGATGCCCTTCATGACCTAGTTCAAGAATATGCTCGCGTAAACTACATGGTATAACGATCCGTGTACCACGTAACAACAAATTTCCAACACTACATAACTCCGACTTAACAGTCAAAAAGTCCTTGTTCTCCAATTCGTACCATTTCCCCGATAACATAAATCGTCTAACGTTACTAAAGTCCTTGCTTAACGCAGACGCTTGATCGATCTCGGAAATGTCCATCGCGATAGGCACGGCTTCTGCTGCAATCATCCGTAGATATTCTTCCGTTTCGTTAGTCCGACCTTCCGATTTACCCGATTTCACCATTCTCGACAACGCATCCGCGATATTATCCTTTCCGGGTATGTGGCGAACCGTATAATTGTAGCTTTGCAAACATAATAGCCATCTTTCAACACGTGCGCATGGCTTTGACTTTGGCGAAAAGATAAACTCTAACGGTTTGTGGTCCGTTAAAAGTTCGAACTTGTTTCCGATTAGATACATATGGAATCTTTCGCACGCCCACACAAGACCAAGAGCTTCCTTTTCGGTTTGCGCGTATCTCCGCTCTATATCCGATAACGATCGGCTAGCATACGAAATTATTCTCGGTTTGCCGTTTTGTTCCTGAATTAACACAGCTCCTAATCCAACTGGGCTTGCATCAGCGACTTCTTTTGTTTTGGCGTTTACATCAAAGTAAGCAAGATTCGTAACTTTGGCCATACAGTCCTTCAACTCAGGAAATGCTTTGTCTTGCTCGGAACCCCATTTAAATTTCTGATCTTTCCGTAAAAGTCTGTTCAACGGTTCTGCGATGGTGGCTAAATTCGGAATAAATTGTCCAACGAAATTTACTAGACCCAGAAAACTCCCAGTTTCTGCGACTGACTCTGGTACTCTCGCATTTCGTATCGCTTCGACCCCCGCGTCAGCTACGCCGATACCATGGGCCGACAACACGTGACCCATGAACTCGGTTTTATCCATATTAAATTGACACTTATCTAAATTTAGAGTCATTCCCGTTTCTCGAAACCGTTCCAGCACCGCTTCTAAGTTTCGGTCGTGTTCCTCGACAGTTCTACCATGTACAACCACATCATCGTAGATCGCGTTTACACCCTTCAGATCGCCGAACTTCTGATTGATGATCTTTTTATACATTTCCGGTGCACAACGTACTCCGAATAATAACCTAGAATAACGATATAATCTTTTATGAGTCATGAAAGTGGTAATTTCGCGCGATTCCGGCTCTCACTCCAACTGACGATACGCCCACTTTATGTCCAACTTGCTATAAACCCTGCTTTGATTAAGATCTTGCAATATCTCGTCTACCGTTGGAATCGGGTAGTGTTCACGCACTACCGCAGTGTTTGCTCGGCGCATGTCGACACATATACGTATTTCCGAATTTTTCTTCGGTACGACTACGATAGGCGATACCCAACTACTTGGTCCCTCGACTTTCTCGATAATATTAAGTTTTTCAAGTTCATCTAATTTCGCTTCCAGTTTTTCGCGCAAGTGGTACGGTACGCGCCGAAGTGGTTGCACAACTGGCGTCACGGACGAATCGATTGGTATTTTCAGCTGAAAGTTTTTTAACTTCCCGACACCGTTAAAGCACTCACTAAATTTCTCTTTTATTCTGGCTTTAATTTCACTATCATTGCGAATTACTTTTACACTTTCAACGGGCTTTTGAATTTGTAAAATTCCAAGAGAAATTGTACTGGGTTTACCCAATAAAGGTAATAACAAAACTACCGAACTTGAATGATCAATCTCATAGTCCAGTGAAAATGACAAAAACGAATCAGTCATACCGGAGAACTGGTGGATCGCAATGATCCTGACTTGGTACAGGCATTTCAAACGAAATGGTGGGTTAAACCAGGTTTTATGGCGCCAAACCTCCCTCTTCCAACAACGCTTGACCTTTTTCTTCTACTACGAAGAATTCGGCTACCAGTAAAACGATATATTCTCTTATCACTTAATTGAGATTTGCAGTTAATTTTAGATTGCTTCGAAAATTCCCACATGCACCTGTCAACTACGTTCCGAATCAATTATCACTGGTATGTTTACACCACCAACATTTACAGTGAAATCTTCCTTATCTGATCTCGGCTCGTGATCTATTTTGAACACATTAATGTTTCCACTATCTTCTTCTGAATCTACCGATCTTACTGTAGCATGTCTAGCTGATCTACGCTGTGAATATTTTCGTCTGCTTGGATTTGTTTTGCAACATTTCTCAAAATGACCTATACGATCGCATTTATTACATTTCTTCCCCTTAGCTGGGCAGTTAGGGTCAGTTCTTATGTGTCCTTTTCTGCCGCATGAATAACATCTTCTCACATTGTCATGATGATCGTTTTTCTTGTGCTTTGAAAATGTTCTATTGTCTTTACCACTACGTGGACTTACTTTGTTACCTTGAAATACAAATGACAACAAAGTTCCAGACAATAAATTTTGCTACGCCTGACGCGCGTTTTGTCTATTCAAGACTCATCAGAGGCGCTCTACCAAAAATATTGAAAATGCCAAACACTGTATGAATATGAAGAGCATAGAACAGTATAACCAAAAATACCAAACTGGGAAACCAAATTATTACTAAGATATTCAACCTATGTCTGGGGTAGGAAGAACCTTAGGGTTTAGACAATTTTGAAATTTAGACGGATAATTTAAAGCTTTGATGTATTCTCCAACTCAAAAGTGTTGGTGCCGGAGCGGGCTAACCTCGGGGAATTTAAACTCCACCAGCAGTGCTAACCTTCACGTTGGTTCGAAATACAAATGACAACAAAGTTCCAGACAATAAATTTTGCTACGCCTGACGCGCGTTTTGTCTATTCAAGACTCATCAGAGGCGCTCTACCAAAAATATTGAAAATGCCAAACACTGTATGAATATGAAGAGCATAGAACAGTATAACCAAAAATACCAAACTGGGGAACCAAATTATTACTAAGATATTCAACCTATGTCTGGGGTAGGAAGAACCTTAGGGTTTAGACAATTTTGAAATTTAGACGGATAATTTAAAGCTTTGGTGTATTCTCCAACTCAAAAGTGTTGGTGCCGGAGCGGGCTAACCTCGGGGAATTTAAACTCCACCAGCAGTGCTAACCTTCACGTTGGTTCGAAATACAAATGACAACAGAGTTCCAGACAATAAATTTTGCTACGCCTGACGCGCGTTTTGTCTATTCAAGACTCATCAGAGGCGCTCTACCAAAAATATTGAAAATGCCAAACACTGTATGAATAGGAAGAGCATAGAACAGTATAACCAAAAATACCAAACTGGGGAACCAAATTATTACTAAGATATTCAACCTATGTCTGGGGTAGGAAGAACCTTAGGGTTTAGACAATTTTGAAATTTAGACGGATAATTTAAAGCTTTGATGTATTCTCCAACTCAAAAGTGTTGGTGCCGGAGCGGGCTAACCTCGGGGAATTTAAACTCCACCAGCAGTGCTAACCTTCACGTTGGTTCGAAATACAAATGACAACAGAGTTCCAGACAATAAATTTTGCTACGCCTGACGCGCGTTTTGTCTATTCAAGACTCATCAGAGGCGCTCTACCAAAAATATTGAAAATGCCAAACACTGTATGAATAGGAAGAGCATAGAACAGTATAACCAAAAATACCAAACTGGGGAACCAAATTATTACTAAGATATTCAACCTATGTCTGGGGTAGGAAGAACCTTAGGGTTTAGACAATTTTGAAATTTAGACGGATAATTTAAAGCTTTGATGTATTCTCCAACTCAAAAGTGTTGGTGCCGGAGCGGGCTAACCTCAGGGAATTCAAACTCCACCAGCAGTGCTAACCTTCACGTTGGTTCGAAATACAAATGACAACAAAGTTCCAGACAATAAATTTTGCTACGCCTGACGCGCGTTTTGTCTATTCAAGACTCATCAGAGGCGCTCTACCAAAAATATTGAAAATACCAAACACTGTATAACCAAATATACCAAACTGGACTAAGATATTCAACCTATGTCTGGGGTAGGAAGAACCTTAGGTTTTAGACAATTTTGAAATTTAGACGGATAATTTAAAGCTTTGATGTATTCTCCAACTCAAAAGTGTTGGTGCCGGAGCGGGCTAACCTCGGGGAATTTAAACTCCACCAGCAGTGCTAACCTTCACGTTGGTTCGAAATACAAATGACAACAAAGTTCCAGACAATAAATTTTGCTACGCCTGACGCGCGTTTTGTCTATTCAAGACTCATCAGAGGCGCTCTACCAAAAATATTGAAAATGCCAAACACTGTATGAATATGAAGAGCATAGAACAGTATAACCAAAAATACCAAACTGGGGAACCAAATTATTACTAAGATATTCAACCTATGTCTGGGGTAGGAAGAACCTTAGGGTTTAGACAATTTTGAAATTTAGACGGATAATTTAAAGCTTTGGTGTATTCTCCAACTCAAAAGTGTTGGTGCCGGAGCGGGCTAACCTCGGGGAATTTAAACTCCACCAGCAGTGCTAACCTTCACGTTGGTTCGAAATACAAATGACAACAAAGTTCCAGACAATAAATTTTGCTACGCCTGACGCGCGTTTTGTCTATTCAAGACTCATCAGAGGCGCTCTACCAAAAATATTGAAAATGCCAAACACTGTATGAATATGAAGAGCATAGAACAGTATAACCAAAAATACCAAACTGGGGAACCAAATTATTACTAAGATATTCAACCTATGTCTGGGGTAGGAAGAACCTTAGGGTTTAGACAATTTTGAAATTTAGACGGATAATTTAAAGCTTTGATGTATTCTCCAACTCAAAAGTGTTGGTGCCGGAGCGGGCTAACCTCGGGGAATTTAAACTCCACCAGCAGTGCTAACCTTCACGTTGGTTCGAAATACAAATGACAACAAAGTTCCAGACAATAAATTTTGCTACGCCTGACGCGCGTTTTGTCTATTCAAGACTCATCAGAGGCGCTCTACCAAAAATATTGAAAATGCCAAACACTGTATGAATAGGAAGAGCATAGAACAGTATAACCAAAAATACCAAACTGGGGAACCAAATTATTACTAAGATATTCAACCTATGTCTGGGGTAGGAAGAACCTTAGGGTTTAGACAATTTTGAAATTTAGACGGATAATTTAAAGCTTTGATGTATTCTCCAACTCAAAAGTGTTGGTGCCGGAGCGGGCTAACCTCAGGGAATTCAAACTCCACCAGCAGTGCTAACCTTCACGTTGGTTCGAAATACAAATGACAACAAAGTTCCAGACAATAAATTTTGCTACGCCTGACGCGCGTTTTGTCTATTCAAGACACATCAGAGGCGCTCTACCAAAAATATTGAAAATACCAAACACTGTATGAATATGAAGAGCATAGAACAGTATAACCAAAAATACCAAACTGGGGAACCAAATTATTACTAAGATATTCAACCTATGTCTGGGGTAGGAAGAACCTTATGGTTTAGACAATTTTGAAATTTAGACGGATAATTTAAAGCTTTGATGTATTCTCCAACTCAAAAGTGTTGGTGCCGGAGCGGGCTAACCTCGGGGAATTTAAACTCCACCAGCAGTGCTAACCTTCACGTTGGTTCGAAATACAAATGACAACAAAGTTCCAGACAATAAATTTTGCTACGCCTGACGCGCGTTTTGTCTATTCAAGACTCATCAGAGGCGCTCTACCAAAAATATTGAAAATGCCAAACACTGTATGAATATGAAGAGCATAGAACAGTATAACCAAAAATACCAAACTGGGGAACCAAATTATTACTAAGATAGTCAACCTATGTCTGGGGTAGGAAGAACCTTAGGGTTTAGACAATTTGAAATTTAGACGGATAATTTAAAGCTTTGATGTATTCTCCAACTCAAAAGTGTTGGTGCCGGAGCGGGCTAACCTCGGGGAATTTAAACTCCACCAGCAGTGCTAACCTTCACGTTGGTTCGAAATACAAATGACAACAAAGTTCCAGACAATAAATTTTGCTACGCCTGACGCGCGTTTTGTCTATTCAAGACTCATCAGAGGCGCTCTACCAAAAATATTGAAAATGCCAAACACTGTATGAATAGGAAGAGCATAGAACAGTATAACCAAAAATACCAAACTGGGGAACCAAATTATTACTAAGATATTCAGCCTATGTCTGGGGTAGGAAGAACCTTAGGGTTTAGACAATTTTGAAATTTAGACGGATAATTTAACCTTATGTTCCATTGACGCAGCTTGATTTTCCGACGTTTCCAAAGATTGTGCCATTTCTCGTAATTGCGCTAATGTCACATTATTACGTTCCACTAGTTTTCTTCTTAGTCTCTGTGAATATCCCTTTTCTATCACTTGATCTCGGATGTTTTCATAGATATTATGAAAGTTACACAGCACTGCCTTTTGTCTTAAACGAGCAATGTACTGGTCTACCGTCTCGTTTGCACTTTGCGCCATTGCTCTGAATTGAGATCTTTCGAATGCATGGTTCACTTGTGGCGTAAATTGTTCATCTAGTAATCCAACAGCAATGTCATACACGTTTTGTCCTTCTTTTGGGTCTAAAACATCAAATGTAAAGAATATGTCCTGCACCGTCAATCCGGCACTATGTAATTACAATGCCTTCTTTTGCGCGTGATCATTAATTCCTTTTCCCACGGCAAAAAGTTCAAAACTTCGTTTCCATCCTTGCCAACGCGTTCCTACTGGTTTTTTGTCACCATTGGCATCAAAATTGGGAATCCCTCCAACATCACTTATCACTGGTCTTGCTTGTGCCATTATCCTCGTCGCCAGATGTAGTGGCCGACGTTGATCAAACGGATTTAACCCAGGCGTCTCAGAGACACAACACCATTGAAGGCAACCATATTTAATACACCATTACATACGGGTCTTACAGCAATAATCATATCAACTATACAAAGATAGACAACTCTATTCTAATGCATTAACTTGTACTATTCATATCCTACACCTAACTAGATTATTCACTCTATTTACTTATAACCACCACCCTGACATTTCTATTAGTGTCCTGCTGTTTTCTATCAAACAGTAAAAGATGAATCTCATTTTCTGTTATTATAAAATGCTAATAATGAAAAAAAAATTTGTTGCCACGCCTTTAAAAAATAAATATTTTTTCCGTCCTCTGTATTCTGACCAAAACAAAAAACTAAACAAAAACCACCCCCCATTTCAAGTTAAATGGTCCCTCCTTTGCACCATTCAATAGTAAAAGTATTGAATAGGATTCTCTGACAAAACTAAAATAATTTGTATCATGGGTAACATAATATATCTGGTGTATAGAAACATTTGATAACCCACGGAGAAGCTAACGAATTTATCAGCATCGAGATATTGGTTTAAGTGAACTAAAGATAAGAGATCTGACTTTCAACTGTATAATTCCATAGACTGTATTTGCCATCTTCCTTGAAACATTATGATTGTGAAGCTTTGCTAGTCGAATCATATTCAAGTCAATTTAACCATTCCACCTTCGACTCAGGAGACATTGAAAATAATTCAAGGTATTTGATGCATTTTCAATACAAATATGTTTTCGCGGACGTGTGTTTATCAGTAAGGAATAGTAAGACGTCCAAAATCTTATCATTGACTCAACTTCGGCTCATATCGACAAAAGGGCTATAGTTTTATTGGTTTTCTTCTTTTACAAAGCTTTCGTTTGTGCTTGTCTTTTTGATGTTTTCTGTTCCTTGTTTAAGAAGGGGGTCTTTCTGTGACTGAATTTGAATTATATTCATTTTATTTAGACCATGGGCCAATTGCAGAACTGCGAGCAGCGCCTACTGGCCTCTTTGAAAGCTTCTGGCGGTTGTCCATTTTGGTTTTTTTCTGAATTGCCGCTTGGTTGTGGGCTGTGTCGCGTACACTTATTCCACATCTCATTATTTTCTATTGTTATTTTGCAGTGCTAGATAGTTTCCAATGTGTTTTTACGAAGATAATTTTTAAAAACTTTTCATGCTTAGAATTAGCCGCAGATTGCAAATGTCATTTGGAAGTTGAATTTGATGCGAAAATGTCGTAATGAAGACGTCTGCTCCGCTTCTGTTAAAATAGTGTGACCAAAAAAGGATTATCGATATTTAAAATCTGTAGAACACCAAAAGGCTTGTCGATTATGTATACTCTGCTTTGACCTATAATTTTATTTGATTTTAAAATATTATCATATCCTAGATATTCATGATAAGGTCATGAAGGTGAAATTTAACCTATGAAAAGTCCATTATTCTAGAAATGTTTGTATTTTTGTATATCTTATATAGTTATTGTTAAACATTGATTAAGTGATAAAGAATGATCCTTAAAATCATTTATTACAAGGTTGTACTTTATCAATAAAATTATTGATAAGAATTGATGTCAAGAGATAAAGAATTATCTTCATTTATTTCAAGGTTGTAATTTTCATACAAAAAGGAAAGAAAAATCTGATAGGGAAAAAAATGTAATTTGCCTTACCTATTTACTATTAAAGACAAAATAAACTGTAAAGAATTATATAATATACTCTTGGACAAAAGGAACGTTACAATTTGTGTACTTAAGAAAAAATGTAAAATAATGTCTAACTACATGACAATTGACAGATATTAAAATGCATTGCTTAAACATGTTAAAGTTTACCGACAAAGAAAATACATTGTCTATGTATGACCTGATACAAAGAGATGGATTAAGTCAAAACTTTACATTTTGTAAGCAGAAAGAAATACTAACGACCATATTTTCACTCTGGACAGCTTTGTGATCTTGCTTTAGGTGATTGTTCTTTTGTATAGAAATTACCAAACACAAATAATATTCATCTTACAAGAAGTATTGTATCTAGATAATTACTATATCGTTTTTAGTAGCAATTATAGAATTCATTGTCTCAACATATGGAAAAAAATCAAAGCAAAATATTAATCATCTTACAGGAGACATTGGATAAAAAATTACAAGTTAGAATTTTTTGGAAACAATCATATTGGGATTTAGGCCAAAAATAATAAACACCTGACATTAAGTATTGGACGTACATGTAATTGCAAGTTTGATTTCTGGGTAACAATCATAGGATTCATAGAGTTATCTTATATAAATTATAGCTGAAATAATTAGTACCTAAGAGAAAGCATTGGATAGGTTCAAGAAATTAGTTGGATATTTGACAATCAAAGAATCAAACAGATAATTTAAAGATTCAATTGCCTATACTATGTAAAACAATACTACAAATAGCAATAGTTAATGGTATCGTTGTTGGACTTTGATTTTTGAAAAACAAGCATTGAGTTAAAACATTTATTGAGGCCTCTGGTAATTATCATATATCTATGTGTCGTAAACATACAAGGTTTGGCATTGTTCAGTCTTACTTTGTGAATTTTTGAGATGTAGATCTTAATTTGAAGCAGATTTCCTGCAATTCGTAGTGTCTATTATTTCAAGTTTCTGATGACATGTTAGATAGAGAACTCTTCACAGTAACAGGTCCCCACAGTAATAGTTCGTACACTTATCACTGCCTCGGGCTCTTCGCGCAGTCTCATTAAATCAGACTTTCAATGTCGCTCCCCCTTTTTTTGCTATGTTCACTCTTTGAAGCAAGCGGATATAGCAAAAAGTGGGGATGGACAGTGAAGGTCTGATTTTAATGGGACTGGCTTTCCTCGTTTCTTTTTAAAAACCTCTTTTTCATATTGTTGACCCCAGCTCACTTAATCAAAGTCTTGAAAAGTACTTACATGTTACAACAACGATGCAGTATGCAACCATGGTCTTTATTGTATAGCCTAAATAGTTCTCATTTGCAAATATTCTAGTATATTTCTCTTTAACGTTGTGTATATTCACTTGAACAGATTTTACATCAAATTGATTTAATTTTCTTAGAAAATATTATGACAGAAAATTTGATAGGTGGCTAGAAAACAAACCTTAGATAATGTACCTACATTCATCATGACTTATTGAGACAAATATAAGAAAACGATGACAACATGACAGATATTTCCACCACAATCACACTTTTTTCAGACAAAAAAAACAAGATGGTACATGTATATTTATTTTTCCTTTACAAAACCAAATTGAATTTTTTTTACTTGTTTTCTGAAACAGAAAACAAATGCTTCTTAAATGCTTGTTAAAAGCTCATTTATCCTTAATCTTTATAAGCTTTATTCATCTCCTCGTGTTTAGCCTAACAGGTGTGATATAGGATTGCAAAGATTGCAAAATAAAGAATACTTTATATGTGTGTCCTATCATAGAGTTTCAAATACAAATGTCCTTTTGACATTATTTGCTTTTTCTACTAACCAATTTATTGAATATATACTTATCAGTCCGAATGGTCATTTGTACTTAACATGGATTTTATAATTATGTTAAATGCATCTAAATAAAAGTTTTAACAAAATTACCTAATTTGGAGGACAAATCTCAATGTCCAAGAGAAAAAGCAAAACACGGAAGTCACACCGGCAAAAATTATAGATTGCAATTGTCCTTACTTGGTGTGGGCATTTCAAATAAAATGGTGGGTGAAACCAAGTTTTATGGCGTGCAAAATCACTTCCATTGCGATCTTAGAGTCCGGAAGTAACACCTAACGGAACACGGTAGTGAAGATATTATAGGGATCGATAATAAAATGATACTTTTAATATAAACATCAGCAAAACACTATTAAATCAAAACAATCACTAACCATAACGTTCAACATCATTTTGATTTTTTTGACCAGTGGCTGATAACGAAGAAAGTAATTAAGGGACCGTGTTAGACGTATTTTCTTGTGAATCAACCTTATCTGCTTGAACAAATTTCAGTATGATGAAAATGTACTGAATGATACTTGATTGGGATTTCTGAAAACTTTGCTTTTACAAAAAAAAAATATTTAAGCTGTTTGACATCATACGCTTGTATACAAATACGGGATTTATATTTCTCAGATGACCACAGATGTTGATTTGACATAGAGTTTAAGTATTTAATCTCTACCGGATTCGACCAACACTTATAAAATCGTTGGCAACGTGACTTGTGTGCTATAGAAATCAGGAACTGCTTACCCTACAGTAGCACCTGAGTTTACTTTTGTTTCAACTTGAGTTCACTTTGCCGATCGCGGATTGGTTGTTTTGTGTCTTTTCGTTTGTTGTGTGGTTCGTTTTGTTATGATGATTTTATCTTATTCTGATTTAGTCGTTGTCTTTACGAATTAACGAAATTTGATTGTTCTATAAGAACACCTTTGCTTAGTTAAATGATTAGGAAGTTAAGTTTTTATTGTCTCGCTTGCAAAACGAACAGCGTTAACTTGTATCTCAAGGTTTAATAAGCACTTATGTAACTTTAATAATATGCTCCAATAATAGATTACTAGTATCACACTTGAATCTTCATCCTCGGGCTGAGTGACCCGCAATAAATTTAAGTAAATATAAAAGGTATGTTTATGTTGTAGAAGCATCTTGTTATCTCAAGAATAAAGAAACATGTCATGCTAATGCCCAAGTAGTATTTTAGCATCCCCATCATTTGATCTTGTCCTCGATCTTATTGTTGAGTAACTAAGACAAGTTTCACTATCTCACATATATAATGTAAGAAAGTTCATGTATGTTTTTTCAACATAATAGATTGATAAAAGAACAGTAAAATAACAATGTATCCCGATTGTGCCGGTAGGTGAGTCATACTTTTGTGTTTATCTTTGTTTGATAAATTCTTAGTTATCACCAATATAGATGGACATTTAATCAGATGATATTTCATTTGATGTTAACATATAATATAAACATTGTGGTACAAATTACAACAAAGTTCCAGACAATACATTTTGCTACGCCTGACGCGCGTTTCGTCTATTCAGGCTTCATTAGAAGCGCTTTACCAAAAAATATTGAAAATGCCAAACACTATATGATTATGAAGAGCATAAAACAGTAAAACCAAAAATACCAAACTGGGTAACCAAATTTTTACTAAGATGATCAACCTATGTCTGGGATAGGAAGAACCTTAGGGTTATAGACAATTTTAATATTTAAACAGATAATTTAAAGCTTTGGTGTGTTCTCCAACACAAAAGTGTTAGTGCCGGAGTGAGCTAACCTCGGGGAATTAAAACTTCACCAGCAGTGCTAACCTTTACGGGTGTTCGAAATACAAATTACAACAAAGTTCCAGACAATAAATTTTGCTACGCCTGACGCGCGTCAGTTCAGGACTCATCAGAGGCGCTCTACCAAAAATATTGAAAATGCCAAACACTCTATGCATAGAACAGTAAATCCAACTGGGGAACCAAATTATTACTAAGATGATCAACCTATGTCTGAGGTAGGAAGAACCTTAGGGTTAAAACTCCACCAGCAGTGCTAATTAGAATGTTAAATACTATAAAATTAATACTGTAAATGAGAATAATCATGTATCAAACCATTCTCCTCATAAATGGTATAAATCTTATGCAATTTAATAAAAAATGTCCAGCCCCATCCCCATCCTTTGCAAAATCTTACTTAAGGTAGATGGGGCTATGACTGAGTACCATTTTTGTACATCTTTCATAACTTTCAAATTTATAATGCTAGCTATTCTAAACGATTTCTATTCAGCTTAATAAACATCAAAGATAAGAATTACAACAAAAAATTAGAAAAAATAGACATACTTTTTAAATTTAATATTTCCCGTACTTTTAAGGGGAGATTAGTTCGTACATGTATATAGAAATAATAAGGAAATACCATATGTTTCACTTTTTCAAAAATTTTGTTTATCTAATATATTTGAAAGTCTCCACAAAACAAACATTTTCACAGGAGCAGATTTTCTCAGATGAAGGAAATATGAATTTTTTGGGCACATAAGTTTGCTCTCACTTTTACTTCAGTAAACGTCGCTGAGTTTGGTTTGATTATTATGTGTGGGTTGTTTTTTTTCTTTAATGTAGTTTGTTTTATTGTGATGATTTTATCACTACCAATTTTGTCTGGGTTTTTTTCAGATTATATATATATGTTTGCGTTTGCTTCACCTTTGCTTCGTTCAATAACCAGGAAGTATAGTTTTTGTTTAATAAATTCTAAGATATATGGATGGTCATTTAATCATATGATATTTACTTTGATCTCTTCATATAAACTTTGTGACTACTCATTAAATACTACAAAATTAATACTTTGTAAAACACGCTTCATTCTGTAGATGATAATATTTATATATCATACCATTCTTCATCCGTAATGAACATTTCTTATGCAAATTTATGGTAAATGTCCGTCCCCATTCTTTGCAAAAACCGCCCTTAAGGCGTATTTAACCTGTCACAGCAAGTTTAACACTGATCTTTATTTATATTTCGAGGTTTTTTTTCAGTATTGTTAGCTTTTTTAATCTCTGATATAAGATTTGTTTGAGACACAAGCAGGATTGTCGATGCTTTAGATTTGCCAAGACTGTTTATCAAACATTTGACATGCAGGGATAAAAAATAACATTTAATATGAGTTGTTTGATAACTTTCGTTTTAGTTTTCTTCTGCTTTATAGATATAATAGACCAAGGGCAAACACAACAATCGGAACTTTCTCATCTGAATATTTCTGGAAATGTCACAATTCCCGATCAAAACCTCAGTTTGACTGGCAGAAAAACGTCTCCTTCATCAAATGAACACGGTGGACTATCCTATACATCATCAGTTGGCACACTGATAGATATGACAGACCAAAATGTTGTTGATAAGGATAAAGACAAAGGGCGTTCCACTCAATCTGTTTTGAAAACACCGAACACGATAGTAACAAATTGGCTGCATTCATCAAAAGGTGATAGCACGATGACTCAACAGACCAGATCATCAAGACAAACCGATTCATCCACAAAAGTAAACTGGCTAGTTAAAAACACTCCAGTATCTGATGAGTCTACAAAAGCGACTCCTTTACACCGGGACTCAAATGGTCGCCTGTCCTCGTTGTCAACCAGTGTTCAACCCACAGATTCCCAAGAAAAATCTGAAACCACGACTATGAAACCAGATCTTGTTTCAACAGGAATGACGACTGTTGCTGGTAATGTTGTGGAGGACAACTGTTTACAAGATACAAAATGCAAACCGAATGACTTATCTCATTGGTATTGTGGTTGCGACGTGTTGTGCTTAGACTATAATGACTGTTGTTACCAGACTAACGTTACAGACAAAACAAGACGCCACCATCGGTATAATTGTACGGGATTGATGAGGGGGAGTAATAAAAAAGAGGTTAACCAGTATGTTGGAATCTACACAATCTCCAACTGTATGGTGAAAAACAGCTCTTTGATCGAGAAATGTGAAAATGATGACATTATCGACGGTGGACCGCCTGTAGTAAGTAAAAAGGACAAAAGGCTGATCTACAAAAACAAGCATTGTGCATTCTGCAACAATGAGAACGAATTCACATCTTTTGGCATCATTTTCAGCACGACAGGAAGGGAAATATCTGAAATTATAATGAACGATATTAAAACAAACTTTTCATCAAACCAAGATATGATGCAATTTCTTGTGGAATCTGGATGTTCATACGAGTATGTTCCTCCTAAAGACGCAAATGTCAGAAGGTGTATGTCATCCCTTTGGGAAAACGATAATCTATTATGTCAAATGTATATTAACCCCATTTTAAAAGGATCAACCTTTTACAGAAACATTTATTGTTCTAATCCAGAGAATGATGAATTATCTTACCACACATGCCAGGCCGAATTTTATGAGAGACTTGTCTTCATTAAATCTGTCCTTTTTAGGAAGTTATCTGTAATATTTGCTTTTACTGAAAAGGAATCGACATTAGACCACTCAGATGCCAGTTCGTGTGAGAGCTGGACCCAGGAGGTAATACATTTTTAGCTTCATGTAATGTCTTAACCGCTTTTAATTTTTTAATTTTGTGGAAAGAGATAATGGATTTTTACTTTAATGTCGATTAACATGAATTTGTTTGTGAAAGGTTCATCTGGACACATTGAATTTTTTTTTTACATTTAAAATTACATAGTTTGCAGAAATGGATGGTATATTCTTTATATGCATTCGCCCTTTTCAATTTAAATACGGTAGCTAAAGTTTTTCTTTATGTTTATGTATACTATAAAATTATTGGTTTATTTTTTTCTAATTAATAATAGTTGTTAAAATAATTGTTAAAGCATTTATAGTAAAATAATTTCATACAATTTGAATATACCAACTGATGTGAACTTTGAATTCAATGGAACACTCATTATTGTCACTCAGAGAGTGATCATGCATCGAGAGACAGGAAGTACATGCTATTTGTGATATACAATAACGTACAAACTTTAAATCTTCTATACATGTATCTGTGTACCTGAATCTCATGTACATGTGTACCTGAATCTCATGTACATGTGTACCTGAATCTGTAGCAGTTTAATTAATATGCTTAGCGTGAGTCTTCACTGGTTATCTGACTTTTTATACCAATCATTAATTTCGGAAAATATGAAAGAGAAGATAAAATGAAATAGAAATTGATCATAAAGGGAGCACTTTAAAATATTACTTGCAAGAGATTAGTTAAATGTTAAATATGTTCAAAGCATATTTTATTTGTAAATTATTAAAAGGGGATAGGACATGCATACCACGGACGACATCTGTGAAATAAAAACATTAACATTAAATAATAACACAAGAAAAAAATCGTACAAGTATCCCCCGTTGGTAAGAATTACAACATTTTAAGGTTTTGAAGCCAGTTTCATGTAACTTAAATTTGAGCTCTATATTGAAAATTAAAGCTTCTACGGGAACATATCATTGATTTGTTTTTCTTTGCATTTTTTAAGTCCGGCGCTGTTGTCCGACGCGGACTCGCATTAATATTTTAGATTCTTGTCCCGATTATAATTTTCGTGCAACGTCAACAAAAGTAGACAGACTAATAGAGTTTATGTCCGTTCGTCCGTCCCAATTAAGGATTACCTACAAATTTTATAGGTTAACCATTAAGATGCATGGTATCATCATTATTAAACTTTATTTCACATATACATCAGGGGATGAACAAACAAAAATTATAAATTATCCCATTTAATTTTCCTGTCACACTTACTTCACTGTCATTGCTCATATAAAACGAAAGGGGGCGTACTTAGGTTTACTCATATGAAAAAAGTATGGTAGAAATGTACGTTTATATTCATATACATAAGGGTTTGAATGAAATAAAAATCACCTTAAAAGTTTATGTATTTTATCAACTTAATGAATGCTCTGTAAAAAAACGTACCATTGAAAGCAAGGCTACTTTATAAAAGAAAAATCATATTTTTCTTTATAAAGTATCAGGTTTTATTCTCTTAGCAAAAGAATTTTTTTGGATGTTTTTCAAGCTGCGAAACTTTATGGTCGCATGACTCTTCCAGAACAAACAAATATAGGTTTGTAAGGTTCCTGAAAAATCCCATTTACCCATTATGAATTTAAAGTTTGTCATAGGGTATTGTTTTGTCTTCCTTTATCGGATTTGACACGCTGAATGGACTATTGGCAACGCGACGGGTGTGCTATAGCAAGCAGGAACTGCTTACTCTTCCAAAGCACCTGAGTTCACTCTTGTTTCGACTTGAGTTCGCGTTGTTGATTGATATTCAGTTATTTTGTGTTTCCATGTTTTACATGTTGTATGTTTTTGTCCCGTTCTTGTTGATGTTTACTGGTTTTGTCTCTGCCCTTTCGGACTTTTGAAATTCGGATACCCCATTGGTACCTCTGCTTCTCTCAACAACATAAAATGCATTTTAGCAATTAGGAAAACAGATTTTCTCACATTTTACTTGTGAAATAAAAACTTTATTCATTTTCAGCATTCCTACCAAAAATGATTTTTTTTATTTATAACCAAACGTAGAAAGTGCTGTATTATCTTTTGTATTGCGACTTCCCTTCAAAAACGATTACTTCAAGGACGTACCTTTTGTATTTTTCTGTTTGTTTTCCCAGAGATTGTTTAAGCATATGATCCTAATTTTACTGTTATTCCTTTCTCCAATGTGTAGATTTTACAAAAAAAAATAATATGCAAAAGTTTTTTGTGTTTTTTTTATGTGGAAACCCCATTAACCACAAGACAACAAATTTATAAAGCTAACACAAATTGTCAATAAGGTATGACTTATTACCGCCTTAAATCTGCCTTTTTGCATTGATATTGAAAAAGACTTAGACGCAAGATACTGGTGATACCCAACGTTACAGAAAATTGACGTCGAAATGCGTGTTTCAGACGACATTTCTTTTCCAAACCATTTTTTTTTCGTATTTAGTGCTTTTGGTGAATCTCGGACTTCAATTTATATTAATGGAAGGTAGTCTTATTATACCCCTCACTTCAAAAGTGGGGGTATATAGTGATAGGGGTGTCCATCCGTCCGTCCTTCCGTTGCACTTCAGGGTACCCATCTCTTATCTGCAACTCCTCCTAAACCCCTTGGTGGATTTTCATGAAACAATCTTTGTGACATAATGTAGATGTGCACCGGCTATTTTAAAATTCGATCAGAATGATTTTTGGAGTTTCCCCTAATAGCAAAACATGCACTTAGCCATTCGCCATGGATTTTCATGAAACTTAAACACAATCTTTGTGACATAATGTAGATGTGCACCTATTATTTTAAAATTTGATCAGAATGAGTTTTGGGGTTTCCTTTACCAAAACATGGACTTAGCCATTGACTACATGGGGGTACCCATCTCTTATCCGCAACTCCTCCTAAAACCCTTGATGGATTTTCATGAAACTTACACACAATTGTTGTGACAAAATGTAGATGTGCATCTACTATTTTAAAATTTGATCAGAATGATTTTTGGGGTTTCCCATAGCAAAACATGGACTTAGCCATTCGACTTCATGGGGGTACCCATCTCTTAACCACAACTAATCTAAACCCCTTGATGGATTGTCATGAAACTTTTACACAATCTTTGTAACATAATAGAGATGTGCACCTACTTCTTGAAAGTTTGATCAGAATGATTTTAGGGTTTCCCATAGCAATACATGGACTCAGCCATTCAACTACATGGGGGTGCCCATCTCTTATCTGCAACTCCTCCTAAACCCCTCGATGGATTTTCATGAAACCTACACACAATCTTTGTGACATAATGTAGATGTGCATCTCTTATTCTAAATTTTATTTGATTAATTTTTGTAGGGTGGGGGGTATTTATTTGTGAGCTGCGGCTCGCAGTTTTTCTAGTTCTTTTTTAAAGTTTATTTTTTGTCAAATGCGATGAACCTAAGCAAACAATCGGTGGTTTTAGTGTTTTGTCATTTTTTGTTTAGATTTATTTCTTCTCGTCAAAAAAAAATCCTCTGTGATGTTTATGACATTGTTTAAAGTTAATTCAGAACTTATGTAAATTACTGAAGCGGCAGGTACGGTCGCTTTTCTTTTATCTAAGCGGTATTTAAATTGCGTATTCATGCAACTTTTCATACAAAAGCCAAGAAAAACGGTTGTTCCCGCAGATAATGAAGAGCCCCAAGTATCCGTCGAATCAACGCTAAAAATTTCTAAACCTTTCTCATCTTTTAGAAGATAGTCAGTCATTAAACAGCAACCACTTGGCCAACCGACACTAATTCTTGCAAAGAATGTTGTTCATTTTCTTTGTCTTTGTATTGTTAAGTTCTATTCTCTTCTCTCATTTTCCACCGGTTTGTTTTAAGTTACGGCACTGGTCATACATGTGATAGTTGCAGTTTAATTCACTCATTGTTATTTAACCTCTGTTTGTCTGTCGGCTTGATCTTACTTGGTGAACTGAGTGTATACCTGGGACCGGCTTAACAGAAAACTTATCGTTTCGCGGAATAGTTTCTGCATATTTAAATATTCTTCTTTTGCGAAAGGATCTAGGTTCTGTAAGGTTTGCGTTGCAAAATCACAAAGATCTTCTGCTGATCGAATGAGAGCCTGTCCTCGTAATATTGCATTATCGGCCTGTCTTTTGACATTACCCCCGACAGAGTCCTGTGGTCCTGCAATTAAAGCACGAATAAGAATTACTGACTTATATTAATCTTCAAGTTGGAAAAGTATTTTGATTTCATATAAAATACATTTGAATTCAAACAAGGAACCTAAAATCAAATCAATGGTATAGTTCGAACTACTTGTGCAATAAATACTCATAAAATAAAAAGAATTATGACACAACTCTTTAAGTTTATGACTTTCAGTTAAAATGTTAGTTTAAACAGAAAAAAAAAGATGTACAGACGAACCAAAATAAAGAAAATCAAACTGTAAATTATGGTTACCTTTTGCGTGTTTCAAAGAAATTTCTAGTAAACTTTCGGCGACTAAAGTCATCACATGCTGTATTTATGTCTCCAAAACAATGCCTGCTCTTATATTGGGCTGCGCATCCGTGGGTAAACTCGTGTATCTCATTTACTGGATATGATATTGACTCTAGATACTCCGCTATAAAGTTTCGTACTTGATGAACAAAATATTGATCATGGACTATAATGTTAAAAGCAAACGTTTAATTGAATTTCAACAATTATTTCATTCCCTTCAATATCTTGTATCTTTTATTATCTTATGATATTGCCATATTTAATTCTATTTACTTTACGAATTAATAAATTTATTTATAATCTTCACACATATTTTCTTGGTTAAACTAATGTTATTGTTATAAATTAGCATGCATGATGTATGTTAAATCTTCATATTGTTTGTAATAATAGGGAGACGGATTAGAATAAGCTATATGCTTCTTTCCTTATCCTTTTGTTGTATTTGTTCTAACAATTTGAACATACGTGTCATACTATCAATAAAATATGTTTAAACAAGGCATAGACATAGCGGTTGGTACTAATTGGTAATGGTTTTTAATAAGGTTCCGAATCATGCATTAAATTTAACCCCTAGTACTGTGAATTCACTTCAAATGGTGATTACTGGTAAAAGAAGCAAAGGCGTACCAAAGGGATAATCAGTATCATAAAACCGTAAAGACAAAGACAAAACCGGCAGACAAAAAAAATTTGTTTCCAGATATAAAACTTAATCACAAAATTAAAAAGCCGATTACAAACATCCATATCTCTCTCTTCACGACTAGTCTTTGCGTTGTTTATGATTGTTATTCCTTTATTTGTGTGTGGGTTTATGTTTTTTGTTTCAGTTGGTTCTACTTGTTTGTCCGTTTCCTTTCGAACTTTTGATATTCGAATAAGATAAATTATAATGTCACGTTTTTATTTTCAGATTGCAGACCAAGGCCTGTGCTCACACAAAATAAGTATTACCCAAGCTGTCCTACAGATAAGATACTACGCGAGAGCCATTGTGGATAATATAACGGACTACGACTTAGAAAGAATGGTAGTTCTTACCTTATGGGCGAAATCCTTACCAATTAAAGAACGTGTAGAGGGAAGGTCAAACATCGAAAGATACGAAACCGTATTGAAAATTTCAAGTAAAATGAAAATCTCAAAAAGATCGTTCCTTGATGAAATAGAACGCTTTGAGCATGATTTCAGCACACAAATGATAAACATTATAGTCAAAGACAGAAATATTGACCGCCCAATATTTACAACAGAGGTTAACAGTTCTCAACCGGATCAGGACTTTGTGCATGTCAAAGACCATAAATACGCCTTTGATATAGTCTACTTAGCTCAAATTTACAAAATTATAATACCGCAAAAAGCTCCAATCATTAATCAAAATTGTACAACATTGACCCTAGCCTTGAAAAGACGAGAAGATGAATTTATCCATGTCGACTCTGTAGTTTGTAATCAAAGTTCGGAAGAGCCAAAAAATGTCTCCTCTAACATTCTTGCGATATTAACTTACATTTTTTGTGGAATATCAATCATATCCTTAGGAATTTTGATTGCATACAACAGGAAAAACAATCTTTATGTTGACATACCTTCATCAAATCTGGAAAACATAGCTGTATCAATACTAACTGCCAACCTTGTCTTTCTGTGCGGCATTGGTGCCACAAAACTCCAGAAGTTATGCTACGCTATAAGCATTGCCTTGCACTATTTCTGGTTAGCATCCTTTTCTTTCACAAGCCTCGCTGTGGTTTACATCGTCTCAACTCTTCTCAAAATGAGAGCAAGACAAAATGTCAACAGTGAAGATCAGTCAAAACAAAGAAAGGTACTCACCATGCTTGGAATGCTAATTCCCATACTATTGGTTGGTCCAGCCGTAGTCATTGATCAACATGGCCCAGAATATCTGTCGCCTGGCTATGGGCAATCTGCATGCTTTCCGACTCAGTATCCGGGCAATTTAATCTTTTTCACCGGTCCAGTGATGGCTTCTGTTTCAATGAATCTAGTATGTTTGATACCCGTTATAGTAAAGCTACAGAAAACGGCGATGGAAACAAGACAGATAAGACAATCGTCAGTTTATGACCAAGGTAAAATCTATCTTCGCCTGATTGTCTTGTCTGGAATCCTGTGGATGACTGGGATATTTGCAGCCATTTTTCGCTTGGAATGGTTAGATTACGTGTTCACGATTGTCTGTGGTCTTCACGGGTTTTTCTTGGCTGTTGCGAACCTGACGACCACACGAATCAAGAGGTTGAGGAACAAGACGAACGATGATAGTCCTCCATAATATCGCTCAGTTTTTCTTTTCGTCAAACACTCATGACAATCAATTTGTAATGTTGAATTGTTCTGTTTTGCTCATACGTTCGCAATTAGGGACCAAACTTTTAACTTACAGGTGTGCCCTGGTGTCGCCGAATGCAAAAGCAGGTCTAATGTTGTTTTCTGAATTGTCGCTTGATTGTGGGCTGTGTTGCGTACACTTATTCCACATCTCATTATTTTCTATCTAAGAGTCGGGTCATTCCGCCCGTCTGTCGCGCTATAGTGGGCCCTGTCCTTGGTGATCTGAATCTTAAAAACCCAAACACTACATCTGTTTTGAAATTTTATTGTGATAACAGATATTTTGAACATGTACACCTACCTTTTCGGATGAGTTTATAATTCCGTTTAGAAATTTGGGGCCCAAAGGGGGGCCTAAAATGATATTTTTTGTTTTCTACAAGAACTTTAGTTCAGCTTGACTGATTGCTATGAAATTTTAAAGTAATGTTTCTTACTATAAACTATTGAGTGGAACTACTACTGAGGTCTCTTTTTCATTCGTGAAGAAATGATGGACCCAAAAAGGGCAAACTTCAGCTTTTTTTTATTTCTAATCCGATTTTAAAAATTAGTTCATATGAATTTACGTGGTTTATCTTTGTCATTCCCATTTATTAGTTGAGTGACTGACAATTTTCACTACACCATAACAATAGCAATGTTTCGAATGGTAAAGTTTAGGGAGTCAAGAACTATTTGTCCTTGGTAAATGACATGTAACATACATGTACTAGTGCACCAGTGCTACACTTTTTTTAAATTCCTTTTGATGTTGACCTTGGATTTCAGTTGAGAGACTTTAATTGAAAGTTTTTAGTGCATTTCTTATTTTCATGTTTATCACCCTCCTAGTTAATGACTTTCTCAAGTTATAAGAGAATTAACATGGAACTAAAATTCTAATAGAACTGGCAGGCGAGTGGTACTTATTGTAGTTCCTTTTATTCATTGTAATATTGTTGTAATAAATTGATATATCAGATGAATAGGTTAAAAGATTTCGATTAAAGTGAAATTTCAAACCAAAATTTGTATGTTTATTTTACAACATGGTTAATGGCAATGTATGTATTACTTCATATTCTATCCCTTTACACATGTTACATGTTTTACTTTCTAGAAGGAATTATTTCTGAGCTACCTTGGACGGTTAAACAACAAGCAAACCAAAAACAGCTCACCAAAGGAGAACAAAATAAATCTAAAAACACACATATTCAAATATATTTTGAAAAACGAAAATGAAAATCACTTCAAAACTATCAAACTGACATTTTCAATCTCCAATCTAAAAAATACAAGGCAAGGACATACCCGAGAAATTGAAGATGACAATGGTCCTGACCTAGTATATGGATTCTTTAAATGGCGGATTAAACCAGGTTTTATGGCGACAAGCCTTCCTCCTCCATTGCATTGTTAGGGTCCGAACAAAAATGACCCAAAATGAGACATAATAGGGTTTGTTGCAGACCCGAAAATAAATGACAAACAACCCAAAATGAAAACAAACGAACACGAACCAAAAACAAAAAATAAACTCGCACAGGAAATAATACAAAGGTAAATCGATTGCGGAATAATATCCGAAAATAATTGGCAAATGCATTATCATTACATTATTTTGGTTCTGTATATTTTAACGGCGATTTCAATTGATTAATAGTACTTCCAGATGTTGGGAACGGAAATTGTATAGTTTCCGGAAGCGCAGTTCGCAAAGCGAAGATATTTTCTGATACAGGTAGCGTTAATTTCAAAATGTCAAAACACGGGAATTAGCAGACATTTGCAAGCACAATATGAAGAAAAAAGAATTAAAAATTATTACGAAAATAGTTGTAGGCAGTAAGGTCATAAAACTACAATCGGCCATGTTTTAGACTATTCAATTCACCTCGAACACCGGGAAGTAGTCGAAAAAGTTACCTGGCTTGTCCTCATTTCATTCAGGGTTTTATGTGAAATCGGTTTCAATCTGGAGCTAGTTAGAAGTGCCCATCAACAGATCAAACAAACAACATATATGTTGTGTTATTTTTTTGCGTTGCAATTGCATTATTTCATTTTTTAAATCACCCCTAAATTTCAACACTTGAATGGAAAGTGTTTTTGAACAGGTACATGTAGCTCCAAAATTCATATTTTTTATTGTGTAGCTCACAATTTTAAAATATATATTAGTAATTAATTTGAATAGCACAATAAAACTAAAAGAACAAATGCTTCGTTAACATGATACGAAAAACAACTTTTTAAAAAAATCCGAATTAACCGACCTTTAGGAATTGTTGAAAAAACTCAGTTTATTAGCAACATATGCTTTGATATCTGTACTGAACAATACAGATCTCTATTATTTATTTATTTAGTATTATCATTATTAAAATTGACCTGTTGCCACATTTCATTGTAAAGATTGTATTTTTATGCATCACCTTTAAACTTCAGCATTTTAATAAGAGCCTACTGAGCACTGAACAGGTTTCCGGATACTCCAATATCCCCCGCAATTAAAACTGACCGTTTTGTGTGATTTTGTGCATCGAAAAGAACGTAAAACATTTATATGTTTTCACTAACTTTGTGTTTAGTGTGCCTTTAATGAGCCTTCAATATATAAAACCCACTTTAGTTATAAAATCAAGTGTCTTCAACAATGATAACCCGTGACAGTTAGTTCTGCTGATAGAGTAATACTTATTCCCGAATTAAGGCCACTCATTTGAGTAAGTGATGCATCTAATCCACCGAGAGAACGAAAAAAAAACGAGGCAGACTGAGAACATAAATGAATTACTGCAATGGTTCTGACTTGGTACATGCACTTCACGTGACCTTCCATCTCTCTTTTGTGTGATTTTGTAGGCATTTTGATAACAACATTATATTTAATCCTTGTTCGATAATTTGGTTTATGGCCCAATTCACCACTGTCTTATTTGACTGAATTTTACGGAAGAATTTCATAACAAGAGTTTCCGCTAAGTCGTGCTAAGGATATACCTCCACCAGGGATGGGGTAATTGCAATTGGTAATTGCAATTGATTGCAATCAATTACTTTTTCTTAAGAAATTGAAAGTAATTGCAATTGGGTCAATTATCAATTACATGTATATGAAATTATTTAAATACATTTCAAAGTAATTGGGTGTAATTGCAATTACCTTTTAATTACATTGCTAAAACAAAGTTTTTGTATTTTTCATCAATGTAAATATGAGAATAAGAAATAATTATTTATTTACCCCTACACTATAAACCCCAATTTATTTCATTAAGTAAGTATTAAAACATGAAGATTAATTTACATCTTAGAATTTTAGATAATAATTTTAAACATAAAATATAAAATTCAATTTACAAAATTTAATTGAGAAAAAATGAGAGGGGAAAATTTGCTTAATTTTGTCAAATAGCCAGAAAAAATGTTTTTACAACCATTTTAACCCCTGTCTACAAATTAGAATGACACTCAATTATTCAGAAAACAAAAAATTAATAGCCCACTGATATGAAAAGGGGGCATGTTATAACTCATTGTGATAAAGCTGAGCGCCAAATAGTGAATCAAACCATAAATTAAATGTTGGGAAATCCGTTACGTTTTTTTTTTCTTTTTCTTCCCTTAAACAGTCTAAGTCGACTCAGAAAAGAAGAAGTACATGCAATTGATCCGAAAAAGGGGGCACCTATTAATCTGAAGCTGCGTACCAAATTTAAAACCAAACCCTTCAGTAGAAGCCGAGAAATTAGTTACGAAAATTTTTAGCGGACAAGGTCAATCTTTAATTGTTTAAGTAAAGTTTCTTATAGATGTTGTTACTTTCTTTATTAAAGATATCACCGCAAAATCCAAATGTTGATATATTCCTTATTAAGCTTTACAAATTAAGATGTTGTTTCATTTATATTTATTTCACATTCATATACTACTACATGTCTAGCTATGAACTCAAACAAAACTAAAAGTACTAAACTTTATATTCATTGGTTGAAGCGTCCATTAATCAATCTGTGGCGGACAATGGTTCCATCATTTAGTTGTCCTGCAAATGGCAGTCGTCAAATATGCCCACGATCTGGTGTAAGTTCATTTGTCGATGAAAGTGGCAATCGGTGGGTAATGCACAAGTTGTGTAACACTACAACTGCAATGACAATAAAACAGCATTTCAAGGGTTTGTACAAAAGTGTTCCTCCACTAGTGTCAATGCATCTAAAACACGATTTCAAAAGCCCAAAACTTCTTTCAACAATGCTTCTCGTTTTTATATGAGTGTCGTTGTACCTCTCCTCGGCTCGTGTTGCAGGGTTTAGCACTGAAGTTAGGAGCCATGGTCTCAGAGGGTACCAACTGTCGCCTAATAACCACCCTTCTGGAATAGTTCGGTTTTCAAACATATCGCATAATAAAGAGATTGACCAAATAAATGCATCATGTGTTCCCCCAGGTCAACGTGCTACGATATTTAAAAAATTCTTATTGGCATCACAAGCACCCATTACATTCACTGAATGATAGTTCTTACGATTAATGTATAGGTGCTCATCAGTAGAAGGGGTCTTAATTCGTACATGGGTACTGTCTATTGTGCCAACTACATTAGGAAAATTCGAAATATTATGAAAGTTATGATTAGTCCACGTAACTCATTTTGATGTGTAGGCATGCTTACGTACTGTTGTCATACCCTATTCAGACATCCTGTTACATCAGCAGTAATATTTGACACGCATGATTTTGTATGTTGTGAACATCAGCAACAACATGTTGAAAGCTTTCGGTAGCATATAATCTAAGAGCCACAACTATTTGTAGGGAGACTGGAAAGGCGTGTGACCTGATAGTTGGTCTATGTAACTGCTGTTGAAACATTTGCTACAGCATAAATATAAGCGGACGGCTCAGTCTATATCTGCATATTATGCTGTCATCATCCATGTTATCTAGCGGGTTGTCACGGTCCCGGAAAACTCTGTTTTTGCGGATGTTTACTCGATGACCCCTCATGTGGAGTAAAGCAGCAGCCATATTTGTTTACACTTTTAAGATATTATAACCACATTTAATCTAAAGACCCCCCCCATAGGACAACCAACTTGATGTCCTAAAGTTTGGATTAAAATTTTAGGATGTCTTAAAATAAGACGTGTTTGATAAACAGAATGAGGACTAAGATTTGAGTAATGACCCTTCTTAGACATGTCTTAGTATAAAAATACCTTTGTTAAACAGGCCCCTGATATCAATTATGACCCTTTTCAATTTTATTTTTTTATTTCGAATAGGAAAAGACCCATTTACGTTTTAGTTTTTCATTTTCCTTTAGTCATTCATTTTCCTTTTTGTAATGCAATTTCTTTGTCAATTTTGAATAGGGAAATGGCCCATTTTCCTTTTCGATTCTTATTTTTTATTTTGAATAGGAAAATGACCCATTTTTCTTTCTGTCATTAATTTTCCTATTCGATTTTGAACAGGAAAATGACCCATTTTCCTTTTCGATTTTTTTTCAATATTTTATTTTGAATAGGAAAATGACCCATTTTCATTTTCGTTATTCATTTTTCTTTTCATTTTTTTATATTTTGAATAGGAAAACGACCCATTGTCCTTTTCGTTTTTTGTTTTCCTTTTCGATTTCGAATAAGAAAATGACCCATTTTCCTATTTGTCATTCATTTTCCTTTTCATCATTCATTTTCCTATTTAAAGAATGACTGTCATAATTATTTTTTCTTTGGGTAATGAAAACAAAATGCACATTGTATAATCCGCGTCGCGGATTATACTTAATGTGCAAAACTTTTTTTTCATAACCCCAATGAAAAAAAAATGTTACAGTCACTCCTTATAAATGAATTTTCAAAACGATTAAAAAAACATGAAAATCTTGCTCATAAAAGAACTAAAATGGTGGCACTTCCTGTAAAAAGTGGGCGTTTCCCCAAGTCCTTTTTTCATTGAGATGTGGACAAAAATCGTCCAATCAAATCGCAGTATTTTAATCAAATTTATTTATTCGATTTTGAATAGGAAAATGGTCCGTTTTTTATTTTGATAAGAAAAATGACCCATATTCCCTTTCGTTTTGGATTTCCTTTTCTTCGTTTTTCATTTTCCTTTTCGTTTCTCATTTTCCTTTTTTCGTCTTCATTTTCCTTTTCGATTTCTTCGTTTTCCATTTTCCTTTTCGTTTTCATTCTCCTTTTCTTCGTTTTTCATTTTCCTTTTTGTTGTCATTTTCATTTTCATTTTCCTTTTCGATTTTGAATAGGAAAAAGAACCATTTATGATTTTCTTTATCGATTTTACATTTCGCATATCTTTTTTTGATTTTTTTACTTTTTATATTGAATAAGGAAATGACCCATTTTCCTTTTGGTGTTACAGTTTCTTTATCGAATTCGAATTTGAAAATGGCCTACTAGTATTTTCCATTTCGATTTCGAATAGGAAAATTAACCATATTCCTTTTCGTTATTCATTTTACTTTTCGTCATTCATTATGTTTTTTTTCGATTTTGAATAGGAAATGGCCCATTTCCCTTTTCGTTATTCATTTTCCCTATCGATATTATTCGATCTTATTTTTTTTTGGGGGGGGGGGGAGGGGGCATTTTCTAATTCCAAAAGGAAAAGGAAAATGAGTCATTTTCCTATTCAAAATTAAATAAATCGGTGGATAAAGTCTTTCTTCATATTATTTTTTCCAAGCCCCCCATTCAAGATTAAAGATCGGTCCCTTGTCTCTCAGAATTCGATCCCCACCTGTAGGTGATGAGATTTGTTAAATACCCGCCCAAGGTCGACGGTTTCTTCAGTGTACTCCGGTTTCTCCATTGTTAAAACTGACCACCCGATATGATCCATTTGCGTCGAAAATTGAGTAAAACTTGAACAAACTCACACATATATAATTATGAAGAATCAAGTCAGCAATCTGATGTGGGAAGTCCGAATTATGAAGATACTTTTACCTTTTCATAGGATTTATTCAGCTTTCAGATTTCAAATAAAACTTTTCAAGTAAAAATGTCCCACTTCGAACTTTAAAATTCGAACAAACTGAATGTAAAAAAGCATCTTAGTTCAGTCTTCAATTTCAAATAAAAATCATTCGAAAGTTTATTATATACATGTAATAATAAAAGCCCGGTTAAAAATGTCCGAAGGCAACTGTTTCAAACGAAAGTTCAAATAAAGTTAAAATCATGGTTAATTATATAAAGAACATCTGTCGATGAACGGTTAATTAAAGATATAAAATATATATTATATTTGCGTATATATATATAAATATGAATTCATTAAACACTGAGTGTCGAACATCAAAAGGCTCTTTTAATAATTACTAGTTAATATTGAGCAAGAGAAGGAATTATCCACCCATTCCTTTATATGAATTTATATATCTAGCAAACCCAGTAAAATAATTGTTTGATTTCGAATAGTATATTATTACCTTAAATCACGATCAACTTGTTCAGAGAATAGACATTGATAATAATAGTGCGAGTCCGATATTTTCCATCCTGTAGTTATACCATCCCTAATAAGGTGAGTTCACAGAAAAATGGTAACAGTGTTTGGTAAATTTCTGTGTTTCTATAAGATATGATATGAAATACAAAATTAGAAAACTGAAAACAAAACAAGATTGAGAATCCAAATAATGAAAGAAAAAGCTACACTGAGCACAGTATTATACGACCGGAACATGTTGAACACTGTACGTTGGATGTCGCAAATGGATTGTCAAATGCATTGGACACATACTTACAAAGCTTTTTGACGCATGCATTCTATTGTGGACTTTCAATTTTTTTTTTATTTATATATACCTACCTTTAAGAAAAACTTGTAACTGGTGTTTTAAGCCCCTTTGATCCGTACACTGAAAAAGGTGGGAGATACTGCAAATCTGTTTGAATAACAGACAAGGTTTTTACAGGGATTCCAATGAAAAGAGATTTTGAAAATCAGACCACAAATTTAAAAGTTAATAATATGAAATTTCGCGTGGCTAAACTTTGCCCCCCTTTAAGATGTAATGGCTCAAGATACATTAAAATATTGGCACATTTAGTTAACATAATATATTGAGGATTACAATTATTTTTTTTTTCAAATTCAGATGAAAAATAAAGGTTCTTCAGCTATTTTTTAAAACATCAATTAAAATTCCTTTTATCCCTTTTCTGGCACGGTATGAGCCATATACCCCAAATGCAAGAGACATCTTTCTAAAAAAAAGTGGCTTATGAGTTTCTATCTCAATTAAACAGAGGTCTCATCATTCTCTAACATTGAAGCTCCCTATCTGAGCTTTGATTTCAATGGTCAAAGAATTCCAAACGTTAGGTATCATAAGCATTTAGGGGTTGCGTTTAATAACGATGGTAAATTATTATCACCCGCTGGGTTTTGTTTTTGAAATATGTTATATGTAAGATTGAATTGTTTAATTAAAATTTGTAAGGAAAAAATCATATGAAGTATAATAAAAGCATGTAGGGGTTGCGTTTAATTACGATGGTAAATGAAATAAATATATTAAGTGCAATGAAGCATGTCAGTGTCTTGCTTAAGCTTAAATATAAGTTGTCAAGGTCTACCTTGGAAAAATATATATTGTCTATATAAGACCAATATTAGAATATTCTTGTGGGCTTTGGGATAACTGTGGCATAGTCTATTCAAACAAACTCGAAAGTGTACAATAAGAAGCAGCAATAATTGCTACAGGCGTGCCTATTAATACAAATAACGAACAGATCTATCGTGAATTAGATTGGAAACCTTGAAAACCGGACGAGATGGGAGAAAATTACAAGTGATGTATACCATGGTGAACAATCTTGCTCCCCCATTTCTCTGTAGACCGACTCCCCCAAGCATCAGTAGTTTATCAAACTATCCCTTAAGAAATAAAGATTATCTTGTTATTCCTTTTTGTAGATTATTGTTATCTTTGGAATCATTTGTTCCTTCAACTATTAGATTATGGAACAAAATAGAGCCCGCTATCAGAGACATACCTACGATCTCAAAATTCAAAAAGGCTTGAAAAATGAGAATCTTAACCACCGTTCTTTCCAATTTAACTCTTATGGGCCGAGAAAATCAAACATTATCTTAACTCAAATGAGATGGGGTGCAACCTTTCTTAATTAAGACCTCAGTAGGCATCAAAGCCTTTGTTTGTCCTTGTCATTCTATGTTAACTGTTTTATGTCAAGAATTGAGTCTTTCGTTGATGATTTAGGGATTTGTTTTGATACTTTTGTATTGTATAATAAGTCTTGGGCCAATGCAAGACGGTAAGCAGTGACCTATGGTCATGTTGAAGACTGCTTGCTGTTTTCCGTTGTGATTTTTTGAATTGCTGTTTGTTTATGTTTGTTGTGTCGCGTACACTTATTCCACATCTCAATATCGTATATCATACAAGATCCCTCTTGTGGATATCAGCAAGTAACTGTCCCCTCAAATTCCACGAAAATTGCTATTATTTCTTATAGGTAATATGCATCTTTCCGAAAAAGATAACTTGAATTAAAGTACTTGGTCATGTTTCTGATTTCATCCTGCACTCGAAACGGTTCCCAATTTAGTTAAGATCACATAAACACACACACAAAGCATGACTCGTGATTCTATTTATTTTTTATTTTATTTCTTAATTATTTTTGTTGTTGTTACTTTATCACAATAATATTTATATTTGAATGTGCATGTCCATCACTATAACTGTATTGAATTGTTATCGGGAGAGGACTTCATAAATACTTTGTACTTGTGTCCGATTCCCTTTGAAAATTGTTTCAATTAAGATATATTAAAACTAAACAACTTTCTATATAGCGGTAAAAACATTATCATAAAACAACATAACAATTTGCCGGCACAATATAACTACCTATTACATTAAAACATTTGTCCAGACAAACTCTTATAATTGACGTTTTTTATCTCTTTGACCCCTAATTTCTCAAAAACGGTAGAAGATATTGCAAATCTGATTAAAAAGCAGACATAGCCGATAAAACACTGACCATTAAATTTGAAGGGGACCTTGATATTTTGTTTTGGTAAAAGTTTTTTTTCGCAAATAGCGCGAAAAAAATTTCATATTATCGACAGACTTTATTTCATTATAAGCATGGTTTTATATGGTAAAAGGCCTTCTTTAGAATATTTTTTTCTTGTCATCTGCTTTTTCATCAAAAATTATTTTCAGCATCCATGAATATTTTTTTAGGAAAAAATTGAGTCCCAATTCAAGTTATATGATCGGTCCCATACCCCTCATGTAGTGTTCGAGTCCCGTTTGTTATTTACATAACAAAACTTCCCATCTGTATATGATTAGGTTTGTCAGTTAACTGCCCAAGGTCGGTGGTTTCTTCGGGGTACTCCGGTTTCCCCCATTATTAAAACTGACCGCTCTTTATAACTCATAGGCATTGTGTCAAAAAGGGAGTAAAATCTGAACACACACACATTTCGAAGATACATCTAGCTATCTTGGACAGTGAAAGGGTTTATTCAGACTTCATATTTAAAATAAAATTTCAAGTAAAAATATCCCACTGCAAACTTCAAAACTCGGACTTAGAATGTAAAAAAAGCATCAAAGTGCAGTCTTCAGTTTTTAAATTCATATATAAATCATTCGAATTTTTGTTATTTCAATAATAAAAGCCCGGCCAAGAAGGCAACTGTTTTAAACAAAAGTTCAAATAAAGTTGAAATCATGGTCAATTATATAAGGAACATCTGTCGATGAACGGTTAATCAAAATACAAATGACAACAAAGTTCCAGACAGAGCGCAGTTTGATACGACCGGAACATGTTGAACACAGTACGTTGGATGTCGCAAATGAATTGTCAAATTCATTGGACACATGCAGCATACAGCTTTTTGATACATACATTCTATGGTGGACTTTCATTTTTTTTTCATTTATATATACCCACCATTAAGAAAAACTTATAATTGGTGTTTTAAGCCACTTTGACCCCTAATTTCTTGAAAAAGGTAAGAGATATTTTAAATCTGCTTGAATAACAGACAAGGTTTTTACAGGGATTCCAATGAAAAGAGATTTTGAAAATCAGACCACAAATTTCAAAGTTTAATATCAAATTTTGTGTGGCTAATTTTTTATCCCCATTTAAGATGTAATGACTCAAGATACATTAAAACATCGACACATTTAGTTAACATAATTCAGATGAAAAATAAACGTTCTTCAGTTTTATGTCAACATCAGTAAAAACTCTTTTTAATCCGTTTTCATTCACGGTAGGAGCCACATACCCCAAATGCAAGAGACATTTTTCTCGAAAAAGTGCCTTATGAGTTTCTATCGTGATAAAACAGAGGTCTCATTATTCTCGAACATTGAGCACCTGAGTTCACTCTTGTTTCGACTGGAGTTCGCGTTGTTGATTGATATTCAGTTATTTTGTGTTTCCATGTTTTACATGTTGTCTGTTTTTGTCCCGTTCTTGTTGGTGTTTACTGGTTTTGTCTCTGCCCTTTCGGACTTTTGATATTCGGATACCCCATTGGTACCTCTGCTTCTTTGAAGCTCCCTCTATCTTAGACTTGATTTATATGGTCAAAGAATTCCAAACGTCACCTATCATACGCATTTAGGGGTTGTGTTTATTTACGATGGTAAATGGAATAAACATATTAAGTGCAATAAAGCATGTCAATGTCTTGCGTAAGCTTAAATATAAGTTGTCATGGTCTACCTTGGAAAAACTATCTTGTCGATATAGGACCAATATTAGAATATTCTTGTGAGCTTTGGTATAAATGTGGCATAGTCTATTCAAACAAACTCGAAAGTGCACAATAAAAGCAGCAAGAATTGTTACAGGTGTGTCTATTTTTTCGAACAAAGAACAGATCTATCGTGAAGTAGGATGGGAAACCTTGAAAGCCAGACGCGATAGGAGAAATTTACAAGTGATGTATACCATGGTGAACAATATTGCTCCCCATTTCTCTGTAGACTGACTCTCCCAAGTATTAGTAGTTTATCAGACTATCCATTAAGAAATAAAGATTTTTTGTAGATTATTGTTAGCTACGTATACGGAATCAGTTGTTCCTTCAACTATTAGATTATGGAACAAATTAGAGCCCGCTATCAAAAACAAACCTATAATCTCAAAATTAAAAAAAGCTTAAAAAATGGAAATCGTAACCACTGTTCTTTCCAATTTAACTCTTATAGGCCGAGAAAATCAAACATTACCTTATATCAAATGAGATGTGGCGCCACCTTTCTTAATTAAGACCTCAGTAGAGTAGGCATCATACAAGATTCCTCTTGTAGATAAAAATATCAGCAAGAAACTCTTTTTCATTTCTTTTTTTATGCCCTCTATATGCAATAATAAGGCAAACGTTAATTGAAAATCTATCGTTCCTGTCCCCTCAAATTACACGCAGAATGTCATTATTTCTAGTTTAAACATATTTTATTACAAATAAACATACATCTTTTTACAACATACAATATATACAACACGTAAGGATTCGGAAATAAGCAAGTTTGCTTCTATTAATCCGTCTCCTAGTTATAACAGACATATATATATTATTTGCATCATTTTGCATGCCTGACAGTGTGTATACTGTGTATACAATCAAAAGTGTGGAAAGATATAATTTCCCTTTGTAATGAGTTTAAGTGAAAAAAGTAAGTGAAAAAAAAATGAAAAATGAAAATGAAAAAGAAAAGGATGAAAGCAGCTGTTTTCTAAAATCGCTTACTCAAAATTATGTATCTTTGAACGTTATGTTTCTTCTACTGATATTAGATCTGACCCAAATAAGAGTAGATAAACATTGATAGGTAAATTTAGATTAATCTTATCAATCGTTTCTGCTCGAATTCTGTTGTATAAAGTACAATGGAAAAGATAGTGATATGTTGATTTTGTCATCATTCATCAGCATGACCACACGAGCACATGGGAGAGTTGACAAGACCTCGCACGAAGAGATGCTTTTTTAAAGAGCTTCCGTTCATCCGAAGTCTGGCATGTAAAATTTGACCTTGTCTAGAGCCACAATAATAATATTTAGGGCAACGTTCCCTTCCAGCCTCAATACGTTTTTTGAAGATACCGAGGGAAGGAGAATTGCGTACTTCTATCGGAAGGTTATTCCACATATTAATAGTAAATGGAAAAAAATAGGATGAATAAAGGTTTGTTCTATTACGGATATTAACAATATTTTGAACTTGTCTAGTAAAATGTCCGTGTCTACTACCCACAGAACTCGGAACATGTAGGCCGAGGTAATTTGGAGTTCCCCCTTTTACAATCTTATAGAAAAGAATAAGTCTATGTTTTTCTCTCCTAGAAGATAGTTTTTCCCACCCAGTTTCCTTGTATAGCTTTTCTAATGACGTCAACTTTGTCCCACCCGTAATAATCCTCATAGCCTCAATCTGTACAGCCTAAATTTTATCAATAATATACTGAGTATTCGTATGCCATACAACATCCGCATACTCTAAAATTGGTCTTATGTATGAAAAATAAATTTTCTCCAAGACGTAACGGTCAAGGATAAAACGCACTCTTCTCAGATAATTTACACGCTTAAATGCCTTATTTATAATGTAGTCGATATGGTCATGCCATGAACCGTTGTTTGAAAAATAGATGCCCAAGTGCTTATGGCTTACAACCTCTTGAATCTGATGCTGATTCATGTATAAAGGTGGATGAATAGGCCTAACTGATTTCCGTGATACTGTTAATGTTTCCGTTTTTTGTGGGTTGAACTTTACTAGCCACTTTGTAGACCAAAGATGTATCTTATTTAAATCACTATTCAGCATGTCGGCAGCTACGTCAGGAGAGTCTACTACTATATATAAACTAGTATCGTCAGCAAATAGCTTGATGGCGACACCAAGGTCATCAACAATGTCGTTTATAAATAAAAGAAACAGAAGGGGTCCTAGTATAGAGCCCTGAGGAACCCCAGCATTTACGGATTTCCAGTCAGAGCACCCACCATTTAAAATTACCCTCTGTACTCTCCCCGATAGATAATTCTTAATCCATAAAAGGACCTTCCCATCAATACCATAATTCTGTAACTTATATAACAACCCTCTATGCCAAACCCTATCGAAGGCCTTACTAATGTCACAAAATACGACTCGGACTTCTTTACCACTGTCTAGAGCTCTCCCAATGTCATCCAACATGCTTATCAGTTGATTTACAGCGGAATCGTCTCTAGTAAAACCGGACTGACTGGGTGTGATAGTTTTATTTCGTAGTAGAAAATTATAAATATGTTTATAGACGCATCTCTCAAAACATTTAAAAACATAAAACATTATTTCTTATAGGTGATAAGCCTCTTTCCGAAAAAAGATAATTTGAATGGGAGAACTTGGTCATATGTTTGATTAATATTTCATCCTGCACTCGAAACGGTTTCCAATTTAGTTAAAATCAAACAAACACACACACAATGCATGACTTGTGATTTTATTTATTTTTATATTATTCTTAATTATTGGTTTTTTTTGTTACTTTATCATATTTATATTTGAACGTGCATGTCCACAAATATAACTGTATTGTATTGTTGTCAGAAGAGGACTTCATACGTGTCCGATTCCCTTTTGAAATTGTTTCAAGTAAGATATGTTTAAACTAAGCAGCTTTCTCTATATCGGAAACAAACATTATCATAAAACAACATAACAATTTGCCAGCACAATATAACTTAAGTTATTGCATCAAACCATTTGTCCAGACAATCTCTTATAATTGGAGTTTTTTACCTCTCTGGCACATAATTTCTCAAAAACGACAGAAGCTATTGCAAATCTGATTAGAAATAGCAGCAACAGCCGATTAAAGACTGACAATTTAATTAGAAGGGGCTATGATATTTTGTTTTGGTCAGTATTTTTTCCGCAGATGCCGCGAAAAAATTATTCATATTTCATATTATTCATATTATCGACTGACTTTTTTCATTATAAGCATGGTTTTATATGGTAAAAGTCCTTCTTTAGAATATTTTTTCTTGTCATCTGCTTTTTCATCAAAAATTATTTTCAGCATCCATAAATATTTTTTAAGGAAAAAAACAAGTCCCCATTCAAGTTATATGATTCGTCCCATACCCCTCATGTAGTGTTCGAGTCCCGTTTGTAATTTACAAAACAAAACTTCCCACCTGTATATGATTAGGTTTGTCAGTTAACTGCCAAAGGTCGCGATCGGTGGTTTCCTCGGGGTACTCCGTTTTTCTCATTATTTAAACTGACCGCTCTTTATTACTCATAGGCATTGCGTCAAAAACGGGAGTGAAATCTGAACACACACACACACACACACGCACATGAGCAGGGATTATAAATTAAATCAGCAGTCTGATGAGAGAAGTCTGAACTATGAATTCGAAGATACATCTAGCTATCTAGGACAGTGAAAGGGTTTATTCAGACTTCAGATTTAAAATGAAATTTCAAGTAAAAATATCCCACTGCAAGCTTCAAAACTCGGACTTAGAATGTAAAAAGCATCAAAGTGCAGTCTTCAGTTTTTAAATTCATATATAAATCATTCGAATTTTTGTTATTTCAATAATAAAAGCCCGGCCACGAAGGCAACTGTTTTAAACGAAAGTTCAAATAAAGTTGAAATCATGGTCAATTATATAAGTAACATCTGTCGATGAACGGTTAATCAAAGATATAAAAAAAATGTATTATATTTTGGTATATATACGCATTCATTAGACAGTCTCGAACATCAAAAGCCCTCCTAATTATTTCTAGTTAATATAAAGTATAAGAAGCAATTCTCCACCCATTTCTTTATTTGAAATCATATCTTTAGCAAACCCAGTAAAATAATTGTTTGATTTCGAATAGTATACTTTTACCTTAAATCACGATCAACTTGTTTGGAGAAAAGATAAAATAATAGTACGAATACGATATGTTTTTCCATCCTGTGGTTATACCATCCCTAATATGGCAAGTTAACGGAAAAATGGTAACAGTTTTGGTAAATATCTGTGTTTCGATACGATATGATCTAAAATTCAAAATAAGAAAACTGAAAACAAAACAAGATTGAGAATCCGAATAATGAAAGAAAAAGGTACGCTGAGCGCAGTTTGATACGACCGGAACATGTTGAACACTGTACGTTGGATGTCGCAAATGAATTGTCAAATGCATTGGGCACATGCAGCCCATGATAGACTCACAAAGCTTTTTGACACATACATTCTATGGTGGACTTTCTTTTTTTTTCATTTATATATACCCACCTTTAAGAAAAACTTATAATTGGTGTTTTAAGCCCCTTTGACCCCTAATTTCTTGAAAAAGGTAGGAGATATTTCAAATCTGCTTGAATAACAGACAAGGTTTTTACAGGGATTCCAATGAAAAGAGATTTTGAAAATCAGACCACAAATTCAAAAGTTTAATATCAAATTATGCGTGGCTAATTTTTTATCCCCATTTAAGATGTAATGACTCAAGATACATTAAAACATCGACACATTAAGTTAACATAATTCAGATGAAAAATAAACGTTCTTCAGTTTTTTTAAACATCAGTTCAAACTCTTTTTACTCCCTTTTCAATCACGGTAGGAGCCACATACCCCAAATGCAAGAGACATTTTCCTCGAAAAAGTGGCTTATGAGTTTCAATCGTAATAAAACAGAGGTCTCATTTTTCTCGAACATTGAAGCTCACTCTATCTTAGACTTGATTTATATGGTCAAAGAATTCCAAACGTCACCTATCATAAGCATTTAGGGGTTGCGTTTATTTACGATGGTAAATGGAATAAACATATTAAATGCAATAAAGCATGGCAATGTCTTGCGTAAGCTTAAATATAAGTTGTCATGGTCTACCTTGAAAAAAACTATATTGTCTATATCAGACCAATATTAGAATATTCTTGTGAGCTTTAGGATAACTGTGGCATAGTTTATTCAAACAAACTCGAAAGTGCACAATAAGAAGCAACAAGAATTGTTACAGGTGTGTCTTTTTTTTCGAACAAAGAACAGATCTATCGTGAAGTAGGATGTGAAACCTTGAAAGCCAGACGCGATCGGAGAAATTTACAAGTGATGTTTACCATGCTGAACAATATTTCTCCCCAATTTCTCTGTAGACTCCCCCAAGTATTAGTAGTTTATCAGACTATCCATTAAGAAATACTGATTTTTTGTAGATTATTGTTAGCTACGGAATCAGTTGTTCCTTCAACTATTAGATTATGGAACAAATTAGAGCCCGCTATCAGAAACAACCCTATTATCTCAAAATTAAAAAAAGGCTTAAAAATGGAAATCTTAACCACTGTTCTTTCCAATTTAACTCTTATGGGCCGAGAAAATCAAACATTATCTTATATCAAATGAAATGTGGCGCCACCTTTCTTAATTAAGACCTCAGTAGAGTAGGCATCATACACGATTCCTCTTGTAGATGTGGATATCAGCAAAAAACTCTTTTTCATTTCTTTTTTTTTATGCCCTCTATATGCAATAATAAGGCAAACGTTAATTGAAAATCTATCGTTCCTGTCCCCTCAAATTACAGGCAGAATATCATTATTTCTTATAGACCCGGGCTTATAGGTGATAAACCTCTTTCCGAAAAAGATAACTTGAATTGAAGAACTTGGTCTTGTGTTTGATTAATATTTCATCCTGCACTCGAAACGGTTGCCAATTTAGTTAGGATGACACAAACACACACACAACGCATGACTCGTGATTTTATTTATTTTTATATTATTCTTAATTATTGTTTTTGTTACTTTATCATATTTATATTTGAACGTGCATGTCCATAACTATTACTGTATTGTATTGTTATCGGAAGAGGATTTCATACGTGTCTGATTCCCTTTTGAAATTGTTTCAAATAAGATATGTTTAAACTAAGCAGCTTTCTCTATAGTGGAAACAAACATTATCATAAAACAACATAACAATTTGCCGGCACAATATAACTTAAGTTATTGCATCAAACCATTTGTCCAGACAATCTCTTATAATTGGAGTTTTTTACCTCTCTGGTCCATAATTTCCCAAAAACGACAGAAGCTATTGCAAATCTGATTAGAAATAGCAGCCACAGCCGATTAAAGACTGACAATTTAATTAGAAAGGGGCCTTTATATTTTGTTTCGGTCAGTATTTTTTTTCCGCGGATAGCGCGAAAAAATTATTCATATTTCATATTATTCATATTATCGACAGACATTTTTTCATTATAAGCATGGTTTTATATGGTAAAAGTCCTTCTTTAGAATATTTTTTTCTTGTCATCTGCTTTTTCATCAAAAATTATTTTCAGCATCCATGAATATTTTTTAAGAAAAAAACAAGTCCCCATTCAAGTTATATGATCGGTCGCATACCCCTCATGTAGTGTTTGAGTCCCGTATGTAATTTACAAAACAAAAATTCCCACCTGTATATGATTAGGTTTGTCAGTTAACTGCCCAAGGTCGGTGGTTTCCTCGGGGTACTCTGGTTTCCCCATTATTACAACCGACCGCTCTTTATTACTCATAGGCATTGCGTCAAAAAGGGGTGTGAAATCTGAGCACACACACACACACACACACACACGCACATAAACAAGGATTATAAATTAAGTCAGCAGTCTGATGAGAGAAGTCTGCACTATGAATTCAAAGATACATCTAGCTATCTAGGACAGTGAAAGGGTTTATTCAGACTTCAGATTTAAAATAAAATTTCAAGTAAAAATATCCAACCGCAAACTTCAAAACTCGGACTTAGAATGTAAAAAGCATCAATTAACGTGCAGTCTTCAGTTTTTAAATTCATATATAAATCATTCGAATTTTTGTTATTTCAATAATAAAAGCCCGGCCACGAAGGCAACTGTTTTAAACGAAAGTTCAAATAAAGTTGAAATCATGGTCAATTATATAAGGAACATCTGTCGATGAACGGTCAATCAAAGATATAAAAAATGTATTATATTAGGGTATATATACGCATTCATTACACAGTCTCGAACATCAAAAGCCTCTCCTAATAATTACTAGTAAATATAAAGCATAAGAAGCAATTCTCCACCCATTTCTTTATTTGAAATTATATCTTTAGCAAACCCAGTAAAATAATTGTTTGATTTCGAATAGTATACTTTTACCTTAAATCACGATTAACTTGTTTGGAGAATAGATATAATAATAGTACGAATACGATATGGTTTTTTTTTCATCCTGTGGTTATACCATCCCTAAACGGGCAAGTTCACGGAAAAATGGTAACAGTTTTGGTAATACAAATGACAACAAAGTTCCAGACAATAAATTTTGCTACGCCTGACGCGCGTTTCGTCTATTCAAGACTCATCAGAGGCGCTCTACCAAAAATATTGAAAATGCCAAACACTGTATGAATATGAAGAGCATAGAACAGTATAACCAAAAATACCAAACTGGGGAACCAAATCATTACTAAGATATTCAACCTATGTCTGGGATAGGAAGAACCTTAGGGGTTAGACAATTTTGAAATTTAGACGGACAATTTAAAGCATTGATGTATTCTCCAACTCAAAAGTGTTGGAATATCTGTGTTTCGATACGATATGATTTAAAATTCAAAATTAGAAAACTGAAAACAAAACAAGATTGAGAATCCGAATAATGAAAGAAAAAGGTACGCTGAGCGCAGTATGCTACGACCGGAACATGTTGAACACTGTACGTTGGATGTCGCAAATGAATTGTCAAATGCATTAGACACATGCAGCATAAAGCTTTTTGACACATACATTCTATGGTGGATTTTCATTTTTTTTTTTTCATTTATATATACCCACCTTTAAGATAAACTTATAATTGGTGTTTTAAGCCCCTTTGACCCCTAATTTCTTGAAAAAGGTAGGAGATATACCAAATCTGCTTGAATAACAGACAAGGTTTTTACAGGGATTCCAATGAAAAGAGATTTTGAAAATCAGACCACAAATTCAAAAGTTTAATATCAAATTTTGCGTGGCTAATTTTTTTATCCCCGTTTAAGATGTAATGACTCAAGATACATTAAAACATGGACACATTTAGTTAACATAATTCAGATGAAAAATAAACGTTCTTCAGTTTTTTTAAACCTCAGTTAAAACTCTTTTAAATCCCTTTTCATTCGCTGTAGGAGCCACATACCCCAAATGCAAGAGACATTTTTCTCGAAAAAGTGGCTTATGAGTTTCTATCGTAATAAAACAGAGGTCTCATTATTCTCGAACATTGAAGCTGACTCTATCTTAGACTTGATTTATATGGTCAAAGAATTCCAAACGTCACCTATCATAAGCATTTAGGGGTTGCGTTTATTAACGATGGTAAATGGAATAAACATATTAAGTGCAATAAAGCATGTCAATGTCTTGCGTAAGCTAAAATATTAGTTGTCATGGTCTACCTTGGAAAAACTATACTGTCTAAATAAGACCAATATTAGAATATTCTTGTGAGCTTTGGGATAACTGTGGCATAGTCTATTCAATCAAACTCGAAAGTGTACAATAAGAAGCAGCAAGTATTGTTCAAGGTGTGCCTATTATTACGAACAAAGAACAGATATATCGTGAATTAGATTGGAAACCTTGAAAGCCAGACGCGATGGGAAAAATTACAAGTGATGTATACCATGGTGAACAATCTTGCTCCCCCATTTTCTGTAGACTGACTTCCCCAAGTATTAGTAGTTTATCAGACTATCCATTAAGAAATAAAGATTATCTTGTTATTCCTTTTTGTAGATTATTGTTATCTACAGAATGATTTGTTCCTTCAACTATTACATTATGGAACAAATTAGAGCCCGCTTTCAGGGACATACCTTCGATCTCAAAATTCAAAAAGTCTTAAAAATGAGAATTTTAACCACTGTTCTTTCCAATTTAACTCTTATGGGCCGAGAAAATCAAACATTATCTCAAATGAGATGTGGCTCCACCTTTCTTAATTTAAGACATCAGCTATAGCAGGCAGGAACCGCTTACTCTTCCGGAGCACCCGAGTTCACTCTTGTTACGACTTGAGTTCGCGTTGTTGATTTCTGTTCGGTTGTTTTTATGTTTTGTGTTTCCTTGTGCTGTTCTTGTTCATGTTTACCGGTTTTGTCGTTGCCTTTTCGGACTTTTGACACTAGAATGCCCCTTTGGTGCCTCTGCTTATATCAGTAGAGTAAGCATCATACAAGATCTCTCTTGTAGATGTGGATTTCAGCAAGAAACTCTTTTTCATTTTTTAATGCCCTCTATATGCAATAATAAGGCAAACGTTAATTGAAAATCTATCGTTCTTGTCCACGCTAAATGTCATTATTTCTTATAGGTGATAAGCATCTTTCCGAACAAGATAACATGAACTAAAATACTTGGTCATGTGTTTGATTTCATCCTGCACTCGAAACAGTTCCCAATTTAGTCAAGATCAGACAAACGCAAACTCACACACACACAACGCATGACTCGTGATTTTATTTTTTTTTTTAGTTCTTTATCATTTTTTGTTGTTACTTTATCACGATCATATTTATATGTCCATAACTATTACTGTATTGTATTTGGAGAGGACTTCATAAAGACTTTTTACTTGTGTCCGATTCCTTTTTGAAATAGTTTAAAATAAGATATGTTTAAACTAAGCAGCTTTCTCTATAGGAGTAAGAAACATTATAATAAAACAACTTTACAATTTTCCGGCACAATATAACTTAAGTTATCACATTAAACCATTTGTCCAGACAAACTCTTATGATTGGCGTTTTTAACCTCTCTGGCCCATAATTTCTCAAAAACGATAGAAGCTATTACAAATCTGGGCCCGTGTCAGTGAAACTATCCTAACACATATCCTAAGACATCGTTTAGGAGTTACTTTAGGATGGTCATAGAACCATCTAAAGATATTGGGTAGGATGTACATCGAAGCTGTCTTAGGACATCCCTATATATAATGGTCTAAGGACCGTCTTAGAATAACTGATATGCAATTCATAATTAAAAGAATCAATATGCATATGGGTGCAAAAGCCGAGTTGCTGTATTTTATTAACCAAAACTTTCAATGTCTTCATTTAAAGATTTAACATAATCGGTTATTACAGGCATTACATGTAAAATGGAGACAAATTGAGGAATGGTTTGTTTCTCCTCTAATATTTGGTAACAACATTACAAAGTTTCATTAAAATCTGTTGACAACTTTTTGAGTAATTAACCAGAAACTGCTTTTTTAAGTAAATTTCAAATGTTTTTATGTCGCTGTGACCTTGACCTTGAACAGATTTACCCCAAAATCAGTAGGGTTCCTACTCTTACGGTATGTAACAATATCCTAAAGTTTCATTAAGATCATTTGAAAACTTTTTGAGTTATGGTCTGGAAACTACTAATTCAAGAAATTTTCTAACATTTTTCTGTCACTGTGACCTTGAACAGATTTACCCCAAAATCAATAGGGTTCCTCCTCTTATGGTATGTATCCCAAACTTTCAATAAAATCGGTTGAAAACTTTTTGAGTTATGGTCCGGAAACCACTAATTCAAGAAATTTTCTAAGGTTTTTCTGTCCCTGTGACATTGACCTTGAACGGATTTACCCCCAAAATCAATGGGGCTCCTCCTCTTATGGTGTGTAACAATAATCCAAAGTTTCATTAAAATCGGTTCACAACTTTTTTGAGTTATGGTCCGGAAACCAATTGTTGACGAACGCCCGCCCGCCCGCCCAGCCGCCCGCCATCATCATCACAATAGCCGAGTTCAACTTCGTTGCAACTCGACTAATAACTTTCATTAACAATTTCATAGCATATCAAAATGCATGATAAACTTCTACATTTATAAAACAACGTGTGAACAATTTATTAAATCTTAATTTCTTTTTTAGTTATTTTTTGTTTTGATTTGTTTTTTGTTTTGTTTTAATAAATGAAATGTAAATAACGTAAACAACTTTACAAACTTCAATACTAAGGTTTATACAAATTGCATATAGTATGTCCCCGTTCATTCATAAAAAAATCGGTATTTGAAATGAAAATGAACAAAATCTTCCGGAGCACCTGAGTTCACTCTTGTTTCGACTGGAGTTCGCGTTGTTGATTGATATTCAGTTGTTTTGTGTTTCCATGTTTCTCGTGTTGTCTGTTTTTGTCCCGTTCTTGTTTGTGTTTACTGGTTTAGTCTCTGCCCTTTCGGACTTTTGACATTCGGATACTCCATTGGTACCTCTGCTTCTCTCATCGGAAAACTCGACTGTTTTTAAAAAAACACACGCGTTTTAAGATTGAAGGTAGTTTAAAATTTGATTTAAAATCCGGCATCAACTTTGTCACAATACATTTTCAAAAATACCGAAACTCTTAACGTCTTCCCACATCGGGAATAGAGTGGTCTATTATTGGTCATAATTTATCTTCGGAAAACTAGATTGCTTATAAAGAAGCAGAATGCACTTGAATCAAAACATGGGAAGGAAGAAAGAAGAAAATTAGTGAAAGAAAAGTACTCAAAACTAGAGTGCCTCTTATAAGTCTTGTATAGACTAAACGCGAGTCCGATGTTATAAAATATGTTGCCTGAAACTTTGGTGTACTATTTTATTGAAACAATGACCAGAAAGTGTAGTAACCAACTTTTTCAGCCACAGGTTTTTTTTATCAGACGTTAAAAGTAGAAGGATGTTTTCTTATCGAGGCTTTCTGGCCACGCCACACATAGTGCAAAATAGAAAGCATGGGAAAGTATGGAATAACAAATTGTGCCAAAATAAAACACCAAACATCCGTACATTCAAGATTTTCACACAAATGGACCATTATTATGAGTAATATAAAGCATAAAACGGAAAAGCTACCATGATTCGTAGCTATAACAGTCTAAGAAATAAACTGTATATCTCAATACGTTATTCAGTCTGATGTAATTCGCTCGTCATCTAAGATAAGTATCCACAAGAGCAATAACTATTGTTTATTTCCTAATTTCAAAACGCTAGGATAGTCCTAACCAATTAGGATGGTCTTAAGTCAACTCCAATGTTATCTCAAATTTTGGTCACATTTTAGGACGCATCTCAAATTAGGACCCTTTCGTTGACCCGTCCTAAGACTAATCCATATCTAAAGACGGTCCAAAGACATGTCTCAATCCTAAGATAGCTTCGTTGACACGGTCTCTTATTAAGAGTAGCGGGCACAGCCGATTAAAGACTTACTATTTAATTAGAATGGCCCTTGATATTTTATTTTGGTCAGAATGTTTTTCCGCGGATATTCACATTTCATATTATTCATATTTTTGACAGACTATTTTTGTTTCATTATAAACATTGTTTTATATGGTAGAAGTCCTTCTTTAGAATATTTTTTCTTGATATCTGCTTTTACAACAAAAACTATTTTCAGCACCCATGAATATCTTTTTAGGAAAAAAACAAGTCTCCATTCAAGTTATATGATCGGTCCCTTACCTATCATGTAGTGTTCGAGTCCCGTTTGTAATTTACAAAACAAAACTTCCCACCTGTATATGATTAGGTTTGTCAGTTAACTGCCCAAGGTCGGTGTTTCTTTCGGCCTCATTATTAAATCTGACCACTCTTTATGACTCATATGCATTGGTCCGAAAAGGGAGTATAATCTGAACACACACACACACACACATATATACAGGGATTATGAAGAATTTAGTCAGCAGTCTGATGAGAGAAGTCTGAACTATGAATTCGAAGATACATCTAGCTATCATGGAAAGTGAAAAGGTTTATTCAGACTTAAGATTTTAAATGAAATTTCATGTAAAAATATACCACTTCGAACTTCAAAATTCGGACTTACAATGTTAAAAAGTATCAAAGTTAAGTCTTAAGATTTAAACTCATATATAAATCATTCGAATTTTTGATATTTCAATAATAAAAGCCCGGCCACGAAGGCAACTGTTTCAAACGATAGATAAATACATAAAGAACCCATTTTACTTTTTGGTATTCATTTTCCTTTTCGTCATTAATTTTCCTTTTCGATTTTGAGTAGAACAATAACCCATTTTCCTTTTCGTAATTTATTTTCCTTTCGTTTTTTAATAGAATCATGACCAATTTTCCTTTTCGTATTTCATTTTCCTTTTCATTTTTTAATTAGAAAATGAACCATTTTCCCTTTCTTTATTCATTTTCCTTTTCGTCATTCATTTTCTTTTTTGATTTTGAATAGGAAAATCATGATCATTTTTCCTTTTCGAAAATGAACCATTTTCCTTTTCTTAATTCATTTTCCTTTCCTTTATTCACTTTATTTTTCGTGGTTTATTTTTCTTTTCGTTTTTTTTTTTTTTTTTGAATTTTTATTTATTTATTTTGTTTTAATAGAAAAATGACCCTATTCATTTTCCTATTCGATGGTGTTTTCGTTTCGTTTTTTTTTAATTGGAAAATGACCCATTTGCCATTTCTTTTGTCATTTTCCTTAGGAAAATGACCCCCTATTTTCCTATTCGTTTTTGCATTTAAAATCAAAGGATAAGTTGGTAATTTTCCTATTACAAATCGAAAACTAAAATGAATAACGAAAAGGCAAAATGGGTCATTTTCCCATTCAAAGTGGGAAAAAAGGTAAGGAGGAAATGAATAACGAAAAGGAAAATGGGTCATTTTTCCTATTCGAAGACGAAAGGAAAACGAATAACGAAAAGGTAAATAGATGATTTTCCTCTTCAAAACCAAAAATAAAAAATCGAAAAGGAAAATGAATGACGAAAAGAAAAAGGATTAACGAAAAGGAAAATGATTAACGAAAACGAAAATGATTAACCCCGTGGTTATACCATCCCTAATAATGCAAGTCCACATAAAAAATGTTTTGGTAAAAATGTGTTTTTTCGAAACGATAATTTAAACTACATGTACAAAATTAGAAAATCGAAATCAAAACAAGATTGAGAATCCGAATAATGCAATAACAAGCTACACTGAGCGCAGCTTGATACGACACTGTACGCCATTGGCCCAATATGGATTGCAATTGTCAAATGCTTTGTACACATGCAGCTCATGGTGGGCTCACAAAGCTTTTTGACACATGCATTCTATCATAGACCTGTATATTATTTATATACAGGTATATGATTCTATGAGGAACTTGCATAATTTTTATATATATATATATATACCCACCCTTCATGAAAACTCTTACAATTGGTGTTTTGCGCCCCTTTGATCCCTAATTTTTCGAAAAAGATTGGAGATATTGCATATCTGTTTAATGACAGGCAACGATTTTTACAAGGGTTCCAATGAAAAAAAGAATTTGAAAATCAGACCACAGGCGTTGTTTAACTATCCCCCCCCCCACACACAAGAAATGTAATGATGCAAGATACATCGAAACCATTGACATATTTAGTTATCAGAATTTATTGAGGATATCAATGACTTTTTTAAATTTAGATGAAAAATTAACTTTTTACAACTGTTTTGTTTTAACATCCATTTATTGTTCTATGCTCTTCATAATCATATAGTGTTTGGCATTTTCAATATTTTTGGTAGAGCGCCTCTGATGAATCTTGAATAGACGAAACGCGCGTCAGGCGTTGGAAAAGTTATTGTCTGGAACTTTGTTATTTTTATTTAAACCTATTTTGACCCCTTTTTTCTTGGTAGGGGCCACATACCCGAAATGCAAGAGGCAGCTTTCTCTATCGCGGTTAGAAACATTATAATGAAGCAACATAACAATTTTCCGACACCATATACATTGATATAACTTAAGTAATTGCATCAAACCATTTGTCAAAACAAATTGTTATGATTGGCGTTTTTTACCTCTTTGACCCCGAATTTCTCAAAAATGATAGGAGATATTGCAAATCGACAAGCCCCGGTTCATAAAACATCTCAATATTAGTATTTCCGCAAATCTCTCATCAACTCAAAGTTCAACATTTTTGATTGTATTGGTTAGATTTTGAGTAAAAGAAGAATTTGACGAAATACTCAATTTGAGATGTTTTATGAAACCGGGTCCTGATTTAATAAGCAGTCATGGATTTTCGCAAGGATTCGAATAACAAAAGTTTTTTTGAACTCGGACCACAAACTTTGACCCTGCTTGGCAATGTTACAGTGTAGAAACATAAAAACAGTTGTTTCAATTAGTTGACAGGATTTATAGTCGAAAAGCACAATGATTAAAATAAGAATGATCAAAATCGGATGAAAAATAAACATATCAACAGACGTTTTTCCAATGCACCAAAAAGACGATAAAGAGACGTGGAATAAGTGCACACAACCAACATTAAAGAAAAGTCAATTTTAAAAAAATCACACAATTAGAAAACAGCCAGCAGTCTTCAACATGACCAGAGGTCACTGCTCGCTGTCTTGCATTGGCCAAAGACTACAAATACAATACATAAGATTCAAACAAATTCCTAGATTATGAACGAAAGACTAATTTCTGGACATAAAACAAAAAACAGATAGTAGACAGGGACAAACAAAAGCTTTGACAAGAATTCCTGGCTCAGGACAGGCACATATAAAATGTGGCGGGGTTAAACTATTTTTTGGGTCCAATCTTCCCTCTGTTGTTGATCTGTATCCCTTTTGCTCTTTTTTCTTAAACGGTAAAGGCCAGAGACCCTAAATGTGATACAAATCTTCCTTTAGTGGATAGAAACATCATATCAAAATTTTATAACAATTGGTTAGCTACAACCAAAGTTATCACGCGGAAACAAATGTGTCTACAAACGACGACGACAACAACGACGACATCGCCAAAGCATAATATTGTGATAATACGATCGCAAAGTCGTATAAAAATCGAAAGCATGTACAAGTAAATTGCCAAGAAAATTTTGAAAGATCTAAGCAACTATAACATATGGAAAAAAGATTATAGGTTCATCAGCTATATGCTCTATCTGAGGTAACAATATACAAAGTAATCATTTTCTCAGGCTCTATCTACAATAGTCTCCATGGGGTCGAAGTTGTCAGATGACCCCTTCTAGAGTTATGGGCCTTTTAAAAAGTAATAAATAGCGTCTTTATTCATGTTTTTGCTCTATAGAATTAAAACTATTGAACATGGAGAAAAGCTGTTGCTGGCTTCAGCCTACTGCACATTTAGCTAGTTTCCTCCTTATAAAACTCATCATCTACGATTGAGCAATTATCAAAAGTAATTTTGTCTGAATAACAATGAATTTCTATCCAAAATGATTTTTATTCTATTCGACAAAAACATAATAATTCAAAAATCTATAAATCCTATAAAGGGATCATATAAAAAACTAGACTTTAAGCTGAAATTAACAAAAAGCAAGGGAAAAAAGTTTTTTTGACAAAGGATGAGGGGAGATGAACACCGAATGAATGCCTTTAAAAATAAATTTGTTAGAGTGATATAATTATGTAATATAAAGGTAGAATACCCTGTGAAAATTATAACTAAATTTAATTATTGTCTCAGAAGTACCTAAGGTTAGATTAATTAAGATCAACACAATACTGTAATATACAGGTAAAAAGTTAATTTATTTTATGGTATCCAGTTTTTTATGCATAGATGTGTAGTTTAGATGGATAGACAATTTTGACAGCATTGTTTAATAATATCACCTTTTAAAGGTTTCAAGTTATCCATGAAATATATGCAAAAAGGCTTTCACTGACTTTTGGGCTATAACCCCCGCAATCCCAGCCCCCCTACTTTCCTTCCAAACCCATGAACAGAAAGTGACAACTATGTCTCTCACCTTCATTTTTATACATGTACTACATTAAAACACCATATTTCTGTGGATTTTGAAATTCTCTTTTCATAAACGCAACTGCCATTTGGTTAGAGAAAGATTCACAAATAAGTTCAGTTTGTATTTTATTTCTTGGTATATTTTCTAGAGCCAATGATGTTATTCTGGTAAGAACTGAAAGCAGCATAATTATGGTTGACAGATTAGGCAACTGCCTGTTCTAAAGCACCTAAGTTCACTCTCATTTCCCTCCAGTTCATGTTGCTGAAGGTTTGGCGTTCCATAAAACATGATTTAACCCTGTATCCACCATTTCTTTTTAAATGCCTGTACCAAGTCAGGACCATTGCGATCTTCAAAGTTTCCAGTATGTTATCCTTGTTTTTTCTGATTTATGAGACATTTGAGATCCATCCTCTAAGTTCGGTAATTCTTTTATCACCTGTTTTCCACTTAAGCTCATGTTGCTGAATGCAGTTGTAATAATTTAAACCGGGAACTTTTCACGCCAGTTTTATTTTCGGGATGACATTGCTAGTGCGAAAATTAAGCCGCGCAAATGAACTTGTCTTCTATTTTAGTATATAAACAATAACATTTCAGCGCGAATTTAAAACTGCTCAAACAAAAAGACGACGCGAAAATTTCAAGGTTTACCGTATGTGTCTTTGTATGTTGTGTGGTTTGTGTATGTGATGATTTTGATATTTATGTCTACCGACTTTGTCTTGGCCTTTTATACCCTTGCAGCATTCATTTGTCCCATTGTATATATATACTCGTATATCTATATTAAAATCATTAATAAATAAATATTTAACCAAAGATACTGAAGAAACAAATTTATGCTTGCTTCATTGGTCTAAGAAAGTACTGTCTGCAGTTCTGTGATTTTCTCTGATGCTAAAATGGCAGTTTAAAGTCGTTTATCAATCACTTTGATAAGTCTGTTAATTAAAGAAGCATAAAAGAGCTTGGGCAAATTGCTACTTGAAGTTATGGCTCTATAGTAATTTGGGTCAGCTTTATCCCTTTTTTTGTGAAGTGCTATTATAAGTCAATTAGTGAAAAAAAAAATAGGTCAAGGTCAGATGACATGGTGACAGACCCCATTTAGGAAAAATGGCCAAAAGGGACTAAAATCGGTGTACTAACAAAACGTCTGTAAAATATTTATTTTGCATTCGATTTTGGTCACACTTTATTTTTTTCTCGATAAATTCTTTTTATATAATGTTTCCAACTGCTATAGAAGCTTCCTTTTGCATTTGGGGTTTGTGGCCCCTTCCGTACCAAAAAAAGGCCAAAAGGGTTTTAAATAGATATTTAAACAAAACAGCTGTAGAACGTTCAGTTTCATCTGAATTTGTAAAAACCATTGTTATCCTCAATAAATTATGTCAACTAAAGGTTTCAATGGTTTAAATGTATCTTGTACCATTACATTTCTAGGGGGTCAAAGTTGGGCCACGCCCAAAAATATTGTTTTTATCTGGGGTCTGATTTTTTTTTTATTGTAAAAATCCTTGCCTGTGTTATTCAATCAGATTGGCAATATCTCCTACCTTTTTTTCGAGAATTTAGGGGTTAAAGGGGCCAAAAAACCAATAACATGCATATTAAGAGTTTTCCTAAAAGATTGGTATATATCAATATAAAAAAATCAAATATGCAAGTCCACCATAGAATGCATGTGTCAAAAAGCTTTGTGAGCCACCATGGGCTGCATGTGTCCAAAGCATTTGGCAATCCATATTTTGCCTTCAAAGTACAGTGTTCGTGAATATGTTGCAGTCGTATAAAGCTGTGCTCGGCGTTGCTTTTTCTTGCATTATTCAGATTCTCAATCCTGTTTTGTTTTCAGTTTTCTAATTTTGTAGTTTACATGTATATCGTATCGAAACACAGATATTTACCAAAACTGCTACCATTTTTCGTGAACTCGCCTTATTAGGGATGGTATAATTACAGGATGGGCCGTGGGAGAAAATATCGAATTTGCACCATTATTATAAATATATCCTCTTCCAACAAGTGGATCGTGATTGAAGGTAATAATATACTTTTCGAAATAAAAGAATCATTTTATTTGCTTTGCTAGAGATATCAAGTCAAAATGGGTGAGGAATTCCATACCCTGCTTAATATTAACTAGTTATTATTAAAAGAGCCTTTTGATGTTCGAGACTGATTAATGAATGCGTATATAAACCCAAATATAATATATATTTTATATCTTTGATTAACCGTTCATCGACAGATGTTCCTTATATAATTAACCATTATTTAAACTTAATTTGAACTTTTGTTTGAATCAGTTGCTTTTGTGGTCAGGCTTTTACTGAAATAATAGAATTTCGTATGATTTTTATATAAAATTCAAAAACTGAAGACTGAACTAAGATGTTTTTTTTACATTCTAAATCAGAATTTTGAAGTTTGAAGTGGGATGTTTTCCTTAAATTTTTTTATTTAATCTGAAGTCTGAATAAATCCTTTCGCTTTCCTAGATAGCTAGATGTATCTTCATAGTTCTCACTTCAGACTGCTGACTTAATTCCTCATAATCCCATGTGTGTGTGTGTTCATGTTTAACACCCTTTTCCACGCATAGGGTCATATCGGTCAGTTTTGATAACATTTGCTTCTTCCATTTAATTATAGACAAAAACAATAGACGATATTTATTCAATACATGTATCACATTTGTAATTAATTGTTTTATCCAAAAAACTAGAGGCTTCCAGGAGCCTGAATTGCTCACCTGACTTCAATGACTGATGGAATAAAAATCATTTGGGGTATCTCAAGTGAAAAACTTACAATACAGGATCACTATACAATTTCCACCTTATAACGAAGGCTTTTGTAGAGCACATATAACCAAACTTTCAAGAAAACAAAAACTTTTTTTAATCTTTTATAGATTTTATCTGCAAGGCAATAACCCAAAACTTGACAATTAGGGTCCATAACTTTTATAAGGGGTCATCTGACGGCTTCAGTCTAATGGATATTTTTGAAGAGCTAATTGAACTGAAGATTTAAGCAAGAAACATTTTTTTGGCCAATTAGGGGCCCTCGAGGGTCAAAGACAGTACAACAAATATAAGATTTGATTTCAAAGAATGATTCATAAACAACGAATGTAATAGAAGGGTGTTCCTAAATAAAAGTTCAATAATGACATATAATTATGACCAATTATCAAGTTATGTTGGATCCCTGTAGAAAGACACTCAGATGCTGAATAATTTCAACATTTTCCCATGTGAAACACCAGAAAAGTTTATCAAAAGCAGACAGATTAATAAAATTATCATTGGACTTTATAACAATAGCAATAAAAAGCTTCGCCGAGTGCAGCATGATACGACCGCAACATGTTGAACCCTGTACGTTTTAGGCCTAATATGGATAGTCTATTGTTCTGGACACATGCAGCCCATGGTGGACTGACAAAGGTTTTTGACACATGCTTCTCTGATGGACTTTCGACCCAGGGGGTAAAAATATAAATTTTGAATGTTGTATTCTACTCTTTAAAAGAATAATGTTTGGGGAAAAAATTAAAAATCGAACCAGAATTTTTTTTTAAATTATGATTACAGCCCAACAAATTTATTCTTAAATTTAGAATCGCTACCTGACAAGAATAAATTTGCAAAAAAAATTTTCAAAATCGGACCACAAATAAAAAAGTCCCATTTGGCCCCTAATTACGTAATAGGGGAAAAAGGGGGGGTCGCAAAAATTAATTCTTAATTTTGTATTCGCTATTTGACAAGAACAAACATGCAAAAAAAATTTTCAAAATCGGACCAGAAATAAAAAAGTTACAATTTTGGCCCCTTTTGGTCCCTAATAACGTAACAGTAAAAAAGGGGACACAAAAATATATCTGCTACTTGACAAGAATAAACTTGCAAAAAAAATTATCAAAATCGGACAAGAATTAAAAAAGTTTCAATTCCGGCCCCTTTTGGCCCCTTATTACGTAACAGGTGAAAAAGGGGTGAGGGTCGCAAAAATAAATTCTCAAATTTGGATTCGCTACTTGACAAAAATAAACTTGCAAAAAAAAATTTCAAAATCGGACCACAAATAAAAAAGTTTCGATTTTGGCCCCATTTGGCCCCTAATTACGCAATAGGGGGAAAAGGGGGGGTCACAAAAATTAATTCTTAATTTAGTATCCGCTATTTGACAAGATAGAAAATAAAGAGATGTGGAATAAGTGTACGCGACACAGCCCACAATTAAACGGCAATATAGAAAAACCACAATGGACAACCGCCAGCAGCCTTCAACGAGGCCATTTGGCACTGCTCGCGGTTATGCAATTGGCCCATGGTCTAAATAAGATGCATATAATTCAAATCCAGCCCTGAAATAGTCACAGATAGACCCCCTTCTTAAACAAGGAACAGAAAACATCAAAAAGACAAGTACAAACGAAAGCTTTGTCAAGGATTCCTGGCTTAGGACAGGCACATGTAATATGTGGCGGGGTTAAACTAGTTTTTTGGGCCCAACCTTCCCCCTATCAATATTCCTAGACAAAGCACAAAAACAAGAACAAACATGCAAAAAAATTTTTCAAAATCGGACCACAAATAAAAAAGTTTTTATTTTGGCCCCTTTTGGCCCCTAATTACACAGCGGAGAAAAAGGGGGGGCGCAAAAATTCATCAGGTTCATTCTTTTATTGTAAGAAACATTCTTGACAAATTTCACAGCAATAGGCCAACTAGGACCAAAGTTATGGTGGAAACAAGTAAAATATTTGAATTTTTTTCCCCTTTTGGGCCCCTAATTTCAAAACAAAAAAAGGGGGGACCCCCAAAATCAATCCCATTCATCCTTGTATGGTAAGGAACATCACTGTCAAATTTCTTAGCAATTGGATAACTAGAACTAAAGTTATTGTGGAAACAAACAAAAAAGTAGTATTTTTGGCCCTTTTTTGGCCCCTAATTTCTAAACGAAAAATGGGGGGACCCCCAAAATCAATCCCATTCATCCTTTTATGGTAAGGAACATCATTGTAAAGTTTCATAGCAATCGGATAACTGGAACTAAAGTTATTGTGGAAACACTAAAAAGTTAACAGACACCGACAACGACGATGACAACGACGACTACAGCATCATACCATAATACGTCCGCAAATTTTTTGCAGTCGTATAAAAAGTAATTTTCTATCATTGACAAATTTAGGACATTCAGAAAAGTAATGAATTTCATCTTCCACTTTATTTAAGTTACATTTTTCACAGATTCTAAGATTAAGTGGATTGGAAATATAAGAATATCTTTGTAATTCTACTTTAAGGTGGCTCGAGGCTTTTCTACTGATCATCTTTATGCACACATTGGTATTTTGTATTAAATTGATAAATTAACTGGATATTGCAGACAACAACTATACCGGTATATTATAATATATTTTAACAAATTACGAGCAATTGCAATACAAAAAAGGTCTTTTTAACAATTTTCAGAATTTCCCGTACTAAATCAAAGGGAGATAATTTATAAAGAATTAATAGGAAAATTATAAATTTTTAAGAATATCTTGAAAAAATGAACACATACAATTTCGACAAGCTTTAGAAAAGGGACTTTCCTTCAGAATTTGAGCTGATTCTATAGTAGAATTAAGTAAGATTCTTCTTTACCTGCCTCTATAGCTTTTTTTCGTATATATTCTATATAACAAGAGGCTCCCAGGAGCCTGAATCGCTCACCTGGTCTTGATCTTGACCCTATACTTTTGTAGAGCTAAATGAGCTGAACATTTAAGCAAGCAACAGCTTTTCTCTACCTGCAATTGTTTACATTCTATAGGCCAAAAACACCATTTTTCACCTATAAGGGGCCATAACCCCTTTAAGGAGTCATCTGACAACTTCGACCCTATGGAGACTTTTGTAGAGCTAAATGAGCTGAACATTTAAGCAAGCAACAGCTAATCTCTATCTGCAATAGTTTTCATTCTGTAGGCCAAAAACATGAAAAATCGCTTTTTTCAGAGGCTGTAACCCCTATAAGGGGTCACCTGACAACTTCGACCCTAGGGAGAATTTTGTAGAGGTTAATGAGCTGAACATTTAAGCAAGCAACAGCTAATCTCTATCTGCAATAGCTTTCATTCTGTAGGCCAAAAACTTGAAAAATCACTATTTTTCAGGGGCCGTAACCCCTATAAGGGGTCATCTGACAACTTCGACCCTGTGGAGAATTTTGTAGAGCTAAATGAGCTGAACATTTATGCAAGCAACAGCTAATCTCTATGTGCAACAGTTTTCATTCTGTAGGCCAAAAACATGAAAAATCTTTATTTTTCAGGGGCCGTAACCCCTATAAGGGGTCATCTGACAACTTCGACCCTATGGAGAATTTTGTAGAGCTAAATGAGCTGAACATTTAAGCAAGCAACAGCTAATCTCTATCTGCTATAGTTTTCATTTTGTAGGACAAAAACATGAAAAATCGCTATTTTTCAGGGGCCGTAACCCCTATAAGAGGTCATCTGACAACTTCGACCCTATGGAAAATTTTGTAGAGCTAAATGAGCTGAACATTTAAGCAAGCAACAGCTTATCTCTATCTGCAATAGTTTTCATTCTGTAGGCCAAAAACATGAAAAATGGCTATTTTTCACCTTTAAGGGGCCGTAACCCCTATACGGGTCATCTGACAACTTCGACCCTATTGAGACTTTTGTAGAGTTAAATGAGCTGAACATTTAAGCAAGCAACAGCTAATCTCTATCTGCAATAGTTTTCATTCTGTAGGCCAAAAACATGAAAAAATGCTATTTTTCACCTTCAAGGGGCCGTAACCCCTATAAGGGGTCATCTGACAACTTTGACCAAATGGAGACTTTTGTAGAGCTTTTGATGCTGAATCAGTAGCGTGGCCTCAGATTTCCTCTATCTCTTATACTTTTTGATTTATAAGCCAAAAACAGTAGTCTGACCCCCCTAGTCTATTTTTAGTAACTGCGGCCATGTTTTTTAACGGATCAAAAATCAAAACACAAGTTTGGTGCAAGACACCCTAAGGATCATTCATACCAAGTTTCATTAAATTCTGTTTGGTAGTTTCAGAGGAGAAGATTTTTGAAAAATTGTTAACAGATGACGACAGACGACGACAGACGACGACGACGACGACGACGACGACGACGGACGCCAAGTGATGGTAATAGCTCACATGGACCTTCGGTCCAGGTGAGCTAAAAATAATGAAATTTTGCTGTTTTTAAAAGCTGCTAGAGCTTTAAAATGAACGATGAGCCCCTCTTTTTATTTGATATTTTTTATCTATGCATTAAGGTCTATCAATGTGCCAAAAATGAAAAAAATCTATAGTAGAATTCTAATAGACCTGAGACACCTTAAGTTGATGGTAATGCTTACTCTAAATTTAGCAAAACACTTTCGTTTATTTAAATCTTGGATGATGTCCAGATATTTTTCATAGCAAAAATTACATTTAATTTTAAGATAAGTTCTAAGCTTTCCTTCTTCAGATATTAACTTTTCTCTATGTTTGTACCACACATTATTCTAAAGGTCAAACACACAAAAAACACTATTATTTCACCTTTAAAGAACCATAACTCCTATAAGGGGTCATCTGACACTTTTGACGCTGAAATAATTTATTGTAGATCTAAATGAGCTTAAGGATTCTCGAATGCTAACTTTTCCTCTAGCACTTACAGTTTTCAAAGTAAAGTCCAAAAACTGTAAAAATTGTCAATTTTGATGATTAATTGACACAATGGAGAGCTTTGCATAACTTTTGATGCTGAAGAAGAAGGGTTGCTATCTCTTATACTTTTTGAATCATAAGCCAAAAACTATGGTCTGACCCACTGTTCTATGTTTAGCAACTGTGGCCATGTTGGTTGGTCCACATGCACAAATTTCACTAACTTGGTAGAGGACATCCTAAAGATAAAATGTACAAAGTTTCAAAGCAATCCCTTTGGTGGTTTCAGAGAAGAAGATTTTTGAAGAAAAGTTAACGGACCGACGGACTGATGGGCGACGGACGCTTAACGATGACAATAGCTAACATGACCCTTCGGATCAGGTAAGCAAAAAAATACACAAAAGTAAACAGAGGTAATCATGAAAGAACACATTTGATAATAAATTACAATTTTGTGCACACATGTTGTAACAGTGCTACAAACATATCATAACAAAGAACAAACGTTAACCAACACCTACTAGATGTATCGAGTGCTTTTTGATGCACAAAGCAGGGGTGGATCCAGAGGTTCATGAAAAGGGGGAGCATAATTGCTAAAAATTTGAAGTTGCTAGGTCAATTTTATACAGAAAAATTAAATTTCTCAATTAAAGGGGGGCATACGCCCCTTCTGCCCCTTCTGAATCTGCCACTGCATAGCCATTTTATAATAAACCTTTCACAAATTTCATAATAAGCCTTACAACAGCACAAATCAGAGCTTTTGTTTAGTAGATAACAAGTCTCATTCATGGAGAAAATTTAATTCAAATACATACATTTTTTAAAGTTTATCTGTAAGAATTGTTTTCATTTTTAATAACATCGGCCATTTCCAAAATGATCTCCTGAGATATTAAAGTGTTTACAAAACTTTTACATTGCTATTGTAATTCACAGTGTTCTAGGATTTTTTTTAAAATCTCACTTACCCAGATGTAAAATTGCAAAAGATTCACTTACCCACAATAGATATAAATGCAAAAAACTGTCAAAGTCCACTAACCCTGGTTTAAATTTCACTTACCCCGGGTAACGGGTAATACGAATCCTAGAACACTGATTCAATTTAAATTGTTAAAGACATTAAACTATAAAATATAGGTAAAGGTCAAAAGATTTTTATCACAGATATGTTATATCATAACCTTAAATATTCTATTCATTGTACGGTATTCTATCAAGACAGTTTATGTATATGTTCATGGTCTTTTACAGAATCTAAATCTTCTATTTGGTCCCACCACTTGTAGAGGAAGGTTTCTGCTATAAGTTTAAACCATGGTGTTATAAGTTTGTCTTCACCTGCAAAAAGAAACAAATTGTGTTACTTAAATACACATTTCACAAAACCATGGTGTTATAAGTTTGCCTTCACCTGCAAAAAAAACAAATTGTGTTATTTAAATACACATTTCACAAAACCATAGTGTTATAAGTTTGCCTTCACCTGCAAAAAAGACACAAATTGTGTTCCTTAAATACAAATTTCAGAACCATGAGTGACCATGATTTTCATTTTATCACTTTGAGTTTGTCAAATTATGAAAAAAGCATTTGCAAGTGTTTCTTTGAAAAATATTTAACAAATGTAAGAAATCTGATCTGTAACTCATAATAGTTGTACATCTATTTTGTGCTTGTCAGTTAAGAAATTGACCATAATTTGCCAAAAAATCAAAATAAAATTTTTTGAGGGGACTGCAAAAAATCGGGGCGAGCAGGGTTGAGAATCTACGATATTTTTACATGAACATACCCATAAATTTCTTCAACTGGTCCTGATTTACATATCTGTAACTTTTAACTTCATTTGGGTTTATATTAACATCTACATTTTTTCGACAGAACAGAATATAGTCAATCTCATTTTCACCCCAGGTGTCATCTTTTGGCTGGTTCCCTGCTTTGTACTGGATCCTTGTTAAGTAAGTCAGGTCATCTATTGAAACCTGAACAAAATAATCAAATCTCCCTTTTAATATTTTTTTGGTTGTTGTTGCTTATTTGAATGCCTCTTTGAAAGTGATGAGAATTTTGAAATTGATGCCTTAAATCATAAGGGTATAATTTAAAATACAAAATAAACAAAACAAATTGATATGTTACCATACTCTTTTTAAAGATAATAAGAGTTAAAAATTTGGCGGGAAAAGGTTTTCTCTGGTTTTATATAGCTTTAACAATCAGCATATTATAGCTGTTTTAACCTGTGAGAAAGTGATTAGAAATTCAAATAAATTTGTAGAACAGATATTCATGGTGTAATAAAGACCTTACACAAAAGAAAAGTAGGGGTTACCGTGCAAATAGTTTTGCCTTATTTTGATGGAAAAAACCTGAGGTTTCCGAAAAAATGTCAAAAATCTCAAAAGCTGACCCTCAAACATCCTTAATCAATAATATGTGTTTAATCTAAAACTTTCACATCAAAACGTCTGTCTTCCTTCATTTATTGACACATAGAGGCTACTAGGAGTCTGAACTGCTAACATGACTTGAAAGCTTCTTTCATAGTATGGTGTGTAAGGACTGTTCCAGAATTTAATGTGTGGGGGGGGGGGGGGGTCGGTAGGCACTTTTTTGTTTACTCCACCACCCATCAAACAATTATTTATTTTTATCATTATTTCTTCACAAAATATTTCTGAAACCCCAACCACCCACCATATATGTAATAGAAGTTCCTCCCACCCCCACCCCACATTTAATTCTGGAACAGCCCTAAGAATTATTTTGGTTTAGATACATGTAGATAAAAAAATGGTAAAAGGGAAATAACAGTGATACAGTTGACTACAAGATAGAATATATTATATTTATTGTGATGATTTTGCACATATTTAAGTATTTTGTTTTGGCCTTTTTTATGATATTCAATAGCTCATTGCTACACATTTGCATCTTAAATAAAAATACAGTGTCAAAACGAATGTCACTTAAAACTGTATTATGTAAAAGGAGAAATTTTGTGAGTTGTTTATTTTTTTTGCATATTTAGTGTATTGCTTTAACTAATATTTTACAAAACATAACCTCAAACACTTTACAAAGCTTGAAATTTGTAATCATTCCAAAATATCCTTGTTTACACTTTATTTACCTTGGTTTTGCATATTTAGCATGTTTAGAGAAGTTATAGAAATAACCAATAACTTTTTCTACCTGTTTTTCTGAAATTCCTAATTCATGGTTGAGTTTTCTTATAGCTGCCCTTCTTACGCCAATGGCATTCTCTCCATCTAATTCTTGGTCATTATGCCATGGATGACTACAGCACGTGTTTGTAAAATTTCCTAAAACAACAGAAAGGAAAATATCATTCATGCAAGTGAGTTGGCTCTGTTTTACCATGCGCTTTCAATTCACTGGATACAAGGCAGAAGGGGGATCCAGAATTTTTTTTAAATGGGGGGGTCCATATATAGTGTATTGAGGACTAAAGGGGGAGTCCCAGGCTGATTTTACCTAAATTTTGCAAGACAATAACATGTGTACAATTTTTTTTTAGGAAAAGGGGGGAGGTTCCAAGCCACAAATCACTTCCTCTGATTCTGCCATTACAAGGTACACCCTCTTGGTAGCTATTAAGTTTCCTTTCAAGCCAAATTAGACTCACAAGTCATTTTCAATTACATGTATCATGACTGTAGATTTTTTACCAATTGTAGATTGGAGGTCCCCACTCTAAAAAGCCTTGAGGCACAGGTCTTTTTTTAGTCTGCTGGAGCCTAAATCATGTTCCTTGTCACTTTTAAATAGAAATGACACAGATCAAGTGAGTCACACAGTTGTCTTTAGCTTTTGAAATAGCATTTGGCCTTTATTTCAATTTTGTTTTGCTTTTTTGTGGGTGTGGTTTTTATGTTTTTTCCTCCTTTTTTCTTTATTTTCTTTGGGTTTTTTTTTTTAAAGGGAAAAAGTAATTATCTTGTGCTGTTTTATCATCATGCAGACATTGATAATATGAGGACTGATTGTGACGGCAGCCCTCACAGATGTTCCCTCAAACGAACAAGATGAACCTTAAAGCAACAAAAACGGCAGCCATTTTGTAAATTGTGAAAACATTGTGCACATCTCTGATGTGGAAAATGTCCTATATAATGAACTTTCGCATTTTACTCGGAAATGGTGGCCATTGTGAAAATTTCGAAAACGTTGTGCATACCTCTTATATGTGCCCTATCACTGTGGAATGTTTGGGGAACATAATAATGTTTTTGGTCATAAAAGTTATAATACCAAGAATTGATACATGGTTCTCATTAACTGAATACAAGAATTTTACATGTAACAATAATATATATACTTTATACAAAGTCACCAAGAACCCCATCTGCCAAATATCTGTTTTTCAAACTTATTTTACACCTCATTACATAAAATTTTAATACAAGAATCCTCAAATATTACAACATTGTAAATCTCTTTGTAAAATTTCAGGTCTATATCACTTATTCTTTTGGAGTTATAGCCTCCATAAAAATTTGAGATCAATGGAAACAATTAGGATTCAGCTATACATTGCCCTTAATATCTCACTTCCAATTGCCATCTGCAGGACTATCTAAAGTAATTTTACTTACCAGGGTATGTTATTTTGAAATCAGATCTTTGCTGTAACAATAACTCATTTTGTTCATTGAACAGAAATACACTGAAAGCTCTGTGAAGCAGACCTAAAACAGAGATACATTCCTCAAATCATTATACAAGATACAAGATAAAAGCCATAGATATTTTATTAACAAATCACCTCGCCCAATAATGAACATACATGTATATTCATCATAAAAGAAAAATATAAATATGAACAGTATAATGTTAAGATAAATAACTTTAAACATTTGCATGACCTAAAACAGAGGTTCATTCCTACACTAATATATATGATAAAAATGTTTGAAAATCACACACAAACTTTAGGCTGTTTATGATCTTTTTATGCTTCAATTACTTTGAGCTGCTAAGTGTATGCTTTGTCCAATGTTAAATTTTCTGTTTGGTTTTCAGTGTTTAAATTTGGTTCTTATTTGCAAACATGACATTGTGCTTGTAAATGTATATAAATGTACATTTTTATGCTACATGTTCACTGTGTAAGTATGATTTTCTTTGTTTTTTAAAGTTTTTTTTTTTGGAATGCAAGTTGGTTTACTCAAAATTTGTTTTTACTTTGGGTTGGGGTTTTTTTGGGTTAATGTTATTTCCTACTTTACCATGCAACACAATTATAGCTTTTGCTTCAGATTACAAGAGTGTCCACAGTTACACTAGATATTCAAAAGTGCAATTACATTGTAGGTAGAGGTAATAGGTATAAAAAGGAAATACAACTTCTAATTGAGAAAAGAAAGAAATTGTATTCGTTCTATCTTAAACTAGACATATCTTAATAATAATACATGTCAAATATTAACAATTTTTTTAGAAAAGGTTCTCTCTCATGGAATTGAACTTTGATAGATTTGATTTTTATTGTGTGTTTAATTTTTGTGCTTTGTCTGGGAATATTGATAAGGAAAAGGTTGGGCCTAAAAAACTAGTTTAACCCAGCCACATTTTATATGTGCCTGTCCTAAGCTAGGACCATTCAACAAAGTTTTCGTTTGTACTTATTTTATTATGTTTTCTGTTCCTTGTTTAAGAAGGGGGTCTATCTGTGACTATTTCAAGACTGGATTTATATTAAATTTATTTAGACCATGGAACAATTGCAGAACCGCAAGTTGCGCCTACTGGCCTCGTTGAAGGTTGCTGGCGGTTTTTCATTGTGGTTTTTCTTAATTATTATGTGAGCTGTGTTGCGTACACTTATTCCACATCTCATTATATGTAATACCAACTTTTTCTATTATCATGAACATTTCATTCTGGTATTTGAACTGCCTGTTTCTTTGGGTTTTTTTATTCGATTTGTTACCCACTCCTATAAACTTTCAATTGTATAATTTTTTTACCAAATCAATTTTACCCTTTTTTATATTCTGTAAAAGATGGCATTCCTTTTTGCTTGCAGGGCCTTTTGGCACATCATTTTCATCAACAATGATACATTCTTCTTTTAATAAGGCTGCTTGTGTTTGGTCAATGTTCTTTAACAAGTCATTTATCTCAGGACATGGATCCTCGTTTCTCATTAAGCAGGTAGAAGATAGGTTTCTTTGATTCCTTAAAGAAGAAAAAAAAATTGCATGTAAAATAAATGTTATCTTGACAGGGTTGCCAACTTTTCAAATCAGTTTTTTAATTATTTTGTTCTGTTTTGTGTTACATTCATTATAAATTGAAAACCTGAAAATCGGGAAACTTTTATATGTAAAATCTAGACTGTGGCTAATTTTCAACCTGTAACCTGTTTAAATTAGCATAATAATGGTCACTTAGCTACGTGTAGACTATCAAACCAAGTTTGTTCAAATAGTACATGTACTTTCATTTTGTCATTCCTGACATTCTAATCTTCAGTGTCTTCTGGTTGCTTTATGTGGGTTGAGATTCAAATGTGGTTGCTTCTTAATATATAACAATTTAAAAACATTCACCATGTTCACTTGAAATGAAACTTTAAAGTAAGGATTCTATTCAATACAGCAAAAAATCTGAGTATAGCAGAGAACAAAATCTTCTACTAGACAGTTGGGTCAAAATTTAATGGAAACAGGTCATTCAATACTCCTATAATATACGAAGTCTCATACTATGATGTTAGGATGGCAACATTCCAACAAGAGGCTCCGAGGAGCCTATATCGCTCACCTGGTCTTGATGTCAACCCTATAAAGAATTTTGTAGAGGTATTAAGCAAGCAACAGCTTTTCTCCTTCAGCAATAGTTTTCATTCTGTAGGTTAAAAAACGTGCAAAATGTTATTTAAAGGGCCATTTGAACACTTTGATTCTATAGAGACTTTTGTTAAGAGCTTAATGAACTGAACATTTTAGCAAGCAACCACTTTTCTTTATCTGCTATAGTTTTCATTATATATTTCAGGTTCCCACTATTTTTTGGACACCAAATTCAAGGGTTTTTCCAGGACTTTTCAAGGGTATTGAGGTCAAGTTCAAGGATTAAAATAGTCTGCAAAAATTTTAAAAATCCAATATTTTTCACCCTTTTTTTGTCAAACAGTCAACAAATCTGCATATGATAAAATTCCAGGGTTTTTCAAGGATATTTGAAAAAAAATAAAGGATTTTTCCAGCTTTTTGAGCATTGAAATGAAATTCAAGGACTTTTCCAGGTTTCCTTGAATTCAAGGATGGCGTGGGAACCCTGTTATTTCGGGGCTGTAATCCCTGTAAGGGGTCATCTGACAACTTCAATCCTATGAATGCTTTTGTAGAGCTACATGTACATGAGCTGAATATTTAAGCAAGCAAAATCTTTTCCCTATCTGGAATAGTTTTCATTCTAAAGGCCAAAAAAACTATTTTTCGCCTGTAAGGGGCTGTAACCCCTGTAAGGGTCGACCCTATGAACACTTTTGTAGAGCTAAATGAGCTGAACATTTAAGCAAGAAACAGCTTTTCCCTATCTGCAATAGTTTTCATTCTAAAGGCCAAAAACACTATTTTTTGCCTGTAAGGGGCTGTAACCCCTATAAGGGGTCATCTGACAACTTCCACCCAATGGAGACTTTTGTAGAGCTAAATGAGCTGAACATTTAATCAAACAACAGCTTTTCTCTATCTTTAATAGTTTTCATTCTATAGGCCAAGAACACTATTTTTCACCTCTAAGGAGCTGTAACCCCTAAAAGGGGTCATCTGACAACTTTGACCTTACAAGGACTTTTGTAGAGCTAAATGAGCTGAACATTTAATCAAGCAACAGCTTTTCTCTATCTATAATAGTTGTCATTCTATAGGCCAAAAACACTATTTTTCGCCTTTTAGGGCTATAAGAGTCATCTGACAACTTGGACCCTAAGAACACTTTTGTAGAGCTAAATGAGCTGAACATTTAGGCATGCAACCGCTTTTATCTATCTGCAAAAATTTTCATTCTATTGGCCAAAAACACTACTATGACATCCAACCTCCAATGTTGTTCAAGCAGGTTATTCAACAGGGTCTGTGCAAAAATACAGAATTTGCTTAAAATCCAACACAAAACAAATATTCTTTCTCATTCAGTCTGACAAATGGCTGCAATACATGCAATATTAATGACCACACATAATTTTTAAGTCTGAAAATTTTTGGCTATTTTCGGCTCACATATTAAAAAGTGCCTTGTATTAATGTAGTTTTCAAAATCAACAATCTAATATAAATAAATCTGAAAAATTAGACTTCTTCAGAAAAGTCTACAGCATAGGCAAGAGGGCACCATACGTAGATATTTTGCAAAATAGAAATGATAGAGCTGCAGTATGTAAGATACGAATAAGCTCTCATACATTAATGATTGAAAGAGGAAGACATCTCCAAATTCCCAAAAATTTAAGACTATGTAATTTGTGTAATTCTGACCAGATTGAAGATGAAAATCACTTTTTATTTTATTGTTCAAAATATAAACAATTAAGAGAAACATTTCATGATAAGTTATTAAACATTTTTCAAACCAAGAAGCATTTTTATTCCAAAAAGGTATATGACATTAATTTTCTCTTAAATAACACTTCATATACAATACTAAAATTAACTTCCTCTTTCATATCTGATGGATTAAATATGAGAAAAAACTAAGTTTATAATCTTTCTGTTTTATTCATATTATTATACTATAACTGTTATAAAGGTTATTGCAAACACAATGCTTATAAAATCAATAAATATCATATGTTATCATATAAATATTACATATATATACAATAAGTATACACATGCAATGGCATACATATTAATTGTCAGGTTAAACATGTATTGTATTCTTTATATGTCACTTTATATAGGCCTTAACCATCTATTGTAGTTGAGTTTGAGCTAATAAAATTATTCTTATTCTTATTCTGTAGTCTTTATTATTATGTAGATTCAACAGTTGAAAGTCTTTAGAAGACTTATAAATGTAAGAAGTAGGGGTACCAATGGGGTATCTGAATGTCAATTTAAGACCAAAAGGGCAGAGACAAAACCAGTAAACACCAACTTGAAGGGATCAAAAACAGACAACATGTAAAACATGGAAACACAAAATAACTGAGCTGTAATTCCATAGATATAAAATATTATACTGTCTAATCTACAATGTATATGGTAAATATTATAGGCCATTAGTCCTATAGGAGTGTTCGCCAACCTCATTAGTGATGTCATATTCACTAATTTGCATCTCATTAAGTCATGTAAGTGTCAAATTGGATGGCAATAAACAGTGCAATAAACAAACATCGATTGATAGGATAATTTCCCAAAATTTCAAATCCTCATAACCTTTTTTGATTGATAAGATAAATTGGTTCTGTAAGCGGTTCTGGGAAGAAGAATTTATTCATGTTTACCACAAGTAATTTTAAAAATATAGCTTTAAAAATAAATTTTCTGCAAAATTGTTTCTGGACCAAGTAAATTTTTGTTGAAAATTTTAAATCAACCAAATTTGATCTTTAGAACCACTGAATATTAATTTGCAAAATGCACTACAAAAACTATCTTTTCCTGAAAATTGTAGAACCAAAAGAAATTTTTAATTATTTTGAAATACAAAAAAGTTATGACAGTTTAAAGACGTTTTTCAACACAATTTTCTTTTTGCCCTCCAAAAATATTCCACAGGTAAGCTCTGACGTCACGGCGAACATTCCTATAACATAAGACTTCATATGGGGCACAAAGGGCACATATGAATATCCAAATGAAAACATCATGCCCAATACAAAGTTCTTATGTTATACATGTTATAGGACTAATAGGCTATCTATACTACTTAAATAACGAAGCGTTTTTTTCTAGCCGGGTTGCAGCCTAAACAACAAATGCTACGACCAAGCTTCATATATCAAAAACAGGGGATGGTCGTGCACTTTAAAAATTTGATTAGCGCATGTGCAATTTTGTCTGCAATTTGCTAATTAACCTAATTAATTAATCCGGAAAACCTATAGCCGTCATCGTTCCAGAATTAGCCACGGTTTTTAGAATGATGGAAATTATTTCCCCTGTTTTCTGACAATTACAAAATAAATCCCACAAAACTTTTCCATTAATTATGCTATATATTCTAAAGATTTTATATAATAGGTTATATTGGTAAATTTACTATAAAAATGTATGCAAAAAATGTTTTATTGTTAAAAGTTGCAGCTTGATAGAAAAATAAAAACCATGTTGAAGTTAACAACCCATGACACATTGTCAGTCTATAACAACGTCACTGCAAACCCAGTCTAATATCTAGTGGTATTCAATTATCTCCCCTGCAGAAAAAAGCTAATGTATTTTTAAATTTTTCACAATGACAACAACGATGGCGACGGCATGTAAACAATCTTCAACTTTCACTTATTGCGCATGGACCTGACTACTATCATATACGTTGGACATGTCATGTTATTAAAGAATCTTTTCTGTTGTGTAAACAGTTGTTTATAAGGTCAATAAAAGTGCATATTTTAACAAATCGAGTGAAACTTGCTGGATGTTGGAAAAAATTAAAATGTCAACTCAACCTTAAAAAAATCACACAAGGCGTAATACCTGCAGTACATTCTCGAAATTTGTGGGAATGTTAGGTTATTACCTCTTCTTACGACAGATATTAGTTTGGAAATTATATTTTACTGTTATCACCTAACGATCCATTTGAATTCAATGTGTAACTATGAAAAACTTTCAAGGGACACAACCAAGTTCTATCTTTCATTAATAAAAAACATGATAAAAGGGAGGCATTCCTATTTTTAAAACGGATGACTGAAGATTGAATTGGACATTTAATCCAATACAATGCAAATTCACATGTTGTTGATCCCAATTTATGGACACCGGTCAAAAAGGTAAACATGTTCTATGACGTAATTGAATTCAACAGGTAAATCGTGTACTTTTAAAGAGAAGGTTGTCAAGACGGACTAGAAAAATAGTTTTTTTCTTAATTTTATTTTGGCTTAACCTCTTGCAGTACATCTCTGAAAATTTGCAGATGGGAAGATATACATTTAAACAAATAGTGTGATTTTTTTCAATTTTTTATATAAAAGTTAAAGTTGTGCGATCCATTTCAGTTTGCACCGTATGCATTTCATACATATCCACATAATAACACGCATTAAAATGCAATCTGTTACTTTTAAAAACTCTTTTTAATTCAAAAAAGTTTATTTTATCAGCATAACTTAAAATTTGAAGAAATTTTGTACTAAAAAGAACTTTTGATTCACTTGACAACCAGGATAAACATTCGAATTGACTTTTCTATCTTTTCCGATGAAGAGCTCACATTCTATTGTTTAAATACCACCGGTTTTCGGACTGAAACCCTGATGAATTTAGTCACAACGTTGAACTTTCACAGTCAATTTACCTGCAAAGGCTTATAGCCTGTAGACACGATTATCATAAAGCATCCATCACCAACAAAATTAATAACGAATATGCGAAGCGATCGTTTAAAACTGACCCTGCCACTGGACATATGTTTACTTAGCAGGTGGGGTAACAAAAACCAAGATAACAAGATATCTCACCTATAAAGTTTGTCTCGCCTGCCGGCATCATCAGAAACAATAATTCACTTCCACTATACTTTGCAATTATAAGGATTTTCAGTTTCTCAGATCAAAAGGTGTATATTTTATACATACTCTACCCTCCATTATTGATAGAAACAAGTGCTCCTTATTTTATACGTACTCTACCCCCCATTATTGATAGAAACAAGTGCCTGTGAGCAGTGAGATAAACATGCTAATGACTGAAGTAGTGAAGACTTTATTTCTAATCATAAAAAAATTACATAACATTATTTAAAAGTATGAATGATGAATAGTACTCTAGTATCATTAATTCTTATCAATTATTTACCCTAATAAACGACTTTTGGGGACAAAAGCTGTGAAAATATTAAGATTTTTTACTCCCATTTCCTACTTTCATTTTTCAAATCCTTTATCGTAAACAAGTTCTTGCTTTCGTTTTGAATGTCGTAATACAAAATGGCAGCGCCCATGGAAAAAAAATAATTTGACATATTTTTGCATAATTAGGCTAATCAGTAATTATTGTTGATTAAAAACTTTCAGCTCTAGCTTTATTCGAAAGGTGGTCAAAGGTAAAACTTTAAAACAATATTCACAATGATCCAGGATTATTGCACAACCTATTGACATTTTGAATGGATAAGTTTTTTTTGTTTTTTTTTAAATCTATGCTGTAATTGCATTACAAATATTATTTCTTTTTGGAATATTATTTACCATTTATGTGAATTTCTACATCATTTTTATTCTTATGGATCGGTTCCGTATTTCTACGTTTTTAGAACTCCCCCGGGATAAGCTGGTTCCAGGCTGACTACTCTCATAGAAAAGCATTGGATATAGATAGACGAGAACCAGCTTATCCCCCGGGATAGTTTCACATGTTTTATCTAATTCACTCTCTTTTCCGGCTGGATAACAAACATGTCAACACACATGTGAGGATCATCTCTCGCTTTGGAAGTCAAAACCTGCCAAACGTACAGTGTAAGACACTTTATTTTATTCTCGTTATCTTTCTGAGACATTATATTAATGTGTTGTTTATATCAAATCAGTGAAACTCTGTATTTAAATAACTTTCGTTTTGACTTGGCTAATTTGTTGACTTTATATCCCGATCTTGGATTTCTTCACCGGAAGGTTTTCCAATGTTTAATTTGAACTGTAATAATTTCATTATAATTATTTATAATATCTAGTCTTTCAATTTCGATTTATCTGTATTTTTTAAGTGCTATTTAATTTGATTAACTTTGAATTGTATCTCTCTGATTGTACTTATGCTCGTTTCATTTGTGTTTCAGTTATTTACCCTGCTGTATACATCGTGGTTAATAAATGATAGTTCCCCGGAATTTGTCGTTCAATTAGCCCCCGTATTTACACTTGGTTAGCTACCTGCCTCACGGGCAGAATAGTAAATAAACTACACCTGGCTGGTTAACTTCTTCGGGGCACCGTTGTACGACTCGCGGGGTCAACACAGCATCGCCACAACATGGATCCAGCAGACGACCAGATGTCAACCACGTCCAGAACACGGACACTGACACCAAAAGGGGAGGACCAGTACGTCCAGAGGAGAGACAAGCTCACACAAGACGTCGAGCTTCTTTGGTCTATGTGTAACGCCATGTTACAGGAAACCGACAACCCACCAGCGGAGGCTAGAAAATGCCTGGAACTTGAACAAAAGGTTGTTCAAGCGTACACAAGGTACAACCGGCTGTGCGAGGAATACCTCGGATATGTGAAAAGCCAAAGAACAACACTGGCCAATCAAGACTTAGACGTCATAGCTCCGGTCATTGACGTACGCCGACGGATGTATGAATCGGCCATAGCCAACCTACACGACGTGTTAGGCCAGACCAGCATGGCTAAATCCATTACATCCAGACAGTCAAGGACAAATAGCGAGACCAGTTCTCGTATTTCAAACGTATCCAGTCTGGCTAGAAGGACACGTGCCAAAGCCGAGGCAGCTAAGGCAGCAATAGCTTTTGCCGAAAAACAGGCACTTATGGCTAAACAAGAAGCAGAGCTCCAAGAAAGGGCAGCGCGGGAATCTTCCCGTGTTAAAGCTGAAATGGAGCAAGAAGAGGCGGAAGTGAACCGTAAAAGGGCCGAAATCAAAGCGGAAATGACCCTTCTGGAAACTCAACGACAAGCTGCCGAGCTAGAGGCCGAAGCCCGAGTTCTAGAACAGGAGGACGATTTAGAACAAAAACTAGATGATCCACTTCCGGTTCCGACCGAAGACCCGCTAAAACGGGTACATGACTATGTCCAGCAACACAGTGTTCACAGCGAACAGGATAATCGGTTGCAAGACGTGGGTAACCACGTACCTTCTACACAACCGACCAACACATCTCGTTTTGCCCGTTCAGTACACTCGGAACTGGGCCCTTCCGGACACAACACCCAACAACAGCTTGATTTGACTAAAGCCGTCACATTTAATCAGCAACCTTCATGTCACTCGCCGATTGGAGATTTTGGACTGCCGTCAGCCGCATCCACGCCAATGAACGAACATGGACATATAAATCCAGCCACCAAAACACCGACTTCCGGTTTATCTGGGCTCAACACCAATGCACCTGCCTTTACGCCCAATCGAGACTATCCCATGCATAGTTCAACAGACGTCAAGCAACCCACATCCGGTTTTACGGGTTCCGACCCGACAACTGCTATTACAAAATTTCTACTGAGAAAGGATCTGATATTTTCCCGGCTCAGTACTTTCAATGATAAGGCTGAGTCATATCACATTTGGAAGTCCAGCTTCGACAACATAATGAAAGAACTGGACGTCTCAGATTCAGAGCAGCTTGACCTACTCGTTAAGTGGCTAGGTACAGAATCCTCGAAGCATGCGGTCAGTATCCGCGCATCGAACGCCGACAACCCAGCAAGGGGTCTAGAACGTCTTTGGCAAAGATTAGACGAACAATACGGCTGCCCCGAAATGATAGAAGCTTCCCTTAAAGCAAAGCTAGCCGATTTCCCAAGGCTCACAAACAAAGACAACATACGTCTCTATGAGCTATCAGACATCCTGTCGGAGATTGAATATGTAAAGGAGAAGCCACAGCTGAGAAATCTATTGGCTTATTTTGACTCATCTTCGGGTATAAAACCCATCGTCTCAAAACTGCCATTTGGTCTACAAGAACGATGGACAACTAGAGCAGTAAGATACAACGAGCAGCACTCAACCTCATTTCCTCCCTTCACGGAATTTTCCGCATTTATACGAGAGATCAGCAGGATAAAAAACAACCCAGGGTTTATCTACGACTCGGAACCCACAACTTCCACTTAAAAGGGGAATTCGACAAGGTTCACATCTAAGCCCCAACCTCAAATTGGTGTTTACAAAACTGAAACATCTGGTATTAGTGAACTATCAGACAAGCTTGAGAAATGCATTTTGCATGGCACCAACCACTCGTTGAACGACTGCCGTGGATTCCGTTCCAAGCCATTGGAGGAACGCAAAACCCTGCTCAGGGACAACAAAGTGTGTTTTAAGTGTTGCGAGTCAACTAAACATATCAGTCGGGACTGTCCCGTTAGTGTTTCATGTCAGCAGTGTGGAAGCAATAAACATACCACAGCTCTTCATTGGGATAAAGACAAGCCCATTTCACAACCCGCACAAAACAACGGCGGGGAGTCAGGACGTACAAACAGTGCTACTACCGTTAACACGGTTAATTCATCCTGCACGGAAATATGTAAAGAATATGGCAGCAAGAAATCTTGTGCAAAAATTCTCCCAGTAAATGTATTTCACAAGGACCACCCAGGTCGCAAAAGGAAAATGTACGCCATAATTGACGACCAGAGCAATAGGTCTTTAGCATCTCCGGAGTTCTTCAAGTATTTCAATGTACGGGAACCTCCCGAATCGTATACACTTTCAACTTGCTCGGGAAAGACCATAACATCCGGAAGACGAGGAAATGGTTTTGTTGTGACAACACTCAATGGTAACGTCACATTGGACCTACCAGATGTCATAGAATGTGACAACCTGCCTGGCAATAAGAACGAGATTCCGACACCGGATGTCGCGTATCGACACTCTCACTTGCAAGAAATAGCGAAACACCTTTCGCCGTTAGACGAAAACTGCAATGTAATGCTTCTTATCGGACGAGATTTACCGGAAGCACACCATGTGCTCGACCAACGCATTGGACCCTCGAGGGCTCCATACGCTCAACGACTCAAACTTGGCTGGGTCGTAGTGGGCGAGACCTGTTTAGACGAACAGAGAACACCCGTCAGTGTTAATGTCAAAAATACTCGTGTGTCGACTTCTGGCTACCCTACGGTGACAAAACCGTGCCAAAGCAACTTTGGAATTCAGCAACAGTTCTTCCCGAAGAACACCAGTCGTGACAACGGACAAGATGTCTCCACCAGTAGGTCATACGATGGGAACTACGTATACGTCCCAATTAACTTGAATCCGACTGATCCAGGAACCAGTTTCTTTCAGTCTTCTGATATTCAAGACAGCAGTTTGCTTCAGGAACCTGGAATGGACAAAGTGATCCGACCCGTCATAAATGTCGACACAACTTACAATGCAGACCGCATTCCAACTTGTGAGGAACAATTTTCCGACTCTTCGTCATGGTCAAAATTGACTCAATTCACTGCTGCTCTCAAAGCCACTGGCCGCAATCGTAGGTACAAGACAGCTAAGTGCCATCCAGCTCATACTCGCCAGGAAAGCCAAGGGCGTATCATCATAAACGGGAATCCCGCAACAGACACTCGACCGATAGTCGACATGATTCTACAAGTGTGACTTTCCACATCGAACTTTTTGTGTACAATAACTGTTTTCACCCGTCAGGGTCCATTGTAAGGAACACGTCGTTCCTTCCCACGCCGTGCGTGGCAACGTTGGAGCAACAGATCTTCTCTTCCCATTGGGCAACGCTGGAAGCCATACAACGATGGATCTCTAGAACAACAGCCGTTGGATCGTTCTCCGAACTGTACATAATATTAAACTATTTTATTCAATTTGGATTTATGTGATATTCGTTTATTCTTCCTTTGGATATTGGAATATATTCATTCTCATCTGTGTTTTTTAAGAAAGTTAGAGAAATATCCACATGGATATTTGGCGGGGAGTATGCTGTAATTGCATTACAAATATTATTTCTTTTTGGAATATTATTTACCATTTATGTGAATTTCTACATCATTTTTATTCTTATGGATCGGTTCCGTATTTCTACGTTTTTAGAACTCCCCCGGGATAGTTTCACATGTTTTATCTAATTCACTCTCTTTTCCGGCTGGATAACAAACATGTCAACACACATGTGAGGATCATCTCTCGCTTTGGAAGTCAAAACCTGCCAAACGTACAGTGTAAGACACTTTATTTTATTCTCGTTATCTTTCTGAGACATTATATTAATGTGTTGTTTATATCAAATCAGTGAAACTCTGTATTTAAATAACTTTCGTTTTGACTTGGCTAATTTGTTGACTTTATATCCCGATCTTGGATTTCTTCACCGGAAGGTTTTCCAATGTTTAATTTGAACTGTAATAATTTCATTATAATTATTTATAATATCTAGTCTTTCAATTTCGATTTATCTGTATTTTTTAAGTGCTATTTAATTTGATTAACTTTGAATTGTATCTCTCTGATTGTACTTATGCTCGTTTCATTTGTGTTTCAGTTATTTACCCTGCTGTATACATCGTGGTTAATAAATGATAGTTCCCCGGAATTTGTCGTTCAATTAGCCCCCGTATTTACACTTGGTTAGCTACCTGCCTCACGGGCAGAATAAAATCGTTGTGCAATACCTGTAGTACTATAGGTAGTGGTAGTGGTGCAATGCTGAAACTAGTTGAAAGCGTTTAGTCCATAAGGTTCAGACTAACTTGTAGTTCAATTTGTTTTAATCTTCGAGAGGTAATTACAAAATTAACCTGCAAGGTATTTTTTTAAGATAATAATTTATTGGGATTTTTTAGCAAATATTTTACACTTAAAATTGTATGTAAAATATTTTTAATAATTTGAGAATGTAAAAAATATTTCTCAGAAGCATGAAATTTGAGATAAAGTAACTTATAGCTACAATTATGTTATAGCTCCTTTGACATCTTGTATTGGGCGCATCTACATAACAATGCAGTTCAATTGCCCATAAGGGAGCAACACCGAAAGCAAATCACACTGGGCACAATTCAATCCATTTGATGTCAAATTCGGTACTCAAATATTGCTTATTACAGTATGTATTCTAATGACGAACCCAGTTAAAATTTTCGGACATTTTCACAATTTAAAAGATTTTCGTGAATATATCGATTTTTGAAGTCTCTTGATCCTGAACTTTATGATGAAGATCATGATCAGAATATTGAAGATGTGGCTTTATTTATCAAATTAATAATAACCTAATAATAACCTAAAGCTTTTTACCAAAATTTTCATTGACCCATTATTATTCAGAGTGTTATTGGTAATTTTGAACAATCTTGAAGCTTTGTTGGAGTTGGAGCAAGAAATTCAATTTGCTCCATTACGAGTAACGGGACCGCATTGTAGCTCCACTCAATCAAAAATGTCACATGAGCTTCATTATTGTAGCTAAGTTACTTATCATGACCTTGATTGTAAAATATATGTAAGTACATGTATCATGCCAAATTAAAGGGATTGGTCACCTTTTTAAGCTGATGGGGGTGTCTTGGTTTTATCTTAAAGATCATCTTGAAGGATGACTGCCATATAAATTCATGCTCATATTGCATGTATTGAAGAAATATTATATATATCTCATCACCGTTTTAAATAGATATTTTTTTGCTCTCTGTGAAAAAATGCCATCCTTTCAAGTTAAATGATTATGTACGACTACATGTATATATACATGTACATAGATCTGTCAATCAATTGATATGTTATGTTCTACTATTTTTTTGAATGGATGACTTTATTTTGATAAACCAGTTTCTAATTCTAATTTTAAAACACCAGATCGAAGCTTAGCTAACAAATTGATGTCAAATTCAAAAGACAAGTAATTTTCCAATAATAATGTATTCTTACATTCTTCCTTAATTACGCACAACTTTTCACTATTATCAACATGATCAACTAATGACAACCAATTCTGATAATAATGATCTGGTATGTACGGCTGTTTAATTAACTAAAATGAAACATTTACATGATTTTGATTAAGCCATACATACATGTAGACCCTTAATGTTTAAGTAACTGTTTAAGACTGGATCCTCCATTTAAGAGTTATTATTGATTAAATAAAGTAACAGTTAAAAGAAATACTCATTACATGGAATATTCTATTTGTGAGAAATTACAAAGTGTAACTGCCATCACTTAGTACATTCCATTTGTGAGTTAAAGTTGAATACATAGAAAGTTCAAGTAACTGTTATCTGACTCAAATTTTTCATTTGTGAGCTGTTATTAAATCATGTAAATTATGTCGCTAATCACTTGGAATGTTACATTTGTGAGCAAAAATCTGATCCAGAATATTTTTTTTAGAAAAAGCTAGCTAGATCTAGAGCCCCCTCCTGGTCCCAAATCACTTGGAATGTTCCATTTGTGAGTTGTTGTTTAATAAAGTTTAAAGATAGGTATTGTTAATCACTTGGAATGTTCCATTTGTGAGTTGTTGTTTAATAAAGTTTAAAGATACACGTAGGTATTGTTAATCACTTGGAATGTTCCATTTGTGAGTAATTGTTTAATAAAGTTTAAAAATGCCATTATGGGTATTGTTAATCACATGGAATGTTCCATTTGTGAGTTGTTGTTTAATAAAGTTTAAGAATAGGTACTGTTAAATCACTCGGAATGTTCCATTTGTGAGTTGTTGTTTAATAAAGTTTAAAAATAGGTATTGTTAATCACTTGGAATGTTCCATTTGTGAGTTGTTGTTTAATAAAGTTAAAAAGTAGGTATTGTTAATCACTTGGAATGTTCCATTTGTGAGTTGTTTAAGAATAGGTACTGTGAGTTGTTTAAGAATAGGTACTGTTAATCACAGGGACTTGACTACAAACAATTATTAAGAAATTTACTAACATATATATGTATACTATCCATGGCCATATACTAAAAAATCACAAGGGAACCAGGCCGCCATCTTGGATTTGTTTACTTATTGTTAAAATCTTACTTTCTACAGAATAAATTCTCAATTTATCTGTCTTCTTTTGGCTTTAGGGAATGTAAAAATGATTTCTCTTTCCAATGAGACCACTTGCATTTGTGTCAGTGTCGTAGTTTTGCCTCTATACCTTTAGAATCAGCAAAGTTTTTGTATTTTCCGCCGAAAGCAACGTAACTGACGATTTCGTCGAATTTTGTGTTTGCCGCCAAGGGAGGTAATTAATCGTGATCTGCACACTGTACATATGCTGCACCTGTCCACATGCGTCGCACGCATGGTTGTCCTTCTTAGGATGGAAAGATACAGAAGATAGATAGATAGATCGTTGGAATAGCGGATAAGTCTAGAAGTATACCGAAATGTAAACAAAAAATATGATGATGAACGAGAATTAGTGAAAAAAGCAATATTAAAGGGTCACAACATAGTTTTAACAGGACAAGGAGGGACTGGAAAGACATTTCGTATAAAGAATGTTGTTGATGTTTTGTTAATCCAAGGAAAACACGTTGGGTTGACTTCTTACACAGGGATTGCGTGCCAACAATATCCATCATTTATCAATGACGTTACATACATGTAAATATTGTGGTAAATATTCGTGTATAGAATTATAAATTGATGAAGGCAGTTTAATTTATAACAATGAAATAAACCAATTCTCACATGTATATATACAAATCCCAAATTATGATCACACATAAGCTGCTAATTTATAGTATACATATTTATGTATGAACCACCCCCCCCACCAAATTGATCAGCATACAATGAACTGGTGTATGCATTTTGAAAAAATAACAACCAATTAGAGGCACTAATGGCCATTGGGGCATTCGAGTGTCAAAAGTCTGTAAGGGCAACGACAAAACCGCCAAACAGGAACAAGAACAGCATGAGGAAACACAAAACCAACCAAATAGAAATCAAGAACGCGAACTCAAGTTGTAACAAGAGTGAACTCGGGTTTCAGAAAGTGAGTGGGACATGCAATAATGCATGCTTGTTTTCTAGACTCATCAGAGTTGCTGTAATCAAACTGTGGGCCAAAGGGGGGGTTCCAGACCAATTTAACTGAAAATCTACACAAAAAATTTTAAAATTTCGGAGGAAGGGGGGGGGTTGCAACCCCCGGACCCCCCCTGGATCCGCCACTGAGCACTATAAAACACGAGAGTCCTAAGATATTGCTTTAATACAATATAACCAGGTTCAAGATGAAGAGATGAAATGTCTTCAAATTTTATTTCATCATCATTTATTTCAACATCCCTTTATTTAAGTCCATAATATATTTTTGTGAAAATCTTATAATTGGATTTAGATCTCTTTGTTTTGACCAGGCATGAGTTTAGTGGCAGTACCTTCTTTATTGTTCTTCCTATTTCATGTGTTGTGAAATTCATATTGATTTTTGTTTGTTTCTATTAGTTCGATACATCCATTCTCATCCGTTTCAATATGTTTTATCAACCTATATATAGCTACAAATTAAGAATAAACTTTTCTGTAAAATAACATTCTACAATAAATAATACATTTTTTATTTCAGGACAATGAAGAAGAACATTGGATTTTAGAGCTGGGAACACTTTTATATTATATCACAAGAATTTGACTTTAAATTTTGATGAACATTTTTGGCGCATTTTAAGACAGTTTTTATAATTTTTATGGCCCTGGTCATATAGTTTTACCCTTGTCCGTAACACTTTGGTTAAGTTCTTGGTTAAGGTCCATATCTCAGATACTACATATTAGGGGTCAATAATATTTCATTACTCGATGAGTCTTGGTAACATGGCACCACCCACCAGAATTAAGGTCACAGCAACCTATATTTTACACATGAACACTTTTGATCATTTTTTGGTAAAGGTCCCTATCCCAGGTAATACACATTGAGGGTCAATGATATTTCAAGGACAGAGGGCCATCCTGTGGCTCATAGACACATTTTCTAGTATTACATGTGTGAGTTTGTTTTATAGCTTTTGTGTTGCACAAATATGTCTGCTAAATTGATTATCAGCAAATTTAATTAAAATGACAGCTGTGCTGTAATAGGCATGATCTACTAACCCTTCCAGAGAACCCAAGTTATTCCCCTTTAAAGCAAAGTAAAACTGGGTGTTAAACAAAGAAGAAGGCATCAAAGCTATCAAGTTTTCATGTAATCCCTAAGGTTTTTCCTAACCCAGACATATACCAGGGTATGTAGTACATGTATGTTCATGATGTTGGTCTTGATTGTTATAAATGCACATACAATTTGGTTTCCAGTTTTGTACTTATTGTTCTACACTCTTCTGGAGCTTTGCTGTAAATATGGATTGTCATAAGTACTATCTGATGAAACTTGGTATGCACATGCTCAAATAGCAGCAACATTCAAAGCACAGCTCCACACCTGTCTTTTTACCTTGACCTTGATTTTCAAGTTGGGTGATTTTCACAACAACAATAGCAAAGGTAGTTTTTTAAAAGACTTGGAATTGAGTGTGTGTTGTGTGTTGAAAAGACCAGGAGTTGAAAGCCCTTGGTTTAGGCCCAAAAAAGTATTAAAAAAGTATGTGTGTTTCTGGTTTCATGCCTTAAAAACTAGGATATGTAGGTAGGTAGGTAGGTAGGGATTTATTTGATTTAATTTTTTTTAATGGCAATAAAATGGCTAGGTCTGCATGAAAAACTACTGTAGGTTGGGAAACCAGAAACACAAATATTTTTTTTTATTTTGCCTTACAGTTCTTATAGATGTAGCTGCATTCTTAACTTTGGACATTGGATTTTGGTATTAAGTTCAGTTTTTTTCTCTCAAGTTGTATGAACTGTTATGTATAATGAAGAACAAGGTATTCCTTTGGTGTATGCATGCAGACATGAAATTCTTATATCATTTTACAGGCAACAATGTCTCATGGAAAAACATGTGTTTTTATTTTTATTTTATAACACAAAAGAAAAAGTCAAAAGATCTTCACAAACCATTCACACAGAAAGATGAGTATATTGGAAAGGACTCATAAGAGTTGCCAGTATTGGAACTACATGTATAAAAAAATATGCATATAAAAACAATAAAGCATCAGATTAAAATAACACTGTATTTTTTGTGTAAATGCCTATATATTCCTATAATTGAACTGCAAGCAGTACCTGACAGTGATTTTTCTAGGCTTAGTCACTTAACTCATTTACTAAACATTGTTTCAAGTGACTAAAACATTTTGCAATATTATGGCCCAATTTAGTCAAAATGAATATGCTTTTGCACAGAACATAGAAAAGTGAGTAAAACTTTTTTGAAATCCTGGAAAAAAACACTGCAGTAACAAGACAAAATACAAAATAATTTCCAGTGTGACTCTTGGTAAAAATAAGTGTTTTACATTCAAATGCTCCATTGGTGCCTTTTTGCTTCTTTTATAATATAAGTAAGTACCAAAACAAAACTGCATGGGCAAACCATATCTATTTAGATATTGGTTTCAACTGCAGTTCATTACTATTTTACATAAATAAATTAAAAAAACAGGACCTTTAAATACCAAAATTTGGACAATGTCATGCCAAATTGTCTAATTTTTGTGAAGAATAACTTGAATTACTCTTGTTTCTAAAATTTCAACACGAGTTTAGTTCATATAATACTTGAAGTAATATAGAGACAGACCCCCTCTCCCAATTTTCAACATTTTGGTTTGTTTGACCCTTGAACTACTGTTTTATCTCCTTCCCTATTGTTTTATTAGTTGTTTGAATACAGCTTTTGAACATTTATAAATTAATACCATGAAATTAAACGTGTTTTGCTTGATTCTTCCATTTTCCGAATTTCCCCCCTATCTTTTCAGGACATTTTTTTTGGCGCCAAATTTCTTTCGGTATACCTCTAGACTTATCCGCTATTCCAACGATCACGATTAATTACCTCCCTTGGCGGCAAACACAAAATTCGACGAAATCGTCAGTTACGTTGCTTTCGGCGGAAAATACAAAAACTTTGCTGATTCTAAAGGTATAGAGGCAAAACTACGACACTGACACAAATGCAAGTGGTCTCATTGGAAAGAGAAATCATTTTTACATTCCCTAAAGCCAAAAGAAGACAGATAAATTGAGAATTTATTCTGTAGAAAGTAAGATTTTAACAATAAGTAAACAAATCCAAGATGGCGGCCTGGTTCCCTTGTGATTTTTTAGTATATGGCCATGGATAGTATACATATATATGTTAGTAAATTTCTTAATAATTGTTTGTAGTCAAGTCCCTGTGCTGTTAATTGCTTGGAATGTTCTATATTTGAGTTGTTCTTAAATAATCACTTAGAATATTCCAAATTTGGAGTTGTTGTTAATGAGATAAATATTGATATAATTGTTCAAACATGAGATGTTCCATGTATTATTCAATTGGTTAAAATATACATTATTTCATATGTAAGTTTATAAAACTAATAATTTATGAGCTTTATAAACATATATATGAAATTATGTCATCTTCAAATCATTTGCAGAATGTTGAACATTTATAAAAAAAAGTTTTCCATTCTGGGTTTTTAAATTTTGACACATTGCATGACATGCACCGATATATTAAGGTTGTGTCACAAACACTTATTTTACATCTCAATATTTTCAGTCATTATAGTGCTTTGTATACCTAACTGCAAAATTTTAATTTGAGTACAATGTAAAGTTTAATAATATCTTGAAAATTTTATGTCTGACTGTTATGATGTACTTTGTTTGTGCATTAATCTGTGTCACTTTAAAGAGGGGGGGTAGGAGGGGGTCTGATCCCGGAATCCCAAACTAATTTTTACAAAATCCGGTCATCCCGACTTAAAAATGAGAAAATCCAGAATCCCTGTAAAGTTAATAAAATTCATGTAATTTATCCCGGAATCCCGAACTTAAATTGTCCAAATCCCGGAATCCCAAGCATAAATATGGCCAATCCCAGTGTCCCGAAAAAGGTCCTACCCCCCCCCCCCCCCCTCTTTAAAAGGCAAAGATTTACCAATAGGGCAATTGAATGTCATAAGGCCATAATAAGATGGTTCCTAGATTATAATCCAAATTTCTTGAAAATATGGGTCAGGCAGCTGAATTTTTATTTTTATTTTTTATCAATTTTGATAAAATATTCTGCTATTTTAAAGGACTACAAATAAACATAATTTGCCAACAATTTTAAATAAAATATTTTGAGGGCACTAAAAAAATTTAGATCAGAGGGGATGAGAATCTAGGATTTTTAATATAGTGGCCTAAGTTCAAAAAGGCTAAGACAAAGCCAGTAGTTATGAAATTATCACAAAAACAAACATCAGACAACATGCAAAAAAACACATCACATCCAAACATTAAATATAGAATATTATGTATTTTCTTTTTTTGATACTATCTATGTGTAGCTATCAGACGAGTCCGGTAGGAAGAGTCTGATACGGGACTAGATGTAGATATTACCAAAAAGGAAAGTATATAATATTCTTTTTATCGGTAATTCAAAAACATACACATTTGACAAGTTTTCTGTACAATAACATCACATGACGTAAAAAATTACCTCACATTTCACTGCATGACGTCATAGTTATTAAATGCTCCCACCTGATATTTTTTTGTATCAAACTGTGCATGATAGATTTGTACTAAAAATATCAGGCAGATGAGATCAAATGGAAAAACCGCTTATTACTGAAAAATTGGCTGAACCATGGCCAGCAACATGAACTAGAAACAACTCTGAAATTGTTGACGTTGATCCAATTGCCAGGTTTATTACCTACCATTATTATGATATTAAATAAAACTTGATTTAAAAGATATTTATCTATGTATATACATTTTAGACTAGTAAAAGATGGCAGATGTCTCTCCAAAAAAACTTCAAAAGAAAAGAACACCACAGTACTCCATGTGTTTTCTCTACAACACTGGAGAAGCTTTGGCTAAATTGATGGGACTTACCGTAGCCTCTTGTAATCCTACGTCTGAGAGAGGTTTACCAACTGTAGACAAAGACAAGGAAGAAGAAAATCAGCAAGGTTTGTAGACCAAGATGTACACCTCCTTCCAATACCTCCATGGGTTTCATTTCTCTGTGGTTACTACGTTCATTTCTGTCAGTTACCTGCCCAAGGTCGTGGTTTCCTCTGGATTCCTCCATCATTTAAACTGACCGCCCTACATGGCCCAGGTGTGTCGAAAAAGGGTATTTAACACCAACACACACACACACATACGTTCATTTCAACCAAATATTCAACTGTGACATCACTGTTTCTACATGTACATAGCTACGTACCACAATATTATGAGATACCAGTATACATGAAGATAATTATGTAAAGTTTTTAAAATAAAGAGTAAGAACAAAACTACCAAGTGCTATATTGCTGCATGTACATATATAACCAATATCAAAATGCATTCTTCTACTACAAAAACTGCCAACTAAAAAAAGCGGAAAAAGTATTTTCTATACTGTGAATTCGTTATTATTCGTGGGGTATCACTTTTTGTGGTTTATGTGGGTGGTCTTGATCGACGAAATTTGATGACCTACGAAAAGGAATTTTAATGTTGATCTGTATGCTTCAGACACAGAACCACGATTTCAAGAATCCACGAACTGATCCTTTGTCATCAAACAACGAAAATTGGTACCCACGAAAATAAATTAATCCACAGTATTTGTTTCCAAAAACACAAAGAACAAGCTTTCATCCTTTCAAATTAACATATACACTAAGTTAAATTGATTTCTAAATCAAAAGCAAACTACCAGTAATTTACGATTGAAATATGTTTAATTTATCCTGTCTGTCTGTGTATTCATCTCATAAGCTGAACTTCATCTAAACTGCTTGTTTGATTTTTAAACTTTAGTCACTACTTGAACGTTGTTCACCATATGGATATGGATTTATAGACATAAATACGAAGTGTGGGTGTTGCTCAAAGTTGTTTTTTTTTCTTCTAGTTCAACAAAGACCAGACTTTACTACTGTATCAGAGAAGATGTCCTGTAATTACTGCAGTGCTGAGTTTGAATCAAGAGATGATCAGGTACTGTATTATATGTTTATATATCCAAGTGGGGATAGAATATGTATAGGAGAATGTATGGTTTACTGTAGATTCGTAAAAAATAATTCACGAGCGCCGTCAGGCGCGAGTGAATTATTTTTACGAATCTACAGTAAACCATACATTCTCCTACTTAAACCATTTTACACCGGGGAAAACAATATATAAATGTATAAATATGATTAAAGATTAATAGCATCTGTATTTTATGAAAACTTATAAGAAAATCGTAGTTCCGACATCCCATCCGATCCTCCATAATGTTAATAAATTTTCCCGCCTTATTCAACTTTATCGTGAGCAGATTGTGAGTACTTTTAACATGTTTTATAATGGACAAGACGGATTTAGCCTTGTTTTTTTTCAATGGATTTAGATTTTGAAATTCATCATGGATTATTTAAAATTTTAAACAATGGATTTATTTTTTGTTCTCGGGAATAAAATACAGAAGCAAGCAAAAGGTAAGATGTTTTAAATAACATAACGGTTACTTAGCATTTGGGTAAAATGCAGAAGATATCCATTTTTACACATTCTGCCCGTACGAAATGTTAAGGCGTAAACCAGCTGGTTTTGACACGGAAACCAGTTGGTTTTCAGGCGTAAACCAAGATTACGCCTCAAAATGAGGCGTAAATGAGCAGGACACGTAAACCAGGTCTGTCAGTAGCAGGATTACGTGTCGAAGAACCAGGCGTAAAATGCTTGGCCAGTTGGTTTTAGTCCTGTCCAGGCGTAACTTTGGACTTAAAATTTTATAACATTAGCAATTTGAACAACCAGCTGGTTTTTTGACCAACTGGTTGTATAGCAGTCTCTTTGTTCTCCCATGATGCATTAAACAGGAAATTGTTTTCATCCAATCATATTCATTTTGTTTCACATTTTGAACATTGCAAACTTACAAGAAGATGCTAAGGAGCTTGTGTCTTGATCTAATGGTGCTAAAAGTTTGTTTTTAGGAATTATGTTTCTAGATTTATAAAGGTAATTATAAAAGGCATGCAGGATGTTTTTGAAAGATTAATATTTTATACTGTTTAAAACATAATTTAAATAATTAAATGGGGTTATTGAGACACAATTAACTTAGCTGAGCATATGATTTTTTTATCTTATATTCAGAATTGGAATTTATTATTATTGTAAACTTGTAAATTCAAGTTTTATTCTTTAAGTTGAGATTTATCATTTTCATAAATTAAAGTAATATGCTTTTCTTTAAATTACTTGAAATATTTTGATGGTTATATTGGGTTGTATCAGTTTCATATAAAGAATTAATTAAAAAGCATAATCTTATTTTTTTTAATTCTCAAAGTGATTAAAACATAATTGCATTAATTACATTATCTATGAATTAATGTATACACATGGCACATTTTGTGTAACCAAATTTTACAGTTATGTAGCACATAGTATACATTTATGTATTAAGAATTAGGTCAAATATTACGCCTGGTTATTGTCTCATTTTACGCCCGGTTTTTGCAAGGCGTAAATTGCTCATTTGCATATTACGCCTGGATTTTCGACCAGCTGGTCAATCTCATTTAAATATTACGTGTCTGATTTCCGCCTGGTTTACGTGTCTTTTGACGCCTGGTTTCCCTATCCACACGTAAAAGCAAGTTACGCCTGGATCACTGATATTTTACGCCTGGTTTACGTGTCTAAACCAGGCGGATCATTTCGTACAGGCAAACCACTCTTTACACAAAAAATTCATGTGTTTTTATGTTTCATTTGTTTGCTGCTAAAAATGATTTTACAACTGAAACATTTATTGATGTATTATCGGTCACTTCCAGTTGTGGATCCAGAAGGGGAATTCCCGGGTTTTGAACCCCCCCCTTTCAATTGAAAATGTATTATTGTTTTGTACATATATATTTCATGTATTTTCGGCAAACATTGTCTGGAGCCTCGTTCTCACTCGACTTTATAAAATCTAAAAAAGTTTATTAGATATCCATCAGTTTAAGTCCAATGCCTATGGCTTTTACACAGCAAAAATCTATAAATAAAGCAATGGATTATTCATTTTCAAATCAGAAAAAAAAACTCATGGTGAACGGCATTATTTCGAAATTTCTGTACCATTTACGATGAAATATCTTGCTATTTGAAGAAAAAATAAACGACGGCAAATTGAAACATATTGAGCACTTATTGACACAAATTTCTGTACAATCGGTGGGTTTTATCAGATTTAAAATGTACAATTACAGCTATACGCTTACCTGTAAAAAACAAAATCAAATTGCAATGATCACTCGACGAGGAATAATTATTTGCTTTATTTTTTCCCCTCATTCATTAGAACACGGGTCGTTACATTTACCGGCTATCGTTAACACTGAATAGTTCTGAAGACAGAAAACAATACCCGTGCATAAGTTCTATCATCGAATAGGTAAATCTAGAAAATGGTAGACAAAAGTCTAATCCTAGTATGTTGTGTACCATTTTTTCATTGCTTCTTCTTTGTTAGAAAAAAAAATCACACACGGTAAATTTTAGGCAGTCTTCAGATTTCCAGCGGTAATCAATAGCCGGTCACCGTGCATACAAACAAATTTGCAATCAACACACGTCTTTTATTTCTTTATTCGAAGTAAATTGTTTTATTTTTTTTTTCTAGATTTACTACCAATCACTTGCTGAAAAGGAGCGCTACAGATGTAAATCTTAATGTGGAGAACAAAGAACTTTTATGTCATACCACTATTGTCGCCAATCATGAATGAGCAAAAATTTCACAATGTCGGGATTGTTTTATGTGTTTGGACAACTAAGATAAATATTCATGTGCCCTTTGTGGACGCTTTGAAAACGTCGATTAAGTTGGAGTACGTTTCGGACAAAATGGAGTATTTCATTATCAGAAATTTGAGATTTTGAACGCATGGAATAAATTCATTTATTGTTAACTAAAAGTGTTTTTTTTTTTAGTTGAATAAAACTTGATTCCTGTATTCAATGCATTTTTGTGACCCTTTTAAAAAGGTAAATTTCTTGAAAACTAATCGCTCACGGTCGGTAATCTGAACCCAGTGTTTGCCCTGAAGGTTTGTGATCAGAGGACCGTGAAAAGTTCATGGAACACTGATCATGAACAATAGACAGCGCAGTGAATTCGTAAAAAATAATCCACACTTTAAACAATAGAATGACGTCATTAAAATGGTTTAAGGTTAGAGCACAATATTAAAATTTTTTATGCCCCATCTACATGTACGAAAGTAATGTGGCATATAGTGTTTGGATCCGTCTGTCATTCTGTCTGTCTGTCCAAAATCCCCATATTTCCAAATTCCCACTTACTGACAAATGCCACATCAATCATATTGGTATGGTAGGTACATCTAGTGATGCTAAGCACAATACATGCTTTGGATGCTGGATGTGACCTATATTTTCCACATGAATGACCACGCACAGAAGAATGGTTAAAGTGTTTTCCCACTTACTGAAAAGTGCCACATGAACCATATTGATATGGTATGTGCACCCAGTGATGCTAAGCACAATGCATGCTTCAGATGCTGGCCATGACCTATATTTTCTGCATGAATGACCACTTATAGATGAATGGTTTAAGTCCATTCCTTCTGACAAGTGCCTTAGCAACCATATTGATGCTTTAAAATAAATGTTGGGAGATGGGGCATTATGTCTTTTTGACACATTCTTGTTGTGGATCTTTTAATGTTGAAAATTTCATATCCAAACTAATTCTAAAAGCTATCAACTCATCGGAATCACCTAGAAAATAAAAGAAACAAATATTTCTGCATTTCCAGTAAATAAATAAAATTGAAAACTGCTATATTTTTTTCATAAATACCCATTATCAATACACTACAGCTAGTTTTTTATGCCCATCCACACTACAGTGGTTGTCAAATTAAGATTAAAAAAAGTCTAGGCAGATAGAATAGATACAGTACACCAAAAGACATATCGTGACTGAACACTGTGATAGTGGTACATTTTGTACACCACTCTTAGAGACATAACAAATATCTTTTTTGTGGTTAAAGATTTTTTTTTTAAAAGTCATTTTACATTTAGAGGGAATGGTTATACAGAACAATTTCCAAAAAGAATTTTAAGACAATCTTGTTTAATGAAAAAGTTATGGGCTACCTGACTATCACGGTGTTCAGTAGCGGTATGTCTATTGGTGTGGTGTACAGCATATATATGAGAATATTTAAAAAAGCTTTATTCAATAATTTTACAACATAGAAATAAATATTTATTGAATTTTGGTAGGCAGTGGCTTCTAGCCCACTGTGGCTTAAAAAACATAATGTGTGACAAGACATCATTCATTCTGGTCATATTGATAATATTTATATTCGGTAACTTTGCATTATAAACCTATTTATGTGACAAAAATCTAATTTAATGTGAATCTATTTTTAGACAAGTCATTACAAGTCAGATTGGCATAGATACAACTTACAACAAAGGCTAAAGGGAGCTAACTATGTATCAGAAGACAAGTTTGAAGAAATGTCAGGTATTTCATGTGTAACAAGATTACTATGTTGATTTCGCTATTCATTTTCTTTCTGTTCAAGTTGTACCTTAAATCAAACTAAATAACCTTTGTTTAAACATTGTGAATAGCTTTAATATAATCAATTATTATTGGAATGACAGGGCATTTTTTATATTTGGGTGACCTAAAAAATCGAAAGAAAATACATTGGCAAAACAGACCAAATGTACACATGAAAAATACTAAAACTTTTTTTAATTTTTTTTTATCCAGGCACTGCTATGCCTTATTTAGCAGTTAAAGGTGTAGATATTAGACTGTGCATAGACTGAAAAAGATGTAAAATATCAGCCATTTTATTCGAAGTGTAAAGATGAACCTTACAAGACAAAACTGTTCAGTTATTGGTACATGTAATCCCCTCTGTTATCTTTTCTCAATGAGTTATTTCCCTTTGATTTCATGCAACCAATTATAATATAATAAAAAAATAATTATGAGATAACATTTACATTCACAGGGTGTATATCCAGCATATCTGGCTCAGAAGCAGATAGTGATGAAGATGAGGATGATACTTCCAAGAAAAAGATCACATCAAAACCGATTGGCATTGCAGCGAGGTTTCAGAGGAGGGCCGAGTTGGGTCCCCGTAGCAGTACTGATAGTGATTCAGATGATGGTTCCAGTATTCTTGATGAAAGAGCTAGGAAATATCCCAAAATATTCATGAGAAATTCCAGAGGGGAATTAATATCTATTTATAGATGTGTGGTGTGCCATAAGCATGTAAGTTACTAAACATTTACCTGTGGTTTCATTATTATTCATCAGGTATATATTTTTGTGGTTTTCGTGGGTGGAATTGACCCACAAAATTGATACCAAACGAAAAGGAAAATTAACATTGCTTTGTATGCAGCAAACTTCAGAGCAATGAGTTCAAGACCTTTTTCCCTAAACCACAAAAATTGGTACCCACGAAAATAAATGAATACACAGTAACATTTTTGCAAAGGGCTCAATGTTGAATCAACATCCAAAGTTTAATGCCTATATCATATAAAAGTAAAGGGTCATAGTGTGTTTTGGGTCTATTTGTCTATCCATTTGCCTTACATCAGATTACTTTTACAAAGGAAGCATGATATCATTATGAAACTTGATATACACATATGCCATGTATGTATTATGATAAAGAAATTATTAAACCATCATGAAATTATACCTTAGACATTCACTTCATTGTCCATAGTGATATTGCTGTGAAGCCATACATCATATCATATTCTTGTTGCTATTTACTTCATAATAATTTGAAAGTTCATCAAAGTAAACAAATCATTTTGATAAGATGCATCCTCATACATAATTTTTGCTTTTCTGGAAAAATGCCTCAAAAAGACAGAAATTATCACGCAACTTTACCAGTTTGCGAGTCAAACTGGTTTGCTGCCCCATTGACTTGCACAAAAATGTTTGTGGGATTATGAAAACAGAAATATCTTTATTATTGGAAAATATTTCAATTGGGTGAAAAATATTCTTACATGTGTAGGAATATTTACATAATTGAAGATTCCATCATTAATAAACAACAAAGCAGTATTTATTTTGATCTATTGCTTTTTCTTGCACTGGAAGTTGTCATGCCCAGAAAAATTAATAAAATAACTTTCTCCGGGTTCACTAACCATTTCGCACTTTTGTGAAAATGACATATAGCATTAATTAAGAATATATTGCCAAATTGATATACATGTATCTTTAATAAGTAACATGTATTTTAATATTATTTTTTGAAGACACCCCTTATTAGATATATGAGATAAAAAGGCAAAATATGAACTTTTGGCCATTATAGAATAATTCCTAGATTCTCATCCAAATTTCTTGAAAATATGGGGCAGGCGGGCAATTTTTATCCAATATGATAAAATATGCTGCCATTTTAAAGGAAATTGACAAATTTTTAACATTTTGAGGGGCTGAAAAAATTGAGGTGGGAGGGGATGAGAACTAAGAATATATTTTATATTGGCCTTTTCAGCAGGTTATATAAAGTATAGCCCATACTTCTCTTCATCAAAGCCACTTAAAATGGCATTTATGGTTTTTTCCACTTTTGCATAAATATGTATTATAATATACATGTAGTTTACTTTTGTTTTAGACAACTCCAACATCTCATGGTGACTTGATTTCCATGGTTACTGATGCTCCAAACAGTCTGAAATGGGCCGTATTAATGGCAAGTGGGGGCCATTTTGCTGGGGCTATATTTGACAGGTATGCAATTAAAGAATCAAAGGTATATTTTAATGTCTTGGGTTTTTACAGATTTGGACATGTAATATTAATATGTTTCACACATCATCTGTATATTGTTTGGTATTGCACTCTGGTAATGATAATCGAAAATCAAATGCCAAAACTTTAGGAAATAATTAACCGGTATCATAGCTGTTGTTATTTCAATTTTCAAAACATACAAATTGTCTTAAATTATTATTAGCTTAATATATGTGATATGTGATAAGAAGAGAAAATAGTGCCTCTACAGAACTTCAAAAACTGAAAGCAGTTAAAAGTTAAAAAAACAAAGGCACATACTTGGTGTATTTATTTACACTGTATTTGTGTACTGGCTTACATTCTAGTACCACATTAGTGATCAGTTTAGCAGATTTAGGTGGTGTTCAAGTCCCACTTGTAATTTACAAAATTGGGGCTTCCCCAATCCGCACCTGTATATGTGATTAGGTTTGTCAGTTACCTGCCCAATCTCAGATGTTTCCTCCAGGTACTCTGGTTTCCTCCACCATTCAAACTGTCTTTTCGATATGGCCCAGGAGTGTAGAAAAATCTGTTTAACCCTAACACATACATTTTGATTTCCATTCCTTTCGTTTTCAGAGATAAGATCCTTGTTCACAAGACATTCCATAGATATGTCGTGAGAGCCAAGCGAGGAACAGCCCAGAGTAGTCGTGATAGTCAGGGCAATGCACCCAAGTCTGCTGGGGCAGCTCTCAGAAGGTATAATGAGGCTGCTCTCAAAGAGGTGAGTAATGTCTGTTTGTCTATTTACTCTCTCTCTCTCTGCAGTCTATTGAAACAATTATGAAAACTCAAATTGGTACAATATAAAAAGTACAGATCAGAAATTTATCATAGGATTAGGTATATATGTACTACATTGGAATTGAAAATGGACATATTAGAATTGTATGCAAATTCATCTCATTTTTGGCCGGATTTCACAGAGTGAAAAATCCCAGTTATAAAATGGTGAATGTTGGGCAGGCAGCGGGCGGGGAAAAATTTTCGTAACAGTTTTCTCAGCACCTTCTTATAACAACCACTTGGTATACAACATCAGGGAGAGGTCCCATAACTTGGGATATAATTTCAGGTCTGTTGCCCATCTTCTTCCTGTTTAATGAAATCCAGACATAAGCTTAAATTTTTGCCAACAGAGCACTTCTTGACTTTGCCAGTTTTCTAAATCTTTCTTCTTATTGAATGAATGTTAAAAAAAAAAAAGCAAAGCAGTATAAACGGGGCATTCAAATATAGTAAGTCCAAAAAGGCTACGACAAATCATTAGACAGAAAAAATAGGGAACGGCATGATAAAACATGCATGTGATGGATTCCTCATGACAAAACAAAATTGCGCAACAAATAGAAGAAAATGAGATGTGGAATAAGTGTACAAGACGCAGCAACCTACATTATAAACGTATATTTTAAATATCCACAATGGAAAACAGCCAGCAGCCTTCAATGTGACCAGCAGTCGCTGCTCGGGATGCCTTTAGAATTGGGATTAAGATTTCATTGAAAGCACTAGAGTGTGCCCATCATACCTAGATTCAATGATTATTCTCAAACGGTTTATACAATCATCAGGTCAATTATGGCAATAAACTTACAATAAACATCATTATCTGTTAGATTGTAACTTGTGACTTATTCATAAACCCCTAACACATTAGAAATGTTTAATGACTAACAGTAAAAATGTGAATAAAATAAAATTTTTGTCAATTCTTGAAAAAACAGGAGATTACACACAAGTCTAGAGAATGGGAGATACCAGTAAAAAAGTTTGGAGATGTTGTCTCACAGCAAAGAATCATATTTATGTTATAAAATAATTCACACTAAGCAACTAGAATGCAATCAAAAATGTGAACTCAAGCCCTTTTCTTACTTTTTCAGGATGTACGAGAGCTTTTAACATCTTGGAATGAGCATTTGAAATCAGTGGACTTGATTTTCCTGCGAGCACCCAGTTTCAACAAGCATATATTTTTCTCTGGTAAATCTCCACCATTGGATAAAAAAGACATGAGGATCAGAATGATACCTTTCCAGACAAAGCGCCCCACCCACAATGAAGTAAGGCGGGTCCATCAGATGCTGGCTTCTATAGAGTGCTATGGTAAGTAAGACCAAGCGCCCAACCCACAATGAAGTAAGGCGGGTCCATCAGATGCTGGCTTCTATTGAGTGTTATGGTGAGTAAGGCCAAGTGCCCCACCCACAATGAAGTAAGGTGGGTCCATCAGATGCTGGCTTCTATAGAGTACTATGGCAAGTAAGACCAAGTGCCCCACCCATAATGAAGTTAGGCGGGTCCATCAGATGCTGGCTTCTATAGAGTGTTATGGTGAGTAAGGCCAAGTGCCCCACCCACAATGATGTAAGGCAGGTCCATCAGATGCTGGCTTCTATAGAGTGTTATGGTGAGTAAGGCCAAGTGCCCCACCCACAATGATGTAAGGCAGGTCCATCAGATGCTGGCTTCTATAGAGTGTTATGGTGAGTAAGGCCAAGTGCCCCACCCACAATGAAGTAAGGCAGGTCCATCAGATGCTGGCTTCTATAGAGTGTTATGGTGAGTAAGGCCAAGTGCCCCACCCACAATGATGTAAGGCAGGTCCATCAGATGCTGGCTTCTATAGAGTGCTATGGTAAGTAAGACCAAGTGCCCCACCCACAATGAAGTAAGGTGGGTCCATCAGATGCTGGCTTCTATAGAGTGCTATGGTAAGTAGGACCAAGTGCCCCACCAACAATGAAGTAAGGTGGGTCCATCAGATGCTGGCTTCTATAGAGTGCTATTGCAAGTAAGACCAAGTGCCCCACCCACAATGAAGTAAGGCAGGTCCATCAGATGCTGGTTTCTATAGAGTGCTATTGTAACTTTATTAGTGTTTTTTTTTTTTTCATGGCACATTTTGCATGAAATATCATTAAGACCTTTTAAGACATCTCATTGCCAAACCTTTATATAATTTATATTCAATTCTATATGAAAACAAAAAATTAAATAGGATATAGTTAGATATGGAATAAGTGTTTGGGCCCAGATCACAATAACAAGTGGTAAATTTGAAAGACCACAATGAAAAACAGCCAGCAGCCTTAAACAAGGCCAGTAGGCGCTGCTTGCTGTTTTGCGATCAGCCCAAGGTCAAATAATGCACTCAATTCAAATCCATTATTGAAATAGTTTAAAAAAGACCCCCTCCTTAAACAAACAAAACGAGAAGAACAAACTTTTAATTTGCTTTTTCAAAGATTCCTGGCATAGGACAGGCACATATAAATGTGGCTGAGATAAACTAGTTAAAGTTACTTGGGGGATAGCAATGACTCATATATTTTTGTAATTGCTGTTCTTATTTTTTCAGGAGATGAATCAGACATCCAGGATTTTGTACCACTATCCCCTCAACTTTCCTACTCTGCTGATGCTGGCCAGCTTGTCATATTACCAGATGAAAGACCTGCATCTCCTAAACGTAAGAGTAGCTACAAGGAGCGGCTAAGTACCTCACCCCTGGCCAAGGATTGGATTTCTGGCAGTAGGGAGCCTCTTGTTGGAGAGAGTGGGGATGGTGCTAAGGATGACAAAGAGGTCAAACCCAGTAAAGGAAAAATAAAAAATCTGGGTGAGATTTCTATAAAAGTTGGCAAGAATAAAAATCATATTATGGTTTAATTTGTGTATTTTGTGTAGTTTATTTTAAACATATTTATTTATCCTGAATTGGGAAACAAGCTTTAAGCTTATATGAATCCCTCTCCAGCTAGCAGATTGCAAGTGTGGCCTTTGTAGTGGCCCCCATTGAGCCTACTCTTTTCTAACTCTACAAAGGGGTTTTTAGCATGCATGGAGTTTATTTAAATGTAAATGATTTCAATATTTTATATAAGGATGTTATGCTTGTTGCAAAAGACTGATTAAATGTTTTGAGTGAAGCAAAAATCTAATATAATATGACTTCAGTTTAAGTTTGAATAATTCTACATGAATTAAGAAATACTTCATTAAAAATTTATAAATACCATATACATTGTAGTGTTTTTTGTTCACATGTCAACGGAAATCACAAAAAAATCTTTCGGTTATACCCATCTAAATACATATTTTTACTAATTAGTAACAGAATTTTTCTATATTTTTGGCCTGATTTTACAAAGTGATAAATCTGGGTTATAAAATGGTGAATGTTGAGGGACAGTTGGGCGTGTGGAAGAAATTTTTATAAAAGTTTCTCAGCAACTACTAATCACAGTCACTTGATATTTGGTTTCAGGTCTGTCTCTCATCTACTTTCTCGTTAACGAAATCAGGCACTCCTGACTTTGACAGGTTTTCTAGAAATGTAAAGCTAGATTAAAAATCTTGATTGTTTTTTTACTTCTATTAGTCAACTGATTGCTGTTGATTTTTTTATTATTCCAATAAAAATTATCAGACAAATAATCAAATAATACTTCATTTTAGATCGTGTGATAGAAGCAAACCATGTTTCATCATCAGGCAATTCGACAGCTAGCGACTCAGAACTTGTCGGGTGTTTACAGACATTACGGACCGACCATCTGAAAGAGTTTGCTGGCACTAAAAAACCAAAGAGGAAGAAAAATACCAGGAAAAGAAGACCTTCAATAAAGCATCAGATAGAACCAGAAAATAATCCGCTAGGTATTGTTTTATTGAAGTAAGATCTTAGAGAACCACAAAATAATCAATTAGGTATTGTTTCATTGAAGTAAGGCCTATTTTAATTAGTTTTTTTAAGACCGCAATATTGTGCCTCCTATGTACAGTGTTCAACTTGTTGTGGTCATATCATGCTGCGCTCAGTGTAGCTTTTTATTGTCTTATGTACTGAGGCAATCACCTCATTACCCCCAATTTGTCTCACAGCCCTGTTGTGTTTTGTATTACTACCAGACCCTGGTAGAGGGAGATTTGGCTCCATAAAACCTGGTTCAACCCACCATTCTTTTCAAATACAAGTGGACATGTACCAAGTCAGGACCATTGCAATTCAATCTTGAATTTTTATGCCCCATCTACAAAAGTAGAGGGGCATATAGTGTTCGGGTCCATTTGTGGGTCCTTCCGTTCGTCTGTCCTCTCTTCTGTCTGTCCTTTTGTCCATCCCAAATCCCTATATTTCCAATTCCCACTTACTTACATATGCCACATCAATCATATTGGTATGTTAAGTGCACCTAGTGATATTAAGCACAATGCATGCTTCAGATGCTGGATGCGACCTATATTTTCAGAATGAATGACCACTTTCAGAAGAATGGTTAAAGTCTATTCCCACTTACTGACAAATATTGGTATGGTAGGTGCACCTAGTGGTGCTAAGCACAATGCACGCTTCGGATGCTGGATATGACCTATATTTTCCACATGAATGATCACTTTCAGAAGAATGGTTAAAGTCTATTCCCACTTACTGACAAATGCCACATCAATCATATTAATATGGTAGGTGCACCTAGAGATGCCAAGTACTATGCATGCTTCAGATGCTGGATTTGACCTATATCTCGCATGGATGACCTCTTACAGAAGAATGGTTAAAGTCCATTCCCACTTACTAACATGTGCCACATCAACTATATTGGTATGGTAGGTGCACCTAGTGATGCTAAGCACAATGTATGCTTCAGATGCTGGCTGTGACCTATATATTTCCACATGAATGACCACTAATAAAAACACTAATAAATGAATTGTTATGAAGTCCATAAAATTATACTCTTGGAACAACTTCATGGTTTAGTGTTTGCAGGAAAAAAAAATGTTGCGAGATGGGGCATTATGTCTGTTGGACATATTCTTCTTCTGGTGTATTTTTGTCCTATCTTCTTGGGTATTGAGATTGATGATTCCAGCTCAATAACTTTGATATTGATCAATTTAAATATTGATAATAATGAGATGTTTGATAAGTGTACAATACACAACCTTTATAAACTAACAGCACTTTACATGTAAATATCTGCTATGGCTATCATCAGCAGCATTCAACCTAAGCCAGTAGTCGATGTTCACATCTTACAATTAGCTTCATGCAAATTGTGCAAAGAAGAATGTCAGTATCTCTCTGTAGTTTTAAATCTTTTCAAACTATTTTAATTTCAGATGAAGAAAAGTACCATTTAAAGAACAACCTTTATACTGCTTGTAAAACAGGGGATGCGGACAGCCTACTGAATCTCCTTGCTGTGTTTGAAGTGATCAGTCAACCAGAACAATCTACTAAAGGTCAAGGTTGTTCTGATAATAATAACCAGGATCAAGGTGAAGGACAAGTAAATTTAGAAGACAATGAGTTAAGAAGGGAGGTAAAAACATTAGGATTTCCCAAGCAAAGTGGAAGTGAAATACAATTTGAAATTGAAATCGATGACATGGTGGAAGATGAAAGAAAAATTGATCCTCAAAAGTTGTTTAGTGATTTTCAGACCACGGATGAAAAAGATTTAGAAAATATTTCTCAGGAAGAATCCATGTCGAGAAAACTTTTTAAAGATATTGATTCTTGTGTAGAAACTTTAAAAATTAATGATTTAGAACTAGAAGATTCTTGTGCAGACAATGATATTTTCGATAATACTGGTGATAATCTAAAAACTGATAACACTTCTGAAAAACCATCATTTACATTGAACGTTCCTGATGACAACACCTCTGTCAACCAATCTCCAAATCATGAGAGTAGTCGGTCTCGCCATTCCTCTGGCAACAGATCACGCCATTCTTCTGGTAACCAAGGCAACGATGACCTATCTCCAATCATTGTAACGGCTGATTTATTGAACGAGAGGATAGGAGACAGTGAGATGACGCTTTTGATGGTGGCAGCTAAGGCAGGCCATACAAAGCTGATTCCTATGTTATTGAAGGCAGGCGGTGACCCAGTTCTACGGTATGTGATCAAGGACAAAATACATGTACAGAGTTGCTATACGAATTTAAACAATAAGATCATTAAATGTGAACAGATGCAGTTTGGAATAATCTTCTTCAGATTTAATTTAGGCTTTGAGAAAAAGATTTCAACATAAATGCCTTCTTAAGTAAAACTCCAAAATTGTACCTGCATATATATATATATATATGCACAACTTACAGAATAGCTGGTGTATTTTTATATTTTAGCAGATAACAGAAAACTTACCAGAAAAAGGATCCACCAAAAGTTGTTTTGAAATGCATTTACTTGATAAAACTCAAATCTATTTTCATAAGAATCCTTTCAATATGAAAATTCCAGCTCTGTGTAAAATCACAAATTTTTATAACCATAAAATATCCAACTACCTGTTATAATTTACTTATAAAAACAAAACAAAAATGGTTACCTTCACTTGTAATTTTATAGAGATAAATATGGACAAACAGCCTACCAGTTGGCTACAGACAAAGAGACCAGGAATGAATTCAGAAGATTTATGGCCAAGTTTCCTACTAAATATGATTATGTTGGTGCCAAGGTGAAGACATAAATTTGAAAAAATCCAAATGAAATTTATAACGAAAACACATTGACACACACAAAAAAGTAACAAAAATCATAGACTCTGATTAAGTACTCAAAATTTTAATTTGTTTTAAATTCTACAGTTAAATTTAATTCTTGTGTGATAGATGCTATAATTTCAACCAAACATTAATAATCACAGAGAGGGATTTCAAACATATATATTGACAATAACTATATTCAAAATTCATCAAAAATTAATTGAATTTGAGATGTGGAATGATTCCACATATACCAACAGCAATTTTAATATCTGGAATGAAAAACAACTAGCAGCCTTAAATTTGACCATTGGATGCTGTCTGCTTACTTGTGGTTAATCCCAAATACATGTATTAAACAATATATATTGCATATGATTCAAAACAAATCTAAGACTTAAATGTATCCTCAAAAGATAGAATAGAATGAATTTCTATTTATTCAGCTCTCAGAACTTGTTATTATACAAACCTCAATTGTGTATTTTAGGTTCCTGGTCCACTTACAGAGGAAATGGAAGCAGAAAGAAGGAAGAAAGATGCTGAAAGAAAAAGACAGCAGAAAAAAGCCAAACAAGAGCGTGACAAGGTAAATATGATATTGTAAAAGAGGAAATTTTTGGAAGGCTGTTGTTTTTTTGAATTTCCCTTCATCAATATATACTTGCATTGATTAAACAACAAAAGAATGATACCATGCAAGATGCAAATAAAAGATTTTAATTTTTATATGACCGCAAAAAATTTGCGGACGTATAATGGTATGATGCTGTTGTGGTCGTGGTTGTCGTTGTCGTTGTCGTCTGTTAACTTTAGTGTATACACGATAACTTTTGTTCTAGTAATCCAAATGCTATGAAATTTCACAATGATATACCTTACCATTAAAGGATAGATGGGATTGATTTTGGGGGTCCAACCTGTTTCGGTTTCGAAATTAGGGGCCAAAAATGCTACTTTTATGTTTGTTGCCACGATAACTTAAGTTCTAGTTATCCAATTTATCCAATTGCTTTTTACTTTGGCAATAATGTTCCTTAACATAAAAGGGTGAATGGGATTGATTTTTAGGGTCTCCCCTTTTTTGTTTCAAAATTAGGGGCTTAAAAGAGGCAAAAAATTCAAATATTGTATTGTTTCCACAATAACTTCCGTCTTAGTTGGATAATTGCTGTGAAATTTGTGAAGAATGTTTCATACAATTAAAGAATGAACTTTTTTTTTGGGGGGGGGGGCAGTTTTGATTTCCTGAAAACATTTTTCCTTTGCCAATTTAATTTGGCAAATAAAAGTAAATTTTGTGGTTTTATTATTCTAGCTTGAGCATCTTTAGTTGATTGTTAAAACATTGGAATATGCATCAGATGTGGCTTAAAATAATTTGCCAGAATTGTTTTTACTACTTATAATTGATGTTTTATTAGAATAAAAGCAACATTTTTATGTCACTTGCAACATGTTTCAAAGTGACATATAGGGGTCATTCGTTTCCATTGTCCTAGGTCCTGCAGTGTAACAAAAATTTCAGTCGCAGTTTTCCAGGCAACTACATGACATAGCCTCTTGATAATTGGCATGTAGCTTCATCCTAAAGTATTATAAGGTGTAAAGCGATCTTATAGCTGTAACTCATCTACTTCCTGTTTACTAAATATTTTAAGACCTAGGCAACATAAATCTTCCATCAAGGACTGCTGTTCTAGTTGTTTTAAATTGCTGTTTCTAATTTATAGGAGAAAAGAGCAGAGGAAGCAATTAAAAGAGCAGAAGAGGAAGAGAAGAAAAGATATTTAGCATTATCTGACAGGGAAAAGGTAGGTCCTGATTTTAGGTATGTTCGTAATATCCCCCTCGTCGGAAAGAGTAAAGTCTGGTCACAACTTATGGTGCATTTCATACCAGGTAAAACTCATCTGGGGTGCATTTACCTTGGAAGATTATTTTTCTGAGGTTGTAAAAAAAAATAGAAAATATGTGATCTCTGTTTTGTATAGGTCAAATAAACTACTTAATAACATGAGTAAATAAATAATAGTGCATTTGGAACTTTTTACAACCTAATTTTAAAGACTTTTTTGTTCCTTTGTTGTTGATAAGGTGTTTAATGTAAAGTTCATTGAAACCTGTCTTTCAAATTCTGTATTCATTTGGGACCAAGGAATTTGTTCAAAATTTTCTGTGTATGCATGTTTAAAGTGTTTTCACACCAATACATTATAAAAGTTAACTTAAAAAGAGATTTACTGATCAATGGATGATAAATGATATAGTTTTCTTCAAGACATCCATGTATTTGCTTGTTTTAATACCACTTCAAATAGACTTTAGGGGTATATAGGAATGTCAGTCTGTCCATATATCACCTTAGTGCAACTCTTACTAAACCACCTAACCGTTTTGATGAAACTTTACATGAAGTAAATTAATCATAATACAAGAGGCTCCCAGGAGCCTGAATCGCTCACCTGGTCTTGATGTCAACCCTATAAAGACTTTTCTAGAGCTAAATTAGCTGAACATTTAAGCAAGTAACAGCTTTTCTCCATCTACATGTACTACATGTACTATAGTTTCATTCTGTAGCCGTAGGCCCAAATCATGAAAAAAATGTTATTCTAGGGGCCAAAACCCCTATAAGGGGTCATCTGACAACTTCGACCCTATGAAAACTTTTGTAGCGCTAAATGAACTGAACATTTAAGCAAGCAACAGCTTTTCTCTATCTGCTTTAGTTTTCATTTTAAAGACCAAAAACATGAAAAAACGTTATTTTAAGGGCCGTAACCCCTAAAAGGGGTTGTCTGACAACCATCACCCTATGAAGACTTAAGTAGAGCTAAATGAACTCAACATTTTCGCAAGCAACAGCTTTTCTCTATCTGCTATAGTTTTCATTCCATAGGCCAAAAACATGAAAAAACGTCATTTTAGGGGCTGAAACCCCTATAAGGGGACATCTGACAACTTCAACCCTATGGAGACTTTTGTAGAGCTAAATAAGCTGATCATTTAAGCAAGCAACAGCTTCTCTCTATCTGCTATAGTTTTTATTCCATAGGCAAAAAATATGAAAAAATGTTATTTTAGGGGCTGTAACACCTTTAAGGGGTCATCTGACAACTTTGGCCCTATGGAGACTTTTGTAGGGCTAAATGAGCTGAACATTTAAGCAAGCAACAACTTTTCTCTATCTGTCATAGTTTTCATTCTATAGGCCAAAAACATGAAAAAATGCTATTTTTCACCTTTAAGGGGCCGTAACTCCTATAAGGGGTCATCTGACAACTTCGACTCAATGAAGAATTTTGTGGAGCTTTTGATGCTGAAGCAGTAGCGTGGCATCAGATTTCATCTATCTCTTATACTTTTTGATTTACAAGCCAAAAACAGTAGTCTGACCCCCCTGGTCTATTTTTAGTAACAGCGGCCATGTTGTTTAGACGGCGGTCACCATTTGTGCAATCTTGGTAGAGGACATCCCATAGATGAAGTGTGCAAAGTTTCAAAGCAATCCCTTCAGTCGTTTCAGAGGAGAAGATTTTCAAAGAAAAGTTAACGACGACGGACGACGACAGACAACGACGGAGGACGACGACGACGGACGCCAAGTGATGGCAATAGCTCACATGGACCTTCGGTCCAGGTGAGATAATAAAAAATGAAAGAATATGGAATATGTGCCAGAAAGAAACAATCCACATATTGATATTATTTTTATTAATGATAAAAACAAACATTAAATGCGTGTGAAGCGCTTTTCTGGACTAACCTTCAGCAGACACCCTAAGGGTTGAAAAATTGGAAGTACAGTAGGACATTAGATTTTAACAAACAAAATACTTAAGCAAAAAAATCTAATAACAATGACTAAAATGAGGTAACTTATCAACTGCATTGCTTTAAGAAGGGAGATAATCATACTTAGTTTTTCTTACTGAAGTGGAGTTCAACAAGAGGCTCCCAGGAGCCTGAATCGCTCACCTGGTTTTGATGTTGACCCTATACTTTTGTAGAGCTAAATGAGCTGAACATTTAAGCAAGCAACAGCTTTTCTCTACCTGCAATAGTTTTCATTCTATAGGCCAAAAACACCATTTTTCACCTATAAGGGGCCATAACCCCTATAAGGAGTCATCTGACAACTTCGACCCTATGGAGACTTTTGTAGAGCTAAATGAGCTGAACATTTAAGCAAGCAACAGCTAATCTCTATCTGCAATAGTTTTCATTCTGTAGGCCAAAAACATGAAAAATCGCTATTTTTCAGATGCCGTAACCCCTATAAGGGGTCATCTGACAACTTCGACCCTATGGAGAATTTTGTAGAGCTAAATGAGCTGAACATTTAAGCAAGCAACAGCTAATCTCTATGTGGAACAGTTTTCATTCTGTAGGCCAAAAACATGAAAAAACGCTATTTTTCAGGGGCCGTAACCCCTAAAAGGTGTCATCTGACAACTTCGACCCTATGGAGAATTTTGTAGAGCTAAATGAGCTGAACATTTAAGCAAGCAACAGCTAATCTCTATATGCAATAGTTTTCATTCTGAAGGCCAAAAACATGAAAAAACGCTATTTTTCAAGGGCCGAAACCCCTATAAGGGGTCATCTGACAACTTCGACCCTATGGAAAATTTTGTAGAGCTAAATGAGCTGAACATTTAAGCAAGCAACAGCTAATCTTTATCTGCAATAGTTTTCATTCTGTAGGACAAAAACATGAAAAAACGCTATTTTTCAGGGGCCGTAACCCCTATAAGGTGTTATCTGACAACTTCGACCCTATGGAGACTTTTGTAGAGCTTAATGAGCTAAACATTTAAGCAAGCAACAGCTAATCTCTATCTGCAATAGTTTTCATTCTGTAGGCCAAAAACATGAAAAATGGCTATTTTTCACCTTTAAGGGGCCGTAACCCCTGTAAGAGGTCATCTGACAACTTCGACTATATAAAGACTTTTGTAGAGTTAAATGAGCTGAACATTTAAGCAAGCAACAGCTAATCTCTATCTGCAATAGTTTTCATTCTGTAGGCCAAAAACATGAAAAAATGCTATTTTTCACCTTCAAGGGGCCGTAACCCCTATAAGGGGTCATCTGACAACTTTGACCAAATGGATACTTTTGTAGAGCTTTTGATGCTGAATCAGTAGCGTGGCCTCAGATTTCCTCTATCTCTTATACTTTTTGATTTATAAGCCAAAAACAGTAGTCTGACCCCCCTAGTCTATTTTTAGTAACGGCGGCCATGTTTTTTAACGGATCAAAAATCAAAACACAAGTTTGGTGCAGGACACCCTAAGGATCATTCATACCAAGTTTCATTAAATTCTGTTCGGTAGTTTCAGAGGAGAAGATTTTTGAAAAATTGTTAACAGACGACGACGACAGACGACAGACGACGACGACGACGACGGACGCCAAGTGATGGTAATAGCTCACATGGACCTTCGGTCCAGGTGAGCTTATAAAAAGGCAATATTTAGGGGTCTATATCTCATCTTGTTTTTGTGTCTGTGTCATCAAAACCAATAGAGACAAAACCAATAAATACCAATGAGAACAGGATGAAAACACAGACAACATATAAAACACGGAAACACAAAAACTACTGAATATCAATCAACACTGTGAACTGTATTCATAATGAGAGTTAACTCAAGTGCTTTGTAAGAGCAAGCAGTTCCTTGTCTTTTGTTAAAAATTCACAGTGAAATGCAAGCCATATACATGTACATCTTTCCTTAAAACTGCATTATTTATTTTCCAGAGAGCCATTGCTGCTGAAAAAAGACTGAAACAACAGAAAGTTTCAGAAGGAACAAATATTGTATTAATGTTAGTACTTAATATAAACTATAAATAGCTATGAAGTTTTAAGAAAAAAATATCTAATATATATATGGATATATTTACTGCTTAGTATTTGCGTTTGTTACATTGTTGTTATTTACCACACTTCATCCGACAATTTATGTCACAGTTTTCTAAGCAACTACATGATGCAGAGACCTGATAATTTGAATATTTCTGTATTCTATAGTACCATATGGTGTGTAGTCATTTTATGCGCCTTGCCGTCATCAACTTCCTATTTATATATAATTACCAAATATGTAGGTTTTTACACAAGGTAAAAATTGGGCGGGGTTACCTCAAGTGAACATAAGCTCACAGATCTATGTACTTGCTTTGTTTTTGTAACATTTGCCAAATTGAAAAGAATGTACACATCATACAACAAGTTTTGTAGATTATTTCAAAGACTTAATTTTGTCTAATTAAGTTTATTATGATAATATAGGCTTATTAGAGAAGAAGTATAAAATTATGCTTTTAAAATGCCATTCTGTTTGCCCAAAATTGTTTTCAGAGTTACAACTTTTGAATTTCTTGATAGAATTTCATGAAACTTGTATACATTGAAGGTTGTGGGCAAGGAAAATCCCTATTGATTATTTTGTCAATATTTTACTAGGCATGGGACCTCGAGTCATGCTCTTGTTGTCTTAAATTATCATATTTTTTTTTTTATTTCAGCCGATGCTTCCAATGTGCTAGTGACATGACAGGAAAAGTTCCCTTTGAATATTTTGACTTTAAGTTCTGTTCAACTAAATGTTTGAGGGCCCATAGGGACAAGTCCAAAAACAGCTGATTATAAATTCATTTTGTTGAAATATATTTTATTTTTAAAAAGAAAAAAGGTAGCTGGTTCATTAGCAAAAACATCTGCTGTTCTCTGTTACATGCTATCTTTTTCTCTATAGCAAAATTGTAACTATGAAACAAATGCAAAAATGTACCTATGAAGCAAAAGCAAAATTGTAACTATGAAACAAAAGCAAAATTCTAACTATGGAACAAAAGCAAAATTGAAACTATGAAACAAAAGCAAAATTGTAATCATGAAGCAAATAGCAAAATTGTAACTATAAAGCAAAAGGCAAAATTGGAACTATAAAGCAAAAGGCAAAATTGGAACTATAAAGCAAAAGGCAAAATTTAAATTTTAAGGAAAAAAGTATTTTAGATACTAAGGGCTATTCCAGAATTAATTGTAGGGGGGGGGGGTCGGAAGGCACTATAATTAAAATGTTATGGGTGGTGGTATTTTTAGATATTTCTCAAATGAAACATAAAGGGGAAAAAAATAAAATTTTATGCATGGTGGGTATAAAAAAAGTGCCTTCTGACCCCCAATACATTTATTTCTGGAATAGCCCTAATCTAATTTAGCTGTAGGTATCCCAATTCAGCATTTTCAATGGAAACTTTAGTTTTTGATTGGTTGCCGACGAAATAATGGGACGTTATTTGCTTCTTTTTACGTCCAATTTAATTTGTGTAAAATCAATAATTTTGATCATTTTATTGCAAAATCAAGTGTTCTAAGGTTGCAGGAAAACACGGACATCAATCATTGACAAAAGAGTATGTTCGTAAAGGCTTATAATTGGTCCTGTCATTGGGCTGATTTTTCATGTTTTAGCAATCTACAAAATGTAAAGGTACGAGACCACAACTACATGTATAATCTTAAGGTACGAGACCACAACTATTGCCCCTTATTTTTCGTTGTTGTTTAATATAGTCCCTTTAAAAAACACCATAAATTTTCCAGAGGTATTTCTAGGGTCAATTTTTGGGGCTGTTTTTACCTGCGTCGCCGAAGGCGAAAGCAGGTCTAGTAGTCGGGTCACTCCGTCCGTCCGTCCGTCCGTCTGTCCGTCCGTCCGGGAAAATAATTGAGGTTTATGTGGTGATTTGTTTGTCCAACCAAGACTTATGTGCTAGGAAAGCATTATGAGCTAAGCACATAAAATTTGTCCGAAAATTTGTCTAGGCATTGCTTAGGTGTTTCTTGATGACGTGTCAAAAAAACTCTTAAAGCTTGGACAATGTTTTTTTTGTCCATAATATAGACTTTTTGGACATTCTGATTGAATTGTCTCCCTTTTACCATGTGTCTCTGTATCAATTTGGAACACCTTGTGCATTTGGAAGACCTCCAGATTTTTCCTGTAAAAAAGGCGGGAACTTTTGTCAAAGGAGCTGGCTGTTGTGGAAACCATATTTGTGAGTATATTTTATTTATTTTATTTTCCCAAGGTAATTGCTAGACATACTTTTGATAATTATGGATATGTGGCAAGAATAAAAAAAGATATATATATTAATCCCCATTTTAAAATTCATTGATCAGAAAGTGCAAAACCATCTACAACTGTTTTGTTCTAATTTTAAGTGACAATTATTATAAAGAGAACAATGGGGTATTATTGGCAATTAAATTGAGTTTATTAAATTAAGACATTAAATACACCTCCCCCCAAAATAAAAAGAGAAAAAGAAAAAAAAAAAAAAAAACCCTGAAAATTGAATCTCTTCAAAAATGTTTTATCAGCCATAATTTGGCTCCTCATGGGGGTTTTTGATTATATGATTCCCAGGCCTTTTTAAAGGTGATTACTTGATTACAAGATCAAATATTTAATGATTATTTGATTACCAAGGTTTGCATTTTTGATTAATTGATTACCAGTGATGACTGAAAGTTTTTGATTACTTGATTACTTGATTCCTTTGGCTAAAAAAGTGGATTATATGATTCCTGGGTACCCCCCATGAGGAGCCCCCATAATTTTATCCTTTAAGGTCAGTATAATTTGATCTCAAAATATTTGCTGGTCATCAGGAACTTTTTGGTCACTTTGGTCCGGACATTTTAACCCCTCTAATAAATGTCAGACACCAGAGATAGCTAAGACTTAGAAATTAGTGCATCTTTAAACATACTTATAGCCTAGCTATTCCTGAATAAAAATATCCCACCATTTATTTGCACTTTTTATTTTTGCAACATTTAATTCATTTGCTGTTGTGAGACCCCAGGTTGTGTTAGTCTGGAAGTGAAAAAATACTGATAAAACAACTTTTGGCACCAAGCTGAATCACTACTTACTTATATGAAGTTATATATGCTTATACATTTGTGTGTATACCGCCTGGGAGTACCGCTCTACATGATAAAAGCTGGGTCATCAAAATCATAAACCAACCATTGAAAATTTAATTATTGTTTGTTTGTTTGTTTTGTTTTTATATTTTATTTATAATTATAATATTATGATTCCACTATCCTTTTGGGCCCCATGATTGGCAAATAAAAAAAAAATTGTTGTTGTTGTTGTTCATAAGGGACTTAATGGTTGGACAGACAGTTAACTCCTTATGTGTTCATTCTACAGCATTCTTTGACATTATTTACGTCATAAATGATTGGACAGTTAGCTCCTTGTGTGTCCATTCTGTAACACTTTATGCCTTGGACATTATTTAACTCATTAATGATTGGACAGTTAGCTCCTTGTGTGTCCATTCTGTAACACTTTATGCCTTGGACATTATTTAACTCATAAATGATTGGACAGTTAGCTCCTTGTGTGTCCATTCTGTAACACTTTATGCCTTGGACATTATGTTACCCCATACATGATTGGACAGTTAACTCCTTGTGTGTCCATTCTGTAGCAGTTTATGCCTTGGACATTATATAACCTCATAAATGATTGGACAGTTAGCTCCTTGTGTGTCCATTATGTAGCAGTTTATGCCTTGGACATTATATAACCTCATAAATGATTGGACAATTAGCTCCTTGTGTGTCCATTATGAAGCAGTTTATGCCTTGGACATTATATAACCTCATAAATGATTGGACAGTTAGCTCCTTGTGTGTCCATTCTGTAACACTTTATGCCTTGGACATTATATTACCCCATAAATGATTGGACAGTTAGCTCCTTGTGTGTCCAGAGTAAAGCACCTTGTGCCTTGGACATATTATTGCCTCATAAAAGGTTGGACACTTAGCTCCTTGAGTTAGCATCATGTGACCTGATGTTAATATTGTAGTAAAAATGGAGGTTGAAGGACTTCTCATAATTATGATACTCATTTTATCAATTGTTATTTTGATACTCCTCCATATTTGTTTAACTATAGTGGTATTTATAAGAAAAACATCTAATTTGTTGTCCAGATGGGATCAATATCTTAATAGTGCAAGACAGTAAATATGGCAAGTATTTTATTTTATTTTTATTAAGGGTGGTTAGTGGATAAATTTTTCTCTTTTTGTCCCAGTAAAGGCTAAATGCAAATCATTAATGTGACCTATAATTGGGTGAAATTAAACAGTCTTGTACTCATAAAGCTAAATATGTCAGGTTGGACACTTTAGGAGCTCTCCATGTATGTCTAATGAATTATGATGCAGTGCATGGAAAAAGTTTTTTGTGACGGACACCTAAAGAACTATCTGTTTAAGGATTAATGGGTCTATTGTCCATGCTGTTGAACAAGATCATGCATATGAAATATGTTTGAAGTTTATTTTAGATGTTCTAGATCTTTTCTTAGAGTAATTGCATATGTGTTATCATCAGATATTAACTGCAGATTAGTAACCTCATGGAAAGATAGGAATGTTATGTTTGGTGTGTCTCTGCCTTTTATCTATGATTTAGAAAGAATTATGGAGTTTTGCATTGGAAATGATATACAATTTGACCATGCAAACTAAGCTGAAAATTATGGTGGGTTATTTAAAAGATTTTAAGCTTATTAAGGAAAAAAAATATGTCTGTTTCCTGCTTCCCTACTTACCCTATTTTTTGGCCCTACCTTAAAGTTTTTATTGACATTTTAGTCATTTTGAACATTCAAGCACCTTTAAAATTCAGCTGACTCAATGTAAAATAATTTTGTAAAAAAAAAAAATCCTACCTACCAACCTTAATTTTCAAGAAACAAACATATATTTTGTTTTGGCCTAATAGGTGTTAAACTTAAAACCCTCTTGCTACCACATAGACATGTGTTTGTACATGTATTTTCAGCTCCCTGTATGTTTACTATCATCCACACATACATATTTTAATTTAGCCAAAATGTAATATATATATAAAGGCAAGAAAATCTTTTGAACTTCAATATTTTATGAATGGTAAAATATATGATCTTTATATTACTGTAGCATATAGCAAAAGCAAAACAATGTCCTGTCTGATCAACAAATTTGTGTATAGTCCGTTTGACCTCTATAAACCACCCATAAAATCTAAATAATTTTTCCGATTGACACCATACATTAAGTTCATTGTGCTAAAATCAAATGTTAAACACCTACCTACTCTGATAATAATTTTCAGAATTTTAAAACATTTTTTGAAAAAAAGTTATATTGACTTCTATGATAAATATTCCATGTTTTGGCAGGGAGTACAACACTTTAACCATTTAACAGCCAACATGTACAAGCTATTGAAATTCAAATTGATCAGTAGTTGACCCTTTAAACACCCATTGTTATCCTATTCTATAGCCCAGGAGAAGGTATTTAAATTGGCTGTTAAGCTCACCGGCCTTACTTTTAAGCATTCAAACTTTTGAGAGATTTTTTTGCATTAAGGTATATGGAAAAATCTTTTATTTTTTCAGTTTTTCACCTGGAATTGTTTCCTAGAGTAGGTACACCCTTAAAAAGTGTTATGAGCATAAAAAATCTAAAATTGTTTAAAAAATAAGGATTTTAATAGAATATTTTAGGTGGTTTATAGATTCCAAACGGACTATATATCTTTCTTAAAGTAGGGATGTAACAACACATTGGAATAATATTTTTTCCTGTGATGCTGGTATCGGAATGGCATCTGGTTGTCGAATCAGATGCACTTCTCAATTTTAATGTGACCAAAGAAAATGCCCAGAGAAAACAGAAAGAGTACAATTTCTGTTTTGTCTTTTTTTCATACTGAGATATTTTTGTTGTTGAATTTTTAAATTCACATACATTTTAAACTTCAATCAAATAATCATAGCATCTGATAAGCAAATGGACAGTTTTCTCTTAGTGTGTGCATAGCTCAGAGAATTCTATGCCTTGGGCATAATGTTATCCCTTAAATGATAGGACAGTTACAAGAAGCTCATTGTGTGTCCACAGTAAAGCACCTTTTGCCTTGGACATTAATTTACCTCATAAATGATTTGACAGTTAACTCCTTGTGTGTCCATTCTACAGCACCTTATGCCTTGGACATCATGTTACCCCATAAATGATTGGACAGTTAGCTCCTTGTGCGTCCATTCTGTAGCAGTTTATGCCTTGGACATTATGTTACCCCATAAATGATTGGACAATTAGCTCCTTGTGTGTCCATTCTGTAGCAGTTTATGCCTTGGACATCATGTTACCCCATAAATGATTGGACAGTTAACTCCTTGTGCGTCCATTCTGTAGCAGTTTATGCCTTGGACATTATGTTACCCCATAAATGATTGGACAATTAGCTCCTTGTGTGTCCATTCTGTAGCAGTTTATGCCTTGGACATCATGTTACCCCATAAATGATTGGACAGTTAGCTCCTTGTGCGTCCATTCTGTAGCAGTTTATGCCTTGGACATAATGTTACCCCATAAATGATTGGACAGTTAACTCCTTGTGTGTCCATTCTGTAGCAGTTTATGCCTTGGACATCATGTTACCCCATAAATGATTGGACAGTTAGCTCCTTGTGCGTCCATTCTGTAGCAGTTTATGCCTTGGACATAATGTTACCCCATAAATGATTGGACAGTTAGCTCCTTGTGTGTCCATTATGTAGCAGTTTATGCCTTGGACATTATATTACCCCATAAATGATTGGACAGTTAGCTCCTTGTGTGTCCATTCTGTAACACTTTATGCCTTTGACATTATGTTACCTCATAAATGATTGGACAGTTAGCTCCTTGTGTGTCCATTCTGTAGCAGTTTATGCCTTGGACATTATGTTACCCCATAAGTGATTGAACAGTTAGCTCTTAAAGACTTTGTGTGTTGGACATTGAATATTTCTAGTGAAAACTTTCTTTTTGAACCAAAGAATTTTGTCAAGTTTGAGTTTTTGAAGAAATGATTGATATAGTGGTGATTTGGCCTAGAGCAAAAAGGTGATTTTTCAGTTTTTAAGCACTTCCGGGGTTAACTATAATTTTTTTTCTAAAAAGTGAAATGGATGTTCTCAATTTTTTGCCAAAGTTGCAAAAATCAATAAATTTCATACTGTCAAAATCTTGTTGGAAAAGAAATGGTGCATTTTGTTAAAAACCATATGGTTGCAAATAATATCCAAAACCATCATAAATGCTAAATTATTGTAGGAGTAAATTAAATGAACAGGATGTCCAGATCTACCTATCCTGAAAATTTGACAACTTATGTAGGAGTAATTGCCATTTTTTGTAGATTTTTTTCAAAATTGTTTACTTAATTAGCCCTATATCTAGAAAACAATACAAGATATTTTAACAATCTTATTGCGTATGATGAGCATATCAAGATCTTCAAAATAGGGTTGAAATCTTTCTGAAATTCCTTTTAAGAGCAATAGGCCTTTGTTTAGGACTTATTCCAATTGACAATTTTTTTCATTTTTAGCTCACCTGGACCGTATATAGTACAGTATTCATGAATGCTGCTAGTCAAATATGGAACAAAGTATTCCTTGTGGATTATTACTGTTTTTAGATAATTTTGAGTATTCTGAAGCTTGTCAGTTTTGTGCAGACTTTGACTTAGATGTGCAGGAGATATATGACTTTTTTGGATATCCTGCATTAGTTTTTTATTCAGAAGGAGAGATTAGGTGCTGTGTAAATTTTTGTTGGTTTTCAAGCTTTCATTTTCTTATGGTACATAAATTATAAGGTATGTATATTAGCTATCTGTATCATCCTATGACATCTGACAATGCTACAATTTCTGTTTTGTCTTTTTTTCTTACTGAGATATTTTTGTTGTTGAATTTTTAAATTCACATACATTTTAAACTTCAATCAAATAATCATAGCATCTGCTAAGCAAATGGACAGTTTTCTCTTAGTGTGTGCATAGCTCAGAGAATTCTATGCCTTGGGCATAATGTTATCCCTTAAATGATAGGACAGTTACAAGAAGCTCATTGTGTGTCCACAGTAAAGCACCTTTTGCCTTGGACATTAATTTACCTCATAAATGATTTGACAGTTAACTCCTTGTGTGTCCATTCTACAGCACGTTATGCCTTGGACATCATGTTACCCCATAAATGATTGGACAGTTAGCTCCTTGTGCGTCCATTCTGTAGCAGTTTATGCCTTGGACATTATGTTACCCCATAAATGATTGGACAATTAGCTCCTTGTGTGTCCATTCTGTAGCAGTTTATGCCTTGGACATTATGTTACCCCATAAATGATTGGACAATTAGCTCCTTGTGTGTCCATTATGTAGCAGTTTATGCCTTGGACATCATGTTACCCCATAAATGATTGGACAGTTAGCTCCTTGTGCGTCCATTCTGTAGCAGTTTATGCCTTGGACATTATGTTACCCCATAAATGATTGGACAATTAGCTCCTTGTGTGTCCATTCTGTAGCAGTTTATGTTACCCCATAAATGATTGGACAGTTAACTCCTTGTGCGTCCATTCTGTAGCAGTTTATGCCTTGGACATCATGTTACCCCATAAATGATTGGACAGTTAGCTCCTTGTGTGTCCATTCTGTAACACTTTATGCCTTTGACATTATGTTACCCCATAAATGATTGGACAGTTAGCTCCTTGTGTGTCCATTCTGTAGCAGTTTATGCCTTGGACATCATGTTACCCCATAAATGATTGGACAGTTAACTCCTTGTGTGTCCATTCTGTAGCAGTTTATGCCTTGGACATTATGTTACCCCATAAGTGATTGAACAGTTAGCTCTTAAAGACTTTGTGTGTTGGACATTGAATATTTCTAGTGAAAACTTTCTTTTTGAACCAAAGAATTTTGTCAAGTTTGAGTTTTTGAAGAAATGATTGATATAGTGGTGATTTGGCCTAGAGCAAAAAGGTGATTTTTCAGTTTTTAAGCACTTCCGGGGTTAACTATAATTTTTTTTCTAAAAAGTTAAATGAATGTTCTCAATTTTTTGCCATAGTTGCAAAAATCAATAAATTTCATACTGTCAAAATCTTGTTGGAAAAGAAATGGTGCATTTTGTTAAAAACCATATGGTTGCAAATAATATCCAAAACCATCATAAATGCTAAATTATTGTAGGAGTAAATTAAATGAACAGGATGTCCAGATCTACCTATCCTGAAAATTTGACAACTTATGTAGGAGTAATTGCCATTTTTTGTAGATTTTTTTCAAAATTTTTTACTTAATTAGCCCTATATCTACAAAACAATACAAGATATTTTAACAATCTTATTGTGTATGATGAGCATATCAAGATCTTCAAAATAGGGTTGAAATCTTTCTGAAATTCCTTTTAAGAGCAATAGGCCTTTGTTTAGGACTTATTCCAATTGACTATTTTTTTTCATTTTTAGCTCATCTGGACCTGTTGAGCTTATGCCATCACTTGTTTCAAATGTTAACTCCTCTGACAACATTAATTCAATTGATTCATTAATTATTCAATTCATAACAAGATTTTAGGAATCGGGTGAATGATTCTGGCCCCTTTGGGCTTCTTGTTGAAAGATCATAGATTAACATAATTTATAGATAAATTTTTTGATAAGGTTTTATGTTTCTTTTTCAGTACATAATGCCGCGTAAGAAAAAAACAAAAGATCAGAAAAAAGAAAAGGAAAGGTAAATATTACATGAAGGTTACTCCTCGAAATGCGCATATAACATAACAAATGATTGACACCTACTTTGGTACTTTGTATTTTGGAGACACTTGGTTGATAACCGCTGCTGTGTGGACCAAAGGTCCCCTAGGGTAATTATGGGGGTGGTCTTACACAATTTTAACTGTTGAAAGTGTTCAAAATTTCCCAATTTATAAAAATTCAAAAGTATTAAAACACCGGATTTCTTTCCATTCACATGGTTGATATCCTTGGTGCTGGATTTGGCCACCTGTTCGGATTGTTTTGGTTTTGGACATGTTGGAGTATATCTCTTTCAAATATTTTATATTTTCACTTTCCATTGTTTTGGTTCAAATGCTACTGATTAGAGGTTACTCCTAGCATAATGAAATTTACTGAATGATTGACACCTAATTTGGTACTTTGTATACAAATTATACATTTCATATTTTAATTAGTGAGTGAGTTGGTGTTTTATGCCCTTGCAACACTATACATGTATGTTAGTCAAAGGCTATGAACATGAAATAGATGATAAAAGGAACATGAAATTATGATGATAATTGAAATATTGGAAACAAAGTGGCAGCAAATTCATGAAATTTTGAAGAACCACAGAAAAAAGGGGAGAGGTGGGTAGGGGCGGAAGATTTTGCCCACTGGATGTAGTGCTCTATTTGGCAGTTCCACAAAGGGTTTTTTTACGGACATGAAGCGTGGCACTCTCCACACATGTTGGCTAACTTTGGTCAGCAGTCATAGTTTCCGTATTATAGACCTGACAACCTCTGCGGAAGAGGGCCACTAGTTTAAATGTAAGACTTCAGGTCTTGATTTGATAATTGTAATTATCTTCTTGTTTCAAGCTTTTTTTTAAATTTCACTTTTTTTTAAATAACAGTCAAGTAAACATCACTATTCTGAGTATTAACGCTAAAAAATGTTGATACTATATAAATTATTAGACAACATTCTCTGTATTATTAGTATTTTATCCATTGAAATAAGTCTTAACTCTTCTATAGATAGCAATGGAAGGGGGAGGTTTGGTGCGCCATAAAACCTGGTTTAACCCACCATTTCTTTTGAAATGCCTGTACCAAGTGAGGACCATCGTGATCTTCCATATATTTGGTATATATTTGCCTTACGTCTATGGACTTCGAGACTGATCAGTGTTCAGTAATTTTGTTGTTACATGTACCTTTATATATTAAATGAGACAATTATTGATGTAGATAAAAAAAAAAATAGTCTGCTCATTTTTTTCCAGATCCATTGGATGGGCTTTGATTAAAGGCTGCAAAATCAAATGGCCAGTTCAAGTTTTGGAAAATACCCCAAGTGGGGTATTAGTTTATATTAAGTCTGATGATAAGAAGTAAGAAAATTATTTTAAGAATAGTTGATAGATTTATTATTGTATGGTGGGTGCACATAGGAGTGCTAAATGCAATGCATGTTGTAGTCAAAGTTCATTACTCATTATGGACAATATTGTGTAACAAGGTGAGCTTCATAGATAACAAGTTTTTGTCTCGCCTGCGAAGCGTGCTGCATCGGCTTTACCTTTTGGGTAAGGTTTCGAGCTCAGCACCTCCATATCTCAAGAACTGTACAAGTCCTATGTTGATATGAAACTTGATGTGCATATGCCCTATCACAGCTGAAACTGACCTTGATGTTCTGGTTTAGTGACTTTGATTAATTTTTGTCTCGCCTGCGACGAATAGTCGCGAAAGCGAGACATAGGTATTACTTTCCGGCGGCGGCGGCGGCGTAAACTTTTTTGTAAGACTTTTGTGGACGGTGAATTGCTTGAAAAGTATAATAGCTAGGCATTTGATATTTGGTATACAGACAGTTCAGGTTATGGTCTACGCAACTGGCACCATGCCGTGTGACCCTGACCCCATTTTCACGCTCCAGCGACTGTGAACTTAGATCTTTTTACAGGCCAAAAATTTTTTTGTAAGACTTTTTTGGACGGTGAATTGCTTGAAAAGTATAATAGCTAGGCATCTGATATTTGGTATACAGACAGTTCAGGTTATGGTCTACGCAACTGGCACCTTGCCCTGTGACCCTGACCCCATTTTCACGCTCCAGCAACTCTGTGAACTTAGATCTTTTTACAGGCCAAAAACTTTTTTGTAAGACTTTTTTGGACGGTGAATTGCTTGAAAAGTATAATAGCTAGGCATCTGATATTTGGTATACAGACAGTTCAGGTTATAGTCTACGCAACTGGCACCATGCCGTGTGACCCTGACCCCATTTTCATGCTCCAGCGACTCTGTGAACTTAGATCTTTTTATAGGCCAAAAAATATTGTAAGACTTTTGTGGACAAGGTTAATGAAACTTTGATATGGATATGCCCTAGTAGTAGCTTAGCACAGTTGCATCCCCATCTTTTGACCTTGACCTTGATTTTCTGCTTGAGTGACTTTGACCATATTCAATGCATATAATAGAAATGTTAAAGGTTTATGAGCATATCCATATCTTGAGATTTAAGAACTATAAGTCCTAGGTTAATGAAACTTGGTATGCATATGCCCTAGTAGTAGCTAAGCACAGTTGCATCCCCATCTTTTGACAATGACCTTAATTTCTCAGTTGAGTAACTTTGACAATTTTCACTATTTTTTGTGTCTGCGATGGTGCCGGCAGGCGAGACATACTTTAGTGTTAACTCTTGTTTTTGCATATATAAGTAATGTTCAAGCTCTATTTTTTAACACCTTTTGAAATCAGACACTGAATAAGGGACCTGAGTGGTCTTACGTGTTCGTTAAATAACAGAATATTTATCATTAGCCAATTACCTATGCAGGTGTATGAGTACTGTTCAGTAATTTACAAAAACGGCCTTTGATGCTTGTATGTTATACAGTTTGTCAGTTACCTGTCCCAGGTCGGTGGTTTTCTCTGGGTATTCTGGTTTCCTCCACCATTAAGGGGGAACAGAACACCTAAGGGAAAGTAACTCTTAAACATCAGTTGAGCGTTTTATTAAATGTAATTCAATTAAAGATTTCAAGCTTCTCACTGATCAAAATTGGATGTATTGAAATTGCATTATGTTCAATGAAAATTTTCCAGAAAAACCTATGGTTCGATTTCCTTGTAATTTTGCAATTTTATTAAGCTAAGTAAAACAAGTTTTGAGGAAAATTAAACGAGCCAATTCAAAGTGTAAGGTGCACCCTTAAAACTATATGACCTGCCTGTTAAAATGGGTGTTAAACCCCAACATTTACCATTAAGGCCAATTTAGACCTTGAATGGATACTGGCATGTGACCAATTTGGGAAAGGTCCTTTTAGGGTCATTTGGGGAATATTTAATCAGTAAATTATTTTTGGGGGAATCAAAATTAGGGGTAGATTTTTGGGAATCTGCATGATTTTATAAGAATTTTCATTGAGAATTGGTCCTATAAATGGACTCCAATTTGGCAGGAAAAAAACACTGAAACCTCCTTGATTAAATCTTAACCATGTTAACATGAAATCAGTCTTCACGGAAGTTGAAAATTCCTGCTAGACCAAAAGCTAAAATTTACTGGACTGACCAAAATTTGCACAGGACATTTGACAGAATTCACCGGACCAAAGCCAAATTTCCTCATTTTTCATTGGACTGGTCCATCGGTCCAGCACATTTCATGAAGACTGTGAAATATGAAAACATGATTTCTGTTTTAGAATGTATGCAACAGCTATTGAAAATTTCGAGGAAAATTTTGAAGTGAATAAAAATTTTGCGGAAAGTATGAAGTTATTAAGTTTTGTTCTTTATTTTATTTTATTTGCATGATGTTTATTTTGATTTCACAGGGCTTTTCCACCATGTAAGCATTGCGAGCCTTTCCAAATGGCAAAATCAGTCTTTTTCCCCCAATCTTAAAATAAATTTCCTTATTATATTATGAATTTTCAGACGGTTTTTATGACACCAATCAGCATATATTGCATGTTTACTTTGTTTCTAAATTCTAAAGCACTGTTAATATACAGGAGTCCCCTAAGTCTGTGACCCACCGTTTTAAGCGCTTCTAAAATTAACACATATTAGGTATTTTTTATTTTGAAAAAACCCTTTATATAGAGTGAATTGACACATATTAATCAGAACGGACCTTGAAATTTTTATTTTACTCCAAATTGCTTGAAGGCTCAGGTAATTTTCTCTCCACAGAAAACACAGAAAAAAATTTCCTTTTAAGATGCAACATTATAATTTTATTGAGTCACTTTGATGCCAATTTTACAGAATCAAATAAGATTTGGTTTTAAAATATGTTCATGGTAGTTAAATTACAGATTAAAATTTGGGTGCACAGAATTACTGGACTTTGTGCACACCACAGGGCCTTCCTTCTTTGCCGCCTGAATTTTTGCGACTTGCTCAAGAACTTTAAAAATTTCTTTTAAACAAAGATTGAGCTTTTGTTTTGAACACATAATTGATAAAATAATTGGTTGTCTGGTTAAGAAATGTTGCATGAAACGGCTTCAGTGCGCAGACATAGGGGACAGCAGTGTATATTGCAATTTTACCATAAACATTCATGAAACGCACAAAGGAGTAGGGCTATAAGGCACAAAATTGGCCCCAATTTTTTGACTCGAAATGAAAAGCAATAGTATAGTGCTGAGACTTTAATAAATTAATAATGAATACCTCCAAGATTATTTACCATAGCTGTTTTAAAAATTTTAATTTCTATTTATCTCAATAATGACATCATAATGAGGAGGAAGATGCTATTTTTTCCAAAAATGTGCAAAAAGCAGGACAAATACAACACAAATCATCAGAATTAACTACCTGCTCACCCTTCCACCAAAAAGATATTTTTCACACTTTTTGTCTCGCCTGCGAAGCAGAGCGGGACATAGGTGTTACTTTACCGGCGGCGGCGGCGGCGACGACGGCTGCAGCGTTAACTTTTAGGGTAAGGTTTTATGAGCACCTCCATATCTCAAGAACTATACGTCCTAGGTTAATGAAACTTGGTATGCATATGCCCCAGTAGTAGCTTAGTACATTTGCATCCTCATCTTTTGACCTTGACCTTGATTTTCCGGTTGAGTGACTTTGACAATTTTCAATGCATATAATAGGGTAAGGTTTTATGAGCACCTCCATATCTCAAGAACTTTAAGTCTTAGGTCAATGAAACTTGGTATGCATTTGCTCCAGTAGTAGCATAGTACATTTGCATCCTCATCTTTTGACCTTGACCTTGATTTTTCAGTTGAGTGACTTTGACAATTTTCAATGAATATAATAGCAATGTTAAGGTTTTATGAGCACCTCCATATCTCAAGAACTATAAGTTCTAGGTTGATGAAACTTGGTATGCATATGCCCCAGTAGTAGCTTGTCACATCTGCATCCCCATCTTTTGACCTTGACATTGATTTTCTGGTTGAGTGACTTTGACAATTTACAATACATTTACTAGCAATGTTAAGATTTTATGAACACATTTTGATCTGAGAACATGAAATTACTCATATATAGTGGAATTTACAAATAAATTTTTGTTTCTGATGGGGCCGGCAGGCGAGACATACTTTAGTGTTAACTCTTGTTCTATATTGTTATAGAAAGATAATGTATGAATATCTTTTTGGTGGAAGGGTGAGCTGGTAGTAAATTTAATCATTCAGTCCTTAAATATGGTTGAAATTGTGTCTTTTTAGACAAAACCTCATTTTAACGTCATTTTGTGATGTCATATTGTCTCAAACATAGATGATATCATCCATTTTCTTATAGAATCTGATAATACTGCTATTTCTTTGTCAGAGAGCAAATTATTTACCAAAAATACAGGACCTTAATTTTGCCTCTTATAGCGCCTACTCCTTTACATTTTCAAGCTGCAGAGCACATATTGAAGTTTTACTATACTTGCAATTGCTTTATTGCAAAAAAGGAAAATTGTGGACAAACGTTTCTCAAATATCGAAAGGGAAGGAAATTCTCCATTTGGTCAGGAAAAGCCCTGCCTCACTATATTTTTTATTAATTTGATTTATGAGTTCTTGACATTTTATAAGAAAATGAAATATTTTGATTTGTTTCTTTTTAAGCAAAATTTAAGTATCAGTGTTTATATGGGAAACTTGAATGTTTTAGCTTACCTAGACCACATTTCCATGTGACCTATTGCAATCACTTAAAAAAGCCGGCGCTTGGTTTAACCTTCATTGAGCTCTGTGAGTCTACATTTGGTTAATGTTTCAAATTACTCTTTATGGGGTTGGTTTCCTATACTGAAATTCTTAGCTAAAGAAAACACTATGAACTAATAACAATGTAACTAATGAGATGTTTGGACATGAATAAAGATTGTAATGGTCGTTATTTGTTGGTACAAGTAGAAAAAATGAAATGAATTATCAATACGGTAAATTGGTATATTTTGGTGTAGAGATATTTTGGCGGTTTTGTGTCAAAAATTGTAAGTTTTATTTTTGTGGGTTTAATTTTTTGTTTTTTGGTAAAAAATCAATTTAAAGGGGGTGGTTAGGGGGTCCCTGATATGAAAATAAGTGAAATACAAATGATGAATACGGAAATACAAGAAATCAAAAGTGCCATACAATTGATATAAATATGGGCAAATACGAAGAACGTGGAGGTATTTTACTACGAAAATAATTGCAATTGAAATATAGAATACGAAAATATGTGAAATAAAACCCTCAAAAACGCACTACAGAAAATAACCATTTATCACCCTCTTTAAAATATGTTCACCAGGTACTGCTAAAACAATCAGAATAAGTGAGTTTTTACTCTTTATTTTTGTCTCGCCTGCGACAAAAGTCGCGAAAGGAGAGACAGGTATAGTGATTCCGGGGGCGGCGGCGGCGGCGTTCACAATTGTTAAGTTTTCTTCTCCCATCCATTTACCATCAAGTACCTGTGCTAGGTCAATGATATTTGGTATGATGATACATTGGGACAATATTGTTTCACTTTTGGCCACGTTTTGAACGTATACCCTCACAGTCACGGTCTGCTGACTTTGACATTTTCAATGAATTTCAACGTAAAGTTTTCTTCTACCGTCCGTTTACCTTCAAGTACTTGTGCTGGGTCAATGATATTTGGTAGGATGATACCTTGGTACAAAATTGTTTCACTTTTTGTGCCGATTTGAACATATACCCTCGCAGTCACGGTCTGCTGACTTTGACATTTTCATTAATTTCAACGTTAAGTTTTCTTCTCCAGTCCGTTTATATAGACAATGTCCCATACCGCAAGGCGAGACATCTCTCTGTGTTAACAGACTAGTTATTATAATAAATAGGACTAATTTGTCAGTTGAAACACAAGCTAATTAGTACTTTTGAAGTTCTTATAGTGTAGAAATTACTACAAAAACATCGTACCCAAGCTTTTCAAAACTTAATTCACCAAAGCTGTAAATGTTTATCAAAATGTACAGACAAAGAATTAATTTTAACATCAAACATGTTTATTCATGCGACTGTAACAGGTAAAATAAGAATAATTTGTACTTTTCGATGCCCTTGTTAATAAACAAAATACATATATGTTTTTGTTTGTTTAATATTGACATTTTACTGAAATATAAAAGTTAAATCTTACTTTTAAAAAATTAACTCTGTCCTCATCCTCTGGACTAAAATACAATTAATCTAGAATTATCATGGTCATATGATATATACATGTATTATCATTACAGATTTTTGTAAGAAGAAGAAACTTGTACAAACAATCCAATGTTTCAAGAAAGATCTGGAATGGGTTCAAACAGGTAAAACTAGTAGAGCTTACTTTTATACTGTTATGTTTATCACTTTGTCAGATAAATGTGATGACAAAATTACCAAATAGAGATTATCAGTCACAATTATTAAAAAAAGACAAAAATAGGGATACCAGAATGGTCATTATTTGGTGGTTCAAATAGATATCAAAGTACAGTTGTTACAGTATACTTGAAAGTTATAGTAGGATGCACCTGACAATAATAACAAAAAAGACATTTTTTTTTGTATTTAATGGGGGAAACCATACCATAGAGGGTTGAAGGTGTAGTGGTTAACATGTCAGACTGCTAACATCAAGGATCATGGTTTGATCCTTGTTCAGAGTGAAAATTTCATGGTCCAATTTTCCAACTCTCTTGACACCATTTGCGAGGATTGTATCGAGAAACGACGCTAGTCCTATGGAAGGGACGAAAAATGGTTGTCTCGTGTATGGGGAGAGCTATACCTCGTGCAAATTAAAGACCCCTTTGTAGAGTTTGATAAGAGAAGGCTCAATGGGTGTCGCTACAAAGACACACTCCGACACAAACTGCAAACTAGAGAAGGACTTAGTATAAGCATAGCTTTTTTCCCAATCCAGTACAAATAGATAACTTTAAAGTAACCATACCATTAATGATATTTTAAGTCCAGATCTAATCCAGGTATTAAATGATCATGATGCATGCAAAATATGCATTCTTCCGTGACAATACTACAGATTGAGACAGACCCATTACTATACTTGAAAGTTGCATAACTTTCAAATAAAATTGAAATGAATGATTAAACTAGATTTGAAAAGGGAACCACAAAGTTAAGGTATAATACGAATCTAATTTGGCCTCTGAATTTCAAAATAAAAAAATGTTGCAAGGGCGTAAAATCTTAGCATGCTGGAGATGAACTCATTGTAGTTTCATAATAATTTGTGGGGTATCAATTTTCTTGTGTGGTTTTTACCTGCAAAAAAATGATGCGTAATGAAAGGGAAATTTAACTTTGATCTGTATACTACAGACATAAGAACCACAAATTTAAGAATCCACAAACTGATCCTTTTTCATAAAACCATGGAAATTGGTATCCACAAAAATAATTGAATCCACAGTATTGAGACACAACACTTTTTATCATGATAGATTACTTTTACTCATAAATCAAAGATATTAATATATCACTTACTTTGACAGGTCATACTGATGGCATTGACAAGCCATATTCTACCCCCTGTTCCACTGATTGTAGAGATACCACATCTGACTCATTACCAGTCAATGGCAGAGAAGATACAAAATCTGACTCAGTGCCCATCAATAGTAGAGAAAGTACCAGTTCTGACTCATTTCCCATCAAGGGCAGAGAAGATACCAATTCTGACCCATTACCCATCAATGGTAGAGGAGATACTAATTCTGACCCATTACCAGTCAATGGTAGAGAAGATACCAATTCTGACTTATTACACATCAAGGGCAGAGAAGATACCAATTCTGACCCATTACCAGTCAATGACATAGAAGATACCAATTCTGACTCATTACACATCAAGGGCAGAGAAGATACCAATTCTGACTCATTACCCATCAATGGCAGAGAAGATACCAGTTCTGACTCATTACCCATGAAGGACAGAGAAGATACTAATTCTGACTCATTACCCATCAATGGCAGAGAAGATACTAATTCTGACTCATTACCAGTCACAGACAGAGAAGATACTAATTCTGACTCATTACCAGTCAATGGCAGAGAAGATACTAATTCTGACTCATTACCAGTCAAGGACAGAGAAGATACCAATTCTGACTCATTACCCATCAATGGCAGAGAAGATACTAATTCTGACTCATTACTAGTCAAAGACAGAGAAGATACCAATTCTGACCCATTACCCATCAATGGCAGAGAAGATACTAATTCTGACTCATTACCAGTCAATGGCAGAGAAGATACTAATTCTGACTCATTACCAGTCAAAGACAGAGAAGATACCAATTCTGACCCATTACCCATCAATGGCAGAGAAGATACTAATTCTGACTCATTACCAGTCAAGGACAGAGAAGATACTAATTCTGACTCATTACCCATCAAGGGCAGAGAAGATACCAATTCTGACCCATTACCAGTCAATGGCAGAGAAGATACCAATTCTGACTTATTACCAGTCATTAGTAGAGAAGATACCAATTCTGACTTATTACCAGTCATTAGTAGAGAAGATACCAATTCTGACCCATTACCAGTCATTAGTAGAGAAGATACCAATTCTGACCCATTACCAGTCATTAGTAGAGAAGATACCAATTCTGACTCATTTCCCATTAAGGGCAGAGAAGATACCAATTCTGACTCATTACCCATCAAGGGCAGAGAAGATACCAATTCTGACCCATTACCAGTCAAGGACAGAGAAGATACTAATTCTGACTTATTACCAGTCATTAGTAGAGAAGATACCAATTCTGACTTATTACCAGTCAATGGCAGAGAAGATACCAATTCTGACTCATTACACATCAAGGGCAGAGAAGATACCAATTCTGACTCATTACCCATCAAGGGCAGAGAAGATACCAATTCTGACTTATTACCAGTCATTAGTAGAGAAGATACTAATTCTGACCCATTACCCATCAATGGTAGAGAAGATACCAATTCTGACTCATTACCCATCAATGGTAGAGAAGATACCAATTCTGACCCATTACCCATCGATGGTAGAGAAGATACTAATTCTGACTTATTACCAGTCAATGGCAGAGAAGATACCAATTCTGACTTATTACCAGTCAATGGCAGAGAAGATACCAATTCTGACTCATTACACATCAAGGGCAGAGAAGATACCAATTCTGACTCATTACCCATCAATGGTAGAGAAGATACCAATTCTGACTTATTACCAGTCAATGGCAGAGAAGATACCAATTCTGACCCATTACCAGTCAATGGCAGAGAAGATACCAATTCTGACTCATTACACATCAAGGGCAGAGAAGATACCAATTCTGACTCATTACACATCAAGGGTAGAGAAGATACCAATTCTGACTCATTACCCACCAAGGGTAGAGGAGATACTAATTCTGACTTATTACACATCAAGGGTAGAGAAGATACCAATTTCATCTCCTGTTCCATTAATGGCAGAGAAGATACCAATTCTGTAGAAGATACAAATCTTGACATAACAGGATCATATATTTTAAGACCTTTGTATGAAATGACATTTACAGGACAAGATTTGTCAAATTGTTTTGAAGATATTACTACAGTCACAACAGGATCAGATGGACAAGGGCCCTTGAAAGATATGACTGATGCTACCTATATAGCTGAGTTGGTTGATTCGGCAGATGATCAAGACATCATTGACTCAATTGGGGACCCTGACTACATATATGACTCAGAAGATGCTGATAGTGACGCAAGTGACATCATACCTACAATTAAAAGTCTTCCCTTGAATAAAAACATTTTTTTGTCAGAACGATCTCAAGGTAGACATGCTCATGAGGAAACTATTAGTGAGTTTGAGCAAACATCAGATATTGATGAACCAAAAGAGTGTAAACTGCAACCAACCAGTTCTGAAAGAGAGATAGATGTGGAGGACTGTATTTTTGATGAAAAAAATCCAAAGATTTTCATTAAAAGGAAAAAAGAAAATAAGAAATCAAAGATTCAAAGGGATTATGACATTGTTCATGAATGCTTATACTGTTACAAATCTTTCTCAAATATATATGTTCATTTTGAAAACAAGCACTTTAAAGAAAAAGAAGTGAAAGAGATACTGACTCTGAAGGATGACCTGAAAAAGAGCACCAATGATGTCCAAAGGAAGTTACTGGAAAAGCAAATTCTAGCAAAGAAAACATTATTGAGAAACAAAGGTGATGATGCACACAATACAAATGTGATGAAAAATGGATCAGGTGAAATATATGTCAGAAGAAGGAAGTCTTCTTTTCATCTTTCAGAATATGGGGCCTGTGAAAATTGCCATGAGTGGTTATTATTGGATAATTTAACAAAGCATCAAAAAAATTGTTTAGGGAAAACTGAAGAAGTTGTTTGGAATAAAGGTGCAGCCATAATTAGGTCGAAGATAAAAAATGGTCTGATATGCCCTGAAGGGTCGAAACTCTTACATAAGGAGGTATTACCAAAAATGTGGAAGGATGATGTATATGATGTTGCTGTATTAGACCCCCTTATAATGAGTTTGGGGGACATTTGGTTTATGAAAAACATAGACAATAAACTAAAGAGAGCAAACCTTGCAAGCTTTAGAATGCGTCTTGCTGCCAGACTTCTCATCATTTTAAGAAAAGAGACTGGAGAAAGACTTTCATTTGCAGAATTTTTAAAGCCAAAGCATTTCGATTCCATTGTTAAATGTTCCCTGAAAGCATGTGGTGAGGAATTAGATGAATCATTACAACATCCATCTACAGCAATAAAACTTGGGTTCGACATATCCAGACTAATTACGTCTAAAATGGGATATTGTATCAAAAAAGGAGACAACACAGGAATGCAGGAATGTCTAAACCTAGAAAAACTGATAGAAAATGAATGGTCTTACAGAGTGAGCAAATTAGCCAACACAATTCTTAATGAACGAAAATTTAACAAAAAATCCAAATTACCATATCCTGAAGACATTGCCACTTTGTCGACCTACTTAATGAAAGAAATACAGATTCTAAAGGAAAAAACCCATCAAGAAGTTGATGTTGGTGTTGTTTTTCGAACTGCTGTGAAGCTTTCGCAAGCAAGACTGTTGTTATTCAATAAGAGAAGGCCTGGCGAACTTGAGAGCATGAGGTAAAACAATAAATATGCATTTTAGGAAAATGAGCAATTGATTGATAGAATTGAAATGATCAATAGATAACAACAGAATTACGGAACACTGATCAGTCTCGCAGTCCATAGATGTTAGACAAATCCAATCATACCAAATAACTGGAAGATCACAATGGTCCTGACTTGAGATACATTCATCGAAACTCCACATAGCGATCTTCGCTAGCACTTTGCATTTGTACATGTATTAAATGATTAAATGATCAAAACAGAAATCATATATACATGCAACTTTGTTAGAAACAATAGCTCTAGTTTAAATGCACACAGGACAGGAAGCACCATTTAGATTACATACTTGAAGATTCCAAATAATCTTTTGTTTATTTTTTTTTCTTTGCAGCATTAAGAATTACAAGGAGAGAAGCACACAAGTTGATGAGGTTGATCTTAGTCTTCGGACCCAATTCACAAAACTTGAAAAGGAGATATTAAGCTCACATCATTTGGTTGAGATAAGAGGAAAGGTATGGTATTATTTTTTATTCTTTTTTTTTTGGGGGGGGGGGGGGGGGTATCTCAAAATTGAAATCAGTCAATTTGTCATGATAAAATTGGTTGTTCTATTTTGATATTCTGGCTTCCAGTGTAAAGAAGACTTACATCATTATATAACTATAAGAATAAATAACTGTACCCAACATGAAATAAAATGGAAAAATTGGGGGTGTATTCGCTTCAAACACCCAATTCTCAGCTATCAATAAGCTACACTCTGGAGCAATTTATCACGCACTGTACGATCCACCAAATAATTTAAGGGTAAATCATTGTGACACGATGATGTGAGCTGATAGGAAAAATAGGAAACAAACGTTAATTTGTTTGTATTTTATATTATTGAGAGGTTATTTCGTATGACATCTTTAACACTAAATATTTAAGTGAATTTCAGATGTAAGTACATGTAATGTGAAACAGTGATGTTATAAGCTTATTTCACAATGTCAATAGCACAATTTACCAAAATGATTTAGTTAATTGCATATTTTGAATTATAAGTGACTTGCTATTTTGCACATCACCATTTTATCATAGTTCACAGTATCGAATTTTATTATACTTTACCATAGAAAAGCCACAAAAATAACTTTAAAGTTTCTAGTAATAATTTCTTTTTCCAGCACCATGAATATTGCGTATGCGTAAAATAACCAATTAAAATTTGGCGCACTCCTGCACGCAGAAGTAATAACTAGTTATTTTCCCCCTTGTCGTCAGCACAAACGAAAAACAAGATGGCAAGCTCCAGGTTCGGTAATATTTTCTCAGTTTAGATCCGATTTATGTTTGGTGCAGTATAATAATACAGTTCTGGCCTTTTATTGACGTTGGTTAATATCAAAGTTATTAAATCTCGAAAGAGTTATTTTCCCTTGGTCCTACGATTTAATAACTTTTGATATTACCCTAGATAAAAGGCCATAATTGTATAATATTGATAATTTGGTAATGCAATTCAGGTAGTTTCTTGGATTCGATAACATTTTAGGCTTTTAATTTCTGGCAATGTACTCCAATATTTTTTATTGCAAATACACTATGGATATGAATTATCAAATGAGTGGTTACCCTCACAGTCCTTTAGTGTATCGGATAATGAAAAATTTATGAGGGACATGGATATATAAACACATACTTTTAAAGTATGATAATATGTGATACCTAAAATGGGACGCAGCTTGATAGAACTTACATCATAGTAAAAATTGATAGTATTGTTTCCTGTTGTTGATAAGGACGCTGTGAGTTATTCTTGCAAGAACTAAGTGAGATCATTTTGTTTGCAAACTTACCAAGCGTCTTAAAAAAAAACCATTGTGTTAAGTTTCCATTCAAAGAAATTTTGTTGTGGGTGTTAAATCTGTTAATTTAAAAAATTGAAAAAAGCATCAAATTTCTGGCCCCATAGGTTGGCTATCCAGTTAGAAAAAAACAAACCCATTATCTTTTGGAAGTTTCTACATATGTGGGACTGGGTCCCATATGATCCATTTTTTGTCTAAGGTTTTTACATACTGTGGATTCATTTATTTTTGTGGGTATCAATTTTTGTGTTTTTGGTAAAAAAAAAAATGGGAAGTTTGTGGTTTACCAAAGTTCTGGTTATGAAGTCAGCAGCATACAGATCAATGTTCAATTTCTTTTCTGTTGGGTATTAAGGGTCCTAGATCAAGGTCACCCACGAAACCATGAAAATTGATAACACATAAAAAATTATAAAACTGAAGTTGGTAAGGAATGAATGAAAGAATGAATTTACTGTTTATTTTATAAATTTACTCAATTCATTTTAGTGTGGCAAAGGAGTTCCTGTCATAATACCCGAGGATACAATTCCCCTTATGGAATTTATTTCAAATAAAGAGAACAGAGAAAAGGCAGGAGTGAATAAAGACAATATATATATCTTTGCCAACTCAGGTAAATTTATCACAGAGTAATGAATAACCAAAAATATATCAAGGGAGTCAAAGGCCCTGGAATAAGTCATTTATGTCAGTCATGATCTTTATCTCTGAAAATGTTATTCTATTAATCAATTAAGCTGTTTTTTATTGTTTCGCCTGCGACGAATAGTCGCTGAAAGTCGCTGAAGGTGAGCCATAGGTATAACTTTCCGGAGGCAGTGGCTGCGGCGTAAACTTTTGTGCAAGACTTTTTTGGAAAAGAAATTACAAGAAAAGTATAATAGATAGGCATCTAATACATTTATATTGGGTATACAGACAGTTGGGGTTATGGTCTACACAACTAACACCATGCCATTTGACCCTGACCCCAATGTCATGGTCCAGCGACTGTGAGCTTAGATGATTTCTTGGGCCATAAATTCAAATGTAAGACTTTTTGTAAAGTGAATTATAAGAAAAGTATAATAGCTAGGCATCTGATATTGAGCGTACAGACGGTCTTGGTTATGATCTACATAACTGACACCATGCCATGTGAATTTGACCGCATTTTCATAGTTCAGCAACTCTATGTACTTAGACAATTTTAGTCTATTTTGCAAGATATGACCTAAACTTACATTTACCATTAAGGCCAAGGTAGACATCGAATAGATACTGGCATGTGGCCAACAGGCGAGACATCCTTTGAGTGTCCACACTTGTTTTATAAGTTTTTTATCTCAATATATAGAAATGTACTTATAATTACATCCTTACAAACTAAAAAACTACAAGAGGCTTTTCGTTATCATTACAAGAAAGAGAGAATCAATAAATACAGGGACATTAATGTGTGTAATACATACAATGACTGAACAAAGAAGAGTGTATCTTGTCGTAGTAGCATTACTGTCTTACTGCCAATGAAGACTTACACAAAACTGAATGACAAACCTATAGATGCATTGCATACATACAATGACTGAACAAAGAAGAGTGTATCTTGTCGTAGTAGCATTACTGTCTTACTGCCAATGAAGACTTACACAAAACTGAATGACAAACCTATAGATGCATTGCATACATACAATGACTGAACAAAGAAGAGTGTATCTTGTCGTAGTAGCATTACTGTCTTACTGCCAATGAAGACTTACACAAAACTGAATGACAAACCTATAGATGCATTGCATTCATACAATGACTGAACAAAGAAGAGTGTATCTTGTCGTAGTAGCATTACTGTCTTACTGCCAATGAAGACTTACACAAAACTGAATGACAAACCTATAGATGCATACATAGGAGATATGAAAATCCTCCATTTGTGTGTCTTTCATTACACAGGCTCCATTTTTGTTCTATGACAGCAATAGCCTGTGACAGGGTTCAAGTCCCTATTTTTTCCTATATTTCCTGTAAATTTGGGCATTCCTATATTTTCCCTATAATTCTTCAAAATCCCTTATAAGCCCTATAAATACTTTTTTTAAAATATTTTTTGAAGCGAATACTGTGTGATATTACTCATTGATGCCAGTCTGATTTCAAAGCTAGACATTTTATGTACACCATATCTGCATTATGATCTAGAAAAATTTGGGCTGCACACAAAAGATCCTCTAATATTACTCAAACTATAACGAAATTGCCTCCATATTATTTCTTGGAATTTCAATATATAAATATGAAAAACAGTAAATGCCCACAGTGAAATCCTATTTATTCCTATAAACGGTTTAAGAAGTTTATTTTCCCTATAAACTGCTGGAAAAATCCCTATAATCCTATATTTTGTAGATTGAAATTGACTTGACAGCTGGCTGGGAACACTTTAACCTTTTGTTAGCTTGCCTGACCCGAAGGGTCATGTGAGCTATTGCTGTCACTTGCCGTCTGTCATCGTCCATAAACTTTTTCAAATATCAACTAAATAAAATTAAATATTAATACACCATAAGTCCAACTTGGCACAATTGTTTATACTGTATTAGCATATGTGCTACCAAACTTTCATTTGGATTTTTGATGGCCACCATGGCTTAATATAGAACATAGAGGTAAATTGCAGTTTTTTGCAAATAACTTAAGAACGGTAACAGATATCAAAATACTGAAATTTTGAAGAAGATCTGACATCCCATGTAGGAGTTACAATAATTGCCCCGAATCCATTTTTTTGTTTGTTCAATTTTGACACTTATTTCAGCCTACTGGTCAGCGAGTAGATCTGGCCACTTTTTCTTCAAAAGCAATTCTCGCCATTTTGCTGATAATTTCCTTATTTTCCACAAAATTTGTCATATTTGGGCTCATTTTAAAGACCCTCGTTTCAAATCACTTTTCACTTCTGATCTATCGTTACAGATACGTTGACAAGCAATGTTTGAAAATCGGGTGGTAAGATATGCTTGCTGGCGAGACCTTCTCGTTGACCACTATATCTTGATAACGACACTAGATATTTGAAAAAATTGTTAAAATGCATATAATTAAGCACATCAAGTGAAAATTAATGAGATGTGGAATAAGTGTATGTGACAAACCATCGGCATCTTTTTAATCCTCAATGAAAGACAGCCAGCAGCCTTCAACAAAGCCCGTAGGCGCTGCTCCCATCTTACTATTGGCCCAAGGAAAAAATAAAATGACATGGTTCAGACCGATATCGGCATCACAAATTAAAGACCCCTCTGGACATAAAACAATAAACAAAAAATCGACAAACACAAAAATAGCTATGTTAGGAACTCTTGGCTTAGGACAGGCACATATGAAATGTGGTTGGGTTAAACTAGTTTATGGGATCCGTCCTTCTCCCTAGTTTAATTCCAAACATAATACAAATTATGCACAATAAAAATCAATTGGCGAAAGTTCAATTCATCTAGTGAAAACCTAAGACATAGAGACAACAGTAGAACAAGACATAGAGGAACTCTCTAGAGAACACTCGTTACTGACAACTAGCGAAGAATCAAGTGCTGACTAATGTGAAAAAAAAAAGAAACGCATCAGTTCTAAATCCAACACAACACTTCAAACATGGAATGATTTAGTGATGTATCATCACACAGAATCAATACATTTGCTCACCGTGATGCTTTTAAGTAACATTAGGTTAAGGGAGTCCAGGGGGGGTAAAACTGAGCATCTTTTCTGCACATCTTGCAATATTTTTTATTCATGGCTAATAATTATTGAATTCATATTTAACTACACAGAAATACATAGTAATGAAAAGAAAAAACAAAATATGCAATAAATATCGCACTAAATGGGTTATTTTAAACTTTTTATTTTTTACTCAAGAGAGATAATTTGTATAGAATGTATAGGGAAAAAACAGTTTTTCGTAATTTGTCAGCGTAAATGGTCCGGTACCCCCTAATTTTTTTCTTGTATTTTATAAAACTAAGGAAAATGGACATTTTGACCAAATTTTCTGAAAAAGCTATGGATAACATAAAAGATAGGGGGAAAAGTGTATTTTTCCTGTATAATTCTATGTAATTGTGTTGAGAAAACATCATATTTCAAAGCCCAATACACAAAAGGGATGGTCCGGTACATATTGTTTTTATTTTATATTTTGAAAGAACACATCAAAATATATCTAATATGAAATTTTTATGAACTTCCTATTGTAATAATTTAGTCCCCCCTCCCCCCTTAAATATAATTTTTTAATTTTTTAAAGATGTTATCAAATCATCAATATTTTTATCGAAAAAGACCAACCGTAGAGATATGACCAAAATATCAAATTCATAACCTTTATGTATTAAATTGTTAAGTCAACTACATATTTCCATAGGTTTGTTTTGGAATTATTTAGCTTTATAAAATATTTTTCATGAAATACTTGTATGTTTTTTTCATTGCTGTATGTTTTATTGATATTTTACAGCACTCTCTGTGATCAGGGCAGGAAACTCTCTTGACGAGATTAAACACTCATGTAGTTTGAAAGCAGCTGAAAGAATCACAGCCACAAATTTGAGAAAATACACTGCCACTATTTCGCAGGTAAAGTCTCCTTACTTTGTGGGAAAGGACTAGGTAGGATAAGCTGACAAATTTGTCCCCCTAAATTGTGCATTGATCAATTTTATACAATTACTGTCTTTTGTTGAGGTAAATGTCCAGTGTTATTGACTTTACAAAGACAGATACAGTCTTTCCCAAGGTTTGAAAATTCTTTCAGGACATTTGGTCCTGCAATCATTACCCTTTTTCCGGACCAAATGAGCTTTTACCGGCCCGATATTTTGGTCCTTTCCAGTATCTGTTAATTTTATAAAAAATTGTGGTTTTTAGGCAAACCAAAAGCCATTATACTTTCATTTTTCGCGTTTCCGTCCCCTTTTCCTATGATCTCCCCTGTCACTGTTGACAAAAAAAACGAAAACTGGATGAATTTACGTAGTTTCTTGCCAATATTTTCTTGAATAAAGCCAGCCATCATTAAAATCATGTCATTCCAGGGTCATTGGCGATCGACGGCACATAAAATTTAACGGACATTTTCGGGACATCCAGTCCAGCGGCTCTGATTTTTTTCCGGACCGGCGGCTTTTTTACCGGCGATAGCCGGTGTCCGGCAGACCTTGGGAAAGGCTGCAGATATTCACCGAGCCTGAAAGTTTTTGCAAAGTCAATAACAACCGACATTTACCGAAACTAAAGACAGTAATTGTTTTAGGGCTATTCCAGAAAAAAATGTCTCCTGGGGGCAGAACGCACTTGAATTAAAATTCTGTTGGTGGGGGGTCAAAATATTAAAATTTCATACCAAATGGAACCCCTAAATATTATGGGCGTTCTGCCCCCAGGAGACATTCTATAATTAAAAAATGCATGTTTTTTTCATAAAGTTATTGGTCATAGTAATTTAATTGACAATTCCATAAGTTGGAAGATTGAAATGTGGTAAACGACGTCATGACGTTTCCCGCCATTTTATAGGTGAATATCACTTTTGCAGGTCAATATCCTTTTTTATTGACTACTGACGTTCACATGCATTCAATGTAAGAATAAAATACATTATAGAATAATTGGCCATATTTCACAGAGTGAAAAAATCCAGGTTAAAAAATGGTGAATATCATTTTGGCAGGGAAGAAATTTTCTCAGCAACTGCTAATGAGGTACACATTCAATAGGTTTTGATGCTTCCAAGTTAATTCAATACAAGATGAAATTGCATAGGATTAAGAGAATTTTTTTAAGACTACAAAATTATTTTCAGTTTATTAAGGTTTCAAGTAAACGTAAAACCAAGTTTGACACAACTTGGTTCAACTTTAAACTTATGCAGCTTTAGAAATGTAGTAAATTTGAATACTGTAAACGTATTAATTTTCGCGGTTAACAAAATACCGCAAAAATTGATACCCGTGAATTTAATAATTTTTCATTAGCTTCAATTAGAGACAATGTAAAACAGCGAAAAATAATACCCGCCAACATGTCGATGCTTATAAAACCGCGAAAACTAGCAAAAAATAATACATTTACAGTAAACTGTTAAAAATATGAAACTTTTTAGGTAATTGGGTTAAAGGATAATCAAGTTGAATGGTTATGCAAACACCTAGGCCACACAGTTGATGTGCACAAGGCATACTATAAGTCCACATCTGGCATGATAGAAAGGATGGAGATTGCAAAATTGATGGTAATGCAAGAACGCAACCAGGTCGGAAAATTTGCAGGAAGGGATTTAAGTAAAGTCACTTTTGATGGTAAGTTAGGTTCAAACTCTTGAGGAGTAGCACCACTGATTCTGGGATGCATTAATATCTATGTCATTTTCCAAGCCCACATGTACTACATGTAGTTTCAAGAACCATAAATTATGGCTGGATGAAACTTTGTATGCATATGTCCAAGAAGTTGCTCGTTACATCTGCATTCCCATCTTTTGTCTTTGACCTTAATTTCGTGTAGAGTGACTGACCAATTTTAATGCATCATAATAGGGTGGGTAAGGTTTTATGAGCACTTACACATCTTGAGATATATAAGTCTAAGGTGGATGTTTGTTGGTATATATTATACAATTAATTACTACTTAGGAGGTCAGTATGGAAAAATAAGGACCTGAGACATGATTTTTCCATACTGACCTCCTGAGGAGTAATTAAGAGCCAATCTGTGAGAAAACCATGCAATTTTGTTCCAAACCAATATTTTCATATCAACTTAAGGGATGGTTTAACAAAAAGACCTTCATGAAAGACTTGTTTTGGCCAAATATTTTTTCCGGGAAATTCAAGATGGCCGACCTACAGGGTTCATCAGTATTCCTGGGTTTCTTAACAAAATCAGCTTGAATATTTACAAAACCTCATGTATTTCAAAGTTTCTTTTGGTCCATTTATCTTCATATTATCAAAAATTGAACAGTAAATATTTAAAGGGTAATATCTTTGCCTTCAAAATAGATGAAAATTTTAAAAATCTTAATAACCAATACCCAGCGTCCCTAGGGGGTGACAAGGGCAATTTTCCAAATTGTAAAAAAACATCAAAATACTTGAATTTTAGCATTGTTTTATGTCTAAGGCAGGCTCTTTAAATCAAATTCACTCCCATATACTTTAACAACAGGCTTTAATGTCAATTGTATTAAAAAATAGAGCTCGGCTCATGCTTTATGACATCGCTACAAGTCAGAGAAGTGGGTCAGTCTCACATTTTGGTAGAAAATTTCCTATTTTTTGACAACATTTGTAAAAACATGCTTGTGTTCAATTTGAAACAAAGTGCATTTTTAATAAGTGTCAAGATATGTTGTTACAATAAAAATTAATGTAACTGTCTTCGAGTTGCGGAAAAAGTGCAATTCAAGAGTCAAATTGGTGTATTTTTCAAGAATAATTGATAAATTGAAGAAATTGTCAATTTTAGATGATGAAGGCAGACCAATAATAAATCGGGGGTGATGCATGAGTATGTGAGAGAATAACCCCTGGGTTTTTGAGGATGAAAATTTGCAAACCTCCTTATGTTTTTTTGTTGTTTTAAATCTGAATTTTTTTTACAGAAATAATAGATGAAGACCAAGAGGATGATGATGATGCTGAAGACCAAGAGGATGATGATGATGCTTCATCAGATAACACTGGTACTTAATATAGTAAATGCATCATGCATTTGTAGCCATACATTGCCATGCATATATGCCTTTTGTATTGTATTATTGCATTCAAATTAATGTTTAATGCCACCAGTGTCTGTTATCTTCATCTCTTCATTAATCAGCTATTAATTAAATAGAGCCAAATTTTAGCTTATAGTTTAGAAAGCATTTAGTACAAGAAAAACACTTACAAACTTATTTCCATTTATAGCATCAAAAGCATTCAAATGTCTCAAATGTCAAAGTTGTGAGTTTGCTCTTTAAGGTAAAAAAGTTTTTAATCCTGTTGCTTGACAAAGGTCTCATTGATAATAAAAGTGTTATATACTCTGAATACAGTACAAAGGAAAAGAGATGATTAATAATAGTTATCTGAAAATATTAATCTAAGAGAGAATTCCAAACTAAGTGGTTTATGATAGAACTATTAAATGAAAATTACAACATTAATTGAAGCATGCAAAAGCAACTGTGGTAATCTTAAAAAATCAACAGAAGATAACAATGATAACTTTTCACATTGTATGATACAAATGTAGGACAGAAAGCCTTGAAAATTATTACTCAATGTCGTCTCCTTTATGCATTACACATTCAGAGGTCAAATTAAAAACAGAAAATTTCTGAAAAAATATTTTTGTTGTTAATTCAATAAAGATCCACAAATTCACTATTTTAATTTACTCTTTTTACCAGAAAAAGAATGTGAAAATCACCAAAAGAGACTCATTTGGTTTACTATTTAATACTTTAAGCCTGCTTCAATTTCTTCTTATTTTACAGTCCAACATGCAAAAAAACGAAAAGAAGAGGATCACACGGATGAAGCTCCAATGGCTAAGAAGAATCATAATGGTTAGAAAATATTTAAAAATTTAGATTCTCAAGTTTTTCAAATTTTGGTGAGAAATTATTTGTTACAAATATGTGTATTTTTGCCGATTGTTCAAACAAAGTACAAGTACAAGAACATTGGAAACAAATTTTGCTCAAATATTTGTAACAAATAATTGCCACACACAGCATCTTTCAGTTTTCTCTCAGCAGATTATTAAGTTTAGATAGTCATTCAGTATGGAGTTAAGAATTTTTACTTTGTCAGAACTTTTCAAATTCTCACAACATCGAATGACATACATGTAGTTGTCTACCCTGGTAATGCAATTATTCAATGAAAAAAAAAGCATCTTTAAGATTTAAAAAAAGTGGCTGACTTTTTAGCTCACCTGGCCAAAGGCCATGTGAGCTATTGCCATCACTTGGCGTCCGTCGTCGTCGTCCGTCGTCGTCGTCGTCGTTAACTTTTCTTCAAACTTCTTCTCCTCTGAAACGGCTGCACAGATTCAAACCAAATTTGGTCTGGTGGTACTTTAGGGTATCCCCCACAGAACTGATGTGGGGATTTTTGATTCGTCGAAAAACATGGCCGCCGTTGCTAAAAATAGACCAGGGGGGTCAGACTACTGTTTTTGGCTTGTAAATCAAAAAGTATAAGAGATAGATGAAATCTGATGCCACGCTACTGCTTCAGCATCAAAAGCTCTACAAAAGTCTCCATTGAGTCGAAGTTGTCAGATGACCCCTTATGGGAGTTACGGCCCCTTAAAGGTGAAAAATAGCATTTTTTCATGTTTTTGGCCTATGGAATGAAAACTATTGCAGATAGAGAGAAGCTGTTGCTTGCTTAAATGTTCAGCTCATTTAGCTCTACAAAAGTCTCCATAAGGTAAAAGTTGTCAGATGACCCCTTATAGGGGTTATGGTCCCTTAAAGGCAAAAAATAGAGTTTTTGGCCTATAGAATGAAAACTATTGCAGATAGAGAAAAGCTGTTGCTTGCTTAAATGTTCAGCTCATTTAGCTCTACACAAGCCTCCATAGGGTCGAAGTTGTCAGATGACCCCTTATAGGGGTTACGGCCCCTTAAAGGCAAAAAATAGTGTTTTTGGCCTATAGAATAAAAACTATTGCAGATAGAGAAAAGCTGTTGCTTGCTTAAATGTTCAGCTCATTTAGCTCTACAAAAGTCTCCTATGGTCGAAGTTGTCAGATGACCCCCTATAGGGGTTACAGCCCCTTAAAGGCAAAAAATAGTGTTTTTGGCCTATGGAATGAAAACAATTGCAGATAGAGAAAAGATGTTGCTTGCTTAAATGTTCAGCTTAATTAGCTCTACAAAATTGGGTCGAAGTTGTCAGATGACCCCTTTAAGGGATTATGGCCCTTTAAAGGTGAAAAATAGTGTTTTTTGCTTTGGAATGAAAACTATTGCAGATAGAGAAAAGCTTTTTATTGCTTAAACATTCAGCTCATTTAGCTATACAAAAGTCTTCAAAGGGTTGACATTAAGACCAGGTGAGCGAGTCAGGCTCCTGGGAGCCTCTTGTTTTGTTACCTTGAATTTGATCAGGCCAAGAGCTTCTGTTTGGATAATCATTTGGATGTAATATTCCATTATGCTACTATAAGCAATAACTCCAGTGTTGGACTTATATTCTTTTATTCTAAAGAAGAATTTCAGGAATGTATGACATTTTGTTTGGATAAGTTTTTGTCTTTTGTGGCATACAGTCCCATTGCTACAGTGCATTAAACAGGTACAGTAAGTTGTTAGTTTTCCTGGTTTCATTTTTATATATCATGTATATCTCATAACCTATTTTGTTATTTTGTCTTTGTCCACAATTTTATGTGGTCACTTACCATGTGATCATTTAGCCTCATTTGGAATTTACACTTGTAACATGTGCTTATTTCAGTTTTGGGACTATTAAGCATTTTAAGTATTTAATGTTAAAATCTGATATATAACATGTATTAATGGCATGAAGATGGCAACAGACAGCTACATTTATGAAGAAAATATTCCATTTGGAGTCATAATTTTTTTTGATGACACTGAATATTCTGAAGCTGCTAGATTTTGTTCTGATTTTGACTTTGATGTCCATGAGATCTACAATTTCTTGGGTTTTTCAACATTAGTGTTATATTCTAGTGAAGAATTGAGAAGTTGCTTATTCTTTTGTCAATTATATGGATTTCAGTTCAGATGCCTCAGGGCAATTTAAGGTACAGTCAATAATGTTTCGTATACATTTTGAAATACATCCAAATCTTAATTGAATTTAGTCAAACAATTTTTAATCCCATATTACATAATTGTAAGTTAATTGCAATAAATACACTCTCACATGTTTTAAAATTTTAAACACATTAAAAGTGTCCAAATGTTACCACCCAAGCTCAAAATATCACTTCGGCCAATATTATGACAAATTGTGTACAAAGTTTTGTAAAGGTTTTTGGTTATGTATGAGTCTAAAAAAATGTCTTAAGTGGTAACCACTTAATTTGGACATTTTAGTTAAATGTTTTTAAAATTGGTAGATTTTGTGTGGGGTAATTTTGTCCAAACTATAAGTGGTCATTTAGACTCCATGTGACCATTTTGCCTCTTTTTGGTATAGCAACAAGATGGACTACTGTAGTGACATGTGCTTCATTTTTTTGGAACATTTAAAAATTGAAAATGAGTGACTTAAATGTTCCAGCAGGATTTATTGTTACTATATTTTATTCAGATTTTTGTTACCTGTATTTCCATTGTATTGGAGGAAGATATAACATCTCTTGGTCATTTTGTTATGGAGTATATATAGTCATTTTCTATGACTTTCATGAATTTAATTTGTGTAGTAGTAGATGTTATCAAGAGTCAATTTTATACTTTTCTTTCCCCATGGACATATCATTATGAAGCGTACATTCATGTAAGTGCTTAATTTTATCACATTTATAATGCCAACTTCTAGATTGCCTTTTTTGGTTTAAAATATCTTAATTATGCATCCTATTTTAGGGATGATTTTTTTTCGCTTGAAAGTGAAATGCTGCTTTTAAAAATACAGAATGATTTTTTGTCTCGCCTGCGAAGTAGAGCGGGCCATAGGTGTTACTTTACCAGTGGCGGTGTTACCTTTTTGGAAAACTTTTATGAGCACCTCCATATCTCAAGAACTATAGGTCCTAGGTTGATGAAAGTTGGTATGCATATGCTCCAGTAGTAGCTTAGCACAGTTGCATCCCCATCTTTTGACCTTGACCTTGATTTTTCGGTTGAGTGACTGACAATTTTCAATACATATAATAGCAATGGTAAAGTTTTGCAGCACCTCCATATCTCATGAACTATAAGTCCTAGGTTGATAAAACTTGGTATGCATATGCCTCAGTAGTAGCTAAGCACAATTGCATCCTCATCTTTTGACTTTGACCTTGATTTTCCAGTTAAGTGACTTTGACAATTTTCAAAACATATGATAGCAATGATAAAGTTTTGCGAGCACCTCCATATCTCAAGAACTAGAAGTCTTAGGTTGATGAAACTTGGTATGCATATGCCCCAGTAGTTGAACCTTGACCTTGATCTTGTTGAGTGACTTTGACAATTTTAAATTCACATATAATAGCAAGCATCGCAGATTCGAGCCTTACGGCATTACGCATGATTTGAGATGTGCCAGAAAAATAGTGACGAGAAAACCGGATATGGTTTATTTTTAAAGTGTAAATAATATGACAGGCATGGAGCAAGTAAAACAAGTTACCCACTAGCTTATTAAAAAATACAAAACAATCAACTCTTCAGAATTTAAAAATCAGAATTGCAAAAGGAGCAATAAAATGCTCTTTCATCCACTTGTTGTTTTTTAAACATTTCCTTTCAAACATCACTTTGCCTTTTCCGATGAAAACTATTTTCCGGAAATTACCGTGCAATAAGTTCAAATCATCCCATTGAAATCATGTTGCCACTGAATGTAAAATTATGCTTTGTTTGTCGTTTTGATTAGCATGATTAGACTGACCAAGCTTTGTTAAATTCTAAGATTAAGACAATTGCAAATTAACTAAATAAAATTTTCTTTTATTATAATAATAGATAGATAAATAAATAAATGAGTCCTACCTAAAATGAAGATACATCATTGAGAAAGAGTTCCATCCTGCTGGGGTTTCCTATAATTCCTGCATTTATAATCACTTAACTGTTACATGTATTTCTGCCAGGTTTTTTAATGGATCTTCTGATTTAAATACTACAAATCAAATACTAATACTCAGAAAATCTTCCAAAACCTGACAGAATCTGAATGTTTACATAAGCATGTTATGTCTGCTGAAAAAGTGCAGGAAATGAGGTCATGTATCAATAAAGGGGCTATTTCGTAATTTTGATGGAGTAATTCCATTTCATATTTCAATAGAATCCTATGTGTACTAGAATTAATTATATGCCCAAATCATTGAATGATTTGAAAAAAAGTTATTGATCGGGGATTTAAAAATTTTGGAACAAAATATTTCTGGCTTTAGATGCAAATGATGGGGGGGGTCCATACCTTCATGGCTTTTAATCCTTTTTTAAAAGTTTCTTCTTAATCCTGTACATGGATGTATTTAAATAAAAAAAATAAATAAAATTTTCGATGCTTGCTAAGAGGGCAGGGCCTAAATCATATTAGCAGTGTTAAGGTTTTATGAGCACCTCCATATCTCAAGTAATATTGGTCCTAGGTTGATGAAACTTGGTATGCATATGCTAGTAATAGCCAATCACAGTTGCATCCCCATCTTTTGACCTTGACCTTGATTTTCTGGTTGAGTGACTTTAATTATTTTTATTGCATATATTAGCAATGTTTAAGTTCTATAAACATCTTTGATCTCAGAAACTGGAAATCCTTATAAATTCAAAATATAGTGGAAGTACATTGTAAGACAGAATTATTGTTTCTGATGGTGCTGGCAGGCGAGTCATACTTTAGTGTGAACTCTTGTATTGTTAACATAAGGCTTTTATAGTGAACTCGGCACTTCTGTTTTACGATTTTCCTCTGTAACCTGCTCAAGGTTGGTGGTTTCCTCAGGATTCTCGGGTTTCCTCCACCATTAAAACTGACCGCCATACATGGCCCAGGTGCGTCGACAAAGGGCGTTAAACACCAACACACACACACACACGATTTTCCTTGTTTTTTTTACAGACTTGGTTGCTAGCTTCTGGGAGTGGGGGAAAGTTGTGCCCAGACCACCTGCCTCTGTAATATGCAGGGGTTAGCAATGCCGCTGTATAATGTCCAGGTGATATTGGTTTGAAGTTCATGGCTGCATACATGAGGTGGTTACATGTCCATGTGATAAGTTGTTTGATGTCCATGTGATAAGTGGTTACATGTCCATGTGACAAGTGGTTACATAAATGTCCATGTGTTAAGTGGTTACATGTCCATGTGATAAGTGGTTATATACATGTCCATGTGATAAGTGGTTATATGTCCATATGATAAGTGGTTATATGTCCATATGATAAGTGGTTATATGTCCATATGATAAGTGGTTACATGTCCATGTGATAAGTGGTTATATACATGTCCATATGATAAGTGGTTATATGTCCATATGATAAGTGGTTATATGTCCATATGATAAGTGGTTATATGTCCATATGATAAGTGGTTACATGTCCATGTGATAAGTGGTTACATGTCCATGTGATAAGTGGTTACATGTCCATGTGATAAGTGGTTATATACATGTCCATGTGATAAGTGGTTATATGTCCATGTGATAAGTGGTTATATGTCCATGTGATAAGTGGTTACATGTCCATGTGATAAGTGGTTTCATCAATGTCCATGTGATAAGTGGTTACATGTCCATGTGATAAGTTGTTACATAAATGCCCATGTTTTAGGGGGTTTGAAGTCCATTGCTGAAGTGGTAACATGTCAATGTGTTAAGTGGTTACAAAAATGCCCATGTTTTAGGTGGTTTGAAGTCCATTGCTGAAGTGGTACATTGTAATATGTCCATGTGTTAAGTGGTTATATATTAAGTTATGAACATGATATTAAACCTTAAATACATCATGCTAATCATGCTAATAGAATTTAATTTTTTTTAACTAATATAGCACTTAATTACAACAAGCTTTGTGAAATAAAACAGTAAAAACATACCATTGATTTTTGCAACAAAATTTTGAAAAAACAATATTTCCCTATTCATTCAATACAAATTATCAACGTTGAATTTTTTTCATGTTTTTGGGTGATAGAAAAAAAAACTATTACAGGTAGATAAAAGTTGTTGCTTGCTTAAGTGCAGTTCTCTGTAAGAATCAGGCAAAATTTAAAAACTTTGAATCATGATTTTAAAAACACACAGCTTTGACAATTAATTGTCATTCAAACTAGCCTTCTAAAGAAGAAGCAAGCATTAGTTTTTGTCTCGAGTGTCAGAGGATGGAGAAAAATTTCTGTTAAAATGATAGGAATTTAGTGTGACTTGACAGAGTTATCTCCCTTAGATCCAAATTTTATATGCATTTCAACCAAATATATCTTAAATTATTGACTTTTAAAAAAAGTGCCAATGCATTTTTTGTTACTTTTTAAGCATTTTGAACAGTATTTTGAAGTCATACTCGTGTGTTTTTTTAATCATGATTCACCCATTGCCTGATTCTTACAGAGAATGGCACTTAAATATTCAGCTCATTTAGCTTCACAAAAGGTTCCAAAGGGTCAAGATTGTCAGATGATCCCTAATGGGATGTTTATCAAAGGCCCCTTAAAGCATGTAAAGGCTAACAAAATAGTGATTTTGGCCCATAGGGTGCAAACTATTATTGCAGATAGAGGAAATCTGTTGCTGTTGTTTTTTATTGTATAGTTAGTACAAAAATGATCTACCATCTGCAAAAAAACTTTGAAAATCGGACTTGGTTTTATTTTTACCAGCAAAATCTTGAAAACAAAAGGAGATAATTGGTCACCTTTTTCCCACTAAAAAATAACATTAAAATGGGTTCGATTTTGATGAAATTTTATTTATAAGGTATAAGTGGTATGTTTAGTTCATTTTCGGTATGGAAAATTTTTATCGTTGGCCGTTTCCGAAATGGCAGCCATTTTCTGGCCAATAATTAAACTTGCTCTGATTTTGATGAAATTTTTATTATCCCAGCAAAGGCTTGCTTATAGGGGTTACAGCCCCTTAAAGGTAAAAAATTACTTATTTCATGTTTTTGGGTTACAGAATGAAAACTATTGCAGATAGAGATTAGCTGTTGCTTGCTTAATCGTTGAGCTCATTTAGCTCTACAAAAGTCTCCATAGGGTCCAAGTTGTCAGATGACCCCTTATAGGGGTTACAGCCCCTTAAAGGCAAAAAATAGTGTTTTGGGCCTATAGAATGAAAACTATTGCAGATAGAGAAAAGCTGGTGCTTGCTTAAATGTTCAGCTCATTTAGCTCTACAAAAGTCTCCATAGGGTCGATGTTCAACAGTTGTCAGATGACCCCTCATAGGGGTTACAGCCCCTTAAAGGCAAAAAATAGTGTTTTTGGCCTATAGAATGAAAACTATTGCAGATAGAGAAAAACTGTTGCTTGTTTAATTGTTTAGCTCATTATACTCTACAAAAGTCTTCATAGGATCAAAGTTGTCAGGTGACCCCTTATATGGATACGGCCCCTTAACGTTGGAAATATGTTTTTTGCTTATAACAGAATTTGCAAAATGTGTCGGTCCTGTCAGACCTGACTGGTAAAATTTACGCAGGTCCAGCATTTTTTAAACATACTTATAGGACCCATGTCTGGTAGATTTTAGTAATTTTATAGATAGTTGTAATAGACAGGACCAGTAAAAAAATCTAGGTCCGACCAAAGATTCCATTTTGACGGACCTATGTCTGACAACAAAATTCTAAGTTTCGCGAACTCTGTTATAAAATGAAAACTATTGCAGATCTATAGAGAAAAGATGTTGCTTGCTAAACATTCAGCTTTAAAAATGTCTTTATAGGGTTCACATCAAGACCAGGTGAGCGATTCAGGCTCCTGGGAGCCTCTTGTTATTTATATTTTCTCTCAATGCAGAGCATAGCATAGCATAGCATAGCATAGCAACATCTAGATATATTGTTTTTACATTATTTTTCAGTATTTTTTTTTACATTTGTACACATGCTGCCTGGACAGGGCATTTTCTTTGCGTTTTTCATATCACCTTAATTTAAACTAAGATTAGTAGTATGGCCCCACGTGCTAGTCTATGCTATTCAAAATTTATAATAATCTACCTGCATACCCTTATTCATGTATGTAAGGCATTTAGGGGTAATATGTAATATGGATTAACAAACATTGTCTGTATCACATATGCAAAATAGTACATATATATGATAAACTTTCATATTAACTACAAAACATTGTTATAACCATTAATGATATTTATTTATTGATACATGTATATCCTGTATAGCACAATTGAGTATTTAGTTTGTTTTCTTTCTTTTTTGCCTTGTGACAATAAATCAGTTATAAGACAGGGGATGGATCGGTATGATTGGATTTGTATAACGTCTATGGACTTCAAGACTGATCAGTGTTCGGTAATTCTGTTGTTACCTTTATATACATTTTTTTTAATAGTCCAGTATGCAGCAAAAATAAACCTGCTTGAGGAAGATGAAACACCAGTGCCAAGGAAGAAACATAAAGGTTCGAAAATACTACATGTATAACAGTCCTTTCAAATTTAAATCAGATAAATTATTAAATAATTAAGATATCTTATATTTTTACTAAGATATCTTTAATAACAGTTTAATAAGATATCTTATTTTTTCAGTCTGAGATATCTCATATTCATAATTCAAATATCTTATTAGCTTAATAAGATATCTTGAAAATGGAATAAATATAAAAACGGCTTGCCATACATTCCTTTCAGGAAAATTCGCAAACATCTCTTCAATTTTTGAAGAAAAAAAAATTGAACTATTATTTTTGCCATGTCATGAAATCCATATTTTCATTAAATTGGAGCACTTTGAAAATTAAACGCAAAATCCTATTTTCTGTGAAATTCGCAAATACCCCTTCAAAGTTTTAACACTTGTCTTCGCCGTGTCATAAACCCTCTAAATACCAATTTTCATTGGAATCAGAGCATCATATTTTTCACAAATATCGTAAAAAACATAGATATCACTTCAATTTTTTTCAGGATTATTGAGAAGCATCACATTCTTAATCCATGTACAAAATTTCAGACATCTACCCACATAGGTTACCGAGATATAACAATAACAAGAATTAAAGGGGTCAGGTGTATTAAAATGGCGTCCATCTTGGAAATGTAGCCATTTTGAAAAAATCCATAAGATATCCTGGCGTCCTTAAATCCAGTTCTATCATCCTGCCAAATTTCATTCAATTTCATCAAAGCCTTTTTTCAATGTCGGTCGGACAAAATCACAAAGAGAAGAAAAAAAAGAATAAAAGGAAGTAAAATCCATTTGTCCCCGACTACCACAGGGTCATAAGAAGAAGCAGAGTAAAACCATAAATCTTTTATGGTCGATAACTTGAATATTAAAGCTAAAAAATTTACTTTTATTTCCAGTTGAAAGAAATCCTTGGAGTAAACAAGAAGAAGAAGAAATAAACAAGTATCTTGGAACTTGTATAAAGAATAAGAAATGTCCAGGAAAAAGTGAATGCATTGCTGCCATTGGTATGAGCCAGGCGAATAATGGTAGTCTTCACAAAAGACACTGGGAAACTTTAAAAAAAAAAGTTTCCAATATGATTCAGAAGCAGAGAAAAAACTAACAATTTAATTTTTATTAGTTCACTACATTGTAAGGGGAGAGTAAATGTTAAGCCATCACTTGGCTTCTGTCTTCGTCGTATACTTTTCTTTAAAAAATCTTCTCTGAAATCCCTGAACCAAATTAATTGAAACTTTGTAAGAATGCTTAATGACGTGCTGACCTTGTTCAGGAGTTTTGGTCCTTTAAAATCAGAAAAAGTCAAGTGAGCGATACAGGCTCCTGGGAGCCTCTTGTTCTGAATGTTTTTATTATGACTTTCATTTACCTTCAAGCTTAGAATTTTTGTATGATGGCAAGATAAGAGATAGCTATCACTCTTTTAACCAATTGTAATGTGTGATTTTGTAATAAGGTCTAAAACCAGTAGAGGAAAGCTGGTATTGAATACCATTTGTTTTAGAAAAAGGCATTTTCTCAAACATTTTCAAATGTTGCTTCCATGTGGTGACATAAGGGTTTAACAATTGTTTAGTAATATTGATACAATGTTTAACATGAGATTTCCAGCTATTGTATTTTTAAAAGAGGCAAAAAATTAAAACATGAAAAATTTAGATATTCTATTGTCTGACACATAATGACTCAACTATTGGTTATCCAAATATTATGACAATTTGGTACACATACAATGTATAACTTTATACTTACCACATGAATGTTAAGCTTGGATTTGGAATATCTCAGACCCCTTTCAAAACCATACAGGCTCCTGGGAGCCTCTTGTTCTGAATGTTTTTATTATGACTTTCATTTACCTTCAAGCTTAGAATTTTTGTATGATGGCAAGATAAGAGATAGCTATTACTCTTTTAACCAATTGTAATGTGTGATTTTGTAATAAGGTCTAAAACCAGTAGAGGAAAGCTGGTATTGAATACCATTTGTTTTAGAAAAAGGCATTTTCTCAAACATTTTCAAATGTTGCTTCCATGTGGTGACATAAGGGTTTAACAATTGTTTAGTAATATTGATACAATGTTTAACATGAGATTTCCAGCTATTGTATTTTTAAAAGAGGCAAAAAATTAAAACATGAAAAATTTAGATATTCTATTGTCTGACACATAATGACTCAACTATTGGTTATCCAAATATTATGACAATTTGGTACACATACAATGTATAACTTTATACTTACCACATGAATGTTAAGCTTGGATTTGGAATATCTCAGACCCCTTTCAAAACCATACAGGCTCCTGGGAGCCTCTTGTTCTGAATGTTTTTATTATGACTTTCATTTACCTTCAAGCTTAGAATTTTTGTATGATGGCAAGATAAGAGATAGCTATCACTCTTTTAACCAATTGTAATGTGTGATTTTGTAATAAGGTCTAAAACCAGTAGAGGAAAGCTGGTATTGAATACCATTTGTTTTAGAAAAAGGCATTTTCTCAAACATTTTCAAATGTTGCTTCCATGTGGTGACATAAGGGTTTAACAATTGTTTAGTAATATTGATACAATGTTTAACATGAGATTTCCAGCTATTGTATTTTTAAAAGAGGCAAAAAATTAAAACATGAAAAATTTAGATATTCTATTGTCTGACACATAATGACTCAACTATTGGTTATCCAAATATTATGACAATTTGGTACACATACAATGTATAACTTTATACTTACCACATGAATGTTAAGCTTGGATTTGGAATATCTCAGACCCCTTTCAAAACCATACAGGCTCCTGGGAGCCTCTTGTTCTGAATGTTTTTATTATGACTTTCATTTACCTTCAAGCTTAGAATTTTTGTATGATGGCAAGATAAGAGATAGCTATCACTCTTTTAACCAATTGTAATGTGTGATTTTGTAATAAGGTCTAAAACCAGTAGAGGAAAGCTGGTATTGAATACCATTTGTTTTAGAAAAAGGCATTTTCTCAAACATTTTCAAATGTTGCTTCCATGTGGTGACATAAGGGTTTAACAATTGTTTAGTAATATTGATACAATGTTTAACATGAGATTTCCAGCTATTGTATTTTTAAAAGAGGCAAAAAATTAAAACATGAAAAATTTAGATATTCTATTGTCTGACACATAATGACTCAACTATTGGTTATCCAAATATTATGACAATTTGGTACACATACAATGTATAACTTTATACTTACCACATGAATGTTAAGCTTGAATTTGGAATATCTCAGACCCCTTTTGGTTTTGAAAAAAGACATGAACAATGTTTGTCAAGTTTCAGATATCCGAAATGAAATGTGATAGATGTATTTGTATACTTTTAATGCTAAAGGAAGATTTGTATGGACATTGGTATATCAGGAATCAGGAACAAAACTTTAATGTTTTAAATTCAATTTTTTGTTGTTTTATGCTAGCTAGATTCTAGCATTATATATACATCAAATCCCAAATAAATTGTGTCAATACCTAACTCTATACATTTTGTAGTTGCACTAGACAAACATGAATTCAACTAAATGTGTCTTTAGTCATCTTTGCTTTCTGTTTTTAAAATGTTACTTTTGATTTTTATTATCATGATTTCTTTGAGTCTTAAAATAAATAAAAATTGTTAGTAAATATCAGTTTTGTTTAAATCAAATCTATTAATCTACCCAACTGTGTTAGTAGTAGATACTTAGATGTTTTATATTCTCAACTGACAAATTTTTGTCCCTCAACGGGATGTATACCCACACTGTTGTGACATTAATGATTCCATAGCTTGCCCTGTGTTCAGCACCCTAGACCACTCCACCAACTTCTCTAGTTTTGTTTAAATAAAGGTCTAAAGAAACCAGAAAACTCTCACTAGACAGTCGAGAAGCAGACTGGATCAAAAATGATGCAAGGTTATTAAAAAATTTTAGACCCTGTTTTGTCTAAATATATATTTATCTCAAATGGTCAATGTTATCTGTGTATTTGATTTGTTAGAGGAGACTTGATATAGAAGATTATTTTCAGTTTATTAAGCATTTTGAAATAATTGGATTTAATTGTAATTGTGTGGTGTAAATTTTAGTTGATGCCTTTAAACCACAAAAAAAATAATCCGACGAAGAGATATTTTTTACATTGATTATAGATTATATGTAGCAACATTACCATGGAAATTAATGAATCAACAGTAGCATGATTCTTTTTTTTCTACATTTTTTAACGAACTTTATGGAAAAAGGGTTATCCATAACCTCTCCATTCCAGTTTCTATCATCTGCTTCAATGATTGTGTCCAACTGTGATAAAACAGCAAACAAACTATGTAAAGGGTTTAAACCAATACGACAAAATGTTAAACTCTTAGTGTGTATACAGAAGAACACTTTGTGCCTTTGGAAATTATGTCACTAAAAATGCTTGGACAGTTGGCTCCTTGTGTGTCCACAGTATAGCATTCTATCTTTTTGACAAAGATACCATCGGTTTGTAGGAGTTAGTTCAGATTAAACTTATTTATTTATACTGGATTGGGAAACAAACTATGCTCAAACTAAGCCCCACCTCAGTTTGCAGTTTGCGAGTGTGACCTTTGTAGAGGCCCCCATTGAGCCTAAGCTTATTGAACTCTGCAAAGGGGTGTTAAACATGCATGAGGTATTGCTCTCCCCATACAAGGAACAACCAATTTTGTCTCGCCTGTGACGAAAGTGGCAAAAGCGAGACATAGCGATCACAAATTCCGTAGGCGTACCCCATAAATGATTGGACAGTTAGCTCCTTGTGTGTCCATTCTGTAACACTTTATCTCTTGGACATTATGTTACCCCATAAATGATTGGACAGTTAGCTCCTTGTGTGTCCATTCTGTAGCGGTTTATGCCTTGGACATTATGTTACCTCATAAATGATTGGACAGTTAACTCCTTGTGTGTCCATTCTGTAACACTTTATGCCTTGGACATAATATAACCTCATAAATGATTGGACAGTTAACTCTTTGTGTGTCCATTCTGTAACACTTTATGCCTTGGACATTATGTTACCCCATAAATGATTGGACAGTTAGCTCCTTGTGTGTCCATTCTGTAACACTTTATCTCTTGGACATTATGTTACCCCATAAATGATTGGACAGTTAGCTCCTTGTGTGTCCATTCTGTAGCAGTTTATGCCTTGGACATTATATTACCCCATAAATGATTGGACAGTTAGCTCCTTGTGTGTCCATTCTGTAACACTTTATGCCTTGGACATTATATAACCTCATAAATGATTGGACAGTTAGCTCCTTGTGTGTCCATTCTGTAGCAGTTTATTCCTTGGACATAATGTTACCTCATAAATGATTGGACAGTTAACTCCTTGTGTGTCCATTCTGTAACACTTTATGCCTTGGACATAATATAACCTCATAAATGATTGGACAGTTAACTCTTTGTGTGTCCATTCTGCAACACTTTATGCCTTGGACATTATGTTACCTCATAGATGATTAGACAGTTAGCTCCTTGTGTGTCCATTCTGAAGCACTTTGTTCCTTGCATCTTAAGTTTTCTCATAAAAGATTGGATATTGTACAATTATAGCCTTTCAAGGAGGTCAATACCAGGATTTATTAACCTGATAAATACATATTGACCGAAGACGCAGTGTTAGAAATTTCCTGTTGATATGCAATGCAGGTAATCCTGAACTTTTCAGATTTTAAGTAGATATTAGCAATTCAATTTTGAATTCTTTTTTTTAAATAATTGACTAAAAAAAACAAACAAAAATATTTAGTGTATGTATTTTCCCTTTTTATATGCCTGGGTCAATTTCCTTTTTCATGCGACTGTTCTAGATCCAAATATAGATATGCTCCCTGTGGCCATGTGAATGGTGAACTCAACATCGTCACTGATCCAGAGGTATTCAATGTTTGTCTTGCATTCGACGAAAGTCGCGGAAGTGAGACAGAGCAATCACAAATTCCGTCAGCTTCGTCTTCGTCAACATTTCATCAAATATTATTTTTTTATAAACTTTTCGTATAACTTTTTCAAATCACATTCAATATCAATGAAATTTTGACACAATATTCCGTACAATGTTGTTATTATAATCCAAGCTGGATCTTAATGGAATGCTACCTAGCAACCAACCTTTTTTCATACATTTCAGTAAAAACAGTCAGATTTCCAAAATATTTGATTATGATTTTGCTAAATTTCCCGGGATTTGGAATTCTACCAAACAACTGCATCTTAATACAGGCCATGGCAACTAACTGAGCAGGCGAGACACCTGGTTCCGTCCAAGAACCTTTAACAATTTTTGAAAAAAGGACCAAAATTTAGACCATACTCTAAGATAAACTGGAATTCATGTCATGATTGTATTAAAAAGGCTTTACTGTAGTAAATCTTTGGCTAAAAGAGATGGTGCAGAATCCAGTTCATTAGATAAATTTATAAACAAGTTTATGTCAATTGTTGAGGGTAAATCAATTCCAAAATTCTTTTGCAGATTATCGATCTCATACATATCTAAATCGAATTAAATCTAATCTCCATTCACTTGGCCACAATATGTTTTTGTTCCTGTTGATAAAGCTGCCAGCAATGTTGTTGTAGTTTGACGTAAATACCATCTTTAAGTTCTCATGCGTGAAATAAAAAATTCGGATACTTTTATCCCAGTGCAAACATATATACCATAGTTTACATGGTCAAGAGAGGCCACCCATCCGCTGTGATCCCACCCCGAGTAACTGGGCTGTCGGAGCACTGGGCTATGGGAGTTATGGGTTGTCGGACTTGACCCCCAAATGTGTTTCCTTGTACAGTTGATTCCACTTAATTGCATACCTTATTATTGCATAGAATTCCAAAAGAACAGAACATTTCCTATTTCTTCCATATTAAAAATCTCTTTTTAATAATTGCATAATTTACAATCTTCGTACGCCATACTTCATGGCCTTTATTCCTGATAATTGCATAATTTTTTTAGAAATGTTGGTTAATTGTGGCATCTACATTTTGAGCAATGAAGATTTGAATTACATTATTGATATATTGGCCTTGGGTGGTTAGTACTTCGACTTGAAATATGTGTGTTTTCTATAAACTTGTATTCCAGACTTACATAGATACATGACATTACAATTAGAAAAATTAGGTAATGTAACAATGATTATGACTATTCATGGTGTTCATGAAGATACATGATAATTTACTAAGCTCATATTTAATGGTTTTAGAATATAAAATACATGTATATTAAATATTGGTCTTGTAATTCAATTAAAAATATTGATGTGCTTTGGCATGTGCAGACAATAAGAGGCAGACAAAAATGTGCTATTAATGGGCTTTGATTTTTATTCTTGTATGACCTCTGTATATAGCAGTGGAGTTATTTTATCTTCTAGAATACTGATATATAGGCCTTTAGTAATTTATATAGGAAAGACATGATAGCCAGGTGACAGACACCAAAAAGAATATGTGAACCAGCTATAGTGGATGTAGAAAAAACCATAGATCACATAAAAAAGGCACAGGGATGTTTTGGGATCCGTATCCTCTTTGTATGAAAGACAATACCTCTTTATTATAGACAGTCATAACACTTTATCCTTGAATGTTGGAACAATTTTCCTAGGCACATAATTCCAGTTACTAGATGAGCTCATAAACCTTCATCCTCCTAAGTCTTGATTGTCGGTCCGTCCGTCCGTCTGTCCGTCCGTCCCGCTATGGGGTGCCTGTCTTGTGTAATCTGAATCTCAAAAACCAAACACTCGATCTTTCTGAAATTTTACACAGTGATTACAGATATATTGAAGATGTGCACCTCCCCTTTTGGGTTCATTTTATAATTTCGTTTAGAAATTAGGGGCCCAAAAGGGGCTAAAAAAGCGACTTTTTATTTTTTTTCCACAATAACTTTTGTTCTGGTTGACCAAATGCTGTGAAACTTTACAGTAATGTTACTTACCATAAAAGGAAGGGTTGGGCTGATTTTGGGTGTCCCCTCTTTTTTCGTTTAGAAATTAGGGGCCCAAAAGGGGCCAAAAAAGCGACTTTTTAATTTTTTTCCACAATAACTTTTGTTCTGGTTAACCAAATGCAATGAAATTTTACACTAATGATACTTACCGTAAAAGGAAGGGTTGGGCTGATTTTGGGTGTCCCCTCTTTTTTCGTTAAGAAATTAGAGACCCAAAGGGGGCAAAAAAACCCGCCTTTTTAAATTTTTCCACAATAACTTTTGTTCTGGTTTACCAAATGCTATGAAACTTTACAGTAATGTTACTTACCATAAAAGGAAGGGTTGGCCTGATTTTGGGTGTCCCCTCTTTTTTTGTTTAGAAACTAAGGGCCCTAAAGGGGCCAAAAAAGCAACTTTTTTATTTGTTTCCACAATAACTTGTTTTGGTTGACCAAATGCTATGAAACTTTACAGTAGTGTTACTCACCATAAATTAAAGGGTGGGGATGATTTTTGGGTCCCCCTCTCTTTTTGTTTTGGAATGAGGGGCCCAAAAGGGGCAAAAATGTGACATTTTTTATTTATGGTCCGATTTAGAATTTTTTTTTTTAAGTTGATTTTGTTCATATATTGGATACAAAATGGAGGATACAATTTTTTCTTGACACACCTTTTCTGTTTAGCAATAAGGGGACCAAAAGGGGAAAAAATAGAAACTATTTTTTTGTCTATTTATACAATATTGGGTGGCATGTGACAAATATGCTTTGTAAGTCCACCATAGGATGCAAGTGTCAAAATATTTTGACTGTCCATATTGGGCCTAGAATGTACAGGGTTCAATGTTTTGCCGTGCGAGGCAGGGCCAGACATCGATTGGTCTTGTTAGTTGTTTGGGTTAATTGGTAGTCCTTAAGCCAAAGTTTGGTATACACAAAGACCAACACTTAAATCAGCATAAAAGGGGTGATTTGCTAGCCATACGCGGGGGCAAAATTTAGATCTTCACCTTTCTTAAATTTACATATTATTTATGTCTTGTGTTGTTTTGCAGCTGGGAGAAATTTTAGGAAGTCAAATGGTTAAAAAAAAATTATTCTTGAAAATGCATTAAAAAGGGGGTTAAATTTTTTTTTTATTCTTGAAAATGCATTAAAAAGGGAGTTAAAATAATTCTTGTCTCAGGCCTAAATGAATGCTTTTAAAATAATTCACAGAATACATATATTTAAAATAATTAACAGTTTTCTGGTGATAAAACTGTGCTGTTTCCTCCATAACACCCTAAAGATGGGAATAATTAGGAAAATAATTTACATTTTTGTTGATTTTTCATCCCTTTTCACCACCATTGGTCACAAAAAAAATTTGTTAATTTAGTACTTATAAGTGAATAAAATAATTTTGGTCAGAATATGCAGCCAACATTATATTCATCATTTTTAACCAAAAATTGGCTAGATGTGTCAAAAAATAGCGAGATTTTAAGAAGTTCACTAACTTTAAAGGTCTCTGCTGTTCACGAAAAAAAACAAATCATGCAAAATTTATAACATTTTATAAAGTAAAGAGTCTTATTACTTTTAGCCATTTCCGAACATACTCCTTTGGACTGGCTCAGACACAGGTTAGAAGGGTTTCTAAGACTCACCCAAATAAAGTCTATATTTTTTAGAACTAATTATGCATATTATAGTATTAAAAAAAAAATTAAGAACCTTGGTAACCATTTTAAATTACACAAAGACAAACATATCTCCATTAATGTATTTTCAGAAAAATAATTATAAACAAAGCAGCTAAAATGAATATAAACTGTATTTTAAAAGTTATTTTAAGAATAGTTGTTGAATTAATTTTTTTTTGGTTTATTTTTTGAAACATTTTAATTCTATATTTAAGAAAATAAAAGGAGTAAATTTGAATTGTTGAAGTCTTTTTAATTGTCAATTTCATTTAGAATAATACATGGCATAAACTTAATTTCAAGTTTGCATGAGTATGGCTGTAATGGTACATAGTTCAAAGTATGACATGTGTATTACTGAAGAGTTTTTTATACCCCCACTTATAAGAGAGGGGGCTATATTGCAATCACCTTGTTCGTCTGTACATCCATGCATCTGTTACGAACTTTTGTAACAGATTTCTCAGCTTCTACTGAAAGAATTGATTTCAAATTTTGTACACAGCTTCACCATGATGAGTTGTACCATGCCTCTCCTTTCCAGGTCAGTCCTGCATCAACTTCCTGTTTTCCAAGCTGACTTTAAGGGGCAAAAATAGACAATTTTTGTAACAGATTTCTCAGCTTCTACTGAAGGGATTGATTTCAAATTTTGTACACAGCTTTACCATGATGAGTTTTACCATTATTCTCCTTTCCAGGTCAGTCCTGCATCAACTTCCTGTTTTCCAAGCTGACTTTAAGAGGCAAAAATAGACTAATTTTTGTAAGAGATTTCTCAGTTTCTACTGAAGGGATTAATTTCAAATTTGGTACACAGCTTCATCATGATGAGTTGTACTGAGCCTCCTCTTTCCAGTTCATTCAGTTTTCTACTTCCTGTTGTCTGAATGGTTGAGTGGGGTATCCCTAGCACGACTAAATGCAACCCCTTGTTGGTTTTGAAAGTCGCAGAAGGCTAGACTTAAATATGACTTTCAAGCAGCCACAGCAGCAAAGTTTTTTTGCAAGACGTTTGCGGAAAATGAATGACTTGAAGAAATATAATAGCTAGGTAACTGATATGTAGGACTTTTAATTCATTTTGTACTCTTGTAAACTTTACATAGTTGATATGGTTAAATTTGAAAAAAAAGGTGTTGTATGGTGATTAAAAAAAACAAAGATTGTTTAGATAGAAAAGGTGCAAAAAAAAGTTATATAACTTATATATAGAAGAAGATTTCACTGGAAAAAAAACTAGGACAGAGTTCAAAATAGAAAGTCTGAATGGCAACATCTGAAAACAGTTATCCACACAATGTTTATATTTTTTACATCAAGTGGTCCAATTTCCAGTTTTCCAATAAAAATAATGCTTCTGTGGAGCTATGTGTCATTTATAAAAAGGCATAAAACTTTTTAAGAAGCAACTTTTATTGTCAGTGTAAAAGATGTATCTGTTCCAGGTATATTCAGGTCTTTCTGATCATTGATTGTCTTAAAAGTTGCTGGTCTGATTAGTGGGTAGGTTGGCATTTAAGGGAGTACGTTTTTCAAAAAACATGGAGCCGTTTTCAAGATATAAGCACCTAACAATATGGCGGGGAAAAAAACGTCTCTAGATTTTTCATAGGAATTACATATGTACATTGAAAATTCTTCTTCTGTTTCAACATAGAAATTATAATTAGAATTGGTTGAAAATTTTAAAAGATGTTTATTAGGACCTTCTCTAACTAATTCTGAACAAATATTAGGAAAACATGTTAGAAAATTTTTAAGGCATTTGAATGGATAAAAGCTGAGAATCCCGAAAATGTTAAATTTCTGAGGCTCATACTCCCTTATTTATTTTTTATTCCACTTGAGTGAAAAGATTAGATGTTAAGTTGAACAACACTTAAGCAACATATGCAGCTCCCAAGAGCCTTAATAACTCACCTAGCCCTGAAATCGTAAGGATCTCTTTTAAAAGGCTATAACCCCTATCAACGACAGGTCACCTACTAATTGAGACTTCGTAGAGCTTATTAAGCTAAATGTCTCTATCTGCAATAGTTGTCATTTTATAGAGCAAAAATGTAAAATTTGTTATTTTTAAGTTATAAGAGGTCAGCTGACAATTTCATTCCAATGGAGACTTATGTAGAGCTAAGTGAGCTTAAGATTCAATGTGAGCACATGCCAGGCTATTTAGAACATAAGCTAAAGTCACTTAAAATGGCTCATAATTCAGTAACTATTTCAGACGGGAAAACTCATAAGGATCTTTGGCTCGAAAGGTTTACAAAAGACTCTGTGGTGGAAGTTGTTATTGAATACAAGAATACAAGTTTATTGACCAATTATGGACCCTCAAGGGGCAATGACATTACAAAAATAATGATTAAGAATCGTATACACTATTACATGACCCCTTATAGAGTTATCGCCCTTTTAATGTTAAAATGCTTTTTTAAACCTTCAGACCATTAAGCTCTACAAAAGGTCTCCATTGGGACAAAGTTGTCATATGACACCTTATATGTTATGGCCTTTTAAAGGTGAAAAATAGCATTTTAATCCTAGCTTTTTGTCCTGTGGATGATTAATATAATTGCATTAAGAGAAAAGCTCTTGTTTGTTAAACGGCCATCAGCTCACTAAGCTTAACAAAAATCTCTATTTCCATTAGCTTATAGATTATCCACATAATATTAAAGATTATCAAAACTCTAGGCTTCTCCATTCCCCAGACATTGCTTGATCTAAGTTATAATTGTCTCGCCCGCGAAGCAGAGCGGGACATAGGTGTTACTTTACCGGCGACGGCGGCGTTAACTTTTTGGAAAAGTTTTATGAGCACCTCCATATCTCAAGAACTATATGTCCTAGGTTGATGAAACTTGGTATGCATATGCCCCAGTAGTAGCTTAGCACAGTTGCATCCACATCTTTTGACCTTGACCTTGATTTCCCGGTTGAGTGACTTTGACAATTTTCAATACATATAAAAGCAATGGAAAAGTTTTGCGAGCACCTCCATATCTCAAGAGTTATAAGTCCTAGGTTGATGAAACTTGGTATGCAAATGCCCCAGTAGCAACTTTGCACAGTTGCATCCCCCATATTTTGACCTTGACCTTGATATTCTGGTTGAGTGACTGATTATTTTATTGCATATATTAACAATGTTTCAGTTCTATAAACATCTTTTGATCTCAGAAACTGAAAATCCATGTAAATTCAAAATATAGAGGAAGTAAGAAAGAATAATTGTTTCTAGTGGTAAAGACATACTTTAGTGTTAAATCTTGTTAGGGTCTTATTTCCAAATATTTGATTTCTCTTCATATTCATACAGCGTTTTCAATATCTTGGGTAGAGCCTTGATGAGTCTTGAATAGACAAAACGCACATCAAATGTGGCAAAATACATTTTCTGGAACTTTGTGGTTTATTATTTCGAGACTAGCTCTCTCTTTTAACCTCACGTTCCGTTATATTGATGATGTCCTTAGTACATTGAACAATTCTCGATTTGGTGACTTTCTCCATCTCATATATCGTCAGGAACTTAATATAAAGGACACAGCATATTCTAGGAAGTCTGTTTCATATTTTGATCTACATCTCGAAATTGACTCTCAATGAAGACTTTCAACAAAGCTCTATGACAAACGTGATGACTTCAACTTCCAAATTGTCAACTTTCCCTTTTTGTGTATATAAAAAGGGATATATGGAGTTTTCGTATCACAGTCGATTCGTTACTACAGAGCTTGTGGGAATAACATCGACTGACAGAGCGTCATGTTTGACACAGAAATTGTTGACACAGGGTTATGTTGCTCCACGGCTGCTGAAAATCACATTTGATATATTGAAACGAAATGAAGCAAGGGAAAGGAACATGTTCTTCATTTTAAAGTCACACTGAGGCCTTCAATGCGAATCTCACGGCCACACCTCACTGCAAGTTAAGAACGACCCCCAGCACCGGATTAAGCGGAGTTCTTGCAAAATGTCGACTTCTAACGCCACACCTGTATACTGAAGTTCACTTGTACGGGGTAATCAACAAGTTACACAAATCTCTGGCAAAGAAATCAACGACTAATATATTATGCGTTGCCCGACAATCAAATAATACATTTTAAAAGATACAGACGGAGAAACTGACAGGAGATATCAAGATATTTGTATAATGATTTGACAAAGGAAATTGGTTTGATGGAGACAAATGGAGTAAGTATATAAGGCTGAAATTGATCTTTTTCTATATGACACTGGTTAAAAATAAAAAAAAAGATGTATTTAGACATGTACATGAGCATACGCCATAACTGTAAAAATAAGAGCATACACCTTGTCAGGTGACCTGATACACTTTTAACTGAGCAATACAAACATGTACGTTTCCCACTTTTATTGGGAGACATATTGTTCTTGTCCTAACCGTCCGTCTGTTCGTCACAAAGTTTGTCAGCGCAACTCCTCTGAAACGACTGTACCGAATTATCAAATTTTTATCCTAATTTTTTTTTAGGGAGGTATAGCTCTTTGAACTCAGAAACTTGCTGAAAATCCTCTCTTGTCACCTTGTCAGCGCAACTCCTCTGAAACTGCTGAACCGATTTCTACGAAACTTGGTATATAGGAAGAACACCATATGTAGTTGTGCATATTGACAGGAATTTTTTATCCTCAGATTTTTGCGGGAGGTTACGTATAGTTCTTTAAACTTAGAAATCTGCTGAAAATTCTCATCATCACCTTTTCAGCGCAACTCCTCTGAAACTACTGTACTAATTTCAACGAAACTTTGATATGTAGAAAGGACATCATTTGTAGTTGTTCATAATACAAGGCAATTTCGATTTTCAAATTTTTGTGAGAGTTATGGCCCTTTGAACTTAAAAATTTGCTGAAAATCCTCATCATCTTGTCAGCGCAACTCCTCTGAAACGACTGACACAATTTCTACGAAACTTGGTAGGTATGTAGTAGTGTATATTAACAGGAAATTTCGTTTCTCAAATTTTTGGTCGGAATTATGGAATTTTTTAAATTGGAAATTTGGAGGAAACGGGGGAGACATCGTTTTTTGCAGGCAAAAAACAAACTTGAATTTCTCATGTAATAACCAACACCACACGGAACATACAAAGATATCTACACGAAAATGGACTATTCCAAGTGATTAACAGTGTCTCTGAACTCTCGCTCTAGTAAACAACTCACAAACGGAACGTACCAAGTAGATTAACAGTTAACGTCTCACAAATGGAATGATCCAAGTGAACTAACTAGTACTTGAACTCTCGCTCTCGTAAACTTTCAACTCACAGACGGAACATACCAAATGATTTACAGTTAACTATTCACATTCCAAGTGATTAACATTTATTTGATCTCTCGCTCTATTAAACTACAACTCACAAACGGAACATACCAAGTATTTATGGTAATTTACAGTTAACAACTCACAAATGGAACATTCCAAGTGATTAACATTTATTTGATCTCTCGCTCTATTAAACTACAACTCACAAACGGAAAATACCAAGTGATTTACAGTTAACTACTTACAAATGGAATATTCCAAGTGATTTACATCTATTTTAACTCGCGCTCTATTAAACTACGACTCACAAATGGAACATACCAAGTGAACAGTTAACTACCCACACATGGAATAATCCAAGTGATTAACAGTTACCAGTACACGTACTTGAACTCTCATTCTAATAAACTTCAACTGACAAACGGAACACACCAAGTCAGGTTTACAGTAAACTACTCACAAATGGAATATATTCTAAGTGATTAACAGTTATACTTGAACTCTTGCTCTATTAAACTACATATTATAAATATAATGTAATATCTCAGTTTTCCTTTAGGTCTTGTAAAAAAAATAAGTTCTGTGGTAGAGCGACGGATATGTTGCAGAAACAACTCACCTTTCTTTGGGACAAGAGTGCATCCTTGTTTTGACAATAGTTGCCTCCACGTATTTTGGGGTACAGATGTGCGGCCCAGAACTTAATTTTGTGCCCACCCCATTCATATACGCCTGCATAAAAAATAGTCACCCATTCATATATTTTAATTCATTTAAAATTACATAGAATATGCTTAAACTTGACATATTTTATAGATATTCTATTAAAATCAAAGATAATGATTAAATGGTAAAAGTTACCAAATACATGTACAATTAGGGTCACAAGGAAGCAAAACATGGATGCTTGGTCATTCTTTTTCTTTTGATATATGACATTTGTGAAAAGTAAACCTTATCATATATGCAACATCTGAAAATTGCATCCCTTTTCACATATTAGACACCCCAAAAAGTAGACCATTTTGGGTCGCACAAATGTACCTACCTTTATCTAATGGAAGTTAACCCCCCCCCCCCCCCCGTGGTTGCCTCGCTAGATATCTCATTTCAAATTAAAAATACAACAAAGTTCCACACAACAAATTGACGCGCGTTTCGTCTAGACTCATTAGACATGTTAGAGACGCTTTCGCGGCTTTTCTCTATTTTATTTGTTTTAACTCATCTGACAACATATATCTGTCATAATTTTCATTCTATATGATATAAACATTTTTTTAGCTTGAAAGGGTCACACTTCTAATGAGGAGCCATATGTCTGAGAACTTCGACTTCGAGCCAAAAGCTAAGGCACAGACCATTTAATTTAAAAGGGGTCCTTGGTTTTTTGTTTTGGTCAGAAAATATTTATTTTTCGAATGCATCGCGACAGAATATTTTTTTCATTATTAGCATTATTTTATATGGCAGAATTCCTTCTTTAGGATATTTTTTTTCTTACCCTGAGCTGCCAAAATATTGTTTTCATCAAAAATTATTTTCAGAATATTTTTTAGGAAAAAAACAAGCCCCCCTTTCAAGTTAAATGGTCGGTCCATGGTCCCTAAATAAGCCGAAGGTTTTGGCAAGCAACAGCTTTTGCTCTTTTTGCGATAGTTTTCATTCTATAGGTAAAATGCCTTTTTTACCTTGAAAGAATCTTTTTTCCAAATGGCTATAAGGGACCATTGTACATCTTAGAACTAATGGAGACTTTTAAAGAACTTTGTTTCTGAAGTGCCTAGGATTCATATGACTTTTCCTATCTCTTATATTTTCATGCTGAATGTTTTGTATATAACAGTGACGATGGTCAAACTGGATTAATTAAAATGGGGATCGTTTGTTGCCACCATGATTCATGCAAAGTTACAGTCATGTGGGTTTAGTGGTTCCAGAGGAGAGGAATCAGTTAGAAATAGTAAAGGGACGAGAACGAAAAGGTGGGCTAAGAAAAGTTTTGAATCTGAGAGAAAAAAAGGATTTTACAAACGAGACGACATTATAAACTTTTGTTCTTTTTCATTGCAATTAACCGATTTAGATAGTCCTTTTAATGCAAATCCACATGTATTTACACATTTGAATCTTAGAGACAATAAATGAAAAGCTAAACTCTAAAAGACAACAAATATAAATGTTTCTGACATTATTTGGATTCTGGTGTAAATTTAACAATGTAGGCTCCGGTTTTAGGTATCGTATCTTGGTATGATACAAACAAATTAAACAAACACGGGAATTGGTGCATTTTGCTAAAAAAACACAATTTAAAAAGTTTGGAAACGTAACAATATGCAAGTTTTATATCTCTTCGGTTTTTTTTTTAATACTGTCACTTCCTATGCCGAAAGTGGAGCTTGTTAAGGTACCAACATAATTGGGGGTGTCACAGCCCCCGCCGCCGGAATACCGAATACCGTTTAAAAAGGGACAGAATACCGTTAAAAAGACTGGAATACCGAATACTCTAAAGATCACGGCGTACGCGTACCAAAAGCCTGAAAATTCGGAACATCGCGTACCACACCTTGGCGTACCGAATACCCTTTAAAAAGCACGGAATACCACGTACCAAAAGGGCTGTGACACCCTCATAATTTTTCATCAAATATCCCGTATCCATAAAAGAGTTTTTTTCGGTATCCCATATCCCTGTAAATGATATGGACTGAAATATCCCATATCCCAGTGAGTTTTGCCGAATCTCATGAAGAAAATGTGTGAACATCCTATATCTCAATATATTCAAAACAAGCATCGAAAGTGCTTTCATTTTCATATGAATTACATGTATCAATAAACTTCGTAATTCTAATTAAACTTGTAGAAATTATTGTAAAAATATATATAATGTCACAAATTATGTACTTTCAAGTCCAACTTTGGATTTCCCCAATCGAAATAGTTTGGATTTCCTATATTTAATTAACATGTCACATGTAAAATACTTATTATGCCATGGTACCAGAGAGACCTCACACTGCAGATGCAGATCAGACTAGAAATGTGGCATTTACAGAATTCACAGCATCGACGTTCTCGATCAACATTAAAGATGGGTAAGCATTCTTTACGTTCGAAAAAGGTCGGAGTCGTTTTTTTTTTTTCAATCCACTCTATAATAAACTTTCTTATCTGTCAACATAAAGGAGGGGGGGTAGGAGGGGGTCTGATCCCGGAATCCCGAACTAATTTTTACAAAATCCCGTCATCCCGACTTAAAAATGAGAAAATCCCGAAGCCCGGTAAAGTTGATATAATTCTATCCCGGAATCCCGCACTTAAATTGTCCAAATCCCGGAATCCCGAGCTTAAATATGGCCAATCCCGGTGTCCCGAAAAAGGTCCTACCCCCCTCATAAAGGATAGATTGATATATTATTAGTTGGATAGTTTCAAGGAAAAGGTTTTTTATGCTTGTACGTGCAGTAAAACCAACACAAATTGCACAAACTGAAAATGACATTTATATTTGTTTTTGTTTTCAATAAGAATCCTATTTAAAAAATATTTAACAGAACTAAAAGATATCACTTAATGCTAAGTTCTTTGTTTTAAATTCGTGTTCTCTTATCAAAGACCTATGATTTATCTGGTGGTTTATTTAAGTCAGTAAATAGTGTAGTGACTAGATTTATTCCAAAACCAACAGAATTTGACTTACATAACAAAGCCAAGTTTCTAACCTAACAAACGTGTTTTCACTTTTGCAATTTTCCAACAAAAACGTAATGAAGTGTACACATTTCACATTATTAAGGTATTTCAGGCGCACAGGTTTACATACTGGTACTATGACTGTATTATGGTAAAGGAGAATGATGAGAGGAGAAGAAAATAGCACGAAACTTTTTAAATTTAACAGAACGCTTTATGATCCTACATATGTACAGTACCTACACAGGAATATGTTAAACAGATAACGATCTAAATCTTAGAACCACGGTCGTTCCAGGACCTCAATTCATGCTCATATATAAGCCCCTTTTCCTTGAAGAAAGAACTAACCCATGGTCATACAGAAGGGTGGTTCTCACGCCATGCGTGCCGGTGACCACGTGTTGAAATCCCGCGATCTTAGGACAAGTACTAGTACTTAACAGGCGATTTAGATAAGTGGGCGAAAATTACACGAAAGTGCCTACTTGAGATTAAATGTTACAAAAAGTCAATCGAAATGATGGATTGGTAATGTTATACTTAAATAAATAATTTCGAACTAAAGCAAGCACACATTGCTTAAAAGAATGTTTTCTTCTTTTTCTGTTTTGTTTTATAGAAAGAAGCAGAGTTCAAATAAATGGGACATCAAAATGTCAAAAGTCTGAAAGGCGAAACCCGTAAACACCAACGAAAACAGGACAAAAAAAAGACAACACAAAACACAGAAATACAAAAACAACTGAATAGCAATGAACAACGTGAAATCAAGTCGTTAACGAAAGTACACTCAGGTGCTCCGGAATAGTAAGCAGTTCCTTGCTTGCTTGCTATAGCACACCCGTCAATTCAGTGTGTCAAATCCGGTAAAGAAAGCCAAACAATAATGACAAACCAACATCTGCACTTATCTGGTATAGTCAGTATAGCGTAAAACTTTTTTTATTGCAATCATGTTTCATAATTGCTTTATGCATAACGTGCATGTACATGTACGTCAATGGGATATTTGTAGAATACAATACTAAAAGTCAGGTACGCCACAAGGTTAAAAGGTAAAATCGAATTATAAATACACATAAACATATCACTTAAAATCAAATATAAAACGATAGAGGGGCCCTTATTTGATTTTAAGTGATATGTTTATGTGTATTTATAATTCGATTTTTACCTTTTAACCTTGTGGCGTACCTGACTTTTAGTATTGTATTGATTTTTAATTCCGCCACACCGCAACTCATATTATTATGGATATTTGTAGCCCTTGGTTATGACGATCACAGTCAAGTTATCATGACGTCTTTTTTGGATTTTTAACATTTGGGCTTAGATCCCCAGCTGAGACATAGGAAGCGAAACGTCTAACCGTCAGACGTGACGCTCTGTCGAGGAAATCGATGTATCTTCGGTCGTTTTGAGTATGTGCTTGTTGATGTCACTATTATGGCTGAAATATCGCCGACGGGACATTAAGCAGACAACAATCAATCATACATATTAAAAATATTTCGGTGTGCTATAGCAGGCAGGAACCGCTTACTCTTCCGGAGCAACTGACTTAACTTTTGTTACGACTTGAGTTCGCGTTGATGAATTCTGCTCGATTTATTTGGTGTTTTTTTTAATGTTTTGCATTTCCTCGTGCTGTTCTTGTTCGTGTTAACCGGTTTTGTTGTTGCCCTTTTAGGCTTTTGTCACTAGAATGCCCCATCGGTGCTTCTTTGCTTCTTTCAGCTGTTTAAAAATAGGTAGTTCTAGACAGTCTCAAATTTGGTTTTAGCACTTACTTTATCCAAGCCAAATGAAATAAGTTCTTGTGCATTAAATAAACATCAATTCTATTCCGGACAGCAAATAACTGACAAAAGAGAAAATATCATTTTCTCATATACTATAGTATACTTTTTTTAATTTCAAAAGCAAAAAATATGTATATACATGTTATCTAAAGGCAATATTAGCGGTTTTGCTGCAAAAGTTGCCTATAGACTTTTAGCCCCTAGTAAACCGACCCGGCCTTCATCAGATTGTGATCGAATGAGCTCTACTTTATTTCCATCTTCGAATTCACGTTACTTTAGAAAATATTTGTCCCATGTGATATTTTTTACCATTGTTTTTTTTCTGTGTTCCTTTGTTGACATGGAGATTTGTTTTGGTATTTCCTTGCATGTGATTTATTATTCAATGATCAGCATTGTTGCCATCCATTTCATTAACAAAGTGGAAAAGTATTGAGGTGCAGTTCATAAAAAGATACACCGTCTGCCAAACCTTCAAAATGGTGAGTTTACATCTAAATTATGTCTTCTATATACTGGTGACCACCATCCTCTTTTTTACTCCTCCTACCTTCTAATCTTCATGTAGAAGCATGTTTGGGGCTGTTTGTACAAATTGGGTCTGTCTAAAAAACTTTACGCGCGTTTTGGACCGAAAATATGTTGTTGGTTTTTTGTTGTTGTATTTTTTGGGGGGTAGAGGGGATTGTTCCTTTGGTGACGTGGTGGAGGGCTCCCGCCCCCAGGACTGTGACCGTTTCTCCCGAAATTACTTCAACTGTCATAGCTTTAAAATTCTAGGTAAAAGAACCACTTAAAATGCCCATATATTCTTTTAAAGGTCAAAAATTGGTTGTCAATTAAATGATCAAAATTGGCATTTTTTACCTTTAGTGGCCAACTTTACATAGCTACCAAAGGATCGCAAAAATGGCAGATAGGACCTTTACCAATAGACCTTATTCCAGTAAACAGCTTGACCACATTTCAAACCCGCTGGTGAAATATATATTTAAATAATATGTTTACATCATTTTTATTTCTGGCTCTTTTTTTCATTTGCCATTTTTGCTATCTTATGCTATTGTTAATCATGGGGGAAGGACTATGTCACAAAACAGTGTAAAAGTTTCATGAAAATCCCTTCAGGGTCTTAGGGTGATCTGTGCATGGATAGGAGTAACCAACAGGCACGCGGATCGACACTCACTAGCTATCAGAATATGTACACCATTTTAAGATCAAGAGAGGGTATATTTGAAAAAAAGAGGAAAATGTTAAGCATGAGTAAGACAAAATGTATTTTATTCGAATCAGACAATTAAAACAGACATCCAAGTCTATTATCATTTAGTTTAAGGATAAACATCGGATTTCAAGTCTTCTTCAACTAATACTAAACCGTTATGTAAACAAATAATATTATCATATCAAAAATGAAAATAAACATTAAAATTTTATTTAAGATAATTGAAACCCTACCAAGAACAATAACTCATTTGAAAATCCCTAATCGTCTACCAATCTTGAGTAAAGATAACTTAATACAGGTGACAGACAAAGAAAAAAGATAGATTATCTTACAAAATATTCCATCTGTATTGTCATAAGTTTAAAATTTGACAAATCGTCCTGTGAAATTTCACAGACTGATCAAAGTTTTCAAAAGTAGAATCCCGTATAAGTTTAGGATTAAATTGTACTGGAGATAACGGTTTAAGTTCGCGATGACATCTGGGCATATTCCCATTGCATGACCGTACATATAAAGTATACCACGATTTAGAATGGACTTCATATGGTAAAATCTAGGATGTGAATACATTAGACACTTTGGAAAAAGTTTAGACTTTTGGATATATAGGGTTTAATACATTAATTTCTATCTCAAGGTAAGTAAAATTTGCTTTCTAAAAGTTTTTTCTATCTTAGACATCTTCTTGTGAAGCATTGATAATGCTGAATTCAAGTTCATGAAGTTATTTGGATTTTAATGCTACTGATGAGATATAAATCTTAAATGTGCGGACTCAGCATTTTTTTTACTTGACAACTGTTCATTTTCACACCGTTTGTGCATGGATTTAATTTTTCTAAAAATAATTTATCAATAAAGCAAACAAACAAATTAACCAAAACAAGACAGAATAAGACTTTTGCCAAATGTCAATGAAAAAAAGAGGCATGTGGTGACAGTTGATCCAATATAAAGTTTTTGGGCAAGACTATAAAGTAAATGCGAATCTTTATAAATACCATTTTTTATTCATTCATTAAAATTAGCTTTTAACTGAAAGGAAAATATGTACATTTTGATGGATGGATTAAAACAAGAAAATTTAAAGATGTAAAATGATAGTTTCATTTACATACTATGAAGAAGAATGTCCTGGTATTGGGTAGGTAAAAAGGACTAATTAAAAATTTTTTTAACAGTCTATTTTCAGGTTTTATATTACTATATTACACAATTGGCCCTATATTAATATTTTAACTAAATCTAAAATTTGTAACCATTTGTTTTAATGAGATGGTTTTAAAAATGTTCCTCTCAAATTGCTAGTTTTGCACTCTTGAATATTGAGTACACTAGAAATGCTTTTCACCGCACAGTTTTTGTGTTCATGAAAAAAGTCCAACAAAAAGGTCCGTCTAAATTTTCAAATTGACATTTTAGAATAATCTAATGAATTCTAGACCAATTCTCTTCATATTCATATATGTGATTGACTTTTCAGCGTTTTGAGTGTAGAGCGACCCCGATGTGTCTTGAAACACGCACCAGGCGCGTTGGCAAACTTTGTTGGATTGTTGTAATTTGGTTTCTATCGTAGTCCGTGTTATTGACTTGTATTTTTGTGTTTATTTTTCTGTTTTAACGGCTTGAGTTACATGCAAACGTCTGTTTGCCATTTGAGATTTGGTATTTATCTTTGCTTATTTATCAGATATTACGGCATAGGTATACAATTTAAGATACGATCGTGTAAATTTTGTATCTTGTTTAAAAGTAGCTAAGATATAATCCGTGACTTCGAATTAAAATGTTTAAAATTTCTGGTTTGTCGATGTATGGGGCACGTCACATCATGTAAAATAATTTGAAAACTCATACCGCCCATATAATCATGCATACTATTTGCATATTTTCTATACATCAAATTTTGATACGAGCTTTAAGTTTGTCCGATTTTTGTTGTTGTTGTCGTTGTCCGTTTCAAATTTACTAAGAGAAACTTCCCGGAAATGCAAATTGCAAACATTTAATTAAACAAATAATTATGACTTATTTTAGTAGGAGTCTTTTATCTTATAGGCATGCCTATGATATCTTATAAATACCAAAATCATCTGAAATAACAAAAGTTATTGTCATGTGTCTTTGTTGTCTATGTACACTGCCTATAGCGCCTACTAAACTTTATGCTTTGATTCATATAAATTTCTGTCGCTGAGAGTGGATCCGTTGCGGTTTATAGGGTTGTATCTTATAGTGTTTTATGACAATCAGATGAAACTGTAAGCTGACACGAGCCTTTCGTAGCAATGCTTGATAACAATGGTTTTGTTCGTTTGGCTCGCGTTACTGATGCAGATATTTTCAACGGTCGAAATCTTTCAAGTTTATTGTGTCATTTTAGCAAACATATTTTTATATGCTTCTTCAGAGTTAGTGTGTGTCGTTCAAGGGTTGTAATTGTCAGCATTACAGATTTTCAAGCAAATCATCAGTCATCTTTCTAGTTTTTTTGGTTTTTTTACTTGTCTCAATGTTTTTATTTTGATTGTTTGCTGATGCCCCCTGTTCATTCTTGTCAACCAAACTTACACGCTGTGATCAGAAGACAAATGCCAGGGAAATAGTTTTTTAAATCTTCAAGAAAAACCTGACAGCACAACAGCTCAGATGTGTGGTAACAAACAGGAACTTCTTTGCCTACCGGAGCACCCTAGTTCACTATTACTCTGACGCGAGTTTTGTGTTGCTAGTTTCTGTGTTTAGCGTTTCCACGATTCGCCCCTTTTTTGACAATTCGACTTATTTGAATGCTCCCTAGGTACTTCTTTGCTCCATTCAGGACCAGGTTATACCGTTGGCCAGATCAAATGCCACTGGGTTACTCGGGCCATTCGTAACAGGGCTTCATACACTGTTTTGTTCGTTCGGCTCGCGTTATTCAGTGGCTTATATCATCTTGTAAATTTCTTAATGGACATCTTTTTTTTCGTTTCGACGTTAATAGAATATTAATATAGCGTCCTATTACAGTGTAGGTTAGCTTTTTGTATTGAGACCAGTATGGCATTTCTTTTAGGGGAAATTATCCTAATAAGCATAGTAATTTTTGCATGTTTGTCCTAGACATTAACAAGTTTATGTTTTGCATTATTCTAGAATGTACAGGTTCTATCAATATTCAAGCTTACTGTATGTATTTTCTTGTACGAGTGAAGTTTCAGTGCTTCTAGTTTTACAAATGTATTTGAAATCTTCCTTATTTGGAACATTATTTTGATTATTTCATTAGTATCTAAATTGTATGTGACCATATTAGTTTTCTTCTATACCCTCTTAAATTCCATCAAATCAGAATGTTTTGTCACCATATCACCATATTAATTTTTTCCTGCTCATCACCCTTGTTATACATATAATATCAGGTAGCTGGGCTCGATTTTCAAAATTTTGACATGAACTTTTTTTGCACTTGCTTTATTTGGTTTAAGCTGTTCTTGTCTCACCAGTTGCATATTAGTTGAAGAAGGATATAAAATTTAACTTGAATGTGTTAAGTTTTGTTTAAAGGTACATTCATACTTGAATACTTTTAGTTCTGTGTTGATGAACATTGCATGACATGTTAAATTTCCTAGATTAAGTCTGGCAGTTGCATCACTACTTCATTTGACCTTGACCTACCATTCTTGTGAGTGACTGACATAATGAAGCATTATTGACAGTTGTATCACTACATCATTTGACCTTGACCTACCATCCTTGTGTGTGACTGACAATTAAACACTGCTTAATATGTGGATTTTTTTTGGGGGGGGGTGGGGTGGGGGAGGGAATTTATAAAAAATGCTCCTGTTGAACTTAGTCATGCAAAGAAGCAATAAGGACTTTGTGATTTTAAGTGATCTGTTTGAATGGGAACATTAAGAATCCATTTTAGAAGAACATATCCCATACATGTCACAGGAGAAGCAGCTTTCATAATACAAATTCCTAACAATAATAATTCAGCCAATTTTAATTGTATTACAGTGAAACTTATCAATAAATAAAATAGAAGTGACATCAAATGTACAACTGGGATGTGGAATGGTCACAAATTTCAACTTTTTAAAATAAGAAAGTATAAAAGACTGTCAAAATTATATATCACCACTTGTTGTTTACTGATGGAATAAGTGATTTTAAGCTCATGAGATCATTTTGAAAGAATGAATAAATGCAAGTCAATAAATTGAATGGTTAACATATCCATACATTACATTGCAATTAGCTTTATTGTTTTTTTATAATTTTTTGTAAATAAATATCATTTGACTACAAATGTGCTAGTGTTTCATTCTTTCACAATCATCTCATTCTGAATTTGTACAAGATTGTTTCCACATTTAGAAATGATATTGTACCAATGGCATCTGCTTACAATAGAAATAATACATAATCATATTTATAAAAACACTACATTCTAACATCATTATTATAATTTATTAATAAAAAAGATGATTAAAAACATAGAAAAAGACAATAATCAACAGGAATGATAGAAGCATTCATCATGATAAAAACGTAAAATTTTTTAAAAGAATTTCATATATTGTTTATTGTGTAAATAGTACAAAAACAGAATTTTTTTCATTTTTTCCTTTATGTTTGGTTGAGAAAGTGTCATTTTAAATTACTAATAGAATGAATGTTGTTATAGTTAATTACCAAATGTTGGAGAAAGGTGAACACACCTCTAAAATACATCACTTTAGTAAAAATATTACGAAAAATGGGGAAGGCCATAATAAAATAATTCAAAGATTCTCCTCAAAATTTCTTGAAAGGTGGATTTTATTTTTATTTTTTAACCATTGTGATAAAAAAATTCTGGCATTTTAAAGAAAATTGGCCAAAATTTAACAAAATTTCCCCATAAATCAAAAGAAAATTTTTTGAGGGACGGAAAAAATCAGGACGGGAGGGGATGAGAATCTAGCATAATTTTTTTAAATGGCCTTAATGTGAGACTTTTAAGAAGAAAAATTGAAATTTAAGATCTACCTTAATGGAGATTTTATTAAGTTAAAAGATTGAAACTGATGAAAATCAAATTCAAACTGATCAAAAAAATTACTTAAAAGAAAGTAAAACTTTTATTCTAAAAAAAATATTAGTTTTTTTCTTTTTCATTCAAAAATACATAATTATTTTAAGATCTTTGACAATTTTTTTTGCTTAATGCCCCTCCCCAACATGTCGTCATGGGGGCATAAAAATATGGAAAAATTGCCATTGATGGTCTTTTCTAATATCTAAAATAAAAAAAGATGGTCATGTTGGTCTCTATAAAATTTGCATTGACATTAGATTTCAAACCACTAAAGTTTGGTCAAAGTTTAAACAGTTTGGTCCTAAAGTAACTTACAAATGGTCCCAAGATAAAATAAAATATTAATACACATATATATTGCTTCTTTTATTAATTATATTTCAATCTTTTCTAAGAACCAATAGTTCATTTGTCAATTAGCTTCTGATTTTTATTCCGGAATCAATTTAATTTTTCTTTGTATTAGTGCTATGAAAAATGCAGTGGTTACCGAATGGCATACAGGCCGGACAAGTCTCAGACTTTTTCTATTGTGATTATGATAATCTACCATAAAAATTTGAAAAATTTACTGGCATTAAAATGTTTTTAACACCGTATTCTAAAAATTTACGCCTATCTGTTTAACACAACCTAAGTAAAAAAGTTAAAAGGGTTCTAATTATTTTATCAATCGCAGTAGATTATCGTAGTCATTAACAATAAAGTCCGAGGCTTGTCCTGTTTGTATGCCATTCGGTTACCATGGGATTTTCCAAAGTGCTAAAATACAAAGAAAATTATATCCATTCCGGAATAAATAAAAAGCTACGCCGAGCGCAGCATAATACGACCACAACAAATTAAACACTGTACGTTGGAGGCCCAATATGGATAGTCTGTTGCTTTGGTCACATGCAGCCCTTGGTGGACTTTAAAATGCATATTTGACACATTCATATATATCTTCATCAACATCAAATTGAAAAAGTCTTGTTAATATATTAATTGATATGTTTGGCCCTCTGAGCCCTAATTTCTCTAAAACAGTAAGGGATATTGCAAATCTGACTGAAAAACATAGGCAGGGATTTGAACAAGGATTCCAATGAAAAAAAGATTTTGAAAATCAGTCCAAAATAAACAAGAGGCTCCCAAGAGCCTGAATCGCTCACCTGAACTACACAGATACATATGTTTGTAGATATTATTGTGCTTAACCATGTGCGATTTAAATTTATGAAATATCTTGGTTAGTTTTCAAGATATTGGGTTTAATAAGTGCAAATTTGGCAAAAAATAGGAAAAAGAACAATAACTCCCACATCAGCAGTCAGATCTTTTCTGAAATTTCAGGACAGGTAGATCTTAATATGCTGATCACTTTTGATTCTTGCACAATTTTGATATCTGAAACCAGTTTTGAGTTATTAGCAAAAAAATGAAATTTGCTCCTATGTTCTATTTTTAGCCATGGTGGCCATGTTTTTTTTTACGAATCAAAAATCTGAACGATAGAGTTGTAGCATATCAGCAATCAAACAGTGTGCCATGTTAAGATGCAGTTGGTCTTACCGTTTCAGACAAGTCAGGGGAAAAGTAATGAACAATGGTAAATATTGACGCTTTAAGGGCCATAACTCCTAAAAGAAATGGTTCTACAGCTTTGACCTAATTACATGAATTGTAGATCTTGATGTGTTTAATCATATGCAATTTGAATTTTTGAAATATCTTGTATAGTTTTCAAGATATAGGGCTAAATAAGTGCAAAATTTTGAAAAAAATCCAGAAAAAGGGCCATAACTCCTACATCGGTTGTTGGATCTTCTTGAAAATTTCTGGGCAGGTAGATCTTGAGGTGCTGATCACTTATACCCTATGTCAGAATTTTGATATCTTTTACGGTTTTTGAGTTATTTGCAAAAAACTGTAATTTGACCCCAATGTTCTATTTTTAGCCATGGCGGCCATGTTTTTCAACGAATCAAAAATCCCCACGCTAGTTTTATACTACCTATGCTAATTAACAACTGTGCCAAATTTAAAAGCCATTGGACTTATGGTGTTAGAGGAGTTAACGTTTGAAAAATGTTAACGACGACGGACGACGACGGACGCCAAGTGATGGCAATAGCTCACATGGACCTTCGGTCCAGGTGAGCTAAAAAGTTGAGTTTATGGCCGTGGCCCGTCTTTGCCCCCCCCTGTAGCAATTTAAAGGTGAAATATATATCAAAACCATTGAAACATCTAGTTGACAGATGAGCAATTTAACAACAAAAAAAAGAATTTTCAAAATTGAATGAATAATAAACATACTACAATAGTTTTGTCGATACACCCATTTAAGCCCCTTTTGACCCTTTTTTTCTTAAATCATAGGGGCCAAAAACCCTAAATACCATACCAATTTTTTTTTCTGGATATAATCATCATATTGAAACAATTGGCTGGCCCTCTAGAACTAATTTTTTTTGTGTAAAACTATTTGCTCTAACAAACTTTTAAATAATGACGTTTTTTGCCCCTTCGACCCCTAATTTCTCAAAAATGGTAAGAGATATTGGAAATCTGATTGAAAAACGCAGGCAGGAATTTTCACAAGGATTCCAATGAAAAAAAATTTGAAAATCGGACTACAAATAAAAAGTTTATTTTTGGGGTGTGGCCCCTTTTTGACCCCTTGTAGCAATGTAACGGTACAATAAATATCAAAATCATTGACACATTTAGTTGCCAGAGTTTAATGTGGAATTCAATAAAAAAAGAATTTTCAAAATCGAATGAAAAACAAACATTCTACAACAGTTTTGTCAATACACCCATTTTAGCCCTTTTTTCTAAAACGGTAGGGGCCACAAACCCCAAATACAATACCAACCTTCCTTTAGTGGTAACAAACATCATATCAAAATTTCATAACAATTGGTCAACATTTACTTAAGTTATCGCACCAAATGTTCCCAGACGACAACGACTACGACGACATCGCCATAACATTATACGATCGCAAAATTTTGCGGTCGTATAAAAACCGAAGCTAATTGGCAAATAGAATATTATGTTATAGATTTTTTTTAATTTATACTTAATACATAATACATTTGTATGGTTGTCAAACAACACATCAAATACTGGTCAACATATTGAGCAAAATCAGTAAAAAATATTACTCTAAAAGTATTATAAATAAAATCAAAATTGTATATTTTTAAAGATTTTTTTTTTGTATTTACCTAAATATTATGCAAAATGACATAACTTAATGAAGAACAGTGTACTGAAGCAAATATACATTTTCACTATTTATCCTAACAACCTAAATTACATGTATTATAACAAGAAATAATTATAAAGATTACCAACATCTAATATATTAATAACTAACAACTATTAAGATCACAAGTCATTTCAATAACAGATTCTGTTGCTCGAGTATCTGTCTTTCTAAGAATCATGCAGGTATATGATAATGGTGATTTATGAAAGAAATAACACATGGGTTTCTTTACATTTTCTGAATCAAGATATAGTGTTATTGTTGAAAATCAAGTCTTGGTCATTGGAGAAATCAGTGTTTTAAATTATAATGAAAGGCACAGCAAAAAAGTTATCTCCCTTGTTTACAGTATTTATAATGCAATCTATGTAAATTTTATCTCTCATGACCAACATCATAGAAACAAATGGCTGTTGTTTTTGTTAATAGGTGACCATTCTGTATTAGAAACCATGTTCAAATACATTTGTTATTTTTTTACCATGAATCACCCTCTGCATGATTTTTAGAAAGACGGAAAACAGCTGGGATTCTATCATAAACATTATAAAAGATAAGGTGTATATAAAAATAAGATAATGTAAAAAACAACGGTAAAATAAATTTAGATTAAAAATTTGGTAATTTTTTTTTTTTTACATTCTAAATGCTAACAACTGGTAGTTATTATTACAATGTACAATGTGAAAAAGAAGACTGTCGAGTTTTATCAAAATTATCAAAAATAACATTTATAGGCAAAGAACTACACAGAAATTCAATTTTATGTGATGACTACTTTCTCTAGGTTAAAAATATATTAGATGAATTGCATTGTAAAATGACCTATTTTTTCAAACAAGGGAAATGCTATTAACTTCTGGGACCTTTTGTTTTAAACATTTCTGGGACTTTTGTTTCAAATATTTCTGCACTAAATTCTGGGACTTTTTGGCAAAATTTTATTTTTAAAACAGGAGGCCTTTATTAATTTAACAGCAAAAAATGAAAAACATAATCCCATTCTGACATTGGTATATGAAGACTTATGTTACAGTAAGAACCTTTATCTAGCAACCATGTTGCACTTATCATAATACATAACAAATATGAAGCAACTGTGACAAATATACTATGTGTTATGGTTCAACCATACAAGATTTGTTTTAATTCTGAAAATTCTAGATCAAGAAAGTACAGCATAATCACACAAAATAAAAATAAAAAAACATAAAGGCAATGATTACAAATGACTAAATATAAAAAGCTAAAAGCATGTTTACACATTTTTTTTTTTTTTTTTTTTTTTTTTTTTTACAAAGAGTGCCACCAATGTCCATAATATACAACGTCCATTTTCTTGAAAACTAAACATAGTATTTAAACATTTTGTATTTAGGTTAACATCCATTCAGATGAATGACCATTCAAATCAATTGTTACATATGTCCATAATCCAAGATATAAAATGCGATGCATAATAAAAGATTCATCTACACAGATATGTCCTTTCACAATTCATTCATACCATTAGAATTTGTTTTTGTAGTTTTAAGCATAGTTTGGTCTTCCTCTCGTTCCTAAAAAAAATAACCTTAATGTTAGTTGTAAATCAAGGAAATGTTAAACTGAATCCATTTTCTTTTACTAACTTAGTTTAGAAATTAAAAAATCTTAATATACTGTATTTTCCTGAGGATAAACACGCCTGGGAAACTCGCAAGTCACAACCAAATATTGTTACCCGAAAGTTTATTGATACTAGTTGAAAGAACACTTTTTGCAAGAATCAGAGAATGTCACTCCATGTAAAATTTGTCACAGATCTTAAATATTCCAACAAGAATGGAATTCCAGGGTCACCTGCCGTTGAAGCAAAAACTATTGAACACGGCTGATTTTTCAACTTGACCAAGGTATTAGTGGTTTAAACATTTGGTATAAATTTCATGAAAATCGGTCAACATCTGTAGGGATGACGGCCCTTACAAGGTCTTTTTTGCTAAAAAAAAAAAGAGTCGTTTTTACGGTCAAAATTCCCTTACTCCACAAAAATAATCGAAAAAACTGATTGTCGAACTTGACCAAGGTATTAGTGATATATACATTTGGTATAAATTTCATGAAAATCCGTCAACATCTGTAGGGATGAGAGCGCTTACAAGGTCTGTTTTGCAAAAAAAACCCAGACATTTTTATGGTCAAAGTCCCATAACTCCTACAAAAATTATCGAAATATGCTGATTTTTTAACTTGAACAAAGTATTAGTAATATAAACATTAGGTATGAATTTCATGAAAATCCATCATCATCTGTAGGGATGAGAGCGCTTACAAGGTCTGTTTTGCAAAAAAAGCAGAGCCGTTTTAATGGTCAAAGTCCCATAACTCCTACAAAAATTATGGAAAAATGCTGATTGTCGAACTTGTCCAAGGTAGTAGTGATAAAAACATTTGGTATAAATTACATGAAAATCAGTCAACATCTGAAGGGATGAGAGCGCTTACAAGGTAAAAACAAGAGTTAACACTAAAGTATGTCTCGCCTGCCGGCACCATCAGAAACAATTATTCTTTCTTACTTCCACTATATTTTGAATTTACATGGATTTTCAGTTTCTGAGATCAAAAGATGTTTATAGAACTTAAACATTGCAAATATATGCAATAAAAATAATCAAAGTCACTCAACCCGAAAATCAAGGTCAAGGTCAAAAGATGGGGATGCAACTGTGCTAAGCTACTACTGGGGCATATGTATACCAAGTTTCATCAACCTAGGACCTATAGTTCTTGAGATATGGAGGTACTCGCAAAACTTTTCCATTGCTATTATATGTATTGAAAATTGTCAAAGTCACTCAACCGAAAAATCAAGGTCAAGGTCAAAAGACGGGGATGCAACTGTGGTAAGCTACTACTGGGGCATATGCATACCAAGTTTCATCAACATAGGACCTATAGTTCTTGAGATATGGAGGTGCTCGCAAAACTTTTCCATTGCTATTATATGTATTGAAAATTGTCAAAGTCACTCAACCGTAAAATCAAGGTCAAGGTCAAAAGATGGGGATGCAACTGAGCTAAGCTACTACTGGGGCATATGCATACCAAGTTTCATCAACCTAGAACCTATAGTTCTTGAGATATGGAGGTGCTCACAAAACTTTTTCATTGCTATTATATGTATTGAAAACTGTCAAAGTCACTCAACCGGAAAATCAAGGTCAAGGTCAAAAGATGGGGATGCAACTGTGCTAAGCTACTACTGGGGCATATGCATACCAAGTTTCATCAACCCAGGACCTATAGTTCTTGAGATATGGAGGTGCTCATAAAACTTTTCCAAAAAGTTAACGCCGCCGTCGCCGGTAAAGTAACACCTATGTCCCGCTCTGCTTCGCAGGCAAGACAAAAACAGTCTTTTTTATGCTCAAAGTCCTATAAATCCTACAAAAAATATCAAAAAATGCTGATTGTTGGACTTGACCAAGGTATCAGTGATATAAACATTTGGTATAAATTTCATGAAAATCTGACAAAATTTGTCGCCTTGAGAGCGCTTACAAAAAGTGTGACGGACAGACGGAAAGACGGACAGCATTTCTATGTCCCCGCTCGGCGTTGCAGCGAGGACAAAAATAATAGTTAAGCCTGTATTTTAAGCCTGAAATTGTTTTCATAGTGTCAAGGCAATTCTATTAACAATGACAAGTCCGGATTTAAGGAAACAAGAGGCTCCCAGGAGCCTGAATCGCTCACCTGGTCTTGATGTCAACCCTATGAAGACTTTTGTATAGCTAAATGAGCTGAATGTTTAAGCATGAAAAAGCTTTTCTCTATCTGCAATAGTTTTCATTCTAAATAATCAAAAAACACTATTATTCAGCTTTTAAGGGGCTGTAACCCCTAAAAGGGGTTATCAGACAACTTCAACCCTATGGATACTTTTGTAGAGCTAAATTAGCTGAACATTTAAGCAAGCAACAGCTTTTCTCTATCTGCAATAGTTTTCATTCTATAGGCCAAAAACACTATTTTTTGCCTTTAAGGGGCTTTAACCCCTATAAAGAGTCATATGACAACTTCCAACCCATGGAGACTTTTGTAGAGCTAAATAAGCTGAACATTTAAGCAAGCAACACCTTTTCTTTATCTACAATAGTTTCCATTCTATAGGCCAAAAACACTATTTTTCGCCTTTAAGGGGTCATCTGACAACTTTGACCCTATGGAGACTTTTGTAAGGCTAAATGAGCTGAACATTTAAGCAAGCAACAGCTTTTCTCTATCTACAATAGTTTTCATTCTATAGGCCAAAAACATGCAAAAACGCTATTTTTCACCTTTAAGGGGCTGTAACCCCTATTAGGGATCATCTGACAACTTTGACCCTATGGATACTTTTGTAGAGCTAAATGAGCTGAACATTTAAGCAAGCAACAGCTTTTCTCTATCTACAATAGTTTCCATTCTATAGGCCAATAACACTATTTTTCGCCTTTAAGGGGCTGTAACCCCTATAAGGGGTCATCTGACAACTTTGACCCTATGGAGACTTTTGTAAGGCTAAATGAGCTGAACATTTAAGCAAGCAACAGCTTTTCTCTATCTACAATAGTTTTCATTCTATAGGCCAAAACATGCAAAAACGCTATTTTTCACCTTTAAGGGGCTGTAACCCCTATAAGGGATCATCTGACAACTTTGACCAAATGGAGACTTTTGTAGAACTTTTGATGCTGAAGCAGTAGGCTGGCATCAGATTTCATCTATCTCTTATACTTTTTGATTTACAAGCCAAAAACAGTAGTCTGACCCCCCTGGTCTATTTTTAGTAATGGTGGCCATGTTTTTTGACGGATCAAAAATTGAAACACAAGTTTGGTGCAGGACACCCTAAGGATCATTCATACCAAGTTTCATTAAATTCTGTTCAGTAGTTTCAGAGGAGAAGATTTTTGAAAAATTGTTAACAGACGACGACGACAGACGACGACGACGGACGCCAAGTGATGGTAATAGCTCACATGGACCTTCGGTCCAGGTGAGCTAAAAATGTAACTTAACGTTATTAATTGAACAAAATAAACTGTTTTCGCTTTATTTACAATTATTCAACAAATATACATGGAGTGACATTCTTCGATTTCTCACATTTATTACATTTAATGTAAATCACATAATTTCGGGGCCCGGAATTTTGGTTGCGACTTTCGATATCCCAGGCATGATAAAGCACTCTGGATTTTAAGCCAAAGGGCAAATTTTCAGGGAAATATCTGATCTAATCCATAAATAAAGCACACCTGAGTATAAAGCAACCCCACTTTAGTAAGTCAAACAATGTAAATATTGAATGATTATTGTCATGTTTATTTCATTTTCAGCACAAAGACTACCTATGTCATCCAAGAATGATTCCATTTTATTATATTGTCTCTTTTTATTTAAGAAATTATTTGTTAACACAGACATGTTTATACCAGCATCTGAATCAATAACTGCGCTTTTAAAGCATCACAAAGTGCACCTACCAAACCGATAAGTTTGATGTGGCACTTGTTAGTAAACAGAAATCAACTTTATCTATTATTTTGTGAGTGGATAATGATGTCACACATCATTTTGAGACAAAATCAGTAAACAGAAAGTACATGTAGATAAATGACACCCCCTATGGCTCTGGACAAAATCAGTAAACAGAAAAACAAAAAGTAGATAAACAACAGACCTGTGGTTCTCACAATATACTTCTTATATGTTATAATGTTTTAATGATAAGTATTTCAAGCCTCTGTCCAATGACACAGGTCTGTAAATTTTGACTCTTTATGTGTTTTTTATATATATTTTGTCATAATTTGTGTACTAATAAATACAGTTATAGCCCCATTTTCTAAAGTAGAGATACAATTATGTTAACATACACTTCCAAATGGCCATTGCTGTAGAATTCAGAATCGTTAATTAAAGTCCATCCTCTTCGTCTCTCTGCTCTGGTGGACATTGACGTTTCTAAATATAAAGTAAAGACACTTTAATTTAGCTTGTCAATAAAACAAAACTGATGACAAAACACGTTTTTTTTTCCTTAAATTTGGATGTTTATTTTTTACTTTACTCTTGAGGGTATGGTGTTATCATGAAACTTTAAACACATATACATCAGGATATGAGCATACAATAAACAAGAGTTAACACTAAAGTATGTCTCGCCTGCCGACACCATCAGAAACAATTATTCTTTCTTACTTCCACTATATTTTGAATTTACATGGATTTTCAGTTTCTGAGATCAAAAGATGTTTATAGAACTTAAACATTGCAAATATATGCAATAAAAATAATCAAAGTCAATCAACCGGAAAATCAAGGTCAAGGTCAAAAGATGGGGATGCAACTGTGCTAAGCTACTACTGGGGCATATGTATACCAAGTTTCATCAACCTAGGACCTATAGTTCTTGAGATATGGAGGTACTCACAAAACTTTTCCATTGCTATTATATGTATTGAAAATTGTCAAAGTCACTCAACCGAAAAATCAAGGTCAAGGTCAAAAGATGGGGATGCAACTGTGGTAAGCTACTACTGGGGCATATGCATACCAAGTTTCATCAACCTAGGACCTATAGTTCTTGAGATATGGAGGTGCTCGCAAAACTTTTCCATTGCTATTCTATGTATTGAAAATTGTCAAAGTCACTCAACCGGAAAATCAAGGTCAAGGTCAAAAGATGGGGATGCAACTGTGCTAAGCTACTACTGGGGCATATGCATACCAAGTTTCATCAACCCAGGACCTATAGTACTTGAGATATGGAGGTGCTCATAAAACTTTTCCAAAAAGTTAACGCCGCCGTCGCCGCCAGTAAAGTAACACCTATGTCCCGCTCTGCTTCGCAGGCGAGACAAAAATCTGTCAAAGTAAAAAAATGCCTGATTTCATTAAACAGGAAGTAAATGAGCGACAGACCCATAATCGAATCCACATTATGGGACCCCACCCTAATGCTGTATACTAAATATAAAGTGGCTGTGATTAGTAGTTGCTGAGAAAACTGTTACAAAAAATTATTCTCTGCCAGCCCACTGCCCAACATTGATATTATATAACCCAGATTTTTCACTCCATAAATCAGGCCAAAAATCATCATTAGATTATACCCCTGTCATCCACATTAGCATTCATTTCAAGTTGGGCAGAAAAAAAGAGAGAGGCGGGGCACCATGTCCTTTGGATATTTTCTTGCTTTTAAATAAAACGGTTATAGTTAAAGCTAACAAACCTGTTAATTTTTTTTTCTTTTTTTTTGAATGTTAGAGTCAACTCAGAAAAAACAGTAAGTAGAAAACCAAATTGCCTGAAAATGAGAGGCACACAACGGTAAATCTCTTTACCAAATCAATCCCTTTAGACAGCTTAGTAGCAGCTGAGAAATCATTCACCAGTGTGTGAATAGACCAAAGGACAGAGATATACATGTGGACAGGTTGAATAATAAACAACCCCTTTCTTATGAATAGGGTATTATAATATTCTTACGACAGAGTTGCCACTATTTTGTTGTTGCAAAATTCAAGGTTTTTTTCCAGGACTTTTCAAGGGTATTCAAGTCATTTTCAAGGATGAAAATAGTCGACAAAATTTCAGTCCCTCAATGAAATTTTCTGTGAATCACGAACCTTTTATTGTGGAACTATCAAAATCCAAGGTTTTTCAAGGATATTTTTTTTTTCAAAATTCAAGGTCTTTTCCAGGACCTTGAACTGACAAATGAAATTCGACGGTTTTTCCAGGTTTCAAGAATGCGTGGCAACCCTGTTATGAATAAAACCTAAACTATAGTAGAATATTTTAATGCCACATCTACGAGGTGAGGGCATATATGCATAGAGTTCGGGTCTGTATGTCTGTCTGTCCCATCAAATGTTGGAAGATGGGGCATTATGTCTTTCGGTCATATCCGTGTTTGTCTTTGCTTAGTTTACCTGAGAGCTTCCAAATCTATTCCTCCATTTATTGATGATTTCCTTCCTATAAATGATACAAATGATACAACAGATCAAGAGTACTAGTCCTGTGCCTATAACAATACCGGCAATTGCTCCTGGACCCAGGCTGCCATCTTCTTCAGCTGAAACAAAACAAAAATTGTCAAAGTCAAAAATGGCAGGATTTCTTTAAACAGAAAGTAGATGAGTGACAGACCTGAAGTCGAATTCCACTTTATGGGACTCCACCCTGATGCTGTATACCAAATATCAAATGCCTGTGATTAGTGGAAGCTGAGAAAACTGTTACAAAAATTTCTTCCCCACCCACTCCCCATTCACCATTTAAAACTCATTTTTTACTGCGTGAAATCTGACTTATAAAAACAATTTCAAGTGAGTTGTGGTGAAAATGATGATTTTTTTGGCAGCAGGAGTTATGTTCTAAAGACAAAACTAGATAACCTCTCTGATGAGTGAGAGTAAAATGAAGCACAAGTGGTATATTCCCAGTGTAGATTTAAGAACATTAATGCATTGAACAGGGATGGACCAAGTTTAAACTTTGCAGCTTCTGGTATCCTCGATAAAGAACCCTATCATACAACACTATGGAACAAGGAGGATTACATGCAATACACAAATTAATTTTGTACCCTTATTACTTGAAACACTGATTTTTTTCATTGGAATCAAGTTTAAATGCAATAGAATTTTTTAAACTTTAAATATTGATGGATTTGATATAGATTATAATGCTGTCAGTTAATTTTTTATAGTCTTTTTTTTGCACTTAATGCCATAAGTTTTTCGACAACTTCCATCTGCACAAAAGTCATTAAACACTAATAGAAACTTGTCCATTGTGTTTTTTTCTGAATTGTCACTTGATTGTGGGCTGTGTTGCGTACACTTATTCTGCATCTCATTATTTTCTGTTGCTCTCCCTAGAACATAATATACATACCTTCACACTGATTTGTTAAATTAACTGGGAGGTTGTGACCCCAGTTTGATATGTTCAACTTAACCAGCTGGTTACATGGCAAAGTGATGTCAATATCAAATTCAACCTGGTAAAAGGGAGACCCCTCTTCAGAAACTTTGATTCTTGGGTTTCTAATTGTAATTAGTTTTTCCTGTAAAAAAAATTAAAGAAATAAAATATTACATGTTTGTGCATGCACTAAAACGTAAAGATAGATTGCATACATGTATTATGATACCTTGCAACACATACCAACCAAACATTTTTTGAATAGCTATTGCAATTGAAGTTGACTCTTAGTGCTCAATTTGAACTTCCATGTTTTTTTATTACTTTTATTTAAATATCAGTTACTCGAACAAGTGAGAATGCACTTTGTAATAGAGCAGGGTGCATATCATTAATATGATTTTGGACTTCCAACATTTTAGACTCTAGTTCATTGAAAATGAGATAAATTCTCAAAATGGCTAATGCCCTGTTTTACAACCCCCCCCCCCTTGAACCATAAGTCAATGGCAGGAGTAAAATTTCTTGACAGGTCTTGTATGCTATGTATCCTGATGTATATTCCATACAGATTACAGCTTTCTTCTTTCATAGAAAAGTAACTTGTACACCCACAGGTAAACCAAAGTATATCACACCTTTTTCTGTGATCAACCAATCATGATTTTAATGAGACAGGCACAATTTTATTGTATTTTTGGGGGGGTTCATATCCTGATGTATATGTGTATAAAAGTTCATGACTGAACCATACTCTCTTCATGGTAAAGAAACCTCAAACTGTAGGTAAACCTAAGTATATAACTTACCTCTCTTCTTATTTCAAAATCAGAATGATTTGGCTTTGGATAAAACCCTATCATTGTAAAATTACATTTCTGTTCTGAGCAATCAAACCGAACATTTTCTTCTCCAGGAACAACTGTAATGATAGCAGGACATTAACATAAAAAGCTGTAAGTAGATAAATATTTAAAAAAAAAAAAATCTATAATTCTTGTGAGATTTAGCCTTTGAACAACTTGTTAATAGATTGTAACACATGTACACGTCATAGCTTAAGCTGTATTGAATGTTGAATGAAAACACAAGGATGCAATTTTTTTTTATCTTTAAACCACCAATTTACTGATAGAGAAGCATTGACCAAAATCTGTAAAACATATTATGATGATTGATCATGATCAGTGGCGGTACAAAAGTTGTAGTAGAAACGATTTTATAGGTGAATGTGATTGACAGTAGGGAACCATAATGATAAGTCTGATTTTCTTATTTTTTCAGACCACTCTGCCACCCAGGCCCCCTGATTTTCAATAAATTGACCTCTAAATAATGGTGGTGAAAACCAGAGTACAGGGAGGTAACTTAGCTTTTTTGCCCATTGTATTTTGGATCAATATGTGTGTGTGTTTTGGTGTTCAACGCCCTTTATCGCCGCACCTGGGTAATTAAGGGCAGTCAGTTTTAATGGTGGAGGAAACCAGAGTACTGGGAGGAAACCACTGGCCTTGGGCCAGTAACTGACAAACCTAATCACACAGTTGGGGAAGTCCCTTTCATGTTAAATACAAATGGGACTTGAACACCAGCTGAGAGGTGATGGGCTAGTGATCAATAGTGTGGTATTTAAATTAGCGCCTTAGACTACTCTGCCACCCAGGCCCCCTGAATTTTAATAAATTGACCTCTAAGGAAGGAGGAAACCAGAGTACAGGGAGGAACTTAGCTTTCTTGCCCATTGTATTTTAGATCTTAATTGTGAAGTTAGACAAATTTGTTATCTAAAAGACTTGATTTGCTCACTAACTAGGCCAATATGAAGACAGGAAATTCTTCATGCACATCTACATACGATGTACTTCCTTCATGTTAAGTTTCAGCAAAATCCTTCAAGCGGTTTGGGAGGAGAAGCGCTTAACAGTTATGAGGACAGGCGGACAGACAGACAGACAGGGTGTTTCCTATATATAATAATTAGCAAAATACATGAAATAAAGTACTGGTGAACTTTGGTGAAATAAAGATTTCCTGAAAATAGATACCACGAAATAAGAAAGTTTACAGTAACCTAATACATGTATTTAGTAACAACAAAGGACAAAGTGACATGTTGCAGGCAATATAATATACAGTCAAATACTTTAGATGAGGTTAATATTATAGTATTATTGCGTAAAGTTTTCCATATTGAAGTCCAATATGGCTAGCCGAGGACCAATAACTCAGCCAATATGGATAACTTTACGCAATTATACCTTTATTGACTAACCTGACCAATATGGCTGACATGCCATATTGACTAGTCCAGTATTTGATATTGACTGATTTGATAATAAAGGTAATAACAAAACTTTCAAAAGAAACCGTGGGTTTAATAAGGTTTTATGGCACCTAACCTCGGTGTCAATAATCGGTTTCGGCTTTCGACCCGACATTTTGACAACAGCCGACAGTTTTCGGAATCCCTCGGAACTCATCATCATTATACACGATATAATACGAGAACAAGGAAACCGCTAAATATCGGACTGGCGGTATCCGTCCAATATCCATATTGGACGGATAAATTACATATTGGCGTAGTTTTGTGTTTATATAGTATAGGCTGCTTTCATCAAATTTAGACAAATATTTTTATGTCAGTCAATAACATGATTTATCAACCCAAGAGATCAGATAATTACTGAGGCCAGTGGCCAAGGTGATTATTGCTCTCAAGGGTTGGTAAATCATTATATTAACTGAAATCTAAAGTTATCAATTGTTTTATTATATGACACATACAACAACTTTTTTTAAAAGTATTGTATTACCAACAAAGAAAGTTAACAATATAAAATTTAACAAAACTTTTGTTTTTTTTCTTTTCATTTAAAGTTAAAATTTAAGGTAATATTCGAACAGTTATTAAAAACTGGCATTGGTACTGGACATTTAGACAGTTTTATTGTTAACAACTTCATTTATGACGTCACCAATATAAGAACAGATTTTCCCTGATACTAAATTTAGGCACACGTTGAAGCTTACACAAGTAATGATCACCTCGCGTGCACAATTGCGCGGTGATCATCATATTTTGCAACAATCTGAAAAGTACCCTTTCAACCAATGAAAATCTAAGTTATTTACAGTCATATAATAATGAATATAAATATTTACTTCTCTCTTCTGATGGCATCACATCTCCAATCTTTCCAATACCAAAGACAGACAAGCTGTACTTGTACCCAAGGTCTTCAATCGTAGTATTTTTAATTATTAGACATGTATTTGTTCCACTGTATTTGTGCTGCAACTTCTCATCAATGTCACTAGATATAATTTGTATGGTGCCATCTTTGGTTTTAATATCCCAGAGGTTAGTACCTGCATTACACCTCTCACCAACACACTTCAAATGTAGATCATTTCCTACAACTTTTAGTTGTATTTCTACAAAAATTGCAATAGAAGTAGAAATGTTTACCGGTACTCTTGATAAAACAAGCTACTCATATTATAGCTGATGATTTACAATTGGTAAATATCTCTTTTTCCTTTTTTCTCTTAATCTTAATTCTAAGAACCTTGCTATATTAATTTCAGTGACTGCTAATCATTATAGCTGTGGAATATGTTTACATTTCTTTCAGTGCAATCAATTACCTGGTCTGTTGTGTTGATCCATCCATTCAGAGGTCACTTTTGTTCCGGAGGGAACATCTGAGGCTACCAAAGGAGAAAACAATTGAATCAGGATCCCAAATTGAAATATACCTTTAAGGGATATTGGACAGGAAAAATCTGAAAAAAATAAAGAAGGAATGGAACAAAGATGACAAAAGTTAGGTATACAAGGGTCTGAAAGTTGCCTAAGAAATTTTCATGTCATCTAGGACATGCAGTTTTTCATACACACATACACACCAACTTATTACATTCTTTACAGAAATTCATCCGACAGGCATAAGCATAACTTACCCCCCTGACATGTTATCCCACGGGCATAAAAACATCAACTTTCATCAAAAGGGTCAGACAATTAGGTAAAGTACGAAAGCTCATAAGTATTCTGGTTATGTTTAAATTAACATACATGACTTAAATTCAATAAGAAAAATAAATTCTTTTCAAGGTTCATTACCCATCACAATTCTAAAAATGATAATTGCAAAATGCAGTTAATTAAATTAAACATTTAACTAAGTCAATAATGACACACAATGTATTTCTTACCAAACAAGATTCTGTTCCTAAATTTCACCACCTTATGTTTTCCCCTATCTTTATTGTCCACAACAAAAGACTCCCTGCTGTTTGATGACAAATCTTTGGACAGGGGCAAGCTTCTTGGCTGGTCTTCTGAACTTTGCTTGCAGTCAGAAAGTGGGAGTTTTTCGTATGGTGATTCTTTGGACAGGGGCAAACTTCTTTGCTGGTCTTCTGAACTTTGCTTGCAGTCAGGAAGTGGGAGTATTTCATATGGTGATTTTACAAGTTGGTTTGGATAAGCTGAGTAGAACAGCTGAGGGCATAATGGCACAAAATCCTGAATGTTAAATTCACCTTTAATAAAAAAAAAAGCAAGTGGTTCATTTGCATTCAATTTGTCCATCATGTCCATTGAAATACTAAAAATCTGTCAGGTAAAACATAACCAAATAACCAGATTTCATTAAACAGGAAGTTTAGGTAGGTGAGCAACATTTTCATCTACGGCAAGATTATACATAATTCAAATAAATGTTCTGATTTAGAGTCAACCATATTTCTTACCAAAGCATTTAATTGAGGTCCCTACATGTAGCATCTGAAGGACCCGGCTTACTTCATTGTGGGTGTGGCACTTGGTCTGGAAACTCAAAGATAACATTCTGGTCCTAACATCCATTGGAGATTTACCAGAGAAAATCATAAGCTTGTTGAAACTTGGTGCTTGGAGGAAAACCAAGTCTTCTCTCAAATTGTCCTCTGAAGGTGTCACCATGGTCAACAGCCCTTGAACATCCTGAAATAAGTCAAATAAATTTATTTCAATAATATGTAAAATAGGTCCAATTATGTCCATTATAAAACCTACATGTAAGTATTTGTTAAACGGGAAGTAGATCAACTAGGAGCATGAAATCATTATACACTACCTGGTACTCAGCTGATGGTACTATAGGATAATGCATTACACAAAATATTAGATCTCTACCTCATGTAGTTGGTTAGAAAACTGTGGCATATTTTTATGTCACCTGCAACGTGTTGCAGAAGCGACATATAGGGGTTACTTTGGCACCATCCGTCGTCTTGCATCGTCCTGCCTCGTCACAAAAATTTCCGTTGCAATTTCCCGGGAAACCACAAGTCACAACTTCTTGATATTTGGTATGTAGCTTCCTCCTTTGGTACTATATGGTGTAAAGCAATTTTATGCCGGTAACTCATCTACTTCCTGTGTACCAAATATTTTAAGACGCAGGTGACATACGTCTTCCATGGAAGACCGTCATTCCAGTTTTTTCATTTAATCAGGTATGTGTAAAAACCAATAAAATACTAGCATTAGGTAAACAGGAGGCAGATCATCTCGAAGCTTGAAACAGGTATACATCATATGGTACTATATGAAAAGCTGTATTTGAAAATCAGACCTCTAACTCATGTCTCAATTAAAAAAATATTTCACCAATAGACAAGGGTATAACAATCTTTGCATTTTTTTTCAGATATCAATAAAGCGGTTTTCATAGCCATGCATATATACCAAGATTTCAAAAGTAATGTATAAATGTAAGAGTTAATAGCTTTAAGTAGTAGTATATCAAAATATTCAAATGCTGCTGATGAGAGGTTACTCCTGTGCAGCATTCCCAATCAACTTTTTCAACTTACAAGACTTAAAAATAGGGCATGTAATGGAACATTAAATGATACCCCGCCACGTATAATATCAAAAGTTCATAATATTTGATTTCAAAGTGGCCTATCTCCAAAACTGTTTTTCAGATCATGCTGGAAATTGAACTTGACCTGTATTTTATTGTACTGAATAGCTGTACAAAATATCAATTGAATCCCATGACGCGTTTTAAAGTTATTGGTCGGAAACTAAAAATTTCATAAAATTTGATTTTTCAAAGTGGCCTTTCTGGAAAACTATTTTTTGGATCATGCTGGAAATCCAACTTGACCTGTATTTTATTGTACTAAACAGCTGTGCAAAATATCATTTAAATCCTTTGAGGTGTTTTCAAGTTATTGGTCGGAAACTCAAAATTTCAAGAAATTTGATTTTTCAAAGTGGCCTATCTGGAAAACTATTTTTTGGATCATGCTGGAAATTGAACTTGACCTGTATTTTATTGTACTTAACAGCTGTGCAAAATATCATTCCAATCCTTTGACGCGTTTTTAAGTTTTTGGTCGGAAACTTAAAATTTCATGAAATTTGATTTTTCAAAGTGGCCTATCTCGAAAACTATTTTTTGGATCATGCTGGAAATCGAACTTGACCTGTATTTTATTGTACTTAACAGCTGTGCAAAATATCATTCAAATCCTTTGACGTGTTTTCAAGTTATTGGTCGGAAACCTTCGGGGGATGGACAGACGGACAGACACCGAAAAAAACTGAGGGTATAACATAATACCCTGCCACTTCGTGTGGCGAGGTATAAAAAGGGTTCTTTTACAAGGGTTTTTAATCAATTTTGTTTAAATGAGACTCAAGTGGTTTTCATAAATTTTACACTGATGCAGACAAGACTTAAAGTTTGCATTACTTGCTAATGTCACAGGCTAAAAAAAGAACATACATGTTTTTGACAAGTGATGATTGATTCCTATTTTAAAGCTCTAACCTTTGAATCTGTATCAATACTGCTACGGGCTCCAGATTCTCGACATTCTGCCCTCAGTTGAAAGGTAGATGCATTGCTAATGGGTTCTGATTTGATCGTTTTCTCTGCAATTTCATCATCCTTCCCTTCTACTTTTGAGTCTGATATGCTGGGAGTGTTCCCTGTTGGTAGTAAAAGCTAATAGATTATCACTTGTAAATGTGTAGGCTTTGCCACTCATTATTCCTGTGCTCCTTAAATTATATACCTTTTTAGAACTAGAATGGTGGTCTTCCACGGAAGACATATGTTGCCTGTGTCTTAAAACATTGGGTAAACAGGAAGTACCAATGTTACAAGCATTGAATTGCTTTACACCTTATAGTACTATAGGATGAAGCTACATGCCAAATATCAAGAAGCCATGGCATTTAATTGGCCAGAAAACTGTGACAAAAATTTTGCATATTTACAGTCATAATACATAAAAATAGGGCATGTAATGGGACATTAAATGATACCCCCCCCCCCACGTTATAATATCAAAAGTTCATAAAATTTGATTTCAAAGTGGCCTATCTCGAAAACTGTTTTTCGGATCATGCTGGAAATCAAACTTGACCTGCATTTTATTCTACTAAACAGCTGTGCAAAATATCATTGAAATCCTTTGATGTGTTTTCAAGTTATTGGTCGGAAACTCAAAATTTCATGAAATTTGATTTTCCAAAGTGGCCTATCTCAAAAACTATTTTTAGGATCATGCTGGAAATCAAATTTGACCTGTATTTTGTTGTACTAAACAGCTGTGCAAAATATCATTCAAATCCTTTGACGTGTTTTCAAGTTATTGGTCGGAAACCTTCGGGGGACCGAAGGACAGACGGACGGACGGACGGACGGACAGACACCGAAAAAAACTGAGGGTTTAACATAATACCCTGCCACTTCGTGTGGCGGGGTATAAAAACTAAAGTATTCGGTAAACAGGAAGTAGCAATTTTTAAGGCATAAAATCCCTCGACACCTATGCATATATATGGTCATAATACATAAAAACTTAAGTATTCGGTAAACAGGAAGTAGAGATTTTTCGGGCATCAAATCGCTTAACACCTTAAAGTACTTTGGGGTGAAGCTACATACCAAATATCAAGAAGCTTTGGCATGTATTTGCCTGAAAAACTGTGACGGAAATTTTTGATGCCGCAGGATGAAGATGCAAGACAATGGATGGTGCCAAAGTAACACCTAATGTTGCAGGCGACATAATAAAAAAAAAGTTTACATATTCAGTAAACAGTAAGTATATAATCTAAGAGCATAAAACTGCTATACATAATACATACATTATCACTCATTCAGTTATTATATGTGTCAATTTGCCTATATGAAACAGCTGGAAAAGTCCAAGCCATATTTTGAGCAGGGACCTTATATGCCTTATCAAGACTTTGCATGCCCTTGCCCACAAGAAGACTGGCCATACACAGGCAAAATGTTGACTGCGTTTAACGTGCATCTGGCGTACGTTAAACGCATGTCATCTGACGCATATTAAATTGGCGTTTCTAACCGCGTACGTCTGACGCACGTTAAAAATTTATCTTGGCAATAATTTTATTTCATAATAAAACACACTTAATAAATAACTTACTAACTTCATACATTTTAGGGAACTATATGTCTGACGTATGGTAAACGTACGTTTACCGCACGTTTAAAAAACGTACGTCTGACATATGTTTTTACAATAATTTGACGTACATTTACCGTACAGCGGTTAGAAACGTATGTTTAACAAACGTTTATGCACTACGTCAGACGCACGTTTTTATTAACGTACATCAGACGTATGTCTAAATTTTGCCTGTGTATAGGCCTCGCCTGCCCATGTGACATCCTTAGACTTTAAAGAATCATAAAAGGATGGTCAGATCATAATTCATTATGACAATAAAACAATAATACTACCGGTAATTATAGAAAATCGTATATTTAAATGTTTTTCTTTTTTTAAGTGTGTAAAAGACTTAAATACATGAGTAGATTTTTTAGAGCATTTTAAGGTCTTATATGGAAAATCATGTGATAAAGAGATTATGACACAAGGTTTTCGAAAATAGGTTCCATATAACTCCTCAAATCATACACATGTTGTGGACAGACAGAGGTATGGAAGGACAGAGGTAAACCAGTACACCCCTCCTCTTCAAAGCAGGGTTATAATAACAGGGTTGGAAATTCGCTGAAAAAGTAACCAGCCCTGAATTGAAATTTTACCTGTTTTAGCTATATAGCTAGTCAAATTTTCATGAATTTTAGCCAGTCCTGCCCAAAAGTTACCAGTCTCGGGCAGGCGGGCAGGCTGTTATTTCCAACTCTGATAATAAATAATACAGCTATCTTGTATTTCATACACCTAAACCCCTTTACTAACCTTCATCCGTCATAAAAATAAGGATATCAGAAAGGTCTTTTGTCAAAAATCCACTTTTTTCTATGCTTAAAAAGCTATTAATGACGTCTCCCAATTGGCTTTCTTTTAAGAATGAATCAGTTTCTCTACCCCAACAGGTAGTCCTTCCTAAATGACAGGAATACTGAAAGCAAAATAAAAAGTAAAACTATATCATGAAAAGTATAACAATCATATAGTTACCAACTATAATGTTATCTAACTCTAAAACAATGGTACATATGAACATTCTCAAACATAAATACACTCCATTGTAATTTACATGTAATTTACACAAATAAATAAATACTGAGTCAGGCAGTAGTACAGATCCTAGTCAAGGTTTAACTGTGTCAAAAAAATTAATACAAGTGGGTCAATTGGTTATGTTGGTCACAGTGACCATTAATTTTACCTGGATGCTAACAAACTACTGTTATGCATCTTTATAATGCTTCTAATAATTTGTGAGATACATGTATGAACATGTCTGAGAACTTGAACATGGACACTATTATAAATACTTAACTATGGTTGGCCTTTATCCCTAAATTTTGTAGATGCAAATAACAGTCTTACTTAGGTCTTTGGGCTCTTAAATCTGAGTTTTCACTAGCATCTTTCAAATAAATAACAGTAAGTGGCTGATTCAATGGATAAAAAGCCACATTTTGGCAACCAAAGTCTCATTTTTAAATATTTATTTATTTATTTACACAACTGAACAAGTCATGTGTTTACAGTGCATCACCACCATATTAAACTTGATCATTCGTACAATACATGTATAAAATACAGATCTACCATTTATCCTTGAGTGTTTATGAAAATGTTTAAGGTAGATGTGGTGTCTATCACTGAGCATATCTTTTTGCACATCTATCATAACTATAAAATTTATAATGCTTGTTATTCTTCTTGATTTCTATTGGGTAAGGTAAACATCAAAATTGATAATTACATTGTACATCAAAACTTTGGATAAAATACACCTTCTTTGTGAATTTTAATATTTTCGTGTACTTTTTAAGGGGAGATAATTTGTGAACCAATAGGGAAAAACACATTTTCACTTGTTTCTGAAATTTTGATGGTGAAATTTATTTTTACTTAGTATAATTATTATCCATACAAAACAAAGATTTTTACAAATTTCAAAAAAAATCTATCGAGTAGATTTATTTAGGTAACGATAATTTGAATTTTCCCTATTGATCCTATATAAAAAGTACTACAATCATGCATTTTCATTTTCATTCAAAGTCCTTTCTACAAAACTTCTTATGGTAAACTTTTAATTTTATTATTGAGATTCCACGAACTAGTCTAGGGCTAACTGTGGTCAAAATTTAAGAAAATTCTATAGATAACTTTTTAGACACCCCATCTACCTTAAATAAATAGGACAGATGGGTGGTTCAGAGAAGGAAAAAGAGTGAACAGTTTATAGTTATTGTAATTTTTGCCAATAAAGCTTCATATAACCCTTTATATATAAGGTTTTATGACATAACACATGAAAAATGCCAAAACATTTGATTTTACCTTGTTATTTTTCTCCTCACTTGTGAAGTCTTCAAAGTCTTGTTGCAGGTTCAGATGCTTCTTTTTTAAATAAATGTACATGTCCGGGTTTTGAGTTCCACTATTAACCTTTCTGTCTGGTTTCTTTTTGAATTCATAGCTTTCAATAGATGTGTGTGCAGCATCAAAGTTGTCCATTGTCCTAAAACATACAATGTACATGAAATACATGTACAATTAAAAAGTCATTTGTTCAGAGAACAAATGTGAGGTCTTTCCCTGTCTTATGTTTTTGTTATGGTATTTTATACAAGTACTAAAGACATTTGAGTCACTTTGTTTATGACAAGATGTTGCCAATTATTGTGATATAGGCTCCAGAATGAAGCTTAGGGGGCCTACAGTCAGAAAAAGTATGGTTGCTAAGGACTTTTATGTTGGTTGCTATGGACTAAATGTCACTTCCGGTTGCAAAAACTTACATCTTAACTCAGAAAGTAGTCTTGTTTAAGAATATGTATGGTTGCTATGGACTTTTCATTAAGGTTACCTTGTTGCTAGGGAATGACCTTGACCCATGACCTTTGACCTCTGACTCAAATTTTAGCTCGTTGCATTCTGATTCATTTAAGTATACATGTTTACTATACTATTTGTTATAGTTTTCAAGTTATGGGCAAAAAACGTGTTTCGCGAAACTTGTTTTGGCCGCCATTTTGAAACCGTTCAACCGAATCATGTACTGTTTGGGTTCAAATTGTAGGCAATTCAATTCTCTTTCAAATAAACCCTATGTTTCATTCACCATCTTTTATGGTTAAAAAGTTATAAACAAAAATCATTTTAAAAATACGAATCAAGGGCGATAACTCAAAAACAACAAGTTTTACGCTTTCGCACCTGAAACACTTTTTGTAGATCCCGACATGGCGAACACTTTTTCCATTTATTGTTCGCTTCAATTTTGTACGGTTTAGGTGTTATTTCTTAAAAAACTGTTTACAGTGTCGGCCATTTTGAAAATGGCTGCCTATAACCATTCGACTTTGGTCTTAAATTGAAGGACTCTTAATGACGGTCACAAAAAACCCATATGTTTACTATATTATCTTTGTTGGTTTAAAAGTTATAAGCCAAAAACGAATAAGCCGAAACGCGTCAAGGGCCATAACTCGAAAACCGTTTGTCGTACAGTGTTCAACCCTTTATATCAAATAAAGGTCTAAATGAGACGAGTATTTTCCTCATTACATGTCTGCTTCAATTTTGTATGGTTTTTGAGCTATACTGCAGACAAGGTGTACCATGACCTCTGACCTTGAGATTTGACCTTTGACCTTGACATTTTTAGATGTAACATATGTCACCTAGGATGATTGGTGAAGGTCCCAAGTCTCTAGGACAAACCGTTTTGAAGAAAAAAAATTTGACGAGTCGTGACACTTTTCGGGTCAAAAACGCGTAACCAGGAAGTTGATCGAAATTTTTTTTTTTGCGTGACGAATGATGACCAGGAGTCTAGCAACATTTTCCCTGCTTCAGATTTTTGATAACGGTTACGGTTTCTGACTTTATCTGCAGACAAGGTTTTTGGGTTCCGGGCAGATAACTCCGTTACTAAAAATAGATCGGTTTCGCAGGCCGACTCAAGTCGAGCCCTGGTAGTGTCGATTAATAGTACTAAGTTTCGTAATGATAGGTTGCGACACTTTTTTGACATCTGCGGCAGAAAAAAAAAAATAATAATCATAAGAAATACAGTAAGGTCTTTCCTTCTGTGGAAGGGAAAGACCTTAATTATTTACCAACATAAATTAATGGAGATTTTTTATTGTTAATGCTCTGGTGTATAATTTAGTTGCATGATTGATATTTCCATATTCCCTTCATGGAACGCATGTGGAAAGTAACTTAAATCTTAAAATAAACTAAAGTTTATAACACCTATTTTTTCAGAATTTTAAAATTAGATATCAACTTTGAAATTCAAATGCAACCAACTAGATATTCAATTCAAAATGATATTCAAATGCCTTAGTCAATGGCATCAACTACTGCACAATTAGATTATTGCCATGATTTACCAAAAGATCATTTTTCTTAATTGTCTTGTGTAAAGGTAGTCCCTAATTAGTCTAGTTTAGGCCTGTTTATTAATTCCAAACCATTCTGGAAGTACAATGTACATTGAATCTAGGAAATCAGACAACATAGGAATATCACCACCAAAAAAACAAGGGAATCTGATCAGTTGACAGCAAAAGGAAAGCACAGATTTTGGTTCAAAAGCACAGTTGAAATATCAAAACAGAACAACACAAAAAACATCAAGATATGTGGAAGAAACTATTGGCATCCTTATAATAACACTGAACAACCAATGGATTAAAGAAACTACTAAATGCAGTCAATCCGTCAAAAACCCAGGACCAGAAAGCATACCAAACTGCATCCTTTATGAATGTGCTACTTTAATCGCACCAGGGCTACAAACCATCTTCCAACGCTGGTGACACTGGCCTACTCACAAACAACTTACTTACAGAAAACATCTCATGTGTTTTCATGAAGGACAACAAACACTCAGCTAAAAACTACCGACCAGTCGTTTTAGCAGAAACATCATTGGAAAAAGTATTTGTTTTGGATGAAAGCAAGGTTGTGATCAGTAGTAACAATTGTGTTGGTATTTGGTGGATAAAAGACGAGGCCAAGTCTAAGTTTGAGTTTGACACCCCCCCTTTGTGTTTGTATCACAAACATGTACATGTACTTTGACGTGTGAATGATTAAAACAGTGCTAGGCACGATATACAGACATAATTATATAAAGATAAAGATACTCTATGGTAACTTATGGCCTGTTATCGCTAGGCATTTTCCTGAGCAGGACTGTTTATTCCATGATGAAAATGCCCCCATACATCGGGATGTGCAAGACTACAACATGTACAAGGAGGAAAACCAAATAGATGGACTTTAATGGCCAGCACAGACACCTGACTTGAATGTTTTGAAAGTGAAATTACAGTTGCAACAAAACATTGAAATGATCACCCCAGTAGATGTGTTGTCAGGGGTCATGAGGAACCTGACAGGGAAAATCTTAGTGTTGAGAACATTAAAGGACCTTAGTAATGGCTTACTGGTCACAGAGTACATCTCACCACTTTTTCTCAAAAGCAGTTCTTGCCATGTTGTCGATTATTTCACTATATTTCGGCTACAATTGTCAAGAAATAGCTCATTTTAAAGGAAATTCTTTTCCCTTTGTCGATCAGGTTACATTTTCAATCTTACTGTCCAAATAATTTCACAATAAATGTTTGAAAATCGGGTGACGAGAATTACTTACTGGCGAGATCTAACATTGTCTAAGAGACTGAGGATAATTGAGAAAATGAAGGCTTAGTGATTTTGTTGGAATTTTTCGAAACTGCCCCTGCCCTTTTTTATTGGTAAAATATGCATCATTTTATGAGAATTGGAAAATTTGAAATAAAGCTTTCTATATCTAAAAGTTTGAATTTTAGGTAAAACTGCTTAACTTTATGAAAAATAATTAACAACTGGCAGGAAAAGAATAACAAGCTATAGATACATTTGTGTACCTATCATTTGGCAATCTAAAACATGTAAAACATATATATCGTGCATTAACCTGTTCTTGATAGTTCCCAGTTCTCGATAATCATGCGCAAATCGGTTTTGACATTAAACGCGAAATCGCACGTGTCTTCTGTTTGCCTGTAAATATTATACTGAACACCCTATCGCTCCTCAAGAGAGAAAAAAATTACAATGCTACGCATGGTATGTATTTTCACAATATTTTCACTCATCCTAATTTGCATACAATTCATTAACCCCAAAATAACTCCAACTTTGACAGCTTGTAACTCATTGATCACATTTCCGATGTAAACAAATCATCTTTCCCAGCAAAGGTCAATAACCTATAGAGCATGTGCAGTATTGAAATTAAAGGTGGCGCTGTTCTAGAAAAAATGTATGGAACGCAATTACTGTCACCTCTTATCATTTTAACTTAAAATTCAAAATATTTTTATTATAATTATTACAATGTATCACTGAAATCAATTGACGGATCATTTTATAACATCAAATAAAAATTAACAATGGAAAAAGTTGAAGATTACATTCCTCCCTTTCAGGAGCACCTTCTAAAAATATAATAACACAAAAAAATAATATACACACATGTAATGTTACAATAAAACCTATCAAAAATTTAAGCATTTCCTCCTTTTCTTCCAGGATACATCTAGATTGAGGCAGTACTCCCCAACAAAACTTTTTAATGCATACAAGGCAGTCAAAGAGGATGGATTGTCAGTCTAAGAGCTTCAGTGGTGTATAGTGTACCTTTGACCACCCTGAGAGATTGCAAAGACGGGAGAATTCATATCGACACCACTAAATCTGGACCCCCTCAACTCTTCAACCAGGAAGAAGAGATAAAACTTGTCCAACATATCAAGAAAATGGCTGATTATGGATATGGGTATTCCAGGACTGAAACAATTAACATTGCTTCAGATTATGCAGCATATTGCCACAAACGAGGAAAGGACCAGCCTTTGACAAATAGATGGTACTACAACTTTATGAGCAGATGGTCTGAAGAATTGAAACTAGTTAAACCCAGAGCCCTGGAGGCATCAAGGGAGTATGCGGCCACTAAGGACAAAGTTGACAGCTATTTTGAAGAGCTGAAAGCTACAATTAACAAATATAATCTTTCAAATAAACCTCAGTGTATGTACAATATAGACGAGAAAGGCGTCAACACTGACCACAAACCTTCAGACATCGTTGGAAGTACATGTAAAGATTCCAAGCCTCAGAGTGTAACATCAGGGTGGTCAGAGATGATAACTATTATAGAAGGAGGCAGTGCTATGGGAACATACATTCCGCCGTTTTTTGTGTTCAAGGGACAGAGAATGAGAGAGGAACTCCTAGAGGGCGGACATACTGGTACGGATGGAGACATGTCAGCCACTGGATGGTCTAATTCTGACATTTTTTTGCGGTATATGCAGGAACATTTTTTCTGAGATTTAAAAAAATAATTCAAATCTATGCAAGTTCCAAAAATATTTGAAATTGCACTACTACAGAGGGAACATACGTTATACAAAAATACACACAAAAGAACTTTTAACAATACTAAAACATTGTTGATTCAAATTAAAATCTACTAACTTTTTAGACAAAAATTATGATCTGTGCATGAAATGCAGCATCCCTTATGTAATCTATGTATATTGTAATGAAGCATTTACATCTGGGTATAATCTCTCACATGCATTTTTTATGCACCATTCAGTCAGTAAATTTTTATATCTAAAAAACCTGTCTTTTATCCCAATTTGGATGTCCATTAATCCCAATTAGGATAATATATCCCAATTGTGGTTATTCCCAATTAACCTGTTTATATGTTCAGTACCTGATCCCAAAGAAGAAAGGGAGCAAAATTTCAGCAGGTCCAGCAAGTGAAGACATTGTGCAGGACGTATGTCTGGCAACGTCTTGGAATAATTTATTACTGCTGAAGTGGATAAGTCTTGTAAAAATATTGCAGGTGTGACAAGAAAAAAAAGATTATCTGCATCTCTGAGTCACTGTTTTTGATTTTATCGTGGAACAATCTCTTTTTTTATCTCAGTGTAGACATAGACCTGTAATATAAACAGGTTTATGGTGTAAACTCACCACTATTGTCTTCTCTTGTGTTTTTGACGCTTGTTTATTATAATATCGCTATTTCTTTTTCTCTGTAAACTGTTTAAGGCTCCTCAGAAAACACGTGTTTGCAGCACAGGATGTAACATAGACTGGTATCACTGTCGTAATCACATTGTTTACTCTCGCAGACATTTGGATGGAAAAAAGTACACGGGAACCAGATCTAGACTAGAAATGACGTAATGTCCCATCCCGAGTGTCTTTGTCTTTTGCATTTCCTGCTGGGTGAAAAGGGACCATCTCAGAATTCATAGCGGTTATAAAAATGTTTCAAAATGCCCTAAAAATTTTATTTCTGAGTTTTTAAATTAAATAGGTAATAAAAATGTGATAAAAACTAATAAAAAAAAATTCTCATAATAATTGTATAAAAGTTTGAAATTCCAACGAGAGGGTGGGTTGTGGTACGTAATATGGCTCTCAAATAAATTAAAAGAAAAAAGATGTTTGGTAGGTATAACCACACTAAAAAGTTTCCTCTCAAAGAGTAAAGGTGTACCCAAGGGGCAATCAAATGTTGTTTTCGTGAATAGACAAAATCGGTAGACTTGCATAAAAACGCCACAACAAAATAAACCACAAAACTAAAACAAAAAACACATAAAACAACCATGATACCCTTACTTGAACCACAATCAGAAACATTAACTAAACTCGAAACGAGAGTGAACTCATATGCTCCGGAAACAGTAAGCAGATCCTTCTTTCTATAGCACACTCGTCACCTTCAACGGCCTTTGACACACACCAACTAACGATTGATTCAGTTAGTGTGTGTCAAATCCTGTAAAGGGCGACAATGATATAAACCTCTATATCAAACCAACATCTGCGCTTATCTGAGAGATTTGAGATATAAAGCCCGAATTCGTATACCCCGAAGAACATATAATTCCTACCGTAAAATTTCTGGAGTTACGATAACAACCGCGAGCAACGTAACCTTGTTTTATAATTTGCCAGGCGTGAGGCACAATACTTCCCACAAGCTCTGGAATACAAATCAGTTATATGAAAACCCCATAGGGTGGAGCGGACAGAATGTTGCTACACAAAAAGGAAAAGAAGACTGTTGGAAAGTTGAAGTCATCACGTTTGTCTTAGAGCTACATTTTCAATATAACAAAATGTGAGATTAAAGCATAAAGTAAGTCTGCGATCCTTTTTTTTTCCAGAAGTGATTGCAAAAAGTCGCTTCATATGAATGATGAAATACAGGCCCCAGAAACTATGTTTATGCAGTTTTAATAACTGCAATATTATAACTGCATAAACAGAACCTTTGTCTTTATACGTTAACACTAATTAAGACACCAATCTTGGCAATAAATATGTAGCTAGTTTAAATTTTGACTGAAGGCCATTTGACGAAGTTGAAAAAAAAATCTCTATATCATCTGCATACATCAAACAATGAATTTAATTGAAAGTTATTTGGAAATGCTGGGTCTTTACAGTCTTTTTGGTATTGAGGCAAGTCATTGATAAACACTTTAAAGAGAATGGTCTTAAATTGTCACATTGTTTAACACCTAAATAAGTAGGGGAAAATAGGTATTAGATTACCGGTATTACAGAGGCGCCATAATATATATTTTTTTTATTACCATACAGGAGTAGCTTGTACTGTTATTGTACATATATTTTGTTGGCTTAGTTGCGGTCCAGAGCAAAAGTTCAAGGGATATAAATAATTAAAAATATATATATCTGTTATATGCAAATACTAAAGGCTACGCTTTATAAATTCCAAGAAACGAGCATAACATAACATAACATAACATATTTTTATTTTCCAAATCAGGAGCCCACATGGAGCAAGTGGAATTTTACATTTATGAGATGAAAGAGCATGATTTGAAGATACAACACAGTTACATTAACAATCAACAATTATAGATTATAACATGACAACGTGAATAAAAAGAAATTGACTGGGTACAGCAAAATACAACTCATAACTTCTTAGTTAGAACAATCTATGATGAATTTGGCAGTGGCTGACAGTATTTGAGGGTCTTCATTGCTTAGAAGAAAAATTAGCTTGTTATCATTATCAAGATTCTTAAAATTTGGAAATTTTCTATAAACAAGTTCAAACAAACTGTCCCTTTTAGAATCATTTTTTGTACATCTGCATAAAAAATGAACCTCATCTTCAACCTCATTTAAAGAACAATTTTTACAATATCTTTCTTCTCTAGGAACATTTTGATATCTTCCTAATTCTATTTGCAGTCTATGTGCTGAGATTCTAAATTTACAAAGAGCTTTTCTTTGGTTTAAATTATTAATTGACTTTAAATAATTTTCAAATCCAAAATGATCTTTAACTTTAAAATAAGTACAAAGTTTCCCATCAATATTCTTGGTTCTTAAATCATACCAGTTTTCTAAAAGTTTTTCTCTAAGCAATTTTTCAATACATTTGTTAAATTTGAAATTGTTGAATAAGGCCATATCAGAAGTTGTTCCCAGATAATTTCTTAATTTGTCAGCAAATGTACACCAAGAAAAGTAATTGTTACTATGTAAGTTCTTGCTACATTCATAGGCATCTTTAAGTAGTAAAAAATCAGATGACAAATTTTCTAGTCTGTACCAATATCTTATAATAGACTTCACAATATCATTAAAACAATGGAAACCTTCCCGCTTCTGACAGTACTGCAAAGTTAACACGTTTCTTATGAACACATAGTATATATTTTAAAAATTTAACATGAAGTTTTTCACATGGTATGTTTTTGTATATATTTTCTAGATTAAAAATTGAACGCAACTTAGAATGAGAAGAACAAAAGCTGCCCCATATTTCAGAGTTGTATAGTAGAATGGGCTTAAGAGTATGATCAAAAATATGTAGACAGGTCTTAATACTAGGATTTATACTTAATAAGTCATTTCTCAATTTATAAAAAGCTTTAAGAGCTTTGTTATAGAGCTCGGACCTCATCTCATGAAAGGATCCTGAAGCAGTAAAATATACCCCAAGGTATCTATAAGTAGAGATACAATCTAAAATATTATTCTGTAAAGGAAATGTTTCAAAAAATTTTCTGCCAGCTTTGTTAAAAATAAGTATTTTATTTTTTTTTATGTTAATTTTCATGCACCAGTCTTCACAAAACTTTTCTAGTTTATTTAATCTCTCTTGTAGACCAGAGGCAGATCTTGAAAAAATAACAACATCGTCTGCATACATTAAGCAATCTAATTTTTCACAATGTAAAGACACACTATCTGAACATGGCTGAAGATAACTTGGAAAATCATTTAAAAATATTTTAAAGAGAGCTGGACTAAGATTGTCTCCTTGGCGAACACCCAGTTTTATAAAGAAATCATGTGTCAAAGATTCACCAACCTTTACACAAGCCTGGCTATTATTATACATGGAAGATATAATTTTATAAAAATTAGATCCTACATTTAATTGTAGCAGTTTAAGTTTAAGTCCAGTATGAATAACACTGTCAAAAGCTTTGTTAAAATCAACAAAACAACAAAATAGTTTTCCATCTTTATGGTGACAATATTTCTCAATAAGTGTTTTGAGAATAAATACATGATCTGCCGAGCGAGCATTTTTTGTGAAGCCAATTTGCGATGGATGGATAAGTTTATGTTTTTTTAAGAAAGTTTCAAGTCTGATGTTCAAAATTGCATTAAACAATTTCCCAATAGAGCTTGTTATTGTAATACCCCTATAATTAGATGGGTCAGTTGGGTCATCTGATTTAAATATTGGAGAGATATACCCATTGGCCCAAATACTAGGATAAGTTCCAGTTTTAAGACATAAATTAAAAAGTTTGTGCATACATGGTATCAACTGAGTCTGACTGTGCTTCAGCATTTCATTAGAAATCAAATCTAAGCCACTGGCTTTGCCACTTTTCAAGTTGGATATGGCATCACTTATTTCTTTAAAAGAAATTTCTGAATCTAATTCATTGGAAATTAATGAATTTTCTCTTTCTTTTACAATTTTTTCAATGGTATTAACTCTTTCAAGAAATTTGTCATCTACATGTGAGTGTAGTGATTTAAAATGATTGACCCAAATATCAGGTTCTATATTTAGTGCACAGTTTTCTTTTTTCAAGTCCTGGATTTCATATATAAGATTCCAGTAACTTTTAGGGTTATCTACTTTTAGAAAATCTAATTTTTGTAGCAATGATTCTTTATACATCTTGCGTTTAAATTTTCTTGATTTGTTATAGTTTCTTAACAGTTTGAAGTATTTGCCTCTAATGTAAGGATCCTTGGGATATCTTGAAAATAACTGACCCAGAGAAATAAGTTCTTGTCTGATCTTAAAAAGGTCATGGTCAAACCACTTCTTTTTATTTTTATTTTTCTTAGTAGCAGCATGTTTTCGTAAAGATTTATTAGCTGCAGATAAATAAATTTCATTTAGTTCCATTGCCATGCTATTAATACTGTCAAGACTGCAATTATCATTTGAATTCAAAAAATTACTAATATTTTTTTGACAGTCAGAGGAAGTCAATGCTTCCTGGAATTTGACTTTTGATTCATCGTTCCATATGTAATTTAGAGGTGCTTTATTTACCTTTGCAATATTATTTGTCCCTTTTCCAAATTTAGCCAAAATTTCCCATGAAATTTTACAATGACAGTCAGAAAAAGTAGAATAAAAATTGCTGACTTCAAAATATAATATCTGGTTTAAAAATTGTTCATTGACAATAAGATAATCAACAATACTCTGCCCTTGTGAGTTAAGACATGTAAAATTGCCAAAAAAGTCACCTGTACATCTACCATTCACAATTCTCATTTGGTTTCCAATACACATATCTAGTAATTCTTTACCTCTTTCATCTAACATGTTATCTTGAGATCGTCTGTCTCTAATATTAAAATCTGGACTATAATCTTGTGACAATGGGAGATACCTGGTGTCATCCCCAATAACATAGTCAATTTCATTTGATGTTCGGGCATTCAAATCACCACAGAGCAAAACATCCCCCTTATTATGATTTTTTTTTAAGGGGGGTGTCAAGATGCGTATTAAAAACACAAAGTGTCGTTACACACAATAGCAGAAAAAAACCTAATATTTTGCCCGATCTCCTAACTTTAGAAAATGTGATAAACCATGACAATTTTCAAGCTGTTCCCTTTACCAACCCATGACAAATTTTAATTTGGTTAATAAGCACAACTAAGCAGATTTTTTTTGTTATCTTCGTGCTGTTCTTGTTGGTGTTTGCCGGTTTTGTCGTTGCCCTTTTGGACTTTTGACACTCGAATACCCCATTGGTAATTTATGAAAGTTAAGATTTATTAAAGTTAACACAGTAAACCTTTATTGTCATGGTCAATTCCTTTCAGCTCTACTCACGATTTGATACTAAAAATAAAGATTTTTTTTACATATATTTTAGAAAATATTCTTTGGACAAACCATGACCTTCCTTTATCATACCATGACCAAATCCCTTTACCAAACATTATACGATATGACAAATTACTACATGTGATCATGAGTGTGTTAACGTCATGTCCACAACGTAACTCGGCGAATGCAAGTCTGTACATCTGTAGAGCTTCAACATTTAAGCAAGCAACATCTTTTCTCTTGACTTGACGTACTTGACTTATTAACCCTTTTATCTTTGGCTGGACATAGGTTGTCGAAAAGAATTTTCGTTTTCCTCTGTCTTGGGAAAGCTTTTGGATTTTGCCCCATGTCTTGTCATTTGTTTTCCCTCCTGCTCTGTTGATCATCTCCAGGAGTTTTTATTGACCTCTTTTTCTCTGTTTTTTTGTGGATTCCATATCAGAGCTTGGTTTACTCAATGTTTTTTTCGCTTACGCAAGGTATGTCCAATCCAGGACCATTTTATCCCTTTGATCTGGGTATCAATGGGAAGTTGGTTTGTCCTCTTCAATTGATTTTGTATGTTCTGTCTTTCCACTTGATCTTAAGAATAGTTCTTAAGCATCTGTTGGTAAATACTTGGAGCTTGTGTATTGCAGCTTTTGTACGCTATTTTTATCCGTAAAGGACCATAACCCCTTTAAGGAGTCATCTGACAACTTCGACTGAATGGAGACTTTTGTAGAGCTTTTTATTCTTAAGTGTCCTTCGGATTTTATGCCCATCTACGAAAGTAGGGGGCATTTAGTGTTCGGGTCCGTTCGTCTGTCCGTCCTTCCGTCCGTTCGTTCGTTCGTTCGTTCGTTCGTTCGTTCATTCGTTCGTTCGTTGCCCTTTCGGACTTTTGACACTCGAATACCAAATTGGTAATTTATGAAAGGATATCTGTTTGCTTCTTACCATGATGGATCTTTGGTCATCACAATTTGTAGGCATTAACAAATAACAAGAGGCTCCCAGTAGCCTGAATCACTCACCGACTTCAACGACTGATGGAACAAAAATATTTTAGGGCATCTGAGGCATAAAACACCTTCAATAAAGGATCATCATGCAACTTACACCCATGAAAACTTTTGTAGATCACATATCACCAAACGTTTAAGCAAACAAAATGTTTTCTTAATCTTTTATAGGTTTAATCTGCAAAGCAAAAGCAACAGCTTTTTTCTGCGACAGTTTTTGTTCTATATCATGCCAAAAACGCGGAAAAAAATGCTATTTTTCACCTTTAAAAGGCTATAACCCCTGTAAGGGGTCAACTCACAACTTCGACCAAATGGCGACTTTTGTAGAGCACAATGAGCTGAAGGTTTAAGCAAACAAAAGCTTTTCTCTACCTGTTACAGTTTTCATTCTAAATGCTTAAACACTTAAAATTTGCTATTTTTGATCTTTAAATGGCCATAACCCCTATAATGGATCATCTGACCCCTTCGACCCATTGAGACTTTCGTAGAACTTATACCGAAGTAGGGTTTGCATCAGATTTTCTCTATCTTTTTGATTTACGAAATGTATAAGCCAAAAGCTGTGGTCTGACCCCTGTTCTATTTTTAGCAACGGTGTTGCTTGATCGGCAGTCACAATATTCGCAATCTTGGTAGATAGCATATATGACTTGTGTAAAGTTTCAAAGCAATCCCTTCAGTAGTTTCAGAGATTAAGTTTTTTTAAACGAAAATTTAACCTGAAATCGAATTCCATTTTATGGGACCTCATGCTGATACCAAATATCAAAAGGCTGTGATAAGTAGTTACTGAAACTATTAGGCCAAAGCAAAATATATGTTTGTTTCCTGCTTCCTACTCTTGAAAATAAGGGTAGGTAGGTAGAATTTTTTTTCTTCATAAAATCATTTTACGAGAAGCAATCCCAACTTTAACGGTGCATATTCCAAAATGCCAATAAAAACTTTAGGGTAGGGCCAAAAAATAGTGTAGGTAGGGAAGCAGGAAACAGACATATATTTTTGGCCTTCCGAAAATTTTCTACCATTGACCATTAATGTCAAAAATTAACTAAGTAGGTAAACAGGAAGTAGGTGAGCGACAGACCTGAAATCGAATCCAACATGATAGGACCTTATGTTGATACCAAATATCAGAAGGATGTGATAATTTGTTGCTGAGAAAACCGTTACGATTATATTTTCACCGTCTGTCCGCCGCCTGACGTCACCATTCTGGATTTTCACTGGTGAAATCCGGCTAGAAATCACCATTAAATTTTACCGGTTTCATCAACCTCATGGTTGATTGATCAAATAACAAGAGGCTCCCAGGAGCCTGAATCGCTCACCTGACATATGTGCCTGAAGTAAAGGTTATAAGGCAAAATCTATTTAACGTTGAAAGGGTCATAAGATTAATAAGGGGGTCATCTGACAATATGGTGGATCTAAAGGTGCTGATCACTTTTGTTCTCAATAAAAATCTAAAAATCTGTCACCCTTTTTGAGTTATTTGCAAAAAATGCAGTTTAACCTAATGTTCTATTTTTAGCCACAGCGGCCATGTTTCACAACCAATCAAAAATCCCCACAACAGTTCTATACACCTAATAATAATAAACAATAATACCAAGTTTACTTCCATTTGGACTTAAAGTGTCAGAGGAGTTAACATTTTCAATACAAGGAAATGCAGTTAAAATGCTAAATTTTGACGTTCTAAGGGCAATAACTCCTCAAAGGAAAGGTCCTACAACGTTGACCCTATTACATATTTTGTAGATCTTGATGTGCTTAACAATATGCAATTTAAATTTCTCAAATATCTTGTATAGTTTTCAAGATATTGAGCTAAATAGGTGCAAAATTTGCAAAAAATCCACAAAAAGGGCAATAACTCCTACATGGATTGTTGGATTTTCTTCAAAATTTCAGAGCTGGTAGATCTTGAGATGCTGATCACTTTTGTTCCCAATCAAAATTTTGAAATCTGTCACCATTTTAGAGTTATTTGCAAAAAACTGCCATTTACCTCTATGTTCTATTTTTAGCCACAGCGGCCATGTTATACGACCAATCAAAAATCCCCACATCAGTTCTATACACCTAATGCTAACAAACAACTATACCAAGTTTGGTTCCATTTTGGACTTAAAGTGCCAGAGGAGTTAACGTTTTCAATGTAATGAGGAAATGCTGTTAAAATGCTAAATTTTGACGTTCTAAGGGCAATAACTCCTAAAAGGAAAGGTCCTACAACGTTGACCCTGTTACATATTTTGTAGATCTTAATGTGCTTAACAATATGCAATTTAAATTTCTCAAATATCTAGTATAGTTTTCAAGATATTGAGCTAAACAGGTGCAAAATTTGCAAAAAAATCCACAAAAAGGGCAATAACTCCTACATGGGTCGTTGGATTTTCTTCAAAATTTCAGGGTAGGTAGATCTTGAGGTGCTGATAACTTTTACCATATGCCAGAATTTTGATATCTGTAGCCGTTTTTGAGTTATTTGCAAAAAACTGCATTTTACCCATATGTTCTATTTTTAGCCAATGCAACCATGTTTTACGACGAATCAAAAATCCCCACACAGTTCTAAGCACCGAATGCTAATGAACAACCATACCAAGTTTGGTTGCAATTGGACTTATGGTGTCAGAGGAGTTAACGTTTTAAAAAGTTTACAGACGACGGACGCCAAGTGATGACAATAGCTCACACGACCCTTCGGGTCAGGTGAGCTAAAAAGGGTGTGTTATACTTAAGTTAAACAATAGGTTTAAGTTACTATACCATTTGGAGGAAGTGTGGTACATCATTAAACTTTATACACATATAAATCAGGATTTGAAGAAACAAAAATCTGTCAAAGTAAAAAATGGCCGGATTTCGTTAAACAGGAAGTAGGTGATCGACATAACTGAAATCAACTACCATATTATGGACCCTATCCGGGTGCTGTTGGCTGTCATTAGTAGTTGCTGAAAAAACTGTTACAAAAATTTCTTCCCCACCTGCCCCCCCGCCCAAAATTCACCATTCTACCGGGGTATAACCCGGATTTTTCACTCTGTTAAGTCCTGAGTCCGGCCAAAAATCATCATTACACATCAACTTCATGATCACAGAAAATGGGGGTGTTACATTAGGGTTAACCTAAAGGTTTGTCTAGGTGAGATAAAAAAAAAGACAGGGTGGTACTTTTGGATGAAAATTTTTAGAAGCTTAAAAAATGCTCGTGGTAGCTTGTCAAAAAAATCCAGGCTCCGATATTTACGAAGATGAAAAAACAGGACAATGAAAATATCCATAGCTTGTCCCCCATAAAACTCAAATAGTTGCTCCTTTAGTTTGTGCTAGTGTGCATTATTCTAGAATTTTATTTTGCTGGTCATGTTTTCTTGTCCTTTAAAAGTTTTAGAGTTTTATAATATTTTGAGGGTTCTAGTTTTATTTGTCATCTTCATTAACTGGATCATATTTTATGTTTTAAATTGGTATTATAGTATTATTGCGTAAAGTTTTCCATATTGGCTGAGTTATTGGTCCAAGGCTAGCCATATTGGACTGAGGCGAAGCCGAAGTCCAATATCGCTAGCCGAGGACCAATAACTCAGCCAATATGGATAACTTCACGCAATTATACCTTTATTGACTAACCTGACCAATATGGCTGACATGCCATCTGACATGCCTTATTGACTGGCGGTATCCGTCCAATATCCATATTGGACGGATAAGTTACATATTGGCATAGTTTTGTGTTTATATAGTATAGGCTGTTTTCATCATATTTAGGCAAATATTTTTATGTTAGTCAATAATAGTTGTTACGCTGGTCATATTAGTTTACCTCAACACAACAACCCTGTCAGTTGCTTCTTCATCACATAAGATTATATTATGCTAAGGACCTTTCTAAAATGAGATTTGTGATCTTGATTGATCAAATTCTTACAAAACCATAACTTTCTTTGCATTTGTTTTATATTCTTTGGTGTAAATAAAGGTAACAACAAAACTACATAACCGGGATGATCAAAATCATCTTTATATGCAAGAATAAAAGACAAATCAAGGCAAAAACATACAAGAGAAATTGAAGATTGCAATGGGCCTGACTTGATACAGGCATTTCAAAAGAATTTGTATTTATCTTGTCTGTTGCATACTAGTGGATTTCTCAAGTTTTATGCACATTTCATTTATTTCTTGAGCCCTGAAGAACATTGTATGTACATGAATATGACTTAGATTCAGAATGACAGAGCTCTGTTTTTGACGTTTGATATCCTTGGGTAATCAATATATAGCACTTATTGCTTAATAAAGGATGTTTTGGGGTTTTTTGGTGCTTTTCTTTGGAAAGGATGAGGCATATAACGTTACTTATTTAACTTAATCCTTACACTTAATCATGTAAGGAAGCAATAAAAAATAAAGGTTCCAAAGGTCTTTAGATCTGTAAGTGGTCTGCTGGAATGGAAACTTACATAAGGAATCCATTTTAGTAGAAAATATCACAAAATATTAGCATTCTTTATATCATTTATTCAAAACATTAATACAACAAGCACTTTCATTTCTTTTAACAACATACATTAATCAATAAACAGTTAAACCTGCCTAAAACAAACCCTTTGGGACTAAATATAGACAGCTCTGTCTGAGCTCTTTGCTTTATATAATTTAAGAAACTATGGAATTTAAACCAGCTCAGTTGAGATTGGTTTTTGGCTTATTAAGGAGTCGGTTTAGAACCAAATTAGGGTTCAGTTTAGACAGAATTCTAATTCAGTTAAAACAAGATTTTGGCTTATTCAGTGTTCAGTTTAGGTAGGTTCCACTATATTACAAATCCTAAACAATAAACAAAATACAATCAGATACAACTAAAGTGTGTTTACAAATTGGAACTGGTTTCAGATACATGTAGAAAGTACCCCAAAAATATTTTAATGATTTATCACCGAACGATGCTTACTTGCCATAACTGACTGAACAAGTAAGGATATTTGATGGTTTGTAGAAGTCTTTGGACAGGGTTTAAAGAATAAAGAATATCCCCCCCCCCAACATAAAAAAACAAAACAAAATGGGTCAAAGACAGAAATGGTAGGATTTCGAAAAACAGGAAGTATATTAGCCACAGACCTGAAATCAAGTTCCATGTTATGGGAGCCCATGCTGATGCTGCATACCAAATATCAAGAGGCTGTGATTAGTAGTTGCTGTGAAAAATGTTACGGAAATTTTCTATTATTGCACATTAATGTCAAAAATTAACTAAGTCTGTTAACAGGAAGTAGGTGAGCAACAGCCCTGAAATCAAATCACACGATATGGGAGCCCATGTTAATGCTGCATACTAAATATCAAGAGGCTGTGATAAGTTGTTGCTGAGAAAACTGTTACGAAATTTTCTATTATTGAACATTAATATAAAAAATTAACTAAGTCCGTAAACAGGAAATATGTGAGTGACAGACCTGGAATCAAATCCCACATTATGGGAGCCCATGCTGATGCTGCATTCCAAATTCAGAGTCTGTGATGAGCAGTTGCTAAGAAAACTGCTACGAAGGTATTTTCCCTGCATTCATGCCACCTACCCGCCCGACATTCACCATTTTGTAACCCCAATTTTCACTAGAATAATCCGGCCAAAAACCAGATACATGATAACAGTCCCAAAAGTGTAGAATTAAGAGAAAAATACCCTTTAAATAATATGACACAGGTTTAACATGTAACACTCCCAAAGTTACAATGTATCTTTAAATATTTTTCATACTGTACAAATTTTGAAATGTTTATGAATTGCAACAATTTGTATTCGAAAATAAAAAAATACTAGCTTTTCTTCCGCCAGTTCCAGGTCCCGCTTGCATTTAATGACCTCAGAAATTTTCAAATAAATAAGCGTTAAAAAGAGGCTGAAAGTTTGGGGAAACAAGCATGAAAAAAATGAAAAACTGGACTTTGAAGGAAAATAAAGCTCATAGTACAACTAAATTGTTGACATTTCTACCATTATCTATCCCTTCGGGAGTGTATGAATAATAATGAGAAAAAGAGCAAACATTTTGAAGAATACTGAATTGAACACATTCTCATCCATACCCTATTTTACTCTTGAATTTCTCAAATCATTTTGTCATCAAGATTATACCTTTTTGCTTAGTATTCAATACTGTACCCCACTTCAGCTATTGTATGCTTTCACAACCAACTGCATATGTACAAGATATAACACTTTTACAAATGAACATGGACAAAATAGCTTTGATAATACATGCAACTAAAGAGAAATTATACTATCATAAATCATACAAACAATTAAATTCATTCTAGCATTTACAATTAATATCATAATCATTTTTAAAAAGAGACGAAGACACTGCTCAACAGTAGTGATAAAAGCATGATACATGGAAATAAAATTATATAAATCAGTAAAAATATTAAATAGGATCTCATATCTTGAATAGTGTTTCATACTAAAATAGAATAATTTTGTTTATAAAAATATTTCTCTATAAATGAGGATGGTAAAGAAAATGTAACTACTTTGTTATCTCTTAAGAAATCTACAGTAGAAATGAATTAATTATAGAATAACTAATGAGGGTGGAGAATATCAATTTTAATGTCACAAGTCTTGAATAACGCCAGGATTATACAAGTGCGTAAAGCTTGTTCTGTGCACGAGTTTTATCCCCTCATGTTATTTGATACGAGTGACATAAAAAATTATATTCGTCACTCCGAATTAATTATACTATTTATTATAGAGATTATTTGAATAAAGGTGACCAATAAATTATGAAATAAAGCGAAATTATTGATCAATTAATTGTGTATTGCGTACTTATCTATGTTTCATATTTTCGTGTGAAACTTCACGACGGGTAAATAAATTCACATGTGAGTTAAATAAATCCTGTTATTCACTCTGACAGTGAAAATCTAACTTGGAAATCACAATATTTCTATATAACTATATGATTTGTTGTTAAATTGAGATTTTTATCAAGACATATTGCATTATAAATTGCACAAAAAATTGCACATTATAAAAAAAATACATATATATAAAATAATCTCATTGTTCTTTTAAATAAATGTAATATTATTTAGAAGATGAAAAAAAAAACCAAACAAACAAAAAAACAAAAGCAAAGATCTATCTGAATTGAGATTGTATGAAACTTGAATAAAAAATGCAATTGAGCATAAAAACTACTTTTTGCAACAAAGCTATTTGTTCATCTATCTTATTTTCTTCAATCTAAAAGAAGTATAATTGTTTCACAACCTTTGACATAAGACTTACATGTAAAATGTTAAGCTATCAACATACACTTATTTTTGGACATTTATAGAAAATAATTTTATTTTAAGATAATTAGGAAAGCATTTACTAAATGTGTGTTACATGTATATTGATCAAAGATTACTGGAATTATTTGTCATTAAAAAAAAATCCGAAAGCACTATTACATGTATTAAATTAGCAAGGCCGATATTGCAATATTTAAAATGACCTATAGATATAAAGATTTATGTCATTAAATCGATGATGAATGAGCAGGAAGTGATATTTTTAGACAACCATCTTTTGTCCAGGCAACCATTTTTTTAAATTTGAAAGAAGAAAATGCTGATAAAGGGGTGAACAAAAATATTTTTTTCAAAATTTTCATTTATATACCTACGTAAAGGATAAAAATATATAATGCATTTAAACATTAATAATGTTGTGCATGTATTCTCTAGTACTTTAACACATCAAGAGCACAAATTACTGAAATAAAACAAAAAAGATTTTACAGTTTAAATTGGTCCTTTAATATGGTCCCATGATTAATAACTGAATGTACCCTATTCTAATGTATACCCTACATCTTAACATGACTATAGTATTTGGAAATATTGCTTCTATTGTAGAAAATGTTGTATATATGTAAAAAATAAGTTCGTAAAAATCAATTTTAAAAAGGTTATAGAATTTTTTTTTTTAAATATCACATTTTGCATGGTTGTCAAGTAACAAAAACTGGTCAACATGTTGAGCAGAATAAAAAAAAAAGCTACGCCGAGCGCAGCATGATACGACCGCAACAAGTTGAACCCTGTACGTTGGAGGCCCAATATGGATAGTCCATTGCTTTGGTCACATGAAGCCCATGGTGGACTTACAAAGCTTTTTGACACATGCATCCTGTGGTGGACTTAGAAAGAAATGCATTTTTGACAAATATATTTACATCAACATCTTATACAAAAAGCCTTATTTCTATACATGTATTAATTTACAATTTTGGCCCTTTGACCCCTAATTCCTCAAAAATGGTAAAAGATATTGCTAATCCGATACAAAATACCCGGTAATAGGAAATTGTGTACATGGAATCCGATGAAAAAAAGATTTTGAAAATCGGACCACAAATAAAAAAGTTGATTTTATGGGCATGGCCCGTCTTTAGCCCCCTGTAACAATGTAATGGTGAAATATATATCAAAATCATTGACACATTTTGTTGACAGAATTTAATGATAAATTCAACAAAGAAAGAATTTTCAAAATCTAATGAATAATAAACATTCTACAACAGTTTTGTCAATGCACCCGTTTTAGCCCTTTTTGGCCCTTTTTTCTAAAACAGTAGGGGCCACAAACCCCAAATACAAAACCAAGATTCCTTTAGTGGATATAATCATCATATATAAACTTCATAACAATAGGCAGGCCCACTACAACTTAATTTTTGGTATAAAACTATTTGCATTGACAAACTTTTAAAAATGGCGCTTTTGGCCCCTTTGACCCCTAATTTCTCAAAAACGGTAAGAGATATTGCAAATCTGATTGAAAAACGCAGGCAGGGATTTTCACAAGGATTCCAATGAAAAAAAAATTTTGAAAATCGGACCACAAATAAAAAAGTCAATTATTTGGGTGTGGCCCCTTTTTGACCCCCAGTATCAATGTAACAGTGCAATAAATATCAAAACCATTGACACATTTTGTTGACAGAATTTAATGATGAATTCAATAAAAAAAAAGAATTTTCAAAATCGAATGAATAATAAACATTTTACAACAGTTTTGTCAATACACCCGTTTTAGCCCTTTTTGGCCCTTTTTTCTAAAATGATAGGGACCACAACCCCCAAATACAATACCAACCTTCCTTAAGTGGTAACAAACATCATATCAAAATTTCATAACATTCGGTCAATATTTACTCAAGTTATCGCACGGAAACCAAAGTGTCCACAGACGACTACGCCGACAACGACAACGACAACGACAACGACGACGACGACGACTTCGCCATAACATTATACGATTGCAAAAATTTTGCGGTCGTATAAAAATGGCAGGATTTCTTTAAACAAGAAGTAGGTGAGTAACAGAAATTGAACCCCACTTTATGAGACCCCACCCTGATGCTGTATATAAGTACTGATATAAGTAGTTGCTGAGAAACTGTTACATAAATTTCTTGCCAGCCTGCTTATACCCACTGCCCGCCATTTTATAATCCTGATTTTTTACTCTGTGAAATCTTTTCAAAAATGTGAAATTACTCTGAGTCTGAGGGTATGTTTAATAGAAAATTATAAAGAATTTTTATGCATTTATCTTATTATTAAATATGCAAAATAAATATATTTCAAAATGACTTAATTTAAGGTAGATGGGGTGTCTAAAAATTTATTCACAGAGTTTTCTTAAATGTTGGTTTCAGTTAGCCCTTTAATACTTTAAATTTTGATGAAGTTAAAAATCAGAATTTTTGCAGAAAAGACTTTGAAAAATGATTGATTTTAGAAGGTTAATTATATGTGTGTGTTAGTTGTTGTTTAATGCCCTTTATCGACACACCTGGGCCATGTAGGGTGGTAAGTTTTAATGGTGAAGGAAACCGGAGTACCCAGAGGAAACCACTGACCTTGGGCAGGTAACTGACAAACCTTATCACATACAGGTGGGGAAGTCCATTAATTGTTAAAAACAAACCGGACTCGAACACCAGCTGAGAGGTGATTAGCTAGTGATCAATAGTGTGGTATTTAAACCAGTGCCTTAGACCACTCGGCCAGCCAGGCCCCCGTTTAATATAGGATCAATAGGGAAAATTCAAATTTTTATCATCTAATAAAATCTACTAGAAAGATTTTTCTTAAATTTGTTCACCATAGAAATTAGATAAAAGTGAAAAATGTGCTTTTTCCCTAATTATTTCTAAACAAATTATCTCCCAGGGCATTACAGAATACAGGAAAATAGTGAAATTTGCAAAGGTGTATTTTTTCAAAATTTTTGTTGTAATTTTCAATTTTGATGTTTACAAAGGCCAAAAGAAATAAAAAATAACTAGCATAACAAAATTTAAAGTTTTGATGTCCAAAAAGATTCTCAGTTAAAGACACCCCATCTACCTTAACAAAAACATTTTAATGAAGCTAACATACATTTACACTATCTAATCTAACATTATCTCTAACAAAAAAAAAACAAGATAGAAACAACAAGTTTTAAGTGCAGTTCTCTGTAAGAATCAGGCAAAATTTAAAAACTTTGAATCATGATTTTAAAAACACACGGTTTTGACAATAAATTCTCATTCAAAATAGCCTTCTAATGAAGAAACAAACATTAGTTGTTGTCTCGAGTGTCAGAGGATGGAGAAAAATTTCTGTTAAAATGATAGGAATTTAGTGTGACTTGACAGAGTTATCTCTCTTAGATTCAAATTTTATATGCATTTCAACCAAAATGTATCTAAAATTACTGACTTTTAAAAAAGGGCCAATGCATTTTTTGTTACTTTTTAAGCATTTTGAACAGTATTTTGAAGTCAAACTCGTGTGTTTTTTTAATCATGATTCACCCATTGCCTGATTCTTACAGAAAATGGCACTTAATAACGAAGATCACAGCAATATCCGTATAATATCATATAATAAACTATTAACACAGAGACATGTCTCGCCTGTCGCAACTGGACACAGTATAAAATGAAGTAAAAATCCTCCTTAAACTGATCTTAACTGATGCTTAAGCAGCTGCATACCAAATATGAATGATGAACCATCACTGCTTTATATAAAACACTCATGACATAATAAAAAAAGTGTAAAATCTCAAAGTCAGTAGACTGTGACTGCAGGATCATACAGATAAAATACTTTTGAAATTGATCTCTACTGATGCTAATGCAAGTGCATACCCAATATCAATGATGTACCATAACTGCTTCATGTTTAACAGACGTAAGTAAAAAGGTTAACCTCGGCCAAATCGGTGTAAAATTTCAAAGTCAGTAGACCCTGACTGCAGAAGCATACAGATGAAATGCTTTTGAAATTGATCTGCACTAATGCTAATGCAAGTGCATACCCAATATCAATGGTGAACCATAACTGCTTCATGTTAAACAGACTTAAGAAAAAAGGTTAACCTCGGCCAAATCAGTGTAAAATTTCAAAGTCAGTAGACCGTGACTGCAAGAGCATACATGTAAAATCATTTTAAAACTGATCTGTACTGATGCTGATGCAACTGCATACCAAATATCAATGGTGTAACATAACTGCTTCATGTTAAACAGACTTAAGAAAAAAGGTTAACCTCGGCCAAATCAGTGTAAAATTTCAAAGTCATACCAAATATCAATGGTGTAACATAACTAGTTCACACAAAACAGACTTAAGCAAAAACTTTAACCAATTGTGGCCGCCGCCGCCGCCGTCGCCGCCGCCGCCGGAATCACCATACCTAAGTCTCGCCTTTTGCGACATTCGTCGCAGGCGAGACAAAAAAATGGCATAAAAATAATAACATGAAAATAAATTTGTTCAACACATATAACATTCTAAATGCATACAAATAATGTTTATTAATTATACAATGTTAACTAATTAAACTGTAGAATATTGCCAAGCATATAACTAGCAACACACATAACTCATTATTCATGTTATTACTAATAAATGTAAATATTATGAGATGACAATTACCATCTATGTGTTCAACCTCTGTTCAACAGGAAATGTGATAATAGTCCTTAATATACTTTGTACATTTTCTTCACACCAGTATGATATAAAAGTTAACAATGATTGTTTTGATGTCCAGACACAGATATGCAAGTGTGCAACTCATTCATGGCGACCAGAATTCATTTCTAGGGATGTCCATTTATCATAGAGCATGTTCCATTCTTCCCTAAAAATATAATTTTAATGAAACTTGCAAATTAAGAAAGTTTTTACTGAAACAATTTTCTACTACTACTACTAGAAAATCTAGGTCACTGTCAAAAGATGGGGGCGCAACTGTGCTTAGCTATTATTGGGCATATGCATACAAAGTTACATCAACCTAGGACTTGTAGTTCTTGAGATATAGAGGTGCTCATGAAACCTGAACACAAAAGTTAACACCACTATCGGTAAAATTACACCTATGTCCAGCTCTGTTTTGGCAATTATTTCTGGCAGAGACACAGGTAAATGTAAAAAGATTTAAAATAGAGAATAACTAGAATACTGACAAAGTCAGAAAGGGCCCCGCGGCAAAAAATCTAAGTGTTTTCAAAATCATACGAACTTTGATTAAAACCACTAAGGCATGTTCCATGGAATGTGTATGAAACCTAGAGCTGTATTGTTAATAGCCTTTGAATTTTAGTGTACACAAAGTCCAATTCTGAAAATCTGTGATTTTCGATAAACAAGAGGCTCCCAGGAGCCTTAATCGCTCACCTGGTCTTAATGTAAACCCTATGAAGAACTTTGTAGAGCTGAATAAGCTGAACATTTAAGCAAGCAATATCTTTTTTCTATCTGCAATAGTCTTCATTCTGTATGCCAAAAACACTTTTTTGCCTTTAAGGGGCCGTAATTCCTAAAAGGGGTCATCTGACAACTTTGACCCTATGGTGACTTTTGTAGAGCTACATGAGCTGAACATTTAAGCAAGTCACAGCTTTTCTCTATCTACAATAGTTTTCATTTTATAGGCCAAAAACACTATTTTTCGTTGTTAAGGGGCTGTAACCCCTATAAGGGATCTTCTGACAACTTCCACCCTATGAAGACTTTTGTAGAGCTAAATGAGCTGAACATTTAAGCAAGCAACAGCTTTTCTCTCTCTGCAATAGTTTTCATTCTATAGGCCAAAAACACTATTTTTTGCCTTTAAGGGGCTATAACCCTAAGGGGTTATCTGACAACTTGGACCATATGGAGACTTTTGTAGAGCTAAATGAGCTGAACATTTAAGCAAGCAACAGCTTTTCTCTATCTGCAATAGTTTTCATTTTATAGGCCAAAAACACTATTTTTCGCCGTTAAGGGGCTGTAACCCCTATAAGGGGTCATCTGACAACTTCGACTCTATGAAGACATTTGTAGAGCTAAATGAGCTGAACAGTTAAGCAAGCAACAGCTTTTCTCTATCTGCAATAATTTTCATTCTATAAGCCAAAAACATGAAAAAATGCAATTTTTCACCTTTAAGGGGCTGTTACCCCTATAAGGGGTCATCTGACAATTTCGACCAAATGAAGACTTTTGATCCTGAAGCAGTAAGGTGGCATCAGATTTCATCTATTTCTTATACTTTTTGAATAACAAGCCAAACACATTAGTCTGACCCCCCTGGTCTATTTTTAGTAACAGCGGCCATGTCTTTTGATGAATCAAAAATCGAAACACAACTTCAGTGCAGGACACCCTAAGGATCAATCATACCAAGTGATGGCAATAGCTCACATGGACCTTTGGTCCAGGTGAGCTTAAAATGAAGTTTTTTACAAAAATATTAATCACATTTGCAGGACATTTTAATATGCAAATCATGTCATGCTACTTAGCAGCTGTGCAAAGTTTCAGAACTGTATTGTTATCAGTTTTTGAGTTTTAGTGTTCACAAAGTCCAATTCTCAAAATCTGTGATTTTCGATAAAAAATGAAGTTTTTTTCCAAAAATGTTTCACATTTTTGCATGAAATCTTAAAATGCAAATTATGACATGCAACTAACATGACTAAGTAGGTGTATAAAATTTCAGAACTGTGGTGTTAATAGTTTTGAGTTTTAGTGTTCACAAGAATTGTTGACGGACGGACGGACGGACAGACGGACAAAGTGAAAACTATAGGGCGTCTGCATCTTTGATGCGGGGCCCCAATTCTAATTGACATAATTAATTAAAATATTTTTTTAACTATCTTTTAAATGTGACAAAATTTGGATGAAAATGGTAGTTTTTTTTTTTTAAGATAAAATAAAGAAGGAATGTATCAATGGGACACAGATGCCCCTGCTAAGACCCAAACAGTCAGTAACAGTCAAAGTCGTTTAGGATGTACAGTTTATCATATCAAATTATCCTACTCATTTCAAATCATTCCCTTGTTAAGTGAATGCTTAACGGAAAAAGCTGAGAAAAGCTTTATTGAATTTTTTACGCAAATTTTCAAATACGCCAGTCAAAACAGGAAGTAGAGGTCCAACAGGTTTGAAATTACTTAGGACATACAGTTTGTCACACTAAAGCATCCTGCCAAATTTCAAAGCATTCCCATGTATGGTGTCTGAGAAAATCTTGAAAGAAATTTTCAAGATGACTCACACATCAATCCAGTCTGGAGCAGTAAGAAGATGTCTGACAAGTTGCTTGAATGAGGTACAGTTTGTCTTATTTAACCATCCTGCCAAATTTAAAATCATTCACATGTATGGTTTCTGAGAAAAGCTTGACGGAAATTTGTCAGACGTATGGGCGTACATATGCATGGAAGTAGAGTAGACTACAGACAGACATGAGTAATACACAATAAAGAGATGTGGAATAAGTGTACGCGACACAACCAACATTAAAGAAATGGCAATTTAAACAAGAGTTAACACTAAAGTATGTCTCGCCTGCCGGCACCATCAGAAACAATTATTCTTTCTTACTTCCACTTTATTTTGAATTTACATGGATTTTCAGTTTTTGAGATCAAAAGATGTTTATAGAACTTAAACATTGCAAATATATGCAATAAAAATAATCAAAGTCACTCAACCGGAAAATCAAGGTCAAGGTCAAAAGATGGGGATGCAACTGTGCTTAGCTACTACTGGGGCATATGTAAACCAAGTTTCATCAACCTAGGACCTATAGTTCTTGAGATATGGAGGTGCTCGCAAAACTTTTCCATTGCTATTATATGTATTGAAAATTGTCAAAGTCACTCAACCGAAAAATCAAGGTCAAGGTCAAAAGATGGGGATGCAACTGTGCTAAGCTACTACTGAGGCATATGCATACCAAGTTTCATCAACCTAGGACCTATAGTTCTTGAGATAAGGAGGTGCTCACAAAACTTTTCATTGCTATTATATGTATTTAAATTGTAAAAGTCACTCAACCGGAAAATCAAGGTCAAGGTCAAAAGATGGGTATGCAACTGAGCTAAGCTACTACTGGGACATATGCATACCAAGTTTCATCAACCTAGGACCTATAGTTCTTGAGATATGGAGGTGCTCGCAAAACTTTTTCATTGCTATTATATGTATTGAAAATTGTCTAAGTCACTCAACAGGAAAATCAAGGTCAAGGTCAAAAGATGGGGATGCAACTGTGCTAAGCTACTACTTGGGCATATGCATACCAAGTTTCATCAACCCAGGACCTATAGTTCTTGAGATATGGAGGTGCTCATAAAACTTTTCCAAAAAGTTAACGCCGCCGGTAAAGTAACACCTATGTCCCGCTCTGCTTCGCAGGCGAAACAAAAATCACAATGGAAAACATTAAAACTTAATGCCCCTGACATTTCTTGGAAGGGGCACAAAAAACATTATAATCCCTCTTTTCTTTAAAACAGGAAAACAAATAAGTTAACATACATTTTGTTCCAATGCACCATTAGCTGTAGGATTACCAGGCAAGGAATTTGGCGTCGGCTGATTGGCTCCTTGTAATGGAATTCCAGCTTCTCCCTAAATATAAAGCATATATTTTTGGTTCAAAACAAAGTACAACTAAGATTTACATACAGTTTCTCATACTTATTTAAAGTGTTTTCTAGTAACAATCAATATATATTAAACTATATAAAAAAGTTTTATCCAGTTTTTATGCTTATTGGGGACAATTTTAGCATTTTCAGAATAAGATAAAATGCAGGATAGATTTTGTTTAAACTTCAGTTCTTTTGTGACCCAAAAGTCTTTTTATTGAATCAAGACCAATTAATGTCTTGTCCTGCATCGCACAGCAAAATGTTGAACCCTATAATTCTAGGTGGACTGACAAAAATTTTCAGATGCAACCCATTATAGTCTAACAATGTAATAAAAATATTAAATTTGCTTAAATCTAATAAGAATTCATGGGGCACCAGACTTCAGGATGACAGGCTGAAGTGACAACAAATAAGGGAGAAGTGAGATGTGCCTGACATTTCCGTAGAAACAAATTTACTCATTTATTGTATTTTATATTGCTTACAAATGAAATCTCTATGAATTTATATATAAGGTAATTCCTAGTAAAGAGGTGTTTAATTCAAAACATGTGTGGCCACTTATAGTATGTCTCACCCATCAACACCACTGTGAAACTCATTTTCACTCTGTATAGGCCTTTAGTACACCACAACCACAAGTGTCTACATATCAGATGCCTCAGTATAATTTTACTTTTCATGTAATTCATTTTCAACAAAAGTTTAACAAAGAAGTTTACAACCAAAAAAACTCTAAGCTTGAAGCATAAAAATGTATCAAGGTCACATTGTATGGTGTCAGTTACATAGACAACAACCCCAAGTTTTAATATCAGATGTCTTAGTATCAAGTATCAAGTATTGGAAGTACTTTAACTTTCATAAAAGTCTTACAAAAAAGCTTTTAACCCCTCCCCCCCCCAAACCTAAGTTCACAAGCAGAGTCATTGAAGTGTGAAAATGGGGTCAGGGTCACAAGACATGGTGATAGTTGTGTAAACCCACACCTCTAAGTGCCTGTATGCCTAATATCAGATGCAAAGGTACTACAACTTTCATGTCAATCATTTTCCACAAAAGTCTTATAAGGAAGTTTATGACTCCAAAAAGACCTAAGTTGACAGTCACTTTAGTGTGAAAATGGGGTCAAGGTCACACAGCCTACTTCCAGTTGGGTAGACCACAACCCCAACTGTCGGTAAACCAAACATCAGGTGCCTCAATATTAAACTTTTCATGTAATTCATTTTCCACAAAAGTCTTAAAAAAGAAGTTTATGACTTAAAATAACAAGAGGCTCCCAGGAGCCTGAATCACTCACCTGACATATGTGCTTGAAGTAAAGGTTAAAATCTAAAGGCAAAATCTATTTGACGTTGAAAGGGTCATAAGATTAACTAGGAAAAACTTGTTTTGTGCACTAAAACTGATGTCTCCCCTTCCTTAAATAACACAAGTTCAACTTTGAGGTCGAAAGGTCAAAGTCACAAAGACATACATTGTACAACAAATTGTTTAATAATTATACATCTACATTCTAAAGCCTGATATCAAAGGATAAAAAAGTTATGGCCTGGAAAGCTTTGCATGTCAAATTAGCATTTATTTGACATTGAAGTCACAGGTCAAGATCATTAACGTTAGTGACACATTGTTCCCATGATGATACATTATCATGTCAAAAATCAAAGCTTTTTGTTTAAAGGATTAACATATATATGGCCCATACATGTTTTACATGTAAGAATGGCAGTAATTTTATCTTGAGGTCAAAGGTCAAGGTCATATGAAGGTCATTCTGGTAGGCGACCCATCATCTCATGGTGATACATGCACATGTCAAATATTATAGACCTATGTCAAAGAACAAAAAAGTTATGGCACAGACACGCTTTCCATGTAAAATAAGCATTAATTTAACCTTTAGGTCAAGGTCATATGAAGGTCATTCTGGTACACGCCACATTTTCCTATGGTGATACATCCACGTGCCAAATATAAAAGCCCTATGTCAAAGAACAAAAAAGTTATGGCCCGGAACACTTTGGATGTAAAATGAACATTAATTTGATCTTAAGGTCAAAGGTCATATGAAGATCATTCTGGTACGTGACACATTGTCTCATGGTGATACATCTACATGCCAAATATCAAAGCCCTTTGTCAAAGAACAAAAAAGTTATGGCCCGAAACATTTTGGATGTACAATTAGCATTAATTTGACCTTGTGGTAAAAGGTCAAGGTCATATGAAGGTCATTCTGGTACGTGATATATCGTCTCATGGTGATACATGCACATGTCAAATATTATAGCCCTATGTTAAAGAACAAAAAAGTAATGGCACAGACACACTTTCCATGTAAAATTAGCATTAATTGAACCTTTAGGTCAAAGGTCAAGGTCATAAAAGGTCATTCTGGTACACGGTTCATTGTCTTATGGTGATACATCCACATGCCAAATATCAAAGTCCTTTGTCAAAGAACAAAAAAGTAATGGCCCGGAACACTTTGGATGTAAAATTAGCATTAATTCGATCTTGAGGTCAAAGGTCAAGGTCATATGAAGTTCATTCTGGTACGCGACACATTGCCTCATGGTGATACATCCACATGCCAAATATCAAAGTCCTTTGTCAAAGAACAAAAAAGTTATGGCCTGGAACACTTTGGATGTAAAATTAGCATTAATTTGACCTTGAGGTAAAAAGTCAAGGTCATATGAAGGTCATTCTGATACGCGACACATCGTCTCATGGTGATACATCCACATGTCAAATATCAAAGAACAAAAAAGTAATGGCCCGGAACACTTTGGATGTAAAATTATCTTTAATTTGACCTTGAGGTCAAAGGTCAAGGTCATATGAAGGTCATTCTGGTACGCGACACATCGCCTCTTGGTGATAAATCCACATGCCAAATATCAAAGCCCTATCTCAAAGGATAAAAAAGTTATGGCCCGGACACGCTTTGTATGAGAAGAAGAAGAAGAAGAAGAAGAAGAAGAACTGACACAAAAACAATATGTCTCCCCCTTCTGGGAAGGGGAGACATAATAAAGGGGTCATCTGACAATATGGTGCATCTAAAAGGTGCTGATCACTTTTGTTCTCAATCAAAATCTAAAAATCTGTCATTCTTTTTGAGATATTAGCAAAAAAATGCAGTTTAACCTAATGTTCTATTTTTAGCCACAGTGGCCATGTTTTACAACCAATCAAAAATGTCCACATCAGTTCTATACACCTAATGCTATAAAACCCTTATCAAGGATATCTGCGGCCTTTCATTTTTGCCCTTTTTTAGGCCCCTAATGGCAATGAGGAGGAGCAGAGTGTCACAAAATCAAATTTTGTAAGTTCATTATTTAGCCCCAAAAAAACCAACTTGAAATTGGACATTAAATAAAAAAGTTTCGATTTTGGCCCTAAATTTTATAATGGAAGAAATGGGGTTTGCAAAAATTTATCCCTCATTTTGTATCCAATACTTGACAAGACTCAACCTACAAAAAAATATTTCAAAATCAAACCAGAATAAATAACAAGAGGCTCCCAAGAGCCTGAATCGCTCACCTGAACTACACAGATACATATATTTGTAGATATCATTGTCCTTAACCATATGCGATTTAAATTTATGAAATATCTTGGCTAGTTTTCAAGATATTGGGCTTAATAAGTGCAAATTTGGCAAAAATTAGGAAAAAGAACAATAACTCCCACATCAGCAGTCAGATCTTTTCCGAAATTTCAGGACAGGTAGATCTTAATATGCTGATCACTTTTTGATTCTTGCACAATCTGATATCTGAAACCATTTTTGAGTTATTAGCAAAAAAATGCAATTTACCCCTATGTTCTATTTTTAGCAATGGCAGCCATGTTTTTTATGGGATCAATTTAAAATGAGGATTTTTTGTAGCAAACATGTCATATATCATTCCTACCAAGTCTCAGTCAAATTGGTACAGCAGTTAAGAGAAGAAGATTTTTGAAATTGTTTACAGACGACAACAGAGAACGACAGACGCATAGTGATGGCATGAGCTAAAAATATATTGCAATGGTATTGCATGCTCAAATTCTTTCTTGGTGTTCACTTATTTGAATATATTTTCTTTTTAACTTTGAATGAAAATACTCAAAAGTATGTATAGAAAAATAAAGGAAATTTTGGTCCATTTTCCTTAGAAATTAAACTTCCAAAATAATTTAAGGATTAATTACAGTTAAATGATCAATTATCTATGAACAAATCACATTAATATTGAGTTTTTATCAATCCTGTAATATCTGGCTTTCCTCCCACACAAGCCTGGCAACCATGCAAGGGCCTCATATAAGCCAAACAGTCGTTAATCTTGCCGTTGGTCAAAAGCTCATGTTAATTGTTTGACTGTGTACACATCACTCACCGACATTAAATAAATCTTCCCTTTACCTTTTACCTTTTCCTGGAAGCTAATTAAAGACTGGGAGTAGGACCCCTCTAATTAACATGTTTTGTTTCGCTGCAGCACTCGGGCATTTATTTGTCAATTTACAAGAAATTTGGTAATTAACAGTGACATAACATATGACAGGATGTTAATTAGTTCTGGGACAGATAAAAAGACCAAATATACAGGTAGCTTTCTTTAAAAAAAAACAACCAGAAAATGTTGGTGACTATAGCGACGTTAAGAAAGCAACTTCTCCCTCTTTTACATTTTGTGTTTTGTAAAGAAAAAGTTATATGATCAAACCAACTTGCAAGCGATATTTGTTTGAAACAATCAATACTTTACCAAAATGTTTCTTGTATAAGCACGTTGTTAAAAACACTTTGATCAAACCTGGATGTTATCTTGGTGTAGAAAAGCTGACAGAAGATTTGTGTGTTTAATATAATATACAAGATGAATATCAATTTGCTTTACCATGTCCTTGTTATCAAAATTTAAGAAATAAATACAAATAAAGAAAGAATGTGTCCATGGGACATGGATGCCCCCGCTAGCCTCAAATAAAAAGTTGAAGTCCGACAGGTCTGAAAGTCGCTTAGGACGCATAGTTTATCATACTAAACCATCTTACCAAGTTTCAAATCATTCCCATGTACTGTTTCTGAGAAAAGCTTGACGGAAATTTTCATGTCGATTTTGGTATCGATCCAGCCCCAAACAGGAAGTAGATGTCCGACAGGTCTAAAATTCGCTTAGGACGTATAGTTTGTCATACTGAAACATCATACTAAGTTTCAAGTTATTCCCATTTACAGTTTCTGAGAAAAGCTTGACGGAAATTAGTACGGACGGACGTATGTACGGACGGACAAACGGACATGAGTAAAACTTAATGCCCCCCGACATGTCGTCGCTGGGGCATAAAAACAAAAAATAGGGCATGTAATGGGACATTAAATGATACCCCGCCACGTTATAATATCAAAAGTTCATAAAATTTGATTTCAAAGTGACCTATCTCGAAAACTTTTTTTCCCATCATGCTGGAAATTGAACTTGACCTGTATTTTATTGTACTCAATAGTTGTACAAAATATCAATTGAATCCCATGACGCGTTTTTAAAGTATTGGTCGGAAACTCAAAATTTCATAAAATTTGATTTTTCAAAGTGGCCTATCTCAAAAACTATTTTTTGGATCATGCTGGAAATTGAACTTGACCTGTATTTTATTGTACTTGACAGCTGTGCAAAATATCATTGAAATCCTTGAACGCGTTTTCAAGTAATTGGTCGAAAACTCAAAATTTCATGAAATTTGATTTTTCAAAGTGGCCTATCTCGAAAACTATTTTTTGGATCATGCTGGAAATCGAACTTGACCTGTATTTTATTGTACTAAACAGCTGTGCAAAATATCATTCAAATCCTTTGACGCGTTTTCAAGTTATTGGTCGGAAACCTTCGGGGGACGGACAGACAGACAGACAGACGGACGGACGGACAGACACCGAAAAAAACTGAGGGTATAACATAATACCCTGCCACTTCGTGTGGCGGGGTATAAAAAGAATGATACAGTTATATTGGTAATGCTGTATATGCATATTTCAAAAAAATTATTTCTCTATTTCATGGCATTTATATTTATCACCCCCCTTTTTTAAATCATGAAGAAGTGTATTTTATTTATAAAATTATCTACATATTTCTTACTTATAAGTCTTTTTTAAATTTAATTTAATCTAAAACAAAAGATAACTTAACACTAAAGTATGTCTCACCTGCCGCCACAAAAGACATAATAGTTCTTTTTTACTTACACTCTAATTTGAATTTATAGAGATTTTCGGTGTCTGACATCGAAAGGTGTTTTTAGTACTTAAACATTACTACTACAAATAATCAAAAGACACTCAACCAGAAAATAAAGGTCAAGGTCAAAAGATGTTGATGCAACTGTGCTAAGGTATTACTAGGGCATATGCATACAAAGTTTCATCAACCTAGGACCAATAGTACTTGATATATGGAGATGCTCATAAAACTTTAACAAAGCTATTATATGTAATGAAAATTGTCAAAGTCCCTCAACCAGAAAATTAAGGTCAAGGTAAAAAGATAGGGATGCAACTGTGCTAAGCTACTACTAAGGCTTTTGCAGTCCAAGTTTTATCAACCTAGGATTTATAGTTATCGAGATATGGAAGTGCTGTGAAAACCTTACCATTGCTCTTATATCTATTCAAAATTGTCAGTCTCTCAACCAGAAAATAAAGATAAAGGTAAAAAGATAGGGATGCAACTGTGCTTAGCAACTACTGGGGCATATGCATACCAAGTTTCATCAACCTCTGACTTATAGTTCCTAAGATATGGAGGCGCTCACAAACCTTACCATTGCTATTAAATGTATTGAAAATTGTCAAAGTCACTTAATCAAAATCAAGGTCAAGTTCAAAATATGGGGAAGCAACTGTGCTAAGCTACTACTGGGGCATATGCATACCAAGTTTCATCAACTTAAGACCTTTAGTTCTTGATAAATGGAGATGCTCATAAAACCTTACCAAAAAAGTTAATGCCACCTCTGCTAAAGAAACACCTATGTCCTGCTCTGCTTCCCAGGCGAGACAAAAATCATCCATCTTCATGGATTTTTTATTTGCTTTTCTTGTCCTTTCAGTTTCTCAACTCATACTTAAACTTCATTATTTTCAAGGTAAATACAGCAATCCCCTTGATACCTAATTAGATGTTATTTTTATCCAGTAGGCGTTTCGGGAACACACCCAAGTTCAGTTCCCGCTTTTACAGTATAATAACCTTGTGAAGAAAACCTATTCTATATGTACAAATATTTTGTTGTCTATATTGTTTACCTGATCATGAGAGTTTCGATATCTGTTTGAACATTCATTTTTGATTTTCTTCCAATATATGAAAGCAATAAGGAGTCCAATAACAACAATTAGACATGCTGCAACAATACCAACAATTTCTTCCGGTTTGAGGCCAGCTGAAACAAAATGAACATAAAGTCAACTGAGATGTGGTGATAATGTTGATTTTATGTAGCAGGAATTGTGTTTTCTTAAGACAAGATAAATGCAAATTGAGTCCCCTCTCTGGTGAGTGAGAGTAAAACAAGGTGCAAAAGGTTTATTCCAAGACCAGATTTATAACATTAATGAAGGGGAAAGGGATGGACAGAGTTTAAACTCCCAGGCTTCTGACATTCTTGATGCCACACTATATTAACACTGTAGATTATGGATGAGTCTTTGCAATGCACAAATCAAATGTTATGACCTTGTGACATAAAATACCAATTTTTTCCAGTGAAAATAAAGTTTAAATGTAAAAGATCTGTTTTGCAATTTAAAAAATATATGTATTTGATGCTAGATAAAATGTTGTAAATTACATTCTTCTATATATAGTTTTTTACGTGCAATTTATGCCATATGTTTTTCAACAACCTCCATCTAATAACAATTTAGCCATAAAAACTAACAAAAGGCTCCCAGGAGCCTGAATCGCTTACCTGGTGTCAACCCTATGAAGAACTTTGTAGAGCTGAATAAGCTGAACATTTAAGCAAGCAACCGCTTTTTTCTTTCAGCAATAGTTTTCATTCTGTAGGCAAAAAACGTGCAAAATGTTATTTTAAGGGCCGTCTGAACACTTTGACTCTATAGAGACTTTTGTTAAGATTTTAATGAACTGAACATTCAAGCAAGCAACCACTTTTCTTAATCTGCTATAGTTTTCATTATTTAAGCCAAAAACATGAAAACATTTCGTTTAGGGGCTGTAATCCCTGTAAGGGGTCATCTGACAACTTCAACCCTATGGTGACTTAAGCTTAACATTTAGGCAAGCAACAGCTTTTCCCTATCTGCAATACTTTTCATTCTATAGGCCAAAAACACTATTTTTCACCTTTAAGGGACTGTTACCCTTATACGGGGTCATCTGACAACTTCAACCCTATGGAGACTTTTGTAGAGCTAAATGAGCTGAACATTTAAGCAAGCAACAGCTTTTCTCTATCTGCAATAGTATTCGTTTTATAGGCCAAAAACACTATTTTTCGCCTTTAAGGTGCTGTAACCCCTATAAGGGGTCATCTGACAACTTCCACCCAATGAAGACTTTTGAAGAGCTGAAATGAGCTGAACATTTAAGCAAGCTAGAGTTTTTTTCTATCTGCAATAGTTTTCATTCTATAAGTCAAAAACATAACAAGACCAATCGATGTCTGGCCCTGCGTCGCACGGCAAAACGTTGAATCATGTATGTTCTAGGCCCAATATGGACAGTCAATAATTTTTGACACTTGCATCCTATGGTGGACTTACAAAGCATATTTGTCACATGCTACCCAATAGATAAATTATACGTATATAAAAAAAAAATAAAGTTTCTATTTTATCCCTTTACTTGTACAAAACAATTTCTAAATTGCATCGTAAATAAAAAAAATCACATTTTTGCCCCTTTTGGGCCCCTCAAAAAAGAAGGGACACCAAAAATCAGCCCCACCCTTCCTTTTATCGTAAGTAACATTCATGTAAAGTTTCATAGCATTTGGTCAACCAAAACAAAAGTTATTGTGGAAAAAAAATTAAAAAGTTGCTTTTTTGGCCCCTTTAGGGCCCTTTATTTCTAAACCCCCAAAAAAGGAGGCACCAAAAATCAGCCCCACCCCTCCTTGTATGGTAAGTAACATTACTGTTAAGTTTCATAGCATTTGGTCAACCAGAACAAAAGTTATTGTGGAAACAAATAACAAAGTCGATTTTTTGGCCCCTTTTGGGCCCCTAATTTCTAAACGAAAAAAGCGGTGACACCCAAAATCAGCCATGCCCTTCCTTTTCTGGTAAGTAACATTACTGTAAAGTTTCATAGCATTTGGTCAACCAGAACCAAAGTTATTGTGGAAACAAATAAAAAAAGTCGCTTTTTTGGTCCCTTTAGGGCCCCTAATTTCTAAACGAAAAAAGCGGTGACACCCAAAATCAGCCCCACTCTTCTTTTTATAGTAAGTAACATTCTTGTAAAGTTTCATAGCATTTGGCCAACCAGAACAAAAGTTATTGTGGAAACAAATAAAAAAGTCGCTTTTTTGGCCCCTTTTGGGCCCCTTATTTCTGAACAAAATTATCAAATGACCCCAAAAGGGGAGGTGCACATCTTCAATATATATGTAATCACTGTGTAAAATTTCAGAAAGATCCAGCATTTGGTTTTTGAGATTCAGATTACACAAGACAGACACCCCCTAGCGGGACGGACGGACATACGGACGACTACTAGACCTGCTTTCGCCTTCGGCGACGCAGGTAAAAAAAGCAATTTTTCACCTTTAAAGGGCTGTTACCCCTATAAGGGATTTTGACAACAACAACCAAATGAAGAATATTGTTGAACTTTTAATGCTGAAGCAGTTAAAGTGGTATCACATTTCATCTATCTCTTATACTTTTTTATTTACAAGCTAAAACCGTTGTCTGACCCCCTGGTCTATTTTTAGTAACAGGGGCCATGTTTTTTGATGGATCAAAAATCGAAATAAAAGTTTTGTGCAGGACACACTAAGGATCATTCATACCAAGTTTCAATAAATTCTGTTCAGTAGTTTCAGAGGAGAAGATTTCTTTAAAATTATTAACAGAAGACGACTTCAATGGACACCAAGTGATGGTAATGGCTCACCTGGACCTTTATCCAGGTGAGCTAAAAACATCATTCCATATAAGTAAGACCCAAAAAAATTATTACATACCTTCACACTGACTTGTTGTTTTATTAACTGGAAAGCTATCATTCCCAACTGACAGATTCAATTCAAGCAGTTGCCTACATGGCCTGTTAATGTTAAGAGATATCTCAACAACAACCTGGTAAAAGGTTCCTTTCTTAACAATGCTTGTTGTGTTGAGAACGTTTGTCATTTCTTTTCCCTGTAACAAAATTCAAAGCAAAAAATGAAATGTACAAAAACTAAAATAAAGATAGATGGCATATTATGACATCCTACCATTCTTACCACAAAAACATCATATGTATAGCAATTGCAAATTCAACTTGACCCTGAGCTAGATTAAGACTTCCTTGTAGTTTGATTTTGATGAATACAAGTAAACTGGAACACCTCTTGTCGATCACTATATCTGTGCTTCATACAACAGGAAAGGGGTAAAAATTGGGTATGATTTTGGACCTGATTTTATCTCCACTATTGTTCGTAATGACTGTCTTCATACTTAAGCTTGTATGACAATAGTGTTTGAGATTTCATTAGATAGAATTAACTATCACATAATTAAAACCTACTTCGTATGTCTGTCTTACTAATCAAGTTAGAAACATATGAAAGATCTGCACTTAATTTTATCATCTAAATAATTAGCATCATTTTTAGCCGGGGTAATCGCTAGCGATTAGCCACGGCTATAGCTACGATAGCCTTTCGGTAAGCCTGCAGATGGTTTTTCCGGCAGTTTACCAAAAATCTATTAATAGAAATATCAATACACGCTTGCAATATAGTTCTTTTTCCAGATCTGTTTTTTTTCGTCGCCTTACTCGCAATTATGTTATAAATTTATTTATATAGTTTTCAAATTTTTTACAAGTATGTAAGACGCCTATCTGATGCGATAGTAATTATTGATTAATAAAGAATACAAAAGCGGATTGATATTTTGTTTATAGGAGTGTTCGCCGATCTCATTAGTGATGTCATATTCACTAATTTGCATCTCATTATAAGTGTCAAACTGGATGGCTACATAAAACATCGATGGGCAGGATAATTAACTAAAAGTTCAAATCCTGATATTTTTTTATTTGATCAGATAAAATGATTCTGTAAACGGTTCTTTAAAGAAGAATTTATTCATATTTAAAATAATTGATCCTTAAAAATGAATTTTCTGTTAAATTGTTTCTCGACCAAGTAGTTTTTCATTGAAAATTTTTAATCAACCAAAATTTTCGCTCTTTGGAACCACTGAATATATTTTTTTTCAAGATGTACTACAAAAACGATCTTTTTATGAAAATTGTAGAAACAAAAGAAATTTTTAATTATCTTGAAGAAACAAACAAGGTATGGCAATGCAAAGACTTTTTAAACACAGTTTTATTGTCTTTTTTGCCCTGACGTCTTTCCTATTGTGATTGCGCGCCTGCAAACGAAGCTGACAGAGGAAAATAAAAAAATAGGAATGTTTGCCATCGGTAAGTTTGAGGTCATAGCAATACTTTGTAAGTGTGACTTCTCTGGTACAGAGTCGATGAAATTTTGGATCGTTTGTCATTTCAAATTGATAAATTCTACAGGAGTTACAGGAAAGATTTTACTTAGTTGTATTCATCTCAGATGCGGTACTTCGAATTACCGAAATGCCCCTTATTACCGAAATGCCTTTAAAATGACCGAAATGCCCAATAAAATTACCGAAATGCCCATTTTAGGGGGTGGTATAGAGGTATATTTAATATTTACAATTAATATTGATATCGATTTTGGCAATGTTAAAGCTTCTGATGAAGAAAGGATGTTTTTGATTAAAGTGATGACCATTTATAAATGTAACGAGTTTCATAATCTACCTCCTGCTTGCGGTTTATTTTATCATTTTTGTACATTTGTTTTCGTTGTTTAAGGTTTCTTCAAAACATGGCGTTATTTTTTAATCTATTTTCAGTCTATGCACAGCCAAAACTGCACATAAAATTGAAATATAAAGTGTAGCTGGACCTAGATATTAAAAAATCTTACCTTTTCTCTATGAATTCTTCCTGAAAAAAATCCTTTATTTTAGAGATCTCTTTTTTCTCCGCTTTTAAAAACATCCGATTTAAGGCTAATATCACTTTCACCCTTTCTTGTGGCCTCAAATTTCATACAACTTTCAATAAGGGATTTAACTAAAAGTGTTCACCTCGTTTCATGTAAGAGGCACAATAGGGATAGTTTGTCCTTTTTCAATTTAAAATCTGAACAGGAAAAAAAGAGATCTTTATTTTTAAGGAACTTAGAATGAAAAATTGATAGAAATTGAATCAGAAATTACCATATCTAGGTCCAGCTATGCTTTATTTTATTATTTTATTTGTAGTTTTTGTTCTGCATATACTAAAAAGTAGGTAGAAAATTTCGCTATTTTTAACGAAAGGTACAGATGAACCTTAATACATTTTTATAGATAAGATTTTGCATGGTTAATTTTTACAACAATTCTTTAATGTTTGGGCTTTACCAAAATTTAGAAAGTTTTCACTTTAAATTCTATTTAAGTTTCACTTCTCTACTAAATAATTTTATTACACTTACATTCCTTCAACTGTTGCCTAGAAGAGGCAGTTTATTCTGACAAATTCCTTAGGAGGTAAAAGGTAGTTCGGAAAATATACCACCTCTCATTCATATAACTAGTAGTGATCACTATAAATATAGATCGGTAATATATATATAGGTCTTATATGATAATCGAAATTTTAGTCACATGATTAACATGTATTTAATATTTATTTCGTATAAGGATAAGTCTACTGCGAAGGAGTTTGGAAGTCTTCGTTATATTCTGTCAACTTTATATGTCAATGTTTTTTTCATATATATTACACCGTAACATTGCTACAGGGGACCAAAGACAGGCCACGCCCATAAAATCAACTTTAAAAAAAAAATTAGTTCGATTTTCAAAATCTTTTCTTTTTTCATTGGAATCCTTGCGAATATCCCTTTTACATAAAAAGTAGCTTTTTTTAAAATTTTTTTGCTACATATAAACATTTTAAAATTTGTAGATTACCCCGGCTACCAGTACTTTCAGTACTTTGATTAAGACTATGGAGAGGGGATCACATGCTACATAATTTTCTAGCCAATCAAAATTGGGGATCCAATACCCCTTATCTGTTGTATTTTACAATGCAACAGAAGTTCAGTTTAGATTACAAGTAATTCTCTTTTTCTACCTCCCCATTGTTTCAATTGGACAGGAAGAAGACAACTAAATGTAGAAGAATAAAGAAATGAATCAGTCACACACAACAGATAACCCCCTTGCCTGTTTCATTAAAATGTAAGTCAAGTTGACCTCAATCTAGAACAGATAAACCCATTTACCCAATTTCGTTCCCGTCTACCACTTGCAATTGCAGAGATATGGACCTTAACCAAGACTTAATCTAAGTCATTCATGTACAAAAAGTTGGTCAAGGTGACCTTATTTTAATAAGGATGCTGGTTACTATATAAGATGTACTCACTGATCCTATGTCATCTACCTATAACTTGCAATAGCTCAGATATGATTATTAACAAAAATTAAACCTGAGCCATTCATGCGGAAAATATAGGTCAAGGTGACCTAATTCTGGTATGCATACTGGTTACTATCCAAGATGTACTTACCAACCAAATATCATCTCTCTTTCAGTTGCAGTTGCTGAGATATGGACCTTAACCAAAACTTTTACCTGAGTCATTCATGCGGAAAATGAAGGTCAAGGTAACCTTATTTACCCACTGACCAAATATGATCTCTCAATCACTTGCAGTTGCTGAGGTATAGACCTTAACCAAAACTTTTACCCGAGTCGTTCATGTGAAAAATGCTCAGGGTCAAGGTGACCTTATTTTGGTATGGATGCTGACTATCATCAGTGATGTTTAGTTCCCTAGTTAGTGACAAAACAAAAACCATTACCTAAGCACATAAGAACAAAAGATCAAACGAATGAACCAAATGCTATATCCCCTCCCAAATTCCTTTGGGCTCAGGAACAATAAAATTTTATACTGTTTACATGGACACACATTTTCAAACTTTGGCCTTCTGATCAATATTTGGTTGAACTGAACTATAATATTGTAGCCCATTGCTCAACATAAAGCAAAATGAACTTTTTTGTTTAGCTTGTACAACATATTTCAGTTGTGCAGAATAACAAAAACAAGAGGCTCCCAGAAGCCTGAATCACTTATATGACATATGTGCCTGAAGTAAAGGTTATTAGGGAAAATCTATTTGACGTTGAAAGGGTAAAAACAAGAGGCTCCCAGAAGCCTGAATCACTCATATGACATATGTGCCTGAAGTAAAGGTTATTAGGGAAAATCTATTTGACGTTGAAAGGGTCTTAAGATTAGTAAGGGGGTCATCTGACAATATGGTAGATCTTGAGGTGCTGATCACTTTTGTTCCCGATCAAAAGGACAAGGTACACTAAGGCCCATATTTGGCCCCCTCTATAATTCAAAATTACAAAATTGGTATGGAAAAGATTTCCTATGCTATTTAGAAGTTCAAGTAAATGAACAAACTTGTTCTAATATTTTTTAAGCGTAGCATCTGAAAAATAGGATGTCAAAACAAAACAAATATGAAAGATTTCTGTCGAATTGGCTGAAAGTGGACAAATTTTGCGTCATTTTTTCAATTTTTGGATGCCTCCGCCTTCTTGACCCAGACATTTTGTAAATTAACTTTAAAACTGACTTCAATTAAAGTCTAAATCAGTTAAGAAATCTATGGGTCACGTAGGCGGAGGCCTTTGAAAATAGCAATGTAAGCTCTAAAAATCAACATTTTTCTCGATTTTGTTGATTTTACTCTGTTTTAGGTCTCTATAAAATTGAAAACCGAAAAGATTATTGGAAATTGAAAGCATACTCACAAATTCGAACCATTTTACTCCATATATAAAGTGCATTTTAATAATTTTCGCAAGTTTTATTTTTTCATAAAATAGGGGGCCAAATATGGCTCTTACCGTACCATGTCCTTTTAAAATCTGTCACCGTTTTTGAGTTATTTGCAAAAAACTGCCATTTACCCCTATGTTCTATTTTTAGCCACAGTGGCCAATCAAAAATCCCCACATCAGTTCTATACACCTAATGCTAATAATCAACTATACCAAGTTTGGTTCCAATTGGACTTAAAGTGTCAGAGGAGTTAACGTTTTCAGAGGAGTTAACATTTTCAATGTAATAAGGAAATGCTGTTAAAATGCTCAAGGGCTATAACTCCTTGTTTCCTACAACGTTGACCCTATTCCATATTTTGTAGATCTTGATGTTATTAACAATATGCAATTTAAATTTCTCAAATATCTAGTATAGACTGTGTTCAAGATATTGAGCTTAACAGGTGCAAAATTTGCAAAAAAATCCACAAAAAGGGCAATAACTCCTACATTGGTTGTTGGATTTTCTTCAAAATTTCAGGGTACCGTAGGTAGATCTTGAGATGCTGATCACTTTTACTCTATACAAGAATTTCAATGTCTGTAGCCATTTTTGAGTTATTTTTTAAAAACTGCATATTACCCCTATGTTTTATTTTTAGCCATGGTGGCCATGCTTTATGACGAATCAAAAATCCCCACCTCTATTCTAAGCATCAAATGCTAATGAACAATCATACCAAGTTTGGTTGCAATTGGACTTATGGTGTCAGAGGAGTTAATGGTTTAAAAAGTTTAAGGACGGAGGACGGAGGATGGACGGACGCCAAGTGATGACAATAGCTCACATGACCCTTTGGGTCAGGTGAGCTAAACAAGAGGTTTCCAAGTGCCTGAATCGCTCACCTGAACTACACAGATACATATATTTGTAGATATTATTGTGCTTAACCATGTGCAATTTAAATTTAAATTTCTGAAATATCTTGGTTAAGTTTCAAGATATTGGGCTTAATAAGTGCAAATTTGGCAAAATTAAGAAAAAGAACAAGAACTCCCACATCAGCAGTCGGATTTTTCGGAAATCATGAATATGCTGATCACTTTTGATTCTTGCACAATTTTGATATCTGAAACCATTGTAGAGTTATTAGCAAAAAAATGCAATTTACCCCTATGTTCTATTTTTAGCCATGGCGGCCATGTTTTTTTACGAATCAAAAATCTGAACAATAGAGTTGTAGCATATAAGCTATTGAACGAGTGTGCCATGTTAAGATGCAGTTGGTCTTACCATGTCAGACAAGTTAATCTTTGAAATTCAGTGGAAAAGTAATGAATCAAAGCGCTAAAGCGTTTATAGGCAAGCGAAATATATAAGTACTGTAAAAGATTTATCCTCTGTTAAAGTATAATTATTGTTCATAATGTTTGCGAAATAATAATTTTGGTGATCGAAGAAAGGATCGTCATGCATATGCTCTCAAAATACAAATGACAACAAAGTTCCAGCAAGTTAATGAACACAATTACACGCACAAGACAGGTATCGTGTGTAAACGGTATCGATTGAAACACCCCTTCGATTTAAATGCACTCGTCCAAGGAATTACTAATTCCTTGACTCGTCCCAGTACTGAATTTATGAATGAACAAGGCCGTATCCTTGCGTTGACCAATCAAATAAGAGAAATATTTATACGAACTAATCAAGTAATAGATGATTACATAATTTATATTATATCGCCTTAAACCAAATAGTCCGTCAGTAAAATGCAAAGGAATAAATAAAACTTGTGCCGATCCTATAAAATGCCAATAAAAATGGAGATTTATAAAAATGTGTATCATTTTAACAAATATTGAAAAGTAATAAAGAAAATAAAGCAGTTTTCCAAGACTGGATGCAGGAAGATCACTCCGTCTAGACTGAAAAAAAAACGCGAAAATCATCACTACTCTATAGACTCCATAAGGCTTCGCTGCGCTTGCCTAAAAATGGTAAATTTTGTTGTTTTATGGATAATAACTCCTACAAGAAATGGTCCTACAGCTTTGACCTAAATAAATAAAATGTAGATCTTGATGTGATTAATCTACGCAACTTAAATTTTTGAAATATCTTGTATAGTTTTCAAGATATAGGGCTAAATAAGTGAAAATTTTTGAAAAAAATCCAGAAAAAGGGCAATAACTCCTATGTCGATTGTTGGATCTTCTTGAAAATTTCAGAGCAGGTAGATCTTGAGATCCTGATCACTCAAATCTCCCATCAGAATTTTGATATCTGTAACTATTTTTGAGTAATAAGCAAAAAACTGCAATTTACCCCTATGTTCTATTTTTAGCCATGGCGGCCATATTTTTTTACTAATCAAAAATCAGAACTATAAAATTGTAGCATTTATGCTATTAAACAACTGTGCCAAGTTTGGTTGAAGTTGGATTTATGGTGTCAGACAAGTTAATCTTTGAAATTAAGGGGAAAAGTAATGAAAAATGGTAAATTTTGACGCTTTAAGGGCCATAACTCCTAAAAGAAATGGTTCTACAGCTTTGACCTTATTACATGAAATGTAGATCTTGATGTGCTTAATTATATGCAATTAAAATTTTTTTAAATATCTTGTATAGTTTTTAAGATATAGGGCTAAATAAGTGCAAAATTTTGAAAAAATCCAAAAAAAGGGCAATAACTCCTACATTGGTTGTTGGATCTTCTTGTAAATTAGGTAGATCTTGAGGTGCTGAACACTTTTACCCTTTGCCAGAATTTTATTATCTGTAACCGTTTTGGAGTTGTTTGTTTTATTTTTAGCCATGGCGGCCATGTTTTTCAATGAATCAAAAATCCCCACGCTGGTTTTATACTACCTATGCTAATAAACAACTGTGGGAAATTTAAAAGCCATTGGACTATGGTGTTTGAGGAGTTAACGTTTGAAAAAGTTAACCACAACGGAGGACGGACGACAACGGACGCCAAGTGATGGCAATAGCTCACATGGACCTTCGGTCCAGGTGAGCTAAAAAGGTGACAAAATTACCAAATGTGGAGGATCAATCACAATTCCATGTGAAAAGACTAAACAAGGAAGACATTCTGGAAAAATTGAAGATTGCAATGGTCCTGACTTTGTACAGGCATTTCTCAAGAAATGGTGAGTTTAACCAGGTTTTATGGCTTGCCAAACCTCATTTTTCCATTGCGATGTTATGAATTAAAATCTAAAAATTAGAATATCGAATAAATTAGCCATTTTATGACTTACCCCTATCCTTAGGTACTTTATATGTATACCAGAAGGATCTGGCATTGGATAAAATCCCAAAAGTGTAAAGGTATAATTCCACTTCTGTCCATCCATGTGTTCCGTTCCATAAATATTTTTCTCACCAGGCAAAACTGCAATGATAAAAGAACCAAAACATGAAGCCGTCAGTAGACACATATTTTTACAATCATGTGTTAAAAATCTATAATCTCAAAGACCTGCTGTCTTAAAATAGCTGGTTAAAAAGTGAAGATGTCATTTACCAGTAACCTAAAGCATACGTTAAATTTATGGAAGTGACCTTGAGTGATGATGATGATTTCAGCTGACATTCAATGAAATAACAAAAACATTGAATATTAAAGCTTCCCCATGTTTCCCCTCAAAGGTTCATAAATCCCACATAAATTTTGAAGATGGAAATTTTCTAGTATTATGCACAACTACATATGGTGTCCTTCCTATATACAAAGTTTTGTTGAATTCGGTTCAGTTGTTTCAGAATTGTATAGTATTTGTATTAAACTGTGCTGAAATGTACTCAACCAGTCTGAAAAGTACTTAATTGTTCTCGACCAAAATCTGATAATTCTTAGAAAGAATAAAGTGTACTTTACAATTTCAAAATGTATTATTGTCAGTCTAAAATGTTCTCGACCTAGTCTTAATTGTACTTGAAACTTACTTGACCATGATTAAAATACGTACTTCACTAATTAAAAATCAATTAGGTCTGTCAAACATTAAAGATTTTATCTACTGTTACAAAAGTGTGTTAATTAATGATTTAATTAGGTCGAGAAAGCTTTAGTATTGTTAAGGATGTACTCTGGTCAGGAGCCAATATTTTAAAGTATGTAACTTTTTTTCTAACCTTGATTTTTGCAATGTTCTGACCCTACAAAGGCAATATGTGAAGAAAAATTCATAGGTTGCTGTGCATTTTTCCTTGCTACAGACGTTTAAAGGTGGCCAATTTTGTTCATTTATAGCCATTTTTGCCAAAATTTTGACTAATTTCATGGAAAAAATTCAACCTAAGCGAAAATATCTAACCAAATGTTTTAGGAAGCAAAAATGAATGACTAGTGAATATTTTTTTTCATTAGATGACTTTTTCCAACCCAACCCCTATTTTCGGAACACCAGCAATTTAGGGTCTCAATTTTTAATTTGCGATTACTCCAAAACTACTTATCAAAAAATCATTATTTTTTAACACAATTTTATGGTGTACATATTTTTAAAAAAATTATTGCCATTGTCCATAACTTTTGAATTATTTTTAAGTTATTTCCAAATGAGATTTCAACGAGACAGAAACCTGACCAGAATACATCCTTAAGTACAATTCAGACATTAAAGAATTTGCATTTTCTTCCTTATCTATCCGATAATTAACTTTAATTAAAGTCGAGTAAAATTAAGTACTTTTCAGACTAATTCAAACAATTAAGTTCATGTTGAGACTTTTTACAAAAAATCAGACTTCGGTCAAGTACAGTTGAGCATGTTTAAGACTTATTCAGAATGGTTGAGTACATTTCAGTATGGTTTAGTAGAAATACTATACCATTCAGACTTTTGGTAGTTTGAAGTGCTGAGAGAGGGAAGGACAGACAGGACGAAAACAATATGTCTCCCCACAAAAGTGGGGAGAGACATAATTATAGTTCAATTCTTTGACAAATGAGATGGACATTTGGAAATTATTTCCAATATAAATGTGTTAGTGACTATTTCATCTAACAGGAGGCTCCCAGGAGCCTAAATTGCTCACATGGTCCTTAAGCTTAAAGGGTCTCTTCTATGAACTATTACCACTACTACTTCTAAACAATTCACACTTTTTAAGAGAACAATGAGCTGAAGGTGCAAGCAACAGCTTTTCTCTATCTGCACTAATTTTCATTCAAGAGAGCATATACCTCATTTCTAGTGGATGGTGTCACCTTACCCAAGACACATCTACTGTCTGTGAAGGGTAGTCTGGAGAATGGAAAAATCAAAAATATTTTTTTCTAAAACAATTTAGCTTTAATTTGTTTACAATATCTTATTAGTATCAAAAAGACGTAGTTAAAAAATATAACAACTTTACAAAAAGTTAAATACATTTCTTGAAAATTCAGATATTTGCAAGTCAATGGGGATTTCCCATTGTAAAAAAATTGCGGGAAAAATTGTCAATTTCTATTGTGACGTCATATGACGTCTAGGTGCATTCCCTGATGTAAACAAAAACAAGTTGATCTCAAAATATCTCTGTGGTCGGAATGATATTCTAAAATTCTACAAAAAAGTGATTTTTGACAATTTGGCTTCCCCAAAAATGGCTGCCATTTACAATGGAAAAACTAGGGGGCAAAGTGATTTTGCTTCATTTATCTAAGAGGTAAGCAAATTCTTTACTATTTTTTTGTGAATTTAGTTACATTTTCTTGCAAAGATAAAAATGACAAACATTTCAAATGTGCTAGCAACAACATGAAGAAAAAAAATTAAGAATTTCTGTTCTCCAGACTACCCTTTACAGACAGTAGTGGTGAAATATCATTGACCCAAACATCTAGTTTCCAAGTTATGGACCTTAACCAAGAACTTAACCGAAGTCGTTCATGCATAAAATATAGGTCACAGTGACCTAATTTTTAGTGGGTGGTGTAGCCCTACCCAAGACCAATCTGGTGGTGAAATATCATTGACCTCCAACATGTAGTATCCGAGTAATGGACCTTAACCAAGAACTTAATCAAAGTGTTACGGACGTACATACGGACGGACGGACGGACGGACAGACGGACAAGGGTAAAACTATATGTCCGATCCACATACGTGGTCGGGCCATAAAAATCCATATACTTTAATGTTTAAACAAATGAATAGTACCAATTATTAATACTTACTATTTGAAAGTATCATTTCTCCAACCTTGTATACTCCAATAAAAAATGTGAATTTGTAGTTAAGATCCTTGGTGAAATTGAAAACGATTAAACTGTCAAATTTGTTTCGTTTAATAACATCATACTGATCTTCAAGTATTGTTTCAACTATGCCATCTTGTGAAATTTGGGTTTTTCTATTACCCCCTTCCCATTGCTGTGTTCCCTTTTCATATTGCCCTGTAAACTCCAGTAGCACACATTGGTCATCAATGGCAGTTGCTTTGATTGTTTCTATAAATATAAAGAAAGAATACTATTATTCAATATGATCTTAATTTACATATTCATTGTTTTTATCCCTCAGCAATGTTAAGAAAATGTCTTCTGTGAATATTATTATTGGTACTACATTTCTTGGTTGGATTGATGAAAAAGAATCAGTTCATGATTTTCAGGTATCAAATTGTGCACCATTGCTTGCCGATTTGTTTCTTCATCCATATGAAGCAGACTTCTTCCAATCACTTCTAGACAAAATGGACCGCAAACTTGCTTTATCCTTCAATCTCACATTTCGTTATATTGATGATGTCCTTTCACTAAACAATCCTCGATTTGGTGACTATTTACATCTCATATATCCAAAGGAACTTGAGATAAAGGACACTACAGATTCTAGGAGGTCCGCTTCATATTTGGATCTATTTCTCGAAATTGACACACAAGGAAGGCTTTGTACAAAGCTCTATAACAAACATGTTGACTTCAACTTTCCAATAGTTAACTTTCCCTTTTTGTGTAGCAACATTCCGTCCGCTCCAGTATATGGGGTTTACGTATCACAATTGATTCGTTATTCCAGTGCATGTAGGGAGTGCAACGATTTCCTTGATAGAGCTACATGGCTGACAAGCAAATTGTTAACACAGGGGTACGTTGCTCCCATGTTGTTGTCATCACTCAAGAAATTTTACGGACGACATCATGTGCTTGTATACAAAAAACAGGATTTCTATCTCTCAGATGAGCACAGATGTTGGTTTGACATAGAGTTTTGTAATGTCATCCTTTCCGGATTTGACCAACACTTAATAAATCTTTGGCAACGTGACAGGTGTGCTATAGCAAGCAGGAACTGCTTACTCTTCTGGAGCACCTGAGTTCACTCTCGTTTCGACTTGAGTTCGCGTTGCTGAATGCGGTTTTGTTGTTATGTGTGTATGTTTTATGTTGTTATGTGGTTTGTTTTGTTGTGATGATTTTTGTCTGCCCGTTTTGTCTTTGTCTTAAGGGTTTTATGATACTGATTACCCCTTAGGTACACCTTTGCTTCTTTCATGGTTCTGAAAACCAATGCTAAATAACCTTTTCATGGGAAATTTAATTTTATGGATTAAAAACCACACATATTAATGAAACCAAAGTATATACATGAACAACAGTCTGTCAAAGTCAAAGATGACCAGATTTCTGTAAACAGGAAGTAAGTGAGTGACATACCTAAAACGGAATCCCACCCTGATGCTGTACACCAAATATAAAGTGGCTGTAATAAGTAGTTGCTGAAACAGCTGTTACAAAAAATGTGTCTGATATTATACAATTATCACCCTAGTTGATGTGGGACCCAGATGCTTCATTCCCAAGAAAGTAAGGTAACGCAAGGGCTTTCCTGAGAGGTACCTTACTTTTTGAGGGAAAGAAGCTCTGAGTCTGGCACCAACTTGGGTGATAACTGTTATATTATATTGAATATTAAAATCATAGATGTCATGTGGAAAATGTCATGAGCAGGTGACCTTACCATGCGTCACCCAACGGTTACAGGTTAACATCGTCTGCAAATCACAATAAAGATTTCTATATGAGTATTTAATATTGTATATGATCAAAGGTAAAGGTATTCACCCTTCCGATTTGTCAATCATAATAATTATATTGACCAATCATTTTTATTTTCGCATTTTTACGATCATGGAATATTGGGTCCTTCCAAATGTAATTTGCGCTAGGGGATATTTTCGCAAATTTGTTATATTCGAAATTAGCGAAAATGAACCCGTCGCAAAAATTTCCCCTTTTACAGTACGGCAATATTAACAGGTATTTTTGCAAGTAAATCTGACACAGTGTTGGGATGCTGAGACGTCATTTTGAAAATGAAGATAGCTTGGGGGTATTAGTTACAATATCTAGGATGGGAGGAGCTTATTGCCTATCTTGGAACTTTGAATTGGGTTTCAAGTGCACAAATTTTACATCTAATTTATACTATCTACACATATACTGAGTTTTAGATTACACATGACATGTATCCCTATTGTGTGGTGGAAGGATTGACAAATGAGATGATTTTTCTTTGGTCAGATGGGTAAAATCAGCATCACATAAATCATTATAGTTGTAAAACCTGTGTATATTTCTTACACTTAGAAATAAAAAATATGTACTAATAAATACCTAATGTCCTGTGTTGATTGAGCAATTCTTGAGTCATGTTTACACCAGGTGGGAGACCAGACACTGCAGAAGCATTTGAGCTTAGGCATTGAATCATCAACATACAAAGGAAAATTCCAACTCTAAATATATCTTTAAATTGTATCTGAAAGACACAATCTGAAAAAAAAAACAAGGAATGTCATAAATATATATTAAGTCACAATTAACAACAAGAGTAGACACTTCAAATATGCCACAGGGACTTGCTCCCCTCTATCAATATTTTGTAAGAGTCAATGTGCAGTATGAAAAAAACACAAGGGAGGGGGGGGGGGTTGGAAGGCACTATAATTAAAATTGTATGGGTGGTGGTATTTTTAGATATTTCTCAAACATAAACGAAAAAACAAATTAAAATTTTATGCATGGTGGGTATAAAAACTAGAGGCTCCCAGGAGCCTGAATCGCTCACCTGATCTCTTATGCCAAAGTTTGAATAAATTTCACAAACTTTCAACTATACAAAGTTGCAAATAATCCCTTCAGTGGTTTCAGAGAAGATTTTTGGAAATCAGTTTAAATCAATAGAAAAAAAAGTTAAAGGACAATAACTCCTATAAGGACCTTTTGATGCTGAGAGAAGTAGCTTCAGATTTTCTCTATCTCTTATACTTTTTGAGTTACAAGCCAAAAACAATAGCCTGACCCCCCCTGTTTTATTTTTAGCAATGGCGGCCATGTTGGTTGGTGTACTTAAATATAATTCACAAACTTGGTAGAGGACATCCTAAAGATCAAGTGTACCAAGTTTCAAAGCAATCCCTTCAGTGGTTTCAGAGAAGAAGATTTTTGAAAATCAGTTAAAATTAATGGAAAAAATCAGTTAAAGGGGAATAACTCTTAAATGGCTGATCTGACCATTTTGACCCTGAAATCATTTTTGTAGATCTCAATGAGCTTAACAATTCTGCAATGCTAACTTTTCCTCTAGCTCTAACGGTTTTCAAGATATTGTACAAAAACTGCAAAAATGGTCAATTTTGAGGATTAAAGGGCAATAACTCCTATAAGGAGTCGTTTCACAACTTCGACTCAATGGAGAGATTTGTAAAGCTTTTGATGCTGAACATGGATGGTTGCTTCGGATTTTCTCTATCTCTTATACTTTTGGAGTTATAAGCCAAAAAACAATGGTCGGACCACCCTGTTCTATTTTTAGCAAGAGCTGCCATGTTGGTTGGTCGATGTGTTAATAATTCACAAACTTGGTAGAGGACATCCTAAAGATCAAGTATACCAAGTTTCCATGCAATCCCTTCAGTGGTTTCAGAGAAGAAGATCTTTGAAGAAAAGTTAACGACCAACGGACGACGGACGCCTAACGATGACAATAGCTCACATGACCCTTCAGGTCAGGTGAGCTAAAAAGTGGCTTCCCACCCCGACCCCTATACATTTATTTCTGGAATTGCCCTTACTTGCTTATTTGGAAATACATTTTTTTTAGGATGCCCAATTGGTTCTTTTTTGTTTAGTAGGCCATGTCTTTTAACCAATGAATAGGATTTCTGGTTATTATCAGCACAATAGGAGCCCTTTTGGGGTAATGAAAAAAATTTCTGATTTATTACCTGTAGGTTTTCATCAGGTTGATATTGGAATTACAAATATATATTGATTATTTTTAAAGTGAGACTTGCCAATCTGATAAAATACATGTATCAAAATTATTTTCTCTGAGATGTTAGAAATGCAATAATTCTTCAAGCATTTAGGTGATCATCTTCGCTAGCCAAGGGTTACAATCTGCTATCCAAGAGATAGCAGATCGTTACCCTTGGCTTGAGAAGATATTAGGTGATTGATTTAATTTCCCAGTTTTCCACAATCCTCATGATGTTCAGAAGGCCTTTTCATGACCAGGAAAAATGCATTATGACTTTTTCTGTTTTCAAAGTAGCATAGGTACCTTGCTTGCATTTTTCCTGGTTTTGTTTATATTATTGTGTTCTTAGCAAAGAAACAATAGTCTGAATAATTTTTCTTTTCATGCAAACTTGTGTGTAATTTTTACCCCATTTAATTGTCCTTTCAACTGGTTTGACCGACTTGGGATCTCTTGCCTCATCTCCATTCCCATCATCATAAGACTCCCTGATTCCTAAGTTAGAATCCTTGGTCCAAGGGGTAGTGCTATGTTTTTCTTTGTTTCTACTCCTATGTTTAGTAGGTTCAATGGCAGGCCTTTCATCATGTGAATCAAAATTCTTGATTTTATCAGTACAATTGGAGCCCTTTTGGCATAATGAAACTAAGGTGTCTGATTTATCGTCTGCAAAAAAAGAAAGGAAAAGGTACATAAGGTTCATATGTTGATTATGTGAATGATCTTCTGTAAATTTGTTCTTTTTCTTAGAGGATCACTTGATGCCAACATGTCGTAAATCATCCCTGCAGAGTTTCAGTCAAATTGGTTCTGTGATTTCAGAGGAACAAATTTTTGAAATTGTTAACAGACGACAACGGAAGCATAATGATGTCATAAGCTGCCAGGTGAGCTAAAAAGGAGAGTACACAATATTGTATATATATATAAGTTCTGACCCACATTCAAATAGAACCATTCATTCTTTTAAAGATGCAAAAATATGTTAAATCAAAAAAGAAATTAATTGCAAAATAAAGTAAATTAAACTGCTGTAGTTGTGGCTTTTGTCTTACCCTTATTGTTAGTTTTCCCTGTCGTCGAGTCGACATCTTTATCATGTTTTACAACATCATCATACTCCCCAGCAGAATGGTTCATATTGCCCAAAGTCTTATTCTTTGACAGATGTGATGTTTTGAGCTGTTTGGTTAAAATAATTTCACTTTTTGAAAAATCAGGTCTTTCTTCTGGTAAAACAGCATGACTAGGAGGTAAAAATGGTTCATGCTGAGCGGCGTCCACAGACGGCATTTCAACACCTAGACCAGGATACTTAGATGAGACAGGGATATGGTGAGCAGCATTGGCAGTTGGCATTGGAACACCCTGTACACCATCCATATATGACATTTGAAAATGCAGACCAGGATACTTGGATGAGATAGGAACACAGTGGGCAGCATTGGCAGGCAACATTGGAACACACTGAGAAGTACCCACAGATGACTTTTTAACACAAAGACTAGGATACTTAGATGAGACAAGGACACGGTGAGCAGCATAGGCAGGCAACATTGGAACACGCAGACCAGTATACATCGATGAAATTGGAATTGGCTGACCAGCACCATCAGAATATGACCTTGGAACATGCTCTCCACAATCTTCAGAGGGTGGCTTTGGACCAAAAATTTGAATTTCTGATTCAACATCTGCAATAATAGCAAAATAATGTCAATGCTGTGCAAAAGAACCTTACTGCATGTGATACACAGAAAAAATTTCATGCATGATGTATTCAATAACTTTCACCTTTTTTTAAAACATAATATAAAAAAAATTAAAAAAATGTTTAAGGGAGTACGAGAGCCTCAGAAATTTAACATTTTCAGGATTCTCAGCTTTTATCCATTCAAATGCCTTAAAAATTTTCCAACATGTTTTTCTAATTTTTGTTTGGAACTAGTTGGAGAAAGTCCTAATAAACATCTTTAAAAAATTTCAACCAATTATAATTATAATTTTTATGTTAAAACAGAAGAAGAATTTTCCATAAACATATGTAATTCCTATGAAAAATCTAGAGAAGTTTTTTCCCGCCATATTTTTAGGTGCTTATATCTTGAAAACGGCTCCATGTTTTTGAAAACTTTTTTCATTAAGTCTAGCTATTTTGAGCCATTCTTCTCAAATTATCTTGTTTTAATAACTTTAAATTATGAAAAAATTCAGGCCCGTACTCCCTTAATCCAAACTTAGACAGATTTGCAAATATTGTATTTTTAATAACAATTTAGCCATTGATACTTTTTGTTCCTGTTTACTGGTTTTGTCCATGCCTTTTCAGACTTTAGACATTCAAATGCCTCTTTGGTACGTCTTTGCTTCTTTTAAATTGCATGGTCATGGCCACTTTGTCTGAGATAACTAGAATACATACACATGAATAGGCCGAAGGACAGAGGAACCAAGTAAAACTGAAAGTGCTTCTACATTTCCTGCGCACAAAATTAATTTTATTTATTTTGAAAGTTCATGTATTTACATGTATACTTCTAAATCCTATTTCATATACCCCTTTCTTACCATTATTTGTCATATATTTAGGTTCCTGTTTAAGGGTCTCCCAATTGTCTAGTAACAGAAAGGAAATATCTCCAAATCCATTACTGTTCTCTTTTTTTATATAGCCATCATGTTTCTTAAAATATTTAACATCTCCACATGGATCTTCTGTATGTTGCAACTGGTCATCTTCATCTGTATTTATAGCTTTGACAGAACTATTTCTTTTCAATAAATTCTCTTTAAGAATGCTATCAGCAGCCATTGTCATAGTGGAATTCTGAATTAAAAAAAAACATTGAGTTAAAGTGAAGATACAAATTAAAAGTAAACACTTTTCTTTAAAAAAATAAAAAAGAAACACTATTTTAATAGAAGGGGCATATCAACAATATAAAAGGTACAGTAAGAGCCATAACTGGCCCACTAATGTTTGGAAAGATACTTAATTTATCTGCACTGCACTGCTTTTTTTCTTGTCAATTGGTTTCATCTGTTCAACCAATTGGCTAAGCAATTTATAAAATTGCCAAGCCAGTTACTTTGAAAAGTTGAACAGTTGGAATTGGTGGACGACCATGCCTATGATTAATGCACAATAATAGTAATTTCATTTCAAGTTTCTGGTTTAACTTTTTGACTATAGGTTTTATTAGCAATAATTTACTAGGTTTTTAAAATTATAGAGGCCTAAAATGGGTCACACATAAGGAAATCTGAGAAAATTGTCATTTTTCATACTAACTTTGTTATTTATAATGGCTTGCACCTTTTTAGTCCATGCATATTTTAACTGATTTATAGTTAATTGATAGTAAAATTAATATTTCATGAACAAACAGCCTGGTCTACACAGGTGCAGACATAAGAAAATTGTAAATATTATCCAAAATGTGTCTATTTTTATAATTTCAGGTAATTTGACAGAAATCATGCATATTGACCATGTTTTGAAACAATATTTTCAATCAATATCACTTCTAGAAATCTCCAAATTCGGAAACCTTTCCCAATTGGGTAACAGGTTACAAATTTGGTAACTTCAGAGCCAAAAATTACTAAAATTTTATTAAGATATTTCCAAACTTGTTTTGCATGTTTTATGATGTACTCAGTGTAAAAACATATTAATAACTTTTTATCAAATTATGAATCCAAATAAGAATGTTTTACCACAGTTACCAAATTTGTTAACTCTAGAGATACATGTAGGGGATTTACATAGGATTTTCTCCATTTCTATATTTGATTTCTTGTAAAATTTTAATCCGTACTAAGATGGATTTTGATTTGGCCAGGCAATATTAATGAAAATTGTCTGCTCTTTCCAATGAAACTAGTGACAGGATGCCATTTCACCTAAGGAAATGCCAAAACTTAAATTATTCCAAAATTAGCAAATTTGTTAACCCTAGAGTTACTATATTTGGAAACCATTACTGAATCCGGAAACATTTCTGAATTTGGAGATTGTATGCTTAAAACTTTACTTAAACAAGCTTCAGCACTCTTTTAACTCACTAAATAACAATTGGAGGAATGTTTTATTTTTCAGCCATACAGGGGGCCAAATATTCATAAGAAAATTAATTGGGTTGAGTGAATAACCAAAATATGATCACGAGTAGGTGAACGCACACAGATTTAACATGTTGGTTATTCATGAGACCTAATTGATTATCGTATTTATAACATAGATAAAATGCCGCTATTTAATAGTTTTTAATAAATTGATTTGAATGGTGTATGAATTAAGACTCCAGGAGTTCTGCCGACAAGGCAATACAATTCACGACGTCATAATCGAGTTTGGCTGGAAAGGACACAAGAGTGAAAATATTTTTGTTATTTCACACTGTGAATTCACCAAATTTTATTTCAAAACGAAAAATTGGTATTTCATATGTATCTATGTAATAAGGGACTTATCATACCTTGTCCTTTCATGAAAATCTATGGGATGAATTAAGAGCAGAGTTGGAAATACCAGCCTGCCCACCAGCCCAAGACTGGTAACTTTTGGACAGTGCTGGTTAAAATTCATGAAAATTTGACTGGCTATATAGTGATAAAAAGCTTCGCTGAGCGCAGCATGATACGACCGCAACATGTTGAACCCTGTACGTTTTAGGCCCAATATGGATAGTCAATTGCTCTGGACACATGCAGCCCATTGTGGATTGACAAAGGTTTTTGACACACACAGCTTTTGGTGGACTTTCCACTTACAGTTTAAAAGGAATTATTTATTTTGAAAGGAGATCAAAATAAGACCACAAATTTTCCATTTTGGCCCTATTTACATTATAGGGGGAAAAAGGGGGGTTGCAAAAATTAATTCTCAATTTTGTATCCACTATTTGACAAGAACAAACATGCAAAAAAATTTCAAAATCGGATCACAAGTAAAAAAGTTTCGATTTTGGTCCCTTTTGGCCCCTCATTACAAATAAGGGGAAAAAGGGGGGGTCGCAAAAATTGATTCTCAATTTTGTATTGCTATTTGACAAGAACAAACATGCAAAAAAAAATTTCAAAATCGGACCACTGATATAAAAGTTTCAATTTTGGCCCCTTTTGGCCCCTAATTTCATAACGGGGAAAAAGGGGGCCCTCAAAAGTTCATCAGATGCATTCTTTTATTGTAAGAAACATTCTTCACAAAGTTCACAGCAATAAGCCAGTTAGAAACAAAGTTTATGGTGGAAACAATAAAATATTTGAATTTTTTGCCCCTTTTGGACCCTTAATTTTGAAACAAAATAAGGGGTTACCCCCAAAATCAATCCCATTCACCCTTTTATGTCAAGGAACATTAATGCCAAAGTACAAAGCAATAGGATGACTAGAACTAAAGTTATCATGGCAACAAACATAAAAGCAGCATTTTTGGCCCCTTTTTGGCCCCTAATTTCGAAACCAAAACAGGTGGGACCCCGAAAATCAATCCCATTCATTCTTTAATAGTAAGGAATATCATTGTGGAATTTCAATGTATTCAGATTACTAGAACTAAAGTTATCGTGTATACACTAAAGTTAACAGACAACGACGACGACAACAGCATCATACCATTATACGTCTGCAAATTTTTTGCGGTCGTATAAAAACAGGTAGAATTTCAATTCAGGGCTTGTTACGTTTTCAGCAAATTTCCTACCCTGTTAGGAGGGAGTGCAGATACATGTTAGAGAAAGGTATTCCATCATAAATCTACATCTACATAATATCACAATTACGGTTTAACAGTGTAATGAAAATATTAAACTAGATGAAGCCTTCCCCGGAAGGCATATGTCGCCTGCGTATCTATGTTTGTGCGCCAAACAGGAAGTAGTTATTTTTCGGGCATAAAATCGCTTTACGTCTTATAGTACTATGGGATGAAGCTACGTACCAAATATCAAGAGGCTGTGGCATGTAGTTGCCTGGAAAACTGTGACGAAAAATTGGCATCTATGTCCATTATATATAAAATGTTAAGTATTCGTCAAACAGGAAGTAGTTATTTTTCGGGCATAAAATCGCTTTACACCTTATAGTACTATGGGATGAAGCTACGTACCAAATATCAAGAGGCTGTGGCATGTAGTTGCCTGGAAAACTGCGACAGAAATTTTTGTGAGGCCGCAGGACGACGCAGGACGACACAAGACGACGGATAGTGCCAAAGTAACCACTATATGTAGCTTCTGTAACACGTTGCAGGCGACATAAAAATCACTTTTTGCTATGGGAAGTCAGTCATTTCAAATTTGAAAACATAATTTTAGATGCACATCTATATTATTTCAAAAGAATTGTAATGGGGCTACTAGCACTACATAAAGACAGACGTGAGTAAAACTTTAAAAAATTACAATTTTATCATTACATTCCTCGTCTGGCATGTCTGGGGTGAAAATTTCATGAACCAATTTTCTGACTCCCTCTTGACACCATTTGCCAGGATGGTCTCATCATACACATGCATCCATTATAGAAGCCTTAGAGTTCGTACAAGTAAAGATGTAACTGTTTGTACACTAATTTGATTTTACCTTGTTGAAATCTCTTTCCTCTCTTATAAATTTGACTTTATCTTTTGTGTCCTGAAAATTTCTTGTATACTGATGATATCTTTCAGCATCTAGAAAATAATGTATACAGACAAGGAGTTACTACATAGCTTATTAGGGAGAAGTGACAGAAAATTTAAAGTTTTTCTCATGTCTTTATGTACATGTATCTGTCATGTCTGTCCATACAAATTTTTGTCATGCTCAGAAACCGTACATTTGAATGTAAATTTGAAATTTGACAATCATGATTACAGCCTGTTTTCTTCCTTTAATTAATTATATTATTTGTTAACTTGATAACCTGTTATCATCAAATGCATGATTACAGATTACTTGTGATTACACTATAAAATGTAATGGATTACAAGATGATCATGATTACTGATTACAATTACCCCATCCATGATACATAATATGTAATCAAGTAATTGGCAGACAAAACTTTCAAATGTTATAAAATACAAACCCCAAAATGTGACTTTGGTAAAGAAACAAGAGGCTCTCAGGAGCCTGAATCGCTCACCTGGTCTTGAGTCAACCCTATACATTTTAGGGGCCATAACCACTATAAGGGGTTATCTGACAACTTCGACCCTATGAAAACTTTTGTAGAGCTAAATGAACTGAACATTTAAGCAAGCCACAGCTTTTCCCTATCTGCTATAGTTTTCATTCTATAGGCCAAAAACATGAAAAAACTATATTTTAGGGGCCGTAACCCCTATATGGGGTCATCTGACAACTTCCACCCTATGAAAACTTTTGTAGAGTAAAATGAACTGAACATTTAAGCAAGCAACAGCTTCTCTCTATCTGCTATTGTTTTCATTCCATAGGCCAAAAACATGAAAAAACGTAATTTTTGGGGCTGTTACCCCTGCAAGGGGTCATCTGACAATTTTGACCCTATGGAGACTTTTGTAGAGCTTAATGAGCTGATCATTTAAGCAAGCAACAGCTTCTCTCTATCTGCTATAGTTTTCATTCCATAGGCAAAAAATATGTAAAAACATTATTTTAAGGGCTGTTACCCCTTTAAGGAGTCATCTGACAACTTTGACCCTATGGAGACTTTTGTAGAGCTAAATGAGCTGAACATTTAAGCAAGCAACAACTTTTCTCTATCTGTAATAGTTTTCATTCTATAGGCCAAAAACATGAAAAAACGTTATTTTAGAGGCTGTAACCCCTATAAGGGGTCATCTGACAACTTTGACCCTATGGAGACTTTTGTAGAGCTAAATGAGCTGAACATAAAAGCAAGCAACAACTTTTCTCTATCTGCTAAAGTTTTCATTTACCAAGCCAAAAACATGAAAAAACTTCATTTTAGGGGCTGTTACCCCTATAATGGGTCATCTGACAACTTTGACTCTATGGAGACTTTTGTAGAGCTAAATGAGCTGAACATTTAAGCAAGCAACAACTTTTTTCTATCTGTAATAGTTTTCATTCTATAGGCCAAAAACATGAAAAAACGTTATTTTAGAGGCTGTAACCCCTATAAGGGGTCATCTGACAACTTTGACCCTATGGAGACTTTTGTAGAGCTAAATGAGCTGAACATAAAAGCAAGCAACAACTTTTCTCTATCTGCTAAAGTTTTCATTCACCAAGCCAAAAACATGAAAAAACTTCATTTTAGAGGCTGTTACCCCTATAATGGGTCATCTGACAACTTTGACCCTATGGAGACTTTTGTAGAGCTAAATGAGCTGAACATTTAAGCAAGCAACAACTTTTCTCTATCTGTAATAGTTTTCATTCTATAGGCCAAAAACATGAAAAAACGTTATTTTAGAGGCTGTAACCCCTATAAGGGGTCATCTGACAACTTTGACCCTATGGAGACTTTTGTAGAGCTAAATGAGCTGAACATTTAAGCAAGCAACAACTTTTCTCTATCTGTATTAGTTTTCATTCTATAAGCCAAAAACATGAAAAAAAGCTATTTTTCACCTTTAAGGGGTCGTAACTCCTATAAGGGGTCATCTGACAACTTCGACTCAATGGAGACTTTTGTAGAGCTTTTGATGCTGAAGCAGCAGCATGGCATCAGATTTCATCTATCTCTTATACTTTTTGATTTACAAGCCAAACACAGTAGTCTGACCCCCCCTGGTCTATTTTTAGTAATGGCGGCCATGTTGTTTGGTAGAAGACATCCCATAGATGAAGTGTGCAAAGTTTCAAAGCAATCACTTTAGTCATTTCAGAGGAGAAGATTTTCAAAGAAAAGTTAACGACATACAACAACGCCGACTATGACGACGACGAAGACAACGACGACCGACGCCAAGTGATGGCAATAGCTCACATGGACCTTCGGTCCAGGTGAGCTAAAAATTGAAATCTTGAAAATGATCATGTGGTGTTACACCTTGTCTGTACATCTTGCTTTGGTCATTAGCAAAAGTGGTGTCTGGATGGCTACCAATTCCAACACATTCAAAAGCTGAACCAATATCTATGCCTTTAACCATTTTGCTGAAAATATATAAACATAACCATGTGATAACATAGATTTGTTTTAACACATATTCTGAAAACTGAATTTATTTGGCAAATTCTCTTGTATTAGAAAAGGTTTGTACAGAAATTCAAAAACTGCACTTATTTAAGAATTTATGTAGGTTTATCATCAGACTTGTTTTAATGTTTAAATCTATGAAAAAATAACAAGACATTTATATAAACTATTATTAACCAAATAAACTCTATTATAAAAAGAAATAAGAGGCTCCAATGAGCCTGAATGGCTCACCTTACTTAAAATGCATGAATTTTAGGATATAAGGTAAAACCAACAAGACAGTGTTAGCTGGACATTTTCTATTTTTTGCCAACTATAAGGCATTAACAGTTATTTTGACATTTAAGGGACAATACATTGTACATGTACTAATAACTCCTAACTTCAATCATATTGAGTTTTTGTAGGGCTTAACCAGCTAAGCAATATTTTAACTAAAAGTTTCTCTCTAGCTTGAACAGTTTACAATTAAGAAAAGGTTGTGAAAACAGTGTGTTTTGATGTTCTATGGGTAGTAACTCCTAAAAGGAATGATCACACTATGCTGACCATGTTAGATATTTTGTAGATCTTGAGGTGTTTAACAATATGCAAGTTAAATTTTTCAAATATCTTGTAACATTTTCAAGATATTAGGCTTAAGTGCAAAATTTGACAAAAATTAAGAAAAAGGGCCATAACTCCTACATGGGTGGTTAGATCTTCTTCAAATTTTCAGGGCAGGTAGACCTTGAGGTGCTCAACACTTTAGTTCTCTATGAAACCTTTGATACCTGTCACCATTTTCAAGTTACAGTAAAACTTGGTTATAACGAATTTCAGGGGAACAGGGAAATCAATTTGTTATAACTGTAATTCGTTATATCAATATAAAGAACTTCGTTATGCTATATTACGAATTTGCTATAAGCTCAGGAACTTGCGATTTTAAATCATTCTATTATTGGAAATTTTGATATATGTAATGTAAAATATGTTTCTTTTCATTGTTGCGTTAATTATTTCTGTATTATACATTTTATGATCAGTGTTCTCCCTAGGTCCATATAGCACTGTGGTACCACTGAGCTATATTTTTTACCACAGTGCTATCTTGGTAAGATTTATAATAGAATGTGTTAGGACCACAGTGCTATAATTGTCAGAAAATCATGTTTTTACTGATTACCACAGTGCTATCAAAAATTTCTGGGGAGAACACTGATGATTATATGAGTTAAAAATATTTTTTTATAAAGAAGAATTTTGATTTCACGAATCAGGAGCATTCCGGAAGTCCAAATGGTACATGGCGATGGCCTCCCTTAGATCATTATTTATTTTGTATAAATACGTTGTTGGCACACAAGACGAATTTGCACTACCACATTTTGAAATATTTAATTATTCCTTTCTTGTATAGGTATGACAATTAATTGATTAAATGTTAGAAAATAACAATAACCCAAGCCATGCCAAACAAATGTTATCTAAACAACAGTTCTTTGGTTTGTCGAGTTACCGGATTTATCATTGGGCAAATGAAAATTTGCTATAAGAGTGTAATATTTATATGTTTTTTGATATCTTGGGGATTGAATATTACTTCATTATACCGAAATATTCGTTATAAACAAATTCGTTGAATCCAGAATTTTTTACTTGAAAAATGTGTGAGTTTGGTCGGGGATTACAAAAAAGTTTGTTATAACCGTAAATTCGTTGTAAGCGAATTCATTATGTTCGCATTTTACTGTATTTGTAAAAAAATACAATTTACCCCTGTGTTCTATTTTTTGCAACATCAGCCATGTTTTTCAACAAATCATACATCCAAACCACAAAATTCTACCACACATGCTTATGAACAACTATACCAAGTTTGACTGCAATTGAACTTATGGTGTTAGAGGAGTTGACAATTTTTATATGATTAGAAATGGCTGAAAAATTGTCAATTAAATGGCTGAAAAATTGTCAATTTTTCATCTCTAAGGGCAAAATAAATATAATCAGCCCCCTAAGATCCAACTGCCCTGAGATTTTGAAGAAGATCCAATACAGGTTTCATACCGATAAATGAGTCCTTTTGACCCTATTTTAGGAATTGTCATGACTGTTGTAAATATAATTTGTGTAAAACAGTCAGTTGAATGAAAAGGATTTTAGCATTAATGAATCAATTCAAACAAAAAAATATGTTCTGGAATTTATTGTCATTTGTATTTCAAACACAGGTGATCTTCTTAGTAATAATTTGGTTCCGCAGTTTGGTATTTTTGGTTTTATTGTTCTTTGCTCTTCATATTCATATAGTGTTTGGCATTTTCAATATTTTTGGTAGAGCGCCTCTGATGAGTCTTGAATAGACGAAATGCGTGTCAGGCGTAGCAAAATTTATTGTCTGGAACTTTGTTGTCATTTGTATTTCGAACACACGTGAAGGTTAGCTCTACTGGTGGAGTTTTAATTCCCCGAGGTTAGCCCGCTCCGGCACCAACACTTTTGAGTTGGAGAAAACATCAAAGCTTTAAATTATCCGTCTAAATTTCAAAATTGTCTAAACCCTAAGGTTCTTCCTACCCCAGACATAGGTTGATTTTCTTACATGTAGTAATAATTTGGTTCCCCAGTTTGGTATTTTTAGTTTTATTGTTCTATGCTCTTCATATTCATATAGTGTTTGGCATTTTCAATATTTTTGGTAGAGCGCCTCTGATGAGTCTTGAATAGACGAAACGCGCGTCAGGCGTAGCAAAATTTATTGTCTGGAACTTTGTTGTCATTTGTATTTATACTATCAATCTAATAAATGTGTTTTCAAATGGAAAACAATCAAACATGAATTGAATTAAAATATTTCACTCGGAGGGTCCTTTCAAACCAATTCATTTACATGTACACTTAAAAAATGAAATTTAAAAATTCCCTTTTACGCACAATAAGCTAATTGACGTCGGCAACCAGTTATCCAGTAATTTGATGTAAGATTTCGACAATTACAAAAAAATTGAAATTGTAAGATTGTCTATACCATTTCGTTTCATCTTAAATCAGTTATGAGTGAATGGGTGTCAGATTATCAGAATAACAGACTGGCGGACTATCAGGCTGTCAGACCATTAGACTGTTAGACTAATGGACTGTCGGAATAAAAGGCTTATAGGGTACAAACTACTAAATCAAGCCCCCTCTTTAATCAACTAAAAAATCAGTTTTTCAGAACCCTCTAGCCAGTTTACCTTGAGTAAAACCTCTTGACAAGTATATATCCTCAGAATCCTTAACATGTATCTAGTTTGTTTACAAGTTTTCATAACCCATTTAAAGCCTTATAGAGAAAAGCTATCTCCTCGTCGAAGAGCGGCCTAAAAATAGAAACGACTTACAGACATCATTTTCAAAAAGTATAGGTTCTGGGATACCCCCTTTTAGCTAACTTAGGTCTCCTTAAAAAAATTTTAAATTTGGGTTGGACATGTTCATGATGTTACAGAGATGTTCTAGTTTCCAAATATATGCAGATATTACTAAACTTTACATTTTTTTAAAAATATTGAACCTTGAAATCACTACTTTGGACATTTTTAGCACTATTTTCACATACGTTCCAAATCTGATTGGCCGATTTAGTAGTTGGTACCCTTATAGATACGTTAGAGTAGGGGAAAAATTTGGGGACTGACTTTTGGCACAGTACTGTAAATTTTGTTGTAGCGTAGCACCAGCAGTTTTTTGCAATTACGCTATAATGTCATTCAAGAGGTACATTAATAAGCTCCAACAAGGCGGGAGTTAAATTGCCTGAGTATACATGAACGTACTATGATGCATGAAACCGAAATAGGTATAAGCTAGTCCACATTTCCGCACCCAATGGCACAGAATGAAAATTAATTTTCTACTTTGTAATTTTTATTTCTAAAATTAGAATATGTAAATATTTTATTTATATGAATATTTTGAATATTTCTAGCTATAAAGATGCATGTAAAGATTTTTCTAATTAAAACGCTATATATTCCATTGACGTCATAATTGTTCAAAACAAAATTACAGAATCGATGGCGGGAAACTGTCATTCCAATTTTCGTGGAACAACACAAAGCGTAATGTACATGGCAACTAAATAAATATTCTGCCGAAATATTTCTGCAGTCATAAAATTATAACCTTGTTCGTGTTGTGTCTTGAGCAGTATATGATATTGTTTCTTCTCTAAACCTTACATTCGAAAATGCAAGTAGAAAACAGTTTAAAGGTGTCCTCTATCACATCCGGTTCTATCGTCTGTTTTAAGCATATATGACCTCATTTTTAGTTTGAGAAAAAAAACACTTCCTTGTTCTGTTTTTAGGTGCGCTCCTATTCAAAACCATACAAAATTTGCATTTCTTTCTGTTATTTAAGAAATAACGGGACAACCATTTGATTCTAAAAAGGGGGGTCTGCAGTTTGAATTTATTTTCGCGGCCGTTTTGTGCCGCCGAGATTGTTTATTTTTAATATACTAGTATTATACTAGTAAAGAATCTTGGGACAGATTTTTTCATTAGGAAGTAGATCTAGAGGCCAGATTTTTTATCTCCAATTTTTTTGCAGGGAAGATTATTTATTTACAAAAACTGCCACTCACCCCCGTCAGATTCAGAATCAAATATGTCACCCCCTAAAATATATCTGCGGGAGCTTATCACAGGTTGAACCTGCATCATATTAAATGTACCCAATAGTCTTGATCCCGGGGTCTTGATAGCGATCAGTAAGTCAGAAGCAAAGATCAACCTGCGAGCAGCGGAAGTAGAAAAGGACTTATAATATGTATATAGAAACGTGACAACAACCACTATAAGCACCACCGTCTTATTGGTTCTTTAAATCATGTGACATGCGGGATGTACCTAATACATGAAAAATATCCCGAAAAAGATGAAAAAGGAATAGTAAAATACACGTTGAAAATGATTCAAATTCATATGTAATAAATTGAAAATAATATAATTTTACCAAAAGAATATTCTTAATAAAAATTAAAATGTAGAAACCTCAAAAACATTTTACGTTAGAAAGGAAGAACCATGAAAAACGGACTAAGCACCACTAGGCCCGTTGGTCCCTGAGATTGTAAAAATCTATGATCATCTATCAAAATTGTGTTAGATTAAGCCTTGAATATTATAATTTGGGTCCCGGGTTCAATGGACCATTGTTTGAAAAAGAAAAAAAAACTTGAGACCTCCCTGTAAAATCGTTATATTCATAAAAACTCTGTTTTCAGTTCTAATACTTTAATACAACTCCTTAATATTAAACAGCATCATATATAAAACAATGACTAACATTGTAGACCAGACGCGCCTATTGTCATAATAACATCTATCAACAGAACACGTGTTTAACCTTTAACTAAAAGTATGAATGAAACTGATTAGCGATATTACATCTCTCCCTTATCAGATTAAATTTCTCATGATATTTAAAAGTCTTGAATGAAAAATTATAAAGTTAGAAAATTAAAATAAATCTTAAATAATGTCTATGAAAATTAAAATATGAAATAAACAGAACGCGTATTCAAGTCCTTTATATCAACTGTTCAGTTATAGCTATCATTCGGAAAATGAACAAAAATTCAACAAATACAATTTGTATCATAAATTCACTTTCGTATATATTTCAAGCTTATAATAAAATACATAAATTTGAGCACGGGATTATTATGCCCGTAACGCACTGCTCAAATATTTAACCACAAACATAATCGTTCAAATACTTAGGACGATTTCGAACCCTGTCTGATCTTCTTGGTTCTATAGTAGTTGTAGGATTTTCATTGCTTTGTGAGTCTAATATCTCATCCATTTCAGTGTCACTTAACGGTGTTACCTTCTTGAAATGTGACGCATTTCTAGTTATCTCTTTCTGTCCGTCACTTGCCGTTATCATAGTTCCTTTCTTTGTTTTTACAGTCAGTGGTGTCGGATTGAATGGTGTTGTAAGTTTGTCCTTCTTTTCTTGCTTCACTAAAACGCATTCTCCTATTTTGAAATTAGAAGGTTTTACGTAATGTCTTTCTTCAAAGTTTTCTTTCATCTTTCCTTTCTTCCTTTTGTCGGTTTCGCGCAATTTCCGATTATCGGATGGTTTAACGGTTTGGAATTGTGGTATCTTAACGTTAAAAGTTCGCCCAAACATCAATTTCCCAGGAGATTGTCCCGTTGTAGCATGAGGTGTTGCTCTATAGTTTCTTAGGAATGTATGAATTTCCTGCTTCCAGCTACGGTGTTCTGTATTGGCGGCACGTATAGCTTTTCCTATGGTCTTCATGAATCTCTCACTCTCTGCATTTGCTCTTGGCCATAATGGTGTTATTTTCCTATGCTTAAATCCTAAAGTGTCGGCAAATTTTCGAAACTCCTCAGAATTAAACGGTGGTCCGTTATCGCTTTTCAGGACTGCCGGAATACCCATTGTACTGAAAATTTTATCCAAAAGCGGAATAACTGTCTTTGACGTTAAACTAGTCAAATGTTCAACAACTGGAAACCTCGAGTACTCGTCAATTACGACCATTAAGTAATATCCACCAGTAAAAGGACCAGTAAAATCGACGCTAAGATTCTCCCAGACTTGTGATGGTAACTCACTCATCTTCAAAGGCTCAAAAACGGTCTTTGGTGTTGACGCTAAACACGGTATACATGCTTTACAAACTTTTTCAACAAGTTTATCTATTCCAGCGAAATAAACCTTTTCTCTTAACAGTTGTTTTGTACGTACAATTCCAGAGTGTCCCTCGTGTGCGAGCTCAATAACACGCATTTGTAAATCCTTTGGAATTACTATACGATTGTCATGTAATAAAATTTCACCATCATTAACAGGTACTATGGTAAGTTCATATCGCAATCTAGATAACGTATTTAATGTTGTGTTCTCATATGACCTCTCCCATCTGTTTGTTTTGACGGCAGTAATAGCTGTCTGCAATTCTGGGTCATTTTGTGTACTTAGAACAATTTCACTTAAGGTCATAGCCTTAGGTACAGCATTGTCAGTAATGAATTTTACATATTCCTCTGCTATTTTCGAATGTTTGTACTCGGACTTCTTCTCGGTTGGATGGCGAGATAAGTAATCTGCGGCATTTACTTTTCCTGGTTTATATAGTACTTTAAAATCATATTGCTGAAGTCTTAATCTCCACCTTTCGATTCGAGCAGGTATTTTCTTCTTCGGATTGTTGAATATTGTCTGGAGTGGTTCATGGTCTGAAACTAGTGTGAATGTTTGTCCATAAACATAAAGATGAAAATGTTCAATGCTCCACACTATAGCAAGCGATTCCTTCTCGGTTTGCGAATAACGAGTTTCTACGTCTGTTAACGCACGACTGGCATACGCAATGATTCGTCCTTCTTGTGTGAGAAGCGCGGCTAACCCAACTGGACTTGCATCTACAATAAGCATTGTCTCTTTCTTTGGGTCAAAATACGCCATGACACGGTCAGCTACAAGCTCGTTCTTCAGCTTATCAAACGAATCTTGTTGCTCGGTCGTCCACTCAAACTTATTGTCCTGTTTCATAAGTCGGCGAAGCGGTTCAGTAATTGTAGAATAATTTGGGATAAATCTACCAACGTAATTCGTCATTGCAAGAAAGCTTCTGACTTCTCCAATATCCTTCGGAACAGCTGTGTTTTTAATTGCGGTTATCTTCTTAGGATCTGCTGAAATTCCGTCTGCACTGAAAATGTGTCCGTAAAATTCTAATCTGTTTTTGTTAAATTCACATTTCGATCGATTGAGTGTAAGATTTTTCTCCTTAAGGCGCACAAATAGCTTTTCGAGACGTTCATCGTGATCCTTTTGATTTTGAGCATATACAATAATGTCGTCGGATATATTCCGGACGCCCTCTAATCCTTCTAAAGCTACACTTAAAGTATTTTGAAATATCTCCGCTGCTGATGAAACACCGAAGTTTAACCTCTTGAATCGTCTCAGTCCTACGTGAGTTGTGAATGTAGTTATGTTTCGCGAGTTTTCTTCTAGCTCTAGTTGATGATATCCGTTTTTTAAATCCAGTTTTGAAAACACTTTGGAACCATTTAAATCCAAAATCATATCATCAAGTGTAGGCGTAATATGTCGGGAACGTAATATAGCCTTGTTTGGTTCTCGCATGTCAACGCACAAACGAATCTCATTCGGACTTTTGGGTTTCGGAGCGATCACTATTGGACTAACCCACGGAGTCGGCCCATCTACGGTTTCGATTATATCCAGTGATTCTAGTCGTTCCAACTCTCGTTCAAGTTTCTTGCGTGAATGGAAAGGAATTCTTCTGTGTGGTTGTACGATTGGTTTCACTGATTTATCTACATGTATTTCAACCTTCACATCTTTCAATTTCCCAATACCATCGAATACTTCACTGTATTTATTACATAATTTCACATGACTTGTTGACACATTTGATATTTCAGACACAATATTTAATTCCACAGATGTGTCATAACACAGTAGATTGCCATATTCCCCTTGAACCACAAACACGGGTGCGGTTGTTATTCTACTGTCATTTTCAATTGTAGCTTGAAATTGTCCCATTAATTCCAGTGTTTTATCCGAACCATAAGCAAATACTTTGGTATTGGCATGAGAAAGTTTAGGTTTTCCTTTAATCCTTTTGAATGTATTTTCATCGATTACATTTATACTAGATCCAGTGTCCACTAAAAACTTCACGTCTGAATCGTTGATTTTTGCTGTGACTTTTGGTTGTCCTCTCTGAATCTTATTTACGGTTACTTCACGTAATCCAAACACGTATTCTTCGTCGGAGCTGCTTTTAGGATCATCATCTCGCGGAACAGGATCGTCCTCGAGTCTATTAATCCTTCTTCTCCCATGTTTTGCGTGTTGTTTTCCAGTTTTTGATTTGCATACGTTTGCAAAATGGTTGCGTTTATTACAAACGTTACAAGTCTTTCCAAATGCAGGGCAAAATTTCTTGTGAGGGTATTCACCTCCACAATTTCTACATTTCTTCTTCTTAATTTCACGTTCAAGTGTTTCTGGTTGTTTCTGAAGAAATCTCGGATTGTTTCGGCGTTTTCGTATCGCATTAGTCATTTCACCTTCGTTTTTCTCAATTTCTGTTGCTTGTTGTTCCGATACTTCAAGTGCTCGTCCATCTGCTAATAAATTTTCTAATGTCATGTCCTCACGAAGAGCTTTTCTTCTTAACCTTGACGAACAACATCCCTGAATAATTTGAGACTTAATTTCTTTGTTTGCGTCTGCAAATTCACAGTTTACAGAAAGCTGTCGTAATCTCGTGCAGAATCTATCAACTGTCTCATCCTTGGACTGCTTGGATTGTCGGAATTTATAAATTTCGAATTCAGTGTTCTTTTTCGGAGCAAAGTATGCTGTCAGTTTTGTCTTAGCAGCTTCGAAGTCTTCTCCGGTATCGGCGAGAGTGTCAAATATTTCGTTCACTTCCTCTCCGGAATAATGCAGTAATAACGCTCTTTGACGCTTTTTGTCCTTAATGTCTAGTCCAATGAACAAATTCTCTAGACGACTAATCCATTTTTTCCATCTAACTTCTGCATTACTCTCATGTACGGAAAATGTTGGAAAATTCGGCAGTGATGTAGCCATGGCTTAAAAATCAGTGTTACTAATTGATAAATCCAATGAAATACATTTCTTGCACATATAAGACGTCGTGAGTTTTAAATCCTCGTCGCCATTGTAAAATCGTTATATTCATAAAAACTCTGTTTTCAGTTCTAATACTTTAATACAACTCCTTAATATTAAACAGCATCATATATAAAACAATGACTAACATTGTAGACCAGACGCGCCTATTGTCATAATAACATCTATCAACAGAACACGTGTTTAACCTTTAACTAAAAGTATGAATGAAACTGATTAGCGATATTACACTCCCTTCCTCTTCCCATATGGCTCAAAACTATATATGTAGCATGGTTTAGAAATCTTGCAAGCACCACTGCCTTGACAAAAAAGGATATAGCACCACGGGAGCTATTTCAAATCTAACGAAACTTTATTAATGGGTCCATTTGAGTTAGGTCTATAATTCTAAGAAGGTCCGGGGTCCATTATAATACTTTCAAAGAAAATTTCAAACCTCTATGTATAACATGGCTTTACATACCATTCTTGCACCATGAAAAGGAACCTTGCACCACGGGGCCTATGGACCCCGGGGGATAGTTCAATTCTATAAAACTTGTGTATGTGGGTCCATATGAGTTAGGTTTAGAATTTTAAATAGGTCCGGGGTCCACTGAATCACTCTCAAAGAAATTTCAAACCCCTACGTATTATATGGCTTTAGGTAGAAATCTTGCACCATGGAAACCAAGCTTGCACCACGCGGCCTATGGGCCCCATATATAGTTCAATTCTACAGAAATTGAGTATGTGGGTCCATTTGAGTAAGGTATAAAATTCTAAATAGGTCCGGGTCTATTATATTACTCTAAAAAAAATTCGAACCCTCGATCGTGCATAACATGGCTTTACATAGAATTCTTGCATCATGGTAACGAACCTTGCACCATGATAACGAACCTTGCACCACGGGGTCTATGGTCCCATTGATAGTTTAATTCTATAAAAATTAAGTATGTGGGTCTAAATGAGTTAGGTTTGGAATTTTAAATAGGTTTGGGTTTCCACTAAATCACTTTCAAAGAAAATTTCAAACATATATGTAAAACATGGCTTTTCATAGAATTATTGCACCATGAAAACGAATCTTGCACCACGGAACCTTTGACCCCCATGGATAGTTTAATTCTATAAAAAATGTGTGTGTGGGTCCATATTAGTAAGGTTTAAAATTCTAAATAGGTCCGAGTCCATTGTATTACTTTTAAAGAAAATTTTAAATCCTCGTGCATAACATGGCTGTACTACGTGGAATTCTTCTTGCACCATGGGTACGGACCTTGCACCACGGGGCACATGGGTCCCAGGGATGGTTCAAGTCTATCAAAATTTTGTATGTAGGCCCATATGAGTTAGGCCTAACATTCTAAATGGGTCCGGGATCCAATGGATCACTGTCAAAACAAATTTCCAACCCTCATGCATTTCATGTATAACATGACTTTATATAGAAATCTTGCACCACCATGGAAAGGGACTTTGCACCACGGGGCCTATGGGTCCCAGGGATAGTTCAAGTCTATCGAAATTGTGCATGTAGGTCCATATGAGTTAGGCCTAGCATTCGAAATAGGTCCGGGGTCCAATGGATTACTGTCAGAGAAAATTTTGAACCCTCATATATAACATGATCATATATAGAAATCTTGCACCATGGAAAGGGATACTTTGCACCATGGGGCCTATGGGTCCCAGGGATGGTTCAAGTCTAACGAAATTGTGTATGTAGGTCCATATTAGTTAGGCCTGGTGTTCTAAATTGGTTCGGGGTCCAATGAATCACTGTCAAAAATAAAATTCGAACCCTCATGCATTTCATGTATAACATAACTTTATATAGAAATCTTGCACCATGGTAAGGGACTTTGCACAACGGGGCCTATGGGTCCCAGGGATGGTTCAAGTCTATCAAAATTGTTCATGTGGGTCCATATGAGGTAGGCCTAGCATTCTAAATAGGTCCAAGATCCAATGGATCACTGCCAAAAAATCATTTTGAACCCTTATGCATTTCATGTATAACATAACTTTATATAGAAATCTTGCACCATAAAAACGGACCTTGCACCACAGGGAATATGGGTTCCAGTGATAGTTCAAGTCTAGCAAAATTGTGTATGTGGATCCATATGAGCTAGGCCTAAAGTTTGAGATAGACTCGTGATCCCTTGGATAAAGGGGTCACTGTCAAATAAAATTTCGAACCCTAGTACATAACATGGCTTTAAATAGAAATAATGTACCATGGAAACGGACCTTGCACCACGGGGCATATTAGTCCCAGTGATGGTTCAAGTAAAACGAAATTGTGTGTGTGGGTTTATATGAGTTAGGCCTAAAATTCTATATAGGTCCACAGTCTATTGGATCACTGTCAAAACATTGTCGAACACCCACATATAACATGGCTTTACATTGCAATCTTGCACCATGGAAACGGACCTAGCACCACGGGCCATTTATAACCTAGGGTTGGTCCAAGATTGTCTAAACTATGTTTATTAGTCCATATAAGTAAAGCCTACATTTCTGAATAGACCCGGTATCCTTTAGATGACTGACAGAGAAAATTTTGATACCCACGTTTATATACGGTTTATACAGTCATCTTGCACCACAAAAACGGACTTGGCACCACGGGTCTTGTACATGTTATAGGGGCCATAGGGAATGATCAAGTCTATCGAAATTGTTCTAGTTTGAGTTAGTTCGGATTACTAAATACTAGTAGGTCAAGGTTCACTGAATTACTCCCAAGAACATTTTTGAACCCCTATTTATTCGTTTTTTATAGCAATCTGGTACTATGAAAAACAGAAAAAGCACCATGGTGCACTCAGGGATGGTTAAAGTCTATCAAAATGTATAATATGTGAAATGGACCTACAGCTATAAATTGGTTCAGATTTCATGGAACCACAATTTTGAATCCTCCAAATCTGGAGTTTCATAATAGTCATTTAGGATTTTTTTTTACACAAAACAATATTTTCAGGCTAAAGATAGGTCTATAAAAGAATTGGGTGATGATAAAGGTAGATGAATAAAAAAAAGTATTAAAGTTTCAAAGTCGGCGTGAAATTTTCAAAAGAAAACGAAAAAGTTTTGAAAATTTTGTTTTCAGGAAACTGCATGCACACTAAAGCATTTTTTAATAGATGCTAAACTGATAAATGTTGGAAACAGTACTATACTCTCTCAAAAAAGTTACGCAACAGTAGAAAATTTCCCTATATGTTTAAAGTAAACTACGGAAGCGCATTCGGGCCACATTAAAAGACAAAATATTATTTTTTTGCGATTAAACGCAAAGTATTGCAAATAAACGCAAAAACGTTTGCGAATAAACGCAATAATTTGCAAATAAACGCAAAGATGTTTGCGATTAAACGCAAAAGTTTGCGAATAAACGCAATAATGTTTGCGTTTAAACGCAAATGATTTTGCGATTAAACGCAATATTTTGCGTTTAAACGCAAAAGTTTGCATTTAAACGCAATACGTTGCGAATAAACGCAATGATATTTATGCGAATAAACGCAATAACTGTTTTTGCGTTTAAACGCAATGGTCTTTGCAATTAATCGCAATAGTTTTGCGAATAAACGCAATAAACTTTGCGAATAAACGCAATAAAGTTTGCGAATAAACGCAATATTTTTGCGAATAAACGCAATATTTTTTGCAATTAAACGCAATACTTGTGAAATTGGATCCAAAGAACTTTAAATTAATCACGGCCATATTTACCATTGTCCTAACACTTAGCGTCCGTTATCGTCACAAGTGTTCTGTCTTCGTCATCTGTAAACAATTTTTCAATAATCTACCTCTATGAAACTACTATAGACCTTAAAGACATGGTACGATTTTTGCATGGAGGTCAGAAGACAGATTTTGACCTTTTTTTCTTAAAGAATAGAAAACCAACATCTAAAATATCTACGAAAAACTCTATTGAGTAGAAGTTATGAGATGACCCTTTAAAGTGTCCAAAAAAGTATATTAAAGAAAACCATTGGTAATGGTAAAATTCGTTGCTTGCGTAACATTAAGGTTAATGAGGACACCTGACTCTGAAAATATCTGCTCATTTTTATTGCCTTAAATATCACAGAATGTTGATATCTTTCATATAAAATTAAAATAAAGATAGGTCACTGGGCTTGTTTTTCCCATATAAGGGTTCAAAGTTTGACAATGGCTATTAAAGAAAAGGACAGATAAAATGCATTAAATCACTGCTCAAGAAAAAATCTTACAATACAAATTTGATTTTATTAGATCAGAATTAATATCATTAAGCAAACTTTGATATAAGAGTGAGAAAATAGGGGGTCACCAACTTTGTTTTGATCTGCCTGTAGAGTCCTTTGTATTTTGATAGTCATATTTTACATGGATTATCTCCCTTGATATTTTCAAAACATTGATTTAAGTAAATAGTCATATCTCTGTTAAAATAAAAATATTATTACATGTTAAACATAACTTTGATTAAATCATCTTTCAAAATTCTGAGATTAGTCTAGGGGGTTTGGCAGCATTCAACCTGGTTTAACTATCATTTTTGTTTTTTAAATGGAACAATGCCAAGTAAGGGCCATTTTGGTCTCCAATATCTACGATATGTCTTCCTTATTTTTCTTTTTTAGCTCACCTGGCCAAAAGCCATGTGAGCTTATGCCATCACTATGCGTCCGTCGTCTGTCGTCCGTTAACAATTTCAAAAATCTTCTTCTCTGAAACCACTGAACCAATTAAACTGAAACATTTGACATGTTGGCAACAAAAGATCCTCATTTAAAAATCATTTGATAAAAACGTGACTGCTGTTACTAAAAATAGAACATATGGTAAAATCACTTAAAATGGCTTATAACTCAGCAACCATAACAGATAGAAAAAAAAACCCCAAGGATCTTAGGCTCTTTAGAATCCATAGGCGGATCCAGGGGGGGGCCCTGGGGGGCCCGGGCCCCCCCTTTTGGTGGAAAAATTTGGTTGAATATATAGGAAATCATTGAAGCGTGACCAAAGCGGGCCCCCTCTTAGGCCAGTCAGTGGGCCCCCTCTTTTCAGAATCTCTGGATCCGCCTCTGGAATCAAAAGCTCTACAGAAGTCTATATTGGGTCGAAGTTGTCAGATGACCCTTGGTAGGGGTAATGGCCCTTTAAATGTCAAAAATAGCGTTTTTCATGTTTTTGGCATATAGAATGAAAACTATTGCAGATAGAAAAATCTGTTGTTTGATAAAATGTTCACCCCATTAAGTTCTTCAAAAGTCTCCATTAGGTCAAAGTTGTCAGATTACCCCTTATAGGATTTTTTCTTATAGAGATTACTTGCTTAAATATTTAAATATGCTTATTAAATGTTAATATGATTGCTTATTAATATGCTTGCTTAAACGTTCAGCTGATTTAGCTCTACAAAAGTCTTCATAGTCGTCAAAGTTGTCAGATGACCACTTGATAGGGGTTACAGCCCCTCAAAGACAAAAATAGTGTTTTTGGCCTATAGACCGAAAACTATTGCAGATAGAGAAAAGCTGTTGCTTGCTTAAATGTTCAGCTCATTTAGCTCTACATAAGTTTTCATGGGGTCAAAGTTGTCAGATGACCCTTATAGGGGTTACAGCCCCTTTTTAAGGCAAAAAATAATGTTTTGGCATATAGAATGCAAAGTTGAAACTATTGCAGATTGAGAAAAGCTGTTGCTTTTTATATGTAAAGCACATTACTACAAATGTCTGAATAAAGAATTAGGCATAGATGGTAATTCATCAGCTAGTGCTACTTATACTCGGACATCATTTGACAAAGATGAGATCATAACCAACCATAACTCTTTCATGTCCTCTTTAAATATATCATTAAAAAGGGAACATGAAGAGTTACCATATTTGTACTGGATACCGATACCTAAACTTTACAAATATCCGTACAAGGAAAGGTATAAAGCTGGATCTTCATCGTGTTCAACTACAGAATTTCCCGTTCAACTTACTAAGATCTTGTCTGCTGTCAAAGAAGGACAACAAGCATACTGTGACACTATTTATAATTGTAGTGGAATTAATCATATGTGGATTTTAAAGAACTCAAAAGATTTGTTAGATAATTTTAAATCCCGGTCATTCTCTGAGGTTCAATCTTTGAAATCTTTCGATTTCTAACTTTGTACACCACATTGCCACACGAAAAACTTAAGTGTCGACTGAAAAAAAACTTATTGAAAAGGCGTTTTCGAATTCAAGGAACTTTGTTGTTTTAGGCTATAATTCTACATTTTTTTTCCAAAACATCTTATAAAGATAAGATTTGTTACACTTTGATCAAGCTTTTCCTTATTGACAACATATTTGTCACATTTGGAGGAGAGATCTTTCAACAACAAGTCGGCATTCCAATGGCCACAAACTGCACTCCTCTCCTCGCCGACTTATTTTTATACTCTTACGAGACTGAATTTCTTCAGGAACGAAAGAGACAAGGTCCATTTCTCACTTTTAGATATATTGATGACGTCCTCTCATGGAGGATGGATTCCTTCAATATATCCTCTAGAGCTAGAGATTTAAGAAACCACCGAGTCCACTTGCTTTACATCAAAATACAAATGACAACAAAGTTCCAGACAATAGATTTTGCAACGCCTGACACACGATTTCATCAGAGGCGCTCTTCCAAAAATATTGAAAATGCCAAACTCTATATGATTATGAAGAACATAGAACAGGAAAACCAAAAAATACCACCTGGGGAACCAAATCATTACTAAAATGATCAACCTATGTCTATTTAATGGAGCGCTTGTAATCTGTCCGATATCTTTTGCTGGAATAGTATAAGTCCGATAGTACTCCACCACAGAAATAAGGATCGAAAGACGAAGTTGCAGGCAGGAGCAATGATTATAGTCTTTTGTAATCGGTCGAATTGAATCCTCTAAAATGTCCATGAACAGCTGCCGGAAGGTTATAGATTTTTTTTGGGGGGGGGGGGGTGTCTAAGAAATAACAAGATAAAGAAAGTAACGTTTTGTCAAATTGGTTTAAAGCTTTGAGGTCATTGATTTTGAAGAAAAAAAAGATTCTTTGAAGAGTCAGATGAGCACGTAAGCAACACTTATTTTTAATAAAACTAATGTTGCAAAGGCATTGTCAAATTACGTGGCAAATTTGTTGCTGTACATGCAGAAAAGGCACTGAATAACATCATTTTGTGTATAAAATCATTACATTGACTGTTTATAATTAGACATTTTCACTGTAAGCCGAAATCCTTCTAATGTGCATTCCATCTCATTCGATAATTGTATAACTGCCGGATACTTCCTATCGTTGTTCCATCGCAGCAGTTTTCTCTGATCTTGGTGGGCCCTATCTAGTTTGATCTTGCAAATTCAGTTGTTTTATTATAACCTTTATTTAAACCCTTTTCATAATCTGATGATGAGATAGGAGCACTTTTCTTTTTTTCTTTTAATATTGGATAGCTTGCATTTTGACAAACATCCGATAAAAAATGGCAAAAATTGAGAGAACCGTGGTCGGAATAAGAGAATGCTGCAAGAGGAAATGACGGTCTGACAAGAAAATTAAGGCTTTCTTGGTTATCTAAACGATGCATTGACATACAGATTGTTGTATAAATTGAAGCAAAAAGGTTAAAACAAGCCTACCTAACTGAAGATGAAAGACAAAACAAGACAAAGACCCACTGGTGGAACTGGATGCTATAGTCCGGACTTGATGCAGACAGTTAACAAATGATGTTTTGGTTAAAGTCAGGTTTTTGGTGCAAAACTTTTCTCTTTCATTGCAATGTTAAGACCCGGTAGTAGCAGAAATCACAAACTTGTCATGAGATACAAAAGATATTGTGGGAATATCAATTTAGAAAAAACAGCTAAAACCTAATTTTAAACGATCACGAATCATTTCAACTGAGATCATTTTGATTTTTCCTTTAGTGATGGATACCGAAAGAAAAGTTTTTTGAAATCATTACATAACATTCAACCAGCGTCAAGAAGTTACTTTAATTTAGCAATCAGAATAGTTTTATAAGTAACTGCTAATAACGAAACGACAACATAAGAACTCAAACAAAATGCTTATACTCGTCGCATATACATATGCACAAATTTATTCTACTTTTAAAGGGTTAACGTTTAAGATTTTAACGATTAAATCAAAGTTTTCTAAACAGTCGATTTCAGTTTCGGTCTCGGTTTCGGCTCATAGTGAAAATGTCTAATGATTAATAGCTGAATTAGGGATTTGTTGTCCAAATTAAAGCATTACATATTCAGCAACAACATAGTCCAAGGAGGAAGCAATTGAAAATCGTAAATTGTTCATTTCCTCCTTTTGCCTATCTATTGACGCTAAAAATGATGACGTCCAATCCTTGTATTGGATTCCTAAATTCATTGTACACATGTAATTACATAAAAATCAATATAAACAGCTCATTATTGTTGGGTAATCCAAATGTACCGCTAAACTTCTTTAAGTTCTGTCGGCGTCAATACTGACCACAATAAAATCCGTCTTTAGATATTTTTCGATTGGAACTATTTTAGAAATGATGTCAATCCAATGTGGATATCAAAGAATTCGATGGAGATTACTAACTAAAAATCAGATTCATCATGTATCAGAAAACGGTCAATTTCACTACACTCTTTGCTTCTATTCCACATGAACAACTGAAATTACGACTGGCACAACTAATTAAACGCAGTTTATTCTGAAAAAGAATGGAAAACGAAGGTACAAATATCTGGTAGTCGTTTGTACTAAGATTTACTTTGTCATAAATTAGTCTAAGAAAAAAGAACAAATTTACAGAAGACACGACAAATAATCGACATGCCTAACTCTCTTAAAGACAACATTGTACGGTTTTCATCAAAAACAATAAGGATTCCAATGGATACAAGTTGTGCACCTTTGCTTGCTGATTTGTTCTTCATTCATATAAAGCAGACTTCTTACCCTAGACACACAAACAAGATCGTAAACTAGCTTTCTTTTATCCTCACATTATGTTATATTGATGATGTCCTTTCGATTTTGTGACTAATTCAATCTCATATATATCCTCAGGAACTTGAGATAAAGGAAACCACAACGGATTCTAGGAAGCTTTATTTTGGTTTACATCTCGAAATACTTTCAACGAAGACTTATAAAAAAACTGTAAGACAAATTTGATGGATGATACTGTTATGGTCAACTTTCGCTAATGAGCCTTGAATAGACAAAACGCACATCAGGCGTACATAAATTTGTCTAAAACTTTGTTGTTATTTGTATTTAAAACAGCCGTGAAGGTTAGCTCATTTGGTGGAGTTTTAATTCCGAGAGGTAAACCTGCTCTGGCATCAACACTATTTGTGTTGAACACTTTGAAATTGTTTGAACCTTTAGGTTATGTCTACCCCAGATATAGGTTGATTTTAGTAATAATTTAATTTTCCTGTTTGGAACTTCTGTTTTAATCATTCAATGCTCTCCGTGTAATGTTTGGCTTTTTAAAATAATTTGCTGTTGAGTTTTGAATAAACGAAAGGCGTACTTAGATCTTGTACGAAAGACACGACGCATGGAACCAAGTCGTACTTTAATTGCAGAAACACCAATCGGTACAGGGTCCGGAAGGTAGACGCACGTGAAAGAGTTCCTGAATGCTTCTTGGGATTCGTAAGTCATTATCATTGTCCAAATGATGCTTCTGTTGATGGTTATTATCTCATTGATGGTGTCATGGTTGATTGCAAGGGCTTTCCTGAAGTTGATTCTTATTCAACGGACCTAACACATGGTTCTGTTTCCCCCTTTCTCCGACACGTCTAATATATAAGCATATTTTTGTCCCAAAGTACCAAATTCTATGACGGTGTGGCCTGGTTGATCATCTGTCTAATCTCCTAAGTAGTCTCCTAGTCCTTGTACCCATTGCCTAGCCCTTGAAGTAAATACAACTGAAAGAAATGCCCTTAACATCAACCATCAATGAGATGGGAACCACCAACAGAACTGTGTAAATAAAGGTAATAACAAAATTACCGAACTTGGAGAATCAATCTCAAATGTCCATAAGACGAGACAAAACAAGGAAGACATGATGTAAAATACAAATGACAACAAAGTTCCAGACAATAAATTTTGCTACGCAAATGATTTTCGAATCCAAAGATAATGTAAATATAAGTTGTATTGTAAATTAGAATGTAAAAAAATGTACCTACACCGTGTTATTATTGATAGTCAATGGCATTTAAAAACTTTGGTACCCCATTGGTACCTCTGCTTCTCTCTAAAAAAAGGCATTTATGCTTAACTACATACTAGTAAAATAAGCCAAAAGGAACGCATGCAGAGTGAATAAAAACAAGAGGCTCCCAGGAGCCTGAATCGGTCACCTGGTCTTGATGTCAACCCTATGAAGAACTTTGTAGAGCTGAATAAGATGAACATTTAAGCAAGCAAGAGCTTTTCTTTTTCAGCAATAGTTTTCATTCTGTAAGCAAAAAACATGCAAAATGTTATTTTAAGGGCCGTCTGAACACTTTGACTCTATAGAGTCTTTTATTAAGAGCTTAATGTACTGAACATTTAAGCAAGCAACCACTTTTCTTTATCTGCTATAGTTTTCATTATATAATCCAAAAACATGAAAACATGTTTATTTAAGGGCTGTAACCCCTATAAGGGGTCATCTGACAAATTCGACCATATGAAGACTTTTGCAGAGCTAAATGAGCTGAACATTTAAGCAAGCAACAGCTTTTTTTTTAATCTACAATAGTTTTTCATTTTATAGGCGAAAACACTATTTTCCGCCTTTAAGGGGCTGCAACCTCTAAAAGGGGTCATCTGACAACTTCAACCCTATGATGACTTTTGTAGAGCTAAATGAGCTGATCATTTAAGCAAGCAACAGCTTTTCTCTATCAGCAACAGTTTTCATTCTGTAGGCCAAAACACTTTTTTTCGCCTTTAAGGGACTGTAACCCCTATAAGGGGTCATCTGACAACTTTGACACAATGGAGACTTTTGTAGAGCTAAATGAGCTGAACATTTAAGCAAGCAACAGCTTTCCTTTATCTGCAATAGTTTTCATTCTTTAGGCCAAAAACACTATTTTTTCCCCTTTAAGGAACTGTAACCCCTATAAGGGGTCATCTGACAACTTCAACTTTGCCAAAGTCTTTGTTTGTCCTTGTCATTCTGTGTTAACTGTTTTATGTCAAGAATTGGGTCTTTCGTTGATGATTTAGGGATTGGTTTTGAAACTTTTGTACTGTATTAAAAGTCTTGGGCCAATGCAAGACGGTAAGCAGTGACCTATGGTCATGTTGAAGACTGCTTGCTGTTTTCCGTTGTGATTTTTTGAAATGCTGCTTGTTTATGTTTGTTGTGTCGCGTACACTTATTCCACATCTCAATATCGTCTATTCAACCCTTTGATGACTTTTTTAGAGCTAAATGAGCTGATCATTTAAGCAAGCAACAGCTTTTCTCTAACAGCAATAGTTTTCATTCTATAGGCCAAAAACACTGTTTTTCGCCTTTAAGAGGCTGTAACCTCTATAAGGGGTCATCTTACAACTTCAACCCTATGATGACTTTTGTAGAGCTAAATGAGCTGATCATTTAAGCAAGCAACAGCTTTTCTCTATCAGCAACAGTTTTCATTCTGTAGGCCAAAAACACTTTTTTTCGCCTTTAAGGGACTGTAACCCCTATAAGGGGTTATCTGACAACTTTGACACAATGGAGACTTTTGTAGAGCTAAATGAGCTGAACATTTAAGCAAGCAACAGCTTTCCTTTATCTGCAATAGTTTTCATTCTTTAGGCCAAAAACACTATTTTTTCCCCTTTAAGGAACTGTAACCCCTATAAGGGGTCATCTGACAACTTCAACTTTGCCAAAGTCTTTGTTTGTCCTTGTCATTCTGTGTTAACTGTTTTATGTCAAGAATTGGGTCTTTCGTTGATGATTTAGGGATTGGTTTTGAAACTTTTGTATTGTATTAAAAGTCTTGGGCCAATGCAAGACGGCAAGCAGTGACCTATGGTCATGTTGAAGACTGCTTGCTGTTTTCCGTTGTGATTTTTTGAAATGCTGTTTGTTTATGTTTGTTGTGTCGCGTACACTTATTCCACATCTCAATATCGTCTATTCAACCCTTTGATGACTTTTATAGAGCTAAATGAGCTGATCATTTAAGCAAGCAACAGCTTTTCTCTAACAGCAATAGTTTTCATTCTATAGGCCAAAAACACTGTTTTTCGCCTTTAAGGGGCTGTAACATCTATAAGGGGTCATCTAACAACTTCAACACTATGCAGACTTTTGTAGAGCTAAATGAGCTGAACATTTAAGCAAGCAACAGCTTTTCTCTATCTGCAATAGTTTTCATTCTATAGGGCAAAAACATGAAAAAAGGCTATTTTTGACCTTTAAAGGGTTATAACCCCTATAAGGATTCATCTGACAACTTCGACCCAATGGAGACTTTTGTAGAGCTTTTGATTCAGCAGAGCCTAAGATCCTTCGGATTTTTTCTATCTGTTATAGTTGCTGAGTTATAAGCCATTTTAAGTGGTTTTACCCTATGTTCTATTTTTAGTAACAGCAGCCATGTTTTTTATTAAATCATTTCAAAATGAGGATCGTTTGTTGTCAACATGTCATATACCATTCCTGCAAAGTTTCAGTTAAATTGGTTCGGTGGTTTCAGAGGAGAAGATTTTTGAAATTGTTAACGGACGACGGACGACGGACGACGACGGACGCATAGTGATGGCATAAGCTCACATGGCCTTTGGCCTGGTGAGCTAAAAAACATGGTTGATGGTTGATGCCTGGAGCCCATGAACGGCGAAATTGGCAAAACAATATAGAATGAGCAAATTAGTGATTATCCATACATCATCAACAACAACATCAACAAAACCAACAACAACGGGGAAAGTATGAAAGAGATGAAGAAGTAGGAGGAAGCAGCAACAACACATGAGGACTAACCGTACAAGAGTCTTTTAAGGGCAAACCTTTAGTGAGCGAATAAGTTGGTGTTCTACGCCATTGCAACGCTACATTGGTTATTTAAAAGTGATGATCATAAAAAAGGATGATTATATGATGATAAATGGAACATGGGGGTTGGGTGGGATACAAAAGCCAGTTGATTTTGAAGACCATTCAAAAAGGGGAGAGGTGGGTATGGCGGAAATTAAGCCTATGTGGTGCACTACTCGGCGGTCTACAAAGGGGTATTTTATGAGCATGAAGAGTGGCATTCTTCATACACGTTGACCAACTATGGTCAGCAGTCAGTGTGTCCGTAAAATAGACCTGACAACCACCGCGGACGAGGGCCACCCTATTCAGCCACATAGGGTACAGGGTACACACTTGGTCGCTCTGTGGGCTGAGCAGTGACCCACCGTTAGAATCCCAAGACTCTTAGTCGCCTCTTACGTCAAGCAAGGTTCTGCTGTGGGCCTGTTCGCCACCAGGCCCCGCAAGAGACGATAAACCTTTAAAAAACCAAAACAGTCCATAAAAGATAGAAGGCACCAATCAGGGATAATAGGAAGCACCACAATACAGAAGCCCAATCATGGCAAAACTTAAAAAAACATAAAGAAGTTTTGGGTTAGGATTTTGACTACGGTTTAGTGTTAGGGTCATTGACTAAGGTCAGAAATACAGAAACTAGAAGCAAAAGGCGAGAGAAAGGGACGTGTCGATGTTTCCAATCACTTCGACAAACTTTCCGGCAAAAGATCCGTGGTGACAGACGTCGCTGAGAGGTTTGCCCTTTAGTCAATGAATTTTTTTAAACAAATGTTTAGACAGCTGCTAAATACTTCTATTCAAATACCTGAACAAATCAGCAATTGAAAGCTTTTTTAGTATTTTCTTAGGTTTACTAGCTAAATGGAAAAACAGTTATTTTAATGTTGAAGAGACCATAACCTATAAGAGGTGATTTGAAAACTTTGATCTTACGGGTCATAAGTATAACGGTTTTCAATGCAAGAGGAAAGGCCTATTGCTCTCCATCTGAATATCAAAATTTTCAAGCTATTTGCAAAAAACTGCAATTATTTTTAGTAACGGCGGCATGTTTTATGACTAATTCAAAATCTCAACACTAGTTCTTTACCACTCATACTAATGAACCAAAGTTTTATTCCAAGTGAACGTATGGCACCAGAGGAGTTAACAGTTTTCAAAATGTTGGGGAATTGTTGTGAAAATGGCCAATTTATACATTTTAAGAGGACTAAAGTTGTATTTAAGATATCGAGCTTAACTAGTGAAAAAAAAATTAATTATCAAGATAAAGGACATTTACTCCTCCATGGGTTGTTGGATCTTTTTCAAGTTCAGGGCGGGTAGATCTTAATTTAAGTCATTTGCACACAAAAAAAACCCATTAATTCTCCCTTTAAATCTGGAAGCATTTTTTAACCGGTTAAGGGATATTACCGAAAAAAGGGGATAAATGACAAACGGGTTTATAATAAAACAACCAAACTTGGAGGTTGAATTTCAAAAGTCAAAGAAAAAAGACAAATAAGGAGGACATACCGTAAATATTGAAGATCAAAATGACCCTTACTTGGCATTGTTCCATTAAAAAAATATAGTTAAACCAGGTTAAATGATGCCAAAAACCCCTAGACCAAATTAAATACTTTGTAAAGCTTAATGTTACGCAAACAACTGATTTTCTCCTTTGTTAATGGTTTTCTTGATATCAACACACGAAAAAAATCTATTTTTAACATTTTAAAGGATTGTAAACTCTATTAGGGTCATCTGATAACTTTGACTCAGTAAAGTCTTTTGTAGATATTTTAGATATTGTTTCCTCTTCTTTTAAAAATTCAAGTCAAAGCATGTTTTCTGACCCCCATGTTTCTTTCATCCCACAATCGTACAAAGTCTCGTTGCATTCTGTATAGTAGTTTCATGGAGGAAATCAATTGAAAAAATGTTTACAGAAGAAGACAGAACAATAATGACGATGACGGACGCTAAGTGTAAGGACAATAGTAAGCATGAACATAAGATTATATCTTAGTAATTTCAAGTTCTTTGAATTCAATTTCACAAGTATTGCGTTTTATCGCAAAAAATATTGCGTTTATTCGCAAAAATATTGCGTTTATTCACAAACTTTATTGCGTTTATTCGCAAAGTTTATTGCGTTTATTCGCAAAACTATTGCAATTATTCGCAAAGACTATTTACAAATTATTGCGTTTATTCGCAAACGTTTTTGCGTTTATTTGCAATACTTTGCGTTTAATCGCAAAAAAATAATATTTTGTCTTTTAATGTGGCCCGAATGCGCTTCCGTAGTATATAGAGGATATGAAACATTTTATATACACGTTATCATATAAAAAAAAATCCTGGACGCTTGGCGCCTGTGCTAAAGAAAAAAACTTTATAAAGATGAAATTGTGTGATAAATTACTAGAATACAGAGCTTGGCATTATATCTAATATATCTATTTTTTTACATAAAGTCCAAAAAGAATAACACAACAGTCGGGCAATAAGGTGTTTTATATAGCTATAACACTAGAAGAATCTTTTTTGTTTTACATGATAGTTTTGAATTTGAATTTATTTATTATGTGTTAAAAATCGAAAGGAATTTTAGATATTATTAGCTATTGACTAAGAGGTTAAAAGTAAAGTCTTAAAGACTTTTTAATTTTTCAGTATGTATTGCAACTTTCACAAAAACGTGTTTTCATGTTTTAGTAATGCACGCTTTTGAAAAAAAATATGGAGTTTGTTCCGCCTGTGCAAGACCATACTTCTGGAAAGGATATACAACACTCTTTTACTTCACTTTCCGTTCGGCTCAATGTTAAAACATTTTGTTTGGTTTTTAAGCATCATTTTCAATAAAGTAGAATAAAGTATATACTATAGTCGATTCGTCAATTGTATAAAAATACAAGACATTTGTTGACACTATTCACCTACTATTTTTATGCTCCCGCGACGACATGTTGGGGGGGGCATTAAGTTTTACTCCGTCCGTACAAATTTACGTCAAGCTTTTCTCAGAAACCGTACATGAGAATGATTTAAAACTTGGTAGGATGGTTCAGAATGACAAACTGTACGTCCTAAGCGATTATCAGACCTGTCGGACATATGAAAATATGTGAACATGACTATGAAAATTTCCGTCAAGCTGTTCTCAGAAACCGTACATGAGAATAATTTGAAACTTGGTAGGATCGTTCAGTATGACAAACTGTACGTTCTAAGCGACCTTCAGACCTGTCGGACTTCTTCTTCCTGTTTGGGGCCAGCGGGGGCATCCGTGTCCCATAGACACATTCCTTCTTTATTTTTCTTCTTCTATGGTAGGCTAAGAGGCTTATCGCAACTCATCCTTTTTGTGAATTGTAAAATTACTATGTTATAAGATGATGTTTCATCGGCATTTATTCTACATCTCAATACTTTAAGCATTTAGGTTGCAGTTTTCTTTAGGACCAACAGCAAAAAACCTCACACAAAAATGCAGCATCCCTATAATTTTCCCCTTGTCAAAGCGACCGTCTGTCTGTCGGTCCACCCACAATGCTAAAAACGCCAGAACTTTCGTTTGTAATTTATCAAAAATAAGGTTACATTTCTCTAGCATGCATCTATATAATATGTTTAGTAAACAAAATCTCTACATCTACAATATTTTGAGGAGCTAATATTCATTTTCTGCATGCACTTTTTTAACGCATGCTTAGATATGGATACATATTGCTCAGTCTGTCGGAAGTTGCTTCTCGTTTACTTCCTATTGTTCAAATACGTATCATCTGAAAAGAAGACCTGCGGACAAGGTTTCCGCTTGGAAAGCATCGTCAACCCTAGAACACCCGCGGACAATATTTCCGCGAGGAAAGCATATTAGCCCCGAGAAGACCCGCGGTCGGAACTTTCGCAGAGAAAATATGTTTCCCTGCTATCCCCAGTATTAACTTTTTCAGTGAACAGGAAGTAGATATCTGACATGTGGACCTACTTTTGATACTTGCAATACGTCATATACCAAATATCATGTTCCTGTGATGAATATTTTCCGATAAAACTGGTACCATGTGTTACGAACATTTTAAACAATTGACCAATAGTGTTAAAAATTCACAAAGTCTTAACAGAATGTATATGTATGACAGACCTAATTTTTGTTCTTGCGATAAAGGACCTCATGCTGAAATCAAATATTCAGAATTTCAAGCAATTGTGATTTATAGTTGTTGAGACAACTGTTAAGAAAGTTATGTTGCAGACGAACGATGGGAACGAAGGAAAGAGATAAACCAGTAAACCCCCTTCATCTTCACAGCGGGGTATAAAAATCCACTTTAAATTTATTTGAAAAAAAAATATTACCATCACGATTGTAACAGAGCTTTGATGCAATAATCTGCACTAGTTTTTAAACTATAATGCAAAGACAAACAAAAACTGTGTTTGACATTTTTAGGGCCATAACCCCAAAAAGATATCATCTGACAACTATGAACCAATGGACACTTTTATAGAGCTTTTGCTGAACATAAATAATTCAAAACTTTTTCTTTATCAGCAATCCTTTTTTATGCTGTTAGTCAAAAACACGATAATTTTCCGTAACCCTTAATAAGAGGCTCCCAGGAGCCTGAATCGCTTACCTGGTCCTTAAGGTCACTCTGAAGAATGACAATTTAACCCAATACTGACTTTTGTAGACCTTGATAAGCTGAATGTTTAAGCAAGTAACATCTTATCTTTAAGGAGCCATCTGACATTTTCGGCTAAATGGAGACTTTTGTAAAGTTCAGTGAGCTAAAGGTTTAAGAAAGCAACAGCTTTTCTCCCTGGTCCATAATAGTGTTCATTCTATAGGACAAACACATGAAAAATAAAGAAGGATTGTGTCCATGGGACACAAATGCCCCCGCTAGGCCCCATACAGAAAGTGGAAGTCTCACAGGTCTGAAAGTTGCTTAAGACATACAGATTATCATACTGAACAATCCTACAAAGTTTCAAATCATTCTCATGTATGGCTTTTGCGAAAAGCTTGACGGAAATTTTCAAGTCGGTTTTCATAGATTTCATATCGGCCCTACCCCAAACAGGAATTGAAAGTTCGAAAGGTCTGAAAGTGGCTTAGGACGTACAGTTTGTCATACTGAACCATCCTACCAAGTTTCAAATTATTCCCATGTACGGTTTCTGAGAAAAGCTTGACGGATATTTGATCGGACGGACGGACATACGGATTGAGTAAAACTTAATGCCCCCAACATGTCCTCGCGGGGGCTTAAACGCTATTTTTGACATTTGAAGAGAGAAAACCACTATAAGGGGTCAGCTGACATCATCGACCCAATGGATACTTTTGTAGAGCTTCGGTTAAGGTCATCCGAAAACTTTCATCAGATGGAGAGTTTTTTTTAAAGAATTTCTCAAACTGGACATCTATTCAAGCAAAACTTTTATCTGTCTGTAATGGAATTCATTCTATGAGCCAAAACCCTTCTTTGGCCATAACCCCTTACAGGGGTCATCTGACAACTTCGAACCAATGGACAATTTTGTAGAGCTAATTGTGCTGAACATTTAAGCAAGAAACAGCTTCCCTCTATCTGCAAAAGTTTCCATTATAATTATATTAGGCAAAAACATGAAAATCGTGATTTTAAACTAAAAGGGCCATTACGTCTTAAAGGATTTACCTGACAACTTCGACTCAAAAGAACCATAGAGGCATCAGATTTGTTCTATATGTCATATTAACCAAGTTATAAAACTTTAAAGGTGATTCTACCCAAATTTGATATTTTAGCGATGGCGGTCATGTTTTTTGTTGAATCAAACATAAAAAACAATTGGTTTTTGTAAACGCCACCACAAATAACAAGCATACCAAGTTGGTTGCACTTCGTCAATCGGTTTTAAAGAAACAAAGTTTTGAAAGTTGAAGAGACGAAGACGACGGATGCCAAGTGATAGCAATATATCACATGACCTTTGTCCAAGTGAGCTAAAATAAGGATATGTCCAAATTAAATGAAGACATGATGCCCTCCCATGCAACCAGCCTTTGAACCGTAAAGTCGATTACATGCAGTGGGCATAATATGTAATAAAGACTTTTTATGCTTATATGCAACATATCCTGATTAATGCATAAGTGAATAACTGTTAATTGCAATTGCTTGCGAAGGTTCTTGATTGGTTTATTGGTTTAAAGAAACTATAACAAATATCATTTATAGAGTTGATGGTACAGCTGCAGTTTTTCTAAAAAGAATTTGCGAGAAAGGAATTTAGATTTTTAGGAAACTATATAGAAAATGGAAGTCTGATCCTTTCTGCCAAAATTTTATCACAGAAAGCTATGAAGGTATTATATTCTTTAAAGGGCCTTACTAGCCAAATAAACCAGCTTCCAGCAAAATTATCCTGTCATTTATTTGATTCACTAGTTCGTCCAGTTCTTACATTCAATGCAGAAATCTGGTATATGGAAATTTATCAAAAATACTTTAATTCGGACAAAAGGGCATCAGCAAAAAATGAGAAACCAGACTATTTTAGTTTTTTAGATAAATCAATTGTTGATAATGTTCACACCAAATTTTGTAAATACACTCTTTCCGTTAAAAGATCCTCTAGTAATATAGCAACTAGAGCAGAGTTGGGTAGAGAACCAATAGATAGTTATGTTAAAACTCAAAGTCTTTTATATGAAGATAGACTAATTAATAGTGATATACCTATTTTGAAAGAATGTTACGATGTCTCGAAATTTTTACATTCCAAAGGGATTTATACTTGGTATTCTTATGTTCAACATGTTAGAAAAGATTTAGATTGTCATATGATTTATACACAAATGGAAATAAAAATGTAAATTTCAAATTAAACAAGAATTGTTACAAAAGGGAGTCTAGCAATCAATACCAAGAAAAATTTAGAGAAAAAATTGAAAAATTAGACGAAAACAGTAAACTACAAGTATTTAAATTGGTAAAGAATGAATATAATTGTGAAAAGTATTTAGATAGTTTAAATTCGGAATATAGAAAAATTATTTGTCAAATGAGAATAAGTGATCACCCATTATTAATTGAAAGAGGCAGATATACAAAAATACCTAGAAATCTTAGATTATGCAATTCATGTAACGAAATTGAAGATGAATTTCACTTTATATTAAAATGCACTTTGAATGAAAATTTACGTAAAGATTTTTTAAAAGCCTTAGATATTTTTGATCAAATGAATGAAGAAGATAAACTGAAATATATATTAAATCCTGATTCAAAGGAACATGTGAGATTGCTGGGCTCCTTTTTGAAACAGTCTCTTTCACTGAGGACAGGGGGCAATACTATTTCTTTATTGTTTCTTTGTTTTGAATGTTTGTTTTGTTTGTAGCTATTGACCCCTTGGGGTGTAATTTGCTCAATAAACTTATTATTTGATAATATCATATTTTCTTTATGGAAAAATAGCTTCAACCTGTTGGTATAACCAGATATGGAACAGACGGACCAACGGACAGACCAGAACACCATGCATATGCTCTTCTACTTTCGCAGACAAAAAAAGCTTTTGATGATAAAGATCCTATAATGTGGGAAACCAGTATAGAAAAAGATAGCAAAAAGGGCACGAAGAGACAAAACTATATCAAATTGTCTGGCAAACATTTTAAACTGCATCTGGTGCGCGTTTTGCTTTGAAAGAAACAATCTAACTCTGGATGAAAACTCTGGATGAAAATGAAGATTTTTAAGAGCAAAATGATAAACCAAAAATTTTAGCATTTTATCCGTTTGATTACAAAAGGGTACCAATAACTTATCCACAACTCCTACTAAATTACTCAATAGATTTTTACCACTCAATGGATTTTCATGAAATTTCATAGAATGTTTGTGACTTAATGTAGATGTGCAACTTTCATTAAAAAATCTGGTCAATTCGTGGAGTGCGGTGGGTATATATTTGTAAGCTGCAGTTTGCAGTTTTCTTGTTTTACACTAAAAGACAGGAAGAGTTTTATATGAAATAGCAGGGATTTAAAAGAAATCAATTTTAATGCAACTACCGAATACAAACGGCTCGTTTAAAACTGTTGGGTTGTTCCGTTTTGTTTACAACACTAAACGTGGATTTCTTTGTAAGAAGGGAGCGGTAATAGTTCAAAAAGTACTTTGTAAATAAAAGAACTGCTTTTCCGTGTATATGAACATGTAACAAATAAGCTAAGATCTTACAGGTCAATCCTGACTAAACATCTATAGCTTAGCATGTATTATTTAAAAAGAATTGAATCAACTCTTGGGCCAAGGGCATAATAATGCTTGGTTTGTTTTTGTGACCATTCCTGAGGACAATAGGCCCCACGGGACCAGTGGTGTTAAGTCCGTTTTTTGTGTATACAGGATTTTCATATAAATCATAAATAAACGGAGTTTTTGTCTCGCCTGCGAAGCAGAGCGGGACATAGGTGTTACTTTACCGGCGGCGGCGACGGCGGCGACGGCGGCGTTAACTTTTTGGAAAAGTTTTATGAGCACCTCCATATCTCAAGAACTATAGGTCCTGGGTTGATGAAACTTGGCATGCATATGCCCCAGTAGTAGCTTAGCACAGTTGCATCCTCATCTTTTGACCTTGACCTTGATTTTCCGGTTGAGTGACTTTGACAATTTTCAATACATATAATAGCAATGGAAAAGTTTTGCGAGCACCTCCATATCTCAAGAACTATAGGTCCTAGGTTGATGAAACTTGGTATGCATATGCCCCAGTAGTAGCTTAGAACCCTTGCATCCCCATCTTTTGACCTTAACCTTGATTTTTCGGTTGAGTGACTTTGACAATTTTCAATACATATAATAGCAATGGAAAAGTTTTGCGAGCACCTCCATATCTCAAGAACTATAGGTCCTAGGTTGATGAAACTTGGTATGCATATGCCCTAGTAGTAGCTTAGCACCCTTGCATCCCCATCTTTTGTCCTTGACCCTGATTTTTCGGTCGAGTGACTTTGACAATTTTCAATACATATAATAGCAATGGAAAAGTTTTGCGAGCACCTCCATATCTCAAGAACTATAGGTCCTAGGTTGATGAAACTTGGTATGCATATGCCCCAGTAGTAGCTTAATTAGCATAGTTACATCATCATCTTTTGACCTTGACCTTGATTTTCCGGTTGAGTGACATTGATTATTTTTATTGCATGTATTTGCAATGTTTAAGTTCTATAAACATCTTTTGATCTCAGAAACTGAAAATCCATGTTAATTCAAAATATAGTGAAATTAAGAAAGAATAATTGTTTCTGATGGTGCCGGCAGGCGAGACATACTTTAGTGTTAACTCTTGTAATTTAATAACAGTGATTCAAAAGACACAGGACCCAAAAAGGCCCCGTGGTGGTAGGTCATTTTCACGGTGCAAGATTTCTATAATAACTCATGTTATAAACGAGGGTTCGATTTTTTTTTGACACTGATCCATTGGATCCCTGACCTATTTAAAATGTTAGGCCTAACTCATATGGACCAACATACACAATTTCGATAGACTTGAACCATCCCTGGGACCCATAGGCCCCGTGGTGCAAAGTCCGTTTCCATGGTGCAACATTTCCATATAAAGTCATGTTATACATGAAATGCATGAGGGTTCGAATTTTTTTTTTTTGACAGTGATCCATTGGATTCCGGACCTATTTAAAATGTTAGGCCTAACTTCATATGGACCCACATACACAATTTCTATAGACTTGAATTATCCCTGGGACCCATAGGCCCCGTGGTGCAAAGTCCGTTTCCATGGTGCAACATTTCTATATAAAGTCATGTTATACATGAAATGCATGAGGGTTCGAATTTTTTTTTTGACAGTGATCCATTGGATCCCGGACCTATTTAGAATGTTAGGCTTAACTCATATGGACCCACATACACACTTTCTATAGACTTGAATTATCCCTGGGACCCATAGGCCCCGTGGTGCAAAGTCCGTTTCCATGGTGCAACATTTCCATATAAAGTCATGTTATACATGAAATGCATGAGGGTTTGATTTTTTTTTACAGTGATCCATTGGATCCCGGACCTATTTAGAATGTTAGGCCTAACTCATATGGACCCACATACACAATTCCGATAGATTTGAACCATCCCTGGGACCCATAGGCCCCGTGATGCAAAGTCCGTTTCCATGGTGCAACATTTCCATATAAAGTCATGTTATACATGAAATGCATGAGGGTTCGATTTTTTTTTTTGACAGTGATCCATTGGATCCCGGACCTATTTAGAATGTTAGGCCTAACTTCATATGGACCCACATACACTATTTCTATAGACTTGAATTATCCCTAGGACCCATAGGCCCCGTGGTGCATAGTCCGTTTCCATGGTGCAACATTTCTATATAAAGTCATGTTATACATGAAATGCATGAGGGTTCGAATTTTTTTTTGACAGTGATCCATTTGATCCCGGACCTATTTAGAATGTTAGGCCTAACTCATATGGACCCACATACACACTTTCTATAGACTTGAATTATCCCTGGGACCCATAGGCCCCGTGGTGCAAAGTCCGTTTCCATGGTGCAACATTTCCATATAAAGTCATGTTATACATGAAATGCATGAGGGTTTGATTTTTTTTTACAGTGATCCATTGGATCCCGGACCTATTTAGAATGTTAGGCCTAACTCATATGGACCCACATACACAATTCCGATAGACTTGAACCATCCCTGGGACCCATATGCCCCGTGGTGCATAGTCCGTTTCCATGGTGCAACATTTCTATATAAAGTCATGTTATACATAAAATGCATGAGGGTTCGAATTTTTTTTGACAGTGATCCATTGGATCCCGGACCTATTTAGAATGTTAGGCCTAACTCATATGGACCCACATACACAATTTCTATAGACTTGAATTATCCCTGGGACCCATAGGCCCCGTGGTGAATAGTCCGTTTCCATGGTGCAACATTTCTATATAAAGTCATGTTATATATGAAATGCATGAGGGTTCGAATTTTTTTTGACAGTGACCCATTGGATCCCGGACCTATTCAAAATGTTAGGCCTAACTCATATGGACCCACATACACAATTTATATAGACTTGAATTATCCCTGGGACCCATAGGCCCCGTGGTGAATAGTCCGTTTCCATGGTGCAACATTTCCGTATAAAGTCATGTTATACATGAAATGCATGAGGGTTCGAATTTTTTTTTGACAGTGATCCATTGGATCCCGGACCTATTTAGAATGTTAGGCCTTACTCATATGGACCCACATACACAATTTCTATAGATTTGAACCATCCCTGGGACCCATAGGCCCCGTGGTGCAAAGTCCGTTTCCATGGTGCAACATTTCCATATAAAGTCATGTTATACATGAAATGCATGAGGGTTCGAATTTTTATTTTTTTTTGACAGTGATCCATTGGATTCCGGACCTATTTAGAATGTTAGGCCTAACTTCATATGGACCCACATACACAATTTCTATAGACTTGAATTATCCCTAGGACCCATAGGCCCCGTGGTGCATAGTCCGTTTCCATGGTGCAACATTTCTATATAAAGTCATGTTATACATGAAATGCATGAGGGTTCGAATTTTTTTTTGACAGTGATCCATTGGATCCCGGACCTATTCAGAATGTTAGGCCTAACTCATATGGACCCACATACACACTTTCTATAGACTTGAATTATCCCTGGGACCCATAGGCCCCGTGGTGCAAAGTCCGTTTCCATGGTGCAACATTTCCATATAAAGTCATGTTATACATGAAATGCATGAGGGTTTGATTTTTTTTACAGTGATCCATTGGATCCCGGACCTATTTAGAATGTTAGGCCTAACTCATATGGACCCACATACACAATTCCGATAGACTTGAACCATCCCTGGGACCCATAGGCCCCGTGGTGCATAGTCCGTTTCCATGGTGCAACATTTCTATATAAAGTCATGTAATACATAAAATGCATGAGGGTTCGAATTTTTTTTTGACAGTGATCCATTGGATCCCGGACCTATTTAGAATGTTAGGCCTTACTCATATGGACCCACATACACAATTTCTATAGATTTGAACCATCCCTGGGACCCATAGGCCCCGTGGTGCAAAGTCCGTTTCAATGGTACAACATTTCTATATGCACTACTGCAGTTCTTAAGCACCGCCCCCTGGTGACCACAGCATTCATAGAACATTAAACTTCTATGGGTGCTTTGATCACGGGGAGAACTGTGCAGTATGTGTATAAATCGAATTTGCACCTCTCTTAACATCAATTTTTAATTTTTCTTTATCAAAAGGTGAAGTACCTAACGACTGGCGCCAAGCAAATGTTATTCCAATTTTTAAAAAAGGTGAAAAATATCTTGCCAGTAATTATAGGCCAGTGTCCTTAACGTGCATTTGTTGTAAGCTCCTTGAGCATATAGTTGTGAGTAACATGTTAAAACACCTGGATGAGCATGACATACTTGTAGACTGTCAACATGGGTTTAGAGCCAGAAGAAGCTGTGAAACGCAATTAATAACACTTGCACATGAACTAACTAGCAACCTTCACGCGGGAATACAAACAGACCTTATTATTTTAGATTTTTCTAAAGCCTTTGACAAGGTACCTCACCGAAAACTTATGAGTAAACTAGATAACTATGGTATTAGAGGGAACACCTGGAAATGGATAGCTGCTTTCCTAAATAATAGGAAACAGCAAGTAGTTTTAGACGGTGAGGTATCTAGTCAAATGCCAGTGGTAAGTGGGGTGCCTCAAGGTTCAGTTCTGGGTCCACTGCTGTTCTTAATTTTTATTAATGATTTACCATCTACTGTACAATCAAAAACAAGACTTTTTTGCAGACGATTGCATTATATATAGACCTATTATTAAACAACAAGATGTTACTATATTACAAGCAGACTTGAACAAATTAGCAGAATGGGAAAACTTATGGGGCATGCAATTTCACCCCGAAAAATGCAATTCACTAAGTGTTACAAGATCACAACACCCAATAGACTCTAACTACATTCTTAAAGGGCACACATTAGAAAAAGTAAAAACGGCAAAGTACCTGGGGGTAACACTAACACACAACATGTCATGGGACAAACACATAAATAACATCACTGCAAAAGCAAACAAGATTCTTGGCTTTTTAAGGAGAAATCTCCAGATACAAAACGAGAACACCAAAAACTGGCTTACAAATCCATGGTAAGATCAAATGTAGAATACTGCTCCACTGTATGGTCACCAAACACAGAAAAACTTAAAACCAAACTAGAACAGGTACAAAGAAGGGCGGCAAGATATGTCACAAATCGTTACCATAATACTAGCAGTGTTTCAGCCATGATTAATCATCTCGAATGGCCTACACTTGAAAACAGACGAAACATCAGCCGAGTTACCATGCTTTATAAGATAAACAACAACTTAGTAGCAATTGACCCAAAACTTTACCTTGCACCACAGACACATTTTCAAACAAGACTCACACACTCGTTACAGTTTCAATTATTCTCCCGGCTAGAACAAACTATTACAAATACAGTTTTTTTCCACACACTGTTGTACTTTGGAACTCACTCCCATACTCAGTTGTAAGTGTCGGATCCTTGGACCAGTTCAAATCACAGCCCGGGTCCAAGGACTTCAATTCTAAGCACCTCCCTGGATCTGTAAATAGTGTATATATGTTCAAAATTTATTTATTATTCATTTATTTTTCATTAGTAGTTTTTCTTTTGTTTGTAACTTATTTATTCATAATTTTTCCTTCTGTTCACGCTGCGCCGGCATAATAGTCATCAGTGTTTTGATGGATTGCCGTAGAGATGTAGATGTAGATGTAGAAATCAATGCTACACGTAGTTATAAGTTTCGCAGTCCTAAAGCACCGTCCCCTGGTGACCATAGCATGCATATGACTAAATAATTTTTAAATCTTGTATGTGTGATCTGAGCACGGGGAGGACTGCTATAACAAATGTTTTTTGTTGTTTTTGTTTTTACTTGTAATTTATCATTGTAGCATAATGAAATATTGGTCTTTTTTTTTTTTTGTATCCAGACTCTTTGAACAAGTATATATATAGTATCTGCATTAAGCTATCTATTTATTATAATCTTATACTTTATTCTATTCTCTGTTATAATGTAATCATTGTAATGATGCTGCCCTTTGAGGGACCATAATTGGAAAATAAATTATGTCATGTCTTATGTCTTATAAAGTCATGTTATACACATTGATACACGAAATGCATGAGGGTTCGATTTTTTTTTTTTTGACAGTGATCCATTGGATCCTGGACCTATTTAGAATGTTAGGCCTAACTCATATGGACCCACATACACAATTTCGATCCTGGGACCCATAGGTCCCGTGGTGCTAGACCCTTTTTTGATGGTGCTCTATGGTGCTTAGAGTGGTTGTTGTACGTAAACTGGTTCCTATTTATAACTCGAGAAAAGAAATGGTAAAATGAAAACCGGTAAAATACGTATACGGAACGGAAAGGATCTGGATTTTCTTCACACAGCAGACTGCAGGGCTGCAGCATTTTCAAAATGATTTTTGTCATTTCTAAGTAATCGATTATCTTAAAAGATTTCTTGTTATCTTTTTTCACTGTGCCAACATTATTATGGCATTTAGGTTTAATTTTTTTAATAGAAATGAATTAAAGGAAGATGCTGAACATGAAAAGGACACAGTCACAGGTACATCATATAAGCTGGCTCAAACTGCAACAAATTGTAGCTCATTTGACACCTTTGATATGGCAGAGCTACAAAGCTGATCCTCAAAAGCTGATCACTACCAATAATTGAGCAACTTGAAATTTAATGTCTATTGGTCAGCAGCTGCAGTACGTTCCATACATGTAGCTCTTCTGCTTCTGCCAGATAATGGCCACAATCAACCTACTGATTATTCTGCCATGTTTCTGGTACGCATGTCCCCCCCCCCCCCCCCCAAGTGAATGTAGTATTAAGCCAGCTGTGCCAGAGAGGACTTGAATGCCTCAACTGACGGATGTGCAAGCCCCCCCCAAATAAAAATAAAAATCATGACATTTGCATTCTTGTTGGATACATTGCGTCAATGATTATTGAAACCTGATTTATTTGCGCAAATATAAATATTTAGGGACATCATTCGGGGGGGGGGGGGGGGGGGACGAAATAACTCCCCTTTACAGGTTCGGTGACGTCATTTCCCTGTCAGAGAATTTCGCGTTTCCTGCAGACGAACACATGCATGCACCATGAGTGACTGATCCTGCAAATGCGCAGCCCGTCTATTCAGCCAGGTTTTGAAAGCTTTCTGTGTCAATATTTATCACTTCTGTATTGGCACCAATTTAACATGTTTAAAGAATTGATTTAGAAACCTGGCAGAAAATAACGACATGGTTTGAAGAATATTCCCGCAGGATTAAATACTTGTTGATAATGATTTAAAAAACACTGAGGTAAGACCCTTTTTATTTTTTTATCATAGTTAGGAAGATTGAACATCAATCTTATTTAACATAATGTATTATTAGAGAAAAAGTATTTATTTTTCATCCTTCATGTAAACATTCTCCCGTTCTTGTTGGTGTTTAGTTTACTGGTTTTGTCTCTGCCCTTTCGGACTTTTGACATTCGGATACCCCATTGGTACCTCTGCTTCTTTTAGTTACGTTGTCATGGTGTCATGTTGTTATAGGTGACATCATTTAGTAATGTTTTAGTCTGTCGTCATGTAAACAAGTCGCCATATTAGAATCCGTTGTTATGGTGTTTTTTGTAGGTTACTGACCAATGTTTCGAATAAAGTTTCAATTTCGCACAAAAACTTGAAAAAAAAATCGTTTGAAAATTCAATTGGTTAAGAAATTATATTTTGGCTTCGCCAAAACATATTACATGTATTAATTTCTTTTAAGTTTCTTATGCGAAAACACAGCTAAAGCTGGCCTTCGGGGGATTATGGGATTGATTCACAAAATGCTACATCCGGTTTGCAACATTAATACACTTGTCATGTGACCTATATTCTACACTTAGTCGGACTTTGTCCGATATAATGTATAAGGATGATTCCTTTATCAGGCTTGTATGGTTCGATTGAAGCCTTATAAGGATACATATATAATTATAAGGATGATTCCTTTATCAGGCTTCTATCGACCTATACAAGCCTCTACTAAACATGCTAAAGGTTTATTCTTCCTCAACTGGTGCTGAATTTGGTGTTTGACTTCCATGCATTGTATCTATAGATCTTCTCTATAGTTATTGTACAGAAGTTCTTGATCGATTTTCACAGGGTTTAAGGATGTTCGCTACTATTATAGAAAATAAATAGGTTTCAAATTTGATGTCTCAAATGAAAAAATAATAGTAATGACCTGGTTTTCAAGATAATGGAAGTTAAAGTTTTGGCGGGAAAAGGTTTTCCCTGACTTTTTCATAGGTTTGAAAAGATCTTATGTCAAATTTTTAGACCCCCCCCCCAACTACCTAAAGTCAGGTAAGCAATTCAGGTTTTGGGGAGCCTCTTATTATCTGATTGTATCTAAATGGTTTCTATAATAATGATTGTCATGCTTTGTAATGAATCACCACACAAAATTAATTTACAGCTCGGCCTGGGCTTCACAGTAAGGTGTTGTGATTGTTATTTAGTGTCACATATCAAAGAATTACATGATACATGTATAAAATAAATTATATATTCAATAAAATACTATAAGCTTAAGCTTTCATGATTGATATGCATAGTTAGCATTGTTAGAAGACAAGGAAAGTAAGAACCTGCTTTATGATAGAAACTAAGTCGAGATTGTATTCTAAGTTTTATTCTAAATCTGAGAGTTAACAAATGTCTCTGATATATATACGGTACATGTTTTAATAAGAAAGATAGAAAGAGAGAGAGTTCATTGTCATTGGCTATCATGCAAACATCATCCAATTAAGAATGAAATCCCATCACAGTAGAGGGACATTGTATATGAAATGTCAGGCATAGGTGAAAAGACACAAACAGGAAATTTAGGTTCTATAATAATATGTAGCGACAATGACAAACTAATAAGATGCACATTAGGATGATAATCAAGTCCAAGATAAAGATAAAGCAACAGCACCTACATGTAACAATATAGTTTTTTTTTCATATTCTGTCAGAACATTGTGAAAAGAAGAGGAAAATTCAAGACTTTACAGCAGAATTTAGAGAAATTTTCCCAATTTCAGACACTAAGGTATTTATAAACATGTATATTTCTATAGTGAAGGCCATATGAATTTTCTTTTCAATCAACTCTGCTGATATCAGTCTACACTATCATGACTATTTTGAGAAAAAAAAATACCTTACCGATATGTACTCGAAACATTTTTAGCAGGGCTTATGTGATTCCCCGAGATTGGGAGTCCACATCCACTTACAGAAGAATGGTTAAAGTCCATTACTGCTTACTGAAAAGTGCCACATCAACATTAACATTGGTATGGTACAAAATGTAGGTGCATCTAGTGATGCTAAGCACAATGCTTGCTTCGGATGCTTGCTTGTGACCTTTATTTCCTGCATGGATGACCACTTATATAACATGTATAAGAATGGTTAAAGTCCATTCCTGCTTACTGAAAAGTGCCACATCAAGGATATTGGTATGGTAGATGCACGTAGTAATGGTAAGCACAATGCCTGCTTTGTATGCTGGATATGACCTATATTTTGGGCATGGATGAACAGTTACAGAAGAATGGTTAAAGTCCATTCCAGCTGACTTACAAGTACCACATTATCCACAGTCGTATGGTAGGTGCATCTAGAGATGCTTAGCAAGATGCATGCTTCAGATTCTAGCTGTGACCTTTTTTTTGTATTTGTAGCACTTAAATTGGAAAATAAAGGTAATAACAAAATTACCTAACTTGAAGAATCAATCTCAAATGTCCATAAGATAAGACAAACAAGGAATACATACCGGAAAAATTGAAGATTGCAATTGCCCTGACTTGGTACAGGCATTTCAAAAGAAATGGTGGGTTAAACCAGGTTTTAAGGCATATCAAACCTCCCTCTTCCATTGCGATCTTTGTTAAAATCAATCCCCCCAAGTGACAATGCGTATCAACGTGAGCTTTGTAATCAATAGATTACCTATGTTTGTAAAGTACTTTGAATTCATTTATTTTCGATGGTACCAATTTTCGTGGTTTGATGAAAATAGGACTATTTTGTTGAATCTTAAATTCCTGGTTCTGAATACTGAAGCATATAGATGAATGTTAAATTTTCATTTCGTGGGGTATCAAATTTCCTGGGTCAAAGCCATCCACAAAACCATGAATATTGATACCCCACAAATAATAATGAAACCACTGTATCAGTAATTTCTTTTTCAGATAGATGAAAAAATACAAGATATGGAAACTTATCCGTACAAAATCTCCAGTGATTTGACTGTTAATTGTTTGAGTTCCACAGCATTAGAAGAAAGACTGAAAAAGGAAAAAGATGAATCATCAGCAATTGTCTCAGCAACAACAGAAGGATGCGATCTTGTACCTAATAAATATGAAGGTAGTCTAGGCTTGGGTGCCACCATTTTTTTGCCTCTTAGACTTGTTGGTTGCATAAAATTAGTCTCCTGTATATTTGTATCAAAGTTTTGGTCAACCTCTTTTTGGAGATATTACAAAAGATTTATTTATAGAAAATAATGAGATGTGGAATAAGTGTACATGACACAGCCCACAATCAAGCAACAATTCAGAAATACAACAATGGACAACTGCCAGCAGCCTTCAACGAGACCAGTATGCGCTGCCCGCAGTTCTGCCATTGGCCCATGGTCTAAATAAGATGCATTATAATTCAAATCCAGTCCTTCTTCACTGTGTTAGTCCTGAGCTGTCTTTATACCATTACAACTGTGATTAGTTGTTTGAAGTTTTGCAGCATATTTTGTCCATGACACATTCTTTTAATCTTTATTCTCAAGTTTGAAAATATTCTTTATTGTTTTACTGTATTACCCATGAAAACACAATATATACTTTACTTGATCATTAAAAATTTTCTAAACCTTTCAATGATAAAAATGTTTCAAAGTTTGTTGCTTTCAAACCAAAGTAATTAAAACTATTGTTCATTAATTTAATGAAAAAAAATGCTGTTCTCTGATTTTTACTTTGTCCCTTTTGGACTTTTGACATTCAAATGCCCCATTGGTGCAGGCTCATTGGTGCCTCTCTTCTTCTTTATATATTTCAAATCTGCATTTTTAAGAAAGCAAAACTCATATTGTTGGGAGATGGTTTAGATCAAAGGAGCACCTGGGGTCAAGGAGATATTATAAAGTCTTTACTCTAATACCTGAAAATAAAGAAAATCAGACTCATTTTAGGGTCCAGGCAAGTGTCTCAGACAGACAACAATGTTCATACTCTTTATAACTACATGTAGTTCACTTAGCATTTTGTGGTTTGTCTTGATAAACTTTTAACCTGTATTTTATAAAGCTACACAAAAAAAAAATAATATGAAACTTTGTTTTAAGATAGAAGTTTTTGCCAGATTTCATGGAGTGAAAAATAGGGTTATTAGATGGTGAACTTTGGAGGGAGGGGTTGGAATGCATGGGCTTTGATTTCAGGTCTTTTTGCTCATCTTCATGTTTAAAGAAATCTGGCCACTTTTACTTTGACAGATTTATTATTTATACATGAAAAAAAGTTGTGATTTTTTTTCTTTTTAAGGTGGATTAACAGTATGGGAATGTGGTACAGATTTGGGAGAATACATAAGTACAAAGGTCGAAGTGAAAGGTCAAAGTGTTTTAGAGGTAAAAATATAAATGTAGCATAAAGTCATACATTTTAACTAAAAATTTATAAAATAAGATAAATGATGTTTTCAAATTTATTTATTTTTGTCTCACCTGCAATGAAGAGTTGTGGAAGGCCAGACATAGATATTACTTTCTGGCTGCAGACGCAGGGTCATAAACTTTTTTGTAAGACAATTGTGGAAAATGAATTACATGAAAAGTATGATAGCTAGGCATCTTATATTTGGTATACAGACAATTCAGGTTATGGTCTAAGCAACTGTCCCATGCAGTGTGACCTTTGCCCCATTTTTATGCTTCAATGACTTTGTGAACTTAGGTCTTTTTTCAGGCTGAAAACTTCTTTTAAGACTATTGTAGAAAATGAATTTCTTAAAAAGTATGATATCTTGAATCATTTTAGTTGGTCAAAGGAAAATGTGAGAATTTATTAATGTGAATAGTTGAATAAATTGGTACTCTGATGGTGCCATCAGGTGAGACATACTTACAGTACACTCAGAGAGGATTGATTCTCATACTCTGATTTCAGAGGGAAATTTTTTAATGACTCCAGGAAACTCCAAGAAAAGCCATAAAAATCTAGGAGGGTTTTAAGAGTACTCCCTCCAAAGGGTCATAAATTACTCCGAGTTGGAGTTTTTTATTGCCTTGAAAACCTTTTGAAGTAACACCTATTTCCTGTCTTTCTTGTCAGGTGAAAATGATTATAATACACAAGGTAATAAACAACTCCAAAATACTCTGAAAAAGGTAATAAATTTCTCCCAGGTGGGAGAAATTACTTGGAGAATTTTAAGAGTTGACTCTGTGAAACACTGTGAATCACTGGACACTGAAATCAGAGTATGAGAATCAATCCTCTCTGAGTGTACTGTAAGTGTGAACTCTTGTTTATTTTCTAGCTTACTTAATCAAAGAAATAAAATAGGGGGTATGCGAAGATCCAATTCAAAAATAGAAGACACCGAAGACATCCACATTACAAAGAAATATAAAGTACAGTGACTTAAAAAAAAAATTGAAAAAATAAACCTGCCAAAAAGATTTAGGCAATTTAGATTTCTTTGGTGTAAGAAACTAAGTTAAACATGATTTTACATACTGTGGATTTATTTATTTTCGTGGTCACATTGTACCAATTTTCGTGGTTTAATGAGAAAGGATCAGTTGGTGGATTCTTAAATTCATGGCTTTGAAGACTGCAACATACGGATCAATAATAAATTTCCTTTTTCGTGGGAAATCAATTTTCATTGGTAAAGGCCACCCACGAAAACCAAGAAAATTGATACCCCATGAATAATAATGAAACCACAGTATAATTATTTGTGTATAAATCCAACAAAAGATAATACCGGGTAATTAGATTTATTGAATATAGAAATAATTCAAAAACATCTGATAGTTAGGTTGTGGTGCTGGCATTCCTGGTCTCTGTGCTTATTACCAAGGGGCTTCAGAAGTTCACTTTCAAGACTATGTAAGTATTGCTCTATGAATCTTTTGATTATCAGTGCTCTTTCAAAAATATTCACATGGAGTATGGGGAACTTTTTCTCCAACACTTCAAACAAAGGCAGAGGGTATTCTCGTTTTTCTTTGTCTGTCTCTCAGTCTGCATGTCTAGTATTTTGTTAGCGCAAATCCTTTTAACTTGCGTAGTGAATTTTGATAAAAACTTTCACCAAAAAGTGAACATTAGATGGAGATTCTATTGTTGTCAGTTATTGTTCAGGGGAGATAATTGGACTGAAATTTTCAAATATAGATCTCAACTTAAAGTGGAAGATTGATGGAGCATCCTTTAATCTTTTATTACCTGACACACTTCAGGTATACCTTTAGGTGTTGAACCTGATTTAAAAAAAAGAATTGTGAGATTTTCATGAAACTTAGTACACTTGAAAGAGGACAACACATTGTTGTAAAAATTTTGCAATTGGAATGAATTTGTGCGGTGATTTTTTATTCAAAAAGAACCAACGGATTGTCACAAAATTTGGTACACTTATTAACTTGAACAAGAAAAATACATTGATATTGTTGCAATAATTTTACAATTCTGTACATAATGATTTTGTGCAGAATGAACATACATGGTGTTTGCTTGTTTTCTATTTACAGAATAGTGAAGTTATAGAAGAGTTTACCATCCCTAATGTGATGAGACTGAATAAACAGAAAGATACAGATTGTAAAATCAGGTTCTTCTCAGGAGATTGGTCCGAGTTTGTGATATGGATGGACCCTGATCAAAAGTATGTAAAATAATTGTCAGGAAGACCATAATTCATCATTTAGTACTTTTGTATTGTCACTGTCAGTGTTGTCAGTAGTGTCATTGTGGGGGGGGGGGGGAGTAGAAAAAATCATAACGTTGTACTTTATAGTTGTCTCCATTTTGTATCGTGCTAATCTGTCAAGAAAATAATGAATGTCAATCAATATGAGGGATTCATACCAGATCTTTTACCAAAATTGCAGACTTGACAACTTTTGAAATTAAGAAATTGTGCTAATTTCTTAAGTTATTTGTAAATCTACCTTTCTAATTATAGAATTTTTATGGCCCGACCACGTATGTGGATCGGACATATAGTTTTACCCTTGTCCGTCCGTCCGTACGTCCGTACGTCCGTACGTCCGTCCGTAACACTTTGGTTAAGTTCTTGGTTAAGGTCCATTACTAGGATACTAGATGTTGGGGGTCAATGATATTTCACCACCAGATGGGTCTTGGGTAGGGCTACACCACCCACTAGAAATTAGGTCACTGTGACCTACATTTTATGCATGAATGACTTCGGTTAAGTTCTTGGTTAAGGTCCATTACTTGGATACTAGATGTTGGGGGTCAATGATATTTCACCACCAGATGGGTCTTGAGTAGGGCTATACCACCCACTAGAAATTAGGTCACTGTGACCTATATTTTATGCATGAACGACTTCGGTTAAGTTCTTGGTTAAGGTCCATAACTTGGATACTAGATGTTGGGGGTCAATGATATTTCACTACTAGATGTGTCTTGGGTAAGGTGACACCATCCACTAGAAATGAGGTCACTGTGACCTATTTTTTACGCATGAATGACTTTGGTTAAGTTCTTGGTTGAGGTCCGTATTTTGAATGCAACATGTTAGGGGTCGATAATATTTCACTACTCGATGAGTCTTGGTAACATGGCACCACCCACTAGAAATAAGGTCACATCGACCTATATTTTACACATGAACACTTTTGATCAATTTCTTGGTAAAGGTCCATATCCCAGGTAATACACATTTAGGGTCAATAATATTTCAAGAACGGGAGGGCCATCCTGTGGCTCATAGACACATTTTCTAGTCATTCATAGAATAAACTAACATTGAGAGTATCTCATACACGGCTAAAAATATCAATGGTCCACTTGACTTGCTAAAATACTTTTCTTGATTTCTGCAATAAAAAATGCCTAAACTTGTAAAACTGTATAAAGATATTACTTTTTATTTAATATAATGTATGTTTTGGAAATGGAATGATAGTAAGCAAATGTAAAATAACGTTTTAGAAAGGGGAGGTTTATCAAGTGAGGTTTGTTCAATTTGTTAAATTTTAATTTCCTCCCTTTATAGCTTAGCAATGTTTTAGATTTGCTTGTGACAAAAAAAAAACATCATTCTCCGATTTCCTTTAAATTTTGACAACACAAAAAGCACAGGAATGGTCATCATCTGTCAAAGTATCTTATTCGTCGCACTTACGTCATTTTTTAATTACAACATTTTTGTCTCGTTTATAGAGTTCTGGTTATTCCTTAGATATAATAAAATCCTTTTTTCTCACAATATTATTATTCTATGAATTAAACATCTAAACAAAGAAAAAAGAATAATAACGTGTCCATTAACTTGTATCCGAACTTGAAAATAAACATGACCTACAATTTATTAATCAAAAGATTAAGTTGGTGATTTCAGTTCAGTGCGTCATTTATGAATGATAAGCATTTCAACTCCTTAAAACATACAAAATATTTACAGGGGAGATAACATTTTGTCACCACCTTTCTGACTGTTAAGGTTTTGTAAATATATGGTTCAATTTGAAGCATTGAGGTCCTTGTGTCAGTTCACTTGCTGGCCATTTTCCTTGTTTTAAATGATGTATATAAGTCAGAAATTAAGTGCTCCCATTTGCTTACTGTGTCATATCACTTCTAAAATTAAGCTTCAATTCATTAATTAGATATTTTATCATTCATTTCTGATTTATCTTTCTTTTACAGATATGACATGATTTTAACTGGAGAGACAATTTACAATCCAGACAATTACCAAAAACTCCATGATGTGTTCACCAGACACTTGAAGTCTGATGGCTCTATGTATCCTTTGTTTTGATAGATAAAATAAATGTTTGAAATGTTTAATATTTATCATCATAATATAATCCTATATCCAGCTTCAAAGTACTGAAAAAATTCCTGCAATTGTTAAATCGAAAGTACAACAAAGCTCCAGACAATAAATTTTGCTAAGCCTGACAGGTGTTTCATCTAATCAAGACTCAACAAAGGTGCTCTACCTAAAAGATTGAAAATACCAAACACTATGCTATATGAAAATGATAAAAAAAATCTTACATGGTGTGCTGAGACTAAGCATGCTTTTATCAAGACAATGTTTGGGAGTATATGAAAATAACCTTGATTGATTTTGTTGAAACTTAACATTAAGCAAATTTATGGAAATGTACCTGATAAAATATCAATGCTCAGATATAGTTCAGGGGGAGATAATTAGACTGAAGTCTGAAGTTTTTTCCCATAAGAAACTATAGTAAGCACATCTCCTGTTAAATTGTTTGTTGCTCTAATTGAAATTTTACATGAAGTAAGTTCAAGATTTGCATTGATGTTTGATTTTTTAATTTGGGGGGGGGGGGGGGCATTTGACTTCATTTGACTTCAATATTTTTTTTTTCATAAAGAGTCCAATATGAAGTAAGGGGATGAACCTTTGTGAGCTTGCATGTATATTGTACACAACATATTAGTGTTTATCTACACTCCCCTTAAAATTCATTAAGGCCATGTACGGTCAAGAAATTTTGCCTGAAGTTGGCCCTTTAACTGAACAAAGAAAAGCCTGTTCTGAGATGTCTAACTTTTATGATTTCCTTGATATTTCACCCAAAATTAATTTTATAAGGGGGGGGGGGCAACTACATGATGCAGAGGTCTGATATTTTGCGTATAGTTTTCTCCTCTAGTACCATATGGTGTATACTGATTTTTTGTTCCTAGGTCAACTACTTCCTGTTTATCGAATACTTTGATTTTTGCACATAGGTCACTGCATTGAATGTCCCATTATTTTACATCCTTAACAGATATTTTAGATATGTAGCAGCCAAGTCTAATTACTATGGGGTTGGAGGAGGGACTAGACTATTTGAAAGTTTCATAGAAAGACAAGGCCAGTTCCTGTGTACAGTCTGTCACACCATTCCTGCAGGTAAAAGTTTAATACATGTCTCATAATTATTAGGGGTGTAACGATACCACTTCCCCACGATCCGATACAGATCACGATACCTGGCTCACGATCCGATCCGTATCACGATACCTTTTACTTTCATAACTTACAAAAGACCTGCTTGTCATATCATTGTAAATCGATGGTAATGTTTAAGAAGTATAATTTTCATGTGTTAAATAGACTGTAAACCGAAGTCATTTCAAGCAAAAGATTTTATTTCAGTCCGACTGACAATATTTTGTGCCATTGTAGACACCGGAAGCACGCTTTTTTATCTTCCTACCAAAGATGGATACGACATTTTTTGGATCGGATCGGAATCGCGAAGTCAAACACGGTATCGATTTCCGGATCGTGGGATAAAATATCGTGATGCACTGGTGCACCGGTGAATCGTTACACCCCTAATAATTATACGACCGCAAAGTATTTGCAGACGTTTAATGGTATGTGCTGTCGTCGTTGTCTTAGTTGTCTGTTAACTTTAGTGAATACACAATAACTTTAGTTCTAGTAATCCGAATGCAATGAAAGGAGAAGGTTCACGAACACCCTTATTTGGCCCACAATTTGGCAAAAATCTGAACTTATATATTTCATGTTATAATTCTTAGTAAGTATAGTCATGTGCTTGGTTTCTCTAATTCTGAAATTTTTTTGGACATAATATAAAAGACCAATTCAACCATAGGGGTCAAACTTGGGACATTTAACGAAAAATCCAAAATTTCACCTTATTTTGCTACTTTTTGGTTCTAAATTGGTCATGAAAAATATGAGCGCAATCAAGGGCACCCTTCATATTTTCAGAAAACCTTTAATGTGGTCATAATTATAATCTACTTAATTATGAAGGGTGCCCTTGAGTGCGCTCTATATTTGCAAAGCACAAATGTGCATTGAAAAAAGGCAAAATCTACAGATTTTCAATATTTTTGGCAAAATGCCGAAGATTGTGACGTCACTGCGACATAGTTATGTCACAAATCAAACTTTCAAATGCATATGTCTTACATATATCCATAGTACTATAGCTACAACAAATATGACATGATTATCTAATACTTGAAATTTTAGGGCCAAATATGAGGGTTCGCGAACCTACTCCTTTCACGATGATATTCCCTACTATTGAAGGATGAATGGGATTGATTTTCGGGGTCCCACCTGTTTTGGTTTCGAAATTAGGGGCCAAAAAGGGGCCAAAAATGCTACTTTTATGTTTGTTACCATGATAACTTTAGTTCTAGTCATCCTATTGCTTTGTTCTTTGGCATTAATGTTCCTTGACATAAAAGGGTGAATGGGATTGATTTTGGGGTTACCCCCTCATTTTGTTTCGAAATTAGGGGCCCAAAAGGGACAAAAAATTCAAATATTTTATTGTTTCCACCATAAACTTTGTTTCTTCCTGGCTTATTGCTGTGAACTTTGTGAAGGATGTTTCTTACAATAAAAGAATGAATCTGATGAACTTTTGCGGGCCCCCTTTTTCCCCGTTATGAAATTAGGGGCCAAAATTGAAACTTTTATATCAATGGTCTGATTTTGAAAAAAATTTTTGCATGTTTGTTTTTGTCAAATAGCAATACAAAACTGAGAATCAATTTTTAAGACCCCCCTTTTTCCCCCTTATTATGTAATGAGGGGCCAAAAGGGACCAAAATCAAAACTTTTTTACTTGTGATCCAATTTTGAAATTTTTTTTTGCATGTTTGTTCTTGTCAAATAGTGGATACAAAATTGAGAATTAATTTTTGAAACCCCCCTTTTCCCCCCTATTATGTAATTAGGGCCAAAATGGAAAAATTGTGGTCTAATTTTGATCTCCTTTCGAAAATAAATAATTCCTTTTAAATTGTAAGTGGAAAGTCCACCAAATGCTGCATGTGTCAAAAACCTTTGTCAGTCCACTATGGGCTGCATGTGTCCAGGGCAATTGACTATCCATATTGGGCCTAAAACGTACAGGGTTCAACATGTTGCGGTTGTATCATGCTGCACTTGGCAAAGCTATTTATTTTTGCCATGCTAAAATAGTAGAATTTAGCAAAATAGTAAATAAGAACCAAAATTGTAAATTAGCACCAAAATTGATCTAAAAGTTTCAACAAGGAGTAAACCTTTTGAAATTATTGCCAATATCTTTTGAAATACTGTGATTATAGAAATACCAAAAACTTAAGCTACAAAATATTCAGCGGCTTGGAGAAATCTGGACTAGAAATCATATGATTATATGAAATTTATTTTTATAGCATTTTTGGTAAGAAAGCTCTGTTTTGAGCTCACCTGGACCGAAGGTCCATGTGAGCTATTGCCATCACTTGGCGTCCGTCATCGTCGTCGTCGTCCGTTAACAATTTTTCAAAGATCTTCTCCTCTGAAACTACTGAACAGAATTCAATGAAACTTGGTATGATTGATCCTTAGGGTGTCCTGCACCAAACTTGTGTTTCGATTTTTGATCCGTCAAAAAACATGGCCACCGTTACTAAAAATAGACCAGGGGGGTCAGACAACTGTTTTTGGCTTGTAAATCAAAAAGTATAAGAGATAGATGAAATCTGATGCCATGCTGCTGCTTCAGCATCAAAAGCTCTACAAAAGTCTCCATAGAGTCGAAGTTCTCAGATGACCCCTTATAGGAGTTATGGCCCCTTATAGGTGAAAAATAGCATTTTTTCATGTTTTTGGCTTCTGAAATGAAAACTATTACAGATAGAGAAAAGCTGTTGCTTGCTTAAATGTTCAGCTCAACTAGCTCTACAAAAGTGTCCATAGGGTCGAAGTTGTCAGATGACCCCTTATAGGGGTTACAGCCCCTTAAAGGCAAAAAATAGTGTTTTTGGCCTGTAGAATGAAAACTTTTGCAGAAAGAGAAAAGCTGTTGCTTGCTTAAATGTTCAGCTCAATTAGCTCTACAAAAGTGTCCATAGAGTGGAAGTTGTCAGATGACCCCTTATAGGGTTACAGCCCCTTAAAGGCCAAAAATAGTTTTTTTTTGGCCTGTAGAATGAAAACTATTGCAGATAGAGAAAAGCTGTTGCTAGCTTAAATGTTCAACTCATTTAGCTCTACAAATGTGTCCATAGAGTCGAAGTTGTAAGATGACCCCTTATAGGGGTTACAGCCCCTTAAAGGTGAAATTTAGTGTTTTTGGTCTGTAGAATGAAAACTATTGCAGACAGAGAAAAGCTGTTGCTTGCATAAATGTTCAACTCATTTAGCTCTACAAAAGTCTTCATTGGGTCAAAGTTGTCAGGTAACCCCTTATAGGGGTTACAGCCTCTTAAAGGCCAAAAATAGTTTTTTTGGCCTATAGAATGAAAACTATTGCGGATAGAGAAAAGCTGTTGATTGCTTTAATGTTCAGCTCATTTAGCTCAACAAAAGCATTTATAGGATTGAAGTTTTCAGATGACCCCTTATAGGGATTGCAGCCCCTAAATTAACATGTTTTCATGTTTTTGGCTTATATAATGATAACTATAGCAAAAAAAGAAAATTGGTTGCTTGCTTTAATGTTCAGTTCATTAAGCTCTCAATAAAGGTCTCTATAGAGTCAGAGTTGTCAGACGGCCCTTAAAATAACATGTTTCACATTTTTGGCCTACAGAATGAAAACTATTGCTGAAAGAGAAAAAGCTGTTGCTTGCTTAAATGTTCAGTTTATTTAGCTTTACAAAGTTCTTCATAGGGTTGACATAAAGACCAGGTGAGCAATTCAGGCTCCTGGGAGCCTCTTGTTTTTAGCTCACCTGACCCGAAGGTGTCTTCTCTGAAACCACTGAAGGGATTGCATTGATACTTGGTATACATGATCTTTAGGATGTCCTCTACCAAGTTTGTGAATTATATACAATCATGTCGACCAACCAACATGGCCGCCGTTGCTAAAAATAGAACAGGGGGGTCAGACCATTGTTTTTGGCTTATAACTCAAAAAGTATAAGAGATAGAGAAAATCCGAAGCCACCTTCCTTGTTCAGCATCAAAAGCTCTAGAAATCTCTCCATTGAGTCGAAGTTGTGAAACGACTCCTTATAGGAGTTATTGCCCTTTAATCATTAAAATTGACCATTTTTGCAGTTTTTGGACTATATCTTGAAAACCGTTAGAGCTAGAGGAAAAGTTAGCATTGCAGAATTGTTAAGCTCATTGAGATCTACAAAAATGATTTCAGGGTCAAAATGGTCAGATCAGCCATTTAAGAGTTATTCCCCTTTAACTGTTTTTTTCCATTAATTTTCACTGATTTTCAAAAATCTTCTTCTCTGAAACCACTGAAGGGATTGCTTTGAAACTTGGTACACTTGATCTTTAGGATGTCCTCTACCAAGTTTGTGAATTATATACACGTCAACCAACCAACATGGCCGCCATTGCTAAAAATAGAACAGGGGGGGTCAGACCATTGTTTTTGGCTTATAACTCAAAAAGTATAAGAGATAGAGAAAATCCGAAGCAACTTTAGTTGTTTAGCATCAAAAGGTCCTTACAGGAGTTATTGCCCTTTAACTGTTTTTTCTATTAATTTAAACTGATTTCCAAAAATCTTCTCTGAAACCACTGAAGGGATTATTTGCAACTTTGTATAGTTGAAAGTTTGTGAAATTTATTCAAACTTTGGCATAAGAGATCAGGTGAGCGATTCAGGCTCCTGGGAGCCTCTAGTTATTTACCAGTAGACTGTATGCATAATGTTGTGTGCATGTGAAATTAATAAAATATGTTAAGTTTGGTTATCTAATGACTGAATTATATCAATTTCTTTGAGATGGTACAAAGTTGACAATTTATTCAAATATAGAGCCAATTTAGCCCTTCCTGAACATACTCCTTTCAAAATTTGTGTAATAAAGATTTATTGTTAGCAGACATTGTGTTTTTTGCATTGTTAACCTAAATTTAGCGAGATTGTATGATACAATAGGTAAGAGAAGATTTGTGATGGGATATTGAATAAATAAATCCATCTTTTAACCACGGTTTTGATGTACAATATAAAAATAAAAATAAATGAAAAAAATGTAACTCTTGTATTTTCTTTGTTTTAGATGTGCCTAGAGAAATTCTGAAGCTTGTGTGGAAAGAAAAAGAAAAGGCAAAAACTTGAAAAATAAAACTTTATTGAACTTTGTAGTGTCCCTTTTGCATCTTACAATTACATTTTTACTTCAAAGGCAAATAAGAAATACTCAGAGTGAGCTCAAGATAAAATTCGCCCCACTTTATATTACAAAAAAAAAAATTAAGTCTAATTTAGATCTCCACTGAATGTTATCCGACAGCTTTGAAAAAGCTTAAAAAAAACGTCTCCAATCTAGTACTTTTGACTGGACTTTATATATTTTGTATTTATTTACCATGGGCATCTCTTTGAACAAAGGGCTTGAAAATTTTTCTCTAAAAATATGTTTTTGTGTTAACTTCACCTTACTTATTGTTTTGTCTACAAAAGTCATTAGTTTCCACCATTAGTCATTAAAAATTTTCCCATTCAGCAAAATACAAGATTGCTACACATAGCCAATGTCTCCATCCACCGCATTTAAGTTTAGAATTTACCAAAATTTTAAAAATTAAAATTGCATTGCAGTATCATTACATATCATGACAAACAGTTCTACAGACTTTCATCAAAATCTGTGCTCACAAAGTGTTCTTTGACCTAAAATGAACGAAGTGGATAAAGTCCAATATTACATATGGTTCATGATTCTTACATTTTCATTGGATTATTTGGTCATGTGACTTTAAAGATATTTAGTGTATTTCTTTACTTTGAAAATCAAAACGGTGCCTTTTTGGTATATTGACGCTATGTTTCTATTTTTACCTATATTGACGCTATGTTACTAAATTTAGATCCGGATATTCGTCCGTTCCGGACATATTTTATACATATCGTTGTAAACAAATATGGCGGATGAAGATCGGCAGCAGACGACGAAAAGAAAATTTGTAAATTTAAGTGACGATGACATCAGAAATATTGTAGAAAATGCTGATTCTGCCAACACGAAAAGGGCAACAAAGCAAGCAGTGAAATTATTTAAAGAATACTTAACAGAAAATGAACTAAATCCTGACTTTGAAACTTACGATGTTGAGACCCTTGATAAAACCCTTACTAAATTTTACGCAGAAGCACGAGATAAAAACGGAGAGATGTACAAAAAAACTACACTGATGTCCTATCGACAAGGAATTCAAAGGCATCTAGATAGTGTGAAGGAAAATAAAATTGATATTGTCAAGGGAAAAGATTTTACAACGTCCACAAAGGTGTTTGGTGGAGTAGTGAAGCAGCTTAAAAGGGAAGGGAAAGCTTCTGTTGACCATGTCCAGTTTATTAGTGACACAGACTTACAAATCTTGTTCTCATACTTGGATTCATGGAGAAGTTCTGATTCAGCACAAGTGTTGCAGCACAAGGTATTTTTATTTTTTATTTCAGACAGGCTTTTTCTCATGAAAACTGTCATGTAAAATGCACATAAATGTATCATAATTTGTGTATACGTACTTGATTGTCTAGATTTCATATAAACTAAAAGCATCTTGTAGTTGTTCATTGTGCTAGCCATGCATATGGATATTTTATACCCCTCCTTACACATGCTTAACTATTCCAGTGCACGATACACTTGGAATTAACAATGTTGAGGTTTTTTCAAGTAAAAAATGTTTTTTAAACAACCATATGCATGTAAATACAATAAAGTTTACACTTTACATGCCCCATGTGTTTAATACCAACTATGTTGCTTTGTTTTTGTATTTATATCAGAAAAAAACACGCTTTGTTTTGCAGGTTTTTGTAGATCTAATGCTGCATTTTGGTAGGAGGGGTCGAGAAAACCTCAGAGATCTCAAGAGAGATGATTTTGCTGTCACTAGAGATGGGTCAGGGGCACTGTATGCCTACAAAGTCAAGGATGAACTTACAAAAAATCACCAAGCAGATGACGCAAAAAGTGAGGGTCGGATGTATGAAATAAAAGGTATGCATTATGCATTTATAAATGGTTTACAATGTTATATCCATAAGTTACACTGTTTGACATATGAGCCAGTATCTACATGTATCTGTGATATGCAATATACATACAGCACAGTTCTTTTCTTTTTTTAACAAATATACTTCTACAATAATTATCAAAGTATTTTCTTTCAATTTTTGCCCAATAAAACCTGGTTTAACCCACAATTAATTTCTTGCCTACATGTATCATTGCGTTCTTCAATTTTTTTGTGTCTTTGTTTTGTTTACTTTACTTACATTCGTAAAATAGACACTTTCATAGATTCAGGATTCTCGAGTTAAAAAATTTTAAACATTGTATTGATTTTACTGTCACTTTCTTTCAGAAAGTCCTCGTTGTCCAGTTCGCAGTTTAGTGGCTTATATAAAGAAACTGAATCCCAAATGCAAGTCTTTTTTTCAACAAGCTAGGAAAGAACCAAAGGATGGGATTTATTTCAACAATATTTCACTCGGTCATAACTTCTTAGGTTCCATGATGAAAAAAATATCTGAGGCTGCTAAATTGTCTAAGGCATACACTAATCACTCCTTAAGAGCTACAACAGTCCACGTTTTAGATGCAGCTCACTTTCCGAGTCGGCATATAATGTCCGTCACAGGCCACAAATCTGAAAACTCATTGAGAACATACAGTGGACAAACAAGTGAAGAAACTAAAAGAAAAATGTCTAACACTTTAAATCACAAAACTAATGCCACTTCTAAAGTCATGAAAACTACATCAACCTATGCTGCAGCCACCAGTACGTCTGTTTCTTGCCTAAATGACAACATTGAATTAGTTACACTGACAAGTTCACAGGAACAAGTTTTAGTACAAGATATTGGTGATGGGGATGGGGCTCAACTTCTAAATGATGGTCTCGATGATATTTTTAGCACCTTTGAACTACTTCCAGCTGAAGGGTCAACAACCAAAGCACCTGCCAATATGACGAGGGAACTAAATTCAACTACATGTATGAGGAACCCAATGATGCCGATGGAACTAAATTCAACTACATGTATGAGGAACCCAATGATGCCGATGCCCAACTTGTATAACTGCTCTAATATAACATTCAATTTCAATTTCAACATGCCAAAAGAAGAAAAGTGACTCATTATTAAAGTTTCGTACTTTTCAGTCTGACTTTTAAAATTTTTCAGTGTGATAAATTTCTATTTTCAGTGTTAATATTTCATTTCTGACTTTAAAAAAATATGAAATTGAATTATGTTCTTTTTTTGTCTCACATATGATATACATATACAAAAAGAATTGAAAATACAACAAAATCATGATAAAAGCTCCTAAAAATCAGAAACAATAAAAAACAATCGATCAAATTCTAATTAAAAAACTCAGTACATATGTAATATAACAATGATGGACTTTTGACTCTGTCAATACATTATATATGGACCTGTTAGGAATATATTGACCTCGGACTTCGTCCTCGGTCAATATATGCCTAACAGGTCCATATATAATGTATTGACCTCGTCAAAAGTCCATAATTGATAAATAACTCCTATAAAATTTTACAAATCAATATGGCAGTGCAATATGATCAACTGCATATCATGACAAATAATCCTACAAGATTTCATCAAAATCCGTTAAGAGGTCTCAGAGGAGTTGTGCTCACAAAGTGTTCCTATGACTTAAAATAAACAAAGTCAATAAAGTGCTATAACTCCTATAGAATTTGTCGAATCAAAATGGCAGTGTGATATGATCAACTACATATCATGACAATCCTACAAAGTTTCGTCAAAATATGTTCAGCAGTCTCAGAGGAGTTTCACTCACAAAAGTGTGATAGACGGACGGACACACAAAGACCATTACTAGGTCCCTCCATTGTGTTGCGGCTGGGGACAATAATAACCTTTGAACATTTAGAAACAGTTATCTACACAGATAATTCACATGTGAGTTTTCCTAACCTGGTAGATTATATCATTATATACCTGCATACAAAGTTTGAGGATATAAAGGAACTACCATGTCTTACTGCAAATCAACATATCTGGTAGGTACAACTCCCAAACCACTTGATGGATTTTAATGAAATTAAACAAGAATGAAGTATTAGCATTGGTAAGTTTTATTTATCTCTAATACTATTCAGAGGAGATACCGTATAGCGGGAAATTTTCGCGAGGTTCTAATTTTCGCTATATTCGCGACCATTATTCTATCGCGAAATATTGAACCCGCGTATTATAAAATCAATATTAATTTGTATTGAGAATATCATGAAATCGCGAAAATAAATGTCTGCGTAAATAAAAAATAGGTCATTTGGTATGAAATCGCGAAATTTGCAGGCCGCGAAAATAACCCGCTATACGGTAATTACATTAAGTTTTCTCCAACAAAGAATTCAATATGAAATGGGAGGAATATTTCATTTCACTCATAGTATTTCTTGTAATGTATTAGTTCATAAAGTGTCATGAAAATTGAAGCAAGATTCATGGAAGAGTAGCTTCAACTATGTTAATATGTAAGAACCTTAGTGAGCAAGCTCATATACCCCAACATGTTTTGCTAATAGCTATAACAAGTATGTCTTGCCTGCCGGCACTGCCCATCAGAAACAATAATTCTTTCTTACTTCCACTATATTTTGAATTTATAAGGATTTTCAGTTTCTGAGATCAAAAGTAGTTTATAGAACTTAAACATTGCTAATATATACAATAAAATTATCAAAGTCACTCAACCAGAAAATCAAGGTCAAGGTCAAAAGATGGGGATGCAACTGTACTAAGCTATTACTAGAGCATATGCCTACCAAGTTTCATACACCTAGGACCAATAGTATTTGAGATATGGCGGTGCTCATAAAACCTTTACACTGCTTTATATGTATTGAAAATTGTCAAAGTCACTCAACTGAAATCATGGTCAAGGTCAGAAGATGGAGATGCAGCTGTGCTAAGCCAACACTGGGGCGTATGCATATTAAGTTTTATCAACCTAGGACCAATAGTTCTTGAAATATGGAGGTGCTTATAAAACCTTACCCAAAAAGTTAACACTGCCGCTGTTGCCGCCAATGAAGTAACACCTATGTCGCGCTCTGCTTTGCAGGCGAGACAAAAATTACCCTTGAGCTTGTAAATTTCTGAGAATAAAATATATTGTGATAACATACACAACTACATATGTAATTCCAAGTTCATTAAATTCTGTTCAGAAGTTTCAGAGTAGTAATGTGTCTATAACAGGATTTTGGGCAAATTTCTAAATTCAAAGGGCCATAACTCCAACAAAATTTTGCAGATAAAAAATTCCTGGTAATATACCTGACAACAGTACATAGGGTGTTCTTCTTGCATACCAAGTTTCATTAAATTCTGTTCAGTAGTTTCAGAGGAGTTGCATCTACAAGCTTATCAATCAAGATTTTTGGCAAATTATCAACTCAAAAAAAAAAAAAAAAATTGTGGCTATAAAATTCCTGGTACATGTAATATACACAACTACATATAGTGTACTTATTGCATACAAAGTTTTGTGAAACTTCCATGCGAGGATTAAAAATGTGTATGAATATCAAGTATGATCTATCTAATTGAACACTGTGGCACAGACCTATCTACATGCCTTGTTCAGACAGGACAAAACACAACTTTAAAGATATTATTTAGTTTAATACATAACTTTATTAGACATAATGTATTAACAAACATGTACACAACATAAAGGAAAAGTAGCACTGCAAAATCAAAACAAAACATACTCTAATAACAAGTTGGTTCATATAAAACAATTGATACTTTTCCTCGTAAAATGGTCGATAGATTTTTGTTTTTAAACATGTACACTCTTGAAGACTTAAAACAGTCACTTATTTATTTTACATGATTTAGAAATCTCAAAGTTAAAAGAAACACAAAACAAACACTCCATCAAATAACAATATAACATTATAGAGAGCTAAAAACTTTTTTAAAGGATTTTTTAAAATTTTTATCATAATAGTTTACCCTTACAGTGGCAAGAGGGCACAATCTGTTCAGAGGCTATCCAGGCAATAGCTGGCACATGACAAATTTTGTTTTTCAAAAATTTTCATTGATTTCACATCAGGTTAACATCCATTCCCCAAAACAAATGCAGATTTTTGGTTTATTGAAGTGCCAACTTAGATATAATTTCTATAGAATGCATTGAAAATATGCAGAAAAAGGGAGATAGCTCTTGCATATTTGCAAAATTTGGTTGCTTTGTACATGAACTTTAAGGCTGAATCACAAGTCATCCATGTTGCTTTCAAACGAATCCTTGTGATTTTGGTTTTACATATGAGTCCAACAATACATTAAAACAATAAATTTGCTGGGATAACATTTTTCATGTGCCAGATTCTGTAGGCTTTTGCCTGATTTCTACATGGACAGCCTCTTCACAAATACTAATTATACAAGGAAATACTTGGGTTTCATTATTATTCCATGGTATCAATTTTCATGGTTTTGGTGGGCAGTCTTATCATCCGACGATATTTGAAACCCCATGTAAAGGAAATTTAACATTGAACTGTATGCTGCATAATTCAGAACAACAAATTTAAGAATACTGGAACTGATCCTTTTTCATCTTAAACCATGAAAATTGATACTCTTGAAAATTAATGAATCCCCAGTATACACAAATTTTAAATAACAAATAAAACAGACAATTTAAAGATGTAAAATTTATAGATAACAGAAGTCTGCAGTATAATAATTATATATGAAGTTCAACATGTGCAAAGAACCGACAAAATGTATTTGGTATTGTGCAAAAAAGTACATGTATATTATTTTTGGTTGCAATTTTTAGTTGCACATATGTATATAACTAGTTAACCCATTATTTGGTTGTTAGATTTTTTTAATCATTTAAAATGACAAGGCATAAATGTGAAATGAAAAACATGTAGACCAATGTAGATGCAGTTACTGCTTTTATATTGCAACAGACGCCAGACCCAAAAAGTTCTTTATAGCTATTAAGGAGATACGCACCTGAAAATAAAAGTAATTAAATATTCCTAAAAATGATCTCTCTATTAAGAAAAACTCCTGACTCCTCTGGACTTTTTATTGAAATAACTTTGAAACAGTTTTTGACCTATTTAGCATGGAAATAATAATTAAATCTTGCTGAAATTTCTTAAATGTAATTATCTAAACATGATATTGGAAATAATGAAAAAAAATAGGGGGTCAATGGTTAAAATAATTCCCATGCATGTTAATGGATAAAGGCAGAGGATATAAAAAATATTCAAACTTATTGTATTAAAAACCACAGGATCATATCTCCTTAATGCATTCAACAAATTTGTTTAAGAATAAAATTGAGTCACTTTATATTGACATGTAGGGGGTAAGAATGCAGCCATTACATATTTATGACACATGTTAAAATATGATCGTACTGTACACCACAGCTGACATAAGCTCTAAAAATAAGTACAAAATGTACAAAATGTATGTATTTTGTTTGAACAAAAATGTAGTCAAGATCTGGTGATAATATATTTTACATGGTGACATTGGTGTATATGTATAAGACATCATTAGAATACATGTACATGTACACCTTCACCTTTGACAATAATTGGATAAATGCATTTACAATGTGCATGGTTATTTTTCTTTTATAAATGTAATATTGGAGATACAATGTTACTTTATGAACATACAGTACATGACAAAAATTGATGTTAGGCTGTAAAATACTGTGGTTTCATTATTGTTCATGGGGTATCAATTTTCGTGGTTTTCGTGGATGGTCTTGATCCCCCACGAAAAGGAAATTTTACATTGATAGGTATGCTGTAGACTTTAAGACCACGAGTTTAAGAATCCACGAACTTATCATATTTTTTCAAACCATGAAAATAAATGAATCCACAGTATCAATATCAAAAATGTACAAGGGAAAAATCTTCAAAAATGACAAGCTGATTATAGGTACACTGGTAATTGTTGAGATAAAATATTGGACAAAAATATTAACAAAGTTGTATACAGTGAAAAACAAATGCTGGAATCTCATCATGGTGGATCAAGTCTTAGGTTTATTTATTTTTGTGGTGGTTTTTTTGTTTTGTTTTGTTTGTTTTTTTTTTTTTTTTGGGGGGGGGGGGGGGGGTATGGTGTGAATTATTGCAGGGCTGTCAAGTTTTCAAAATGAAAATGTGTGAGATCTGGTAAGAAACGACAAAGATCAAAGACGGAAAACTAAAGATCAAAGGAAAATGCCGCCGATTTGGTCCAAAAATGTGCGAGTCTCACGGCAATATTGCGTGAGACTTGACAGGCCTGTTATTGTACATCAAAAAATTTACAGAAAATGAATACCAGTATATGTTTGACACAGGGTTGCCACTATTTTGTTGTCACAAAACTCCAGGTTTTTTCCTGGACTTTTCAAGGGTATATTTTAATCATTTTCAAAGATGAAAATAGTTGACAAGTTTCATTTCTCCGATGAAATTTTCTGTGAAAAGTTTAACCATGAACTTTTGGTTGTCAAGCTATTAAATTCTAGAGTTTTTATATATTTTTAAATTTTTCAAAATAAGGGTCTTTTTCCGGAACCTTGAACTAGCAAAAAAATTTCAATGGTATTTGCAGGTTTCAAGGATGCGTGGTTGTGGCACCCTTTTGACAACATAAGCTGCATGTTTGAAAAAGATGACAATGGGAGCTATAGGTTTTATTGTAATTCATAATGTTCAGATTTTGTGGAATGCAGAATTAAGAAAAATTGAACATGCATATAAGGGTACAAAAGTCAAAAGTTAAAAATAATTGAGTTCAGAAAGACAAAGAAAGTCTTTCAGCTGGGTGGGTAGAATCATTTGGTTTAACTTTTCTAAAAACTGAGGTTTAAGTAGACTTCTTATACAGATTCTACACTGTTGTTGTAAATACTGAGGTCGAACATCAACATCAAGGCTTTCTGCAGTGTGGTAGTACTGATTAATTGTGTAAGTTTGATAAATCGCCTCTTTGTTAAATTTGGCTCCTGCTAGAATTAACATTTTGGTTACTTCCAAATGGTTTTTGATCAGCGCTAAAATAAGAGGAGAGACGCTCATGCTGTTTACCCATCCAGATAAATTTACGTTGCAATTATGCTGTAAAAGAATCTTAACGCATGACGGAATATTTTTTGCAACAGCGTGTAAGAGTGGTGTCTTGTACAAGTAATCTTGAGCATCAACGTTTGCACCAGATTTACACAAAAGATCTGTAATTTGATTGCTTCCCCTTATAACTGCAGCATGTAATGGAGTTTGCTTTCGTTTGATTGACGCCATATTTACATCAGCTCCTGTCTCGATCAAAACACTTATGACATCAGCATTCGTTGAAAACATGGCTGCCCATATCAATGGGGTAAATCCACCCCAAACTTCAGCGTTAGGATTGGCACCACTTTGTATCAATTTCTTTACAATTTCAGTGTTGCCATAGCGACTTGCCCAACACAGAGCTGAATTTAATGTTAATTGATCACAGTCACCGGTTAGGATGGATTCAACCAAGGAGTTATCTCCACTTTGAATAGCAGCTATTATGTCCACATGTGTATCTGTACTATGCATTTTTACAATGTTTCTTTAAATATTAGTTCATATTAAATCATTGCATTTCTTTTCAAAAACTCCTGACCTTTCTGAAAATATAATAAAATATTGCTTTATACAACTAGAATGGGGGTCTTCCATGGAAGAGGTATGTTGCATACGTCTTAAAATATTCGATGAGTTATGGGTATAAAATCGCTTTACACCATAAAGAAGCATAGGAGGAAGCTACATATCAAATATCAAGATGTTTTGACATGTACATTTGTAGTTACCCAGAAAACTGTGATGGATTTTTGTGACAAAAGACGACAGATGGTGCAAAAGTTACCCCTATACATGTATGTCGCTTCTGCAACACATTGCAGGTGCTACATGTATAAAAAACTATTATAAATACAAAAATGTAGGGACAAAACTGTCAGGATCTGAATTTTTGCACAGCTATTAAAGATCATTTGGTGCTTATTGTTTTGTTTTTGTAAACCAATATTTTTGACTTCCTAACCATCAGTTTTCTAGTCTGTAGATTATTAACCTGGATTCATGGTGGCACTCCCCCATTTAAAAATATTTTAAGAATCTCATTCATTATTCACATATAAGCATGTACCTGAATATTTTTCTCTATCTCTTCTTTATTAGTTAAATGTCTATTCTTGGTAAACTCTTCTCGAATTCTTCTGGTGAAGTACTCTTTGTCAGTGTACTGCAGTGTTTGTCTTTTCTTCAATAAATTTCTGTATAAAGCCAAAACCTGTGTTCTATATTGGTTCATCATGCTGCAAACATACAAAACAAAATTTAATCGATTTTGAAAGTCTTTAAAATGGGATACATGTACATGTGTTTCATAGGTTTGTATTAAGGACTGTCACTTTTCATGTTTCAGAATTTCAGTCTTTTTTCGGAACTCCTCTAAACTATAATTTTAGATAGTGAAGAAATTTTTTGCACACCCTACCCCTACTTTTTAAGGATGACCAAAGACACAAAATAATTTTACTGGATTAGGGTCAAGACTCTACTGTATACATTATCAAATGTTATAAATATTTTTCATAATTGTGCATGAATTGTATTATTTTGTGAACTTGATTTTTTTAACCACTTCTTTTCAGTAAAAATGTTGAATACAAACTGTATTACTTCATGTACATTGCCCACATACATATTAGGACCAAAAGTATTTTGGATTAGAAAAAACTTAAAACTTTAAATTGATGAATTATAATGGTCACTGATAGATCTCGCAATCCGATTTTCAAACGTAAATTGTGAAATTACATTGTATATGCAATGGACAGTAAGATCGGAAATCTAACCTGATTCCAAAAGCGGGAAAAATGCCTTTAAAATGAGCTACAGTCTCGTGCCAAAAGTATTCGCGGAAAAATGGCCGACGTCATCTTGGAGTTATCTCGCCTTGAATGGTAAAACAAGCAACAAATATTAAAATAAAGCTGTGACTTACCTTAATATTTTGTTAGGTGTCCCTTTGATCTTATGCAAGCCAAAACTCTCCTTGGAATTGATTTATATAAGTTTTGTACATATTCAGCCGTGAAGTTTTGCCAGATGTCAAAAATTGCATCAAACAGTTCCTGGGGTTTTGTTATTCTCATAACACGTATTTGTAGAGTTCTTTTAATTCTAAGCCAGCAGTTTTCTATTATATTAATGTCCGGAGATTGGGCCGGCCATACCATACCATGGATATTATTTTCATGCTTGTAACGTTCCACAATCCGAGCCCTATGGACGGGGGCGTTGTCATCTTGGAAAGTGTAGGAATCGTCCGGGAAATGACGGGCTATAACTGGCCATAACTGATCGTCAAGTATTGAAATATATTTCTGGGCATTTATACTTCCATCGACCTTACAAAGAGTACCAACACCAAACCAAGTAATGCAACCCCATACCATAACAGAAACCTTAGGCACACACTCTGCATACATGCATTCTGGACGATACGCTTCCTGGGATGATCTCCACACATATACACGGTTGTTTTGGCCTATAACTATTTGAGATTCATCACTAAATATAACATGTCTCCAGTTATCGTTCACGGTCCATCTTCTTTTCTGTAAACACCATGTTATCCGCTTCCTTCTATTCGCCTCTTTGACAACCATCCGTTTTTTCACAACTCGCCGGTAAATCTGATTCTTGTGCAAAAATCTCTGGACAGTCCTCGCACTAACACGGTTTTCACCATTTCCAACATTAAATTCGGTGGTAATATCCTTTAGGGCTTTTCCACGATGCCTTTTGACCAGACGCTTCAATCGGGATTCGCCCCGTTTTGACACTTTTCTTGGACGTCCAGAACGATGGCCTATTTCAAAACTTTTCCGTGCTTTATAAGTTTTCAAAACTGATCTGCAGGTACTCTCAGGTATTCCCAACATCCTAGAAATTTCACTTATTCTATATCCATCAGACTTTAAATTGACGATAACTTCTTTCTTGTCCGGTGACAATTCTTTTGATTTGCGACCCATGTTTATTTACATCAAAAATATTACAATGTAATAGTTTATTGCAGACGATTTTTACGTCATCGATTTGGAATGCTTCAAAGTACACGGGGAAGTTCTCAAAGTAAAAATCGCAAGATAATTGGTAATCAAAATTTAGAATCAAACACCGCGAAGTGAAATATCTCAAAACGTCGGCCATTTTTCCGCGAATACTTTTGGCACGAGACTGTATTTCTGGTCAATTCTAGCAGAAATATAGCGAAATAATCAACAACATGGCAAGAACTGCTTTAATGAAAAAAGTAGTGAGATCAACTCTGTGACCAGTAAACAGATATACCAGTCAACAATGTTTATTTATGTACATTTACATATTGATACATTGGAACCCACCATAATTTAATGAGAAGGGAGTGAACGGTTGAGGAAAGTGGAAAAAACCAATTACCTTGCACTTTGGCTGGTAACCAACAAACTGACTAAGAAGTCCAGTCTTCTAAAGTTTTTGAAATGACAGAAGCAGTCATCAGGTTGAGCATAACCCTAATAATTGGGAAATTACCCTGGGAAATTACATGTGTACATGTATATGAACTTTATATCTCAATAAATTATATTATCCCTAAAATGAATTGGGGTTATTCCAAGCGTTATAACTAATAAGCCAGACAGATCAGGAACACATAATTTATGTAACCTCGAATTTTACAAATGACATTCTGCAAGTGCCTCCCAATCGTTATGACCGCTGAATATTAATATATTTACCAAAAATTTGATTGTTACGTCGTTTTTTCCAAAACAATAATAAACTGGTTCTAATCGACCCGATACCAATAAAACCAGTCCGGGTGTTACTAAATTCATATCAACTACTTCGACCCCGTCCAATAGACGCAAATTTTAATTCAGTGGCACTTTATTTTTTATTCCTTTATTCTTTTCCCTTTATTTTTTTCTAATAAGCGCCAACTATCATTTCTGAAAGGGTGTATGGATTTCAATCCTTAATCGATCAGTTTGATTTCTATAGGGACAAACACAATAGATTTTTTTTTCAACTTTATAACTTGATTATAAGAGTGATTTTGATTCATTTTTTCTGCATTAAAATCAATGTAAGAATGGCAACCTAAGTCTTTTTTTTTCTGACAAATTGATATGTTCTTATTATTTTTCTAGCCGGTAAGGTTCTTTCAGTCTACTTGATGCAAATGCCAAACATAACAGCCTCAATCAACTCAATCTTACACTAGTTTTGATAACAACCAACTCACGTTTCATGAATTCTACATTACATCATAGATCTGTATAAAAATAATTAATATACAGGTCTATGATTACATTTAATTCATGATCAACACTTATCAACTCAACTTTATATACCAACTAACATTATCAACTCACTAGCACACATTTATGTCCCGGGAGGCGAATAGGCCCGCAGCAGCGCTAAGCTTGTCGGTAAAAGTCCACTAAAGAGCGCTCAGAAACCTGACATCGGGGTCAGGCCGCTTTGCCCACAAAGCGACTGGGATGTGTGCCCCAGGTGGTTGAATGGGACAGCCCTGACATCGAGAGATGCGGGGTCGTCAGGCGATAATGCGGAAAACCTGACCGCAAACCATAGTGGTGCACCGTGTTGGGAAAAATGTCACGTTCCTCGCACGTTAAAGAACCCTGCTGCAGGTCTCGGTAAGAGTAGGACCCGTAGGATCCCCATGCAGGAAGCAAAATTTCCCGTCCCTACCCATCACTCCTTTCTCCAGTGGCAGTCAAAACTCTCCTACATGATTGGCCTTGTGTCCCCATTTCCTCCACTTCATCATCATTTCATGTTCATTGTATCACCACTTTCATGTTCATCTCCCGGATATAGCCGAAATCGTGCTGCTTGGGAGTAAAGCAATAACTAACTAACTAACTAACCACATTTATGAAGATAATCAACTCACCAGTTATACATTTATTATGTAATCAGGTCAACTGTATATTTTTTAACTAACATTATCATAGACCTGCATATAAATATTAATATACAGGTCTATGACATTATCAACTCAAAAGTATACATTAGTTAACATATATAGGATTCGGTATCAACTAACATAATCAACCTGCCAGTTTTACATTAATTATGCAATCAGCTCAGCTGAATACATTAACTAACAATATCAACTCACTACTTTAGTCTACATTAATTAAGATAATCAACTCACCAGTTATACATTAACTTAGATCTGTATTTGGTGATGAGAATACGGTTGTTGTTGTTGTAAATCATGAATTCGGACAGCTGTATATATTATCTTTGATGATTAATAAACCCAGCCGCTATAGGTTAAAATAAATCAACTCATCAGACACGCAACTCTCCATTTATTCATGAAAACTTATAAAATTCTACATAAGCATAGACAATTAACTTATCTGCGTTTTAGCTTTTTTTCTCACCAAAATGTACTTTTTTCAATCAAAATTCAAATAGGTATCTTAATATAAAATAGTTCATCAATTATAAATCTTTTGAAACTTGTTATCATGTGTTTATATCGTTTGAAGATATTACTTAATTAGTGTAGGAAGTTGGGATTATTTTTAAACAATACTAGGATATGAAGTGCACAATCATCGCCATTCATTATTAAATAACTCATATATTATGCTGGGGTTAAATTTAGATAATTTTTAAGAAGCAAAGAGGCACCAATGGGGCATTCAAGTGTCAAAAGTCAAAAAGGGCAACGACAAAACCGGTAAACAAGAACAAGAACAGCACGAACAAACACAAAACACAAAATCAACCAAACGGAAATCAACAATGCGAACTCAATTCGTACCAAGAGTGAACTCATGTGCTCCGGAAGAGTAAGCGGTTTTGCCTGCTGTTGCACATCCGTCGTGTCGCTTATTTCCAATTTAGTGCGTCTAATCCGGTAAATGATTATGATATTGTAAAATTGGAAATACAACAACCAGTGAAAATAGACTGATGAACTGAAAATTGGAACACAAAATTTCATTAGAATCCATTAACTGGGGGAAGAACTGATAGATACATTCAAAACGGCACCATTACATGTTTTCAAATGCATTCCTATCTACATAGATAGATTTTGACAGATCAACAGGGCAAAAAAAACTGTTTCAAATACTTTAATTTTGGTCAAGAGTGATATATGAAAAACTAGTTTAACTTTGAATTTCGACATACACACAGGTTACATTTCATATGACTCTCTACGAACATGAGGCATTCCACACACACAAAAAGAAACAGTCTTTTAGAATATTTTACCTTGTTATTTTAAGGTAGATCTATCACTGAGAATCTTAATTTTGTGCACATCTATCAATACTTTGAAATTTATAAAGCTTGTTATTCTAATTGATAACAGATTTCAATTAGGCTAGGTAAAAATCAAAATTGATAATTAGAATTAAAAAAATATGGAAAAATACACCTTCTTAGCAAAATTTTAATTTTTTCCTGTATTTTTTTAACGGAGATGATTTGTATAGAAATAAATGGGAAAAATACATTTTTCACTGTTTTTCAATAAAGATTATGAACTTTATTTTCTATTGAGTATATTTAAAAATCCATACAAAAAATGATTTTTACAAATTTTAAGAAAAAAGTAGATTTTTTTAGGTAAAAGAAATTCAAGTAGAATTTTTCCTATTTGATCCTGTATAAAAAGTAGTTAAAATCATGCATTTTTCAAAGTCGTTTCTACAAAAATTCTTACAGTGACCTTTATATTTTATTATCGAGATTCAAAGTACTAGTCTATGGCTAATTGTGGCCAAAATTTAAGAAAATTCTATGGATAACTTTTTACACACCCAATTTACGTTAAGTAACATTTATTTACCCTTTATATAAACTGAGAAAATTAAAACTGTATTCATCTCTCAGATTTAAACGATAAAATTTTTGAAATGTAATTTATTTATTGCATTATATTATTGTTGTTTTTCAGTAAATAACTAAAATCTTTATAATTTGGTGTCGCACCCGGAAGAACATACGGTTTTTGTTTACTGTTGTTTACAAATGGCCGACCGCTGCTAACAGGTATTATATCTTCCGCTATACGGCTAGTAACCGTACAGATCAACCGGCCTAGAAACTAATCTAAAAGCACAATCTTGGGCCTTTGGGTGACATATATATATGCCACATTGTCTTTTAAAGGAAGTAATAGTGTATATTGCTTTACATTTTAAAGTTTTATCTATTTTGAGACAATATTTTCATTTGGGTCGGGGAGAATTTATTGTTATCCTCCTGCCTGAATAAAACGTTCAGAAAACCTTACAACATGCATCATGAGCGGGAAGTTTAAAAAATTAAAGGTAAACAAGGATAGTGTTTTCTGGCACCAAGGACCAAGACTGAGCTTTCATAGTTCATTGCATTAAACCTATACACGTATTCTTTTGTAAACTTCCAATATTTACAAGTATGGTAACAAAAACAAAAACAAAACAACTAGTGTTGCCAAAAAATATATAATTTATCTGGACCAGCCTTAGAAACAGGTAGAGATGTGAAGTTCTTGCAAACTGATACATGTATATTGGTCTGAGTAAACATTGGTTAGATGTACATGCGTATTCATTAACGGATTTTTATGATTCTATTAACACTAAAACATAAAAGGGAAAAGAAGGATATCATATATGTTGGAAAATTAAACACAAAATGCATATAGATTCTTGTTTATTTTCTATGTCAATTTTCATTCTCCTTGTCTTAGAATTAATTAATATACATGTATTTTAAAATGGCACAGGATAGGATTACGGCAAAACCGTAACAATAAGAAATTGAACCACTGCATAGTTTGTTGCACGCATGTCCCCACTGCGGCATCCGTAGTCTGAGATGGATGCCTTGAATGGTTTCACCCGGAATAAAATAAAACCCGAAAACCACGTATTGGTTGTGTCGCATGTGCCATAAGTAATCAAAAATACTTTGAGTTAAATTTAGATTATTAGAATTTTTCGCCTTCGCCCGCTTGTATTATATGAATTTAGAAATGTTATGTCACTTTTTATTTCACATCGTCACCATATAGATTTGCCGTAATTATAAGTGCTGTAATACGATCGTAAATAATTCGGTCTTCGTCCCGTCATTCGTTCCCGATTTTCGTCTTTGCCGTAACAATAAGAATTTCTTATTGTTACGGTTTTGTCCAAATTTGCCGTAACTGTATCCTGTGCCTTTTAAAATACAGATAACCTGAAAAATACATTGGCTATCAATGATTAATTTGTTGATGTGCTTCTTTTTCAGTTTTCTATTTGAAATCATTATAAAGTATAGCTCATCTTTTTTGAGAATGGCTGGTAAGTATTGAAAATTATCAAAAGCAACATATCTGTCACTTTGGCACTATTTATCATCTTGCTTACTGTGGTGTCACAAAATTTCCCGTCATATGATATTTTTCTAGTAAGCATCCTTAGGACTGGTCAAAAACTGCTGGTTGTTTTTGTTTGTAGATTTTAAATAAATGCTTGTTTATGGGGGGTGGTGTCATGTACACTTATTCCACTTATTCTCATCAGGGTTCTCCATGACATTTAAATGCATGGCACGGGGCCAAGTGTTTGAAGTGTTTCATTTTCTGCACCATGTATTCATACATTGTAACCTGAGTACCAAGTTTTTGTGCCATGTATTCAAAACTTGTTCTGATTTTTGTCAACAAAGCCATTGACTGTCAGATTGAGAGTTATTGACACATTTACAACCCCAAGCCAATTTACAAATTAATTCAACTAATTAGGCCGGGCCAACATTAAATAAATCTTTGTTTCCCCTCCCCAACAGGGTACTTTTAGGTAGGTAAATTATTTTATTTTTTTCCAGAAATAATATTTTGTTGGTGAAATCATCAAATAAGCTTCCGAAATAACCATACAAAAATTATGTCCTTAATTTTTCTGGTACGGGCCTTTTTGACTGGGTAGGTAAGGGGAGGGGAAACAAACAATGTATTATTTTTTGTCATTTTGGTCCTATATTGATCTTTAAACAGATCAGGCAGGGGTCGAAATAAGTGGGAGCCCGGGAGTCAAAACTCCTTAAAATTTTGAAGGACTCCCTTAAGAAATTAGGGAGTCCTGTTGACTCCCTGATTTTTTTATTTGCTTGTATATTTACATATGTAAGGACTCCTGGATAAAACAACAGACTTTCTTGAATATGAATAAAGAAGTCCATTTGGCTTCTTGATTTTATTTCGTATTTCTACTCCTGGATCATCAGTCTGATTACAGGTGAAATTTGCCAACAAGCCCTTCTTTTAGACATCCAGCAGGATTTGACTAAAACAATACTAACAATACATTGATACACATGCTTTTAATTATGGCTTGTTCTTAAAAACTTGAGCTGTATTATCAGACAGAGATAGCCCAAGATGCAGAAAATGATTTTTATGTCTCCCCCCACTTTTGTGGGGAGACATATTGTTTTTGTCGTGTCCGTCCGTCTGTCCGTCCGTCCGTCTGTCCGTCACAAAGTTTGTCAGCGCAACTCCTCTGAAACTACTGAACCGAATTCAACGAAACTTGGTATATAGGAAGGACACCATATGTAGTTGTGCATATTACCAGGAAATTTTGATCCTCAAATTTTTGTGGGAGTAATGGCCCTTTGAACTTAGAAAATTGCTGAAAATCCTCAAATATCATCTTGTCAGTGCAACTCCTCTGAAACTACTGAACCGAATTCAATGAAACTTGGTATATAGGAAGGACACCATATGTAGTTGTGCATATTACCAGGAAATTTTAATCCTCAAATTTTTGTAGGAGTTACGGCCCTTTGAACTTAGAAAATTGCTGAAAATCCTCATTTATCATCTTGTCAGCGCAACTCCTCTGAAACTACTGAACCAAATTCAATGAAACTTGGTATATAGGAAGGACACTATATGTAGTTGTGCATGTTACCAGGAAATTTCGATCCTCAAATTTTTGTAGGAGTTACGTCCCTTTGAACTTAGAAAATTGCTGAAAATCCTCAAATATCATCTTGTCAGAGCAACTCCTCTGAAACTATTGAACCGAATTCAACGAAACTTGGTATATAGGAAGGACACCATATGTAGTTGTGCATATTACCAGGAAATTTTGATCCTCAAATTTTTGTAGGAGTTACGGCCCTTTGAACTTAGAAAATTGCTGAAAATCCTCAAATATCATCTTGTCAGCGCAACTCCTCTGAAACTACTGAACCAAATTCAACGAAACTTGGTATATAGGAAGGACACCATATGTAGTTGTGCATATTACCAGGAAATTTTGATCCTCAAATTTTTGTGGGAGTAATGGCCCTTTGAACTTAGAAAATTGCTGAAAATCCTCAAATATCATCTTGTCAGTGCAACTCCTCTGAAACTACTGAACCGAATTCAATGAAACTTGGTATATAGGAAGGACACCATATGTAGTTGTGCATATTACCAGGAAATTTTAATCCTCAAATTTTTGTAGGAGTTACGGCCCTTTGAACTTAGAAAATTGCTGAAAATCCTCATTTATCATCTTGTCAGCGCAACTCCTCTGAAACTACTGAACCAAATTCAATGAAACTTGGTATATAGGAAGGACACTATATGTAGTTGTGCATGTTACCAGGAAATTTCGATTCTCAAATGTTTGTGGGAGTTATGGTTCTTTGAACTTGGAACTTTTGGGGGAAACGGGGGGAGACATCGTTTTTGTAGGCAAAAACAAACTTTAATTACCTTTAATAATGAAACATGATTTAATTCCATGATCACATTTATTCATTCCAAACAGTTACATTGATGTCTAGACATAATTTGACCATTGGTCAAACAAGTAAGTTGATATTAAATATAAACCTGATTTTAATTTCCTTCTTAAGCAAGGAGAACCATTGACACCTACATGTACATGATTTTGCCAACTTAGTGACTCAAAACCATGTGAATGTGTTTATGAGCAAAACTCAACGACATCATCATGTATATTCAAAAGTTACAATTAGGGGGAGATTTGAGGCCAAAAAGAGGCCTTAATGCCCCTAATCCTTATATAACCATATTTATGGCCCGTCCACGTATGTGGATCGGACATATAGTTTTACCCTTGTCAGTACATACGTCCGTCTGTCCGTCCGTAACACTTTGGTTAAGGTCCATTACTTGGATACTAAATGTTGGGGGTCAATGATATTTTACCACCAGATGGGTCTAGGGTAGGGCTACACCACCCACTAGAAATTACATATGTAGGTCACTGTGTCCTATATTTTATGCATGAACGACTTCGGTTAAGTTCTTGGTTAAGGTCCATAACTTGGATACTAGATGTTGGGGGTCAATGATATTTCACTACTAGATGTGTCTTAGGTAAGGTGGCACCACCCACTAGAAATTAAGTCACTGTGACCTATATTTTATGCATGAATGACTTTGGTTAAGTTCTTGGTTAAGGTCCATATCTTGAATACTACATGTTAGGGGTCAATAATATTTCACTACTCGATGATCATGAGTCTTGGTAACATTGCACCACCCACCAGAAATGAACACTTTTAATCAATTTCTTGGTAAAGGTCCATATCCCAGGTAAACACGTTTAGGGTCGATGATATTTCAAGAACAGAAGGGCCATCCTGTGGCTCATAGACACATTTTCTAGTTTTTTTTTACTTTCTGTTTATCAAAAACTTTGATACACAGGCTACAATTTTATGCCTTCCAAGAAAGGCTCCATCTAGTTTTACCGTGTAACATTTTTTGAATATGGATGTTGGTATATTTTAGAGATAAAAAAACTGAAATGTGTAATTAATGGTAAACTTTCCAAGGAAGCTTGTCATATAGATGGTGGAAGAAAGAGACAGCAACGTGACAGGTTTAAAAAATAATTAAGATACATGTGTTACTGAAAATTAATTGGAAAAAACTACTTCAACTTGATCTTAAAAGTTCTCAACTCTTAGTAAAAAATAGTTTTCTAACTTTTTTAAACATTCTTTCATCAACTGTTTTTAAGATAACTGCAAATAAAATATAAAAAAAACCATGTTGCTTATTGACACCAAACTTGTTTGAAAATAGGCCATAATAAATTAATTACTTGATTCTCATCCAGTTTTCTAAAAAAATTGATGCGAGGATGGGAGTGGGGGGCGAATCATATATTTTTTTATCAATTTTCATGAAAAATGCTGCCATTTTGCAATAAATTGTTCAAAAATGGCCCTCAAAATCAAATTTTTTGAGGGGGTGAAAAAATCGGGGCGGTGGGGAAGCGAATCTAGGATATTTTTTTAAATTTTTTATATTGGCCTTAACATAAACTTCCAGTCAGTAAAAGTGTTACTATATTAGGCCATTAATTCAATTGCACCCATATAGATCTATAAAAACACTATCATGCCAGTGCAAAATGAGAATTTGTTGCCAAAAACATATATGTATGTTTATCTTTTATAGGACAGCTTCATCATCTACACATAAGGTGCAGAAAAAACAAGTACAACATGACCATCAAGACAATGAGCATGAACAGGAACATGAACCTAATATCAACTTTAGGAAAAGAGTAAGATATAAGATAAGGGCTATTCCATTAAAATTTCCCAGTAGGGGTGGAATGCCAAATAATTTTATTTCGAGGGGTGGGTAAAATTCTATGTCAAGCTATACATACATGTATATCAAGTACAGTTAATATTTTTATACCCCTGCAAACAAAGTTTAAAGTTTAAAACGGAATTCCACTTTTTACAATCCCGATTTTTTGTTACCAAGAAGGCTAGCAATTCCATTACAATTTCCATTTTTTTACATACTTGGTAAAATCATGTCTGGAAAATTTGTGATAAATCAAGAATTTCTAAATTTATGGCGTTTTTGAAATGTCAGGGCTAGACCATGTAGACTGTTGATGTAAATATTTTGTTAATTATAACAGATATGAAAGGATCAAATTTACCTTAAATTATTTGGTTAAATTCATACACCTTATGAGTTGAAGTAGTTTAAAAATTAGTAAAAATACAGGACCGATTTGGACCTTTGTGGATCTACTCCTTTCTGTCACAGTTTTCTCAACAGCAACTACTTTAAAAACTGTCAGATTGAAATTTTCAAAATCATTCATTTTCATGCAAATCAGACATCCACTTCCTGTATATTGATAACTGGCTTTTTTCAGAATTCCTCTTGAATTTCCCATTTTTTAAGGAATTTAAGCAAAACTGAAAAAAAATAGTTTATAGAAACTTTGACAGCATGTGCATGATTCACAATGAAAGCTTCCAATATCAATTGATTACTTGTACATGTGTTTTTACATTGTCTTAGTTTCTCATTTATTGTATTCCCTTTTTTGGCAGGAAAAGTTGATGTTTACAATAACAGAAATATATTCTAGTTTATTGAAAACAAAGTCAGCAATTACTCCAGTCAGCAATGATCTGAAGGCTTTTTTAGTTCAGAGCTTTGATGAGGTGAAAAATGTTTTAAAGGTAAATTAATTTTATATATATATCTTTAAACTAAGGGCTCTTCCAATAATATCTACATGAAAGGGGGGACGCACTGCTGATGAGGAATAATTTTCTGAAATGGCCATACAGCTCATTAAATTTAATTATTTTTATTATGGTCTTATGTTCATTTACTCCATATTCTTTCATAAAATACTTATAAGTGCAACTCCTTCTTAGCCACCTGAAGGAAGGACATCATTTGTAGATTTGCATTGAGGAATTTAACTGCTCTGGGATTATATTCAAGGGAGATAATTGTTTTTTTGTGTTTTTTTTCCAAACATTTATATATTTTTCAATTCTCTTGTTTTTTGATAGAACTATTATGTAATTATGGAGCGTCGCATTATCAAAATAAGTGACCGTACTCAGTGGGTGTATTCCTGCTCCTGTGATCAAGCAAGACATCGCTTGATATGGAATTTGCCAGAAACTATTGAAGAAGATTTTAATAAAGGTTTGTCTTCATATCCAGATTAATCTGAGTAAAATAAGTTGAATGGTAAAATTGCTTGTTTTCAGTATATTTATATTTATCAACATTGAATTTGTTTAATTGGCAATTTGCAGCATTTTCTTTTGATGTGTCCAGAGATAATTGAACTCAATTTTTAAATACATATTGTTTATGGGACCTTATAAGCGCAACTCCTCTTAAACCGCTTAATGAAATTTGATGAAACTTTACATCAAGAAAGGACATCATTTGTAGATTTGCATATACATATGCGAATTTTATTGCTTTTGGATGTTATTCAAGAAGATAATTGGGTTTGCATTATTTTTTCAAACATATACATGAGCTAAAATTGTAAATCCCATTTTGTCCTTAGGGTTTGAAGGCTAGAACCATCACAAAAAATAGAGTCTAAACTTCATTTAAGTCTAGCCATTTAAATTTTTTTTGTTTTCTCTGAATAGTGATATTTATTGTGATCTCTTCTTATTTTATAGATGGTGGATATGAAGAATGTATTCATGTAAAATCAGCCAAGAATGTAATAGAAGAATTTCACCCAGGCCTTGATACACCAGATAGTTCAGGTACCTTTCAATTTGTAAAGTTTTAAGAGCCAATCTATATAGAATATAGAACTTTTTTTATTTTGAGATCGATTTTATCACTTGTTTTTTTCTGGTTCACCCTTCGGGTTCACCAAAACAAACAAGTGATAAAGTCAGTCTCAAAATCAAAAAGTCATATATTCTCTTTATCGGTAATTAATTGTGACGTAACGTACTGACCCGATAATTTCGGTGATACACACCTGTTTGTGAGACAGACTTTATCAGCCAGTACACATCAAAGGAAAAAAGTACTAATTACCGATAACAGATATGATCGGTAATCATCGCCTTTTTCCATTGATGTTTGCCGCTGATAAACCCTGTATCATGAACAGGTGTTTATCATCGAAATTATCGGGTCAGTACGGTGACGTAGCACATTGTAGCACGAGTTTTATCAGTGCGCACACAGAAAAGTTCCTTATAAAAACATTAAAAGACCCCTTTTTAACGAAACAAAAATCACATTTTGTTACTCGGGATTACCGATAAAGAGAATATAGGCCTTTTTAAATCTTGAGATCGAGTTTATCACTGGTTTATTGGTTCACCCTTCGGGTTCACCATAAACCACTGATAAACTCAATCTCAAGATTCCAAAGTCCTATATTCTATATAAACCATGCAAATTTGTCAAGAAGTAGGGTTTTAAGCTCACCTGACCAGCAGTGTCATGTGAGATATTGCCATCACCAGGCGTCTGTTGTTAGTAAATTTGTTTAAATCTTATCTGAAAATTTATGTCAAGCGTTTTTCTGAAATCGAAATAAGAATAATTTGAAACTTGGTAGGATGGTTAAGTATAACAAACTATATGTCCTAAGCTACTTTCAGACCTGTCTGACTTCTACTTCCTGTTTGGGGCTAGCGGAGGTATCCGTGTCCTATGAACACATTCCTTTATTATTAAAAAAATGTTAGATGCCTAAGAATTTTATTTTATTTTACATGTAATTATAATAATAAATTTTCTTTTACAGATCCTGATAAAGATGACCACGCTTATGGCAAGAATAAGACTAAGGTAAGATTAAAGTCACTGTTAAGTGAAACAATACAGAGATTGCTTTGCGAGTCTGTCGAGTCATTTAAAGTATTGAAGCTTTATGAACACCTCCATATCTTAGAATAATATGTCATGTGAGAAACTTTATATACATAAGCCCAAGTAACAGATCAATACAGCTGCATCTTTTTACTTTGTCCTTGAGATTCTAGTCGATGAATTTGTGAGCCAGTAAACAATTGAAAATTCAATAGATAAAAAAGGGAAACAGGTACTGTTAAAATGTAAGTTAAATATCTTGTAATTTTGTTACTTGATAGGTTTAATTATTACGATGTGTACACAGTGTTTGGTGTAAGACCTTATGAATTCAGCTCCTATGATGGCTAAACCTGTTAATAGTTTATACACGTGTAGATTTGCATATTCAACCTTTATTTTGTATATATTAAATAAATTAAATTTGCCATTGTAGTGGTATATGGCTACATGTAGCAATTTTTTAAATACATTTTAGATTGATATTTTTGGAATACCAGATAATAACTCTATAGTGTGTGTAAGATGGGAAGAGGCAGGTGTAGCATCTTATCATATCATTAGAGTGGACTACACCACAGCTACACCTGAGCTAAAATGTGTAACTTGCAGAATTAACAACTGTGTCCACTGCAAGGAAGTTTTGAAACAAGATATAAATGCTTCCGACTTGCCCACAAACATTTTACATGCCTTAAATGAAGCTACAAAATGGAGGTGAGTCTTTATAGGATAATTTATCGAGTAGAGTGAATATTGAAAAAGTGGTGAAGAAAGCATCAGATAAAACAAGTGGATGGAACATGTTCCGCTCATGAGTTGAATCTGAATGTTTTCTGACAGGAGTGATGCTTTTTAAATTTTTATGATGCTGTTTGATGCATTGACAAAACTTAATAACTTTTCATGAAAAATATAAAAGAACTACATCCTTATGTTCTTGTGCTGCAATTGCTTTTCTCGACTTCATCACGGTGATAATTTAAACATCACTTCCAGTGAGTGAAGGTTTCTAATTTACAGTCTATTATAAATTTTGAATTTACTGGATATTTTGTTTCATAATGATGTATTATTCCTCAACAAAATATGCAGACTACAGTCATGTTATACTTACTCTAACTTGTTGACTTATACTGTGTCTCTCCCTTTAGGTTACCACACAACCACTTGCTGTTTAGGACAGTCAATTTTTTTAAATTGTATAATTGTAAAATAATCGAGTGGGATCGAGTATTCTTGGCACAACAAAGTTAGCAACACCTTGTTGTATAAAACATCACTCACTGATTATTTTGAAAATAAACCTTAAAGGTTGTTAATGACATCCTTAATTTTTCCCAAAAAGATTTTGTGTAGTCTCCAAAGAAAGCAACAATGGGCAGGTGCTTAAGGTGGCATTATCAAGGATTATATTTTTTGATGTTATATAGGTTGTCATATTAGAATCATCAAATATATACATGGATTATATGTTATACCTGATACATGTATATGATACCATTGCTTAAACCTGTGCTAGTGTTTATATTGTTATTGTATTAAGAGTGCTTACTCCTTATCCCTTCTTTAAATATTGTATGAAATAAATGTACATAAAAAATAAGTCTTTCAAAAAAACCAAAACATTGCAGATGTAGAAAAATTACAAAATATTCACTTTAGACAAATACAATAACATTCTTTAAAGATAAAGGAGAAACATGAATAAAAATCTTACCAGGGTACCAATTTCAGTATTGTTGCTTATTTACTTTCTGTTTACTGACTAAGTCATTTTTGTACTTTGTAGGTCAACGGTTGAACATATATGTCACAGTTTTATCTAATACTACTTAGTTATTTTGTTGTATGTTTTATAGATCTCGCTATGTACCTGTAAGTGTTTCCTCCAAGAAAATTCCCTTTTCCTGTTGTCCAGAGGAACAAAAGGCTAACCGTGGGGTTAGCTTTGTTTTGGACACCATTCACTTAAAACCAGAACCTGCAGTTTCTTGTTTTTGTGGAGGTCACCTTGGAGAGCCTATACTTGTTGATGAAGTGAAAATCTTCACGGGAATAAATATTTTAGATGCAAAAGGTATATTTTTGTTCAGATGGTAAGAGGATGTTTTAGTTTTTTGAGAATTTAATTTCCTATGGAAACAAAGAAGAGAAGTATAATGTGTTTTTAAACCATTTATGATGGACATAATATTTCTAAATGTTGTCATAAAAAATGTATGCCAACCAATACATATGAAAAATTGTAAGGGTATATTGTATTAGGCCAAAATCAATTAATTGTGTTTCTAGATTCCCAACCCTACCTCCAGTTTAGAAGCCAACCCTTAACATTTTATTGACTTTAAAAAGTCAGTATTTTATGTGGTTCATTTCCATGAATGGTTTTAATTTTAAACACATGTCTTTAAAATGTTTGCAAATATCATGAAAAATGGAAGTGATCTAGCCACTCCAACGAAAAATTCATAATTTCAAATCCATTAATCAAAATGAAAAAACGATAGCTATCTTCATTAGAAAAAGGGTTTATATATATTTTTCTGTCAGAGAACTTTGCAATTAAAGAATATTTAATATTGTAAAAAATGAAAATTTTCACTTCTGGTAATTCCCTTTTCTGCTGGTTTTTATCAGTCAAAAATAGTAATAGGAGCCAAAAAAAGTTCGATCCAGTTAATAAGAGAATAAAAAATAATATGGAATTACGGCACTTGGACTGCTACTAGAGGTTCAAAAGCATAAAAAAGTCAGAAAATCCAAAAACACATAAAAAGTAAATTTGCTGTGCATCCAGAATTATGTAGTTATTTTAAACTTGGCATTTGGAAAGAAAAATTACAATTAAAAAAAAGATGACTCCAAACAGATTATTTTTATGCCCCCGCGACGACATGTCGGGGGGCATTAAGTTTTACTCATGTCCGTCCGTCCGTCCGTACGTCCGTACAAATTTCCGTCAAGCTTTTCTCAGAAACCGTAAATGGGAAAGACTTGAAACTTGGTAGGATGGTTCAGTATGACAAACTATATGTCCTAAGCGATTTTTAGACCTGTCGGACATCTACTTCCTGTTTGGGGCTGGACCGATACCAAAATCGACATGAAAATTTCCGTCAAGCTTTTCTCAGAAACCGTAAATGGGAATGACTTGAAACTTGGTAGGATGGTTCAGTATGACAAACTATATGTCCTAAGCGATTTTTAGACCTGTCGGACATCTACTTCCTGTTTGGGGCTGGATCGATACCAAAATCGACATGAAAATTTCCGTCAAGCTTTTCTCAGAAACCGTAAATGGGAATGACTTGAAACTTGGTAGGATTGTTCAGTATGACAAACTATATGTCCTAAGCGAATTTTAGACCTGTCGGACATCTACTTCCTGTTTGGGGCTGGACCGATACCAAAATCGACATGAAAATTTCCGTCAAGCTTTTCTCAGAAACCGTACATGGGAATGATTTGAAACTTGGTAGGATGGTTAAGTATGATTAACTATGCGTCCTAAGCGACTTTCAGACCTTTCGGACTTCAACTTTTTATTTGAGGCCAGCGGGGGCATCCGTGTCCCATGGACACATTCTTTCTTTATTTATGGTTTATTTAGGCAGTGTAGCATTTCAAAGTAACAAAATTGTTTATAAAAATTCTTAGTTGGAGTAGCTAAGTGATCCAAGTGTCTTTAAAATGCAAATGTTGTAAGCATGGCATGTCAACAGCTGGCCAGTGTTTTGCAACAGCATTGCAAGATGCGATCACATAGAGGAACCAAAAAGCCTAATGACTTCTCTGCTCGATTAGATACATATGTTGCATATACAGGTGCAAATTGGGTTTTTTCCCTTTTCTAAAAATAACTCTCTTTCCGAGAACTTCTGAATCCAAGAAATCATTTTTTTTATATATAATACTTTATAAATTTACAGTGAAATAAATAAAAACTTAAGACATCCCGCCTTGATTATTCAACCAATGCTTTTATTTTATGTATTATTTTTTTGTGTATAAATTTGAATAGGTAGGATGCAAGAAGAAAACGGGTCTAGTAGCTAATAACATAATTTTAAGGTAAGGGGATACATTAATTATTAACATCATGTTATGACCAATGGAAAAACAGTATTTTTAACTGAATCGAGATAAATGATCATGGAGCCTCTTGTTATAGTTTATTCTAGTTACTGCACAGAGTCTAACTGTAATGGAATAAAAGAATATGATGGATGTGAAGATCAAATTTTGAACATGGGTTCATATATGGTTACCCATGATGTTCTAAGAGATTTTTTGAGGCAGTTTGTGACACAGGGGTATGAATCTGATTATCTTAAGTACAAGCATAACTCTTAGTAAAAATTTAAAATTAGGTAAAAATTCAATTCTAGACACAAAGACGACAATAAAAAACACTTAACGTAGAAGAGCTCTCTAGATAACGCTTGCAGTTGCTGAAAGCAAGCTATTAAAAGGGAATTAAATGTTTTAAAGTTAGTTTCAAATCATCAATATTTCTACCAATAAAAAGACCAACTTCAAAGACTTAACCAAAATATCCATTTCATACCCTATACAAACCAATTTTTAAAGCCAGTTGCTTATTTCCAATTGTTACTTTTTAAATTTTTCTTAAAGATATCCATATTTATGAAAGAAATTTATAAAGATTTTGCTTATTTGTGATATCAATAACCTTGATTTAACAATTTTTCTGTTGTGAAACGATTTTTGTTTTAAAATCATAACATTATTGCAAATATTCCTTAATTAATTTAAATTCATTGCTTCATGCAAATGTATCACAAAACTTGTTATATATAATGACGTTAGGACATTTGATTAGTTTCATCTTCAAATTTGCAGGTGTACTATGGCTTCTTTTTACAAACAATGGTGTTGGCGACAATTAGAGTCAGGGAATTTGAATTTTAAAGATGAATGTCCTTATAATAGGTACAAAAATAATTCTTTTGGTTACATATTGATTAAAATATGTTTTCATAAATGATTTGTTTCAATTAAGGGCTTTTCCATAAATAAAGGTACCAGGGTCAAAAAGCATCTTTAAAATCCATCAATAATCAACAGGAATTTCAATAAAGTATATCAATCAATAAATTAATCAAATTTTATTGTAGACAAAATCCCTATTGTGACATTACAATACATGACAAAACATTATAGATAGTACATACATGGCCTATGAATATTAACAATGTAACAAGATATAAAGTCAATTGATTTTTCTCCCTCCTCAGCTCTGATGACTGCTTTATGAAAGAAATTAAGGATTTCATATCTTCAGGTTATTATGTATATATACCCCATGCAACGAAGTTGCGAAGGGTATAATGTTTTTGACTGGTCCGTCTGTCCTTCCGTCTGTCAGTCTGTTTGTGATCAAAATTTTGGTAACAGATATCTCAGCTATTATTAATCCTAGGCTTTTGATATATTGTATGTAGCTTCAGGTGTGGGTCCAATATGGTAAGATACTTTTTCAGGACTGTTGATCATCTACTTCCTGTTTAAAGAGCTGACTTAGACTTTTTTCTCTAAAATTTTCGTCACAGATTTCTCAGCAACTATTTTTTATAGGCTTTTATTATTTGGTATGTAGCATCAGGGTGGGGTCCCATATAGTGGGATAAATTTTCAGGTCTTTTAATCAGCTACTTCCTGTTGAATGAGCCGACTTAGATTTTTTTCACTTAATTTTCAGGGTTTAAAATTTTCATCACAGATTTCTCAACAACTATTAGTCATAGGGTTTTGATATTTTGTACGTAGCTTTAGGGGTGGGATACATTTTTAGGTCTGTCACTCCTTTTTTTCCTGTTTAACTAGCCGATTGGAAAGACAAATACTCTGACTTTTTTATTTCTATCTCGAAATAGATATTCTCTGTCCATTACGCGTGGGGTATGTGAGAGTGCTCACTAAGGTTCTTTCATTACAAGGATATTGATTCATTAACAAAAGGAAAATAAAACTTGCCTTCAAACCCTGGTACCTGAATTTTAATGGGATGGCCCTAACCACATACATGTAAGAAGTTAGCATAATAATTATTTTGATATTTGTTTTTTTTTAATACCATAAAAACTCTTAAATATTAAATTATTAAAGCTTTTTTTTATTCTTTTTATTGTTCTCATGCTTTATTTTTATTTTGAGTTAAATAAAGTATGCTCTTTTGTATGGTATTATTTTTTTTTTTTTGATATCTACACTAAGCAGAAGGCCGGAAGCAATTTATAAACATGTAAATTGTAATGCCAATTCAATTAAAAAATGCTCACTATAAGTGTTCTTGTTGGTATATTTTACAGATTTAGGTATGCTTGGTACTCCTTTTTGAAAATATTGGACATTGATTACAAAAAAGGTTTTATATGTTCTCAATGTGGTGAGTGCCCAGAAACTGTCGTGATGGATGGTGTCTGTCTAGGTCTAAGGAAATCATTTATGCCATGGAAGTCCGACTCTTCTACCCACTTTGATATGTTTGATGGAAGGTATATATGATTATCAAAAATAACCTTTACTCTATAATAATGATAATAAAATAGCAATTATTATACTTTAAGACTAAATATCCCTGTTATTTGACCTAAGAATTTAAATGTAGGGCCTCTTTGAGAATCTGATGTACGAGGGTTCGATTCCCTCCCTAGGCATTTTATGTATCCAGGCTGGTGCCAAGTTGGGCAGATCGCCTAGTGGCCCCACATCAGTTCATGAAGAAAAAGAGAAAGTGTCTATCCAGGCAACATTCAGTTTTAAAGTTATTTTTCAGATTAAAGAAATGTTGGCCTTGAAACTTTTAGTTAAATCGAAATATGTCAATCTAATTTTTTATCTTGAAAATTTTCAATTTACATTGTCATGAACATGATAAATAAACATTACATGTAAAAGTACACTGATTTGACACAAAGGAAAACAAGGATATAAATTATTTTTTTATCTTTTTAGCTCACCTGACCTGAAGGTACATGTCAGTTATTGACATCACTTTGCCTCCGTCGTCCATCCATGAACTTTTTTTAAAAAATAACTCCTCTGACACCTGAGGCCCAATCCCAACCAAACTTGGTATAGTTTTTTATAAGCATTTGTTGCATAGAACTGATGTGGGGATTTTTTATTCGTAGAAAAACATGGCTGCCATGGCTAAAAAAAGAACGTAGGGGTAAATTGCATTTTTTTGCAAATACACATGTAACTCAAAAACCATTACAGATATCAACATTCTGAAAAAGTAATCAGCATGTCAAGATCTACCTGCTGAAAATTTAAATTGCATCTTGTTAAGCACATCAAGATCTAAAAATCTCATATTAGGGTCAACGTTGTCAGACCAAAGTGAGTTATTCCCCTTAAAACGTCAAAATTTACCATTTTCATAACATTTCCCTTAGAATGTAGAAATAGAAAAAAAAAGCCCTATTGCTAAAACATTCCAGTAATTGAACTCTTTACTTTATGGCATTAAGTTTTACCATGTTGTCAGATGATTCCTTACCGATTTGTAATTCAGGCATTTTAGTCAGGTGAGCAATTCAGGCTCCTGGGAGCCTTTTGTTTGTCTTGTGATACCTAATACATGTACATGTATGTGTTTATCCTGTCTGCTTTGCAGTTCTCACAACACCCGAGTTTTTATCAACAATCATGAGACCAGACAATTGCTCCTTAAATTTGTTGAAAAAACTCTAACAGATAAAGAGATGAATCTTCTGAAGCAGAAAGTAGCTTTATACCAGCCATCTCTTTCCCAACTTATCAACAGGTTTCATGAAGATGGAGTTTTTTCCTCTCCACCTATTTTGAAGGATTTCCTCCTGATTCTTTCTTCAAATTATCCTGTTTGTGGATTCATTCACTATAATCTTAAGCTGTTTGAAGTTTTAGAAAATCTTGACAATTTTTCAACAAGTGATATTGTGCTTTTAGAAAGGGAGACACCAGTTATTTCATCTCTATTTAAAAACTACAGCTGGAAAGTTCCATTAATTTTTAGACCAATCTTTAAGGAACTTGTTTCAGTAGCCAAAGCACCATTTAGAGGTGAAAGCCACAAAATTCCTCTTTGTGGAGAAAACTGTGACTGTCGGGGAATTGGATCTTTCCCTCATCTCCCAACAATAAGCCACAGAGGCATGTATGTACTTGACAGTAAATTAAAGAGAAAACAAAATGGAAACTGCACCAAAAGAAAATCATCTCATCCAACCTTGATTCCAGGGCTATTTACTGTGTCTTGTATTCATGGTAAGGTTATTTATAATCATCTCATTCAAATTTGCTAATGAATTCATTCTAAATAAACTGCTTCTAATTTCAAGTATTTTTTTAGTTATTTATATAAATGTTTTATATTTGATATTTGAAACTCTAAAGATTACTCATACACTAAGTAATAGACCAGGTAAGCAATTCAGGCTTCCCTGAGCCTCTAGTCTATATACAAATGAGCCGTGAAATAAGTGTACATGACACAACCCCGATAAACAAGCAGTAATTTAAAATCCACAATGGAAAATGACCAGCAGTCTTCAACCAGACCTTAGGCACTGCAGAATTCAAACTAATTAAAGTTTAACAAATCAAAGACCCCTCTCTGGACATAGAACAGTAAACAATTTGTACAATTTTTTTATTTTTTACAAAAAAAAGGTGTTTGTTATGGCTATGATGTCATGGAGAACCCAGAGAGCCCTAACATTCCATTTACAATTTTGAGAACTAGATTTCAGAAAGGTAATTTGTTAACTAAATATTATAAAAGGTTAAATATTTTATGAAAGGATATGAAGTAAATGAACTCAAGACCATAAGACATATGTTAACTCCAACTGCAATTAATTTTTATGAGCTGTATGGCCATTTCAGAATTTATTCCTCATCAACAGCACTAAAACCTAAACAGGAAATCAACAATTCCAATAAGTATTGAAAATGCATAAAACCAAATCACATCTGAATTATCAGTAATATCAAATATATCTAAGGGCCAAACTTCAATGCAGGGAGTTTAGAATTTACATATGACCAGTGAAAATTAATTTTGTTTTTGCCTTTCAAAATGTATGTCTCCCTCATCCCTCAAACTTTAGCTAGACTCAAGAACTCAGTCAAGGATTAATATTTAATGAGTATGTATAAGCTACATGTATATAACAAGTTTTTTAAAAAAAATTGCATGGAAACAATTGCCCTTTTTCAACATTTTTGCTATTTGTTACTGTTATAACTTAAGAAATCTTTACCTCTGAAACCGCTTGCCAAAATGAAATCAAACTTGGTATGGTTGTTTCTAATGTTTTACTTTTTTTAATGAATTTCTAAAGATTTAAAGACCAGATGAGGGATTCAGGCTCCTTGGAGCCTTAAGTTGAAATTTCCATTGTTTTGGGTTTTTTTTGGATGTTGTGTCATGTACACTTATTCTATATCTTATTAAGATTTATTTATTTAAACATTTTTTTATAGCACCCAAGCTGATTATTTATGATAATGCGTGCAATCTACACGAGTATTGTTTAAACAGAGATCCTGTGTTTTTTCGTGATTCATGGTTTGTCATTGATCGCTTCCATTGGTGTAATCATGTTGGTAAGTATAAATAAATGCATAAACATTTTATACTTTATGTGTAGTTATATATCTCTTGCAGTGGCTGTGTTCATATCATATCATGTGAAATTGTTGAACTTGAGTAGCTCTTGATGACGTCAATTCAATCATGTCAGTGAAATGAATCAAAGTATGAAATTGAGGCTTACTATAGAAGTTTAGGTTCTAAGGTTAAGACCTCATGTCAATCTAGATTCAAATGAAAGAAATATTTTTAGAGTTGATCAGCTGCAATTTAGAGCACAGCCCTCATTACTCTGAGATTTTTGTATATGAGAACAACATGTGATGTCAGCTTTAATACTTGTTATTATCCACACTTGATTGTACATGTACATAATGTAGTACTAAAATTCAAAACAACAAAAATTTTGTTTGTTAACTGATGTCACAAAAAAACCCATAATTACTCATAGTCATTAGTCTATGGCATTAAAAAACAAGAAAAAAAGTACATCTGTATCAATTCACCTATTCGCCTGCAATTAAGCATAATATATAAACATGTTCTCAGTTTAAAATAAATTGTTTCTCTTTAATATGTGGAAGCAGCTTTGTTGTTGATGCTTTGCCTAAAGAAAAGATATATATTTTTCCTTGTTGATTGATATATGTATTCACAATTCATTTTAGGATGTCATGCAGGTTATAACCTGGACAATTATCCTCAATTCAAGGATGTAAACACACAGGTGGCAGAGCAAAGAAATTCAACTTTAAACAAATTAAAGAGTATGTTATCATACATGAATGTTGATAATTTTAAAGCTCATTTAAACCTTTTTATATGGTTTAGAAGTATGCTTACTGTGGCAAACTTAGAACATGAATCATTTTTCGATGATGATCTTATGTTTTTTAAGGAGTTAAGCAAAGTTTACAGCAATATTTGGGGTAGATAATACCTTTGTGAATCCACATAGCTGATATAGATAATTGATTTTTAAACTTTTATTAACAGGGTATGTTAAAAAGCACTACAATGTAAGATCTTAAAGTTATTGCCTTTATACCAAATATATTTTGTCAATTAAGCTGCACAGTTGATCTTTTAGATTTTTGGACTTTTATCAACCATGTATGTTATTTGATCAGTAAAATGTTATAAGATCTTATACACAGCCTTTATACAAAGATATTTTTTAGTTCTTTGGACTTTTTTCATTGAGGCATACAACCCAATATATACTGAAAAATACCCAGCAAAGAAACCAGCAAGGCTTTTATTGCTGTTTTATATACCAAATTTGACTATTAGTTTGTTGTTATAAGTAAAATTGATCTGCAGTTATATATAATTGATTTCTGTCAACTTGAATTAATCTGATAGTCTCTTCAGCACTTGTTTTCTTTCAGTCATGGTTATGTGTATCTAAAAAAAAAACAAAACAGGTTTAATTTTGTTTATAAAATGAATAGGAAAATATGAGTTTTATTGCTCAATTGCAGCAAACTTAATAGCTGTAAATTTAGCTCAGCTGTTGATCTTTCAGTTGTTAAGTCTTTTATCAACAATATCAATAAAACAGCTTTTATACCAAGATATTTTGTCAATTAAGCTTTACGGTTGATCTTTCAGATTTTTGGACTTTTATCAACCATGTATGTTATTTAATGAGTAAAATGTTATAAATTCTCATACATATCATACACAGTCTTTATACCAAGATATTTTGTCAATTAAGCTTTAAGGTTGATCTTTTAGATTTTTGGACTTTTATCAACCGTGAATGTTATTTAATGAGTAAAATGTTATAAATTCTCATACATATCATACACAGTCTTTATACCAAGATATTTTGTCAATTAAGCTTTACGGTTGATCTTTTATGTTTTTGGACTTTTATCAACCGTGAATGTGATTTGATTAGTAAAATGTTTTAAGATCTCATACACGGCCTTTAAACCAAGATATTTTGTCAATTAAGCTTTACGGTTGATCTTTTAGATTTTTGGACTTTTATCAACCGTGAATGTGATTTAATGAGTAAAATGTTATAAGATCTCATACACGGCCTTTAAACCAAGATATTTTGTCAATTAAGCTTTACGGTTGATCTTTTAGATTTTTGGACTTTTATCAACCCTGTATGTTATTTGATTAGTAAAATGTTATAAGATCTCATACACGGCCTTTAAACCAAGATATTTTGTCAATTAAGCTTTACGGTTGATCTTTTAGATTTTTGGACTTTTATCAACCGTGAATGTGATTTAATGAGTAAAATGTTATAAGATCTCATACACGGCCTTTATACCAAGATATTTTGTCAATTAAGCTTTACGGTTGATCTTTTATGTTTTTGGACTTTTATCAACCGTGAATGTGATTTGATTAGTAAAATGTTATAAGATCTCATACACGGCCTTTAAACCAAGATATTTTGTCAATTAAGCTTTACGGTTGATCTTTTATGTTTTTGGACTTTTATCAACCGTGAATGTGATTTGATCAGTAAAATGTTATAAGATCTCATACACGGCCTTTATACCAAGATATTTTGTCAATTAAGCTTTACGGTTGATCTTTTATGTTTTTGGACTTTTATCAACCGTGAATGTGATTTGATTAGTAAAATGTTATAAGATCTCATACACGGCCTTTAAACCAAGATATTTTGTCAATTAAGCTTTACGGTTGATCTTTTATGTTTTTGGACTTTTATCAACCGTGAATGTGATTTAATGAGTAAAATGTTATAAGATCTCATTCACAGCCTTTATACCAAGATATTTTGTCAATTAAGCTTCGCGGTTGATCTTTTATGTTTTTGGACTTTTATCAACCGTGAATGTGATTTGATTAGTAAAATGTTATAAGATCTCATACACGGCCTTTATACCAAGATATTTTGTCAATTAAGCTTTACGGTTGATGTTTTAGATTTTTGGACTTTTATCAACCCTGTATGTTATTTGATGAGTAAAATGTTATAAGATATCATGCACAGTCTTTATACCAAGATATTTTGTCAATTAAGCTTTACGGTTGATCTTTTAGATTTTTGGACTTTTATCAACCGTGAATGTTATTTAATCAGTAAAATGTTATAAGATCTCATACACAGTCTTTATACCAAGATATTTTGTCAATTAAGCTTTACGGTTGATCTTTTAGATTTTTGGACTTTTATCAACCGTGAATGTGATTTGATCAGTAAAATGTTATAAGATCTCATACACCATGTACACAGCCTTTATACCAAGATATTTTGTCAATTAAGCTTTACGGTTGATCTTTTATGTTTTTGGACTTTTATCAACCGTGAATGTTATTTAATCAGTAAAATGTTATAAGATCTCATTCACAGCCTTTATACCAAGATATTTTGTCAATTAAGCTTTACGGTTGATCTTTTAGATTTTTGGACTTTTATCAACCGTGAATGTGATTTAATGAGTAAAATGTTATAAGATATCATACACAGTCTTTATACCAAGATATTTTGTCAATTAAGCTTTACGGTTGATCTTTTAGATTTTTGGACTTTTATCAACCGTGAATGTTATTTAATGAGTAAAATGTTATAAGATATCATTCACAGCCTTTATACCAAGATATTTTGTCAATTAAGCTTCGCGGTTGATCTTTTATGTTTTTGGACTTTTATCAACCGTGAATGTGATTTAATGAGTAAAATGTTATAAGATCTCATACACGGCCTTTAAACCAAGATATTTTGTCAATTAAGCTTTACGGTTGATCTTTCATGTTTTTGGACTTTTATCAACCCTGTATGTTATTTGATGAGTAAAATGTTATAAGATCTCATACACAGTCTTTATACCAAGATATTTTGTCAATTAAGCTTTACGGTTGATCTTTTAGATTTTTGGACTTTTATCAACCGTGAATGTTATTTAATCAGTAAAATGTTATAAGATCTCATACACAGTCTTTATACCAAGATATTTTGTCAATTAAGCTTCGCGGTTGATCTTTTAGATTTTTGGACTTTTATCAACCGTGAATGTTATTTAATGAGTAAAATGTTATAAGATATCATTCACAGCCTTTATACCAAGATATTTTGTCAATTAAGCTTTACGGTTGATCTTTTAGATTTTTGGACTTTTATCAACCGTGAATGTGATTTAATGAGTAAAATGTTATAAGATCTCATACACAGTCTTTATACCAAGATATTTTGTCAATTAAGCTTTACGGTTGATCTTTTAGATTTTTGGACTTTTATCAACCGTGAATGTTATTTAATCAGTAAAATGTTATAAGATATCATTCACAGCCTTTATACCAAGATATTTTGTGAATTAAGCTTCGCGGTTGATCTTTTAGATTTTTGGACTTTTATCAACCGTGAATGTTATTTAATGAGTAAAATGTTATAAGATCTCATACACAGTCTTTATACCAAGATATTTTGTCAATTAAGCTTTACGGTTGATCTTTTAGATTTTTGGACTTTTATCAACCGTGAATGTTATTTAATGAGTAAAATGTTATAAGATATCATACACAGTCTTTATACCAAGATATTTTGTCAATTAAGCTTTACGGTTGATCTTTTAGATTTTTGGACTTTTATCAACCGTGAATGTGATTTGATCAGTAAAATGTTATAAGATCTCATACACGGCCTTTATACCAAGATATTTTGTCAATTAAGCTTTACGGTTGATCTTTTAGATTTTTGGACTTTTATCAACCGTGAATGTGATTTGATCAGTAAAATGTTATAAGATCTCATACACGGCCTTTATACCAAGATATTTTGTCAATTAAGCTTTACGGTTGATCTTTTAATATTTGGACTTTTATCAACCGTGAATGTGATTTGATCAGTAAAATGTTATAAGATCTCATACACGGCCTTTATACCAAGATATTTTGTCAATTAAGCTTTACGGTTGATCTTTTAATATTTGGACTTTTATCAACCGTGAATGTGATTTGATCAGTAAAATGTTATAAGATCTCATTCACAGTCTTTATACCAAGATATTTTGTCAACTGTGTTTTTTGATCAATTAAATGTTCTAAAAATTAAAAAAAAGCAGTGGCCTTATAATTGTGATAAGTTTCATACATTGCCTATAATTAATCATTCAGTTCTTCAACATCTTTTATTATCTTCAGTACTTGTTGTCTTTTAAACTTCTGTTGATTATTTATTTGGCCTTTCTGAAATCAAACAAAATAAGGAAATATTTAATTAAAAACATATATAATCTATATTTCCTTAGGATTAATCATTAGTTTCTATAATGCATTAGATATAAATTTCTGTATTATTTATTACAGAAAGAAAATTAGTGTGAAAAAAAATTCAGCTGTACTTTTTGGGGCAATCTTAACTACTTTTTGGAAAATGAAAAATTATTGTGATTCAAGGGAGATAATTTGTATGAAATGAATAGAAAAACCTAAAGAATTCAACCTAACCAGTATGTATGACCTGTGATTTCTTACACCATATCTCCTCTTTTTTATATTAACTTACTAAAGAAAGCATTTATGTGTTATCGATGTTATTGTTATTTAAAGAAAATTGACAATATAATTATTATTAATATGAATAAAAATGAGAAATCAACAACTTGTGGCATTTACTGTGACCTTCCCACTTGATATTTCAGTATCTGTGATATATAATAGAAATACTAGCATATTCCGGTATGCACATGGCATCCTAGCATTTGTGACATCATTGGTCTTGACAGAAATTATCACAGATATCAAGACTTGCCAATTGGACTCGCTGAGATACTTGATAATATACCTTCTATATATCTGATATTCTATATATGTTACCTTAATCATAGATTCTGCAAACAGAATAGCATAGATCCCACAGTCATTTCCATTTGCTTGCTTTGGTACCTAAATAAAGATACCAAAAATATGTTCTTCAACATTTCTAATTTTGTTGCAGTTTTTAATTTGCATAACATTTGCTTGTTTTCCATATATAGATAGCTTTAATGTTTCATTAAACCTTCCAATGTTTCGATTCAAATGCTGCTGATGAGAGGTTACTCCTTGAAATATGCATATACAGCATAACCAAAATTACACCGTTTTATAACTGTTTTGGTTTCTTTCCTTTCTTTCCTTTTACTGCACATGGTCGATATCCTCGGTGCTAGTTATGGCTTCCCTGTTTGAACTTCTTTTGGTTTTGAGTACTTTTCGTTGTTCAATACTTTAGGTTTTGACCTTCCAATGTTTCGATTCAAATGCTGATGATGAGAGGTTACTCCTTGAAATATGCATATACAGCATTACCAAATTACACCTTTTTATAACCGTTTTGGTATATGTATTTTTAAATTATATTCACATGAAAAGACAATCACAAACATAAGTTAGAAAGAGATTCTTGGCTAAGTACAGGCACATAAGAAATGTGGCGGGTTTAAACTAGTTTTTTGGGCCTAACCACCCCAATCAATAATCTCTATCAAAACAAAAGTATAACACAGTAAAATTCAATTAGCATCGCAGTGTAATACATTAATTTTGAAATCTTTAACTTTAAAATAAGACTGCTTTCGTTACCTGAGGATGTTCAAAAGATATTTCATGCTCTGTGGCTAAATTCATTACTCTGCAAAAAAAGCTGGAATAAAAATTTATCAGAATGTAATAAAGAGTGTGTGAAGTATATTTAAGTATAAAAATGTTAGATAATGTTCCATATTTTACAGACAAATTTATGTTATTATCAAAATCTTCATTCTGCAAAGAAATAATGGCTTATATATAACTAATTTAACATTTAATGCCAATTAATGAAAGTCATATATATATATTTTACTATGGCATTTACAAATTAATTTTGTACCTTCTCAGCAGCTTCATCACTTTCAATCCCCTACCTCCCATTGAACAAATGTATTGCAATACTTTGGCCTTGGGCAAAAAATACACAGAAAACCAGTGAAGACTGAAAAAAAAATATTTACATTAGAAATCGGATTTGTACTGGATTTCTACCAGTATGAATTGGAATTCAGATTTGTTAGACACTAAAAATACCAGTTTGTTTTGTTATAAATAAACCTTTTCTATTTTTTTTTTATTGATTTGATCAATTCTAATTGGTGTTATGCTTCTTCATTCACTACATTATGATGTTGATTTGTGACAGTGATCAATTACACTCAGTGCAATTACTATTTTCTATGAGATGGAATGAATGTTTTTTGCAGTCAGTCCACTTTGCTTCATTAACGTGCATGAACAAAAAAAATTAATTACCGTTACTTAATTAATGAAATATCAGCAAGTCTTTTTAAATCATATGTACAAGGACCTCTCGTGATCATACATTGATAATTTATAATTGATAAAAACATTTAAGAATTGTCTTACTTATCACATATAGGAATGATGACCAAATCAAGAATATCCAGATTTAATCTTCTGGTATACACTTCACCATCCTGGAAATTTACCACAGAAAATTTCAGCTTTGATCTAAAAAGAATAGAATGTATAAGCCTAATAGTATAAAAGATGTATGGTCTTAAATTAATTATAATTATCGAGTATGAACATTTCCCAGTTTTTCTAACATGTTTTTGATTTATAATTGGTGACTGGAGGTTGACAGTAAGTTGTTGATTTTATAAATTTTTATATATATAATTTATTATGTGACGCTGCCTAAAAGCGCTTGATTGATTTTACCGTTGCCAATAGATTTACCTGGTTTCCAGGTAAACTAAATTTGTGACAGCCAAATCTAAGTTTTATGCAATTAAAGCTAGTGAAAAAAATTCAATAATATAAACTTAGTATAAGCTAGGATAATATATACTTGTCATACCCATCATCTAGACATGTTGCCTGTTTGGCAACTAGAAGTTTTCTAGCAAATGTCGAGTCCAACATTGCCATATTTCTCCCATTACTAAAGTCAGTTTGATGGCATTCCAAAAGATGTCTAAAAAAAGAATTATGTACAGACAAGACAATTATTTTAAATACTATAACTTCATACTTTATATATAAAAAAATGTTGGAAGAATGAAACATGGCAAAATATCTTTATTTGAACAAAAATTGAAAATTGAAATTCAGATCCCATGGTCAGAAGAAAAGTTTTATTTTTTCCTGTTAGTCAATGGACAATACCTTCATTTTAATTGAATAGCATTAAATCATTCCTATTTATAGTTTTTTATGTAAGAAATTCCTCCTATGCTCAGGTTTTTAATTATTATAATAAGTTAATTTACAAACCTTATGCACAAATTCACCACACTGTCATCCAACCACTCTCCATTAGTAATTCGATCTATGTCATCTTGATAAACCGTATATCCATACCGACTTAGATTTCTAAAGATAAAGGCCACATCAAGTTATTTTAAAGATTCTCATCCACCTAGTTTGTTGACAATATTTGGGGTGGGAGGCTTTAATTCTTATTTTAAACCAATTTCATTGAATTTCAATCTATGAAGTTAACTAAGTGAACAGTAAAATTCATTACAACCTTGATATGTTGCAGTTTTTATATCAATTAGTAGTAATTAGAAGTAAATGTTATTTACAGTTATCCAAGTTAAGAAATAGCTTAGTTCATACCTGTTAACAACTTCAATCCCTGGTAGTGTTCTACAACAAAATGTATATAAATATATATTTACAATCCCAAAAAAATAAATTAAAAATTGTAAGGCACATTCATTTAAAGATCAATATTTTAAAATTGCAAAGAAAGGTACATTATATCTATTCATCAGTTAGTTTTAAATGATATTTATAATTTAAAAATTACCATGGTAACTTATACTTGATATATGAAGAAAAACAGAATAACTTTTGAAGTACAAGTTAATTTCTGATATTTTTTTCTCATGTTTCTATATACACCTGGGATAACAGATTTATTCATAAGGCAAAAAAATATGTTTGTTTAGGATTTCTGACCTACCCTAGTGCATTTTATTGCTAATTTTGAAAATAAAAACACAGGTGAAGTATTGTTGTTAAGCACCATTGAAGTCAAGAAATCTCTCCCTATATGGTCTATATTGTTTTTTTTTACCTACCTACCTATACCTACCCTAATTGTTAGGCAATAAAAACATGTTATAAATTGCAAATATCTGACTACTTATTTTTTTCTCAAATCATTTACATCATGGTTCCTTGGTTCCAAGATTTTAATTTTTTTTTTTTAAACTTCAATCATGGGGGAAAACATACATATTTAGAAATGGATTATATATCTGTTCAATGGGAGATAACTCTAATTGAACAAATGTTAAAGAAAGATACCAAACACCAATCTAGAAACAAATTAATATTTAAAGAAAGGAAAGATATAGAACTTAAACAATAATTATTCTCCCTGTAAAGGTAATAAACATTCATACTGTAAGGTGCTTTATCAGAACTCTTAATATTAAGATAACATTCATTATGATTTTCATTTCTTAATTATAATGGTTTTAAAAGTTTTTAACAATAATTTACCCCTGGGGTTCATCTTCCACTGCTAAAACTTCATCTTCTACATCTACCCTCCTTGTGTTTAACTTGTTGGCTGTGGAGGCAAGATGAAAATAAAGGTTAACATGTTCTGGATATATATCAAAATCAAACTAGGTAGTTCATTCTATATGATAATTTAAGATCGATCAAGCTATTATAGTTTAATATTTCCCATATGTAAAATCTCAATCAAATAAGTAATCTAAGAAAGGATATAGAGTAAATGAACATGAGACCACAACACATATGTTAACTCCAACTTCAACTGCAATTAATTTTTAAGAGCTGTATGGCCATTTCGGAAAATTATTCCTCATCAGCAGCGACTAGAACCCAAACAAAGGAAATCCACAACTCAAAATATGTTAAAAATGCATCAAGCCAAACGAAGTTCAAATATATATATAGCTAAGGGCAAAACTACAATGGAGAGAGTTTAACCTTAGGTTTTAGAATTTACATAAATTTATATAGTGGTTAAAAACAAAGTGTACACATGAGAAGTATTAATCTCATGTAAAGGTACACCATATCTAAAAAAATATATTTCAAAGATGAAAAACAATTTACAGTGGCTACAGAGTTTTGAAACATTTCTACTCGTGATTATTTCAAAATGTATAATATATCATATCTACTACTAACCACACCACAAACTTTTCTGCGACAATGGGTACACCGTCTCCCCTTTGTCCTGAAAAAACTCATAGCTTTGTCTGTCACCCTCCAGACATGGGCAGGCAGAAATGTAACTAGTGTTACCTGCTTCTCGGTATATGACGACTGTTGCCTTAAGGTACCCAGAAAAGAACATCCAGGTTGATAGACCTATTTGAATATAAAGTCATATTAAAATGTGATAATGTGATAATTGATTAATTTCTCTCAATGTTTAGGCTTTTCTTAACAATGTTAATCAATTATTTCTTACTATAGGTACAATATGTGAGTTATAATTGTCAACAGTAGAACTATTCAAAAAATGAACAGCGTTCTGATCAATGCATTCTGTCCATGCAAAACAGTTTGCTTTAGATATTGTTGCAGAGTTGAATATAGATTAATTCCAATATTTAATTTAAAGTGAATTAAATTCATATCTTAGTACACTTTACTTGGCTTTTCATCTGTAAGAAGATGCTTTGTTTCCTCCAGGAGCAGTTCCTTTATGTTATTTGCCTTACTGTATGGACTGTCAAATTTGGTCTTCAGTAATTCAACAGAAGTTTCACAGGCTTCATACTGAAAATATTATTTACATGTACCTATTTGTACATCCTGCAAAGCCAGTCCCATGCTCATCATGAATAAAATATAGAATTTTTGATTAATTTATCATACAGTTTTCAATAAAAGAAGCAAAGAGTACCATTGGCATTCTATTGAGGTTTCACCTGAATTAACAACAAAAAGTATATTAGAAATATATATATAACACACAGAAGCAACCATACTGAAAATGAAGACTGAAGTTGTGTGCTTCAGAAGAATTTAATTCCTGTCTAATAGATTAGATAAATAACACTTTTTTTTATATGTAGCAGTAACACATTGTTGTTTAACATCCTGTATTGGCAAAGTACATATATAAATTGTGTAATACAATTACATTTCCATTTTTTTTAAATATTAAAATTGTAAACAAGTGGTTGCAATAAGTCGTGCTAAGTATACCCCCAATCGACCATTCAGAAAACAGGAAGTAGAAGACCAACTGGTCTGGAAAGGGGAGGCACCATACAACTCATCATGCTTAAGCTGTGTACCAAATTAAAAATTAATCCTTTCAGTAGAAGCTGAGAAATCTGTTACGAAACATTTTCCAAGTTTGACCCTTAAAATAGTCTAAGTCGGCTCAGAAAACAGGAAGGAGATGACCGACTGACCTGAAAAGGGGAGGCATGGTACAACTCATCATGCTGAAGCTGTGTACAAAATTAAAAATCAATCACTTCAGTAGAAGCCAAGAAATTTGTTACGAAAATTTTTGACCCTTCAAATAGTCTAAGTTGGCTCAGAAAACAGGAAGTAGAACATTGACTGACCTGGAAAGTAGATAAAATGTACATCTTATCTTGCTAAAACTGTCTACCAAATTTGAAATCAATCCCTTCAGTAGAAGCCGAGATATTGTACCGGACGGACAGACAAGGTGATTGCAAAATGGCCCCCTCTCTTACAAGTGGGGGTACAACTACCTGTCTGTAACTATTCTTGAAAATAGACTTTTGCCATCAAACAATATAAATTGATCTATTGAAAAAGTAAAAAAATTGAACACACACACAGTTAATTGGTAGGGCGGATGTGTGTATTTTGGTTGTAAGAATTCACCTATAAGACTGTCCTATTAATATTAATAAAAATATAAAGTGTATCATACCTGGCAACAATAATGAGATAGATGTTCAGTGGCAAAAAGAAATAAATTAATTCTTGCAACATCAGGAAATTCATTTATAACATTCCAAAATGAAAGCTGGCCTTCTCCAGGAATCAGATGCTTTGGTCCATTATAAGATCTATAAAACAACATTTACTCATATAAATACATCTATATTAAATATATTTATGATATACAGCCACAATCATACCTTAATTTTGTATACTTTATTATTTTTTTGTTGTTGCTTTACTGTTATTTATAATTAATCATTGTAATGATCCTGCCCCTTGAGGGACCTTAATTGGTAATAAAATATGTCTATAAATACAGATGTTATAGATAATAATGAGATGTGTAAAAGTGACACAACCCGATATGATTTATACATAAATTATAAACACATTTCTTTTGTACTTTGTAAAAACAATTTTATAAGTACATAGCTATTGCTTAAGACAGCTACAATAAAATTTACTTTATTTTGGCAATACATAAAGTTGTTAAGGATTTGTATAAATAAGCATTCATTCAAGTTTTTTGAAAATTTTCCAAGAAAAATTTGGTGTCATGGATATAAGTAAAAAGATTTAAATTTCCAAAGGTTGTTTTTTTTTTTCATTTAAAACTACATTAGGATATAATGCAAATTAATTTAAACCCTTCCTAGCATTTTATGGATTAAGACAATTAAGTTACAAATTATGCATGATATACATTTTAACTTCAATTGGCAATTGTTACAGAAAGTTTCAAATTAAATTAAGAAAATGGTACTTTTTAATCAGCTACATTCATTATTAATTTAAAACAAATTATCTCCCCCTGAAAAGATATCTGTCTTTAAAATAAAGAACAAGATGATATAAAATTTGAATAAAGCTTAATCTGATGAAATTCAAATGTAATGAGTTGGGCAAAATGAATGATCAGTTATACCCCAACAAATATCTTAACTTTCTGTATTGTATTATTAATTAATATCAATTGGAATTATGAACACATTCTTCCACTTCTGCCCTATACAAGTTCAAATAGATCCACTATAATAACTTTAAATTACTAAACTATAAAATCCTAAGAATATTCTTTTCCCAGGCATAGGTTAGTCATAGTTTTGAATTTGGTACTCTATTTTATATTCTTGAGTTTTATAGTGTGCTCTTTTTCTTCTATTTCTTTTTAGCCTCACAACTTTTGACATGAGCATCTCTGATGATGTTTTAAAAAAACATAACGTGAGTCAGATGCAGTGTAAAAATTTTCCCCTTGAGCTTTGTTGTAACTTTCTCCCAGAAAACCAACATTTCTTAATGTAAGGTTGTAAAAATTAAATATAGTTATAGGGTAGGGTTTCTATTTCTGAACATGTACATGTTTATACCATATATTAAAAAATAGAAATTCATGGAATACCTTTAGTAAATAAATATTTGTTTCATGAAGCAAGCATATGTAACATAATGTTTCCTTATCAGATAATATACAGTTTTTGTGCAAATTATCACTTTTATTTCATTCTAGCTTAATTCAAACCTCAACAGCTTCTTCCGTGGTTGAAAGTCAACCTTAGCAGCTTTGTTATAAAGCCCTGTGCTTTTTACACCCATCAAAATCTCTGGTGTTAGCTCATTGCCTTCTATCAGGTAATCTAGAAGAGACCTTGGATCACCCTGTAAAGATTATTTAAGTGCAAAGAACAATATAAGAGAACATTAGTAAAGGTTTTTAATTTTAAAGTTGTAATAAAAATTCAAATCATAAAATCAAGGGCTATTTAAATGTAAATAGTGATAATGTCATTTTTCTTTGCACTTAATAAATTTAAATATATATTTTTTTTATATTAAACAAATATAATTATAAAAATTAAAAACCTCTTCCATTGGCTCATCATCATCATCAAACAGATCCTTTGAGTTGTTATTGTCCTCTTCCTCTTTCTTTTTATATTTCTTTTCATCATTATCATTCTTTTTAAATAATATAAGTAACATAATAAAATAATCACAAAATATTGAGGGGTTATTTTTATTGTCAATGTGCAAATATGATCTAGTAATTATAAATCTTGTTGTTCAGTCAGTACAAATTACATATTGTACTATATTTTTTAAATACTTTATATACTTTACTGATTTGCATCATTAATTCGACACTGGCATGTTCAAGGTTCCTGTTTGTTTTTGGGTGTTGATTTTAAATTATTGCTTGGGGGTTGTCTCACGTTCAACATTAGAATATTAACTAAAATGAAAAAATGTTAAAAAAAAATCAGTAAAAATAACTAAAAGTTAAATGTATAATGCAGTGTTTCTGAGTTTGCTTTGAATATCAAGGATTTTAAAAAACTGCTAAAGTAAAAACCTCATCTGTAGATTCTTCAACTTCAGTTTCCCCCCTTGTTTCTTCTGGTGGTTCTTGCATCTGTATCCCAAAATAAAAATCTTTGAATTATGAAGTAGTTCAATAACATTGTAAAATATTTAAGTAAAAATATCAGATTTAAGACCGGATGCAAATAAAAAAAATGTTTTGACTATAATAATTGCAGTAAATTTAAAGAAAGATCAATAGTAAAAATTTAGCGGTTTAGATGACAAATCATAAAATATATGATAAATTCACAGACAATGCTAGTCAAAATTTTTTATAAGTCAGCCAAAGAACAATGGAAACCATGATAATAAGCCATGGTAAAACTTCCAACAACCTGAAGGCATCAAAAATGATTTGTGCAAAAAATACAAATTAAATAGTGCTGCCCATTACATCATGCAAAAATGTCAAATTAGAATTGAATTAATTCATGCACATCTGTGGTATTTTGCTGATTTTATAATGGGTCAATTATTTTTGATTATTTAACCCCTACTTCCACTCTGGGTAAAATATTTATGAAAATAATGGGCACCCATGGTAAAATCTCCAACAAAACACAGGCAACCATTAATGTTTTCTTAAATATTATTTGCTTAAGCAAAAACCTTATCTGCTGATTCATCCTCTTCCATCATGTTTATCTTGTCTGGTATAGTTTCAAATTTCTCAAGGTTGAGAGAGGTGGGAGCATTAACTGGTGTATATCCCATTTTGATTTTCTGTAGATGAAATTAAAAATGAGACAAATGTTTCTATATATTAAATAGTATACATAATTGTGTCTCCTACTGTCAATTTTTTAACTTGAGAAATAAACCACTATTAATAGCATAATAAACCATTTAATAAGTTTAAGTCTAACATAAAGTTTATGACTACAGTATTGTAAAATTTACCAAAAAATACGAGTTTTTATGCAATTACTAGTATATAGTTGTTTTTTTTTTGACAAAACAAATATTTATATCTTTTCTGTCTGTGGTCCAACCTACATTGTAAAATCTATATACATGTACCTCAATACAATAGTCTTTAAATGACTCCAGACACCTTACCATCATTTCAGATGTAAGTACTCTTTTACCATCATCTTTAATCATAAAAAAAACACATATAAAGTTATAGATAAAGAACCTTAACTAGTAAGGGCACTCACACACACATATATTTGACACAGATGGCCATGCAAATTTTCATCAGTGAAGCATAATGAAACCTTAAAACTTGATTTGAAGGCCATCATAGTAATGATGGTATACTTGCATACAAAAAAGGTATTATAGAAAAATTAGTCCAGAAAACTGGATAAACAAACTATTTAAGAACATACAGATAAAAAGTCAATATATTACAACCTAACATTGTGTTCATAAAAATAAATTTTGAAAAATTAGACATTACCCTTAAATTTTAATATTTCCATAAATCATAAAGGCAAACTAAGTTGAAAACTAGATAATTTAAAAAATACCAAAAACCAAATACTGTGAAAGAACTTGCATTCATGGGTATCAATTTTCAAGGATTGGGAAACTTTAAATGTTGTGGATTCACCAATTTGTGTTTTAGACAACTTCAACACTACCATACAAAACAATGGAATATTTTCATTTCATTGGTAACTAAATTTCGTGGATTGACTGACCCGGGAAAAACCACAAAAATTGGTTCCCAATGAACAATATTTCTTTTACAGTATATTGTTATATACAATGTTACCTCGTCTCTTTGAATGTGACACAAAAGGCACATCATGTGGCCAGAAATCAGGAATCTTACTGTCTGTATATGTTGAGCGTTCTCCTTTGCCTTAATTACAAAACAAGTGATAAAGGTCATGTAAGTATAAAACTAGAGCAAAACCAGTCTTTAACCTTATACAGTTGATGGTTTATTGAAATATTTAAGTAACAAAAATTATCAAATTGGGATAATCAATCTCAAATTTCCAAAAAAAAAACACAGACAAAATTAGTTATTTACATACAAGAGAACTCAAGATCACAATGATGCTAACTTTGTTCATGCCAATTTCAGCAAAATTTAAAGGTTTTATCAAGCCATTAAAATTTAATTATAGCTAGTTTCACAATGAGTGAGGGTTTAACAACTTTCAGTGTAATAACATATAGTGAGATTTGGTTTTATAATGCAATAACATTCACATGTTATAAAACCCATTTCTTTCATGAATCACTGTGGTGGATCCAGTAATTTTCAAACACGGGGCACACCATTTTTTTAAAAAAAACTTCTGAGACCCCTTTTTTCATACAATTTGTAAACATTTTTTCTGTCAAATGGGAGGGTGCCTGGGTCCTAGATCCACATATGAATCATGCAGACTACCACTTGTCGCTGAACAAAATGTATGTCTTAACAGGTTTTGCAAAAGAAAAAACATTGTGGTTTAAATAATTCTCTTACCAAACCAAATGTAATTCACAAAATATGGCACAAAATGGACAGTTTTCTAATCATTTCTGTTACTTATTTGTATCACATTATCCACATAATTGAAATTGAATGGACCAATGTAAAAATGAACTTACAAAATAAAAAAATTAACTTTATTATACCTTTATTGAATAGCATTAAAGAGTAGCACTGCCTAAGGTCATCAACTTTCACCTGTCTGTAATCAATCTCTAAATCAATCTTTCGTAGATCGATAGTTTTTTTCTCTTCTTCTGTTTCTAATTTATGAATAATACAATGTATTACAATAAGTAATAAAATAATACAAACTGTGAACAAAAGGTGAAGCACAAATTATGTCCCTTCCAACATTTTAGTATTTTACATGGTTTGTCAACTTTAAATTTTTTTTAGAATTTGTTTCCGAAATTTTAGTCAAGTTAAAATACTTTTGTTTAGTTTTTATTTTCATATAGTATTTTAGGTTTAAACTGTAAAATTATATCCTAAATAAACACAGGAAAAAAGTCTCAAAAAAGAATTTCCTGATTTCACATATATTTTATATGGAAAGGGGGAGGTAACTCTTGCAAAATTGTGTGATTTTGGTTATTGTTTGACCAATTTTCTTAAACTATGTCTAAAATATTATACATTAAAGTAATTTAATGCCACTATATGATTGTGGATTTAAAATATAACATATATTTCTATATTATTTTACAGTAAATCTTACTTTAAAATATATATTGCTTGTTTATAAGTGTAAGAAAAAAATGTTTTAAGTCATGCTCATTATTTCTATTTACAATGCAATTAACTCTCATGACCTCTAAATTTGATTAACCTTATGTTGCCTTAATACCTTCAGGACTACACTGTACATTTGGCTCCATTATGCCAGGGTCCAGGTTTGAGAGATTTCTCTCTGAGAATATTTCTTCACATGCTGTTTGGTGACCTGTAGTATAAAGGGTATGAAAAATAAAACAACATAGTTTATTATGTACATAAAAAATATTCAAATCATAGATTAATTTAAAAAATATAATATAAGTAATTTAATTGTTACAAAAAGAAAAGACATTTGCCATTGAAGACATGATGATGATGTACACATGTATAAAATTGTACCATTCTTTTGATTAAGATGTATCATTATACCAACTTTTGCATCTACCATTAGTGAATGCATCTTGAACTCATTGGTGTCATTTCATCTAAATATTTTTTGGTGTTGAATTTCTGTGTTGAATAACATCATGCAACAAAAAAAGAAAGCACCAGATGCAATGTAAAAACTTGACATTCTAGTACTTCCCCCAATTGTAACACAACAAAATCTGAACAAAACTAGTAGTCAAACAGCAGGCAAATCCAGAACTTCAAAACATACAATTACATCTGAAAAATATATATAAACAGAGTTTTAGCCATATCTTGTAGGGAAAATTTAGGTAGGTAGATAACCATTTCACTGCATGTACATGTATGTTTTAGCAAACTGTTAAATATCAACAAAAACTAAAAGTTGTAAAATGAAACACACAACATATAAAGAACAATTTGTCTTACCATAAACATTAATTTGACCACCATGAATATAAAAAAAACCCATTGGTGGGAACCCCTTTTCTCTGGAAAGCTTGTCAACCTGTAAAAAATTATACACATTATAGTTTGGCAATAAACAACAGTTTTCATAGCATAGTATCTGACATTTATATTTAATTTTAAGTGGCATACATAATATTTTATAAAAACAAAACAAAAAAACAGTCACACAAGTATACTATAAAATGTCCAGCTCTTCAGATGAGTGCAGATGTTGGTTTGAGCACCTGAGTTCACTCTTGTTTCGACTTGAGTTCGCATTGTTGATTGATATTCAGTTGTTTTGTGTTTCAATGTTTTACATGTTGTCTGTTTTTGTCCCCTTCTTGTTAGTGATTACTGGTTTTGTCTCTGCACTTTCGGACTTTTTCCATTCGGGTACCCCATTGGTACCTCTGCTTCTTAATATTTCCTTTTAAAGAAAACATAAAGTTGATTTAAAAACTAAGTGAAAATAAAACATATCCATTTACAGATAACTTTTATACCAAATATTATTGCCCAGGAACTGAAAATGAAAATAATTAACATTCATGATTAAGATTCATTTGCAAAAAATTTAACATGAATTTATGACTAGACATTAAAAATTACCTTCTCTGCCAACCTTCTGACCTTTTTCATTGCGTTATTGTGTTCAGCTTTCCACTTAGGAATTGGAATAATCTGAATTAATATGATCAAATATTTAATTGACATTTTATGGATATTACATAATAATATTCTTAAAATTGCAAACTGATTTAATAACTGAAGTATACACATTATAAATTAAATATATACAGGATCTTTTTTTTATCTTGAGATCAATTTTCTCAATGAAATTTGTGTTAAGGTTTTTCCAGTAGAAAAGTAAAGGCTGGGTTGGATAAATCTTAGTCTAAAAAGAGGAATATATATATTTATCATTTACTCTTTTTAATCCTTTCCCAACAAGGTAAAAAAATCTTCTCTCCGACCTTCCCTTTATTATTTTTTCCTGGAAAAGCCCATACTTAAAATATCCATGAAAAATTCTGATTTTTCTTTAAAAAAAACACACACATTAAAGAAAAATAATTACCCTTGTCTTTCCATCAACTTCACTTCTATTTCTGGGTTCTATATAAAATAACAATATTTAAGCATTAATTCATTAAAAACAATAAAATAAATGTAAAAATGTCATTTCTTATAAATTTAGATTTTGGAAAAATGTTCATGGTATTTTTTATGTGATTGTAATTTGTATCAGATATAGTTTTTGAAAGAAGAATTTTGCTTTCATTAGACAATAAATGAATTTACTGCAATTTGATTAGATCATAGTATATTAAATATTCAGGTCTGTGATTGGACAAAAGAACATTTTCATAACCCAATGAAAAAACAATCATGGAAAATGGCCACTTTTTCCAGGAAGTGTCCTTATTGAAGTTTTTGTTTTTTCTTGATTTTTATATCATTTGCAACTTTGTCACTCAAAATTTAATGATAAGGAATAGCTGTAATAATGTATTTTTTCAAAGGGGATATGGAAAAAAATATGTTTTGCATCTTAAGTAAATGTACAAAATTGAAAAAAAAAATCATTTCCAAATAAAAAAAAATATATGACAGTTATTCCTTAAATGGATCAAACATGTCAAACGAATTGTAGCTTTAAACACAATACCTGAATTTTCTTCCATCTTAATTTCTTCTACAGGAACATTCTGTGAAGCCATTTTTACTATATCACTATACAGACTAAAAATAATAGACATTTATCAAAATGCATAAACAAAATACTTTCTCTCATATTACTTTTTACCTAGTCACATATAGACAGTAAAAAACACATGGCAATGCAGCATGTGATACAGATTTTGCCATGTTTAATTGTTTATCATATATTTCAACCATTTATCTAAGAAATACTGTAAAAAGCCAGAATTTTTACAAGTGTGTGTGGTTGGGGGGGGGGGGGGGGGTTCGATTGAGGGTTTGATTTTCAAAATATGCCTTTTTTTTTTTAAAATGTTAACCAAACTTCAGCTTATTTTTACCAATATCTCTCTTTTTTTTTACCCAAGGGGAGGTTCTTCAAAACCCCTTGAACCCCCCAGGCCCCTGTCTATGGGTATGGACAGGTCTGTTCTGTTTAAAGTCAATAAAGTTACCCAACCCCCTATATGCCTCCCCCTTTTCTATCCACCTTTCAGTCTGACAAGGATCTGGTTAATTGTTGTATAAAACTGATTGCAAATAGCATATAACCTGACAAAAAATAAAGATATAGACATGCTCTTGTTAGAATACTAATAATTTTTATTAAAAAAGATTAATACCCTCCCCCCACTAAGTTTTTAACATATAAAACGGAAATCATCGTGATCATAATAATAATTTGTCTTATTGTGATCATATATATTTTTTACTCTTTAAATTACAAAGTGGCAAGGGCTGACCAGAGAATTCAGAAAATGGGTGGTGGGGGGAGGGGGTTGTAGGATTTTGTGATTGTGTCACACCATTTACCTATAATTGTACCTGCTACTGTATAATATGATTTTAAAAATTAAACCAACGGTCTCAAAGTTTTTTTTCAAGATTATTGTAATATATGAGCTGAATATATAGATTCCCGCTGTGAATTTGAATTTACGCACTCTTTAGTGATGGAGGTAAATAAAGGTTTAAAGATTCTAAGTTACCATGATTCATAAATACAGGATCCCCGCAAGACCGCAAAGCGCCACCTTCAGGCGGTAATGACACGGCGGTTGATCGCTAAGGTTATTAGCCGAATATGAGTTGTAATTATAGCTCCTGCTAAGGGTGCAAGACATAGTTATTCACAAGAGTTAACACTAAAGTATGTCTCGCCTGCCGGCACCATCAGAAACAATTATTCTTTCTTACTTCCATTATATTTTGAATTTACATGGATTTTCAGTTTCTGAGATCAAAAGATGTTTATAGAACTTAAACATTGCAAATATATGCAATAAAAATAACCAAAGTCACTCAACCGGAAAATCAAGGTCAAGGTCAAAAGATGGGGATGCAACTGGGCTAAGCTACTACTGGGGCATATGCATACCAAGTTTCATCAACCTAGGACCTATAGTTCTTGAGATATGGAGGTGCTCTCAAAACTTTTCCATTGCTATTATATGTATTGAATATTGTCAAAGTCACTCAACCGGAAAATCAAGGTCAAGGTCAAAAGATGGGGATGCAACTGGGCTAAGCTACTACTGGGGCATATGCATACCAAGTTTCATCAAACTAGGACCTATAGTTCTTGAGATATGGAGGTGCTCACAAAACTTTTCCATTGCTATTATATGTATTGAAAATTGTCAAAGTCACTCAACCATAAAATCAAGGTCAAGGTCAAAAGATGGGGATGCAACTGTGCTAAGCTACTACTGGGGCATATGCATACCAAGTTTCATCAACCTAGGACCTATAGTTCTTGAGATATGGAGGTGCTCGCAAAACTTTTCCATTGCTATTATATGTATTGAAAATTGTCAAAGTCACTCAACCATAAAATCAAGGTCAAGGTCAAAAGATGGGGATGCAACTGTGCTAAGCTACTACTGGGGCATATGCATACCAAGTTTCATCAACCTAGGACTTATAGTTCTTGAGATATGGAGGTGCTCATAAAACTTTTCCAAAAAGTTAACGCCGCCGTCGCCGCCGCCGCCGCCGCCGTCGCCGCCGCCGCCGCCGCCGTCGCCGCCGCCGCCGCCGCCGGTAAAGTAACACCTATGTCCCGCTCTGCTTCGCAGGCGAGACAAAAATGACGTCATCAGACAAAAGCAATGTCACTTCCATTCAATGAAGAAAATCTGGCTATCACTTGTACTATGGACATTTATATATCAATAAAAAGATAAAACTTCACTCTTTCTGGTGTTCTTGATCTTATAAAGATATTTAACACAGAAATTGTTTTAAAAAGTGCCAAAATCTGACAAAGAGGGGTGTATTTTAATGAAAAATCTACAGGTGCAATCTCATTTTTAAGACCTGAATTTGATCATTTCTATAAATATGCCAAAACCTGAACACAGAATATCTAAAAGAGCATGTCTCATAGTTTTAACTGTGAAAATATTGGGGTACATTATGTTGCATTTTTCAGAAATATTTTTGTTTGCATAAAAAGTGGCAGTTTGTCACATGGAAAAAATTGTCCTTTTTGTAGTTATCCCCCTTCATACAAATATCAACATAACAATACTTTATTTTGCAAAAGCAGACCTGACTTAAAGTTTTCTATGCAGAGGAGCATGTAAACAATCACAAGAGTGCAAAATAAATGGTCATTCTTACTTCCGGTATAAAAATAGACAGGATTCCCTCCACTCATTGGTCAATTTATTGGGCTACCACCACTAGTATTTTATACGAAACTGTGTATGGCATCGTTTAAGACAAATAAATTGTAAAATAAATACCTTTTCCTTATTTTTTCTGGTTCGATATTTAATTGCGAATAAAATGGTACCTTATTTTTGTCGTTCGCTTTAAAAATAGTGAAAACATTGCGATTCTCATACAAGACCTTGCAATAGTTTTTTGGCCCTTTTTGCCTATGTTGGTTTCCTTTAACCAGATTCTTTGATTTTTGCACTTTACAATGGTGTTCCTATACTTTTACATTATTTTCATCATTTTTGCAGTACTTTTATTGCAATATTATGGTCAATCCTTCTTTCCTTTAGGTAAATTTTTGGTTTTACTCTCTGATTTTCCTATAATATGGCCATACCTGAATCTTTTAAGTAACAGTTTTAACAGAAGACATATATTTGTATCTAAAGAACATTTATATTTAGCTTTCAAATAAACTTTGTTATAATGTATGAATATGAAAAATAATTTTACACCGAGCCAGTTGATATTTTCCAATTGCATGTACTACATTTGGTTTCGAAATTGCATGACTTCACAATAAGAAGGCGAAAACAACAAAACGTAACAAATGACGTCACAAAAAGCACACTGACCTTGCAAACTTAATTGGTTGCTATGGTGTTTTTGCATAAAATATTAATCTCAGGAAGTCATGAATGGACCATTACATTGGTATTGTGTGTATAAACAAATTCACAATTGAATGCAACACTAAAATGAAGTGTGCTGGGCTTGATAAAGCATATCAAATTTCAATATATGCTTTTAAAGGGTGCAAGACATAGTTATTCAAAATGACGTCATCAGACAAAAGCAATGTCACTTCCATTCAATGAAGAAAATCTGGCTATCACTTGTACTATGGACATTTATATATCAATAAAAAGATAAAACTTCACTCTTTCTGGTGTTCTTGATCTTATAAAGATATTTAACACAGAAATTGTTTTAAAAAGTGCCAAAATCTGACAAAGAGGGGTGTATTTTAATGAAAAATCTACAGGTGCAATCTCATTTTTAAGACCTGAATTTGATCATTTCTATAAATATGCCAAAACCTGAACACAGAATATCTAAAAGAGCATGTCTCATAGTTTTAACTGTGAAAATATTGGGGTACATTATGTTGCATTTTTCAGAAATATTTTTGTTTGCATAAAAAGTGGCAGTTTGTCACATGGAAAAAATTGTCCTTTTTGTAGTTATCCCCCTTCATACAAATATCAACATAACAATACTTTATTTTGCAAAAGCAGACCTGACTTAAAGTTTTCTATGCAGAGGAGCATGTAAACAATCACAAGAGTGCAAAATAAATGGTCATTCTTACTTCCGGTATAAAAATAGACAGGATTCCCTCCACTCATTGGTCAATTTATTGGGCTACCACCACTAGTATTTTATACGAAACTGTGTATGGCATCGTTTAAGACAAATAAATTGTAAAATAAATACCTTTTCCTTATTTTTTCTGGTTCGATATTTAATTGCGAATAAAATGGTACCTTATTTTTGTCGTTCGCTTTAAAAATAGTGAAAACATTGCGATTCTCATACAAGACCTTGCAATAGTTTTTTGGCCCTTTTTGCCTATGTTGGTTTCCTTTAACCAGATTCTTTGATTTTTGCACTTTACAATGGTGTTCCTATACTTTTACATTATTTTCATCATTTTTGCAGTACTTTTATTGCAATATTATGGTCAATCCTTCTTTCCTTTAGGTAAATTTTTGGTTTTACTCTCTGATTTTCCTATAATATGGCCATACCTGAATCTTTTAAGTAACAGTTTTAACAGAAGACATATATTTGTATCTAAAGAACATTTATATTTAGCTTTCAAATAAACTTTGTTATAATGTATGAATATGAAAAATAATTTTACACCGAGCCAGTTGATATTTTCCAATTGCATGTACTACATTTGGTTTCGAAATTGCATGACTTCACAATAAGAAGGCGAAAACAACAAAACGTAACAAATGACGTCACAAAAAGCACACTGACCTTGCAAACTTAATTGGTTGCTATGGTGTTTTTGCATAAAATATTAATCTCAGGAAGTCATGAATGGACCATTACATTGGTATTGTGTGTATAAACAAATTCACAATTGAATGCAACACTAAAATGAAGTGTGCTGGGCTTGATAAAGCATATCAAATTTCAATATATGCTTTTAAAGGGTGCAAGACATAGTTATTCAAAATGACGTCATCAGACAAAAGCAATGTCACTTCCATTCAATGAAGAAAATCTGGCTATCACTTGTACTATGGACATTTATATATCAATAAAAAGATAAAACTTCACTCTTTCTGGTGTTCTTGATCTTATAAAGATATTTAACACAGAAATTGTTTTAAAAAGTGCCAAAATCTGACAAAGAGGGGTGTATTTTAATGAAAAATCTACAGGTGCAATCTCATTTTTAAGACCTGAATTTGATCATTTCTATAAATATGCCAAAACCTGAACACAGAATATCTAAAAGAGCATGTCTCATAGTTTTAACTGTGAAAATATTGGGGTACATTATGTTGCATTTTTCAGAAATATTTTTGTTTGCATAAAAAGTGGCAGTTTGTCACATGGAAAAAATTGTCCTTTTTGTAGTTATCCCCCTTCATACAAATATCAACATAACAATACTTTATTTTGCAAAAGCAGACCTGACTTAAAGTTTTCTATGCAGAGGAGCATGTAAACAATCACAAGAGTGCAAAATAAATGGTCATTCTTACTTCCGGTATAAAAATAGACAGGATTCCCTCCACTCATTGGTCAATTTATTGGGCTACCACCACTAGTATTTTATACGAAACTGTGTATGGCATCGTTTAAGACAAATAAATTGTAAAATAAATACCTTTTCCTTATTTTTTCTGGTTCGATATTTAATTGCGAATAAAATGGTACCTTATTTTTGTCGTTCGCTTTAAAAATAGTGAAAACATTGCGATTCTCATACAAGACCTTGCAATAGTTTTTTGGCCCTTTTTGCCTATGTTGGTTTCCTTTAACCAGATTCTTTGATTTTTGCACTTTACAATGGTGTTCCTATACTTTTACATTATTTTCATCATTTTTGCAGTACTTTTATTGCAATATTATGGTCAATCCTTCTTTCCTTTAGGTAAATTTTTGGTTTTACTCTCTGATTTTCCTATAATATGGCCATACCTGAATCTTTTAAGTAACAGTTTTAACAGAAGACATATATTTGTATCTAAAGAACATTTATATTTAGCTTTCAAATAAACTTTGTTATAATGTATGAATATGAAAAATAATTTTACACCGAGCCAGTTGATATTTTCCAATTGCATGTACTACATTTGGTTTCGAAATTGCATGACTTCACAATAAGAAGGCGAAAACAACAAAACGTAACAAATGACGTCACAAAAAGCACACTGACCTTGCAAACTTAATTGGTTGCTATGGTGTTTTTGCATAAAATATTAATCTCAGGAAGTCATGAATGGACCATTACATTGGTATTGTGTGTATAAACAAATTCACAATTGAATGCAACACTAAAATGAAGTGTGCTGGGCTTGATAAAGCATATCAAATTTCAATATATGCTTTTAAATTAAAGGGTGCAAGACATAGTTATTCAAAATGACGTCATCAGACAAAAGCAATGTCACTTCCATTCAATGAAGAAAATCTGGCTATCACTTGTACTATGGACATTTATATATCAATAAAAAGATAAAACTTCACTCTTTCTGGTGTTCTTGATCTTATAAAGATATTTAACACAGAAATTGTTTTAAAAAGTGCCAAAATCTGACAAAGAGGGGTGTATTTTAATGAAAAATCTACAGGTGCAATCTCATTTTTAAGACCTGAATTTGATCATTTCTATAAATATGCCAAAACCTGAACACAGAATATCTAAAAGAGCATGTCTCATAGTTTTAACTGTGAAAATATTGGGGTACATTATGTTGCATTTTTCAGAAATATTTTTGTTTGCATAAAAAGTGGCAGTTTGTCACATGGAAAAAATTGTCCTTTTTGTAGTTATCCCCCTTCATACAAATATCAACATAACAATACTTTATTTTGCAAAAGCAGACCTGACTTAAAGTTTTCTATGCAGAGGAGCATGTAAACAATCACAAGAGTGCAAAATAAATGGTCATTCTTACTTCCGGTATAAAAATAGACAGGATTCCCTCCACTCATTGGTCAATTTATTGGGCTACCACCACTAGTATTTTATACGAAACTGTGTATGGCATCGTTTAAGACAAATAAATTGTAAAATAAATACCTTTTCCTTATTTTTTCTGGTTCGATATTTAATTGCGAATAAAATGGTACCTTATTTTTGTCGTTCGCTTTAAAAATAGTGAAAACATTGCGATTCTCATACAAGACCTTGCAATAGTTTTTTGGCCCTTTTTGCCTATGTTGGTTTCCTTTAACCAGATTCTTTGATTTTTGCACTTTACAATGGTGTTCCTATACTTTTACATTATTTTCATCATTTTTGCAGTACTTTTATTGCAATATTATGGTCAATCCTTCTTTCCTTTAGGTAAATTTTTGGTTTTACTCTCTGATTTTCCTATAATATGGCCATACCTGAATCTTTTAAGTAACAGTTTTAACAGAAGACATATATTTGTATCTAAAGAACATTTATATTTAGCTTTCAAATAAACTTTGTTATAATGTATGAATATGAAAAATAATTTTACACCGAGCCAGTTGATATTTTCCAATTGCATGTACTACATTTGGTTTCGAAATTGCATGACTTCACAATAAGAAGGCGAAAACAACAAAACGTAACAAATGACGTCACAAAAAGCACACTGACCTTGCAAACTTAATTGGTTGCTATGGTGTTTTTGCATAAAATATTAATCTCAGGAAGTCATGAATGGACCATTACATTGGTATTGTGTGTATAAACAAATTCACAATTGAATGCAACACTAAAATGAAGTGTGCTGGGCTTGATAAAGCATATCAAATTTCAATATATGCTTTTAAGACAAATAAATTGTAAAATAAATACCTTTTCCTTATTTTTTCTGGTTCGATATTTAATTGCGAATAAAATGGTACCTTATTTTTGTCGTTCGCTTTAAAAATAGTGAAAACATTGCGATTCTCATACAAGACCTTGCAATAGTTTTTTGGCCCTTTTTGCCTATGTTGGTTTCCTTTAACCAGATTCTTTGATTTTTGCACTTTACAATGGTGTTCCTATACTTTTACATTATTTTCATCATTTTTGCAGTACTTTTATTGCAATATTATGGTCAATCCTTCTTTCCTTTAGGTAAATTTTTGGTTTTACTCTCTGATTTTCCTATAATATGGCCATACCTGAATCTTTTAAGTAACAGTTTTAACAGAAGACATATATTTGTATCTAAAGAACATTTATATTTAGCTTTCAAATAAACTTTGTTATAATGTATGAATATGAAAAATAATTTTACACCGAGCCAGTTGATATTTTCCAATTGCATGTACTACATTTGGTTTCGAAATTGCATGACTTCACAATAAGAAGGCGAAAACAACAAAACGTAACAAATGACGTCACAAAAAGCACACTGACCTTGCAAACTTAATTGGTTGCTATGGTGTTTTTGCATAAAATATTAATCTCAGGAAGTCATGAATGGACCATTACATTGGTATTGTGTGTATAAACAAATTCACAATTGAATGCAACACTAAAATGAAGTGTGCTGGGCTTGATAAAGCATATCAAATTTCAATATATGCTTTTAAAGGGTGCAAGACATAGTTATTCAAAATGACGTCATCAGACAAAAGCAATGTCACTTCCATTCAATGAAGAAAATCTGGCTATCACTTGTACTATGGACATTTATATATCAATAAAAAGATAAAACTTCACTCTTTCTGGTGTTCTTGATCTTATAAAGATATTTAACACAGAAATTGTTTTAAAAAGTGCCAAAATCTGACAAAGAGGGGTGTATTTTAATGAAAAATCTACAGGTGCAATCTCATTTTTAAGACCTGAATTTGATCATTTCTATAAATATGCCAAAACCTGAACACAGAATATCTAAAAGAGCATGTCTCATAGTTTTAACTGTGAAAATATTGGGGTACATTATGTTGCATTTTTCAGAAATATTTTTGTTTGCATAAAAAGTGGCAGTTTGTCACATGGAAAAAATTGTCCTTTTTGTAGTTATCCCCCTTCATACAAATATCAACATAACAATACTTTATTTTGCAAAAGCAGACCTGACTTAAAGTTTTCTATGCAGAGGAGCATGTAAACAATCACAAGAGTGCAAAATAAATGGTCATTCTTACTTCCGGTATAAAAATAGACAGGATTCCCTCCACTCATTGGTCAATTTATTGGGCTACCACCACTAGTATTTTATACGAAACTGTGTATGGCATCGTTTAAGACAAATAAATTGTAAAATAAATACCTTTTCCTTATTTTTTCTGGTTCGATATTTAATTGCGAATAAAATGGTACCTTATTTTTGTCGTTCGCTTTAAAAATAGTGAAAACATTGCGATTCTCATACAAGACCTTGCAATAGTTTTTTGGCCCTTTTTGCCTATGTTGGTTTCCTTTAACCAGATTCTTTGATTTTTGCACTTTACAATGGTGTTCCTATACTTTTACATTATTTTCATCATTTTTGCAGTACTTTTATTGCAATATTATGGTCAATCCTTCTTTCCTTTAGGTAAATTTTTGGTTTTACTCTCTGATTTTCCTATAATATGGCCATACCTGAATCTTTTAAGTAACAGTTTTAACAGAAGACATATATTTGTATCTAAAGAACATTTATATTTAGCTTTCAAATAAACTTTGTTATAATGTATGAATATGAAAAATAATTTTACACCGAGCCAGTTGATATTTTCCAATTGCATGTACTACATTTGGTTTCGAAATTGCATGACTTCACAATAAGAAGGCGAAAACAACAAAACGTAACAAATGACGTCACAAAAAGCACACTGACCTTGCAAACTTAATTGGTTGCTATGGTGTTTTTGCATAAAATATTAATCTCAGGAAGTCATGAATGGACCATTACATTGGTATTGTGTGTATAAACAAATTCACAATTGAATGCAACACTAAAATGAAGTGTGCTGGGCTTGATAAAGCATATCAAATTTCAATATATGCTTTTAAAGGGTGCAAGACATAGTTATTCAAAATGACGTCATCAGACAAAAGCAATGTCACTTCCATTCAATGAAGAAAATCTGGCTATCACTTGTACTATGGACATTTATATATCAATAAAAAGATAAAACTTCACTCTTTCTGGTGTTCTTGATCTTATAAAGATATTTAACACAGAAATTGTTTTAAAAAGTGCCAAAATCTGACAAAGAGGGGTGTATTTTAATGAAAAATCTACAGGTGCAATCTCATTTTTAAGACCTGAATTTGATCATTTCTATAAATATGCCAAAACCTGAACACAGAATATCTAAAAGAGCATGTCTCATAGTTTTAACTGTGAAAATATTGGGGTACATTATGTTGCATTTTTCAGAAATATTTTTGTTTGCATAAAAAGTGGCAGTTTGTCACATGGAAAAAATTGTCCTTTTTGTAGTTATCCCCCTTCATACAAATATCAACATAACAATACTTTATTTTGCAAAAGCAGACCTGACTTAAAGTTTTCTATGCAGAGGAGCATGTAAACAATCACAAGAGTGCAAAATAAATGGTCATTCTTACTTCCGGTATAAAAATAGACAGGATTCCCTCCACTCATTGGTCAATTTATTGGGCTACCACCACTAGTATTTTATACGAAACTGTGTATGGCATCGTTTAAGACAAATAAATTGTAAAATAAATACCTTTTCCTTATTTTTTCTGGTTCGATATTTAATTGCGAATAAAATGGTACCTTATTTTTGTCGTTCGCTTTAAAAATAGTGAAAACATTGCGATTCTCATACAAGACCTTGCAATAGTTTTTTGGCCCTTTTTGCCTATGTTGGTTTCCTTTAACCAGATTCTTTGATTTTTGCACTTTACAATGGTGTTCCTATACTTTTACATTATTTTCATCATTTTTGCAGTACTTTTATTGCAATATTATGGTCAATCCTTCTTTCCTTTAGGTAAATTTTTGGTTTTACTCTCTGATTTTCCTATAATATGGCCATACCTGAATCTTTTAAGTAACAGTTTTAACAGAAGACATATATTTGTATCTAAAGAACATTTATATTTAGCTTTCAAATAAACTTTGTTATAATGTATGAATATGAAAAATAATTTTACACCGAGCCAGTTGATATTTTCCAATTGCATGTACTACATTTGGTTTCGAAATTGCATGACTTCACAATAAGAAGGCGAAAACAACAAAACGTAACAAATGACGTCACAAAAAGCACACTGACCTTGCAAACTTAATTGGTTGCTATGGTGTTTTTGCATAAAATATTAATCTCAGGAAGTCATGAATGGACCATTACATTGGTATTGTGTGTATAAACAAATTCACAATTGAATGCAACACTAAAATGAAGTGTGCTGGGCTTGATAAAGCATATCAAATTTCAATATATGCTTTTAAAGGGTGCAAGACATAGTTATTCAAAATGACGTCATCAGACAAAAGCAATGTCACTTCCATTCAATGAAGAAAATCTGGCTATCACTTGTACTATGGACATTTATATATCAATAAAAAGATAAAACTTCACTCTTTCTGGTGTTCTTGATCTTATAAAGATATTTAACACAGAAATTGTTTTAAAAAGTGCCAAAATCTGACAAAGAGGGGTGTATTTTAATGAAAAATCTACAGGTGCAATCTCATTTTTAAGACCTGAATTTGATCATTTCTATAAATATGCCAAAACCTGAACACAGAATATCTAAAAGAGCATGTCTCATAGTTTTAACTGTGAAAATATTGGGGTACATTATGTTGCATTTTTCAGAAATATTTTTGTTTGCATAAAAAGTGGCAGTTTGTCACATGGAAAAAATTGTCCTTTTTGTAGTTATCCCCCTTCATACAAATATCAACATAACAATACTTTATTTTGCAAAAGCAGACCTGACTTAAAGTTTTCTATGCAGAGGAGCATGTAAACAATCACAAGAGTGCAAAATAAATGGTCATTCTTACTTCCGGTATAAAAATAGACAGGATTCCCTCCACTCATTGGTCAATTTATTGGGCTACCACCACTAGTATTTTATACGAAACTGTGTATGGCATCGTTTAAGACAAATAAATTGTAAAATAAATACCTTTTCCTTATTTTTTCTGGTTCGATATTTAATTGCGAATAAAATGGTACCTTATTTTTGTCGTTCGCTTTAAAAATAGTGAAAACATTGCGATTCTCATACAAGACCTTGCAATAGTTTTTTGGCCCTTTTTGCCTATGTTGGTTTCCTTTAACCAGATTCTTTGATTTTTGCACTTTACAATGGTGTTCCTATACTTTTACATTATTTTCATCATTTTTGCAGTACTTTTATTGCAATATTATGGTCAATCCTTCTTTCCTTTAGGTAAATTTTTGGTTTTACTCTCTGATTTTCCTATAATATGGCCATACCTGAATCTTTTAAGTAACAGTTTTAACAGAAGACATATATTTGTATCTAAAGAACATTTATATTTAGCTTTCAAATAAACTTTGTTATAATGTATGAATATGAAAAATAATTTTACACCGAGCCAGTTGATATTTTCCAATTGCATGTACTACATTTGGTTTCGAAATTGCATGACTTCACAATAAGAAGGCGAAAACAACAAAACGTAACAAATGACGTCACAAAAAGCACACTGACCTTGCAAACTTAATTGGTTGCTATGGTGTTTTTGCATAAAATATTAATCTCAGGAAGTCATGAATGGACCATTACATTGGTATTGTGTGTATAAACAAATTCACAATTGAATGCAACACTAAAATGAAGTGTGCTGGGCTTGATAAAGCATATCAAATTTCAATATATGCTTTTAAAGGGTGCAAGACATAGTTATTCAAAATGACGTCATCAGACAAAAGCAATGTCACTTCCATTCAATGAAGAAAATCTGGCTATCACTTGTACTATGGACATTTATATATCAATAAAAAGATAAAACTTCACTCTTTCTGGTGTTCTTGATCTTATAAAGATATTTAACACAGAAATTGTTTTAAAAAGTGCCAAAATCTGACAAAGAGGGGTGTATTTTAATGAAAAATCTACAGGTGCAATCTCATTTTTAAGACCTGAATTTGATCATTTCTATAAATATGCCAAAACCTGAACACAGAATATCTAAAAGAGCATGTCTCATAGTTTTAACTGTGAAAATATTGGGGTACATTATGTTGCATTTTTCAGAAATATTTTTGTTTGCATAAAAAGTGGCAGTTTGTCACATGGAAAAAATTGTCCTTTTTGTAGTTATCCCCCTTCATACAAATATCAACATAACAATACTTTATTTTGCAAAAGCAGACCTGACTTAAAGTTTTCTATGCAGAGGAGCATGTAAACAATCACAAGAGTGCAAAATAAATGGTCATTCTTACTTCCGGTATAAAAATAGACAGGATTCCCTCCACTCATTGGTCAATTTATTGGGCTACCACCACTAGTATTTTATACGAAACTGTGTATGGCATCGTTTAAGACAAATAAATTGTAAAATAAATACCTTTTCCTTATTTTTTCTGGTTCGATATTTAATTGCGAATAAAATGGTACCTTATTTTTGTCGTTCGCTTTAAAAATAGTGAAAACATTGCGATTCTCATACAAGACCTTGCAATAGTTTTTTGGCCCTTTTTGCCTATGTTGGTTTCCTTTAACCAGATTCTTTGATTTTTGCACTTTACAATGGTGTTCCTATACTTTTACATTATTTTCATCATTTTTGCAGTACTTTTATTGCAATATTATGGTCAATCCTTCTTTCCTTTAGGTAAATTTTTGGTTTTACTCTCTGATTTTCCTATAATATGGCCATACCTGAATCTTTTAAGTAACAGTTTTAACAGAAGACATATATTTGTATCTAAAGAACATTTATATTTAGCTTTCAAATAAACTTTGTTATAATGTATGAATATGAAAAATAATTTTACACCGAGCCAGTTGATATTTTCCAATTGCATGTACTACATTTGGTTTCGAAATTGCATGACTTCACAATAAGAAGGCGAAAACAACAAAACGTAACAAATGACGTCACAAAAAGCACACTGACCTTGCAAACTTAATTGGTTGCTATGGTGTTTTTGCATAAAATATTAATCTCAGGAAGTCATGAATGGACCATTACATTGGTATTGTGTGTATAAACAAATTCACAATTGAATGCAACACTAAAATGAAGTGTGCTGGGCTTGATAAAGCATATCAAATTTCAATATATGCTTTTAAAGGGTGCAAGACATAGTTATTCAAAATGACGTCATCAGACAAAAGCAATGTCACTTCCATTCAATGAAGAAAATCTGGCTATCACTTGTACTATGGACATTTATATATCAATAAAAAGATAAAACTTCACTCTTTCTGGTGTTCTTGATCTTATAAAGATATTTAACACAGAAATTGTTTTAAAAAGTGCCAAAATCTGACAAAGAGGGGTGTATTTTAATGAAAAATCTACAGGTGCAATCTCATTTTTAAGACCTGAATTTGATCATTTCTATAAATATGCCAAAACCTGAACACAGAATATCTAAAAGAGCATGTCTCATAGTTTTAACTGTGAAAATATTGGGGTACATTATGTTGCATTTTTCAGAAATATTTTTGTTTGCATAAAAAGTGGCAGTTTGTCACATGGAAAAAATTGTCCTTTTTGTAGTTATCCCCCTTCATACAAATATCAACATAACAATACTTTATTTTGCAAAAGCAGACCTGACTTAAAGTTTTCTATGCAGAGGAGCATGTAAACAATCACAAGAGTGCAAAATAAATGGTCATTCTTACTTCCGGTATAAAAATAGACAGGATTCCCTCCACTCATTGGTCAATTTATTGGGCTACCACCACTAGTATTTTATACGAAACTGTGTATGGCATCGTTTAAGACAAATAAATTGTAAAATAAATACCTTTTCCTTATTTTTTCTGGTTCGATATTTAATTGCGAATAAAATGGTACCTTATTTTTGTCGTTCGCTTTAAAAATAGTGAAAACATTGCGATTCTCATACAAGACCTTGCAATAGTTTTTTGGCCCTTTTTGCCTATGTTGGTTTCCTTTAACCAGATTCTTTGATTTTTGCACTTTACAATGGTGTTCCTATACTTTTACATTATTTTCATCATTTTTGCAGTACTTTTATTGCAATATTATGGTCAATCCTTCTTTCCTTTAGGTAAATTTTTGGTTTTACTCTCTGATTTTCCTATAATATGGCCATACCTGAATCTTTTAAGTAACAGTTTTAACAGAAGACATATATTTGTATCTAAAGAACATTTATATTTAGCTTTCAAATAAACTTTGTTATAATGTATGAATATGAAAAATAATTTTACACCGAGCCAGTTGATATTTTCCAATTGCATGTACTACATTTGGTTTCGAAATTGCATGACTTCACAATAAGAAGGCGAAAACAACAAAACGTAACAAATGACGTCACAAAAAGCACACTGACCTTGCAAACTTAATTGGTTGCTATGGTGTTTTTGCATAAAATATTAATCTCAGGAAGTCATGAATGGACCATTACATTGGTATTGTGTGTATAAACAAATTCACAATTGAATGCAACACTAAAATGAAGTGTGCTGGGCTTGATAAAGCATATCAAATTTCAATATATGCTTTTAAAGGGTGCAAGACATAGTTATTCAAAATGACGTCATCAGACAAAAGCAATGTCACTTCCATTCAATGAAGAAAATCTGGCTATCACTTGTACTATGGACATTTATATATCAATAAAAAGATAAAACTTCACTCTTTCTGGTGTTCTTGATCTTATAAAGATATTTAACACAGAAATTGTTTTAAAAAGTGCCAAAATCTGACAAAGAGGGGTGTATTTTAATGAAAAATCTACAGGTGCAATCTCATTTTTAAGACCTGAATTTGATCATTTCTATAAATATGCCAAAACCTGAACACAGAATATCTAAAAGAGCATGTCTCATAGTTTTAACTGTGAAAATATTGGGGTACATTATGTTGCATTTTTCAGAAATATTTTTGTTTGCATAAAAAGTGGCAGTTTGTCACATGGAAAAAATTGTCCTTTTTGTAGTTATCCCCCTTCATACAAATATCAACATAACAATACTTTATTTTGCAAAAGCAGACCTGACTTAAAGTTTTCTATGCAGAGGAGCATGTAAACAATCACAAGAGTGCAAAATAAATGGTCATTCTTACTTCCGGTATAAAAATAGACAGGATTCCCTCCACTCATTGGTCAATTTATTGGGCTACCACCACTAGTATTTTATACGAAACTGTGTATGGCATCGTTTAAGACAAATAAATTGTAAAATAAATACCTTTTCCTTATTTTTTCTGGTTCGATATTTAATTGCGAATAAAATGGTACCTTATTTTTGTCGTTCGCTTTAAAAATAGTGAAAACATTGCGATTCTCATACAAGACCTTGCAATAGTTTTTTGGCCCTTTTTGCCTATGTTGGTTTCCTTTAACCAGATTCTTTGATTTTTGCACTTTACAATGGTGTTCCTATACTTTTACATTATTTTCATCATTTTTGCAGTACTTTTATTGCAATATTATGGTCAATCCTTCTTTCCTTTAGGTAAATTTTTGGTTTTACTCTCTGATTTTCCTATAATATGGCCATACCTGAATCTTTTAAGTAACAGTTTTAACAGAAGACATATATTTGTATCTAAAGAACATTTATATTTAGCTTTCAAATAAACTTTGTTATAATGTATGAATATGAAAAATAATTTTACACCGAGCCAGTTGATATTTTCCAATTGCATGTACTACATTTGGTTTCGAAATTGCATGACTTCACAATAAGAAGGCGAAAACAACAAAACGTAACAAATGACGTCACAAAAAGCACACTGACCTTGCAAACTTAATTGGTTGCTATGGTGTTTTTGCATAAAATATTAATCTCAGGAAGTCATGAATGGACCATTACATTGGTATTGTGTGTATAAACAAATTCACAATTGAATGCAACACTAAAATGAAGTGTGCTGGGCTTGATAAAGCATATCAAATTTCAATATATGCTTTTAAAGACAAATAAATTGTAAAATAAATACCTTTTCCTTATTTTTTCTGGTTCGATATTTAATTGCGAATAAAATGGTACCTTATTTTTGTCGTTCGCTTTAAAAATAGTGAAAACATTGCGATTCTCATACAAGACCTTGCAATAGTTTTTTGGCCCTTTTTGCCTATGTTGGTTTCCTTTAACCAGATTCTTTGATTTTTGCACTTTACAATGGTGTTCCTATACTTTTACATTATTTTCATCATTTTTGCAGTACTTTTATTGCAATATTATGGTCAATCCTTCTTTCCTTTAGGTAAATTTTTGGTTTTACTCTCTGATTTTCCTATAATATGGCCATACCTGAATCTTTTAAGTAACAGTTTTAACAGAAGACATATATTTGTATCTAAAGAACATTTATATTTAGCTTTCAAATAAACTTTGTTATAATGTATGAATATGAAAAATAATTTTACACCGAGCCAGTTGATATTTTCCAATTGCATGTACTACATTTGGTTTCGAAATTGCATGACTTCACAATAAGAAGGCGAAAACAACAAAACGTAACAAATGACGTCACAAAAAGCACACTGACCTTGCAAACTTAATTGGTTGCTATGGTGTTTTTGCATAAAATATTAATCTCAGGAAGTCATGAATGGACCATTACATTGGTATTGTGTGTATAAACAAATTCACAATTGAATGCAACACTAAAATGAAGTGTGCTGGGCTTGATAAAGCATATCAAATTTCAATATATGCTTTTAAAGGGTGCAAGACATAGTTATTCAAAATGACGTCATCAGACAAAAGCAATGTCACTTCCATTCAATGAAGAAAATCTGGCTATCACTTGTACTATGGACATTTATATATCAATAAAAAGATAAAACTTCACTCTTTCTGGTGTTCTTGATCTTATAAAGATATTTAACACAGAAATTGTTTTAAAAAGTGCCAAAATCTGACAAAGAGGGGTGTATTTTAATGAAAAATCTACAGGTGCAATCTCATTTTTAAGACCTGAATTTGATCATTTCTATAAATATGCCAAAACCTGAACACAGAATATCTAAAAGAGCATGTCTCATAGTTTTAACTGTGAAAATATTGGGGTACATTATGTTGCATTTTTCAGAAATATTTTTGTTTGCATAAAAAGTGGCAGTTTGTCACATGGAAAAAATTGTCCTTTTTGTAGTTATCCCCCTTCATACAAATATCAACATAACAATACTTTATTTTGCAAAAGCAGACCTGACTTAAAGTTTTCTATGCAGAGGAGCATGTAAACAATCACAAGAGTGCAAAATAAATGGTCATTCTTACTTCCGGTATAAAAATAGACAGGATTCCCTCCACTCATTGGTCAATTTATTGGGCTACCACCACTAGTATTTTATACGAAACTGTGTATGGCATCGTTTAAGACAAATAAATTGTAAAATAAATACCTTTTCCTTATTTTTTCTGGTTCGATATTTAATTGCGAATAAAATGGTACCTTATTTTTGTCGTTCGCTTTAAAAATAGTGAAAACATTGCGATTCTCATACAAGACCTTGCAATAGTTTTTTGGCCCTTTTTGCCTATGTTGGTTTCCTTTAACCAGATTCTTTGATTTTTGCACTTTACAATGGTGTTCCTATACTTTTACATTATTTTCATCATTTTTGCAGTACTTTTATTGCAATATTATGGTCAATCCTTCTTTCCTTTAGGTAAATTTTTGGTTTTACTCTCTGATTTTCCTATAATATGGCCATACCTGAATCTTTTAAGTAACAGTTTTAACAGAAGACATATATTTGTATCTAAAGAACATTTATATTTAGCTTTCAAATAAACTTTGTTATAATGTATGAATATGAAAAATAATTTTACACCGAGCCAGTTGATATTTTCCAATTGCATGTACTACATTTGGTTTCGAAATTGCATGACTTCACAATAAGAAGGCGAAAACAACAAAACGTAACAAATGACGTCACAAAAAGCACACTGACCTTGCAAACTTAATTGGTTGCTATGGTGTTTTTGCATAAAATATTAATCTCAGGAAGTCATGAATGGACCATTACATTGGTATTGTGTGTATAAACAAATTCACAATTGAATGCAACACTAAAATGAAGTGTGCTGGGCTTGATAAAGCATATCAAATTTCAATATATGCTTTTAAAGGGTGCAAGACATAGTTATTCAAAATGACGTCATCAGACAAAAGCAATGTCACTTCCATTCAATGAAGAAAATCTGGCTATCACTTGTACTATGGACATTTATATATCAATAAAAAGATAAAACTTCACTCTTTCTGGTGTTCTTGATCTTATAAAGATATTTAACACAGAAATTGTTTTAAAAAGTGCCAAAATCTGACAAAGAGGGGTGTATTTTAATGAAAAATCTACAGGTGCAATCTCATTTTTAAGACCTGAATTTGATCATTTCTATAAATATGCCAAAACCTGAACACAGAATATCTAAAAGAGCATGTCTCATAGTTTTAACTGTGAAAATATTGGGGTACATTATGTTGCATTTTTCAGAAATATTTTTGTTTGCATAAAAAGTGGCAGTTTGTCACATGGAAAAAATTGTCCTTTTTGTAGTTATCCCCCTTCATACAAATATCAACATAACAATACTTTATTTTGCAAAAGCAGACCTGACTTAAAGTTTTCTATGCAGAGGAGCATGTAAACAATCACAAGAGTGCAAAATAAATGGTCATTCTTACTTCCGGTATAAAAATAGACAGGAATCCCTCCACTCATTGGTCAATTTATTGGGCTACCACCACTAGTATTTTATACGAAACTGTGTATGGCATCGTTTAAGACAAATAAATTGTAAAATAAATACCTTTTCCTTATTTTTTCTGGTTCGATATTTAATTGCGAATAAAATGGTACCTTATTTTTGTCGTTCGCTTTAAAAATAGTGAAAACATTGCGATTCTCATACAAGACCTTGCAATAGTTTTTTGGCCCTTTTTGCCTATGTTGGTTTCCTTTAACCAGATTCTTTGATTTTTGCACTTTACAATGGTGTTCCTATACTTTTACATTATTTTCATCATTTTTGCAGTACTTTTATTGCAATATTATGGTCAATCCTTCTTTCCTTTAGGTAAATTTTTGGTTTTACTCTCTGATTTTCCTATAATATGGCCATACCTGAATCTTTTAAGTAACAGTTTTAACAGAAGACATATATTTGTATCTAAAGAACATTTATATTTAGCTTTCAAATAAACTTTGTTATAATGTATGAATATGAAAAATAATTTTACACCGAGCCAGTTGATATTTTCCAATTGCATGTACTACATTTGGTTTCGAAATTGCATGACTTCACAATAAGAAGGCGAAAACAACAAAACGTAACAAATGACGTCACAAAAAGCACACTGACCTTGCAAACTTAATTGGTTGCTATGGTGTTTTTGCATAAAATATTAATCTCAGGAAGTCATGAATGGACCATTACATTGGTATTGTGTGTATAAACAAATTCACAATTGAATGCAACACTAAAATGAAGTGTGCTGGGCTTGATAAAGCATATCAAATTTCAATATATGCTTTTAAGACAAATAAATTGTAAAATAAATACCTTTTCCTTATTTTTTCTGGTTCGATATTTAATTGCGAATAAAATGGTACCTTATTTTTGTCGTTCGCTTTAAAAATAGTGAAAACATTGCGATTCTCATACAAGACCTTGCAATAGTTTTTTGGCCCTTTTTGCCTATGTTGGTTTCCTTTAACCAGATTCTTTGATTTTTGCACTTTACAATGGTGTTCCTATACTTTTACATTATTTTCATCATTTTTGCAGTACTTTTATTGCAATATTATGGTCAATCCTTCTTTCCTTTAGGTAAATTTTTGGTTTTACTCTCTGATTTTCCTATAATATGGCCATACCTGAATCTTTTAAGTAACAGTTTTAACAGAAGACATATATTTGTATCTAAAGAACATTTATATTTAGCTTTCAAATAAACTTTGTTATAATGTATGAATATGAAAAATAATTTTACACCGAGCCAGTTGATATTTTCCAATTGCATGTACTACATTTGGTTTCGAAATTGCATGACTTCACAATAAGAAGGCGAAAACAACAAAACGTAACAAATGACGTCACAAAAAGCACACTGACCTTGCAAACTTAATTGGTTGCTATGGTGTTTTTGCATAAAATATTAATCTCAGGAAGTCATGAATGGACCATTACATTGGTATTGTGTGTATAAACAAATTCACAATTGAATGCAACACTAAAATGAAGTGTGCTGGGCTTGATAAAGCATATCAAATTTCAATATATGCTTTTAAAGACAAATAAATTGTAAAATAAATACCTTTTCCTTATTTTTTCTGGTTCGATATTTAATTGCGAATAAAATGGTACCTTATTTTTGTCGTTCGCTTTAAAAATAGTGAAAACATTGCGATTCTCATACAAGACCTTGCAATAGTTTTTTGGCCCTTTTTGCCTATGTTGGTTTCCTTTAACCAGATTCTTTGATTTTTGCACTTTACAATGGTGTTCCTATACTTTTACATTATTTTCATCATTTTTGCAGTACTTTTATTGCAATATTATGGTCAATCCTTCTTTCCTTTAGGTAAATTTTTGGTTTTACTCTCTGATTTTCCTATAATATGGCCATACCTGAATCTTTTAAGTAACAGTTTTAACAGAAGACATATATTTGTATCTAAAGAACATTTATATTTAGCTTTCAAATAAACTTTGTTATAATGTATGAATATGAAAAATAATTTTACACCGAGCCAGTTGATATTTTCCAATTGCATGTACTACATTTGGTTTCGAAATTGCATGACTTCACAATAAGAAGGCGAAAACAACAAAACGTAACAAATGACGTCACAAAAAGCACACTGACCTTGCAAACTTAATTGGTTGCTATGGTGTTTTTGCATAAAATATTAATCTCAGGAAGTCATGAATGGACCATTACATTGGTATTGTGTGTATAAACAAATTCACAATTGAATGCAACACTAAAATGAAGTGTGCTGGGCTTGATAAAGCATATCAAATTTCAATATATGCTTTTAAAGACAAATAAATTGTAAAATAAATACCTTTTCCTTATTTTTTCTGGTTCGATATTTAATTGCGAATAAAATGGTACCTTATTTTTGTCGTTCGCTTTAAAAATAGTGAAAACATTGCGATTCTCATACAAGACCTTGCAATAGTTTTTTGGCCCTTTTTGCCTATGTTGGTTTCCTTTAACCAGATTCTTTGATTTTTGCACTTTACAATGGTGTTCCTATACTTTTACATTATTTTCATCATTTTTGCAGTACTTTTATTGCAATATTATGGTCAATCCTTCTTTCCTTTAGGTAAATTTTTGGTTTTACTCTCTGATTTTCCTATAATATGGCCATACCTGAATCTTTTAAGTAACAGTTTTAACAGAAGACATATATTTGTATCTAAAGAACATTTATATTTAGCTTTCAAATAAACTTTGTTATAATGTATGAATATGAAAAATAATTTTACACCGAGCCAGTTGATATTTTCCAATTGCATGTACTACATTTGGTTTCGAAATTGCATGACTTCACAATAAGAAGGCGAAAACAACAAAACGTAACAAATGACGTCACAAAAAGCACACTGACCTTGCAAACTTAATTGGTTGCTATGGTGTTTTTGCATAAAATATTAATCTCAGGAAGTCATGAATGGACCATTACATTGGTATTGTGTGTATAAACAAATTCACAATTGAATGCAACACTAAAATGAAGTGTGCTGGGCTTGATAAAGCATATCAAATTTCAATATATGCTTTTAAAGGGTGCAAGACATAGTTATTCAAAATGACGTCATCAGACAAAAGCAATGTCACTTCCATTCAATGAAGAAAATCTGGCTATCACTTGTACTATGGACATTTATATATCAATAAAAAGATAAAACTTCACTCTTTCTGGTGTTCTTGATCTTATAAAGATATTTAACACAGAAATTGTTTTAAAAAGTGCCAAAATCTGACAAAGAGGGGTGTATTTTAATGAAAAATCTACAGGTGCAATCTCATTTTTAAGACCTGAATTTGATCATTTCTATAAATATGCCAAAACCTGAACACAGAATATCTAAAAGAGCATGTCTCATAGTTTTAACTGTGAAAATATTGGGGTACATTATGTTGCATTTTTCAGAAATATTTTTGTTTGCATAAAAAGTGGCAGTTTGTCACATGGAAAAAATTGTCCTTTTTGTAGTTATCCCCCTTCATACAAATATCAACATAACAATACTTTATTTTGCAAAAGCAGACCTGACTTAAAGTTTTCTATGCAGAGGAGCATGTAAACAATCACAAGAGTGCAAAATAAATGGTCATTCTTACTTCCGGTATAAAAATAGACAGGATTCCCTCCACTCATTGGTCAATTTATTGGGCTACCACCACTAGTATTTTATACGAAACTGTGTATGGCATCGTTTAAGACAAATAAATTGTAAAATAAATACCTTTTCCTTATTTTTTCTGGTTCGATATTTAATTGCGAATAAAATGGTACCTTATTTTTGTCGTTCGCTTTAAAAATAGTGAAAACATTGCGATTCTCATACAAGACCTTGCAATAGTTTTTTGGCCCTTTTTGCCTATGTTGGTTTCCTTTAACCAGATTCTTTGATTTTTGCACTTTACAATGGTGTTCCTATACTTTTACATTATTTTCATCATTTTTGCAGTACTTTTATTGCAATATTATGGTCAATCCTTCTTTCCTTTAGGTAAATTTTTGGTTTTACTCTCTGATTTTCCTATAATATGGCCATACCTGAATCTTTTAAGTAACAGTTTTAACAGAAGACATATATTTGTATCTAAAGAACATTTATATTTAGCTTTCAAATAAACTTTGTTATAATGTATGAATATGAAAAATAATTTTACACCGAGCCAGTTGATATTTTCCAATTGCATGTACTACATTTGGTTTCGAAATTGCATGACTTCACAATAAGAAGGCGAAAACAACAAAACGTAACAAATGACGTCACAAAAAGCACACTGACCTTGCAAACTTAATTGGTTGCTATGGTGTTTTTGCATAAAATATTAATCTCAGGAAGTCATGAATGGACCATTACATTGGTATTGTGTGTATAAACAAATTCACAATTGAATGCAACACTAAAATGAAGTGTGCTGGGCTTGATAAAGCATATCAAATTTCAATATATGCTTTTAAATTAAAGGGTGCAAGACATAGTTATTCAAAATGACGTCATCAGACAAAAGCAATGTCACTTCCATTCAATGAAGAAAATCTGGCTATCACTTGTACTATGGACATTTATATATCAATAAAAAGATAAAACTTCACTCTTTCTGGTGTTCTTGATCTTATAAAGATATTTAACACAGAAATTGTTTTAAAAAGTGCCAAAATCTGACAAAGAGGGGTGTATTTTAATGAAAAATCTACAGGTGCAATCTCATTTTTAAGACCTGAATTTGATCATTTCTATAAATATGCCAAAACCTGAACACAGAATATCTAAAAGAGCATGTCTCATAGTTTTAACTGTGAAAATATTGGGGTACATTATGTTGCATTTTTCAGAAATATTTTTGTTTGCATAAAAAGTGGCAGTTTGTCACATGGAAAAAATTGTCCTTTTTGTAGTTATCCCCCTTCATACAAATATCAACATAACAATACTTTATTTTGCAAAAGCAGACCTGACTTAAAGTTTTCTATGCAGAGGAGCATGTAAACAATCACAAGAGTGCAAAATAAATGGTCATTCTTACTTCCGGTATAAAAATAGACAGGATTCCCTCCACTCATTGGTCAATTTATTGGGCTACCACCACTAGTATTTTATACGAAACTGTGTATGGCATCGTTTAAGACAAATAAATTGTAAAATAAATACCTTTTCCTTATTTTTTCTGGTTCGATATTTAATTGCGAATAAAATGGTACCTTATTTTTGTCGTTCGCTTTAAAAATAGTGAAAACATTGCGATTCTCATACAAGACCTTGCAATAGTTTTTTGGCCCTTTTTGCCTATGTTGGTTTCCTTTAACCAGATTCTTTGATTTTTGCACTTTACAATGGTGTTCCTATACTTTTACATTATTTTCATCATTTTTGCAGTACTTTTATTGCAATATTATGGTCAATCCTTCTTTCCTTTAGGTAAATTTTTGGTTTTACTCTCTGATTTTCCTATAATATGGCCATACCTGAATCTTTTAAGTAACAGTTTTAACAGAAGACATATATTTGTATCTAAAGAACATTTATATTTAGCTTTCAAATAAACTTTGTTATAATGTATGAATATGAAAAATAATTTTACACCGAGCCAGTTGATATTTTCCAATTGCATGTACTACATTTGGTTTCGAAATTGCATGACTTCACAATAAGAAGGCGAAAACAACAAAACGTAACAAATGACTTCACAAAAAGCACACTGACCTTGCAAACTTAATTGGTTGCTATGGTGTTTTTGCATAAAATATTAATCTCAGGAAGTCATGAATGGACCATTACATTGGTATTGTGTGTATAAACAAATTCACAATTGAATGCAACACTAAAATGAAGTGTGCTGGGCTTGATAAAGCATATCAAATTTCAATATATGCTTTTAAATTAAAGGGTGCAAGACATAGTTATTCAAAATGACGTCATCAGACAAAAGCAATGTCACTTCCATTCAATGAAGAAAATCTGGCTATCACTTGTACTATGGACATTTATATATCAATAAAAAGATAAAACTTCACTCTTTCTGGTGTTCTTGATCTTATAAAGATATTTAACACAGAAATTGTTTTAAAAAGTGCCAAAATCTGACAAAGAGGGGTGTATTTTAATGAAAAATCTACAGGTGCAATCTCATTTTTAAGACCTGAATTTGATCATTTCTATAAATATGCCAAAACCTGAACACAGAATATCTAAAAGAGCATGTCTCATAGTTTTAACTGTGAAAATATTGGGGTACATTATGTTGCATTTTTCAGAAATATTTTTGTTTGCATAAAAAGTGGCAGTTTGTCACATGGAAAAAATTGTCCTTTTTGTAGTTATCCCCCTTCATACAAATATCAACATAACAATACTTTATTTTGCAAAAGCAGACCTGACTTAAAGTTTTCTATGCAGAGGAGCATGTAAACAATCACAAGAGTGCAAAATAAATGGTCATTCTTACTTCCGGTATAAAAATAGACAGGATTCCCTCCACTCATTGGTCAATTTATTGGGCTACCACCACTAGTATTTTATACGAAACTGTGTATGGCATCGTTTAAGACAAATAAATTGTAAAATAAATACCTTTTCCTTATTTTTTCTGGTTCGATATTTAATTGCGAATAAAATGGTACCTTATTTTTGTCGTTCGCTTTAAAAATAGTGAAAACATTGCGATTCTCATACAAGACCTTGCAATAGTTTTTTGGCCCTTTTTGCCTATGTTGGTTTCCTTTAACCAGATTCTTTGATTTTTGCACTTTACAATGGTGTTCCTATACTTTTACATTATTTTCATCATTTTTGCAGTACTTTTATTGCAATATTATGGTCAATCCTTCTTTCCTTTAGGTAAATTTTTGGTTTTACTCTCTGATTTTCCTATAATATGGCCATACCTGAATCTTTTAAGTAACAGTTTTAACAGAAGACATATATTTGTATCTAAAGAACATTTATATTTAGCTTTCAAATAAACTTTGTTATAATGTATGAATATGAAAAATAATTTTACACCGAGCCAGTTGATATTTTCCAATTGCATGTACTACATTTGGTTTCGAAATTGCATGACTTCACAATAAGAAGGCGAAAACAACAAAACGTAACAAATGACGTCACAAAAAGCACACTGACCTTGCAAACTTAATTGGTTGCTATGGTGTTTTTGCATAAAATATTAATCTCAGGAAGTCATGAATGGACCATTACATTGGTATTGTGTGTATAAACAAATTCACAATTGAATGCAACACTAAAATGAAGTGTGCTGGGCTTGATAAAGCATATCAAATTTCAATATATGCTTTTAAAGGGTGCAAGACATAGTTATTCAAAATGACGTCATCAGACAAAAGCAATGTCACTTCCATTCAATGAAGAAAATCTGGCTATCACTTGTACTATGGACATTTATATATCAATAAAAAGATAAAACTTCACTCTTTCTGGTGTTCTTGATCTTATAAAGATATTTAACACAGAAATTGTTTTAAAAAGTGCCAAAATCTGACAAAGAGGGGTGTATTTTAATGAAAAATCTACAGGTGCAATCTCATTTTTAAGACCTGAATTTGATCATTTCTATAAATATGCCAAAACCTGAACACAGAATATCTAAAAGAGCATGTCTCATAGTTTTAACTGTGAAAATATTGGGGTACATTATGTTGCATTTTTCAGAAATATTTTTGTTTGCATAAAAAGTGGCAGTTTGTCACATGGAAAAAATTGTCCTTTTTGTAGTTATCCCCCTTCATACAAATATCAACATAACAATACTTTATTTTGCAAAAGCAGACCTGACTTAAAGTTTTCTATGCAGAGGAGCATGTAAACAATCACAAGAGTGCAAAATAAATGGTCATTCTTACTTCCGGTATAAAAATAGACAGGATTCCCTCCACTCATTGGTCAATTTATTGGGCTACCACCACTAGTATTTTATACGAAACTGTGTATGGCATCGTTTAAAGGGTGCAAGACATAGTTATTCAAAATGACGTCATCAGACAAAAGCAATGTCACTTCCATTCAATGAAGAAAATCTGGCTATCACTTGTACTATGGACATTTATATATCAATAAAAAGATAAAACTTCACTCTTTCTGGTGTTCTTGATCTTATAAAGATATTTAACACAGAAATTGTTTTAAAAAGTGCCAAAATCTGACAAAGAGGGGTGTATTTTAATGAAAAATCTACAGGTGCAATCTCATTTTTAAGACCTGAATTTGATCATTTCTATAAATATGCCAAAACCTGAACACAGAATATCTAAAAGAGCATGTCTCATAGTTTTAACTGTGAAAATATTGGGGTACATTATGTTGCATTTTTCAGAAATATTTTTGTTTGCATAAAAAGTGGCAGTTTGTCACATGGAAAAAATTGTCCTTTTTGTAGTTATCCCCCTTCATACAAATATCAACATAACAATACTTTATTTTGCAAAAGCAGACCTGACTTAAAGTTTTCTATGCAGAGGAGCATGTAAACAATCACAAGAGTGCAAAATAAATGGTCATTCTTACTTCCGGTATAAAAATAGACAGGATTCCCTCCACTCATTGGTCAATTTATTGGGCTACCACCACTAGTATTTTATACGAAACTGTGTATGGCATCGTTTAAGACAAATAAATTGTAAAATAAATACCTTTTCCTTATTTTTTCTGGTTCGATATTTAATTGCGAATAAAATGGTACCTTATTTTTGTCGTTCGCTTTAAAAATAGTGAAAACATTGCGATTCTCATACAAGACCTTGCAATAGTTTTTTGGCCCTTTTTGCCTATGTTGGTTTCCTTTAACCAGATTCTTTGATTTTTGCACTTTACAATGGTGTTCCTATACTTTTACATTATTTTCATCATTTTTGCAGTACTTTTATTGCAATATTATGGTCAATCCTTCTTTCCTTTAGGTAAATTTTTGGTTTTACTCTCTGATTTTCCTATAATATGGCCATACCTGAATCTTTTAAGTAACAGTTTTAACAGAAGACATATATTTGTATCTAAAGAACATTTATATTTAGCTTTCAAATAAACTTTGTTATAATGTATGAATATGAAAAATAATTTTACACCGAGCCAGTTGATATTTTCCAATTGCATGTACTACATTTGGTTTCGAAATTGCATGACTTCACAATAAGAAGGCGAAAACAACAAAACGTAACAAATGACGTCACAAAAAGCACACTGACCTTGCAAACTTAATTGGTTGCTATGGTGTTTTTGCATAAAATATTAATCTCAGGAAGTCATGAATGGACCATTACATTGGTATTGTGTGTATAAACAAATTCACAATTGAATGCAACACTAAAATGAAGTGTGCTGGGCTTGATAAAGCATATCAAATTTCAATATATGCTTTTAAGACAAATAAATTGTAAAATAAATACCTTTTCCTTATTTTTTCTGGTTCGATATTTAATTGCGAATAAAATGGTACCTTATTTTTGTCGTTCGCTTTAAAAATAGTGAAAACATTGCGATTCTCATACAAGACCTTGCAATAGTTTTTTGGCCCTTTTTGCCTATGTTGGTTTCCTTTAACCAGATTCTTTGATTTTTGCACTTTACAATGGTGTTCCTATACTTTTACATTATTTTCATCATTTTTGCAGTACTTTTATTGCAATATTATGGTCAATCCTTCTTTCCTTTAGGTAAATTTTTGGTTTTACTCTCTGATTTTCCTATAATATGGCCATACCTGAATCTTTTAAGTAACAGTTTTAACAGAAGACATATATTTGTATCTAAAGAACATTTATATTTAGCTTTCAAATAAACTTTGTTATAATGTATGAATATGAAAAATAATTTTACACCGAGCCAGTTGATATTTTCCAATTGCATGTACTACATTTGGTTTCGAAATTGCATGACTTCACAATAAGAAGGCGAAAACAACAAAACGTAACAAATGACGTCACAAAAAGCACACTGACCTTGCAAACTTAATTGGTTGCTATGGTGTTTTTGCATAAAATATTAATCTCAGGAAGTCATGAATGGACCATTACATTGGTATTGTGTGTATAAACAAATTCACAATTGAATGCAACACTAAAATGAAGTGTGCTGGGCTTGATAAAGCATATCAAATTTCAATATATGCTTTTAAAGACAAATAAATTGTAAAATAAATACCTTTTCCTTATTTTTTCTGGTTCGATATTTAATTGCGAATAAAATGGTACCTTATTTTTGTCGTTCGCTTTAAAAATAGTGAAAACATTGCGATTCTCATACAAGACCTTGCAATAGTTTTTTGGCCCTTTTTGCCTATGTTGGTTTCCTTTAACCAGATTCTTTGATTTTTGCACTTTACAATGGTGTTCCTATACTTTTACATTATTTTCATCATTTTTGCAGTACTTTTATTGCAATATTATGGTCAATCCTTCTTTCCTTTAGGTAAATTTTTGGTTTTACTCTCTGATTTTCCTATAATATGGCCATACCTGAATCTTTTAAGTAACAGTTTTAACAGAAGACATATATTTGTATCTAAAGAACATTTATATTTAGCTTTCAAATAAACTTTGTTATAATGTATGAATATGAAAAATAATTTTACACCGAGCCAGTTGATATTTTCCAATTGCATGTACTACATTTGGTTTCGAAATTGCATGACTTCACAATAAGAAGGCGAAAACAACAAAACGTAACAAATGACGTCACAAAAAGCACACTGACCTTGCAAACTTAATTGGTTGCTATGGTGTTTTTGCATAAAATATTAATCTCAGGAAGTCATGAATGGACCATTACATTGGTATTGTGTGTATAAACAAATTCACAATTGAATGCAACACTAAAATGAAGTGTGCTGGGCTTGATAAAGCATATCAAATTTCAATATATGCTTTTAAAGACAAATAAATTGTAAAATAAATACCTTTTCCTTATTTTTTCTGGTTCGATATTTAATTGCGAATAAAATGGTACCTTATTTTTGTCGTTCGCTTTAAAAATAGTGAAAACATTGCGATTCTCATACAAGACCTTGCAATAGTTTTTTGGCCCTTTTTGCCTATGTTGGTTTCCTTTAACCAGATTCTTTGATTTTTGCACTTTACAATGGTGTTCCTATACTTTTACATTATTTTCATCATTTTTGCAGTACTTTTATTGCAATATTATGGTCAATCCTTCTTTCCTTTAGGTAAATTTTTGGTTTTACTCTCTGATTTTCCTATAATATGGCCATACCTGAATCTTTTAAGTAACAGTTTTAACAGAAGACATATATTTGTATCTAAAGAACATTTATATTTAGCTTTCAAATAAACTTTGTTATAATGTATGAATATGAAAAATAATTTTACACCGAGCCAGTTGATATTTTCCAATTGCATGTACTACATTTGGTTTCGAAATTGCATGACTTCACAATAAGAAGGCGAAAACAACAAAACGTAACAAATGACGTCACAAAAAGCACACTGACCTTGCAAACTTAATTGGTTGCTATGGTGTTTTTGCATAAAATATTAATCTCAGGAAGTCATGAATGGACCATTACATTGGTATTGTGTGTATAAACAAATTCACAATTGAATGCAACACTAAAATGAAGTGTGCTGGGCTTGATAAAGCATATCAAATTTCAATATATGCTTTTAAGACAAATAAATTGTAAAATAAATACCTTTTCCTTATTTTTTCTGGTTCGATATTTAATTGCGAATAAAATGGTACCTTATTTTTGTCGTTCGCTTTAAAAATAGTGAAAACATTGCGATTCTCATACAAGACCTTGCAATAGTTTTTTGGCCCTTTTTGCCTATGTTGGTTTCCTTTAACCAGATTCTTTGATTTTTGCACTTTACAATGGTGTTCCTATACTTTTACATTATTTTCATCATTTTTGCAGTACTTTTATTGCAATATTATGGTCAATCCTTCTTTCCTTTAGGTAAATTTTTGGTTTTACTCTCTGATTTTCCTATAATATGGCCATACCTGAATCTTTTAAGTAACAGTTTTAACAGAAGACATATATTTGTATCTAAAGAACATTTATATTTAGCTTTCAAATAAACTTTGTTATAATGTATGAATATGAAAAATAATTTTACACCGAGCCAGTTGATATTTTCCAATTGCATGTACTACATTTGGTTTCGAAATTGCATGACTTCACAATAAGAAGGCGAAAACAACAAAACGTAACAAATGACGTCACAAAAAGCACACTGACCTTGCAAACTTAATTGGTTGCTATGGTGTTTTTGCATAAAATATTAATCTCAGGAAGTCATGAATGGACCATTACATTGGTATTGTGTGTATAAACAAATTCACAATTGAATGCAACACTAAAATGAAGTGTGCTGGGCTTGATAAAGCATATCAAATTTCAATATATGCTTTTAAAGACAAATAAATTGTAAAATAAATACCTTTTCCTTATTTTTTCTGGTTCGATATTTAATTGCGAATAAAATGGTACCTTATTTTTGTCGTTCGCTTTAAAAATAGTGAAAACATTGCGATTCTCATACAAGACCTTGCAATAGTTTTTTGGCCCTTTTTGCCTATGTTGGTTTCCTTTAACCAGATTCTTTGATTTTTGCACTTTACAATGGTGTTCCTATACTTTTACATTATTTTCATCATTTTTGCAGTACTTTTATTGCAATATTATGGTCAATCCTTCTTTCCTTTAGGTAAATTTTTGGTTTTACTCTCTGATTTTCCTATAATATGGCCATACCTGAATCTTTTAAGTAACAGTTTTAACAGAAGACATATATTTGTATCTAAAGAACATTTATATTTAGCTTTCAAATAAACTTTGTTATAATGTATGAATATGAAAAATAATTTTACACCGAGCCAGTTGATATTTTCCAATTGCATGTACTACATTTGGTTTCGAAATTGCATGACTTCACAATAAGAAGGCGAAAACAACAAAACGTAACAAATGACGTCACAAAAAGCACACTGACCTTGCAAACTTAATTGGTTGCTATGGTGTTTTTGCATAAAATATTAATCTCAGGAAGTCATGAATGGACCATTACATTGGTATTGTGTGTATAAACAAATTCACAATTGAATGCAACACTAAAATGAAGTGTGCTGGGCTTGATAAAGCATATCAAATTTCAATATATGCTTTTAAGACAAATAAATTGTAAAATAAATACCTTTTCCTTATTTTTTCTGGTTCGATATTTAATTGCGAATAAAATGGTACCTTATTTTTGTCGTTCGCTTTAAAAATAGTGAAAACATTGCGATTCTCATACAAGACCTTGCAATAGTTTTTTGGCCCTTTTTGCCTATGTTGGTTTCCTTTAACCAGATTCTTTGATTTTTGCACTTTACAATGGTGTTCCTATACTTTTACATTATTTTCATCATTTTTGCAGTACTTTTATTGCAATATTATGGTCAATCCTTCTTTCCTTTAGGTAAATTTTTGGTTTTACTCTCTGATTTTCCTATAATATGGCCATACCTGAATCTTTTAAGTAACAGTTTTAACAGAAGACATATATTTGTATCTAAAGAACATTTATATTTAGCTTTCAAATAAACTTTGTTATAATGTATGAATATGAAAAATAATTTTACACCGAGCCAGTTGATATTTTCCAATTGCATGTACTACATTTGGTTTCGAAATTGCATGACTTCACAATAAGAAGGCGAAAACAACAAAACGTAACAAATGACGTCACAAAAAGCACACTGACCTTGCAAACTTAATTGGTTGCTATGGTGTTTTTGCATAAAATATTAATCTCAGGAAGTCATGAATGGACCATTACATTGGTATTGTGTGTATAAACAAATTCACAATTGAATGCAACACTAAAATGAAGTGTGCTGGGCTTGATAAAGCATATCAAATTTCAATATATGCTTTTAAGACAAATAAATTGTAAAATAAATACCTTTTCCTTATTTTTTCTGGTTCGATATTTAATTGCGAATAAAATGGTACCTTATTTTTGTCGTTCGCTTTAAAAATAGTGAAAACATTGCGATTCTCATACAAGACCTTGCAATAGTTTTTTGGCCCTTTTTGCCTATGTTGGTTTCCTTTAACCAGATTCTTTGATTTTTGCACTTTACAATGGTGTTCCTATACTTTTACATTATTTTCATCATTTTTGCAGTACTTTTATTGCAATATTATGGTCAATCCTTCTTTCCTTTAGGTAAATTTTTGGTTTTACTCTCTGATTTTCCTATAATATGGCCATACCTGAATCTTTTAAGTAACAGTTTTAACAGAAGACATATATTTGTATCTAAAGAACATTTATATTTAGCTTTCAAATAAACTTTGTTATAATGTATGAATATGAAAAATAATTTTACACCGAGCCAGTTGATATTTTCCAATTGCATGTACTACATTTGGTTTCGAAATTGCATGACTTCACAATAAGAAGGCGAAAACAACAAAACGTAACAAATGACGTCACAAAAAGCACACTGACCTTGCAAACTTAATTGGTTGCTATGGTGTTTTTGCATAAAATATTAATCTCAGGAAGTCATGAATGGACCATTACATTGGTATTGTGTGTATAAACAAATTCACAATTGAATGCAACACTAAAATGAAGTGTGCTGGGCTTGATAAAGCATATCAAATTTCAATATATGCTTTTAAAGGGTGCAAGACATAGTTATTCAAAATGACGTCATCAGACAAAAGCAATGTCACTTCCATTCAATGAAGAAAATCTGGCTATCACTTGTACTATGGACATTTATATATCAATAAAAAGATAAAACTTCACTCTTTCTGGTGTTCTTGATCTTATAAAGATATTTAACACAGAAATTGTTTTAAAAAGTGCCAAAATCTGACAAAGAGGGGTGTATTTTAATGAAAAATCTACAGGTGCAATCTCATTTTTAAGACCTGAATTTGATCATTTCTATAAATATGCCAAAACCTGAACACAGAATATCTAAAAGAGCATGTCTCATAGTTTTAACTGTGAAAATATTGGGGTACATTATGTTGCATTTTTCAGAAATATTTTTGTTTGCATAAAAAGTGGCAGTTTGTCACATGGAAAAAATTGTCCTTTTTGTAGTTATCCCCCTTCATACAAATATCAACATAACAATACTTTATTTTGCAAAAGCAGACCTGACTTAAAGTTTTCTATGCAGAGGAGCATGTAAACAATCACAAGAGTGCAAAATAAATGGTCATTCTTACTTCCGGTATAAAAATAGACAGGATTCCCTCCACTCATTGGTCAATTTATTGGGCTACCACCACTAGTATTTTATACGAAACTGTGTATGGCATCGTTTAAGACAAATAAATTGTAAAATAAATACCTTTTCCTTATTTTTTCTGGTTCGATATTTAATTGCGAATAAAATGGTACCTTATTTTTGTCGTTCGCTTTAAAAATAGTGAAAACATTGCGATTCTCATACAAGACCTTGCAATAGTTTTTTGGCCCTTTTTGCCTATGTTGGTTTCCTTTAACCAGATTCTTTGATTTTTGCACTTTACAATGGTGTTCCTATACTTTTACATTATTTTCATCATTTTTGCAGTACTTTTATTGCAATATTATGGTCAATCCTTCTTTCCTTTAGGTAAATTTTTGGTTTTACTCTCTGATTTTCCTATAATATGGCCATACCTGAATCTTTTAAGTAACAGTTTTAACAGAAGACATATATTTGTATCTAAAGAACATTTATATTTAGCTTTCAAATAAACTTTGTTATAATGTATGAATATGAAAAATAATTTTACACCGAGCCAGTTGATATTTTCCAATTGCATGTACTACATTTGGTTTCGAAATTGCATGACTTCACAATAAGAAGGCGAAAACAACAAAACGTAACAAATGACGTCACAAAAAGCACACTGACCTTGCAAACTTAATTGGTTGCTATGGTGTTTTTGCATAAAATATTAATCTCAGGAAGTCATGAATGGACCATTACATTGGTATTGTGTGTATAAACAAATTCACAATTGAATGCAACACTAAAATGAAGTGTGCTGGGCTTGATAAAGCATATCAAATTTCAATATATGCTTTTAAAGGGTGCAAGACATAGTTATTCAAAATGACGTCATCAGACAAAAGCAATGTCACTTCCATTCAATGAAGAAAATCTGGCTATCACTTGTACTATGGACATTTATATATCAATAAAAAGATAAAACTTCACTCTTTCTGGTGTTCTTGATCTTATAAAGATATTTAACACAGAAATTGTTTTAAAAAGTGCCAAAATCTGACAAAGAGGGGTGTATTTTAATGAAAAATCTACAGGTGCAATCTCATTTTTAAGACCTGAATTTGATCATTTCTATAAATATGCCAAAACCTGAACACAGAATATCTAAAAGAGCATGTCTCATAGTTTTAACTGTGAAAATATTGGGGTACATTATGTTGCATTTTTCAGAAATATTTTTGTTTGCATAAAAAGTGGCAGTTTGTCACATGGAAAAAATTGTCCTTTTTGTAGTTATCCCCCTTCATACAAATATCAACATAACAATACTTTATTTTGCAAAAGCAGACCTGACTTAAAGTTTTCTATGCAGAGGAGCATGTAAACAATCACAAGAGTGCAAAATAAATGGTCATTCTTACTTCCGGTATAAAAATAGACAGGATTCCCTCCACTCATTGGTCAATTTATTGGGCTACCACCACTAGTATTTTATACGAAACTGTGTATGGCATCGTTTAAGACAAATAAATTGTAAAATAAATACCTTTTCCTTATTTTTTCTGGTTCGATATTTAATTGCGAATAAAATGGTACCTTATTTTTGTCGTTCGCTTTAAAAATAGTGAAAACATTGCGATTCTCATACAAGACCTTGCAATAGTTTTTTGGCCCTTTTTGCCTATGTTGGTTTCCTTTAACCAGATTCTTTGATTTTTGCACTTTACAATGGTGTTCCTATACTTTTACATTATTTTCATCATTTTTGCAGTACTTTTATTGCAATATTATGGTCAATCCTTCTTTCCTTTAGGTAAATTTTTGGTTTTACTCTCTGATTTTCCTATAATATGGCCATACCTGAATCTTTTAAGTAACAGTTTTAACAGAAGACATATATTTGTATCTAAAGAACATTTATATTTAGCTTTCAAATAAACTTTGTTATAATGTATGAATATGAAAAATAATTTTACACCGAGCCAGTTGATATTTTCCAATTGCATGTACTACATTTGGTTTCGAAATTGCATGACTTCACAATAAGAAGGCGAAAACAACAAAACGTAACAAATGACGTCACAAAAAGCACACTGACCTTGCAAACTTAATTGGTTGCTATGGTGTTTTTGCATAAAATATTAATCTCAGGAAGTCATGAATGGACCATTACATTGGTATTGTGTGTATAAACAAATTCACAATTGAATGCAACACTAAAATGAAGTGTGCTGGGCTTGATAAAGCATATCAAATTTCAATATATGCTTTTAAATTTAAGGGTGCAAGACATAGTTATTCAAAATGACGTCATCAGACAAAAGCAATGTCACTTCCATTCAATGAAGAAAATCTGGCTATCACTTGTACTATGGACATTTATATATCAATAAAAAGATAAAACTTCACTCTTTCTGGTGTTCTTGATCTTATAAAGATATTTAACACAGAAATTGTTTTAAAAAGTGCCAAAATCTGACAAAGAGGGGTGTATTTTAATGAAAAATCTACAGGTGCAATCTCATTTTTAAGACCTGAATTTGATCATTTCTATAAATATGCCAAAACCTGAACACAGAATATCTAAAAGAGCATGTCTCATAGTTTTAACTGTGAAAATATTGGGGTACATTATGTTGCATTTTTCAGAAATATTTTTGTTTGCATAAAAAGTGGCAGTTTGTCACATGGAAAAAATTGTCCTTTTTGTAGTTATCCCCCTTCATACAAATATCAACATAACAATACTTTATTTTGCAAAAGCAGACCTGACTTAAAGTTTTCTATGCAGAGGAGCATGTAAACAATCACAAGAGTGCAAAATAAATGGTCATTCTTACTTCCGGTATAAAAATAGACAGGATTCCCTCCACTCATTGGTCAATTTATTGGGCTACCACCACTAGTATTTTATACGAAACTGTGTATGGCATCGTTTAAGACAAATAAATTGTAAAATAAATACCTTTTCCTTATTTTTTCTGGTTCGATATTTAATTGCGAATAAAATGGTACCTTATTTTTGTCGTTCGCTTTAAAAATAGTGAAAACATTGCGATTCTCATACAAGACCTTGCAATAGTTTTTTGGCCCTTTTTGCCTATGTTGGTTTCCTTTAACCAGATTCTTTGATTTTTGCACTTTACAATGGTGTTCCTATACTTTTACATTATTTTCATCATTTTTGCAGTACTTTTATTGCAATATTATGGTCAATCCTTCTTTCCTTTAGGTAAATTTTTGGTTTTACTCTCTGATTTTCCTATAATATGGCCATACCTGAATCTTTTAAGTAACAGTTTTAACAGAAGACATATATTTGTATCTAAAGAACATTTATATTTAGCTTTCAAATAAACTTTGTTATAATGTATGAATATGAAAAATAATTTTACACCGAGCCAGTTGATATTTTCCAATTGCATGTACTACATTTGGTTTCGAAATTGCATGACTTCACAATAAGAAGGCGAAAACAACAAAACGTAACAAATGACGTCACAAAAAGCACACTGACCTTGCAAACTTAATTGGTTGCTATGGTGTTTTTGCATAAAATATTAATCTCAGGAAGTCATGAATGGACCATTACATTGGTATTGTGTGTATAAACAAATTCACAATTGAATGCAACACTAAAATGAAGTGTGCTGGGCTTGATAAAGCATATCAAATTTCAATATATGCTTTTAAAGGGTGCAAGACATAGTTATTCAAAATGACGTCATCAGACAAAAGCAATGTCACTTCCATTCAATGAAGAAAATCTGGCTATCACTTGTACTATGGACATTTATATATCAATAAAAAGATAAAACTTCACTCTTTCTGGTGTTCTTGATCTTATAAAGATATTTAACACAGAAATTGTTTTAAAAAGTGCCAAAATCTGACAAAGAGGGGTGTATTCTAATGAAAAATCTACAGGTGCAATCTCATTTTTAAGACCTGAATTTGATCATTTCTATAAATATGCCAAAACCTGAACACAGAATATCTAAAAGAGCATGTCTCATAGTTTTAACTGTGAAAATATTGGGGTACATTATGTTGCATTTTTCAGAAATATTTTTGTTTGCATAAAAAGTGGCAGTTTGTCACATGGAAAAAATTGTCCTTTTTGTAGTTATCCCCCTTCATACAAATATCAACATAACAATACTTTATTTTGCAAAAGCAGACCTGACTTAAAGTTTTCTATGCAGAGGAGCATGTAAACAATCACAAGAGTGCAAAATAAATGGTCATTCTTACTTCCGGTATAAAAATAGACAGGATTCCCTCCACTCATTGGTCAATTTATTGGGCTACCACCACTAGTATTTTATACGAAACTGTGTATGGCATCGTTTAAGACAAATAAATTGTAAAATAAATACCTTTTCCTTATTTTTTCTGGTTCGATATTTAATTGCGAATAAAATGGTACCTTATTTTTGTCGTTCGCTTTAAAAATAGTGAAAACATTGCGATTCTCATACAAGACCTTGCAATAGTTTTTTGGCCCTTTTTGCCTATGTTGGTTTCCTTTAACCAGATTCTTTGATTTTTGCACTTTACAATGGTGTTCCTATACTTTTACATTATTTTCATCATTTTTGCAGTACTTTTATTGCAATATTATGGTCAATCCTTCTTTCCTTTAGGTAAATTTTTGGTTTTACTCTCTGATTTTCCTATAATATGGCCATACCTGAATCTTTTAAGTAACAGTTTTAACAGAAGACATATATTTGTATCTAAAGAACATTTATATTTAGCTTTCAAATAAACTTTGTTATAATGTATGAATATGAAAAATAATTTTACACCGAGCCAGTTGATATTTTCCAATTGCATGTACTACATTTGGTTTCGAAATTGCATGACTTCACAATAAGAAGGCGAAAACAACAAAACGTAACAAATGACGTCACAAAAAGCACACTGACCTTGCAAACTTAATTGGTTGCTATGGTGTTTTTGCATAAAATATTAATCTCAGGAAGTCATGAATGGACCATTACATTGGTATTGTGTGTATAAACAAATTCACAATTGAATGCAACACTAAAATGAAGTGTGCTGGGCTTGATAAAGCATATCAAATTTCAATATATGCTTTTAAAGGGTGCAAGACATAGTTATTCAAAATGACGTCATCAGACAAAAGCAATGTCACTTCCATTCAATGAAGAAAATCTGGCTATCACTTGTACTATGGACATTTATATATCAATAAAAAGATAAAACTTCACTCTTTCTGGTGTTCTTGATCTTATAAAGATATTTAACACAGAAATTGTTTTAAAAAGTGCCAAAATCTGACAAAGAGGGGTGTATTTTAATGAAAAATCTACAGGTGCAATCTCATTTTTAAGACCTGAATTTGATCATTTCTATAAATATGCCAAAACCTGAACACAGAATATCTAAAAGAGCATGTCTCATAGTTTTAACTGTGAAAATATTGGGGTACATTATGTTGCATTTTTCAGAAATATTTTTGTTTGCATAAAAAGTGGCAGTTTGTCACATGGAAAAAATTGTCCTTTTTGTAGTTATCCCCCTTCATACAAATATCAACATAACAATACTTTATTTTGCAAAAGCAGACCTGACTTAAAGTTTTCTATGCAGAGGAGCATGTAAACAATCACAAGAGTGCAAAATAAATGGTCATTCTTACTTCCGGTATAAAAATAGACAGGATTCCCTCCACTCATTGGTCAATTTATTGGGCTACCACCACTAGTATTTTATACGAAACTGTGTATGGCATCGTTTAAGACAAATAAATTGTAAAATAAATACCTTTTCCTTATTTTTTCTGGTTCGATATTTAATTGCGAATAAAATGGTACCTTATTTTTGTCGTTCGCTTTAAAAATAGTGAAAACATTGCGATTCTCATACAAGACCTTGCAATAGTTTTTTGGCCCTTTTTGCCTATGTTGGTTTCCTTTAACCAGATTCTTTGATTTTTGCACTTTACAATGGTGTTCCTATACTTTTACATTATTTTCATCATTTTTGCAGTACTTTTATTGCAATATTATGGTCAATCCTTCTTTCCTTTAGGTAAATTTTTGGTTTTACTCTCTGATTTTCCTATAATATGGCCATACCTGAATCTTTTAAGTAACAGTTTTAACAGAAGACATATATTTGTATCTAAAGAACATTTATATTTAGCTTTCAAATAAACTTTGTTATAATGTATGAATATGAAAAATAATTTTACACCGAGCCAGTTGATATTTTCCAATTGCATGTACTACATTTGGTTTCGAAATTGCATGACTTCACAATAAGAAGGCGAAAACAACAAAACGTAACAAATGACGTCACAAAAAGCACACTGACCTTGCAAACTTAATTGGTTGCTATGGTGTTTTTGCATAAAATATTAATCTCAGGAAGTCATGAATGGACCATTACATTGGTATTGTGTGTATAAACAAATTCACAATTGAATGCAACACTAAAATGAAGTGTGCTGGGCTTGATAAAGCATATCAAATTTCAATATATGCTTTTAAAGGGTGCAAGACATAGTTATTCAAAATGACGTCATCAGACAAAAGCAATGTCACTTCCATTCAATGAAGAAAATCTGGCTATCACTTGTACTATGGACATTTATATATCAATAAAAAGATAAAACTTCACTCTTTCTGGTGTTCTTGATCTTATAAAGATATTTAACACAGAAATTGTTTTAAAAAGTGCCAAAATCTGACAAAGAGGGGTGTATTTTAATGAAAAATCTACAGGTGCAATCTCATTTTTAAGACCTGAATTTGATCATTTCTATAAATATGCCAAAACCTGAACACAGAATATCTAAAAGAGCATGTCTCATAGTTTTAACTGTGAAAATATTGGGGTACATTATGTTGCATTTTTCAGAAATATTTTTGTTTGCATAAAAAGTGGCAGTTTGTCACATGGAAAAAATTGTCCTTTTTGTAGTTATCCCCCTTCATACAAATATCAACATAACAATACTTTATTTTGCAAAAGCAGACCTGACTTAAAGTTTTCTATGCAGAGGAGCATGTAAACAATCACAAGAGTGCAAAATAAATGGTCATTCTTACTTCCGGTATAAAAATAGACAGGATTCCCTCCACTCATTGGTCAATTTATTGGGCTACCACCACTAGTATTTTATACGAAACTGTGTATGGCATCGTTTAAGACAAATAAATTGTAAAATAAATACCTTTTCCTTATTTTTTCTGGTTCGATATTTAATTGCGAATAAAATGGTACCTTATTTTTGTCGTTCGCTTTAAAAATAGTGAAAACATTGCGATTCTCATACAAGACCTTGCAATAGTTTTTTGGCCCTTTTTGCCTATGTTGGTTTCCTTTAACCAGATTCTTTGATTTTTGCACTTTACAATGGTGTTCCTATACTTTTACATTATTTTCATCATTTTTGCAGTACTTTTATTGCAATATTATGGTCAATCCTTCTTTCCTTTAGGTAAATTTTTGGTTTTACTCTCTGATTTTCCTATAATATGGCCATACCTGAATCTTTTAAGTAACAGTTTTAACAGAAGACATATATTTGTATCTAAAGAACATTTATATTTAGCTTTCAAATAAACTTTGTTATAATGTATGAATATGAAAAATAATTTTACACCGAGCCAGTTGATATTTTCCAATTGCATGTACTACATTTGGTTTCGAAATTGCATGACTTCACAATAAGAAGGCGAAAACAACAAAACGTAACAAATGACGTCACAAAAAGCACACTGACCTTGCAAACTTAATTGGTTGCTATGGTGTTTTTGCATAAAATATTAATCTCAGGAAGTCATGAATGGACCATTACATTGGTATTGTGTGTATAAACAAATTCACAATTGAATGCAACACTAAAATGAAGTGTGCTGGGCTTGATAAAGCATATCAAATTTCAATATATGCTTTTAAAGGGTGCAAGACATAGTTATTCAAAATGACGTCATCAGACAAAAGCAATGTCACTTCCATTCAATGAAGAAAATCTGGCTATCACTTGTACTATGGACATTTATATATCAATAAAAAGATAAAACTTCACTCTTTCTGGTGTTCTTGATCTTATAAAGATATTTAACACAGAAATTGTTTTAAAAAGTGCCAAAATCTGACAAAGAGGGGTGTATTTTAATGAAAAATCTACAGGTGCAATCTCATTTTTAAGACCTGAATTTGATCATTTCTATAAATATGCCAAAACCTGAACACAGAATATCTAAAAGAGCATGTCTCATAGTTTTAACTGTGAAAATATTGGGGTACATTATGTTGCATTTTTCAGAAATATTTTTGTTTGCATAAAAAGTGGCAGTTTGTCACATGGAAAAAATTGTCCTTTTTGTAGTTATCCCCCTTCATACAAATATCAACATAACAATACTTTATTTTGCAAAAGCAGACCTGACTTAAAGTTTTCTATGCAGAGGAGCATGTAAACAATCACAAGAGTGCAAAATAAATGGTCATTCTTACTTCCGGTATAAAAATAGACAGGATTCCCTCCACTCATTGGTCAATTTATTGGGCTACCACCACTAGTATTTTATACGAAACTGTGTATGGCATCGTTTAAGACAAATAAATTGTAAAATAAATACCTTTTCCTTATTTTTTCTGGTTCGATATTTAATTGCGAATAAAATGGTACCTTATTTTTGTCGTTCGCTTTAAAAATAGTGAAAACATTGCGATTCTCATACAAGACCTTGCAATAGTTTTTTGGCCCTTTTTGCCTATGTTGGTTTCCTTTAACCAGATTCTTTGATTTTTGCACTTTACAATGGTGTTCCTATACTTTTACATTATTTTCATCATTTTTGCAGTACTTTTATTGCAATATTATGGTCAATCCTTCTTTCCTTTAGGTAAATTTTTGGTTTTACTCTCTGATTTTCCTATAATATGGCCATACCTGAATCTTTTAAGTAACAGTTTTAACAGAAGACATATATTTGTATCTAAAGAACATTTATATTTAGCTTTCAAATAAACTTTGTTATAATGTATGAATATGAAAAATAATTTTACACCGAGCCAGTTGATATTTTCCAATTGCATGTACTACATTTGGTTTCGAAATTGCATGACTTCACAATAAGAAGGCGAAAACAACAAAACGTAACAAATGACGTCACAAAAAGCACACTGACCTTGCAAACTTAATTGGTTGCTATGGTGTTTTTGCATAAAATATTAATCTCAGGAAGTCATGAATGGACCATTACATTGGTATTGTGTGTATAAACAAATTCACAATTGAATGCAACACTAAAATGAAGTGTGCTGGGCTTGATAAAGCATATCAAATTTCAATATATGCTTTTAAAGGGTGCAAGACATAGTTATTCAAAATGACGTCATCAGACAAAAGCAATGTCACTTCCATTCAATGAAGAAAATCTGGCTATCACTTGTACTATGGACATTTATATATCAATAAAAAGATAAAACTTCACTCTTTCTGGTGTTCTTGATCTTATAAAGATATTTAACACAGAAATTGTTTTAAAAAGTGCCAAAATCTGACAAAGAGGGGTGTATTTTAATGAAAAATCTACAGGTGCAATCTCATTTTTAAGACCTGAATTTGATCATTTTGTTGCGTGCTTTGCAACACGGGGAACTAGCGGTGCATATATTTTATGTATCCATGATTTTCATATAGAATAAGAGATCGGAATACTAAAAGTCTACATGTTTATTAATCTAAGGCAAACTACAAACTGACAATATCTAGCACATGAATCGACATCATTAAAGTCGTGCATGCATAACAAGACCAGGCTGACATTTTACATTAAAAGAGCAGACAGACTAACGACAAGTTTTATGTCTCTGCAACCCCGTTATCTAAACATACTAATTATTCATTAAGACAGAGTTCAAGAGTTTACAATACCATTAAATCTATGTTGCATCAGAGATTAACCGCAACATCACTTCTCGCTTTTCAAACAGAGTTCCACTCTCTGATTAAACTTCAAATTGAAAAAAAAGTAAATATTTAATGTATCCAAAAAGTAAAAAAAAAAAAAAAAAAAAAAAAACAGTTAAAGAAAAAAAAAAACAACTTTAAAATGAAATTTATAATAAAATGGATTTTATAGACTTTATCATTTTCGTAATTGATTAAAAAAATAATACCAGACGTCATGATATAAAAATATCTCAAAGATTTTAAACATGAATGGCCAATTCACTAAAAATATCTAAGATATCAATTTTAACCAATTAGAAAAATAATTAAGAAAACAAAAACTTCTGTCGTTAAAAAAATAGAAAACAGAATAAAAGAGAGAAAAAAAAATCTAATACTACTATTAAAATGAAAAATCACTAAACTACTACAAAAACAAACAATATGCATAGACAGTGAAATCACACTGTATCGTTATGCTCAATTAGAATTGGCTACCTTAACAGAGGTGAGACCAACCTTGACCTTCTCTTGAATTTATCTAGCTGGTTAACCTTTTAAATCAAATCACATCTATTTCTTGCTACTTCTTCTATCAGTAAAAATTCTACTATGCATTTCAGTAACATATTCCTGACATTTCTTATTCAAATCTTTGAAGTTTACCCAGGAATTGTGCTTTGCATCATAATTTTGCCATTTAACTCTATACAACCAAGTACCATTTGAATATTTCTTTCTTAAAATTTTTTCAACCTCATACTCTTCATCATTTGCATTAACATGCAAGTCATTAACAATTTCAGTTTCATTTGTTTCTGACTGACTATCTATGCTGTTTGTGGGAACTTCTTCGTCTCCCAGAACAAAAGGTTCTACAGCATCTATACCTTCAGGTGGGTTTACGTCTTGTGGTTTATCAACCCAAAGAAACCCATGCTTTAACCTATTAATGTGTACCCTATTTTTGACCAACTTCCCATCTGACTTCCTTCTAATTTTGACATGGAGAGGGGACAATTTTTCAGAAATATAAAATGGTCCCACCCAAGGCCTAATAAATTTTCTCTGTTTACCAGGAGCGACAACGGGTCGGTACACGTACACAATATCAATATCTCCAACTGAGAACTGCGGTTCATGGACTGATTTGTCTGCTTTATCTTTCATCTGTTTCTTACGTTCTTCTAAAGTTTCAATAGCTGTGGCTCTTGCTTTCTCGACACGTTCCATTAACGTTATAACATAATCACGGCACGTAACCGGAATGTCAAAATTGTCAATATCTGCATCTAATAGCGTACGAGGATGGCGTCCATGTACAAGGAAAAACGGACTGTAATCGGTACTATCCAAACACGGACTGCAATTGTATGCAAACTGGATAAACGGTAAAAATTTGTCCCAGTTCATATCATCGTCCTCGATGTGTTTCGCTAAAGAATTCAAAATCGTTGACATCGTTCTTTCACTTTGACCATTGCACTGAGGATGAAAACTGGTTGTATTCGTCTTCTTAATGTCAAGTAATTTGCACGTTTCAGTCACAATATTTGCTAAGTACGAAGTTCCTCTATCGGAATGTAAGACGTTTGGTATGCCATGGCGACAGATGACATTTTTAAGAAAGGCTTCGGCTATCGTAGCTGCGCGTATGTTTGGAAGCGGAATGAGTTCGACATACTTTGTCATGTAGCAAATAAACACAAGGACGTACGCATTACCCGTATCCTTAGATGGTTTAAAAGGACCTAGAATGTCTGTACTAACTGACTGAAATGGTGTTGTTGGAACAGGCATGGGGACTAATTTAGCTTTTGTCAATGTTTGTGGTCTTTTTCTCTGGCAACAAGGCTCACATGATTTAACCCATTCAATAACATCTGAATTCAAGGACGGCCAATAGTATCGCATTCGGGTTTTAGCCAAAGTCCTATGTATACCCATATGGTTTCCTGATAATAACGAGTTATGAGTCTCTGTTAAAACTGTTGTGACAAATTTCTTAGGTACACAGATTTGTAAACGTAAGTCACTGTTTTTAATCTTTCTTCTGTCTTGAGTGAACACGTGAAATAGAATACCATTATCAAGTACATAAAAACCACATATAATTAAAATGTCACGGCGCTTTTTCTGGTCAGCTGGTAACTCGCCACTTTCAAGATACGTAATTATGTCTTTATACCACGTGTCTAATCTCTGATTTTCCTTCAAATTTTCTATTGTCCATAAATTTTCTTCTGCTATTCTAGCCGCAGCGACCTTGACGGCAGCGGAGGCGGATTCTTTTGTTGCGTTTTCTTTAGGTTTTGCCTTTGACTCACGCCCATTTTCATTCATGATATCATGATTGACACATTCAAAGTTTGGTAGTTCGTCCCAATCATCGGGTGGGAGTGTCTTTTCATCATATGTTCGACGCGAAATTCCATCTGCATTTCCATGTAAGGATCCCGGTTTGACCTTAACCTCATAGTTGTAAGACTGAATCAACGCGACCCATCGCGCAAACTTTCCAACTGGTTCTTTCATTGTCAATAACCATTTTAACGCAGAATGGTCAACATACGCTTCAAAGAAATTATGCCTTAAAAAACAGTCAAATTGCTTAATTCCATAAATCAAACCAAGACATTCCTTCTCGCTTATGCCAAAGTTTCTTTCGGAACTTGATAAAGTCCTTCCTGCGTAACTTATAATTCGTTCCTCGCCGTCTTGAACTTGGCACAATATACATCCCAATGAAAATGCACTAGCGTCGGAATAAAGTCTAAACGGTTGATCGTAACGCGGAAATCCTAATATAACAGGCGAAAGAAGCGCTGCTTTTAGATTTTCGAAAGAAGTTTGACACGAATGTGTCCACTTAAAGTCTGCATTCTTTTTGGTAAGTTCGTACAATGGTGACGCGATTTTCGCATAATCCTTCACAAATTTTCTATAATAACCTGATAGTCCAAGAAATGCTCTGAGTTGTTTAATATTTTGCGGGACGGGATAAGTCTCAACGGCACTGACTTTTTCCGGATCAGGAGAAATTCCTTTTGCATTCACAATATGTCCAAGGTATTTAATTTCTCTTTTCGCAAGCGAACATTTCTTAGGGTGAAGTTTAAGTCCAACACTTCTAAGTCTCTCAAATATTTGTTTCAGATGCGAAATGTGTTCATCAAATGTTCTACTGAAGACGATGATGTCGTCCAGATATACAAGAGAAAACTTCCAATTTAATCCCCTTAGAACAGCTTCCATAACCCTTTGAAAAGTTAGCGGACTATTTTTTAGACCCATGGGTAAACGTTTGAACTGAAAAAGGCCCATGTGACATCGAAACGCTGTAAAAGGGCGAGAGGATGGGTCAATTTCGAGCTGATAAAACCCCGATTGAAGATCTAAAGTGGAGAAATATGCAGGACTACTGCTACCTAAACTTTCCAGAGCTTCTTGAGTTGTTGGGAGGGGGTGGGCGTCTAAAATTGTATGATTATTTAACTGACGAAAATCAACCACAAAACGGTACCCACTATTGTTTCTCTTTGAAACGAGCATACAAGGAGCGCCCCATGGGGAACATGACTCTTCAATAATATCTTGATCTTTTAACTCTTTAATCATTTTTTCCAAAACATCTTTTTGCTTTGGACCCACCTTGTAAGCTCGTTGGCGAACTGGTCTAGTTCCGTCTGGAACTTCTATTTTATGTTTCAAAAGAGAACATTTTCCTAATTTACCATCGCTACCAACAAATACATCATCATATTCATTAACTAAAGTTTGAAGCTTGTACAATTCTGATTTGGGCAATGAATCATCTGACATGTCAACAATATTCAACAAATTATCTTTTACAACTGAAACATTTGTCTTAACATTTGTATCATGCTTCTCATTCATATTATACAATTGGTCATGCTCAGATAAACAAACAAACTTTCCTACATAAGTGTCTTTAGATAAAGTAATCTCTTTATCCGTAAAATTACCAATACAAAACAAAACTTTGTTATCTTTCACTTTACACATTGATTTGGCAGTTAACAACCCTGAAGACATTAATTGTGGGGACCCTGAGGTCAAACCAACAACTTCATTCGGTAATGATGCACCTTTGATTTTAGCAATTACAATCATTTCACTTTGTGATGGTACCTCAATGTTTTGATCTAAAACTAATTGACGTCTAGGGTCAAAATACAATTTCTTATTACCAAAATCAAGTAAAATACGATTGTTCTCTAAAAATTCTAAACCTAAAATGACCTTTGGAGATATACAAGGAACTACATAAAATTTAGCTTTCAGTTTCTGACCACAAATGTATACAGGAACATAAATCATGCATAATATAGGAATGCGTTCATTGTCAACAGCTGTAATATATGGACGGTCAGACTGGACTCTTCGGCAATTAAAGTTTTTGAGAAAAGATTCATCTATTACATTTAAGTCTGCCCCTGAGTCACAAAGAGCTGTACATTTAATAGAGCCTACCGTAATGTGAATATAATTCCGAACTAAATTCACACAACATAACGTGTCACTGTCACTGTCTGAAGGGCTTTTCATAACACTTATTTGCCCAGATTTCGCCCTCATATTTCCAGGCACATCTAGTTTTTTGGGGGCACATTGCATGCGGATTTCTTATGTCCGGTCTTCCCACAGTTGTAACATCGGATCGGCGGATTCCTATTTCTATATTTAAAGCAAGATCGCGCACTGTGTCCAATCTTTTCACAAATTTGACACTTGATCACGTTGACGTCGGACTGTGCGGCACGTACTGCTGTCTCCTCCTTTGCTACGGACATCATCTCTACGGTTTCACTGAGTCGGGCGATCGCATCGTTTTGGGTTTTCAAACACTGAATAACGTTGTTTATCTCCGTCGAATCTCTCGGTGCTGGCAAAACGGGTCCACAGGCGTCGGTCAGCGATGTACTCGAAAGTCTGGCACACTGGATTGTTTCCTGCCACGTTTGTGGATTTTTCTGAATAACAAACATTCTAATCCTTGGAGTTAGTCCTCTTATAAATGTTATAACTTTATCCTTTTCGGACTTTCCGAGATGGTTACATAATTTGTCAATTTCGGTGATAAAGTCTTCAAGGTTTTCTCCCTCTTGCATTTTTCTTTCGAACAGTTTCTGTTCTAATATCCACTTCGGGTGTATATTTTGAAAGTGGTCTCGAAAATGCCGATATAGTGCATCTGGATTTGTTTTATGACTTCCTGATAAGTTATTGCACCAATCCAAAGCTGTACCAGAAAGTCTGAGTTTCAAGGCATTGAAGATCTTAGTTGGGTCCTTCCAGTTATTAAAGTTTATCCAACTAATAAATCGTTCTAACCACATAATTGAATCTTCTTCGGGTAGACCACTAAATATTGGCGGACAAAACATGGAAGTTCCACTGTTATTTTCCATTTTGGTTGAAATTAAAGCAAGCGTTTCACGAATGGTATTAAATTCCGTATGAAAATTAGGATCAAATGTGTTTTCCTGTTCCATTGAAATCGAAACGTCCGATTTGTTCATTTTAGAATTTCTATGAGATCGTAAATTATATGTCATTGTATTAAATAAAACATTTTAAAAGTCCGGGAAACTCCACCAAGTGTTGCGTGCTTTGCAACACGGGGAACTAGCGGTGCATATATTTTATGTATCCATGATTTTCATATAGAATAAGAGATCGGAATACTAAAAGTCTACATGTTTATTAATCTAAGGCAAACTACAAACTGACAATATCTAGCACATGAATCGACATCATTAAAGTCGTGCATGCATAACAAGACCAGGCTGACATTTTACATTAAAAGAGCAGACAGACTAACGACAAGTTTTATGTCTCTGCAACCCCGTTATCTAAACATACTAATTATTCATTAAGACAGAGTTCAAGAGTTTACAATACCATTAAATCTATGTTGCATCAGAGATTAACCGCAACAATTTCTATAAATATGCCAAAACCTGAACACAGAATATCTAAAAGAGCATGTCTCATAGTTTTAACTGTGAAAATATTGGGGTACATTATGTTGCATTTTTCAGAAATATTTTTGTTTGCATAAAAAGTGGCAGTTTGTCACATGGAAAAAATTGTCCTTTTTGTAGTTATCCCCCTTCATACAAATATCAACATAACAATACTTTATTTTGCAAAAGCAGACCTGACTTAAAGTTTTCTATGCAGAGGAGCATGTAAACAATCACAAGAGTGCAAAATAAATGGTCATTCTTACTTCCGGTATAAAAATAGACAGGATTCCCTCCACTCATTGGTCAATTTATTGGGCTACCACCACTAGTATTTTATACGAAACTGTGTATGGCATCGTTTAAGACAAATAAATTGTAAAATAAATACCTTTTCCTTATTTTTTCTGGTTCGATATTTAATTGCGAATAAAATGGTACCTTATTTTTGTCGTTCGCTTTAAAAATAGTGAAAACATTGCGATTCTCATACAAGACCTTGCAATAGTTTTTTGGCCCTTTTTGCCTATGTTGGTTTCCTTTAACCAGATTCTTTGATTTTTGCACTTTACAATGGTGTTCCTATACTTTTACATTATTTTCATCATTTTTGCAGTACTTTTATTGCAATATTATGGTCAATCCTTCTTTCCTTTAGGTAAATTTTTGGTTTTACTCTCTGATTTTCCTATAATATGGCCATACCTGAATCTTTTAAGTAACAGTTTTAACAGAAGACATATATTTGTATCTAAAGAACATTTATATTTAGCTTTCAAATAAACTTTGTTATAATGTATGAATATGAAAAATAATTTTACACCGAGCCAGTTGATATTTTCCAATTGCATGTACTACATTTGGTTTCGAAATTGCATGACTTCACAATAAGAAGGCGAAAACAACAAAACGTAACAAATGACGTCACAAAAAGCACACTGACCTTGCAAACTTAATTGGTTGCTATGGTGTTTTTGCATAAAATATTAATCTCAGGAAGTCATGAATGGACCATTACATTGGTATTGTGTGTATAAACAAATTCACAATTGAATGCAACACTAAAATGAAGTGTGCTGGGCTTGATAAAGCATATCAAATTTCAATATATGCTTTTAAAGGGTGCAAGACATAGTTATTCAAAATGACGTCATCAGACAAAAGCAATGTCACTTCCATTCAATGAAGAAAATCTGGCTATCACTTGTACTATGGACATTTATATATCAATAAAAAGATAAAACTTCACTCTTTCTGGTGTTCTTGATCTTATAAAGATATTTAACACAGAAATTGTTTTAAAAAGTGCCAAAATCTGACAAAGAGGGGTGTATTTTAATGAAAAATCTACAGGTGCAATCTCATTTTTAAGACCTGAATTTGATCATTTCTATAAATATGCCAAAACCTGAACACAGAATATCTAAAAGAGCATGTCTCATAGTTTTAACTGTGAAAATATTGGGGTACATTATGTTGCATTTTTCAGAAATATTTTTGTTTGCATAAAAAGTGGCAGTTTGTCACATGGAAAAAATTGTCCTTTTTGTAGTTATCCCCCTTCATACAAATATCAACATAACAATACTTTATTTTGCAAAAGCAGACCTGACTTAAAGTTTTCTATGCAGAGGAGCATGTAAACAATCACAAGAGTGCAAAATAAATGGTCATTCTTACTTCCGGTATAAAAATAGACAGGATTCCCTCCACTCATTGGTCAATTTATTGGGCTACCACCACTAGTATTTTATACGAAACTGTGTATGGCATCGTTTAAGACAAATAAATTGTAAAATAAATACCTTTTCCTTATTTTTTCTGGTTCGATATTTAATTGCGAATAAAATGGTACCTTATTTTTGTCGTTCGCTTTAAAAATAGTGAAAACATTGCGATTCTCATACAAGACCTTGCAATAGTTTTTTGGCCCTTTTTGCCTATGTTGGTTTCCTTTAACCAGATTCTTTGATTTTTGCACTTTACAATGGTGTTCCTATACTTTTACATTATTTTCATCATTTTTGCAGTACTTTTATTGCAATATTATGGTCAATCCTTCTTTCCTTTAGGTAAATTTTTGGTTTTACTCTCTGATTTTCCTATAATATGGCCATACCTGAATCTTTTAAGTAACAGTTTTAACAGAAGACATATATTTGTATCTAAAGAACATTTATATTTAGCTTTCAAATAAACTTTGTTATAATGTATGAATATGAAAAATAATTTTACACCGAGCCAGTTGATATTTTCCAATTGCATGTACTACATTTGGTTTCGAAATTGCATGACTTCACAATAAGAAGGCGAAAACAACAAAACGTAACAAATGACGTCACAAAAAGCACACTGACCTTGCAAACTTAATTGGTTGCTATGGTGTTTTTGCATAAAATATTAATCTCAGGAAGTCATGAATGGACCATTACATTGGTATTGTGTGTATAAACAAATTCACAATTGAATGCAACACTAAAATGAAGTGTGCTGGGCTTGATAAAGCATATCAAATTTCAATATATGCTTTTAAAGGGTGCAAGACATAGTTATTCAAAATGACGTCATCAGACAAAAGCAATGTCACTTCCATTCAATGAAGAAAATCTGGCTATCACTTGTACTATGGACATTTATATATCAATAAAAAGATAAAACTTCACTCTTTCTGGTGTTCTTGATCTTATAAAGATATTTAACACAGAAATTGTTTTAAAAAGTGCCAAAATCTGACAAAGAGGGGTGTATTTTAATGAAAAATCTACAGGTGCAATCTCATTTTTAAGACCTGAATTTGATCATTTCTATAAATATGCCAAAACCTGAACACAGAATATCTAAAAGAGCATGTCTCATAGTTTTAACTGTGAAAATATTGGGGTACATTATGTTGCATTTTTCAGAAATATTTTTGTTTGCATAAAAAGTGGCAGTTTGTCACATGGAAAAAATTGTCCTTTTTGTAGTTATCCCCCTTCATACAAATATCAACATAACAATACTTTATTTTGCAAAAGCAGACCTGACTTAAAGTTTTCTATGCAGAGGAGCATGTAAACAATCACAAGAGTGCAAAATAAATGGTCATTCTTACTTCCGGTATAAAAATAGACAGGATTCCCTCCACTCATTGGTCAATTTATTGGGCTACCACCACTAGTATTTTATACGAAACTGTGTATGGCATCGTTTAAGACAAATAAATTGTAAAATAAATACCTTTTCCTTATTTTTTCTGGTTCGATATTTAATTGCGAATAAAATGGTACCTTATTTTTGTCGTTCGCTTTAAAAATAGTGAAAACATTGCGATTCTCATACAAGACCTTGCAATAGTTTTTTGGCCCTTTTTGCCTATGTTGGTTTCCTTTAACCAGATTCTTTGATTTTTGCACTTTACAATGGTGTTCCTATACTTTTACATTATTTTCATCATTTTTGCAGTACTTTTATTGCAATATTATGGTCAATCCTTCTTTCCTTTAGGTAAATTTTTGGTTTTACTCTCTGATTTTCCTATAATATGGCCATACCTGAATCTTTTAAGTAACAGTTTTAACAGAAGACATATATTTGTATCTAAAGAACATTTATATTTAGCTTTCAAATAAACTTTGTTATAATGTATGAATATGAAAAATAATTTTACACCGAGCCAGTTGATATTTTCCAATTGCATGTACTACATTTGGTTTCGAAATTGCATGACTTCACAATAAGAAGGCGAAAACAACAAAACGTAACAAATGACGTCACAAAAAGCACACTGACCTTGCAAACTTAATTGGTTGCTATGGTGTTTTTGCATAAAATATTAATCTCAGGAAGTCATGAATGGACCATTACATTGGTATTGTGTGTATAAACAAATTCACAATTGAATGCAACACTAAAATGAAGTGTGCTGGGCTTGATAAAGCATATCAAATTTCAATATATGCTTTTAAAGGGTGCAAGACATAGTTATTCAAAATGACGTCATCAGACAAAAGCAATGTCACTTCCATTCAATGAAGAAAATCTGGCTATCACTTGTACTATGGACATTTATATATCAATAAAAAGATAAAACTTCACTCTTTCTGGTGTTCTTGATCTTATAAAGATATTTAACACAGAAATTGTTTTAAAAAGTGCCAAAATCTGACAAAGAGGGGTGTATTTTAATGAAAAATCTACAGGTGCAATCTCATTTTTAAGACCTGAATTTGATCATTTCTATAAATATGCCAAAACCTGAACACAGAATATCTAAAAGAGCATGTCTCATAGTTTTAACTGTGAAAATATTGGGGTACATTATGTTGCATTTTTCAGAAATATTTTTGTTTGCATAAAAAGTGGCAGTTTGTCACATGGAAAAAATTGTCCTTTTTGTAGTTATCCCCCTTCATACAAATATCAACATAACAATACTTTATTTTGCAAAAGCAGACCTGACTTAAAGTTTTCTATGCAGAGGAGCATGTAAACAATCACAAGAGTGCAAAATAAATGGTCATTCTTACTTCCGGTATAAAAATAGACAGGATTCCCTCCACTCATTGGTCAATTTATTGGGCTACCACCACTAGTATTTTATACGAAACTGTGTATGGCATCGTTTAAGACAAATAAATTGTAAAATAAATACCTTTTCCTTATTTTTTCTGGTTCGATATTTAATTGCGAATAAAATGGTACCTTATTTTTGTCGTTCGCTTTAAAAATAGTGAAAACATTGCGATTCTCATACAAGACCTTGCAATAGTTTTTTGGCCCTTTTTGCCTATGTTGGTTTCCTTTAACCAGATTCTTTGATTTTTGCACTTTACAATGGTGTTCCTATACTTTTACATTATTTTCATCATTTTTGCAGTACTTTTATTGCAATATTATGGTCAATCCTTCTTTCCTTTAGGTAAATTTTTGGTTTTACTCTCTGATTTTCCTATAATATGGCCATACCTGAATCTTTTAAGTAACAGTTTTAACAGAAGACATATATTTGTATCTAAAGAACATTTATATTTAGCTTTCAAATAAACTTTGTTATAATGTATGAATATGAAAAATAATTTTACACCGAGCCAGTTGATATTTTCCAATTGCATGTACTACATTTGGTTTCGAAATTGCATGACTTCACAATAAGAAGGCGAAAACAACAAAACGTAACAAATGACGTCACAAAAAGCACACTGACCTTGCAAACTTAATTGGTTGCTATGGTGTTTTTGCATAAAATATTAATCTCAGGAAGTCATGAATGGACCATTACATTGGTATTGTGTGTATAAACAAATTCACAATTGAATGCAACACTAAAATGAAGTGTGCTGGGCTTGATAAAGCATATCAAATTTCAATATATGCTTTTAAAGGGTGCAAGACATAGTTATTCAAAATGACGTCATCAGACAAAAGCAATGTCACTTCCATTCAATGAAGAAAATCTGGCTATCACTTGTACTATGGACATTTATATATCAATAAAAAGATAAAACTTCACTCTTTCTGGTGTTCTTGATCTTATAAAGATATTTAACACAGAAATTGTTTTAAAAAGTGCCAAAATCTGACAAAGAGGGGTGTATTTTAATGAAAAATCTACAGGTGCAATCTCATTTTTAAGACCTGAATTTGATCATTTCTATAAATATGCCAAAACCTGAACACAGAATATCTAAAAGAGCATGTCTCATAGTTTTAACTGTGAAAATATTGGGGTACATTATGTTGCATTTTTCAGAAATATTTTTGTTTGCATAAAAAGTGGCAGTTTGTCACATGGAAAAAATTGTCCTTTTTGTAGTTATCCCCCTTCATACAAATATCAACATAACAATACTTTATTTTGCAAAAGCAGACCTGACTTAAAGTTTTCTATGCAGAGGAGCATGTAAACAATCACAAGAGTGCAAAATAAATGGTCATTCTTACTTCCGGTATAAAAATAGACAGGATTCCCTCCACTCATTGGTCAATTTATTGGGCTACCACCACTAGTATTTTATACGAAACTGTGTATGGCATCGTTTAAGACAAATAAATTGTAAAATAAATACCTTTTCCTTATTTTTTCTGGTTCGATATTTAATTGCGAATAAAATGGTACCTTATTTTTGTCGTTCGCTTTAAAAATAGTGAAAACATTGCGATTCTCATACAAGACCTTGCAATAGTTTTTTGGCCCTTTTTGCCTATGTTGGTTTCCTTTAACCAGATTCTTTGATTTTTGCACTTTACAATGGTGTTCCTATACTTTTACATTATTTTCATCATTTTTGCAGTACTTTTATTGCAATATTATGGTCAATCCTTCTTTCCTTTAGGTAAATTTTTGGTTTTACTCTCTGATTTTCCTATAATATGGCCATACCTGAATCTTTTAAGTAACAGTTTTAACAGAAGACATATATTTGTATCTAAAGAACATTTATATTTAGCTTTCAAATAAACTTTGTTATAATGTATGAATATGAAAAATAATTTTACACCGAGCCAGTTGATATTTTCCAATTGCATGTACTACATTTGGTTTCGAAATTGCATGACTTCACAATAAGAAGGCGAAAACAACAAAACGTAACAAATGACGTCACAAAAAGCACACTGACCTTGCAAACTTAATTGGTTGCTATGGTGTTTTTGCATAAAATATTAATCTCAGGAAGTCATGAATGGACCATTACATTGGTATTGTGTGTATAAACAAATTCACAATTGAATGCAACACTAAAATGAAGTGTGCTGGGCTTGATAAAGCATATCAAATTTCAATATATGCTTTTAAAGGGTGCAAGACATAGTTATTCAAAATGACGTCATCAGACAAAAGCAATGTCACTTCCATTCAATGAAGAAAATCTGGCTATCACTTGTACTATGGACATTTATATATCAATAAAAAGATAAAACTTCACTCTTTCTGGTGTTCTTGATCTTATAAAGATATTTAACACAGAAATTGTTTTAAAAAGTGCCAAAATCTGACAAAGAGGGGTGTATTTTAATGAAAAATCTACAGGTGCAATCTCATTTTTAAGACCTGAATTTGATCATTTCTATAAATATGCCAAAACCTGAACACAGAATATCTAAAAGAGCATGTCTCATAGTTTTAACTGTGAAAATATTGGGGTACATTATGTTGCATTTTTCAGAAATATTTTTGTTTGCATAAAAAGTGGCAGTTTGTCACATGGAAAAAATTGTCCTTTTTGTAGTTATCCCCCTTCATACAAATATCAACATAACAATACTTTATTTTGCAAAAGCAGACCTGACTTAAAGTTTTCTATGCAGAGGAGCATGTAAACAATCACAAGAGTGCAAAATAAATGGTCATTCTTACTTCCGGTATAAAAATAGACAGGATTCCCTCCACTCATTGGTCAATTTATTGGGCTACCACCACTAGTATTTTATACGAAACTGTGTATGGCATCGTTTAAGACAAATAAATTGTAAAATAAATACCTTTTCCTTATTTTTTCTGGTTCGATATTTAATTGCGAATAAAATGGTACCTTATTTTTGTCGTTCGCTTTAAAAATAGTGAAAACATTGCGATTCTCATACAAGACCTTGCAATAGTTTTTTGGCCCTTTTTGCCTATGTTGGTTTCCTTTAACCAGATTCTTTGATTTTTGCACTTTACAATGGTGTTCCTATACTTTTACATTATTTTCATCATTTTTGCAGTACTTTTATTGCAATATTATGGTCAATCCTTCTTTCCTTTAGGTAAATTTTTGGTTTTACTCTCTGATTTTCCTATAATATGGCCATACCTGAATCTTTTAAGTAACAGTTTTAACAGAAGACATATATTTGTATCTAAAGAACATTTATATTTAGCTTTCAAATAAACTTTGTTATAATGTATGAATATGAAAAATAATTTTACACCGAGCCAGTTGATATTTTCCAATTGCATGTACTACATTTGGTTTCGAAATTGCATGACTTCACAATAAGAAGGCGAAAACAACAAAACGTAACAAATGACGTCACAAAAAGCACACTGACCTTGCAAACTTAATTGGTTGCTATGGTGTTTTTGCATAAAATATTAATCTCAGGAAGTCATGAATGGACCATTACATTGGTATTGTGTGTATAAACAAATTCACAATTGAATGCAACACTAAAATGAAGTGTGCTGGGCTTGATAAAGCATATCAAATTTCAATATATGCTTTTAAAGGGTGCAAGACATAGTTATTCAAAATGACGTCATCAGACAAAAGCAATGTCACTTCCATTCAATGAAGAAAATCTGGCTATCACTTGTACTATGGACATTTATATATCAATAAAAAGATAAAACTTCACTCTTTCTGGTGTTCTTGATCTTATAAAGATATTTAACACAGAAATTGTTTTAAAAAGTGCCAAAATCTGACAAAGAGGGGTGTATTTTAATGAAAAATCTACAGGTGCAATCTCATTTTTAAGACCTGAATTTGATCATTTCTATAAATATGCCAAAACCTGAACACAGAATATCTAAAAGAGCATGTCTCATAGTTTTAACTGTGAAAATATTGGGGTACATTATGTTGCATTTTTCAGAAATATTTTTGTTTGCATAAAAAGTGGCAGTTTGTCACATGGAAAAAATTGTCCTTTTTGTAGTTATCCCCCTTCATACAAATATCAACATAACAATACTTTATTTTGCAAAAGCAGACCTGACTTAAAGTTTTCTATGCAGAGGAGCATGTAAACAATCACAAGAGTGCAAAATAAATGGTCATTCTTACTTCCGGTATAAAAATAGACAGGATTCCCTCCACTCATTGGTCAATTTATTGGGCTACCACCACTAGTATTTTATACGAAACTGTGTATGGCATCGTTTAAGACAAATAAATTGTAAAATAAATACCTTTTCCTTATTTTTTCTGGTTCGATATTTAATTGCGAATAAAATGGTACCTTATTTTTGTCGTTCGCTTTAAAAATAGTGAAAACATTGCGATTCTCATACAAGACCTTGCAATAGTTTTTTGGCCCTTTTTGCCTATGTTGGTTTCCTTTAACCAGATTCTTTGATTTTTGCACTTTACAATGGTGTTCCTATACTTTTACATTATTTTCATCATTTTTGCAGTACTTTTATTGCAATATTATGGTCAATCCTTCTTTCCTTTAGGTAAATTTTTGGTTTTACTCTCTGATTTTCCTATAATATGGCCATACCTGAATCTTTTAAGTAACAGTTTTAACAGAAGACATATATTTGTATCTAAAGAACATTTATATTTAGCTTTCAAATAAACTTTGTTATAATGTATGAATATGAAAAATAATTTTACACCGAGCCAGTTGATATTTTCCAATTGCATGTACTACATTTGGTTTCGAAATTGCATGACTTCACAATAAGAAGGCGAAAACAACAAAACGTAACAAATGACGTCACAAAAAGCACACTGACCTTGCAAACTTAATTGGTTGCTATGGTGTTTTTGCATAAAATATTAATCTCAGGAAGTCATGAATGGACCATTACATTGGTATTGTGTGTATAAACAAATTCACAATTGAATGCAACACTAAAATGAAGTGTGCTGGGCTTGATAAAGCATATCAAATTTCAATATATGCTTTTAAAGGGTGCAAGACATAGTTATTCAAAATGACGTCATCAGACAAAAGCAATGTCACTTCCATTCAATGAAGAAAATCTGGCTATCACTTGTACTATGGACATTTATATATCAATAAAAAGATAAAACTTCACTCTTTCTGGTGTTCTTGATCTTATAAAGATATTTAACACAGAAATTGTTTTAAAAAGTGCCAAAATCTGACAAAGAGGGGTGTATTTTAATGAAAAATCTACAGGTGCAATCTCATTTTTAAGACCTGAATTTGATCATTTCTATAAATATGCCAAAACCTGAACACAGAATATCTAAAAGAGCATGTCTCATAGTTTTAACTGTGAAAATATTGGGGTACATTATGTTGCATTTTTCAGAAATATTTTTGTTTGCATAAAAAGTGGCAGTTTGTCACATGGAAAAAATTGTCCTTTTTGTAGTTATCCCCCTTCATACAAATATCAACATAACAATACTTTATTTTGCAAAAGCAGACCTGACTTAAAGTTTTCTATGCAGAGGAGCATGTAAACAATCACAAGAGTGCAAAATAAATGGTCATTCTTACTTCCGGTATAAAAATAGACAGGATTCCCTCCACTCATTGGTCAATTTATTGGGCTACCACCACTAGTATTTTATACGAAACTGTGTATGGCATCGTTTAAGACAAATAAATTGTAAAATAAATACCTTTTCCTTATTTTTTCTGGTTCGATATTTAATTGCGAATAAAATGGTACCTTATTTTTGTCGTTCGCTTTAAAAATAGTGAAAACATTGCGATTCTCATACAAGACCTTGCAATAGTTTTTTGGCCCTTTTTGCCTATGTTGGTTTCCTTTAACCAGATTCTTTGATTTTTGCACTTTACAATGGTGTTCCTATACTTTTACATTATTTTCATCATTTTTGCAGTACTTTTATTGCAATATTATGGTCAATCCTTCTTTCCTTTAGGTAAATTTTTGGTTTTACTCTCTGATTTTCCTATAATATGGCCATACCTGAATCTTTTAAGTAACAGTTTTAACAGAAGACATATATTTGTATCTAAAGAACATTTATATTTAGCTTTCAAATAAACTTTGTTATAATGTATGAATATGAAAAATAATTTTACACCGAGCCAGTTGATATTTTCCAATTGCATGTACTACATTTGGTTTCGAAATTGCATGACTTCACAATAAGAAGGCGAAAACAACAAAACGTAACAAATGACGTCACAAAAAGCACACTGACCTTGCAAACTTAATTGGTTGCTATGGTGTTTTTGCATAAAATATTAATCTCAGGAAGTCATGAATGGACCATTACATTGGTATTGTGTGTATAAACAAATTCACAATTGAATGCAACACTAAAATGAAGTGTGCTGGGCTTGATAAAGCATATCAAATTTCAATATATGCTTTTAAAGGGTGCAAGACATAGTTATTCAAAATGACGTCATCAGACAAAAGCAATGTCACTTCCATTCAATGAAGAAAATCTGGCTATCACTTGTACTATGGACATTTATATATCAATAAAAAGATAAAACTTCACTCTTTCTGGTGTTCTTGATCTTATAAAGATATTTAACACAGAAATTGTTTTAAAAAGTGCCAAAATCTGACAAAGAGGGGTGTATTTTAATGAAAAATCTACAGGTGCAATCTCATTTTTAAGACCTGAATTTGATCATTTCTATAAATATGCCAAAACCTGAACACAGAATATCTAAAAGAGCATGTCTCATAGTTTTAACTGTGAAAATATTGGGGTACATTATGTTGCATTTTTCAGAAATATTTTTGTTTGCATAAAAAGTGGCAGTTTGTCACATGGAAAAAATTGTCCTTTTTGTAGTTATCCCCCTTCATACAAATATCAACATAACAATACTTTATTTTGCAAAAGCAGACCTGACTTAAAGTTTTCTATGCAGAGGAGCATGTAAACAATCACAAGAGTGCAAAATAAATGGTCATTCTTACTTCCGGTATAAAAATAGACAGGATTCCCTCCACTCATTGGTCAATTTATTGGGCTACCACCACTAGTATTTTATACGAAACTGTGTATGGCATCGTTTAAGACAAATAAATTGTAAAATAAATACCTTTTCCTTATTTTTTCTGGTTCGATATTTAATTGCGAATAAAATGGTACCTTATTTTTGTCGTTCGCTTTAAAAATAGTGAAAACATTGCGATTCTCATACAAGACCTTGCAATAGTTTTTTGGCCCTTTTTGCCTATGTTGGTTTCCTTTAACCAGATTCTTTGATTTTTGCACTTTACAATGGTGTTCCTATACTTTTACATTATTTTCATCATTTTTGCAGTACTTTTATTGCAATATTATGGTCAATCCTTCTTTCCTTTAGGTAAATTTTTGGTTTTACTCTCTGATTTTCCTATAATATGGCCATACCTGAATCTTTTAAGTAACAGTTTTAACAGAAGACATATATTTGTATCTAAAGAACATTTATATTTAGCTTTCAAATAAACTTTGTTATAATGTATGAATATGAAAAATAATTTTACACCGAGCCAGTTGATATTTTCCAATTGCATGTACTACATTTGGTTTCGAAATTGCATGACTTCACAATAAGAAGGCGAAAACAACAAAACGTAACAAATGACGTCACAAAAAGCACACTGACCTTGCAAACTTAATTGGTTGCTATGGTGTTTTTGCATAAAATATTAATCTCAGGAAGTCATGAATGGACCATTACATTGGTATTGTGTGTATAAACAAATTCACAATTGAATGCAACACTAAAATGAAGTGTGCTGGGCTTGATAAAGCATATCAAATTTCAATATATGCTTTTAAAGGGTGCAAGACATAGTTATTCAAAATGACGTCATCAGACAAAAGCAATGTCACTTCCATTCAATGAAGAAAATCTGGCTATCACTTGTACTATGGACATTTATATATCAATAAAAAGATAAAACTTCACTCTTTCTGGTGTTCTTGATCTTATAAAGATATTTAACACAGAAATTGTTTTAAAAAGTGCCAAAATCTGACAAAGAGGGGTGTATTTTAATGAAAAATCTACAGGTGCAATCTCATTTTTAAGACCTGAATTTGATCATTTCTATAAATATGCCAAAACCTGAACACAGAATATCTAAAAGAGCATGTCTCATAGTTTTAACTGTGAAAATATTGGGGTACATTATGTTGCATTTTTCAGAAATATTTTTGTTTGCATAAAAAGTGGCAGTTTGTCACATGGAAAAAATTGTCCTTTTTGTAGTTATCCCCCTTCATACAAATATCAACATAACAATACTTTATTTTGCAAAAGCAGACCTGACTTAAAGTTTTCTATGCAGAGGAGCATGTAAACAATCACAAGAGTGCAAAATAAATGGTCATTCTTACTTCCGGTATAAAAATAGACAGGATTCCCTCCACTCATTGGTCAATTTATTGGGCTACCACCACTAGTATTTTATACGAAACTGTGTATGGCATCGTAACCTTTTGTCGAAAATATTTTAAATCTCTTCATTTTCTTCTGCATTTACTGATTTGCATTCACAAATTACACCCAAAATGTCTGGTAAGAACAATTTGCTTAGTTTAAGTATTTTTGTGTTTCTAGAAATCGTATAAGTTGGGAGAAAACCGACAACAAAAGATTTTTGTTTTTTCTGGACCTGTACGCACAGGTCCAGAGAACAAGGCGGTCGTGAAGATTTTAATAGTAAAATCAAGTTTCAGATTAAATTTAACCATTTATTGATTCTTGACCCGAAATATCTTGCATGTAATAATTTTGTCTTTTAAAAAATATATTTATATCACATTATTGAGAGTTAATGACATGCAAAAAGGGGGAGGGCTGGTGGTGACTAAAACGAGTAACCCGAGCCCAGGCGCTAACCCATATAATTCAAAATGCTCTAAAATCTTTATTTCTGAATATTTTTTTATGAAAATAATGTGTTAAAGTAATATGATGCAGGTTAAACCTGTGACACTCCCGAAGTTTGAACGTTACATAATCCTTAAATATGTTACGAGCTAAAATAAGTTTTCAAATGTTTATTGGGAAATTAATTGAAACAAATTCTTATTCGAAAATAAAACAACGTAGCTTTTCTTGTGGGTCCTGTGTGGGCTTAATGACGTCAGGTATTTTCAAAGAAAAAAGCGTTAAAAAGAGGCAGAAAGTCCGGGAAACCGCGCATGGTTTACCGGACGTTGAAGGAAAATTGAGCCCATAGTGCAACTAGAATATTGACATTTCTACCATTACCACTCCCTTCGGGAGCATATAATATCTTATTGTTTATTTTCAATTTTCCAAATAAAAGGTTGTAAAAATTTAATTTAGAAGCAATTTTTGATTTTTTAGTGACTACAATGTGTAACCCGACGCAAAGCTTAAAATTTTATATTTTCTCCTGTAAAACACCATTGAACCTACATCATGTACATATAACAAGAACTTTTTAACTATGAAATGATATACATTAGTGACGGACAAGTACAAAAATGTACATGATTAAACTAAAATTACAGTAAAATATTGCTTTAAAAGCAAATTTTCTATTTTTATAATGACCTGAGCCGCCGATGGCAAAATGGTGTGGCACGTGTGTGGCTAAAATATGACCTGCGTAAATGATATAATTAATGTAATAACCATCAAAATAAGGGTATGTCTTTGTTATCAACAATTGGTATGACATGATTGAAGGGAACACTTTTAAAATGTTATCTAAATATTTTTATTCAATGAATAAATCCATAGCTTAGTAAATCTAACTGTTTTTATATTGATACTGTAGTATACTTCTTTTACCTTTACCCGGGCAACTGGTCTGCGGCCCGGGTCCATAAAACTGTATGGAAATACATGTAGCTTTAAAATGCAAATTTGAATAAATTTTTTACCAACTCCTGTCATGCCTGTCCTGTAGATCATTTTGATCCATATCTTCAATTATTATCTCCATTTTTTTCGTATTGTAAGTGTCTTGGAAGTGCATATCAAGTTTTTCCATTTTTCGTCGGGTTACACATTTTAGTCACCTATTAAAAAATTGAAAATTGCCTCGAAAATAGAGGACATGGTTCGCTAAGGGCTATATTTGGCCCCCTTTTTTTATGAAAAAATAAATCTTCAGTATTTTATGAAAATGCACTTTAAATATGGAGTTGAGTGGTGTAGATTTATGTGTATGCCTTCAATTTTCAATAATCATCTCATTTTTTCAATTTAATGGACACTAATTAAAACGGTAAAATCAACAAAATTAAGAAAAATGATGATTTTTTAGGGCTAAAATAGTTATTTTCAAAGGCCTCCACCTACATGTACATGACCTAGGGATTTCTTAACTGAGAAGTGAATTTTAGAGTTCATTAAGAGAATTCATGGGTCAAGAAGGCAGAGGCATCTAAAAATTAAAAAAAATATACAATTTTTTTCCAATTGCAGCCACTTTGAGAGGAATCTTACATCTTTGGCATGTTTGGTGCATTGAGACATCCTGTTTTTCACCAACGTCAGACAATATCCTTGAATAATATTAGAACAAGTTTGTTCATTCACTTTAATTTCTAAATAGCATAGAAAATCTTCTCCATTACAATTTTGTATTTTTTTTTTCATATAGCGGGCCAAATATGGGCCTTACTGTACCTTGTCCTTTTACAAATTTTTATATGGAGAATAAAGAATTTAAACAATAAGATACTATACTTTTACACATTATTGCCAAATTTCATCGAAACATATTCACAAGCATTTTGAAATATTTGGGTAAGCGTATGTTGGCCTGGGCCTGGGTTACCAGTTTTAGTCACCACCGGAGGGCTTGCAATATACAAACCAATGTAATTATATATATATGCAAGAGTGGTGAGCTGTCTAATGTAGAAAGGGATCCATAGAAAATCTGACAAATTGCATTCGACTTAAACTTGTAAAAATCATGGTCATTCAGATTTTTTAGAAGTCTTCCAAAAAGTCTACACGCGCAGAAAAAAAACAGTAGGAAATACTATCACTTTGTCACTATATTTATCTCAGCCAATCGACCCAAATGGGGTGGATATAATTTTGCATCTACTTAAGCTTTTTATGGCAATGCTGCTCAGCTCATATTATGTAAAACTTACTGGTCCCAAACAGTTATAAATTCTCACCATAATTATTTTGCTACATATACATGTATTTTCAATTTTTTTTGTTAAAACTATCATGAATGGAATTTCTAATTTGAAAGGCCTTACTTGGCTTTATTTCTGAATAGGTAGCCGAAGATGTCTTGGGTGGTTTTTTTTTAATATTTGGACCTTGTTACATGTAGATGTGCCACTTCATTTATGCCAGAAGCCATTTTTCAAGTAGCAAAAGGTTTTTTTCTGATGTCACATCTAAATTAGATTATAAAAAAATCTGGAATATGTGAGCCTTAACAAGTCATGTTAAATCATCAAAAAATACTTTAACATGTAATTAACAGAACTTTTATTTTTATCCTCTATCAATATACATAATATAACATGTACCTTGAATACATTTATTTCTTTTGTAGAAGATCCAAAAATCCATATTGATTTATACAATTTTGAGGACCCTGTTTATGAAGACAGCAAATATGTTTTAACCAGTCCTAGATCCTTAGAAGCTTGTGCTAAAGTTGGAGCCAAGGTAAAATTTACATACAATCGTCCTTTAATAAACAAATATGGTAAAATTTTATTTACAAAAACAAATACAGGTGTGTACTTGATTGAACTGTACAACGAAATTATAAAAGGAATGCCCATCTATGAAAGTAGGGGGCATATACATGTAGTGTTAGGATCCCAAATGTCTGTCCCAAATGTTGCGAGATGGGGCATTATGTCTTTTGTACATATTCTTGTTTTTAGTATCAATCACTATGCAATTACAGATGAAGTGTGTGTTCAAGACCTTATTAGTATATTAACATAAATAGCAACAAGTAGCTTGCCAGTTTGTACATAATGATTTCTCAGTTACCTGCCCAAGGTTAGTGTTGTGCTCTGGGTACATGTACTTTGGTTTCTTCTACTACTAAAAAATAACTGCCTTCTGAAAATAAAACAACCATCTAACCAACTTTTCAAGAAAGAATGCAGTTTTCATTAAAAGTATATAATATGAAGTTATGAACAGACATGACAGATTTATAGGTTTTTTTTTGTCATTCATGTGTATCTGTTGTCTCTTAGGACAAATTTATTGTTTTAGAATTGATTTATATCTTACAATTTTCATGATAACACTGTATGTTTCAGCCTGTGGATATTCTTTACAAGCCATTAGCAGACTTTCAAGAAGAACTTCTTCCCCAAGATATTCCGTTAAGAACTATTTATAACATATATGATGAACATGAACAAGAGAGACAGAGTATGTACATATTACATGTGTGGTTTTTTCCCTAAATTACTATTTAATTTATGATGCACTGCATCAAGGAATTACATACATGTAGAAGGAAAAGAATCTCATGACAGTTTACACTCTGTGTAAACAAACATGTTGCAAGGCGAGATTTAGATGAGATTACCCATAATGTAACACATATTGGTGTTATTTTTGATAAAAATACATTTTAATTTTATTTTTGATAAACAGTTAATATTAAATTTTACATAAAAATCAATTTTAAAGTTAATTTGAATTATTTATAACCATTTGTTAAATTTGATGAAAATAAATGCCATATATTGATGTATTCCTCTTCAATTTTCCCCAAGTCTCGCCTTGCGAGAAAAGGTGAGATTTCACGAGATTCAACTCCTTCTATATAATTCCTTGACTGCATTAATTATCAAACCAAATTGACTAACCATGTGTATTTCATTATCTTCAGACTGTTTATTGACAGTCTAGAAACTAAAATTAATTATTTTACCTTTGACAAAATGTTTTTTGAGGTGATGTATATATGTCTGTACATGTACAGTAATTGATAATTTCCTTCTAATTGAAAAGCTGACTACTTGAATTTATCTTAAAATTTTACACTTTATCTGGCAATTATCTTCTTTGAATCCATCATACATGTACACTCACTGCCTGTTCGCTTAATGTTAAGATTTTACGCAGGATGTGTTTTTGAAAGCAGGGGTATCACTGAGCTGGCAGATATTGGCTCACAGTTTTACTTTTCATTTTTCCAGGACTCCTTAAATTGTGTAAAGAAGAAAGAAAACGATTAGTGGAAGCTGACACTAGCAACAAGAAGGCTTCCAGAAAGGCTGGATTACGAACAAAGAGAGCATCATCACTTCGAAAGTCAACCACTGCTTCTAAGTCGAGAATATCTAGGTCTCAATCAGGTAAATCATATACCGTTTAACATGTTTGTTTTTTTCACTGGAGCTAAATTTCGCAGATTTCTTAAAAAATGAATTTTTTTTCTCGGGGAATTCAATTTTAGCAATTACTTAAATGTGAGTTTATACTTTGCATACACTATTTACCAGATTTAATATTCGCAGGTTTGTATTTTCGCAAGTTGCCAAGTACTGCGAAAAAAGGGAAAATTAGATACCGACGAAAAAAACTCCTTGTACGGTATTGTCCCTTTTTGCAACACAGAGCAGGTGCATTTAAATGAAAGTGATCACCAACACCTATTTTTATTCATCGAACTCTTGTAGTAACTGTCTGGCCCTCTGGATCTTCATAAAAGTTTATGCATAATGATTGTATTGTACTTGAACTAGTTGAAAATTCATATTATTTTTTAAGTTATACCCCTTTTACCATAAAATCAAATGCTGATCTGTGAATGTGGAATTGGCATGTGCATTAAAAAAAATATTTATTCTCACCAGATGGCATATAATGGACTTAGACATGTTTATGTTCTCCAACTCTGTGTCTCATTCCTCTCTCTTATAGTGTTTGGCATTTTCAAACTCTAATGAGTCCTGAATAGAAGAAACGGGCGTCAGGCGTAGCAAAATTTATTGTCTGGAACTTTGTTGTCATTCTTATTTTGTACACTTTTATAACTTACAGTGGTTTATTATTATTCATGGGGTATCAGATTTTGTAGTTTTCGTTGGTGGTTTAGGCCCATGAAATTTGATACCCAAGATAAGGAAATTTAACATTGATATGTATGTCGCAGACTTCAAAGCCACGAATTGATCCTTTTTCATCAAAACAAGAAAATTTGTACCCTCGAAAATAAATGAATTCACAATACATGTATGTTAAAATTTTCCTTTGAGTTGTTTTGTCAGAATCCTATTTATCATAAAGAGAACATCATTTTTCCAGAATGATCATATTCTACTTGTATATGCATTTTTGTTTTATTTTAGAGGAGGATTTAAAAGCAACAAAAAATCCAAGCAGTTTACAGAGAACAAGAACAGCATGGGCCACCTCTGTCGGACATAAACGGGTTACAAATGATGAAATGAATAAAAGGTGATTTTTAAAAAAAATTAAGTTCAGTTATTTTACTTTTTAAAATTTCCAACAAATTGTTTTATCTGTCTTACTGTGGAGTTAAACCGTGTGGCATTTCCTAAGTTTTTTTTTAAAAATTTGTTACATTAAAGTTTTATAGATTTTGAATGAAATAACGTATGTAAAAGAATATTTTAACATTATCGATCAAATATTATTTATTTTTGTTAAAACTTTGTTAATACCTTGATGCATACGTGTATAAATTTTCATGTGTGTACCACAATATGGAAAAGTAGCCAAAACCTGAGGGTTAAACTGATTTGACAGACAAATATATAAATGAACAAAATAACATGAACACTAAGTGCATAGACTGGGTATTAAATGAGACACAGTGCTTGTAAAAGCAATAAATCATGGCTAATGAATTTTAAGATTTTCTGTGGTAATATTTTAGAGTGCAAGAGCTTCATGAAGAAAGTTTGAAGTTAAGAGAGGAGCTGTTGAAGAAAGAGAAAAAAGGAGGACAGACTACCATAAGGTAAGATCATTTAAAGAAACATGGAATGAAAGAAAAACAGTGTGCTTGGTATTTTTTCTCCTGAATTTTACAAAATAATACAAAAAGAAAAAAATAACAAATTGTTCTTCTTGGAGTAAAATTATTTTATGTAAATGTGACTTGATATTTTGGGGAAAAAGAAAGTGACTGTGAACTCAGGTGCTCAGGAAGGAAAAGCATTTCATGCATAAGTATGCAGTCTCACTAATAATGTTGTAAACTTATTTACTAAACAAAAACATTTTTTATTTCAGTTCTAAATCAAGACCAAAATCAGCACCAATCAGGAGAGCAAGAAGTACGTCTAGCCTCATGTCAACAGGAAGTTCATGTGTACTGAACCGTAGCGTCATTGATAACGCCCAACCAATATCAAATCAGAGATTGAAAAAGGCATTAAATAAATCTATAGACACTAGCAATGTGGTAGTCACTCCAAGGGTAGGTAACTGCTCAAACTAATCGGTTCGTCTTTCTCTCATTTAAGGTTGTCTTAATCTGTGACCTAGAAAGTATCATCAAATTTTGCTCTGTGATAAATAGATTATTATGTACTTTCCATTTTAATACTATCTATCTTTAGGTGAGTATCTGGACGAGTCTGATACAAGACTAGATGTAGATAGTATCAAACAGGAAAGTATTTAATATTCTTTTTATCAGTAATTAAAAAACTCACACATTTAACAAGTTTTCAGTACAATAACGTCACATGACGTCACAAATTACGTCATATCTCATCGCATGACATCATAGCCAACCTGATATTTTCTTGTATCACAGACTGTCCTTGATACTGAAAAATATCAGGCAGATGAGATCAAAGGTAAAGCCGCTAATTACCCATGATAATGAACATACATGTATTGATTATGTGTTTTCATGAAATATTTAAATTGAAAAATTTAATGTGGAATTAAACCATTTTGGGGGATGTGAAACATTTTCATACATGTAATATATATTGTTTATACATTTGTTTTTAAGATTGCTTCCCATGCATCAAAACCCAGTTAAATTCAAATCTATCATCAGGAATATCATTGTACATCATTGGTCAAGTTAGTTGGCCTTGTTTTCATATTAGTTCTTTATTTTTATACAAGTTAAATATAGTTTTTACACCCTTTAGAATATTGATACTGTGGATTCATTTATTTTCGTGGGCACCAATTTTCATGGTTTGATGAAAAGGTATCAGTTCATGGGTTATTAAATTCGTGGTTCTTTAGTCTGCAGCATATTAACCAATGTTTAATTTCCTTTACGTTGGATATCAAATTTCATGGTTCAAGACTAACCATGAAAATTGATACCCCACGAATAATAATGAAACCACAGTATCTTAATTACCAGTACCCTCAAACTATGAAGAAAATAAATATGCTGTCATGTTTGCCATAACCATATTATAACTCTTACCTTAGAAATGTTTGAGTGATCTTTTCTATTGTGCATTTGTTTTTCTCAAATAGGACCAAAGAATTTTAGAATTAATGATGTCAAAAGGTGAACAAGAGAGGGCATTGAACAGAGACAAGTTTATAGCAGACCTGACCTGGGAACATCAACGTAAGCTAGAGGAGGAATCGAGGATACAGTCGGAGATGAAGAGAAGGAGGATGCTAGCAGAGGAAAACAGAATCAAAGAAATGAAAAGGGTAAGACATTTAAGAGAGAGGGGCAGGGGCTGTTGCAAGACGGCAAGCTGAAAATACTGGTTCATGTTGAAGCCTTTTAGCTATTTTCCATTTCAGATTTACTGCAGAAATATCCCAAGTGTGAACGTTTTGTGCTCCTTCAACATGTTCAAATATTGAGGAAGTTCATTGATAAGTTCCTGAAAAAGTTCCATTTTCTAGTAGACAATGTTCATAGTACATATTTGTATTCATGCTCAAACACAACTATTATTTACCAGGAGACAATACAACAAAAGTTGACAGCATATCTTATGAACATATGTAACTTTTTAGGAACTTCTAAAAAGAACCACTTCAAAACATGAAGGAACTTTCCAAGATAAATCATTCACACTTGGGTTATTTCTGCAGTTAATGCACATTGAATTTCAAAAATGTAAACTTGTAGAAAAAAATACCAAAGCTGCAATTATAATTGAGAAAATCTTTAAAAGGACAAATAGAAGATAATGAGATGTGGAATAAGTGTACGCGACATAATCTACAATATCAACTATAATTTTTAAAAATCCACAACGGAAATCAGAAAGCAACCTTCGATGTGACCAGCCCTTGCTGCTTGCTGTTTTGGCCTTGGATAGAAAATAAACTACATAAGTTTCATGCCCAATCCTAAAGTATCAATGATAGACCCTCTTCTTGACATAAAAAATAATTATAAATTTGACGAATACAAACATCAGCTTTGATAAAGATTCCTGGCTTAGGACAGGCACATTTAAAATATTGTGGGATTAAGGTGGGACGATACCAAATGGCATATATCCAGATTTTAATGAAAATTGGTAGACACATAGTTCTTAGTGATATACATCCATATATGCAATAAAAATTAGGGGTCACGGACCTCGTTTTTCAAATAAATGCATTTGAAAACTGCATTTTTGGCAGGAAATTAACAAAGACATATAGGAAAAAAAGAGTTTCAACACCAATTATTTTTACTTTTTGTACACAAAAATGAACTAAAGATATCCAAATTTTGACCAAAAAGTAATATAATATTCCTCCAAAACTTTGTGATGCATTGATGTAAAATAAAGGATATGTCACGGACTTCGTTTTTAAGGTACAGACTCGTGAACATTGCCTATACGTGAAAAACGCAATAGAATCTAACTAAAATTGACGTTGCTTTTCACGACGTTCAGACGGATTTTTCAGTGTACAGGTAAATTTTATCGGTAACGTCGTTTTTAACGTAACGTCCCACCTTAAGGCCACGCTGAATTAATTACTTGTTCGTCGGACCGCCCGCATGTGAAATTGTTTCCTTAAGAAAAATATATAAATTTCTTCCGCCCGCATTTACCGGAAAACCGCCCGCGTCCGGAGCCGGAAGTTGTGTTCAAAATTTTTTTTTATCTCCGCGTTTGAAAAATATTTGTCTTTTGCAAAAGTAAACAACCAAAAAATTGCTGATTTTCAACCATGTACTCTAATAAATTGTCTAATTGCTTATTAGTTCAGTTTAGTGCTCCAATATTGGAGATACATTCAGGATAAAAGACGTTAAACTTAAACGGTTGAAACTACGTTTCATTCCCCTCAAACAAAACACTCCGATGAAAACAATGAAATCTGTTGCCACCAAGTAAAAGTATTGTTACAAAATATGGCAATTGCATGTCAAATGGAAGACTCTTACATTGATTTATTTAAAAACATTCATAACATTTAAAGAATGCCTTATACGATGTATAGTCGACCCCTTTTATTGATAGATTCAAGTTCCTGTGGTATTTTTCCTCGGATGACCTCAGTTACATATACATGTAAAAACAACATGGTTCAAATTGAAAACATTAAGGAAAATCCCTAACTTATGTGTATGGACAATAATGGGATATTAATGACACCATCTATGAACATCCAATTCACCATTGACCAAGGATTGTTTTGTAATATTTTTTTAATAAATATTTACAAATTGTTATTGTTGTTTTATGGTTTTTTTTGTGAATAAAGATAGGAAGTTGTTTTTCTTTTTAATATTTTATCTTAAAATTATGCCTTGTCAGAAAGATTTTGGGACATAGTCATACTTGTTTGGTGTAATTGACTTTCTCTTGGTCTGCTTGTGGCTGTTGATAGAAAGCCAAGACAGCAACTCTTCAGAGAAAAAAAAACAACTAAAGACAACTATTTCCTGCTTAAATAATATATTAATCAATTGAAAAAGCAATGAACCACTGAGAACAAGCATTTGTTATACTTTAAATAGAAGTTTTTTAATATTTCACTTATTTTCTTCAAAAATAAAAATAATCGCTCGCTCGCCTCACTTTTACATTAAAAACCAGAAAAAAAACCTTTTTAAAAATTTAAAAACAAGTCGCTCGCCTAAAAAAAAATCAGTCGCTCCAAAAAATCAGATTTTCAGAAAAAAAATTAATAAAAATAATTTCGCTCGCTCGCTCCTTTTTTAGCTCACCTGGACCGAAGGTCCATGTGAGCTATTACCATCACTTGGCGTCCGTCGTCGTCCGCGTCGTCGTCGTCGTCGTCGTCGTCGTCCGTTAACAATTTTTAAAAAATCTTCTTCTCTGAAACTGCTGAACAGAATTTCTTCAAACTTGATATGATTGATCCTTAGGGTGTCCTGCACAAAAATTGTGTTCGGTATTTTGATCCTTCAAAAAACATGGCCGCCGTTGCTAAAAATAGACCAGGGGGGTCAGACTACTGTTTTTGGCTTGTAAATCAAAAAGTATAAGAGATAGATGAAATCTGATGCCACGCTGCTGCTTCAGCATCAAATGCTCTACAGAAGTCTCCATTGAGTCGAAGTTGTCAGATGACCCCTTATGGGAGTTACGGCCCCTTAAAGGTGAAAAATAGCATTTTTTCATGTTTTTGGCCTATGGAATGAAAACTATTGCAGAAAGAGAGAAGCTGTTGCTTGCTTAAATGTTCAGCTCATTTAGCTTTACAAAAGTCTCAATAAGGTCAAAGTTGTCAGATGACCCCTTATAGGGGTTATGGCCCCTTAAAGGCAAAATATAGAGTTTTTGGCCTATAGAATGAAAACTATTGCAGATAGAGAAAAGCTGTTGCTTGCTTAAATGTTCAGCTCATTAAGCTCTACACAAGCCTCCATAGGGTCGAAGTTGTCAGATGACCCCTTATAGGGGTTACGGCCCCTTTAAGGCAAAAAATAGTGTTTTTGGCCTATAGAATGAAAACTATTGCAGATAGAGAAAAGCTGTTGCTTGCTTAAATGTTCAGCTCATTTAGCTCTACAAAAGTCTCCATAGGGTCAAAGTTGTCAGATGACCCCTTATAGGGGTTATGGCCCCTTAAAGGCAAAAAATAGAGTTTTTGGCCTATAGAATGAAAACTATTGCAGATAGAGAAAAGCTGTTGCTTGCTTAAATGTTCAGCTCATTTAGCTCTACAAAAGTCTCCTATGGTCGAAGTTGTCAGATGACCCCCTATAGGGGTTACAGCCCCTTAAAGGCAAAAAATAGTGTTTTTGGCCTATGGAATGAAAACTATTGCAGATAGAGAAAAGTTGTTGCTTGCTTAAATGTTCAGCTCATTTAGCTCTACAAAAGTTTCCATAGGGTCAAACTTGCCAGATGACCCCTTATAGTGGTTACGGCCCCTTAAAGGCAAAAAATAGTGTTTTTGGCCTAAAGAAAGAAAACTTTTGCAGATAGAGAAAAGATGTTGCTTGCTTAAATGTTCAGCTTAATTAGCTCTACAAAATTCTTTTTAGGGTCGAAGTTGTCAGATGACCCCTTTAAGGGGTTATGGCCCTTTAAAGGTGAAAAATAGTGTTTTTTGCTTTGGAATGAAAACTATTGCAGATAGAGAAAAGCTTTTTATTGCTTAAACATTCAGCTCATTTAGCTATACAAAAGTCTTCAAAGGGTTGACATTAAGACCAGGTGAGCGATTCAGGCTCCTGGGAGCCTCTTGTTTAAAAGTCAAAATCCAAAGAACAAGAAATTAATTCTGTGTGGCCTAAACTAGTTTTTTGGGCCCAACCTTCCCCCTGTTGATAATCAATAACGAAGCACAAACAAGCGCTTAGTTAATATCAAATCGATAGAAGTTCAATTCAACAAGAGAGAACCTGAGACAAAAGGACAACAATAAAATAACATGACATAGAGATACTCTCTTAAGAACACTAGTAGTTATTTACAGCTAGCTAAGAGGCAACTATTGACTGATGTTGATAAGTATTTCAATTTAAAACAACACAACACGTCAAACAAATAATGTTTTGGTGATGTATCATCACACAAAACTGACACACTTGATCAAATACAAAGTTGCATTAAAATCTTGAAATCAGTGAATGGAAAACTTTTAAATCTATTTGTAGCAAACTTCATCAAACTTCTTTGGAAGAGTGAGTTTTGGCTTTATGAAACCTGGTTCAACCCACCATTCCAGGTCATGACCATTGTGGCCTTCAATTTCTCTAGTGTGTCTTTTCCTCTATGACATATAATTGATGAACTCAAAAACCAAAATGTGATAAACTTACTGTTTTCATTTCTTCAAAAACTATTTGAAATAAGAAACTCAAATGTGTCCGGGGTATGATTGTATTATTATTTTTATATATATATATACACTTGCTTATAAAAGAAATTTTATTTGTTTATAGACTATTTGACTTTTTACTATCTATAAACACAAAAGTTCTACCATTTATTTTTTCATAATACAAAGTAAACTAGTATTTTTACTATTTTGATCCATGTATGGTCATGTATTCTATACTTGTAATTTTATGAACTTAATTTGTATGTACCACAGGTCTAAACCAATTATTGTAATTGCGTTTGAACCAATAAATATTATTAAATATTATTATTATTATTGATCATCCCAAAATTGGTAATTTTTATCATTTCCTTTATTTGACAATGTTTGTTTATAATCCAGATGGCGTCAGAGCAGTACAGACAAAGACGAGAGAAGGCACAACTTCAGAAAAAGGAACAAAGTCTACGACAGTCCATGCAAAAATGGGAGACCTCCTCTACCATTCAACAAAAACAAAAGGTAGAACATGTAGCTGATAATGCATGTCCATGATTTTTACTATCTTTGTAAAAACACATTTTTGTGAAAAAGTTGATTTGCATTTAGGCTGAAAAGAACATTTTTATATTGTTAAAGTAATACACATGGATGTGGGAGTTCATTCTAATGTTTGTGTCAAATCAGACTAGATTCTTGGTTCAAGTTATGAGTTGTACAATTAAAGATTTAGATTATGCATTATGTGATAAATTTTGGGTTCAGTTGACTAATAAATATAATGAGTTTCAATTAAGTACCACTTTTTATAAGAATCATGCAAAGAGCGATTCATGGGTGGAAAGCCTACACCAATTTTTTTTTTATGTGTTGCTCCTACTAGCACCCTGCTTTGATCTTTTGTGCTCTTTTTCGAAACTAGCCCTGGTCCTGAGAGAAAAAAAATATATAGAATGCATTGGAAAAATGTAAGAAAGGGAGATAACTCTTAAAATTGTCAATAATTTCAATAGAAACCATAGTAACAAAATGGCAAGATTTCTCACAGGACCAGGCAGTTATGAGCAAATTGTTATTTATTTCTTATTTCATATACTTTGAGCTATTTTTGTTAAAAATAAACCACTATAGCCTTTTTATCGATGAATCACTTTTCTTCAATTTTGCATGATTCTTAGGTGGACTACTAGTTAAGTATTTCTACTGTATGGTAAATACAAATATTATTGCTAGTAGACTTTTCCTGACTGCATAATGAATAGTGGCTTTTTCATTTTATCGGAGATGCATGCAGCTTCAATACAAGTTTTGTATTTCAAAAATGCATTGTATATATATATTATAAGCATGATTTTATTAATGTATTATTGAATATTAGGATCTACAAATGATGGAGAGAAAGGATAAAATGCAATTAAAGAAACGCATTCAGGTATATTTTTACATGTTAATATGATTTTCAAACCAAAATAATCCTACTTTTCACTGAAAAATTGGCAACAGGACGAAAAACATACAACAATCGATCAATCAAAACCAAAATTATTATTATTAAATGTTTTTCAATTGAAGGTTGTAAACTTGGATGGTATTTTATTGGTACACAAGGTATTTGAAATATTTAATGGCTGAAATTATTATCTTACATACCAGATTAGGCAATTATTCACTAGAACAAGCTTTGGTTTTATATTTTAATGAAATAGCTGTGAATGATTTACAAAAGAATGACAGCATTTGTTTATCCATTTTAGAGCAAGCATAGGCACGAAGTAGACATTTGTATTATGGTTGAATACATGTATTTGCATGGTTTAGTGTAAGAGTTGCCAATTTTACATTTGATTTTAATTGAATCTATTGTTGATCACAGATTTCAGAAACATAAGATAAATGCTTGCTTATTGAAAACTGCAGAATTTTATTGGTATGACATTTGTCAATAGAAATGAAATAACTCACCATGGAATATTTTATTCAAAAGAAAAGGAATAAGAAAGTTCAAGAAAGAGATGAAGGTGATATGCAAAAACTACTGAACCAGCAACAGGAATATGAACTGAGATCTGTAGCTCAACGGAAACAAGACAGAATATTAAGGGAAAGTTTAGTAAGTGGAACCGTTATTCATGTTTATAAAATGTTTTTTGTACCTTAAGTGTTCAATATTTTTTTTTACACTTTTCTCCGTGCTTTTCTCCCTCATTTATTATCTCTGGATGTACGTAATGTGTTCAATATTTCATTACTCTTTTCTTCCTCCTAATTTTCAGAAAAGTCTTTCTGTGATTTTGTCCACCCTTCATCTTTTATTTGGCATTTACACGGTTGATAAACATGTATATCTATTTGTGTTAGACAGATTTTTCTTTTTTCAATGGATATTTGCATGTGCATGATTGCTGTAAATATGAAATCATTTATTTTATTTAGTTGTATCGCATTTGCTGTAAAGAAAAAGCATGAAATTTTGTTCACTTTGTGAATTGACAAGTCATAGGTCTACAAGATTCAAATTATCAATTAAACTTTTACTGTTGATTGCTGAAAGTTTTCATTAGTGAAACTGTTTGTATGTGTGTTATTTTGTCAATACATAGTATAAGATGATATTAGCAGAAATATATAAAGAAAATAACATAATTTGTTTTATGATGTTATTCAAATTCTTTTTAAATACATGTTTTCTCTACGATACCATTTTTTCACTGGTTACATTATATTTAATTATTTGGTAAATAGTAAACCAAAACACCAGGGTGAAAGATGATAAGATTTTTCAAATGTTAAACTAATTTTCTACTGTAACAGAGACTATATTAAATATACTGTGTTGATTCTTTGCAGCTGAAGATGATGCATAATAGAAAAGAAAGGGACAGATTTGAAAGTCAGCACAAAAATGTAGAGAAACAGTCAAAGTAAGTTCCTAATTATTCTGCCGATTGTACTTAATTTCCTATCTATAATTGTTTTCTGTGGCAACACTGAGCAGGAACTTAGAAAAAGCAGGGCGTTAAGTAGTTGGAAACCCCGAAATAAAATAATCTCCTGTAAATCAATAAATTGCAATTTTACTCTCTACAGTGTAAAATTACAAAGTATCAGTACTCATGATTGGCATGAAATAGAAAAATGACAGAACAATATCAGTGATAGAAATGCTCTAAATCTTTCATATAATTCATACATTTTTTTTCAGAAAGAAAATAAAAAGTCTAGAGAGTGATATAACTGTGAAGACGTCAGAAGCCGACAGAAAATATCAGGAACTTTTACATCAGAGGGACATTAAACTGAACATTAACAAGTAGGACGAAAAGAATAATCTAGGGAGAATTTTATTCATTGGAATCTTCATTCTTTTATCAATGGAAAATGTTTTTTCACCTTTGTATTACTCTATTTTATTCACAAGGTTGGGCGGAGCTTAATTTTCTTGGTCTTTTAGGAAGGATTTACATGAAGAGGTCCAAATAATTGAACTGTGACCAACCCGGTAAATAAAATAGAGTAATACAATAAAATGTTAATGCATTAATGATTTTGGGAAAAAATCTTATGTACTTCGAGAACAATAGTAGTTTTTATTTTCCTTTATAAATACCAATGCTTTTTATACCAGGAAAGGGCATTCTGGTTGTACATATATTTATTTAAAATCGTTGATCATTCATACTGTTAAAAGTGGTTGGGGACCAGGAGGTTAAGGGGGTTGAATCCCTGAATTCTGACCTTATTTTTCCAAATCCTGACATCCTGAAATTAAATCAAAGCGTTAAAAGGCAAGCATAATATGTAAGCACTAAAATAGCAGATATTTTCAAAGTAAATGAACACTCTAGTGTCCCCCCCCCTTTGGCACAGAAGATTATTCAATCTATAAACAATCATATTTTAGGTAAAAATTATATAGAATTTCGGGTGCACATGCAAGCTATCAATTCAAAAACCCCTTCGATAAAAATGGACTCGTCCAGCATATACTAGAGTATTAATTGTGTATTGAATTTTATGAATGAATCAGAAATTAACCGGCTACAATAAACCAATGAAATAACCGCAATATTTAAAGGTAGAATGCATGACCAATCAAGTTACAGAATATTATTATTCATATATGTTCTTGAGCCAATCTTTAAATAGTTTGTTTTGTAAATTGCAAAGGTATTAATAAAACTTGTTGTGTGATGTTTAAAAGTGGAGATATTAAAAAAAATGCATTAAATTCTAACATATTTGATCATATTTCAAAAAGTAATAACGAAGATAAAGAATTACAGTAGGCATATTACTCCGTCTAGACAGAAAAAAATGCGAAAGCCAGCAGTAACCTTATGACTACATAAGGCAGCTAATGCTTGCCTAAAAATGCAACATCCCAGATCCCTATAACATTTTCCTTCAACTAGTAAAATCCTGAAATCCTGAACTAAAAAAGGTGATCCGAGCATCCCGTAAAAGGTCTCCCCCCTCAATAGTGAGTGAGTTGTATTTATGCCTTTTTGGATACACTTGGACCAAACAGCGCAGTCTGCCTTAATGTACTGCTAACAGATAATACAAGTTATACATTTCAACTTCCCATCAACATTATGCAAACTAATGTAAATGTACTTTTTTTTGCTGGTACTTATTTCCAAGATGTTACGAATTCACCCAAGTTCAAAGGTTTTCAATTTTGTGTTTTCTTTATTATGCAGTCATTTGAACTGGGGAGAGAGAATACTCTATAGATAATTTACTGTATTTTCTCTTGTTGTTCATATTGTACATTGTATGTTTCAACTCTGTATTTATGTTTGTATTGTAAATGTATGCTGTTATCCCTATTTGGGACATGTTTGCATTAATTAATTAAGTTATTCTATTCTTGCCCTACATATTGTTTCATTTTTCGGGTATTATTGCTGCTAGTATTACTACAAGTACTATATTCATGTTATTTTTTTCAGATTAGAGCGAGAGAAGAAACAAACAGTAGTCAGAGTATCTCAGTGTAAAATGGAGGAGGAACTGGATGAGTGGAGAGATAATATACTCAACAAGAGAAAAGTGGTATGTCTTCTTATATAGCCATTTCTGTGTGTATAGCAGTCAGAACGAAGGTGGTGCTGGATCAATTTCACCACCTACTGTGGTTTCATTAATTTTCACAGGGTATCAATTTTCGTGGTTTTTCTGGGTACCCGTCAACCACGAAAATTGATCCTCCATGAAATGCTGATTTTGTATTGATTCTCTGGAAGTAGTATGAGCAAACTACAAAATTTGAAATCAAATGAAATGTTCTTTTTTGGGAAACCACAAAAATTGATGCCCTCGAAAATAAATGAATCCATAGTATTCAGAAAATATATGTCTTTAAAATTCCAAGACAATTAACTTACACACCATGTTCATCCCTCCAAAAAAATTTCAATTTTCACACCACTTATTATATTTACATGTATCTAGCTATGACTTAGAATACATTGTTATCCAGTTGATTTTCAGATTTCTACAATAACAGATCAGTGTACTCTTCTTCGTGGGAACCAATTTTCAAGGGGGCCCTAATTAAACAATTATTAAAATAAAAATAGCTTCATTTAACTCTGTTGCTTATAGTAATTTCATGAACAAAGGATCAAGATATTACTTTAGAATCTGCATATATTTTTTTTATTTGTGAAAATAATTTGTTCAATTTGTTAATAATAACATTCAAACAAACTTTACTTTCAATTACTTTTTTATGCTTCACCAAATTTAACCTCGGTATGTCCATGTAGCTCACTTTTTCAATTTGTAATGTCAAAATGTACCTATAATAACAAGATTTGTTTTGCCTCATCTATGAAATTAAGGGGACATTCAGTGTTAGGCCTGTTCTTCCCTCCGTCCCAAATGCTACCAGATGGGCTATTATGTCTTTTGGTCATATTGTTAAGACAGGTTTTTGGTTTACTCAGGGTTAGGTTTCAACCAGTTTCATAATACTTAAAGTAATCAGAGAGTATCTAATAATATTAAGTTATTTTATATTAGTTTGTTGAAAAATCATTCTGGGTAAGTAGCTAAACCCATTGTTTATTTATTGTGAGTTTGTTATCTGTTAATTTATTTAATATTATTTAATCATTGTTGTTAAAAAGAAGCATTTTGTTTTGGTCTAAATAGATTTGCTTGAAATTATGTAAAATTACAATAGAGCTAGAAATTATGAAATTGGCATTGAAAATACTGTAAACCGGGAAATTTTCGCGGCAGTTTTATTTTCACGATTTTCGCCTTGACATTGTTAGCGCGAAAATTAAACAGCGCGAATATGTTTGCCTTCCATTGTAGTCAATGGACAATAATTTTTCAACGCGAAATTAAAATGCGCAAACTAATGTTTTTCCGTACAACCGCGACAGAAAGACTGCGCGAAAATTTCCAGGTTTACAGTAATACTTTTTACTAAAATCAATAATTAAGTAATTATCAGATTGTTTCATATATTCATCACTCTATTGTGGTCTTTTTGTGCTCAACAAACATCATTAAATTTATTAAATTTCCGTAAAAAATTATCCATAAAGATAGAAGGGAACAAATATATACAAAATAGGAATCAAATTGTATTATTATTTGAATTTTAATGAAACTTTATATAATTACAAAAAAAACAACATTACAGTTATTCCGAAGGTCCGTTGGACACTGGACAAATCTTGTAAAATAGTTTCTAGGTCCAGTAAAAATATTTTGGCTTTTTCCATTGCAATTAGACTTGTTACAAGTCCCTTTCTAATTAAAATTAATTTCTAATTTCAAAATTATATTAAAGTGCCATTTAGTATCAAAGGGAAATGTGAGATGTTGTGGTAGAAAGGCCTCTCTCCCGCAACAATCAGAGATATTTCTTATCAGTGGAATATAATATCTAAATTAGGAAATGATAAACTAAACATATTACTTAGAGAGGGACTTGTAGCAAGTCTACATTTCAATGTACATGATTACAGGAAAATGTCCTGTAAAAGAGAAAAATACTTTGAAATCACTGATGTAACAAATACAATTGATACATTGATCAGAATAAATACTATGGCTCTTTTTTAACAGCAAGAAAAGCAAGCTTCAGAGGCAGCAATAAGGAACATAGAGAAGAAAGCATTAAAGGCTCATGATGAGAGAGTCAGAAAGGAAAAACTACAGCAAGAAAATATCAAAAGGTAAGATGGATAACAATCAAATGTGTATGCGACATTTATTTACAAGATAATAAACGAAAATGGAATTCAATTTGAAAAAAAGAAAACCTATAAAATTTGGCCTTTGTTTATGATCAGACGATAGCACTTTATTGTTGTATATTTCAAATGTGTACATATTTTTGATGGTTACATGCATGGGGTTAGTGCAGCTTGGAACAAATTTAAAATTGATGAATGCTTACACTCAAATTCAGAATAGTGGTACCTTTTTCAATTGAATTTAAATGACACCAACAGGTTTGCCAATTAGGTGTCTTAAGAGAAGAAAGAGGTTTAATATTAGGTCAGTGAAGTTGGTGAGCCATGAAGCACCTGTTGTTAGTATTAAATCATGAAGCATATCAATTCAGAGAGAAATTTAAATGGATCTCACCTGCCCAATGATTACTGATCAAATGGTCAGTTTGATCCATTTAAATTTCTACCTGAATAGATATTCCTTTCATGAGTTATACTTCAACAGGTGTTTCATGGCTGACCAACTTCACTGACCTAATATTAAACCTCTTTCTTCTCTTAAGACACCTAATTGTCAAACCTGTTGGTGTCATTTAAATTCAATTGATAAAGGTACCACTATTCTGAATTTGAGTATAAGTGCTAATTTCTGATCATAAACTAAGGCCAAATTTTATAGGTTTTCTTATTTTCAAATTGAATTCCAGTTTTATTTAATACCTTGTTTATATGACATGTATTTGCACATCAGGCTAATAATATATAACCCTTTTTTCAGTTTCCTTATGTAATATTATATAAATAACATATACCTGAGAGGGTGATAGAGTGGATTGGTACCCTGAGAAAAGCATTGTCAACTGAGGGGCAGCCGAGGTTGACAATGTCGTTTCGAAGGGTAGCAATCTACTCTATCACCCTCTCAGGTATATGTTATTTAATTTATTATACTGAATCATTTAAGTACTTTTACGCACGGGTTTTCAAATCTTTTTTATTTGTTTTTACCGAGTTCAACGGAAAAAAAATGTTGCCCTATGAACACTTTTTTATTTGTTTAGGCGTGAAAGAGGGTGATAGATAAAACAATATCACCCGCTAGGGTGATAGATAAAAAATTATCACCCGCTGGGTTTTGTTTTTGAAATATGTCATATGATAGACTGAATTGTTTAATTAAAATTTGTTAGGAAAAAATCTTATGAAGTATAATAAAGGATGTATAACCCATTATTATGTATCCTTGTCTTTTAGTGACAACAAACGAAATCAAATGACAGCATAAATAAAACTAATTGTAATAAAATAAATGGTTTCTTCCACCATTAAAAATGACTGCCCTGTAAAGCCCTTATGTGTCAATCTATCACCAGAGGGAGCGTCTATCAACACTGACCTCTATACTATCGCGCTAAGGATTGTGGTAATATCCCCGAATTCGGATTGAATATCATTAAAATATTTCCCATGATCCTTAGCACGATAGTATAGAGGTCAGTGTTGATAGACGCTCCCTCTGGTGATAGATTGACATATGTGTGGAAAAAATAAGGCATAAAACCCCTAAAAACAAACTTATTTCAAAATAGTTTGATACATCGGTGACAGCCAATATTGGAGTCTGGGGATGGTAATCAGGCCAATATGGAAATACTCACATATTAATCTTTAATTATAAAACACCTGTGAAAGTTAAAGGGTAAGTTCACGATTTTTGACATATGGTCTTAAATTGTTCAGAACAATGTTTTATTACAGTGTGCAAATTTTTTCTCTCATATCTTAACTTATAACAAATATATTGGAGATTATTTATTTGAAATAGTCCCCTACTCTACATTAGGGGACTACTTCAGTTAATCAGAATTTCTATTGAGTAGCAAAAAATCATATTAGTTCAAACGTTTAAGTGATCATGTGGTACGTCCAATAACCAACAAAATAATTAAAATAATCAAAAGTCAACAAGATCATTTAATATTTTCAAATAACTTTCTATATAAAATCTTTTAAAAAAACGTTTTATAAATCTATTATCTTTTTCTTTTAAATTGAACTTTATTATCAATTAATTAAAATTAAAATTCTATAATAATAAAAAAAATATTTACTATTAAGAAAGAAGTTGTGTATTTAAATGTAAGCCATCATATTTCATTGAAAATAATTGTGATATAATAATGTAAATTACAGGTCATTCTTTTTCTAATCCCCCACTGGGTTTGCTAAAAGTGTTAATTAATGTGAATTTATTGTCATTGTCTCTCAGCAGGTACCTGTGTAATGGTTAGGTAAACATAAATGTAATTAGTCACAGCTGACTTGGGGTGAAATAATTATCAATACCTACAGGTGTCAAAACCTAATATACAAACATTCAGAAACAAAGTTTTATGTACTAGATCACAGGATCATTTTATTTTCATTCTAGCATTTAAAACAATAATATGATTTATATGCAAGATCATCACAACACAACATGACTTAGATAATAAAAATGACTTTTATACCAAATAATCATTATAACTAATTAAAGAATAACTCAATTTTGTTAATTTTAATAAGGATTTTCTATCACTTATTCAAAATGCCATAACATAGATGCACATAAAAATATTATATATTGGCAATTCAATAATTAGGTAAATGGTGGGTCACTGTCAAAAGGAGACTTTGTGGTATTCAGATGTTTTGTGTAATTTAAAATGACAGAAACCAAAAGATAAAAAATAAAATTCCATTTTTGTCAGCTTATTGAATTGAATATAAAAGTTTAAATGATATAGCATCATTAGATCATGCATTAGAAATCATATGACAAATTTTCATTTTTTTGTGAACTTTCCCTTTAATCTACATCTGGTATTCTCTACATTTGAAGCTATCTTTTGTAGGATACAAGATGAAGCAGAAGCTTGGAAACAAGAGACAGAAGATTTTATAGCAGTTAAAGATAGGAAAATACAAACAGCCCAACAGGAAAAAGACCATACAATATTACAGGTATGTTTTAAACTTTACTTGTGGCTGGAAAATATTTAAAGTTCATGTTAACCAGAAGGCTACGAATTTTGAGTGATAAGTTGTACACAACATCTATTTAATTATCAAACTATTGGAATTTCAAGATATGCATTAGAAACAACTAGCACTTTCATTTTTTGTCATTTTAACTGGTCAACATCTTAACAGGAGTTCTTTGTTTTTCCTGAAACTTTGTACACTTACACTTTATATATAAGAAAAGATAAACAATTTTGCAGAAATGGGGCTAAGGACATCAGTGTCTATGAGACACATTTCCCTATTTCATGAAATTGTACAATAATAACATACTCATTCAAACTTTTTAGATTTTTGTTGTTTTTGCTTAAGAATATGCTGAAAAGACATAATGCCCCATCTCGCAACATTTTGAATGAACTTAGGAATGAACGAATAGACCTGTACAATATATCCCCCCTTACTTTCATAGGTGGGGCATAAAAATTCTAACCCACATATATAAAGACTGTATAAAGATGAAATACATGTACATCCTCTTTTCCAGTCCCGATTTGTTGCCAGCCAGTCACAACAGCTTAGAGACGAATTGAAGGAACGATATGGGGGAGAAAGTTTTGACAAGAAAGTACAGCGAGCAGAAATGTTTAATAAATTAGGACTAGGCCACACGAGACAACCAAAATCAAATAAATCCTGTAAAACAAGATAGCTTTTCTAAATGTAGGACTTTTATTTGAAATTTTGTTAAATCTTTTTTATCAAGACTTGAGAATTCGTTTGAATATTTGTCAAACCAGCCTTTCTTACTTATTATTTATTTAAAGTTTATTAAATGATTTTTTTGGTTTTTAAATGAGCATAAAAGAGTATTATGTTTATGAATCAAGCAGAATAAATATTGGAAATGCTTTATAGGAAAAAAGTTTGCTGTTTAATTTTACTCTGGGTACATGGATTTTTTCATGTCTGTATGTGATATTGATAGTTGAGGAATTATATAAATTAAAATAAATCCTATTTAATTTTTTATTACATTTAAATTTAAATAGAACAAATGGTCTTCTTAGCAGCTTTTTTTTTTAAAGCATCAGCAAACTATTAATTGAAGGCAGTCCTATATTACTTACAATTTATTTTTTTAACCACCAAAGCATTAATAAAAGGCAAACATGTGCATCAAGAGATCGTTTTTTTACAGAATTTTGTTTTTATTGTAATAAGAGATGTTTTATTATGTTCTATTTATTTATTTATTGAATTCTTTTGTTTATGCTGATTTTTTGTACCAACTTGATATGTTAGAAAATTGGTTAGCAGATTGGCATTTTTAAACAATAACTGAAATGGTATCGAAAGGAATATATTATTTCTGCTATTTGCTAAATGGACAAATCATTTGGGTACTTTGTATTTTTTATGGGGAATTTTGTGCAACAAAAAGCCATACCCTTCAACAGAATAGCAGTATTTTTTAACTCATTTTATCAAATTTGAAATTTATGAAATTATGTTCTATTGTGTTTTTTAATTGCATTTATTTGTATATATGGTAGTATGGGTATGTAGATTTCAGGTATTGGACTAATTATTACTAAAAGTAGGTCTCATTCATTTTAAATGACCATATTTTAATTTATTAAAACCACTAGATAGCAAAACTCTGTTTTAAAGAGTAGAAGGGTGCCTTAACGTTAGTTATAATTAACTACACAAATCATTCATCAACATTTTGTACCTTTATTTTCTTGGGAAGATTTTTCAAAGCGTGAATTTGGTTGTTGTCAAAAATTTTTCTTTGATTACACCCCCCCCCCCCCCCCAATAGTTTCAAACTATGATTCCTGTTTCTGATCCAGAAAACATTTAGCCAAAATTCAGGAATAACTTTTTGTAAACTTTGCATTAAGTTTATAAAACTTTCAAAATGAAGTAGAATATGACCAGAAAAATAAATTCTGGGTAAAACATTTTCTCTTTACGTGTTCTAGTCAGGCTTTGTAGAATAAAAAATGCCTATATGCAATTAGGTTTGTCAGATATCTGCCCAAAGTTTGGTACAACCTTTTTTTACACTAATAAAATGAAATGCTGTGTTTTGCTCATGTGCATTGAAAAGGGGCATAAAACCCCATCACTGCAAAATGTAGGGTTCCCTTAGTAAATTCAAAATTTTTTAGCCTTAAGTTAAAGGATGAGTGGCATTAAGGGGGTCTTTAGGCCCAATTTTTATGTGAAATTATATTGTAGCATGAAGATTTAGCTGTTAATTAAAACAAAGGAAAACATATCCAACTTTCGATTTCTGTTCTGAATTGTACAATTATTCTTTGGGCAAAGAGAGATAACTCCGGCTTAATAAGCGCAAATCTGCCGGAATGCGTACATTTCCGTAATTTTTCCTCCTTGTTTACCAAAATTGAAAGTGGCCGCATGCAAACAACAACTAAATATTTTCATAGCTGACTTGAAATATAAAACAAAAACTAAAAGCAAAGTATGGTTCTGTTGTTTTCATGCGGCCACAGTAAAAAATAATAAAATTGAACATTATTTGTGTGGAAGTAACCCGTTCGCGATTCGCGATTATACACCGGAAGTAAACAAAGCGTACCAGACGACAGTAGCAAACTGAGATGAAAAGACTTGCTTTGGCCTTCCTTTTTTGGATTTATGAATGAATTGTAAGTGTCAAGAGTTTCTATGAGACAGTATTGTATTGTCCTTAATGTGTGAATATCATGATATCAATAACAGGGATTTGAATTGACCGTAAACAGTAGATATAACAGGTTGGGAATAACCCCAATTGGGATAAATTATCCCAATTGGGATAACTTATCCCAATTGGGAGATATGAACTTATCCCAATTGGGATATATGTGTACCTTTTCTGGCTTCTATTTCATAAATGAAATTCGCGCACTTTTTTACAGGGTCAATCTTTGAGGTCAACACCTCTCTCATTTGTTGTATAACCAGTTTTTTGTCTCTGTTGCTGCACTTTCTGCGTGCAATTCGATTTGCGGGACTACCATCGTATTACCTCTATATAAAACGCGTATTTTACATAATAAATTAACAGAATACCCTTAGATTTTTTGCTGGACACATCTGTTTTCATCGTCGCCATACAGGAAGTTAATCGGTAGTTGCTGAAACAATGTCGGTAAGGCTAATATTTAGTTTCCGTGGTAATGCATCATCGTATTTTTATAAAGTACGGTAGCGCAGGTGTGTAATAAATTAACTGTTCGGCCTTCGGGTATTTAACACCATATATCAATGTTTGATTGAATATATTATTCACTAGAAAACAATATTTGTTTCATTTCATGCATATATGTAATCACAGACTTGCTTTTCAAATATTGTTTTAAATCGAAGTTTTGATGTTTTACGCAAATATTATTAACTGATAAAATTAAAACTAAATTTGATCAAAGTTGATTTATTTATCTCAGTTATTAACAATATTTAAAAACAACACTTTTTGGGTTTACTTAACCCGAATAATACAGTCGTTATATTTCGCTTCTTACAGTCACTACATTAACGCCTGAATGCTCATACGATAATAATTCGTCAAAATTTGTCAGATGAGCATACTGTGCTGACCAAAATTTCTTAGGATCAGTGTAGATAAAATTCATTATCATTAATTTATTATTAATTATCACATAATTCACACCTTTTTGTCATATCTTTTTTAGAAAAAATCAAACTAATTTTATCAACTAATTAATTAACACCATTAAAAGGATTGTGATTGGCTGTCTGAACTGGACAGCAAGTGACGGAGAATTTCCATTGGACGAGTTCAAGCCCTGTCCCGCCGAAGTATGCGAAGACGGATAGGGCTTTGATCATTCGAGTTAGGGTTTACTAGGACATAGCAAAAGAGTTTAATGATGAAAAGACAGTCAAAAGAAATCCCGGACGAAAACAAAAGGGAATGGACACGTCTTTTCAAAGACGACATGTAGGTCCAAGGGGCAAGCAACTAATTGACAATCGAGATGCCAGATCAAAGAGTCTCAGTAAAAGAAAAAAGACTTTGTTTGCTAAGGTATAAATACAATACATTACTTTAACATATATCATCGTCCACGTCAAGCTGGACATCTGTTGTTGCTTCGTCTACAGCTTGTAATAATTCTTTGTAGAAGGTGATGTAGTCCTCCTTCGAACCCCGTTTTACCTCTGTTTCCCACTGATGCTCGAGGACGACATCCTCTGATGTTGTGTTGATTTTGTCTAGTGTGTTTAATATTTCTTTCTCCAGCGTTGGTTTAGATTTTCTATATAATTACACAAATTTCCGCAACTTTTACTAAATTTAAGTATTATTTTAAATTATTGAAAATTTTACATTGCCCATGATTATATATTTTTTACTATTTAATTCTCTATAAATCTAACCATCCGGTTACATAAAGTATATACTTTTTGTTCAGCTACTGTTTTGGATTAATATGCCAGCTAGAGGGAATGCGTGGGTGCCATCGCACCCCTTTTTAAAACCAATTACCACTGCTAAACTCTGTGTTTGGTTTTGATATGTACAGTGACTATTAATGTTGATGTTTTGAAGGAACAAAATTCCCGGACTGATAATTTTGCTACCCCATTTTGAAAATACGGTGTACGGGCCTGCTAACATGAAGAACAGGTGTATTGAACTTACTTTGACAGATCGAAAAACTTTTCTCTGTCCTGAGGAAGAACAAATATCGGTGTTAACTTTTCTGGTCCCTTTCCAAATAAGCCGCTTTTCTCATACTCTGAGAGGTAAAGGTTCAGGTTTTGGTTGGCGTTGTAACTAAAGTTGATGAGGTCATTATCAACTTCAGTGTCGTTGTTTAAACAAGTAAGGGGTTTCCTGTCTAAAAAATAAGTATTACACATGTGTTTTTGTATACCCGAGTTTCTCTATATATGAATTCAAGTTTCAAATGACTTTTTGTGATATAAGAGAATTGAATATTAAGTAGTAAAATAAAAATTTATTTATTATTATATATGAAATGTCGCTGGTGAATGCTGGTAGCGCGGCCAAAAGCTACGACTAAAAATATACCTAATTGTGATTTTATTATTTTAAGTAGACATTTTTTACGCATATGATTTTTATATTAATTTTTAATACCTTTTGGGTTTTGAAGATATCCAGAAGATCGAATTTTTGTCCTCCACTGAAATATCTCCTCGTTCAAGTTGTAGTGATATAAATCACTACTACTTGATATGCCCAACATGCATGACACATCTTCTTTTAGCTGTAAATTAAATATGATTAAGTAGTAAAATAAAAATGTATATATTTTTCCAGGCCAAGCAGTTAAATACTACCACAAATGCTGAAGTTTTTCTTGAAGTGAAGCCACCCACACAAAATCCGGTGTTTTACAAGACTTCATATTATAAGGTATAACTAGACGCGTTTCACAATGATATATAATTGGTACAATTCTATTGAAATATACATATATTTTATAATAACTGTTAATTTGTTAAATTCATTCGTTGAACTAATTGGGCACAATAGGACATTTGAACATCAAAAGGCATACCAGTCAACACAAATATCATAAAGAAACACACGCGTATAAAAAGTATACATACGAAGAAAAAAAAATCTAAAAAATAGCTTGAAAAATCATTTCACAAAAACGATATTATTGAGATAAGATTTAAATATCATAGTAATTGAGTTATCCAAATAATTAATAATCACTGAAATTTTAAGCTCATTGTAACTGAGTTAAATAAAAAAAAACTTAAAGATATGCTGTGATATATTGTAGAATCATACACTTGTTAAACATATGGAGCAGAGTGAGGAGGAGGATCACAGTAAAGATGTACCATCCACAAGTAACGATGCATCAGCATCAGCTGCAACTACATGTACCGCGTACCCAAGTCCAAGCAAACGTAGGGCTGCAGTCAAAGCTTTGTACCAGGACAAGAAAAACAAAACACCCAAAAAAGTTGTTAATAAATTAGTGCAGACGAGATGCATAGATGATGTTGATGGTGAGATAGGGCCGGAAGTTTGTAGGGTGTGTGGTGTTTTGCATGAAAGCGAGGAGGATATTCAGAGCGATTCGCAGTGGTTAGGGTGTGAGTTTAAGAGTGTTGACAGTAAGGGTAGCGAAAGCAGTTGTGGTTATTGGGTGCATGAGAAGTGTTTAGGGTTTTTTCCACAAGAGAGTGAGCAGAAGTGTAAGGGAAAGAGAGGGAGAACGTCACAGGCATGTAAAGGAAGAAGGAAGAATGTAAATGGAAGTGCGAGTATGTTGAATAGAGTGTGGTATTGTCCGGATCATAGATTAAAATAAAGTAATAATTGTTATTTTTGTTTTGTATTATTCCTATTTAGTATACCCCCACTTCGAAGAAGAGGGGGCATACTAGTTAACCCCAGCCCGTCCGTCCGCAGCATACCTTTCGTAACAGTTTTCTCAGCAACCAATGTATACAGTCATGACAGTGACATGAAATTTGTGTGTAGTTTATTATGGTATCGAGTATCAATTTCAGGTCTGTCGTATCACTACTTCCTGTTTACCGACATTGTCAAATTTTTACATAAGTAGTCAATGGTTTAAAATTTTGGCAACACCTTTTCTCGGCAACTACACATCTCAAAAACTTGATATTTGGTATGTTGCTTCAGCGTGAGGTCCTCTGTCGCGATTACCAATGAGATGTTTCATTTCTCCGGTATGTCTGCCCTGTTTATACGTTTGAAAATAATTCTTCATGTTCGGTAGTTTTGTTAATACCTTTATTATGATCTTGAGGTAGGTTAGGGTATGTGCTTAGGTGGTAATACATGCATATTAATAGAAATTATGCATGTACCTTTTCTAAACGGTCTTGATTTCGGCATACCCGTACCCATCTGCTTTCTGTTGGTACACCAGGGGGCATCCACATTTTGGTTCGTCTATTTTTTGCCTCCAGGATAAAATCCCCACCCTCTCCTTTACTCGGATGTCCCGAACAAGAAAACGATTCGTTGTCATTAATAAGATGTTTTACATCTTGTGGCATGCACACCCGCATTAAACAGTCTCTAATGTGAAGTTCCTGGTAATGGGTCATATTTGTCCCAAAGAAGAGTGGTGCAAATTTTATTCTACATGCCATAATTAAAGCTGAATTATTGCGTCGTACTGCGGCACGAAACAAATATATGGCAAATAGATAAGTGAATGCTATTTCAGAAGCAAATATGTAGTTTTCATTTTTAACGTCTTCCAAAAATTTAAAATAACCATCAGCAGTAGGTTGTAATTTATTTTCTTTCGCAAAATTACAGTAGTGATGAATTACTTCATCCGATAAAGCGAACAAACAAATTTCCAACATCATCATTGCCTTGTGGTGGTCGCTAGCATTCTGGCAGCAGTTTTGTGCCCTGATTGTTCTATAGCCTAACATTGTTCCTAGATCTTTTAACATGATTGGCCAAAGTAGTTTGAAAATACATTTAACCATGTTAATTTCTATATGGCCTAGGCCTGGAACAAGCAATATCTTGCCATATTTTTTACATTCTTTCATTTCTTGTTCAATATTAACTTTGGGATGAGTCTGATTGATATGGTTTTTAAACGATGCATCATTATTAAATTCGGTGTTACAAAATCGACAAACATAACACCTATCCATCAGTCTTGAAGCTAAAATAAAAGGAGAACCATCACAGCCAGCAATAGACCACTCTCTTGTATTACATGTTGTGTGTATAATAGAGTTTAAAATAGTTTTAACGGCTTCATACGAGCAGGGATTTTCCATTAAAGGGTCTCCCAAAACAACCGACGTTGGCTTTTGTGCACAAGTATCAGCAATAAAACTGTATTTATCACGACTTGAGTCATATGGTTGCTGTGACAGCATTGTTGCCTTACTGGAAACATTGACCTGAACCAAATTGCTTTCAGAAGAAACTGCTGCTATGCGCTCAGATATAAAATTTGATCTATATTTACGAAAAATTTCATTGCTTTCACTTTGAAGGTTCTTAAGGAGAAGAACAAGTTCTTCTCTAGATTTGTCATATAGCCAGGAAGAAGGACGGAGTTCAATTTTATTTTGAAAGTCTGAAAGAACTGACGGAAGAATATGTAAAACGTTTGTGATAACACTGGCGGAACTTTTATGATCAAATGTAACTCGCCAGTTACGTGACAGGACCTGATTGTTATCAAAAAAAGTGAAAATGTCATGGTTCTCTGGTGGTTTATTTTCAGTAACACTTCTTTCGTTTATCCAATTAAGTAATGTCGTGTAACTTCCACTAGGTGATACAGCATTTGACATGTCTACCACTGACTTACTACCAGTTGAAAAGTAAGCTAACAAATTAATAGAGAACGACAGTGGAAAAATAACGTTTTCACAACAACAAAGCAGGAGTTGTTCGTACATTTTCACAAAGGAAAGAAGTTTGCGCGTATTAACAGAACTTATATCATCGATACCACAAAGTGATTTTAACAATTCCACAACGAACTGATTCCTATTTTGTAGCCAAGCACGGGGATCAAATTGATCCATAAAAGTTTCATCTTTGTATTGCTTTGCTGCAACATTAGCATCATCAACAAGAGCAGTTGTTTTATGTTTACAGATAGCATTTACAATTTTAGATAAATCATCGTCCTCAATGTTTCCAGAATTTATCATATCCAAAATGGTTTGAACATAGTGAGTACTATATTTAGTTCTCTTTTCCGATGGTGGTAGGACAAAATTTTCATGGGCATAATCCGCACACGCTGAACATAAATATAAAGCCCGCGATGACAAATAACCTTTTTGTTGTAGTGCGTCGTCTACATCTTTTGAAAACTTTCTGGACGACCTTTTACAAACGCTGAATTGTTTATCTTTAGAAAATTCACTGTGTTGATTACAGCTGCACACTGGTTGTTTCTGTGAACAAAATTGAATTCTTTTCAATTTTTTGGTAAATGAATTTTAAATTATCTCCCTTTAAATTTTAAGAACAAACATATATTGACCAAATATTTTCATTTTATTTACCCTTTTAATATCTCACGCATAACAATATATCATTATTATTTACCATATATCAAATATATATGAAAAGCCGATTTAATGATTAAATTTGTAAATATAGAAAGGAACAGACCAAAATAATTTAAGACATCGTTCATATTTCTGTATATCAGTAACTATCGTCAAATATTCGCAATATCATAATTGTTTTACACAATAATTAAAAATATATCCAAGACTAGCTATATTTGTGCATATTTCAAATTTTCCCGGTCTAATGTTACTAGATCTATAAGATATATAAAATGTTTAATGTTTTCTTAATGTACTCTCGCGTACAAAAAAAACTGATGATATTCATATTTCTATTAATGTGATTTTAAACCAACAATGATTGCATAATTGGTTCAACAATAGCTTTAAAATATCATCTTTCCTTAAATCAATAATAATCATTAAATAATTATAGTTGGCAATGGCGTTCCATAGTTGCAAGTAAGTATTTGTATCCACGGAAACTTTATATTTACTCACCGGCATCGCATCAGCAACTACCTATTCTACTTCCGCTTTGTGATGCAAGAAGAAACGATGTGAGAAAGACAAACAACAATGCAAAATAATGGTAATTTATTAACGAAATCGACCTTTATATAAGTGGTAAAGTAATGGTAGTCCCGCAAATCGAATTGCACGCAGAAAGTGCAGCAACAGAGACAAAAAACTGGTTATACAACTGTAACAAGAGACGTTTTCCCAGTCTTTGTTTGAATTTGTTTCCCCAGGTTCGATATATATATATGATATTATTGTACAAGAGAACAATCCTTGAGATTCAACATATAATTTATTATGCTTCCTGAGTTTCAATTACAAGGTAATAAGTTACAATCCTAAACGGGGAGTTCCCTAAGTACTGGTAAAGTACATTCCTTACCGAGAGTGTGACGTTGACTTAATGGCGTAATGTCCGGGTCTCCCTGTCCCGACGTTGCAGCGCTATATATATAGGGCTGTCCCGACCGGGACCGGGTTACCGGAAGTAACCCGGCGGTTACAAAAATAGTAAGGAATGTAATTTGACGTCTAGAAATACATGAAATAAAGATGCAAACGTGGAATTACTGAAACCCCTAACAACGGTTAACATTATAGACTGATGAAAAGATGAATACAGATACATGAATCAGTAATTCCACTACACTCCCCCGTTCTTAAGACCTAATTGTCATATCATAATTGATAAGACTAATTAGTCCAAAAGAACAACGATATAAATGAAACTTTATATAATATACAAAAGTGTAATAAATAATAACAATAACAATATATCTTTAAAGTTCACTATAAAAAAATAAATAACATTAACAGTTCTTCACAAAATTGGTCATCCGTTATGATTCAAAGGTGGACTTGGCAAAGATTTCTTCCCTCCATTTGATCTCTGCCAGCTGCTTCCTTAAGGCACGGTTCTCAGCCTCCAAGTTCCTTTCCCTTTCTCTGTTTGGCTTGTGTTGCCTTAAAGACAGCAGCTGCTCCTTGGCGGACTCCCTCACTCTGCCGATAATGTCCATCATGTTGCACAGAGAACGTAGATAGCTTTCCAGTTCCTGAATATCAGTGGGGATTGGTGGTATGTACAGGGTGTTGACATCAACTACAGAGGTCTGTGATGCTGAGTCAGTCTTTGACGTAAACAGTGGTAAGACGGGCAAAGACGGATAAGTGGAAGTGGTAGAGGAAGAGGTGGAGGAAGGTTGAGATTTCAGTGGAGACGGAACTAGTGGTGGAGCTCTTAAAATGCTGGTAGAATTGGCGGAGTTTTCAAAGAGGCGTGGTGCTTTAGCATCAGACGGCAGACGTACATTGAATTCAATGCTCTCACTCTCTGTTGAGTGAACCAGTGACTTGAGGTCACTAGCAACCCTCTTCCTGGCCTCTGGTTGCGAGACCTCCTTAACTTTGCTCTGGACCTTTTCCTCTGTCTCATCTACATACTTGAAGAACCCTGGATCAATAAATCCTTTGTTCTTCACTTGTTTCAGAACACATTTTTCCAATATACTGGTTATTAAAGAGCTGTCTCTCTCTCCGTGCTTGGAGGCTATATGGAGCCTCATATCCTCCTTACGTTTAATGAGGCTCTTACAGTTCTTAACGGCGCATTCATACTTCATGGAGAAGGGCTGGTGCTTCTCCTCCCAATGGCGAGCATATTTGCTTCTTGCAGTAAATTTACAATCCACAGCCGAGCATCCATCAATGGGGCATTCCATGCCTGGGCTAAATTTAAATCCAATATCTGTCTCCTCAAACTTTTCATCCTCTGCATGGAACTCAATAATCTGGACAACGGAAGACATATCAAGGCTGGAAAAATATAGAATTACAGTTGACAACTTAACAGCAAATAAAAGTTACTATTAGGAAACTGCACGAAGATAACCTATATAAAGTCTGCAGTACTTCATATACCGACAAGTCATATACATAACTAGTATACGCTTAATTCTACATACAGCTATCCTACATTGTATGTACATGTACATGTATCCCACCATATCCCACGGTGTTACATAATTCAGGTGCATCCTAAACGTGATACAAAACCAAATTGGTTAAAGATTTTTACATGTAAAAGTTAAAATGCCCTACTGCGTGTTTCCTAAAGCATGGTTTATTGCTATCCTTTGTGTGTATGTTATTTTATCTATAACTTAATAATGTTCCTGTCCAGCTTTTATACAATGGGTAAGTACGTCTTATTGTAAAATTGTGCCGATTTAACTATTTTCTAGAGGAATGGAGGTATAAAATGTTGTTGCAAAATTTCCGATATACATGTAGCAGGTAGTGAAATGTTCATAAACTGTAATGTAAGTAGTTATAGGATAAGTGAACTTATCCTTCCCCCCTCTTCCTTAAATAAAAAGACTTATGGAGAATATTTGACAGGTGGCTTCACAAGCCTACCGCCCCTTGTAAATTTTGGTGAAGCCAAAAGATAGGTATCAGCAGTGGGTATGTCAGCTTTATTTATAACATCAGATTCATCTTCGGTTGCCGAGAAGGTAACATCTTGACCTTCCGTTAAATTTTCGACTGCGTTTGAATCTATCTCGTTTAAGGTCTTAAAGCCTTTCAAATGATCGACGTGTACAACGCTACGTTTCCCGTCCGCGCATCTCGATATTTCGACTGTTATATCGGTTAAGTTTCTCACGATTTCGTAAGGTCCGGTCCATCCCATTCCTAGTTTTTGGTTAGCTTCGGGTGGATACCAGCGTAATACAACGTCTCCTATTTCGTACGACCTCTCTTTGAGTTTATTGTCATAATATGCTTTCTGTCGACGAAAGCTCTTATGCAGATTTTCATGCACGTATTCGAACGATGATCTTGTAACATCTCTTATCCATTCCACGTATTTGATCGGACAACTAGGTTCATCTTCGTACAAGTGAGGGGACATCAGATCTATAGGAAGTTTAACTTCCCTTCCTAGCATGACAAGATTTGGAGTACATCGCGTACTTTCTTGTACCGATGAGCGGTACGCCATGGTTAAAAAGGGTAAATGATCGTCCCAGTCGTTCTTGTTATCGTTTACGAACATAGAAAGCATTTGCAAGAGTGTGCGGTTAAACCGCTCGACCATGCCATCCGACTGTGGTCTGTAAGGTGCGGTACGTGATTTTTCGATGTCCAATAGTTCGCAAACTCGCGAAAAGAGGTGTGACTCAAATTCACGGCCTTGGTCTGTATGTATTCTGTTTGGTGTACCGAATCGGCAAATGAATTCGGTCACGAGTTTATCCGCCACCGTATATGCAGTGTGATCCGGTAAAGGGTATGCTTCGTGCCATTTTGAGAAGTAATCTCCTACGACCATAACATACTGATTTCCGTTATCGGTTACGGGTAGCGGGCCTAAAATATCAATGGCAATGCAGTCCATTGGCCCATGTACAAAGCGATGCTGCATCGGAGATTTTCCAACTCCTGGACCTGGTTTACGACATTGGCACTCCAGACAAGCCTGACACCAACGTATGACATCATCCGTCATCCCTGGCCAATAGAACCTAGCTCTGATCTTTTGCAAAGTTTTTTCGCGACCAAGGTGGCCAGCGATCCTGGTGTTATGCAGTTGCTTCATCACTACAGTGCGTAAGGATTTCGGTGTCACTAACTGGAGGAGCTTCCCACCATTTTCCTGTGCGTATTCCCTGAACAGTAAGCCCTTTTTTACGTGGAGAATGTCCCATTGTCTCAGTAATGTGTTGAACTCTTGTATTGGGCTTTTTACCTTTGGTTTGGTTTGACTAGTGTGTTTCAGATCAACGACTGACTTAATGATTTTATCATTGTTCTGTGCCTCCGAAAATTCTTGGTCACCAAAGGGGGGAAGCCAGTTAGAGTATGGTTCAGAGACTTCCTGCCCTCCCGTCTGTTCAGCTTCAGTTTGGTCAACGACTGGGGTAACCTGGTTAGTGTCTTCTCTGTTTTGAATAGCACTTACAGCTTTGGTATCTTCTAATGAGTCACATTGCTCACATTCTGACCGTTTACAGCGCCTCCTTGGTTTCCTTGATAAGGCGTCAGCGTTTCCATGCAGAGCACCCCGTCGATGTTGTATTTCGAAATCGTATGTTTCGAGCATGGCAAGCCAACGGGCTACCATTCCTTCGGGCTCCCGGAAATTTTTTAGCCAGACCAGCGACGAGTGGTCCGTCCTGAGAAGAAAGTTTCGACCGTAGAGAAAGTGCTTGAAATGCTTTACGAAATGTACAACTGCAAAAAGTTCACGGTAGGTAGTGCAGTATCCTCTTTGTGACTTTGTTAAGGTTTTGCTTCCGTAAGCAATAACCTTCTCCTCGCCGTTCTGTACTTGGCTCAAAACACCACCTATTCCTGTGTTACTCGCGTCGGTGTCTAATATGTACCGATCATGAAGGGTCGGGTACGCCAATATCGGGGCTTCTACTAAAGCTGCCTTCAGTGCAAGAAACGAATCTTGACTCTGCTGGGTCCATTCGAATCGCCGGTTTTTCTTGGTTAATTCCGACAGGGGAAACGCAATCGTTGAAATTGACGGCGAAAATTTGCGATAGTATGATACTATTCCTAGAAAGGAGCGTACATCAGACACGTTCTGTGGTGTCGGCCAGTCTGCAATTGCGCTTATCTTTCCCGGGTCGCATTTTATACCGTCGGCGGAGACAACATGTCCTAGATATCCAACCTCGTCCTGGAAGAAAGTACATTTCTTAGGTTTTAGTTTGAGGTTGGCTTTACGGAACCTTTCGAAAACGGCTGTTAAGTTGTCTATCGTCTCGTTAAATGTCCGACCGAATACGATAACGTCATCTAGGTATACTAAGCAACGTTCCCATTGAAGTCCCGACAAAATAAGCTCCATGAGTCTTTCAAACGTTTTGGGGCTATTAACCAAACCGAACGGCATTGTGCAAAATTGAAAGAGACCGCGGTGCGTAAGAAACGCTGTTTTCGGCTTGTCCTCGTCTTTCATTTTCACCTGGAAAAAGCCCTGCGCTAGATCAAGAGTACAAAAGTACTTTGCACCAGACAAAGATTCTAGTGACTCGTCCACGCGTGGTAATGGGTAGCTGTCCTTGACTGTGACGCTATTCAACCGACGGTAATCCACGCAAAAACGCGTCGAACCGTCCTTTTTACGGACTAAAACAATCGGTGCGGCAAACGGTGAGTTGCTCGGCTCGATTATTCCTTGTTCAAGCATTTTGTCTATTTCCTTGCTCGCTGTTTCACGTTGGCATTGTGGTAGCCTCCTTGCACCTAGTTTGATTGGTTTCGATTCGCCTATATCTATACTATGTTCTACAATGTTTGTTTGTCCGACCTTGCCATCGGGACCTACAAATATATCGGCAAACTCCGCAAGCTTATCCGATAATCGCGCTTTCTCCTTCGGCGATAGCTTGTCTGACACGTTTGTCATTAAAAACTCAAGATGTTCTGGTAGTCTCTTCTCCTTTTCTCGAACATGCGCAACACGCGAGTAGCATGCCTCAGGCTTAGCTACCTCCTGGCAAGATTGTAATTGTGCAATGGCCGCGTTTTTCTTTATAATGATTGTGTCCGTTGTCGGGTTTAGCACCGAAAATAGTACTTCCGATCCCGTTTTCTTTACAATTGCATTAGGAACGAATACGCATTTATTTCCGCTATAGCCGTTTAAAGGCTCCAAAATGCCTTCCTCGTCCGTGATGTTGTCTGTTTGCAGCTTGCCTTTTACTATCATTTCTGTTCTCGCGGGAACATGGACTGTTTCACATATCCGTACTCGCGCGCAAGGGGTGAACTGCCACGATGGACTGTGTAACCGTACCGAAATTGCAGGCGAGCTTAGTGTTCCCTTGCTAGTGTCTATCACGATTTCGTTTTTAGACATAAAGTCTAATCCAATTATTCCTGAAATGTCACCAAGGCGGGCAATTATTACTTCGTGGGAAAAGTGTTTACCTCCCAATAGAAAATTTATCTTTGTTTGCCCTATTACCGACATGGTGTCTCCGTCTGCGGTTGTGAGTACAGTGTCAACCTCAGATAAATCTGGGTTGCCTAGTCCGAGGGTTCGAAATACTTTCTCCGAAATAAGTGTTACGGCCGACCCCGTATCTACTAACATATTAATTTTGACCGATCCGACTTTTATATCAACAAACAAACAGCGCCTTTTAACCGCTGCTAAAACAATATTTGGCCTTAATTTACAATTAGTATTTAAATTTTCATTGTCAATGGCTGAGCTTTTGGCCGCAAGGTCAGCCTCCTCTAGTTTAAATGTTGTCCGTCATTGACAGACATTGTCCTTAGTGCATTTTGCACGTCTTGAGTAGCCCTAGTATTTTCTCTGCGTCTTTCCGGGCAGTTCCTACGGATGTGACCTTCTCGTTGGCAATGGTAGCAAGTCATTGGACGTTTCTCGCCTTCATAATTCTCTACTTTTCCGCTAGTTTTTGAGCTTCCGTGGGCTGATTTTTGTTTCAAAATTTCATTTAGCGAGTTTTTCATGTCCTTAATTGTTTCCTCTAATTCATTTATTTTCGAATTTTCCCTTAAAGACAACTCCTGTTGTGGTTTGTCATGAGAAAGTGACAAGACGTGTGATTGGTGAAATTCCGACGGTTTCCTTACGAGGACTTGACTGCCTTCGAACGCCTCGAATTCAACCGCGAGCGATATCGCGTGATCCAAAGTTTGTGGGTGCGAAAATTGCACGTGCCTTTTAAGCTCAGCCGTATTCAACCCGGAAACGAATTGTTCAACTATGAGACTCTCTCTCATTTCGTACGGAATCGTCGGGAACGCTTTACTTCCGAGTCTTTTAAGCGCGTAACCATAATCAGTTATGGTCTCCTCTCGGAATCGTCTCCGGTTTCTAAACTCACAGCGATGTGATACCTCGCGTTCAAGAGGGCAAAACCTTTGCATTAAAGTATATTTCAAAATTTCATAGTTACGTAAAGCAGTTGGGTTCAACTCGCTTAAAACGCGTTGGGCCACTCCGCGAAGGCTCATTGCCAACTGGGCAGCTTTCTCAGACTCGAACCATCCATTCCACACGGAAACTTGTTCAAAGTGACATATGTAGTCATTCCATTCAACCGTCATTCCGTCGTACAGGTCGGGCTCCTTACTTTTCCAACCCCGCCTATTCATGTGAGTACTTAAGTCTTGTGTTTTGTTATTTGTTATGTGTAAATACCCCGACGGTTGATTTGATGTAGGATAGCTAGTAGCTAATCCTTCCGTCCTGACCCTACTATTAGCATTTTGCAGTCCGTCTTTTATTTGATAATCCCTATCAGTATGTGCATAGTGAGTGGTATTGTTTGAAATTGCATGTTTAATTGCAGGCTCTATATTGCGTTCGTGTTCAGAGAAATTAATATTCCTTAAATCCCGTTCCGTTTTGAAACGGGCACCTGTCAAATCAGTAGTCACGTGGTTGCTTGGTGACGTCATTGACGTTGTGTATTCCGTAGTGTGAAGGCCATTTTGACAGTGCAAGGTTTGGTTTGTGTTTTCTCTCATGGACGTGGAATTTGAGTGTGCATTTTCATGATTATCGGAGGAAAGGACGACTCGGTGCTTCATGCTTGCTCTGTTGCTATGATGTCCGTCAGGCCTGTGCCAATCAAGGGGGTGTTCGTGAGGCAAACTTTTGCCGTGTGATTGTAAATGGACAACGTCAGTGTCGAGCAACCTTTGGTAACATTCTTTGTTTGTGTTTTGCCGGCATAATTTACTAATATTGAGCGTTTCCTTTTCGTCGTCATTTACCCCATGGAGCATAGTTTCGTGACAAGGTGAATTTGACCGGCTTTGAGCTTCCCAGGGAACAGTATTTTGTGTGTCATTGTGTGTGTTTTGTTCCGCCATAACTTGCGAGTGCAAAGATTTAAAACCATTGCTTCCTACATCTGTTTGATTTATGGAATTAGTCTGGACAACGTCATTATTTGAGGCAATATGGATGGACCCGGACTGGTTAAGGGGTAAGTCTTGTGTTTCATTTTCTTTGTTTAAACTAAACTTTATTTGGTTTTCATCGGCGCGGGTTTGTGTGCCTGGGGACGACACTTCCTTCTCGTCCCGTTCAGCGTACCGGACGAAACTCGGCGTAAACATTTGTTTTAAACCACCGCTGATGTTATTAAATAAGGCTGACATATTATGTTTTTGCCTATCCTTGCTTTGTAATTGCTTTAAAGTTACTTAATATATATCAGAATATATATATCCCGGACGAGCCCCCAATGTAACAAGAGACGTTTTCCCAGTCTTTGTTTGAATTTGTTTCCCCAGGTTCGATATATATATATGATATTATTGTACAAGAGAACAATCCTTGAGATTCAACATATAATTTATTATGCTTCCTGAGTTTCAATTACAAGGTAATAAGTTACAATCCTAAACGGGGAGTTCCCTAAGTACTGGTAAAGTACATTCCTTACCGAGAGTGTGACGTTGACTTAATGGCGTAATGTCCGGGTCTCCCTGTCCCGACGTTGCAGCGCTATATATATAGGGCTGTCCCGACCGGGACCGGGTTACCGGAAGTAACCCGGCGGTTACAAAAATAGTAAGGAATGTAATTTGACGTCTAGAAATACATGAAATAAAGATGCAAACGTGGAATTACTGAAACCCCTAACAACGGTTAACATTATAGACTGATGAAAAGATGAATACAGATACATGAATCAGTAATTCCACTACATGAAATACATGAAATAAAGATGCAAACGTGGAATTACTGAAACCCCTAACAACGGTTAACATTATAGACTGATGAAAAGATGAATACAGATACATGAATCAGTAATTCCACTACACTAACAAATGAGAGAGGTGTTGACCTCAAAGATTGACCCTGTAAAAAAGTGCGCGAATTTCATTTATGAAATAGAAGCCAGAAAAGGTACACATATATCCCAATTGGGATAAGTTCATATCTCCCAATTGGGATAAGTTATCCCAATTGGGATAATTTATCCCAATTGGGGTTATTCCCAACCTGTATAATATTATTCAGTAATCACAATGTCAAAACTACATTTATTTTGTATTTCACTGTCCACAATCCCCATAGAAATACACGGAGATGTTACTTAATACAGTTGTTGAAACACCAAATTAATACCACCATAGAAAATGTTACAAAAAATGTATCCAAAGGCAAAACTTTAATCGGCAACAACTTTGAAAGGACTAAAAACTAAACTGCTAAACAGACAACACACTCAACCCTATATGATTCAAACTCATAGTGAGGATATCATGATTAATGGAACCTGTGATTCATCAAAACAGAACGGTAATGTATAGTTTGCATGCAATTGCACTGTACTTGTAGAGGTTAGCCAAGTACAGATTTTTTTTTTTTAGACTAACCTCATTTTTACCAATCACCATATGGGGCCCTTACCTGAAGCTATATACTAAATATCAAATGCCTAGTAGCTAAGATATTTTTTACCACAATTTTGGTCATGGACAGACCGATGAACTGACGCACCAGTCAAAAACATTATACCCTTTGCAACTTTGTTGCATGGGGTTTAATAACATAATAAGGGCAAAATAAAGGGGCATCCTTCTCTTTTGACAGAACAACTTACTGTTTTCAAAAATAAAAATACTCATATTCTTGTCGGAAATATTGAAAGTTTGCTCTCAGGGCAACCTACTTTTTGAGATTACTTGCATACCCTGAATAGGGCATTAAATGTCAGAAGTCGAAAATGACTATTGAACTTTATAAAAAAAGAGCCCAAGGTTCTCCATTGGCTGTTTTATCATGGCCGCCCCCCATGGTTAAAATTTATTTTCATCCTCCGCCATGGTCAAATTTTCGTTGCGCCATGGTTAAAATTGACATAAAGTTTATGTACTGTTATGTTTATTTACGACAACACAGACGAGTGTCAAATCATGTCAAGCGTGAAATTATCCTGGGGCCACTTTTTCAGAGCAAGATTAAAGTGTTTATTGTTTCTAAATAGGGTAAATCAATTGATTTAGGAGGAAGTATTAGGGATTTAATTGCTGAATACAAGCTGTCATGCTGCCGTAAAGTAAAAATTTAAAGCTTGAAATTTCCCAAGGTAACACAGCTAATTAAAGCCCCCAAAAAGAAAAGCAACTGCAATAAATAGTCCAAAGATTATTCAAATGCCTATTTCATCATCTGGAAAAAGTCACTCAACATGCTGTATATGCAGAGAAAGGAAACCCAAATTTCAATCAATACCAACTGAACTAAGACATAAAATCTTTATCAAAACTGGTCATCTGTTTGTTGCAGGAGCTCGATGTTGTCCAGCCCATTTAGATCAAAATAATAATTTAAATGATGATACATTAAATAGTCTTGCAAATTCAGATAAATCAACATCAACGTTTTTCAATAGAACTGAACTGTTTGCCCTTATTACAGACATTCGTTTGATAGCCCTTAAGTATGAGAAGACCAGAATTGACTTTGACAACATCAGTAGCATGAAAGATTGTCAGTTTGAATGCCTTACTGGAATTGGAAAAGCTGATTTTGAAGACTTAATGCTGCATGTAAATTCCATAAGACACTCCAAAAATAGAAGCATTAAGACATGCATTGGTCTGCTGCTAGTTCGCTTAAAAACAGGAATGTCCTATCCAATGCTTTCCACTGTCTTCAATATAAGTAAATACAGTATAAGAAGGTCTATTGTCACAGCTAGGAATGTGTTAACACAAAATTTTACCTCACAATATATAGGTTTTCAAAACACCTCAAGACAAGACATAATAAATCTTCACACTAGGCCTTTGGCTCAAGAGCTGTTTGGGAATGATGTAGAGAAACCAGCAATTTTGATAGCTGATGGAACATATATATATATTGAGAAGAGCAATTGCTTCTCCTTTCAAAGAAGAAGTTACAGTCTTCATAAAAATAGACCTCTTGTAAAACCAATGGTCATTGTTTCATCAACGGGCTATATAGTTTCCATTCTTGGACCATATTTTGCTGACAATAAAAACAATGATGCCAGTATAATCAAACACAACTTCAAAACAAACATGGAACAAATGAATGACTGGATAAGAGACGGGGATGTAATGGTGGTAGATAGAGGCTTCAGAGATGCTGTAGAGTTCCTGGTTGATATTGGAATACATCCAAAAATGCCATCTTTTCTGGAGAAGGGAAAAAAGCAACACACCACAGAAGAGGTTAATAATATACTGTACAATTAATGACTTTTTATGACAATACAATTACTATGAATCATGATTTTTATCAACCTAAGAGATCTGATGATGATTGTCATAAGACAGTGAGGGTTAATCTAGATAGAAAGATCATAGATTAAAAAATTTTGATTATAACATTTTATTGAAACAATACAAGTACTGTAAATACATTATAAAAAGTAAAAAAATAGGAACTTTATTAAAAATGTAGATGGCTTTACAGCAAGAACAGCTTATTATGCAAACTTTATAGTAATTAATCATTGGCTGATAATCAGATATAGTACAAACAAATCACAATACTTAGTAGATTTATTTATTTATATCCTTTAAAGCAATCTTTGTAACATAATGTAAATGTGCACCTTTTTATTTTTAAAATTTTATCTGATTGATTTTGGTCTGGTTCAGGGGGTATATATTTAATAACTGCTGCTTTCTTTTTTTTCTAGTGTAAGATTTTATTGCTTTATAAAAATGATTTTTCTTTCAGGCAAACTCTACTAGATTAATAACTAAAATACGGTGGGTTGTTGAATCAGTGAATGGTAGACTGAAAAGATGGAAATACCTAGCAAATATAGTTCCCAACTCACAGATTCCTTATATTGGGGATGACATTAGATTGGTTGGTGCGCTTTGTAACAAATACAAACCACCAATCAATACTGGGGACGAGGAAGAAGACCAAGTTATGGCTGCTAAAATGAAGGTATTTAATTGTTAACAAGATTGCTTAACAGAAGGTATTTAATTGTTAACAGCATTGCTATATGCAGCCATCATTCCCCTCCAAAGCATATTTAAACAAGGAATGCAATAATTATTTTTTAATCAGTGCATAGGATAAAAATATCTCATTATAACCTTGCAATCTATTTAAAATGGTTTGAACATTTAGTTTTCAGAATTAAATGAAAAATACAACAAGAAACAAGTACCTATAGAAAAATCGAGTACAAATCATGATAATATTCACATTTTTAAAGCATACATAAAAAGAGTAAAATTAATGAGCTAGAACGAAAACAAATTATAATGGAATAACGGGAAGATTGATAACTATATAATATATTTCACTTGAATATACCAGTTTTATCATCACTAGTTTAAAATAGAATTGAGGAATTTTTAATAAATAAAGGTAATAACAAAACTACCGAACTTGAATGATCAATCTCATAGTCCAGAGAAAATGACAAAAACGAATCAGTCATTCTTTGTTTTATACTTTTGTAGGTGTTATCTAAATGACAAAAACGAATCAGTCATTCTTTGTTTTATACTTTTGTAGGTGTTATCAAAAAAAGGGAACAATCTTGCTGTAAGAGTCCAAGAACAGGGATTGGATCGAAGAATCAAATCTTGGAAGAACATGGATTCTGAAAATGTAGTCCCTGACTTCCCAAAGCTTACAGAAGAGGAGCTGACAAATATAACAATAGGAGTGTACCAGCTAAAGTTAGCTAGAAGTTACTCTTGTGAACATTTATCTGATAAAGGAGAGTATATCATCATGGTAAATAATGATGTTGAGGACGTTTTACGTGTCAAAATTCAGAGTCGTCATACTTCCTCTAAAACATATATGGTCTTTATTGAACATGAACCAGCAAGTATTACCGGATGGTATTGTCAGTGCAAAGCAGGTGCTAGAATAGTTGGTGCTTTTGCACATGTCTCTTCAGTACTTTGGTACCTAGGGTTTGCAAGACATAGTAACTGCATACAAGATGTAAAAAACTGGTCTTACTGTTTAGAGGATGCTTCCCATATACCAGAATTAATCGATGATTCTGATAGTGATGAAAGTGTTCCTGAAGAATAGGAAACATTCATTACATATGTGTTCTTGTAACAGTTATGAGACATCTAAAGCTTTTTCTTCCTTTTTGTCTCGCTTGCACCGAATAGTCACGGAAGGCAAGACATAGGTATAACTTTCCGGCGGTGGCCTAAACTTTTTTGTAAGACTTTTGTGGATGATGACCCCATTTTCACACTCCAGTGACTCTGTGAACTATTAAGGTCTTTTTTTAGGCCGTAAACTTTTTTGTAAGACTTTTGTGGACAATGAATTGCTGCAAAAATATAATAGCTAGGCATCTGATATTGAGTATACAGACAGTTGAGGTTATGGTTTACACAACTGTCACCATGCCTTTTGACCCTGATCCCTTTTTCATGCTCTAGTGACTCTGTTAACTTAGGTCTTTTTTCAGATCATAAACTTTTTTGTAAGACTTTTGTGAATGATGAATTGCTGGAAAAGTATAATAGCTAGGCATCTGATATTGAGTATACAGACAGTTGAGGTTATGGTCTACACAACTGTCACCATGCCTTTTGACCCTGATCCCTTTTTCATGCTCCAGTGACTCTGTTAACTTAGGTCTTTTTTCAGATCATAAACTTTTTTGTAAGACTTTTGTGAATGATGAATTGCTGGAAAAGTATAATAGCTTGGCATCTGATATTGAGTATACAGACAGTTGAGGTTATGGTCTACACAACTGACACCATGCCGTTTGACCCTGACCCCTTTTTCATGCTCCAGTGACTCTGTGGGTGAACTTAGGTCTTTTTTCAGGTAGTATACTTTTTTGTAAGACCTTGGTGGATGATGAATTGCTGGAAAAGTATTATAGCTAGGCATCTGATATTGGGTATACGGACACTTTTTGTGTTTATGTCAAGAAATGAAAGCTTAGGTAGTTGATTTTAGTAATGGTGCTGGCAGGCCAGACATACTTTTAGAGGCCACACTTGTTTAAAAAAATATTTCCAGAAATCCTCAGTTTTTGTAATATTTTCATGTTTTTTGCCCCAAAAACAGCTTTTATGTACATGTTGGTGCTTTAATACTCATGAACTAGATTTGTAAAACATAGCATTTCACATTATAATCAGAACTTCAATCAACTGTTTTATTGTTTATTGATTTAAAAAAAAATATGTCCAGAAATCCTCAGTTTTTTGTAATATTTTCATATTTTTTGCCCAAAAAACAGCTTTTAAGTACATGTTGGTGTTAACTCATGAACAAGATTTGTAAAACATAGCATTTGACATATTAATCACAAATTAGATAATCTGTATATTGTCTATTGAATTTTTAAAAAAATATTTCCAGAAATCTTCAGTTTTTGTTATATTTTCATGTTTTTTGCCCAAAAACAGCTTTTAAGTACATGTTGGTGCAAACTCATGAACTAGATTTGTAAAACATAGCATTTGACATATTAATCACAACTTAGATAATCTGTATATTGTTTATTGAATTTTTAAAAAAATATTTCCAGAAATCCTCAGTTTTTGTAATATTTTCATGCTTTTTGCCCAAAAACAGCTTTTAAGTACATGTTGGTGCTAACTCATGAACTAGATTTGTAAAACATAGCATTTGACATTATAATCACAACTTAATTAAACTGTATATTGTTTATTGAATTTTTTTAAAAATATTTCCAGAAATCCTCAGTTTTTGTAATATTTTCATGCTTTTTGCCCAAAAACAGCTTTTAAGTACATGTTGGTGCTAACTCATGAACTAGATTTGTAAAACATAGCATTTGACATTATAATCACAACTTAAATAAACTGTATATTGTTTATTGAATTTTTTTAAAAATATTTCCAGAAATCTTCAGTTTTTGTAATATTTTCATGTTTTTTGCCCAAAAAACCAGCTTTTAAGTACATGTTGGTGCTAACTCATGAACTAGATTTGTAAAACATAGCATTTGACATTATAATCACAACTTAATTAAACTGTATATTGTTTATTGAATTTTTTTAAAAATATTTCCAGAAATCCTCAGTTTTTGTAATATTTTCAAGCTTTTTGCCCAAAAACAGCTTTTAAGTACATGTTGGTGCAAACTCATGAACTAGATTTGTAAAACATAGCATTTGACATTATAATCACAACTTAGATAATCTGTATATTGTTTATTGAATTTTTTAAAAAATATTTCCAGAAATCCTCAGTTTTTGTAATATTTTCATGTTTTTTGCCCCAAAAAAACAGCTTTTAAGTACATGTTGGTGCTAACTCATGAACTAGATTTGTAAAACATAGCATTTGACATTATAATCACAACTTAATTAAACTGTATATTGTTTATTGATTTTTTTATAAAATATTTCCAGAAATCCTCAGTTTTTGTAATATTTTCATGGTTTTTTCCCCAAAAACTGCTTTTAAGTACATGTTGGTGCTAACTCATGAACTAGATTCGTAAAACATAACATGATACATTATAATAACATTTTCAAAAATGAATGTATTGCTTGATGAAATTTTAATAAAATATTTCCAGAAATCCTCAGTTTTCTTGTTTTTTTGATATATTTTGCCCCAAAATGGTGAAAATGCACAAAATTAACAAAAAAATGTCTTTCCTTGCTAAAGTGATGCTACATGTAAGACATGGTAACAAATATAAAAATTTTCGAGATTGGGCCAAAAATGGCCCTTAATGCCACTCATCCTTTTACATTAAGTTTATTAAACTTTTAGATTAAAGTAGAATATTCTGGGAAAGCATTTTCTTTTCTTTTCAGGTGACCAAGTCATGCTTTGTAATCTACAAAATGTCTGTATGTTATTAAGTTTATCAATTCAATACCTGCCCAAGTTTCGATACTACATTTTTTCCCCACTTTTTAAATGGACTGGCATGCTAAATGTTCATGTGCGTGGAAATGAGCATAAACATCCATCACTAACACACTCTTATGCATAGTATAATGAAAAATTGTAGGTCTCTAAAATGACCTTACACGGTAGTTTAATAGATCTCAATATGTTACTTGTGTCATAATATTGATTAAGGTCTATTCCTGGATATAGAGAAGTGTATGAAGAAATTACACATATGTGGTATATCATTCAGGGGAGATAATTGGACTGCTGTAAAAAAAAATAACATCGAGTTAAACGTGGAGCAGGGATATACTTTTTAAGCTAAAATTGTACAATTAGTTTCCAAATGTAACTGATTTAAAAATTTAATTGCTTTTTTTATCCCACCTAGAAATGTTAAAATCAGTGTCTTATCTCTTGGTGATATGCATGTATTTTCAGGAATAGTTTCTTATTACTAAGTAGCAACTCTTAAGCTGTGATAATTGTACATATTTCTACATGTCTTAGTGTAATTTTGTATTTATATTGTTTCTATTTATAAACCGAAATAAAAAGATGAAATCTTATCCTGTCTCTCATTGTTATTGTAATTTCAACTTTTTGGTTTGGAAGAAAGGAAACACATGGTCCATTTATTTTTTAAAAAGTTTTCTAAAAATTTGCAATTTCCGTGTGCTATAGCAAACATGAACTGCTTACTCTTCCGGAGCACCCGAGTTCACTCTTGTTTCGACTGGAGTTCGCATTGTTGATTGATATTCAGTTATTTTTGTGTTTCCAAGTTTTACATGTTGTCTGTTTTGTCCCTTTCTTGTTGGTGTGTACTGGTTTTGTCTCTGCCCTTTCGGACTTTTGACATTTGAATACCCCATTGGTTCCTCTGCTTCCTTCTGTAAACATGAAGTAAATATACAACAGACTGAAAATCTGAACTTTTGATACATGTGTAGGATTTTCAAAATGAAGTAATATATCAAATTTCTAGTTGCTGAGAAAACTGTTATGAATATTTTCAACCATTAACCAATTACATACAAAACTGACATAAGTGGATAAACAGGAAGTAGATATCCGACAGACCTAATTTTGATACTTCCATTAAAGGATCTCATATTGAAGTCAAATTTAAGGTTACTACATTTATTTTTTGCTGAGAAAACTTACAAAAAGTTACATTGCAGACTAGATGTAAATTAACCAGTATACCCCTCTTTTTGAATTGTTTTATCTGATAACAACTAAGAAGCAACAAACCCCACATACAGGTGAAATCTTTCTTTAGAAGTTAAAACATCATATTAAAATTTTATTACATTCAGTCAATTACACAGCTGAAGTTATGGCACAAATTGAATCTAACAAAATGCTTTTCCCATTCATCTCAGTCATTTAATGTATGCCAAGGAGACAGTCACAATTTGGAAAAATTGACTGGGAGTTTAACACCATAGCTATATCTAAATATTGGTCTTCAGCAACTTAATGCTGTTACCAGTCAAAAAGTGAGTTAAAAATTTTCAATTTGGACTATTCCAAAAGTGATGTAAAAACAAAAGGAACAAATTGGAAAAGTCCATAAGTAATTCAAAGGACCAGTCCACTACAACTTGGAACAGTCCATATATTATTAAAACAGCTACAAATTGGACCAGTCCATTGGTGGTTAAACCTGCTACAATATAGATCAGTCCATATTTAAAGTTAGCTGTGTTGATGATCAAGAGAACTCATTTCAGTTCAACTCATGAACATCTATTACAACTGAACTAAGTTCAACCATGTATCAGTATAAAATACAGCTCTGAACTGATTTCAATTAAACTCAAATTAAGAGCAAAGTTCTGATCAACTAACCTCATGATTAAAATTTTAAGAGTAAAGCTGAAGCAAACTCACATCTGAGTTATTATCAATTAAACTCATATAAAGAGTTACAGTTACACAACTTTAAAATATCACCAGTGAATTGTGATCATTTTATGTCACTGAACTCAGGGAAATACACATTGTATGGAATATTCCATTGTAAGAGGGGGGAACTTTGTTTGAAGGACCATTCCAAAATGGTACATGCGTTTAACATAAAAAAAATGTAAGTTTGCAGGGGGTATAAAATTTTAGCTAACATAGCGGAGCTAAAATGATTATAGCATGTGCAAACAAGAACTTTGAGACCAATATGGATAGTATATTTATAAAGTATTCATTAAACAGGAAGTAGATGAGTTACAGACAAAACATTGCTTTACACTATTCACTGTGGATTCATTTATTTACATGGGTACCAATTTTCATGGTTTGATGAAAAACGACCATTTTGTGTAATCTTAAATTTGTGGTTCTGAAGTCTGCAGCATACAAATCAGTGTTCAAATTCCTTTTAAATGGGTCAAGGCCATCCAAGAAAACTTTAAAAATTTATACCCCACGAATAATAATGTAACTCCAATAGCACTATAGAAAGAAGCAACTTGCTGATTATCAAGCAGCTGCAACAGACTATGTACGTGATTCTGTAGAAATCTTGACAGAAATTTTTGTGTTGCTGCAAGACAACAGATGATATCCAGGCGACCCCAATATGTCATTTGCAACAAAAAATATGAAATGCTATCAAGTCAGGAACTGTCCAATTGCTATCTAAGTTTTCCAAAATTTGAGGGGAGACACATTGCTTTTGTCGTGTCCGTCTGTCTGTCACAAAGTTTGTCAGCGCAACTTCTCTGAAACTACTGAACCAAATTCAACAAAACTTGGTATATAGGAAGTACACTATATGTAGTTGTTCATATTACCATGAAATTTTGATCCTCCAATTTTTTTGGGAGTAATGGTCCTTAGAACTTAGAACTTTTTTGGGAAAGGAGGGGGAGACATCGTTTTTGTAGGCAAAAAAAAAAACACTTAATCACTGTGTAAAATTTTTAGATGTGTGCCCTTTCGTACTTATATAGTTTTGCAATATAAAGGTTGCTGATAAAACTTATGAAAATTTCTTCATTGCCCACCCCATCGCCATTAACCATTTTAAAACTCCGTGAAATCAGGCCAAAATGTCAGGAACCCTTGACTGAACCATGAAGTTGATGATAGAGGTATAATTTCAAGACATTTTTTGTTTGTTTTTACCCGGATATAATACATATGTGTATCAAGTTTTATAATTGTGTCATACTTCCTACCAGGTAAAGTAACTTTAAACCAGAATCAGTACATATGGACTCACAAAGTAATAGAGGCAAAGATCAATGGGGCACGCCAGTGTCAAAGGTCTGACACTGTAAATCCCTCTCCAGCTGCTAGCTGGAGAGGGATTTACATAAGCATTAAGCTTGTTTCCCAATCCAGGATAAATAAATATGTTTAAACTAAAGGTCTGAAAGGACGATGACAAAACCAGTAAACACAAACAAGAACCATATGAAGAAACACAAAATAGAAATCAACAACGCAAACTCAAGTCGTAATGAGAGTAAACTACTTTCTAAGGTGTAGCATAAAATCATGTCAAGTCAAATTAAACTTGTGACTCATCATTTATATAAATCTAAGTATCAACAATCATAAAGACACAGAAAACCGCTGCTAGACTGGCAAACCATAATAAAAAGCTACGCCGAGCGCAGCATGATACGACCGCAACAAGTTGAACCCTGAACGTTGGAGGCCCAGTATGGATAGTCCAATGCTTTGGTCACATGAAGCCCATGGTGGACTTACAAAGCTTTTTGACACATGCATCCTGTGGTGGACTTAAAAATGCATTTTTGACACATTTATATTTACATCAACATCTAATATAAAAAGCCTTATTTATATACATGTATTAATTTACAATTTTGGCCCTTTGACCTCTAATTTCTCAAAAACAGTAAAAATATTGCAAATCTGATTAAAAAATAAGGCAGAAAAATTCACAAGGAATCCAATGAAAAAAAGATTTTGAAAATCAGACCACAAATAAAAAAGTTGATTTTATGGGCGTGGCCTGTCTTTAGCCCCCCTGTAGCAATGTAATGGTGAAAAACATATCAAAATCATTGACACATTTAGTAGATAGAATTTAATGATGAATTCAATAAAAAAAGAATTTTCAAAATCAAATGAATGATAAACATTCTACAACAAGTTTGTCAATACACCCATTTTAGCCCTTTTTTGCCCTTTTTTCTAAAACAGAAGGGGTCACAAACCCCAAATACAAAACCAACATTCCTTTAGTGGATATAATCATCATATTAAAATTTCATAACAATTGGCAGGTCCACTACAACTTAATTTTTGGTTTAAAACTATTTGCCTTGACAAACTTAAAAAACGCGTTTTTGGCCCCTTTGACCCCTAATTTCTCAAAAACGGTGAGAGATATTGCAAATCTGATTGAAAAATGCAGGCAGGGATTTTCACAAGGATCCCAATGAAAAAAAGATTTTGAAAATCGGACCACAAATAAAAAAGTCGATTTTTAAGGTGTGGCCCTTTTTTTACCCCTAGTGGCAATGTAACAGTACAAAATACATCAAAGCCTTTGATACATTTTGTTGACAGAATTTAAAGAGGAATACAATAAAAAAAGAATGATCAAAATCGGATAAAAAATAAACATTCTACAGAGGTTTTGTCAATATACCCATTTTTGCCCCTTTTGGCCCTTTTTTCTTAAACGGTAAGGGCCAGAAACCCAAAATGCAATACCAACCTTCCTTTAGTGGTTATTAACATCATATCAAAATTTTATATTAATTGGATAACTACAACTTAAGTTATCGCACGGAAACCAAAGTGTCTACAGACGACGACAACGACAACGACGACGACAACGACATCGCCATAACATAATACGATCGCAAAAATTTTGCGGTCGTATAAAAAGTCTTCCATGCCAATACCAACCAGTGCCTCCCCGTTATGCAAAATGGGCACTGTTCCAGCAATAACAAAAGATGTTCTTGAGCAGCTAATACTGGTGGTGGTGTGTCATGGGCTGGAGTCTTTTAACAGTTGCTGCAGAGGCTATATTCATGACTATAAAAATCCATTAATTGATTTGAATGCAAAACTTAATACTTGTATGTAATTAGGTTTGTCAGTTACGTGAACAAGGTTGTTGTTTTTTGGGGGGTTACATTGATTTCCTCTAGCTTTAAAACTGAGCTTCTGTATGACCCATGCATGTCGAAAAGGGTGTCAAATCCAAAAGCTAACTTGCTTACCTGCAATTGCAAATTTACATGTGCTTACTGATACAATGATTCTGGTGACCAAATTAATAACAAAAATACACCTTACTCATATTTTTATTTCACAGAGCAAAAAAATTTCACAAACACCTGACATAAAAAGCAAGCTTGTTGTAAAATTTATCATATACCTTTTTTTAGAGAAATGAATAAAACTGACCATTATAATATTCTATATTCCACAAATGGTTAAATATTATCAATATCAACATGCATCTTGAATTATTCTACCTATTTCAAATGGAAGTGCTAATACATCAAAATGTTTGTATGTATGTAATTAATGATAAAATAAATTATCCATATTATCTTATTACCAATACTTAGTATGCATATAATGTCAAAATGGAAATATTTATTTCCTTTGCTAAATAAACTTTTAAATATTTGCATTGTTTATATGTTGATGAAAAAGTTTTAAGATGCATCAACCTTTAATCATGAATGAAGTTATAGTAAAACCAAAGCATAAAAATCTTAATAATTTATAAAAGAAACTTTTTTATTTAAAGAAATGAAACTGTCACAATGAAAAATAAGTGAAGTATGATATTTTATGCCATCTTTTTTTGCACCATAAAATCCATTACCATGTATGAAAGCCCTTAGCATTCTACAGAATGCCTTTAAACAAATGAAATAAATCATTCAACTAAAAACTACTAAAAAGCCTCTCACCAACATTTGTGCATGTTACAAAGAGAAAAAAATGATGATTGAAAAAAAATTCATGAAAGAAAAGTTTATCACATTTAAAATATATTTTGCATACATTTAATAAATTACTTATTTTTCTTATTTGAGTTTTTCTATGCCCTTGAAACAATAATGGGGATTGTTTTAAATTGAATCTTAAAATTTAACTCTTATGTCAATATATTCTGACCAATTATTATTATCATATAAAGTTGTAGATCATTTTTCTTAAAAAAAAATTAAGGCTTTTCATTTTTTTTTTCACCAACCTTAAAAATACCCTTAACAGAAAATACTTTTTTATACAATATTTCAATACAAGTACATGTATATTTAAATACTGAGAATAAATGAAATGTACAATTAATAATGGTTTTGTTCACAAGCCCAAGTTAGATACACATGTAAATGTTACATTAGCTAGACATTTGGGTATTGCTTATATTATAAGTGAGACATAATATGTTTGGATTTTCTTCATTTGAGTAAACTGGCAAAAATAGGCAAGTACATAAGTATACAATCAGAAAGTAAAACTTCATATTTAATTTCAAATAAACAATATTTGACCCTGCAAGATTCAATAACAGAAACATTACCTTGAACATGGATATTTTTCATTCTGCAGAAAACAGAATTTATCAATGAAAATTTCCCACAAACAAATTATTTCTCTTCTTTAACATGTAAAAAAAAAAAGTCTGCAATAATGAAATTAATACCCATAAGAAGCATATAAATTTATTTTCATCATGATAACACCTACAAAAATTTTCAGGTTTACATTATGCCTGTCAAAATAATGTTGAGAGAATTCATGCTTCAGTGGGTTTTAAAGTAAGCATCATTCTTGACTGGTTACATGCATCATAAGAAATTTTACTACTTTTAAAAAATGGAAGTATTATTACATTGCACTCTCAAATATTACAAAATTCCAATAAAAGGAGGGGCCAACCATTCTTCCCTTAACCAAAATTTGACAACAAAACATCACATAGTAATTATTCCATCTAAACTCAGTAGAATATTACATTTTACATATATAACATATTAATTTACAAGGTTAACACAATATAATTGTATTGTAAAGTTTTGAATAAATATTTTATCATATATACACTCAAATATACATTTTCACACAACTTTAAAAATTTCATTGTAATTCTAATACACAAGGTCATAAATACATAATATGATACAAATTTGGAATATTAATCTCTTAAAAGAAAGTATAATTTATTCAATATTAGAAGCCCTTAAGTTCATACAGACAGATAAAAGACCAGCTCTGAACTTTTCAAAAAATTGGGAGAAAATCCTAAAATGGAGCAACAAATGCTATCCTCAACCCTTATATAGATACCCTTTCCAGTTCAACTAAAAATTTCAACAGCATAAACAAAATGTGCCTAAAAACTTTAGTACAGACTGATTTCATAATTCACACTCAATGAAATTTCGTTCTACTTACACCATTACATGTTTAAATGTAATTTTAATCTCCAACTATGAAAGGACATCTTAAGGGTGATATCTTTCTTGGGGCGAAAAGGAAGGATGAAATTCCTTCATGGAAAACTGATTGCTCCAAATTCTATGAATGGTGACCATGGTATAAACCACCTATCTTTATAAAGTAATTATTTTTTAATTTTAATATGTGACTTCATAATTATGTCTTTCATCTTGCAATCAAAGCTCTTACTACATGAGACAATAAAAAATCTCGAAAAATCAACCTACTTTTATTGTGAAGTTAAAAAACTTGTCAAATCCTACCCTTAAGTCCACCTACTTTCATTTTGAAAGTGTGACAATGGGAATTAAGTATGAAATTTTCTAACATTCACAAGAAAAGTGTGACACAGAGAACTTATTTCTTTATTGTCTCACACAGTCCAAACTTACAAATACAGTGCTGTTTATTTATCTTCGGGCTACAGTTTAGAGAGGGGTTTATATAATTTTTGTTATGACAACTTTGGGGGGTTTCACTCAATCCATTTGTACAAACTAAGTCTGAAAAAGAAACTGAATTCATAACCACATTTGTCAGTTACAATTATTGCTACAATCCAAAATTAACAAATTGAGAGATTTATTCAAAGGTTAAAATATGCCATTCATTAATGTTTTAAACATAAACAACCATGAAGAATCTTTAATAAAAGGTACATGGCACTAAACCTTATGTCTCACATTCATTTTATCTGAACATGTACAACTTAAGGCCATTCCATTAAGATCACAGAGCCCCAGAATTCTGATTTCAAAACTGAACTAAATTTGCATGTACAACTTAGGCCATTCCAGTTATAACATTGATTCCTTAAGTTTCAAACTCCGAATTCAAAACAAAACAAAATCATACAAATTTCAGGTAGCAAACAAAAAATCACAAAGGCAATTGTTTTATATCCTTCTTCAGTATGTATCCCAATGAAACAAGGATGATGGTTTTGCACAAGTATGTATGTCCCACAAATGAATATTTCAAAGACAAATTCCATTTAAAGTTTCTTCATGACTTATGGTATAGCTTATAAGATCAGCAATACACAACACTCATATGTTGATAGCAGTGTGTCGATTACACAATACACATATGATAGAAGTGTGTAAATACACAACACACATATGATGAATAAATGTGTCTGTATAAAGCTTTTTTACGGCATAAACATAGAAAGCTTGGAATGATTTCTCTCTGTATATGCTCTGAACACAGTCTGGAAAACAAGAAAAAACATATAGAATGAACATATCATTTGAACACTACTACAGTTAATTACTTTGACATGTGTATGTGGTAAATATTGAAGGAGAGTAATTGAATCTGGTAAAATTCTAATCAGTTTTATTTTCTTAAGGTCAATCAAAAACCCATTTACAAATCCTTAAGAGGTCATTGACCACTTAGAATGATGGCACAGGTTGATTGGGGGGTACTTGCTATCAGTCAGTGCTTACTTTTTAAATATGTTTAAAATCATATTGGTTAAAAGTTGTTATGCATTTCGTTTTTTCGTTGTCTTGTCTTGTGTTATGTTTTCTTATTCTGTCTTGGCTGTTTTGGACTTAACTTGAATGCCCCTCTAATACATGCTTTGATATTTGATGTACAGAGAATAAATTATCTTTAAGTTTTAATCTTGTATGCTTTAACTACTGACTTAGCACCTGAATGTTTGGAATTAAAGGATAAACCTTTTCACCAACTGGACATTTTTTTTTTTTAATATTTGAACATAACTGTTGAACCAGATTTGTTTTAATTTGACTATGTACATTTTTGCAAATACATTTTAATCTCAACATACCTAATTGTGTGGGCCATTCACAGCTGAGCCACCCCCTCCCCTGATGCCAGTGCCTGTGGCTGGGGATCCACCTGGGTGTTGTCCTGGTCTTATTGGCTTAGCTACAAATACATTAAAATATTGAATTTATCATTTTACAATTGAGTTTATTGAAAAAGACAGAAATGACCGTATTTCATTCAATTTCATCCAGCTGTTAGTGTGAATAAACCAGTAGACAGGGTGATTTCTGAATACCCAAAACAGTTTGTGGAGATGTGTTTCCATTATTAGGTTGGGTTTTTTTTTGTGGTAATTTTAGAATAGAAATCATATAAACCCTTATTGTTTGGAATCATATGAATTACATTTACATATTTCCACTTCAGTTTTCCATTGCAGTGGATTTTTAATTTATAATTTGCTACTGATTTATAGGTTGTGCAATATTCAGTTATTTTTCATCTCATTTTCTATTTTCCTTTTAGACTTACCAATCTGAGCAGCATGTCCCCTCCTTGCCAGGTTCTTCTGTCTTACTGCTTCTTTAATTCTATCTACCTCATGTTGGTATCTGCAATGACAAAAGTAAAATATTATGTCTATAAGCCATGAATGAAAATATTGACCTTTACTTTTATTTCTAATTGGACAGTTAAACTTTGTCCACATACAGCATAGTAAAATGGTTTGAGTTACAGGGCAGTCTTAAAGCATATGAGTTTCAAAGGTCATATTACAGGACAGTTTTAAAGCATGCAAGTTTCAAAGGTCAATCTGCTTTTGTTTCTTTTATTTTTTTCTTTTAGAGCTAACCTATGGCAAATTACAAAAGTTATAAACAGTTATCATAAATTAGTTAGATCTAATGCAATATATAATGTCACAGCTACTTTTAAATTCAAGTTTCAAGGTACAAGACCAATATACCAACCTCTTCCTATCTCTCATAGCTCCTTCTTTAGCCTCCTTCAAAGCACCTTCAAGGGACTTAACTCTCTCCATAGTGGCTCTGAGACGTTTCTCCAACTTGGGCAATTCACATCTGAGATCGGCATTGTCTCGGACCAACTGTTTGTGTACTTTGGTCAGTTGTTCCAGGTTATTTTCCAGGAATGAGATCTTCTGTTTCTGGGCAGCGTTTCCTCCAAGGTCATCATCTTCTTCATCATCTTTCTTCATTTGTGACTATAAATAGAAAGGGATTTCCCATTTTGAGACTTGGATTGATATTGACATTTGGAAAACTTAACCACTTGAATATTCTTTTATACCTTTTTAAGCTGCACTTTTGCTACGTACAATATAACATCTTTTTTTCATACTTCTTAAGAAGATCTAGCTAACAAAAATTATGGCCATTTAAACCTAGAGTGAATGAACCACTCTTATTAAGCTTTCAAAATACTTTTTTTTCCCAGATCAAATTGTCAGAATAATCATTTTGTTGATTTGCCTACTCACCTTCTTGACTCTGTTCTGGAGATCTTGTACAAATAATTTCCTTAGGTTATGAAGAGTCTGTAGTTCTTTAGCCTGTAAAAATTTTAAATCAACTTTAAAATATTTGTTTATAAAACCTGTAACATGAAATTCAAGAATAAGAAATCATTACATCATTTCACAATTTCTTCAACATTACATGTACCTTTAATAAATGTAAAGCATTTTATTTATTTTTTTCTTCTTCAACAATATCTTAAATGTGTTCATATCCTGAGACATGACCCTTTTAATTTTTTTATTTATTGTTATCATTATTCTGAACTTGTCCAAATATACATATTAGAGTGACCATCTTCCATTAAGATTTATGTTGCTTGTGTCTTCAAATATTCAGTAAATGACATGAAGCTGAGAAATGTAATTTCCCATAACACTGAGACAGAAATTTTTGTGATGTCACAATATGGTGGACACAGGACACAGCAAGAAGACGGATAGTGCCAAAGTGACTTGCATATGTTGCTTTGAAGCAACTTCAGAGTTGGAAATATCAGCCTGCCTGCCTGACCATGATTGGGAACTTTTGAACAGGGCTGGCTAAAATTCATGAAAATTTGACTGGCTATATAGCAAAAACAGGTTCAATTTCATTTCAGGGCAGGTAACTTTTTCAGTGAATTTCCTACCCTGAAGCAACACGTTGCAAGGGATGTAATAAATACATACAACAGTTTCCTCCAGTCCTTTGAGATCCTGTCTGGCCTGTTCTTTCCTGTCGATCTGTAAGGTTAGCTCGTTCAACTTGGCAGTCTTCTCAGATTCTTCTGCCTTCAATTTGTCAAAGTCGACTTGTAATTTGTCCAAGGCCAAGGACAACTTCTGGTTTTGTCTGAAATAAATATTTAAATAAAAAGCTTCGCCGAGCGCAGCATGATACGACTGCAACATGTTGAACCCTGTTTGTTTTAGGCCCAATATGGATAGTCAATTGCTCTGGACACATGCAGCCCATGGTGGACTGACAAAGGTTTTTGACACATGCAGCTTTTGGTGGACTTTCCACTTACAATTTAAAAGGAAAAAGGGGTTGCACTAAGTCGTGCTAAGCATACCCCCACTCGGCCATTCAGAAAACAGGAAGTAGATGACCGACTGACCTGGAAAGGGGAGGCACGGTACAACTCATCATGCTAAAGCTGTATACCAAATTTGAAATCAATCCCTTCTCTAGAAGCCGAGAAATCTGTTACGAAAAATTGTCTATTTTTGACCCATAAAAAGTCTAAGTCAGCTCGGAAAACAGGAAGTAGATAATGGACTGACCTGGAAAGGGGAGGCACGGTATAACTAATCATGCTGAAGCTGTGTACCAAATTTGAAACCAATCCATCCAGTAGAAGCAGAGAAATCTGTTACGAAAAATTCCACTTTTCAAATTTTTTACCCTTAAAAGTCTAAGTCTGCTCGAAAACAGGAAGTAGATGATGGACTGACCTGGAAAGGGGAGGCACGGTTTAACTCAACATGCTGAAGCTGTGTACCAAATTTGAAACCAATCCATCCAGTAGAAGCAGAGAAATTGAACCGGACGGACAGACGGACGGACAAGGTAATTGCAATATAGCCCCCTCTCTTACGAGTGGGGGTATAATTATTTTATTTCGAAAGGAGATCAAAATTAGACCACAAATTTTCCATTTTGGCCCTCATTACAAAATAGGGGAAAAAGGGGGGGTTGCAAAAATTAATCTTCAATTTTATATCCACTATTTGACAAGAACAAACATGCAAAAAAAAATTTCGAAATCGGATCATAAGTAAAAAAGTTTCGATTTGGTCCCTTATGGCCCCTCATTACTTAATAAGGGGAAACTAGAGGCTCCCAGGAGCCTGAATCGCTCACCTGATCTCTTATGCCAAAGTTTGAATAAATTTCACAAACTTTCAAGTATACAAAGTTGCAAAACAATCCTTTCAGTGGTTTCAGAGAAGATTTTTGGAAATCAGTTTATATTAATAGAAAAAACAGTTAAAGGGCAATAACTACTGTAAGGACCTTTTGATGCTGAACAAAAAAATTTGCTTCCGATTTTCTTTATCTCTTATATGGTCTGACCCCCCTGTTCTATTTTTAGCAACGGCGGCCATGTTGGTTGGTCGACATGTATATAATTCACAAACTTGGTAGAGGACATCCTAAAGATCATGTATACCAAGTATCAATGCAATCCCTTCAGTAGTTTTAGAAAAGAAGATTTTTGAAAATCAGTGTAAATTCATGGAAAAAACAGTTAAAGGGGAATAACTCTTAAACGGCTGATCTGACAATTTAGACCCTGAAATCATTTTTGTAGATCTCAATGAGCTTAACAATTCTGCAATGCTAACTTTTCCTCTAGCTCTAACGGTTTCAAGATATTGTCCAAAAACTGCAAAAATGGTCAAATTTGATGATTAAAGGGCAATTACTCCTATAAGGAGTTGTTTCACAACTTCGACTCAATTGAGAGATTCGTAGAGCTTTTGATGCTGAACAAGGTAGGTTGCTTCGGATTTTCTCTATCTCTTATACTTTTTGAGTTATAAGCCAAAAACAATGGTCTGACCCCCCTGTTCTATTTTTAGCAACGGCGGCCATCTTGGTTGGTCGACATGTATATAATTCACAAACTTGGTAGAGGACATCCTAAAGATCATGTATACCAAGTATCAATGCAATCCCTTCAGTGGTTTCAGAGAAGAAGATCTTTGAAGAAAAGTTAACGGACGGACGACAGACGGACGACGGACGGACGACGGACGCCTAACGATGACAATAGCTCACATGACCCTTCGGGTCAGGTGAGCTAAAAAGGGATTGTCACAAAAATTGATTCTCAATTTTGTATCGCTATTTGACAAGAACAAACATGCAAATTTTTTTTTCAAAATATGACCACTAATATAAAAGTTTCAATTTTGGCCCCTTATTACATAACGGGGAAAAAGGGGGCCCCGCAAAAGTTCATCAGGTTCATTCTTTTATTGTAAGAAACATTCTTCTTCACAAATTTCACAGCAATAAGCCAGTTAGAAACAAAGTTATGGTGGAAACAATAAAATATTTGAATTTTTTGCCCCTTTTGGGCCCCTAACTTCGAAACAAAATAAGGGGGTACCCCCAAAATCAATCCCACTCACCCTTTTATGTCAAGGATTATAATGCCAAAGTACAAAGCAATAGGATGACAAGAACTAAACTTATCGTGGCAACAATCATAAAAGTAGCATTTTTGGCCCCTTATTTCGAAACCAAAACAGGTGGGACCTCGAAAATCAATCCCATTCATCCTTTAATAGTAAGGAATATCATTGTGAAATTTCATTGCATTCCGATTACTTGAACTAAAGTTATCGTGTATACACTAAAGTTAACAGACAACGATGACGACGACGACAACAACAACGACAACGACAGCATCATACCATTATACGTTCACAAATTTGCGGTCGTATAAAAATTTAAGTGATGTTATACCATATAAGTCAGGGTTTTTTTTTGCAGTGATTTAATTTCATTGTGTTCGAGCCCAAGACAGGGATGCAAAAATTAAATTGTGCAAAAAAATAGATGACAATATAAAGTATTGTAAGATTTAAAGAACCACTTTACATGTGATTAATCCTCCCCCTCCCAGTATTTAAATAAAAACACAAAATTTTCTACAAACAAACAACAACAAAAACAGTATAAGATTTTATACATATAGCTATAAAACTCATAAGCCGTTGAAGACTTGTGTTTATCAATTCAGCGTTTTGCAAGAAAATTTAATTTTTAGATTTTCATCTCAAACACCTCTTGTTTCTTAATTCACAATTAACAAAGAAATAATGATAGTCTTTCAAATGGTATGAAAATTTTTTTGACTAATATGGCTTTAAAGCTTAGTAAGAGAGGGCTAAATAAGGGCCTATCAAATAACATCTGTTGTTTTTTTTAGTGAGTGAGTTTTTGATTGCTAATAAACAATGTTAAAGTTTACAAGTCCTTATTAAATTTCAGATGATGACACTGAAATTACAAAATGCAAAGGACCCTTACATTTAACTTCCAATAAAAATACAATATGAAGGTGTACTCAGTCCTACATAATTATACAAAACAGTTACATACTCTTTTAGTTGATCAATAAGACCCTGTTTGCTGTCAATCTCATCTCTGAGAGCAGAGAGTTGTTTCTGGTGGCTCTCACGGTGGACTTCCATCTGTTGTTCCAGGGCGTCCTTCATGTCAGCTTCTGATTTCACCTTCTCCTTCTCAGTAATGTGGATTTGTTCTGCAAAATTTAAAACAGGTCATAAACAAATTGACCAACTTACCAGAAAGTGGGCGAGTGACAGACATGAAAATGTGACCAAGGATAATGGGATATTATGCTAGCATCCCAAATATTAAGAGAGTCAAATTGGTGGTTTCTGAGACAAAAAGTTACAAAAATATAGTCCCTGACGGCCTGTCCCTGTACCGAAGATAAACATTCATAAGCTGAAATTACTATCTGCCTTTTGCACTGTGTTTAATTAAGAGCTTTTCCAGGAAAAAATGTACAGGGGGGTCGGAACTCACCTTCTTATTTAGGGTACCACAACCAGAATATTTATTATTTGTTTAACATCTCTTAAGCATTTGGAAACACAAGTAACCCACCACCAAGGAAATAAAAATTGAAGAGAGTTCTGGCCCCCTTGGACAATTTTTTTTTAATAGTCCTAAATGGAACAGCCTATACAGATTTTTTTGTTGTGACTCATTTCAATGCGCTGAGGACTATCATTACTTCAAATATTATTTATTACAAACCTTGTGCTCTAAGTTTAGCGATTTCTTCATTAAGAGAGTCAACATTTTCTTGAAGAAGTCTTTTCTTGTGATCAATATCTTTGATGGTTTCATTTAATGATGACATCTTAGCTTCATGCTGAAAATTTAACATTAGAAATAAAACACAAAAGCAAGGAAAGATATCTATCAAGATTTTATTTTGACCAACTATGATTATATGTATGCTTTATTAACCCATGCGATTTAATTCATCAAGATTTTTTTGAATGATTTGGCATTTGCATTGGTACATTAAAATGTTAATAAAACTTTGACTGTAATACTGTGGTTTCATTATTATTCATTGGGTATCAATTTTCAAGGTTTTCATGGGTGGCCTTTACCCACAAAAATTGATGCCCAACAAAAAGGAAATTTAACATTGATCTTTATGCTTCAGTCTTTAAAACTACAAATTTAAGAATCCCTGAACTGATCCTTTTTCATCGAACCACGAAGATTGATATCCACAAAAATAAATGAATCCACAGTATTTATTTCTTATCAATCAATGGTGCTGTCATAAATGTTCATTTTTATCATTGATTTTGGAGCTATCATAAGAGTTTGATTTTTTGCCATTTCCACAAAAACTGGAACCCAACAGAAAACAATAGTATCACAGTATATACATAAAATTCAAATAAATATACTCCATACCTGTTGAATTGTGAGCTGGCAGTCAGACAGTTCTTTCTCGGCAGTTTCCAGCTTCTTGCTGACCTCCGTACTACTGGTTTCGAAGTTCTGTGACCTGGTAACTAAGGTCTTGACCTCTGATTTCATTCTAGAGAGGTACAGTCTGGCAACCGTGAATTCTTCTTCTAGTTTCTCAGAGGTGCCAAACTGGGGCTACAATTACAAAAGAAGGTTATCATGATAAAACTGACAAGATTTGTATTCTAAACAAGAGCAGAATTACTGGGACCCCACCGTTAAACAGGAAATAGATAAGCAAAGAGCTGAGATTGGACCCTACCTGGACAATTTGATACCCCTACCTAAGCTGCATACCAATGGATGCATTCCTCACATCCAGCATGCAAGGACAAAAATACTATGATATTATTGTTTTGTTTCTTTAGTTAAATATTCATGCTGTTGTAACTAACTGTTTTTATAAATATTCTTACAGTAGTCATATTAATTCCTCTCAAAATTGTGAGTTCTGACATACCAGAACATGTATTTGTTGAATTGTATTTTATTATGTGTTTTGTTGCATGTGTCTGTATACTTATTTTATAAAGAAATTTCATTTTGTTGTTCAGTTGTCTTGTTTCATGATTTTTCTTTGTGTTGAAAGTTTCCTGATATAACTTTGTTTTTATAAAGACTGTGAGATTTAAATCGTTCTTTATATCTTCTGCTTGCTAAGTCCATCATGTATAGTATAATGTATAACTTAGATAGGTTTAGAAATTTTGTGTGACCTTTTAATCTCATGACAAATTTTAATTTGCTGTCTACACCTCCTACTATTCAAATAATGTCCCTCGAGTTATTAAAAAGACAACACATATGACATTATATTTCATTTTTATCAAAAGCTTATCACAAGAACCTTTGCGGTATACAATTTTGACTTCCTTATGCTATTGGTGAATTGTCGTAAATTGCAAATTTAAATTTTCATTGTTGTCAACTTGACATTATATTTTGTACACAACTATCTGTTGCAAAAAGAGATTACTTTCATTGCTTTAAATTTTGTAATTTCCGCAATGAAATGTGTTAAATGAGTTAAAAATTTGTGAACTATACTAACAAGCAAAAATTGGCCTAAAAACTCACTAAAGTTTCTCTTTTAAAAGAAGTTTTTAAGTTTCAAGACAAACCTTGCTGTCTCCTCCTCCTACGATTCCACCGATATCACTCAAGTCTTTGAAGAGACCAGACATCATGTCTGCTACACGTTTCTTCTGATGCATCACAGAATCTTTGGTTGTTTCATACTCTGATTGTAAGGCATTCAGGGTGTTCTGTAACAAATATTTAATCAATAAATTTTACACTGAATTTTTCATAGATTTTAAAAATTGAAAACTTCAAAAACTAGGATATGTTTTAAAGATATGATGTAGTCCAGGCATGCAAAATAAACTTAAACATGAAGGTAAATCTTGTTTCACCTTATTTGGAACAGGTGAAAATAGATCCCAACTCTATAAAACAGCTTTTTGAACAAAATTCCACACATACATGTAGTTTTGCATTTATTTTGTCAAAAAACCAAAATTTTCATTATACATAAAAGAAAACTATAAAGAATTTCATTATTTTTTCCTGCTTTCTTCATGTCAATGTGTAAGTAACAAGTTTTCTAGAATTTTAGTTATTTTGTCCTCATATTTATTGATAACATAAAACTATTGTTAATATTTTCAATGAAATGATTGATATTTGCTACTCCAAAAATCATAGCTACCGTCTTCTTGTTCAATTCTTCTGTCAGAGCCTCATTTTCAGTGTTCTTCACATCAACTTCCTGTGATTTCTGATCATAGTTCATGGCAAGTTCCTCCAAAGCTTGGAGCACCTCCTTGACTTCATCCTTAGCAGACTCGTTGTCAGTCTGGATACGGGCCATCTCTTGTTGAAGGACATCATAATCTTTCTTGCCACCACTGATAAGCTCTTCCATTTCGATCATTTGTTCCTTTAATCTTTCAATCATTTGAGATTGATTGTTAATCTCATCATCCTGAAATAGAGTATATAAGTTATTGAAAGTAAACTTAAAGTGTTCCTTACTATATACAGATTTTTTTTTCAATTAAACTGTAATACATTTTTAAACAATTTCAAGAGGGACAAAATATATAACCAATGCCATGTGTACTTTCATCAAGTTATATAAATAGCATTCTAATTCAAGATAATCAAAAACAAAGTCTGGATGAAATACTATTTACTACACATGAGTGGTGAGATTTTTGTGAAGCATTGGGAAATATCAAATTCCAAATTAAGGGTGGTTGGGTAGCAAAATAGTGCCCATCCAATCTTTCCTACATTTAATACTGGAACAGGCTTTAAAATAATTGTCTTTTTATGGCATTTTCAAAGTTTATACTGTTAACATGCAAGCTTTTATAAGCCGGTAATATTTGCTTAATTTGTGAATAAAAATATCCCCCATGAAATAATCTATTCCTTGACTATGGTATATTGAATAGTCAACAAAACTGTGAACTTTTCCTCATGCCAAAAGTTGATGGTTGACTTAAAAAAACGTGAAAATATAATCTTTCAAATTTCGTGCTTGCAATAGTCATAAGTTCTAATAAAAGCAAAAGACACTTGTTATAACCTTTTCATCCAGCTGTTCGTAAAGTTTCATCCTCTCTGACTCCCATTGTGATTTCTCGGCCTCGTTTATTGCACTAATGTTTCCTAGACTGGTTTCCATCACACTGGTTGCCGTAACTTCAGCAGCTACGCCCTCTGATTCTATAGATGTAATACTGCCCTTCATGTCTACTTGTTCATCAGATGACACTGGTTGTCCTATGGATCAAAAGATAAATGAAAAAACTTGTATATTTTGGACTTTTATACAGTATGGCTGATTTCTCTTCCATTATATAAAAATATTTCAATGCTGCTTTTTCAAAATACATTACTGTAGGCAAAACCTCCAGCTGAATAAATGGCCTTTAGTAGTAACATTCATAATATGATACCCCGCAATATTAACTGTAAAAAAATCGAATCCCACAGTATGGCATCTCATGCTGATTACCAAATATCAAGGCACTGTGATTAGTAGTTGCTGAGAAAACTGTAACAAAATTCTTCCCGATACACCCACTGCCTGCTAGACATTTATCATTTTATTCCCTTGATTTACACTCTGTATAATTTGGCAAAAATGGGGATATTTTCAATAGCTTTTACAATTTTGAAATCAAATACCAATAGTTTATTATTTCAAAAGTAAATAAAAAGCATGATACGACCGCAACAAGTTTAACCCTGTACGTTGGAGGCCTAATATGGATAGTCAATTGCTTTGGTCACATGAAGCCCATGGTGGACTTACAAAGCTTTTTGACATATGCATCCTGTGGTGGACTTAAAAATGCATTTTTGACACATATATATTTACATCAACATCTAATACAAAAAGCCTTATTTATATACATGTAATTACTACAACTTAATTTTAAGTATAAACAATTTGCCTTGACAAACTTTTAAAATTGGTGTTTTTGGCTCCTTTGACCCCTAATTTCTCGACAACGGTAAGAGATATCTCATATCTGATTGGAAAACGCAGCCAGGGATTTTCAATAGGATTCCAATGAAAAAAAGATTTTGAAAATCGGACCAAAAATAAAAAAGTTGATTTTATGGGCGTGGCCTGTCTATAGCCCCCTGTAGCAATGTAATGGTGAAATAAATGTTAAAATCATTGACACATTTAGTAGACAGAATTTTATGAGCACTTCAACCAAAAAAAGAATTTTCAAAATAGAATGAATAATGAACATTCTACAACAGTTTTGTCAATACATCCGTTTTAGCCCCTTTGGCCTTTTTTTTCTAAAACAGTAGGGGCCACAAACCCCAAATACAAAACCAACATTTCTATAGTGGATATAATCATCATATTAAAACTTCATTACAATTGGCTGGCCCACTACAACTTAATATTGGTAAAAAACTATTTGCCTGGACAAACTTTTATAAATGGCGTTTTTGGCCCCTTTGACCCCTAATTTCTCGAAAACGGTATGAGATATTGCAAATCTGATTGTAAAACGCAGGCAGGGATTTTTACAAGGATTCCAATGAAAAAAAGATTTTGAAAATCGGACAACAAATAAAAAAGTCGATTTTTTGGGTGTGGCCCCTTTTTGACCCCTTATAGCAATGAACGGTACAAGATATGTCAAAGGTGTTGTTACATTTTGTTGACAGAATTTATAGGGGAGTACAATAAAAAAAGAATGATCAAAATCGGATGAAAAATAAACATTCTACAGACGTTTTGTCAATACACCTGTTTTAGCCCCTTTTGGCCCTTTTTTTCTAAAACGGTAGGGGCAAGAAACCCCAAATGCAATACCAACCTTCCTTTAGTGGTTATAAACATCATATCAAAATTTTATAACAATTGGTTGACTACAACTAAAGTTATCGCACGGAAACCAAAGTGTCTACAGACGACGACAACGACAACGACGACGACAACAACGACAACGACGACGACAACGACATCGCCATAACATAATACGATCGCAAAAATTTGCGGTTGTATAAAAACCAGGGTATAGAATGTACTGCTTCGGATGGTTTAAATAACCAATGTAGCCAAAATCTTACCACTTCTCCAAGCCTTAAGCTCTGCCTCTAATCTTTGAATAAATCCTTTAAGTTTTCCATTCTTTTCCTTTTCCTTCTCGTACCTTCTCTTCCATTCATCAGCAGTTAACTCTTCATTAACCTTAACAATGTTCTTTATGGTCTTAGCTCTGTGAAGGGAAATAAAAATTTAAATGATTTTTTTTTCATTACAGTAAGATTTTGCACATGGTATATACATACCAGTCACTTTAAATAGTGGAAGAATTTAACTTGACACCTTTTAAACTGGAAATATATTACAAAATTAATTGTGCTTGAACACACAAACACTCTCAGTTAAACAGAAATTGAAGCAATTTAAGCAGCATTTTTTTGTTGGCTTCTGAGCACTCACTGTTAATATTCATGAGAATAATATATACATTGTAGATGTACTAGCCAATATTTTCATGTTCATAGAATACTTTAAGTAACTAATAGACGTTTAGTAAGAGTTTATAAAATTGTACTTAATATCATCTATAAAGTATCTTAGACATATGATTATAACTATTGTGTTACCACCATTTTACATAAACAATACATGGCACATTATTTAGTCTGCTTAAATGTTTTTCTTCAGTTAAATTTGCAACATGTAAGCCCCATTCGACTTTGTAATCTAATACTGTAAACATGAGAATTTTTGCAGTTGATATTTCTTGTTTCTATTCAGTGAACAAATTCTATGATTTTTCTGGTTCTTCATTTTGTATACTGTGGATTTATTTATTTTCATGTATACAATTTTTCGTGGTTTGATGAAAAAGTGTCAATTCATCAATTCTTAAATTCGTGGTTCTGAAATTTGCAGCATATAAATAAAGGTTAAATTTACTTTCGTGGGGTATCAAATTTCGTTGGTCACTACCATCCACGAAAACCAAGAAAATTGATACCCCATGAATAAAATAAAACCACAGTACTCAAAGAATAAATTAATTGTGTCAAGGAATATTTTTGCTGATATTTGATCGCAAGTTGAGCAAAAAATAACCCCCCACATGAAAATTACAATGTTTACAATATTATAGTACATGTATTTCTGAATTATCTGTCCTTAATATATTCTTAATTTTTTGTTTTAAGAATTTAAATGAAATATGATAAATTACTTCAATATTTGGAATGTAATTTGTAACCAAAACTCCTTTTTACCTTTGACCAAACATCAGGGTTGACTTGGTTTCAGAGTCGTTAAATGAGGCAGGTGAACAACATATAACTATGGTAGTTCGTGCATTACCACCCAAACTTTCTTGTAAAATTCTGGTCAATTTACTGTCTCGGTATGGGACGTGGGTTTTCTGAAAGTATGTAAAAACATGTAGAATGAAATAATCAATGTTTTTTTTCTCAATAAAATCTTTAGTTTTCAACAATAACTTTAGAGACAATATGAAAGAATTAAATTGGTTTATTTGATCAATGATCATGATACACACTAACCAAGTATTATAATAGAAAGTAATGAGATGTGGAATAAGTGTACGCGACACAGCCCACAATCAAGCGGCAATTCAGAAAAACCACGATGGACAACCACCAGCAGGTTTCAACGAGGCCATTTGGCGATGCTCATGGTTCTACAATTGGCCCATGGTCTAAATAAAATGCATATAATTCAAATCCAGTCCATAAATATGAATAAATGTGAAAATTTAGTCAGGATTCTTTTTAATTTATTCAATGTTTTGTTTGGGGTGAAGTGAATTTTTTTTGTTTTGGATAATTTTGCATAGTTTGGATTATTCAATATCTAAACCCCCAGTGTAAATCATTTAAATGGGGCATACTTTTGAAGATATCTCTTTAATTCTGAAGAATACAAAACAATTTCTGACTTTAATAACAGTGTATTTAATATAATTCCCCCTAGCTTTGGATTATAACTAGTGTACAAAGTTTTACTTCATAAGCTTTTTATGATGCAATATGGCAAGCAAAATCAAAATGGTCGAGAAATGTCTTTTAATGTAAAAAATATTATAACAATTTTGAAGTCAGGAAGAACAGAAAAAAATAATATCTCCAAATTAAACAAACTTACATTTCCATCAGCAAGAGCTGATATCACATTACCAAGGGCAGATAAAGACTTGTTAATGTTCTTTGCTTCATCCAAGGTTGATCCCTCGGCTCCTGTTTTGCTAACCTAAAATAAAATGTAATGTTTTTTATATTTTGATTAGAAAGTGATCTTTTTAAAAAGTATGAATTGTATTATAACAATGTCAAAGCAATTCAACTGGAAAAGCATATCAATTGTCTCCAGAATAAATTAAAGAGCACATGTTTTGTATAACCTGACCTACCCTTTTTTGTAAATCATGGCAAAACCTTTCACTTTTTTGCCTTTTTTATTAAGCTGTATAAAACTTTGATGAAATTTTCTCACATGATACTTTTTTTTTATTTAAGATTATCTATTTTTTTGATAATCATTTGTATACATCAAGAGAATTACTTTTGAAACTTTTTTTTTGCTCCTCTCATATCACTTTAAAGAATTCTCTCACATTTGACATTCCCTATCAGTTAGAATTTTGCTGACAATGCAAGATATTGCTGCAAGATGACAGAAAGTTAAAGCTTGCGTTCGACATTCAAACCCAGGGTGCCCCAGGTAGGAAAAATGTAGCTCACTGGGGCAGAACGAGAACAATCTGGGTAATGACGTATTATACCTAGGTTGTTCCGAATGTACACTATTGTTTGTTAAAAAGATCATTGACCCATACAAAACAGAGGTCACCCGCGTTCTGTTTTATATTTCAACCCAGGAAAAATAATCTACCCAGGCTGCCTAGGGATTGAACTTCAAACGCGGCCAAAATTGACCCCTATAAGTCACTTTACAATACATTAATTGCATGCAACATAATGACTTCTCTTCAGATAATGTGTCAACTTCTTTTCTCTTTATTGCCCCCGAAGAAGGACGTGAGGTCGGAATTTCCCATCTTTCCGTTACTGTATCGTTTTACATTTTGACCTTTTTTTGTGATTTATTTATTTGGATTTTACCTTTTAAATGTGGTTTTTCCTTCTTAACAATTCTTTTATAATGACTTCAGGCTTGTTCTCTTTTAATTCCATCACTTGATAGTTGATAAAGAGTTTTTATTTTTTACCTTTTCACTACCAGCTAAATCGACTAGATAAAGTATGCCATTTAATTTCTTCTCAGTTTATAGATGTTCTTGTTTTACATTTTACCTTTTCACTACCAGCTAAATCAACTAGATAAAGTTTGCCATTTAATTTTTTCTCCATTTCTAGATGTTCTTGTTTTACAGTTTACCTTTTCACTGCCAGCTAAATCGACTAGATAAAGTTTGCCATTTAATTTCTTCTCTGTTTCTAGATGTTCTTGTTTTATATTTTACCTTTTCACTACCAGCTAAATCGACTAGATAAAGTTTGCCATTTAATTTCTTCTCAGTTTCTAGATGATCTTGTTTTACATTTTACCTTTTCACTACCAGCTAAATCGACTAGATAAAGTATGCCATTTGATTTCTGCCCAGTTTATAGATGTTCTTGTTGTACATTTTACCTTTTCACTACCAGCTAAATCGACTAGATAAAGTTTGCCATTTAATTTCTTTTCAGTTTCAAGATGTTATTGTTTTACATTTTACCTTTTCACTGCCAGCTAAATCGACTAGATAAAGTTTGCCATTTGATTTCTGCCCTGTTTATAGATGTTCTTGTTTTACATTTTACCTTTTCACTACCAGCTAAATCGACTAGATAAAGTTTGCCATTTAATTTCTTCTCAGTTTCTAGATGTTCTTGCTTTACATTTTACCTTTTCACTACCAGCTAAATCGACTAGATAAAGTTTGCCATGTAATTTCTTCCAAGTTTATAGATGCTCTTGTTTTACATTTTACCTTTTCACTACCAGCTAAATCAACTAGATAAAGTTTGCCATGTAATTTCTTCTCAGTTTCTAGATGTTCTTGTTTTACATTTTACCTTTTCACTACCAGCTAAATCGACTAGATGAAATTTGCCATTTAATTTTTTCTCCATTTCTAGATGTTCTTGTTATACAGTTTACCTTTTCACTGCCAGCTAAATCGACTAGATAAAGTTTGCCATTTAATTTCTTCTCTGTTTCTAGATGTTCTTGTTTTATATTTTACCTTTTCACTACCAGCTAAATCGACTAGATAAAGTTTGCCATTTAATTTCTTCTCAGTTTCTAGATGTTCTTGTTTTACATTTTACCTTTTCACTACCAGCTAAATCGACTAGATAAAGTTTGCCATTTAATTTCTTCTCAGTTTCTAGATGTTCTTTTTTTACATTTTACCTTTTCACTACCAGATAAATCGACTAGATAAAGTTTGCCATTTAATTTCTTCTCAGTTTCTAGATGTTCTTGTTATACAGTTTACCTTTTCACTGCCAGCTAAATCGACTAGACAAAGTTTGCCATTTAATTTCTTCTCTGTTTCTAGATGTTCTTGTTTTATATTTTACCTTTTCACTACCAGCTAAATCAACTAGATAAAGTTTGCCATTTAATTTCTTCTCTGTTTTTAGATGTTCTTGTTTTACATTTTACCTTTTCACTACCAGATAAATCGACTAGATAAAGTTTGCCATTTAATTTCTTCTCAGTTTCTAGATGTTCTTGTTTTACATTTTACCTTTTCACTACCAGCTAAATCGACTAGATAAAGTTTGCCATTTAATTTCTTCTCAGTTTCTAGATGTTCTTTTTTTACATTTTACCTTTTCACTACCAGATAAATAGACTAGATAAAGTTTGCCATTTAATTTCTTCTCAGTTTCTAGATGTTCTTTTTTTACATTTTACCTTTTCACTACCAGCTAAATCGACTAGATAAAGTTTGCCATTTAATTTCTTCTCAGTTTCTAGATGTTGTTGTTTTACATTTTACCTTTTCACTACCAGCTAAATCGACTAGATAAAGTTTGCCATTTAATTTCTTCTCAGTTTCTAGATGATCTTGTTTTACATTTTACCTTTTCACTACCAGCTAAATCGACTAGATAAAGTATGCCATTTGATTTCTGCCCAGTTTATAGATGTTCTTGTTTTACATTTTACCTTTTCACTACCAGCTAAATCGACTAGATAAAGTTTGCCATTTAATTTCTTTTCAGTTTCAAGATGTTATTGTTTTACATTTTACCTTTTCACTACCAGCTAAATCGACTAGATAAAGTTTGCCATTTGATTTCTGCCCTGTTTATAGATGTTCTTGTTTTACATTTTACCTTTTCACTACCAGCTAAATCGACTAGATAAAGTATGCCATTTGATTTCTGCCCTGTTTATAGATGTTCTTGTTTTACATTTTACCTTTTCACTACCAGCTAAATCGACTAGATAAAGTTTGCCATTTAATTTCTTCTCAGTTTCTAGATGTTCTTGTTTTACATTTTACCTTTTCACTACCAGCTAAATCAACTAGATAAAGTTTGCCATTTAATTTCTACCCAGTTTCTAGATGTTCTTGTTTTACATTTTACCTTTTCACTACCAGCTAAATCGACTAGATAAAGTTTGCCATTTAATTTCTTCTCAATTTCTAGATGTTCTTGTTTTACATTTACCTTTTCACTACCAGCTAAATCGACTAGATAAAGTTTGCCATTTAATTTCTTCTCAGTTTCTAGATGTTCTTGTTTAACGTTTATAAGGAAGACACTGTGACTTCTGGAACTATGTTCATTCATGTCTGAAAAATAAAATTATATTGTTCAATCAATTGGTGTTGTTGATTTTTTAAGTGGTACAGAGCACATTGTGCAAAAGTACTCATACATGAGTATGAATTTCAGAATTAGAAATAAATTGCATGTTCAAAGAAAGAGTGTGTGTGGTTTCAACATTTTATTGAAAAACTTTTTTTTCTTAAAAATCACTGTAATTTATTTTTGCTACTAAATTTCACATTTCTGTGTCAATTATTCATAAAAAAACATTTTAAATACTATGAAAAAGAGTTATTTTGCAACCATTTATTTTCATAAACTGTTCCTCATCGATTCCACCAACATAAATTTCCATGCAAAAATTTGTTGGTTTACAGAAATTTCGTGGTTTGCATGGCCCACGATAAACAATTAAATTGGTACCCCATGCACTTCAAGACCTTAACAGTACCCTTATACTTTTTAATTCAAATGTTCACAAAACAATAAGGATGGACAAACACAAAACCCTCTTATCTTGACATGGGAGCCTGCCCTGATTCATGTCGTAATCATATAAAACTTACTAGTGACAGCTACATGTCTGTTTGATTTTCCTTCTTCTATTGCCTCCATAACCTCCTCTGGACTAGAAACAAATCTCTCAGTTGCTCCCTAAAAATAGGTGTGGAAAGTGTACAATTTCAACGTAACATGATGGTTATATAACTTTTAATAGAAATAGAAGATATTGAGATGTGTGTGTGTTGGTGTTTAAAGCTCTTTATAGACACACCTAGGCCATGTAGGGTGGTCAGTTTTAATCATGAAGGAAACCGGAGTACCCGGAGGAAATCAACAACCTTGGGCTGGTAACTGACAAATCTAATCACAAACAGTTGGGGAAGTCCCTTTTTTGTAAATTTACAAACAGGACTCGAACACCAGCTGAAAGGTGATTGGTTAATGAGATATGGAATAAGTGTAGGCTATACAACCTTCAATATTAAGGATAATTTTCAAGTTTTCACAACAGAAAACAAGTAGCTACATGTCTTAATTTCAACAATTTTCATGATAACTGATGTTACAGTACATCAGCATGGTTTTTGTCCAGATTTCACGGAGTGAAAAATCCTGGTTAACAAGATTGCTACGCGTAGCCATGTGTCCCCCGCCGCCCCATGAAAGTTGTGTGGTATGTAAATTCAAGCGATATATTCTCTGAGAAACGATAGAAATTGTTTGAGTCTGTTCAGTAGTATCTGAGGAGTTGCACCCACAAAAATGTTTGACAAAGTCCCATTTTTTGGACCAGAAAATCCCAAATTCGTAAATAACTCAAAAACTGTAAATTTTGCTTCAATTTTTTTTCGTATTATTTACTAAGAGTACTTTTTGCTCTATCAGCCTACAAAATTTTAGAACCCTGTGCACCTAGGTAACTGAGATATTGAATGTCCTATATTTTGACCTTTCTTCCCTGTTTCCATGAAAACAGCGGCCATTTTGAAAATTTCAAATATAAGATGATCACCTACTAATAGTACCCTATCAGTGTATAAAGTTTCAGCAACATCTCATTAGTATCCGAGGAGTTGCACCCACAAAAACGTTTGACAAAGTCCCATTTTTCGGACTGAAAAATCACAAATTTGTAAATAACTCGAAAACCCTAAATATTGCTTCCAATTTTTTTTTCGTATTATTATAGAGTACTTTTTGCTCTATCAGCCTACAAAATTTCAGAACCCTGTGCACCTAGGTAACCAAGATATTGAATGTCCTATATTTTGACCTTTCTTCCCTGTTTCCATGGAAACGGCGGCCATTTTGAAAATTTCAAATATGGGATGATCACCTACTAACAGTACCCTATCAGTGTTTAAGTTTCAGCAACACCCATTCAGTAGTGTCTGAGGAGTTGCACCCACAAAAAACCTGACGGACGGACGGAGACCATTACTAGGTCCCTCCGACGCGTTGCGGCGGGGGACAAAAATGGTAAATGTTGGGCAGGCGGCGGCCAGTCATGAAGAAATTTTCATAACAGTTTTCTCAGTAACTACTAATCACAGCCACCCTTGTATTTAGTATACAGCACAGGGATCACCACAGACCAAAATCCAAGGGTGGTGCAAGACTGACAATAAGACTTTTCGCCTACTGATAAAATTTTAGAGTTACATTATTGTAATTCATAATAGTGCTATAAGTCTTGGTTTTTGCTTTTCTAGTTGTATTTTGGCTATAAATCACCAAATGCATACAATTTCTATTAAAAAAACTATTATCAAAAGGAGTAAAGTCAAAATTTAATGTGGAGCTCAAAATTCAAGGGTGGGGGAAAGAAATTCAAGAGTGGGGGAGCACCGCCCTTGAATAGCCTGTGGTGAACCCTGCAGCATCAGGGTGGGGTCCAATAATGTGGGATTAAATTTCAGGTCTGTCGCTTACATATTCCTGTTTATCGAAATCCAGCAATTTTTTTTGCTGTGACAGATTTTTTTTCCATTGTATGTAAGATTGAATAAATGAGACTATTTTTGTTACTGTAATTCCATACATGTTCTTTTTTTCCAACCTTAAAACAACTGAACTTTCATTTGGAACCTTTATAACAACCACTTTTTAACACCAAAGGCTATTTGATGTTTTCAATGGGAGATTTCAAATATCCATTCTATTATGGATGTTTTGTCATGTACAGTACTTATTCCTCACCTCATTTTTATCTATCAAATACTTCCAGAATTTCTAGTGGTTTATGTTCTTTTGACATGAACACAGATATGATAAAACCAATCTATCTTAGTAACCAATGACCATGATGACAAAATTTAGACATATAAATTTGAAAACCTTTAACAGATATCTTCAACATGAAAAATGTTTGAAGAGACCTTCTAAAGAGTTAAAAACAAGAATATGTCAAATGACATGATGTCAGGCCTTCCTGCATGGTGAAATAACTTCAACCCGAAGGTAAACTTGATTTGGAACAGACAGATGGACAAACAATCAGAAACAACTCATGCCCTCTACTTTGTATGAGGAACTTTAAAAAGATCTTTTTCTTACCTTGACATATGTAACTTTATTTTTATCCTCATGTACAGATAAATTGGTCTTTGAAACTGAAAAATAAAAGAAATGTTTAACAACTCTTTTAATATGAGAAGCGTCAAGATTTTGCTACATGAATGTCAGCATCTAATTGTATTATACATACACTGTAAAGTGTATTCAGAGAAAACTTGCTCGACATAACAGCTTCATGTACTGTAAACTGGGAAATTTTAGCGACAGTTCTATTTTCATGATTTTTGCATTGACATTGATAGTGCAAAAATTAAACGGCATGAATATATGTGTCTTCCATTCTAGTCTATGGACAATAACATGACAGCCCGAATTAACAAGAGGCTCCCAAGAGCCTGAATCGCTCACTTGATTTACACAGATACATATATTTGTAGATATTATTGTGCTTAACCATATGCGATTTAAATTTCTGAAATATCTTGGTTAGTTTTTAAGATATTACACTTATTAAGTGCAAATTTGGCAAAAATTAGGAAAAAGAACAAATACTCCCACATCAGCAGTCAGATCTGTTTTGAAATTTCAGGACAGGTAAATCTTAACATGCTGATCACTTTTGATTCTTACACAATTTTGATATCTGAAACCATTTTTGAGTTATTAGCAAAAAAATGCAATTTATCCCTATGTTCTATTTTTAGCCATGGTGGCCATGTTTTTTTACGAATAAAAAATCTGACAATAGAGTTGTAGCAGATAAGCTATTAAACAATGGAAAATGGTAAATTTTGACGCTTTAAGGGCCATAACTCCTAAAAGAAATGGTTCTACAGCTTTGACCTTATTACATAAAATGTAGATCTTGACGTGCTTAATCATATGCAATTTGAATTTTTAAAATATCTTGTACAGTTTTCAAGATATAGGGCTAAATAAGTGCAAAACTTTCAAAAAATCCAGAAAAAGGGCAATAACTCCTATGTGGATTGTTGGATCTTCTTGAAAATTTCAGAACAGGTAGATCTTGAGATGCTTATCACTTTTGTTTCCCATCAGAAATTTGATATCTGTAACTATTTTTGAGTAATTAGCAAAAAACTGCAATTTACCCCTATGTTCTATTTTTAGCCATGGCGGTCATATTTTTTGACGAATCAAAATCCGACCGATAGAATTGTAGCAATTATGCCATTAAGCAACTGTGCCAAGTTTGGTTGAAGTTGGATGCATGGTGTCAGACAAGTTCATCTTTCAAATTCAGGGGAAAAGTAATGAAAAATGGTAAATTTTGACGCTTTAAGGGCCAAAACTCCTAAAAGAAATGGTTCTACAGCTTTGACCTAATTACATAAAATGTAGAAATTGACGTGCTTAATCATATGCAATTTGAATTTTTAAAATATCTTATATAGTTTTAAAGATATATGGCTAAATAAGTGCAAAATTTTGAAAAAAATCAGAAAAAGGGCAATAACTCCTACATCGGTTGTTGGATCTTTTTGAATATTTCTGGGCAGGTAGATCTTGAGGTGCTGATCACTTTAACCCTATGCCAGAATTTTGATATCTGTGACCGTTTTTGAGTTATTTGCAAAAAACTATATTTGACCCCCCTGTTCTATTTTTAGTAACAGCGGCCATGTTTTTTGATGTATCAAAAATCCCAACGCAAACTTTTTGCACAATACCCTAAGGAACAACCATATCAAGTTTGGCGGCAATTGGCCTAGCAGTTTCAGAGAAGAAGATGTTTGAAAAAAGCTAACGGACGACGGACGCAAAGTGATGGCAATAGCTCACATGACCCTTCGGGTCAGGTGAGCTAAAAACTGTGTGAACTAAAAGTCAGTTGTCCAACCCTGATAAAAAAGACTGCCAGAAAATTTCCTGGTTTACAATATATCTTAGTTCTAGTCCAATGCAACAAGTTTTCATATCGAAATACAATGTATTTTGTGATGGTAGGAAATTCTGTTCATTTGCAAAATCAAAACTCATTCCCTTTTAGTGATATAATCATCATTAAAGTGATGTATCTATCTGTTAGGGTTTATATTTAACATCATTTCTACCAGTAGCTGATATCATCAATATCAACCACTGGTAGAAAATTCAAAAATATTTTAGACAAAGAGAATTGTGATTGTTTTATTTAGTTTTGGCTGTATGTAGTACTGGATGATCACCTCACTAACCCTATTTGTCTCAAAGCCATGTTGTGTTTCATGTTACCAGAGCCTAGAGATTCCAGTGGGAAGAGAGAGGTTTGGTGCTGTAAAACTAGGTTTAACCAACCATTTCTTTTTATGTCTCTGTACCAATCCAGGACCATTGCAATCTTCAAGTTCTACAGTATGTCTTTCCCATGTTTTGTTTTTTCTTCTTTGTCACAAGAGATAGATAATCCCAGTGTAGTAGTTTTAGTGACCTTTATTTTCTAATCAAATACAGTGAAAGTTTCATACTTTGTTGATTATTTTTTTTTTTTATTATAATTCTTTATTTTTAAGATGAAAACATTGACAGATACAATACAGTGATTTACAAAGTTTGGACAATTTATTTTATATGAAAAACAAGCAACTTCTTTTGAAACTCAAACACCAAGGACAGTTTCAAGTGGCAACCATTTTCTTTCAATATATTCCTTTTGTGCAGGGGATATAAAATTAATACCTATTTTTTCGATTTTTATACAAAATTTTAAATATTCTATAGCTTCCATATTCGTTGGAAGTTTATTTTTACATCTACTTTTGTAAATATAGTACTTAATTATCAAAATGACATTTTGTACTGTAACATTTGAATCCTTCACCCCAAAAATAATATCTTGCCCTTTTAAATGTTGAATATCAAAACCACAGTTCTGGAGAAGACTCTGGACAAAAAGCCACAAATTTCTGCTATAAGTACATTTCCAAAGAAGATGGAAAATTGTCTCCTTTGTTTCATTACAAAATGTACATAATTCAGACTCTTTAAGATTACATTTAAATAAAAAAGAGTTGGTAGCCAGTATATGATGATATATCTTATATTGAAAATTTTGTAACTTGGTATTTTTTGTAATGTTGAAAGGTAATCTAAAATACTCATTCCAATCATCCAATTTCAATTCTATGATATTCTCCCATTTCTCCATAATCCTATTAGGTATCTCCTTTACCTTATCAATATATAATGTATAAAAATATTTGCATGGTTTTTTATCTCTTGATAATCTATCCTTAATACTATTTGAAATATTATTTAATCGATTTTGTCCAATTAAAAGTCTTCTCCACGACCTGGGAATAGCATTTATTACATTAAAATATTCTAAATAATTTGTATTTATATCATATTTTTCCTTAAATTGTTCATATGTCATGAAGTTATTATCTTGCAACAGGTCATTTACAAAGTTAACGTCCCTTGCAATATACCTTTGTTTCATTAACATTGAACCATTTATTTTGATATTTGAATTTAGCCATATGGGTTGACTCAAGACAGTTTGTCCACTCATGCCAGTTTTGTCTATTTCACTACCATAGGGGACAAGTTCAGCAATATTTAGTAATATATCTTTCCAAAAGGCATTTACTTTTGTGGAACAAAATTCAATGCCCTCTTTATTTAAGTACAATATTTTATCTCCTCCATATTTTGACAATGTACTAAGTAATAATACCTTCCACGGTGAGACATTTAATGGGTCTAGCAATCTATGGACCCATGACATCTTTAAGGCTTTATAAAATGACTCAATCAAGGGTCTGGAAACGGTCATATTTGCCGGACATGACCGAAATTTTGTCCTAAATGACCGAATAAAAATTCTCCCAATCGGACATTTTAAAATTTTATTATAAGCATTTTTTGACTTATCGGTCATATAATTGTTTAATTATCTTCCTGAGCATCCGGTCTTGTTGTCATTAATCTCATAATTAACACCTCCAGCAGGTGTCAAACAGGTAAACATAGCCGTAGGGTTACGCTAATTAGATAATCGGTCACACCTGTCTGACCATGGCCACTGTATTTACCTATGGTTTTAATCAATTGAGTCAACTCAATCAATCTGTCCTGAGATGCCCATTTTGTTTATTTAGAAATAATTTCTCTTTATATCCAGTATTTATCAAAACATGTGCACACCAAATATTGTTTACATTTAATGGTGGTTGATTACGCATGTGCGGAGAAAATGTTTATTTTGCAAACATTCATTCACTGTATAGATTGTTTGATATTGATACAATCAATAATTGTTACTAATTTCATAATTAAAGTAACTTTTCTCATACATATGTTTATTTTGTAAACAGAACAATAAAGTGGTCCCAATTTATCTACATCCGGTGATTCTACTTTCACTTTCACTTTCAATTTTTACATGAAACGTGTTTTGTTTATAATGAAAACAAAGAAATTTTTAATTATATAGTTGACCTGAAATAGAAACGTGATCTTGATATTAAGTTCAACGTCTGGAATGTAATGCACAAACAAACACTGGTTTTATTGATTTAAAAGGTGGATTTCCAGGGAGGCCAAGGAAAAAAAGGGGGTAGGGGGTAACTGTAACATTTATACAGTCGGACAAAAATGACCGAAATTAGCTCAAAAAATTTCCAGACCCTTGGACTCAATATGTATGAATTTAAGCCCACCCTCTTCATAATTATTGATAATAGTATTTCTCTTTATTTTATCTGGTTTCCCATCCCATAAAAACTTAAAAAATATATTTTGTATCTCCCTTGTTATATCAGGTGGTGGGTTTGGTAGAGTTGTAAGTGACTGCACCAAAATTGGAAGTGCCGAAGTTTTTATAACTGTAGTTCTTCCAATCAAGGATAAGTCTCTGTAACCCCAACATCCCAAAACTTTCTTAACCTTTTGTATCTTTTCAATATAGTTTATCTTTGTCTTATCCACATCCATAATATTGAAAGAGATGCCCAGCATTTTAAATTTTCCAGTTGTATTCCAGACAATATCTTTATCTGGGAGCAGTCTTTCATTGCTACCTTTTCTTGAGCCAACCCATACTGCCTCAGTTTTATCGAGATTCACCTTCAGTCCAGCACAAGCAGAGAAACAGTCAAATATGTACAATGATTTTTGGAGTGACTTTTCGCTCTCATCTAAGATTAAAGTGGAGTCATCAGCGTATTGACTTAATAGATATTCAGAACCATCCATATTGACACCATTCACTTCTGGATCATTTTTCAACGCCGCGCTCAGGAGTTCTAACACCATAATGAAAAGGTAGGGTGATAATGGGTCACCTTGTCGAACCCCCCTTTCCAGTTTAAAGAAGTCAGACAGGTGACCATTATTTATAACAGCACTAGTGCTATCATTATAGAAAGTTTTAATCCATCTACAAAAAGTTTCGCCGAAGCCATAAAACCTAAGGGATTTATCAATAAATGACCATTCTACAGTATCAAAAGCTTTTTCAAAATCAATCAGTAAAAGTAATCCTGGAAGGTTATCTTCTTCCAGTTTATCCAGCAAGTCTGAGATTAGTCTTACACATTCCCCAATATATCTTCCTTTCATGAAACCTTTCTGTGTCTGACTAATAATATTTTGAAGAACAGGCTTCAACCTATTTGCTATACATGCTGAAGCTATCTTATAATCTACACATAATAATGTAATTGGACGCCAGTTTTTCATGAACTGTTTATCTTTTCCTTCCTTTGGAAGACATGTTATTATTCCCTGCTTCTGACTGACTGACATGCTCTCCTTAACAAGGCATTCATTCAGGCAGTGTAACAGAGGATATTTGATATCATTCCAAAAAAATTTGTAAAATTCAGCTGTGAACCCATCAATACCAGGAGATTTAAAATTTTTCATATCTTTTACAGCATTCTGGCATTCTTGCAGTGTCAGAATACCCTCACAGCTATCTACTTCTTCTTGGCTTGGCTTGTTTATAAATGGATTATTGTCATTTAGAAATAAATTTTAATGAATATATTCCACCCCGGGGTCAGAACTCCTGTATAATTTTTCATAAAATTGTTTTTGTTCTTGTAAAATTGATTTTGTATCTTGCGCTATCTGACCATTCTCTAAGACCAGTTTTGAAATAACTTTTTCTGTATAATTTTTCTTTTCTAAATTACAGAAAAATCTAGAATTTCTCTCACCCTCAACTTCCCATTTAGCCTTTGCTCTAATGAGTATCCCATTTAGTTTTTCCTCCCTTAAAATTTTTAATGCATTCTCATTGTTTTCAATTGCATTTCTTATTTGTTCTGTGTCATCTTCAGCTAGTTTAATATGTAATTCAGATAACTTTTTTCTATCTCTTCCTCCTTTTTTATTTTTTCCCTTTTATTATATGATGCACAAGAGATTGCAACTCCTCTTATTTTCATTTTAATAGTTTCCCAGAGCAACTGAAAATCAATACTAAAAGCCTTGTTTGGATCTTCGATGTCTACATCTGCATCACATTCATATTCAGTGATGACTTCTAGAATTGTCTGTTTTACTCTATTAATAAAGCCTATATCTTTTAATAGACTATTATTGAATTTCCAAGTACCACGCCCCCGTGTCTGGTTAATAAATTTAAGCTCAATGTATACTGGAGAGTGGTCAGATCTATAACTAATACCAATATCTGATGTCACTATAAATGGCTCTAAATCTGATGAAATACAAATATAATCTAAACGGGCCTGCTTTCGAAAGGGGCCCCTCCAGGTATATCGTCTTGCGTCTTCATGTTGTGCCCTCCATATATCTATGAGATCTAAATCATTCATAATCTCATGTATCTTGAGCTGTGCTCGTGGGTTATTTTGTGACCTATAATTTATAGTATCTTTATGGAAATTTTGCACAACATTCCAATCTCCCCCCATGACAAAATGGCTACTCCTCTGCTTCTACTGGAATGACTGCTGAATCTACCCTCATAACCCCATTCATTTAACCATTGCTTTTCATTTTCAGGACTACAATGTGTATCAATTAATATAGAAATATCATACTTCTCTTTACACAGAGTAAATATATCATTTCTTTTAATTTTTTCAGCTAATCCCCTGCAATTTAAGGATCCAATATTAATAGATGTCATCTATATAACAGTAAGAATATACCAATGCTCAAAAATCTATGCCTTGTATCAATAACCATACATTTATAACATAGTGTCCAAAAAATGAGTTGCCACTTGTCTAGGTTTATAGAAGTACATAACACACATGCTACACAAATAACATTCAATTTACTACATACATGTAGTAGTGTTTCTGACACTAAAATGCCTCTGTCAAGTTTACATTTTGATAAAAAATAGAAGATAATCCCCCCAAAAAATAACCCTACCCCCATTCTAGTCTTGACCAGTCTTAAACCCCGCCAAAAGCGAAAGGAAAAAAAATGTAAAAATGGAGATGTGATTACATGCACGTGTACGATATGAGAAATCAGAGAAAAATTTTTTTTTTTTTTTTTTTTTTAAATTTGCCCCCCCAACGTGCCATTAACGTACACGTGAGAAAGTACAGTATGTGATTTGCCGCATATTACTGTCCTAAAAAAGAGATAGGAAACAAACTAATGTATTAAACTTAAAATCCATACCCATATTTGCATGATGAGTTTACATCATAAACTAAGAAAAACAGTGATGTCATATTTATAGAGTTTGCCTTCTTATATGAACCCAAGTTTGCGAAAGCTTTCTATGATAAACTTAATGTCGAAAGTTAGTTCAAGGAGAGTACTAAAGTAATGGTAAACAGAAGGATTATATCCAGCTCACTTACGTACACACCCCTAATGACCAAATTTCCTTAACCATGATTGATAGACTTCAGAATATATGGATAATGCTTGAGCTTAATTTAATTTTCCCGTGTACTCCCATGATGTTTCAACTATTCAAACGGGGTAAGAGATCCAATTATGGATTCACTCGATAAGTAACTTTTTTTTCCTGTCTGTTTACACAATGTGTCTGCGAGAAAAATGAAATCTAGTGGCTGTAGCTCGAGATGCATATTTAATTTTACTACACTCAACTGTTTTTCTGGTATTTAGGATGTTTATGAGTTCCTGTGATACTTTTCTGCAGTATATCTTGGCAAAAACGAGCGTGGATAAATGTTTGTTTACAATGTTTAAATCACCGGAAGTCAATAATCAGATTATAAAACAGGTAAATTATGGACGATTATTTTCCGGTATTGTAAAACAAAAACAAATCTTAGATCAAAAAAATATGTTTAAAACAGAAAAATAGAGAAGAAAATGAGAAGTAAAATAAAAATATATCTAAATTATAGGTTTTACATATGGGATGATGATAATAATAATACTACCGGAAACTAAGAGTTTATTACAAACACACAAAAAAAACCAAAACAGTTTAAGTAGCCTAGTAACCATGTTTGTCGCCGATTTGTTGCCGGATATTGTCAAATAGGTCGAATCTGTACCTTTCACCATCTGTATCCGTTCCATATATATAACCATTAAAGTACCACGCACTGGAAATGTCCTCATGCTTACTTAGCCTATTCAATAGATCTTGGTTTTTCGCAGTTATGTCGTCTACAATTTTAATTTCCATCTTTTCAGAGAGCTCTTTTCTTTTCTTTAAGATGGCTATTTTGGAATCCATTCTTAAAAACTTCACAAGTATAGGCCTCGGAAATCCAGTTTTCCCTGGGATACGGTGGATAGCCACAATGTCGGAGGTTTCTATTTCGACATTTACTTCCTTTTTTAAGATATTCTTTAAATCAACCTTTAAGTTTTCCCCTCGTTTCTCCTCCAGATAGTAGATCTTGATATTTTTCTTCCTGGAGTACTGTTCATTCCAGTTTGCCTTGCACATACTCTCTGTTGCTAGCCGTTCAGTTTTTTCTATGTTATCTTTCATCTTTCTGATTTCACTATGCAGTTCGGCGTTTTTCTCAAGGAGGATAGCGTTATCTTTCTCGATCGCCTCCATTTGCCTGCTCACCAAGCTAAATCTCTTGTCGTATGTTTCTTTTACTTTAGATATTTTTTCCTCAATCCCCTTTGTGACTTCTTTTACAATCTCTTTTTTAAGTCTTTCTGCCATCTGATTTACGATTTTTGTGACCATATGTTCCATGTCATCTTTAGTCATGATCTTTTCCATTGATCTGCTGATGTTTTCTAGCTCTTTTTCAATACAGACTGAATGATCAGAGCTATCAGAGACGCACATTCGTGGTCGTTTTAAAGGGTTTGGTGTACTTGTCAATTCTTTGTTTTCGAAAACTGTCTCATCTTGTTTCTCTTCTGAGTTCGCAGTTGCATTACCATTGACATTGTGAACAGTTGCCGTTGATATGAAGCTAGCTATAGGACGTTGCGACATCTTGTAAATCTCTTGTAGGAGTGAGTTGTTTACAAATAATGAGCATTTAAATTTGAGTCTATTTATAGTCTATTTACTTTGTTGATTATTAGCTGTCTTTTTTTTGAAAAAAAAGACATAAATCAAGGAATTACAAGAAGTTGGCTAAAATTACATAGTTTTGTATATAAACTTATTATTTTAAATTTCAACTTACTATCTAAGAGATCTCTGATTTTGTCCATGTAGATTTCAAAATATGAAACCTGAAATATTAAACATGGATAAATGTACAAATATCATCATGCATATCATTCTACAATGTACAATAAGCTACCATTACCAATGACAAAATTATTAAAGAGGAATTAGATATGTTACAAACCTGAAATTATTTTTTTTTTTTTTGAAGAATACAGATGATGAAAAAGAGTTTTCCATATCAAGTCGCATATCATTCCAAGACTCCCATATCATGTCGAGGCCTAAGCCTAAGCTATGACCATAATATGGGATGAGGAATTATATGGGACCTGATATGGAAGACCATTGTGTCATAACCTTTTTACACATCATTTCAATAAGAGCTTTTTAAAAATTTGTCTTTTTGATGTTCCTTGTTTAAGAAGGGGGTCTATCTGTGACTATTTCAGGGCTGGATTTGAATTATATGCATTTTATTTAGACCATGGGCCAATTGCAGAACCGCGAGCAGTGCCAAATGGCCTCGTTGAAGGCTGCTGGCGGTTGTCCATTGTGGTTTTCAAAAATTGCCGTTTAATTGTGGGCTGTGTTGCGTACACTTATTCCACATCTCATTATTTTCTATTATATTGCTCTAGATTTATTGATTTAATTGAACCCTTTAAAACAGAAATGTATGCTATGGTTTTGCCATTTTTCAAAATTAGTATTCTTTGCATGTTAACTACAATGAAAGGTCAATTTCAAAATGGAGAGCAGTGATCACTGATCATATTAAAGGCTGCTGGCTGTTTTCTGTTGTTGATTTTTGAGATGTAGCTATAGCTGATATATAAAGATCGTATCCCATACACTTATTCCAAATCTCATTATTTTCATAGTTGTATAAACAGAATACCTTAATATGGAATTCCAAATTTTCATCCATTTGATAGATGTAGTTAAAAATATCTTGAATAATTCTTGGAATAATGCCCTGCATTGTAGTATTACCAAGAACTCCCTGAAAAAGAGTAAAATAAACAAATATTAATTATTTACATATACAAAGAATTTTCTAATTAAATATTGAAAGCAGTGAAAGTACACAATGTTGAAATACTGATACACAAGAAAAGACTTAAATCTTTTGTGAGTGACAAATTGTTGTGGTACATCCTCATTTATTTATTATTCCAAGTTTCATGCGACCAATATCTGACTTGATATTTGCTCTTTGTATCGTTTTTTTTTTCATTTGTTAGTATTTGCTTTGCTTGTTTATTTGTTAGTTTTTGTTTAAGCTGGAAATGTGTGTCCTGAAGGTTGGTTTCATATGCTTGCATGTATGTTTACAATACCTATGTTACTTGAGAGCTCTTTTAAAATTTATATAAATTGACCGGGGTTTCATTCGGGGTAATACATCTTATCTTGAGTAATTCCTCAAATTTAAGAATTTCCTTAAATTGATGACAGTATAAGAATTTCTAGTAAGGATAAGATGACGAAATCTTCAAATATCAGGAGTGTAATGATACATTGCGATGCATCCGAATGAAAATATTATTACCTACGATACTGGTATAATCATCATCAACTTTATAATTCCAATGTGGTTCTTAGTTTTAGTGTGCCATTCTGCCCAAGTTTAAAGTTTTTGGCTTTACAACAAAAAATTGTGTGACTGAAACCCAATCATTTCTTTCCCTTACAATGTAGCTTTTTTATTCTTTTTTTTTTCATTTGATATGAAAATTAAATAACCAATAGCTATTGCTGATGTTTGTCCATCTTACCTCCATAGTATGTGTTTTACCACTAGATGTTTGACCGTAGGCAAAGATTGTTCCATTGTAACCAGCGAGTACATCTGAAAATTCAAAAAAAAAATGTCTTAGTACTGACATTAATTCCAATATATTAAATAAGTAATCTTGTATTTAATACTTCTCACAATAATATTTGTTCATCTTTCATTGATACTTTGCTCTTTTGCTTGCAAACACACACACAATTTTTCATTTGCGATGATTTACTGTACTAAAATTTTCTCAGTTTAAAGCACCTGCCTGCCTTTTTATTTACTGATTTTAGGCATCCTGCCTTTTTATTTAAAATTTCACCATAGCCAATAGCCCTTACCTCTTCAAGCCATTAAATTGCTCCCTAAATGAATGGGATTATGGTACAAAAAGGCTAATGTTTTTCATGTGTATTCTTCAATAATTAAAATCAGAAAAAGTTTGTAAATGAACGCCTTTGAATAACAATGCATCAAACACAGACCTGTCTATGATGTCTTGTTATCTAAAGGCGTACATTTTCAGACTTTTTTTTAGAGTGGGCTAAGGGTGTACACTTTCAGACCTTTTCTATAGAGTGGGCTAAGGGGTACATTTTCAGACCTTTTCTATAGAGTGGGCTAAGGCATACATTTTCAGACCTTTTCTATAGAGTTGGCTAAAAACATCTGAGTATGAGCCATCATTTTTAAATCACATCAATTTTTCTATTATGGACAAAGGCCAAAATACATTGTGTAAAAGTATCCAAGAAAGAAGGGTGTAAGAAAACATCCTTATAACTTTTGGCAAAAATATACAACTTTAAGCTTAAACATATTACTTTGGCAATAAAGGGGAATACTAATCATAGCATCTCTGTGTATTCTGTATTACTAAACACTGCAGCTTGCCAATAGCTGATAGTTTTACGAACATTGTAAATACAGATTATTTCATTCATAAAAACAGCATGCATTGTCTTATGGTAATTGGTTTATGCTTGTAGATTGTTTATATGTTTTTGCAGAAATAGTGCTTGGAGTAATTAAGATGTGATAAGTCAATCATCAGTTTTCTATGTACAATAAAATTAGAAAAGATGAGATTGGACAGTGAATCATTAACTGGAGAAGTCTCTTTCAAGAAAGGAATTTAGGAAAAGGAACATTCTAAGTTTGGAAATTGGCTTCATGATGGAGTATTTTTTAATAATGGACCAGGAACATTCTGAACTTGGAAATTGGCATCATTCTAAGAATTTTGGATTTAATTTCAACATGTGCTACATAAAATGCAAAATATTAATGTTAATTAGGAACAGATAAAAAAAATCAAATACAAATAGACATTTAATCCTCTTACTTTAAACAAATGATCAATATCATTCCACAAATTGAGTGTGTTATGGAATTCCAATTTAGAACATTCTTTTCAGCCAGGTGGCCCCACTCTGAATCCAGGACAAACTTGTGTACTTTTTGGCACATACAAATGTTCTTTATATTTTTGTGGTGGTTTAATTAATTTATTAAAGAATGATAGCTATATGGGTTGCCATTTGGCACAGTTTACATTCAACCCCAATCACCACCATGAATACATGACAGAAATAGTGTAGGTCACGACAAGGTATATCTCAGACATATATGTATCAGCAGATAGCTACCTATATATGACCATTTGGTACAAATGTAACATGGGTGGTTACATGCCAGATGCCAACCAGTCCCTGACCAACTTACCCCCCCCCCCCCCATTCCATGACAAGGTCAATAACAATGTATCTCTGATGTGGTGTTCATGTAAAATATCTCAAACATTTACTGTATCAGCAGCATACTTTGGGTGTTTGACTCTATCAAACAAATCTTTAGGTGTTGCCATTTGGCACAAATGTGACATGCCAGCTGCCCACTAACCCTCCATATCCAGGCTAACCCCCCCCCCCAAAAAAAAAATCATGGTTAATCATCTCAGACAATTACATATATCAGCAGTACATTTTGAGTGTTTGACTCTATCAAAGAATCTTTAGGTGTTGCCATTTGGCACATATGTGACATGCCAGATGCCCATCAACCTCAAACCAAGCTACCCCCCTAACAGACACACACCTAATACATTACAACGCATTTCACTTTATTATTAGCATCTGAGAGGTTCATATATCCGCAGCATACTTTGGGTATTTAACTCTATCAAAGAATCTTTAGGTGTTGCCATTTGGCACAGATGTGACATGCCAGATGTGTTATATAATACAATCAGAAGTCTGGGTTATTACACCTTAATGTGTTGTTGTATTGTTTCTTGTATAAACAATCTCAAGATAAACTGATACTGGAAATCAAATATTACTATGTAAGTTTTATCAGAAAACAAATTCTGAACAAAAAAATGAAAGAAAAACAGAAGCAAATTTGAGATGTAAACTGATTCTATAAATCAAGTTACTATCAATTACTTAGGTAGGGATGGACAGGCCGGACGGGGATATGGGGTTGAGGGGGCGGGTAGGGGGTGTAGAAGGGGTGGGAAGCGGGGGTAGAGGGGGCAGGGAGCAGGGGTGGAAGGGGCGGGGAGCAGGGAAAGAGGACCCCCTGTCCACCCCCACTTAGAGGTACTTAGTAAACAAAAATAAAAGAATTTTATCATACTTCTTATTAGTTGAAACCCTCATTTTACAGATCAATTAATGTACAAAAATGTTTTTAAAAAATGGACACCAGAAAATAATCCACATAAAAGTACAAAAATCTGTCAAAGTCAAAAATGGCCTGATTTTATAAAACAGGAAGTAAGTGAGCTACAGACCTGAAATCAAATCCCACGTTATGGGACCCTACCCCTGATGCTGTATACCAAATATCAAGTGGCTGTGATTATAGTTGCTGAGAAAACTGTTACGTAAAGTTCTTCCCTGCCCACTGCTGGCCACCCGACATTCACCATTTTATAACCTGGATTTTTACTCCATGAAATCCAGCCAAAAATTGACTCAAGTTTTAAAATGGTTTTAATGCCACTAAAATTATGAGAAACAACTTTTCTAAATTCAATAAATTATTGTACTGGTACATGTACATGTAGTTGTGTTGATATTGGATAGCACTTCAAGTCTTGTCATTTTTAATTTCCTATTTTTGGCTTTCATGTGTATGGGTTTAATGAAAAACAAATCATCTACATGAATGCTAAAGAATTTGAAAGATGGGCCGTACTTATACACTGCAAACCAGAGAGTGATTCATTCATACATGTAAGCTTATCAAAGGCGAATTTAAAGACCAGTGTGCCAGGCATGCATCCTCCCGTTTAACAGAAAGATTTGGCTAAGAATTGTATGAAACAAGAGGTCCCAGGAGATCTTTTTAATTGCGCACCCCGCCATTTGAAAATTTCTGGACCCCCACAGCTTATAGCTTAATTCTCAAAACAGTGTAAATAGATTATACAGAACTGAACCTGAAACAATCAAGTACATTTTTGTAATTGTAAATCCAACTTTCAATAAGGTTGATGATTTTCTGCAACTAATCAATTCAATTAATCAATAAACAGACACAGCTGGATTAAATTCAGTATCAAAGTTCAATTTTTCCAGCAATGGATCCAACCAGATACCTTTCAAACATTCATCATTTTTCTCAAGGTCAAATAAAGTGCATTTTTATGCCTAAAAACAGTATACTGATGCACCATATAAACTGAATTATCCTTGAATAAGGTTTTTTTAAATATTAATTGCATGTATCGTAAATTGAATTTATGTGCCTTTAAATTTAAATTGATACAAATGTACATGTATACATTGTAGATGCACCATATTAACTGGATTAATCTTAGAGTTAAATTTCAGTAATGGATCAAGCCTCCCCCTCTTTGCAAACAAGCCCAAGTCTTAGTACCAAAATTTACCCAAATCAATACCATGTATAGATGCACCATATTAACTGGATTAACCTTGAATAAGTTCACATTCCTTCTATAGATTATAGAAAGTAACATCCTGTACATGACTCAGACAGGGTATTGATTGGAAACTATTACATCAGCTGGCAGAAATAAAAATAGATTATATCCCTGAAATGCATTGAATTTTTAATAGAAAAAAAGGTCTGCCAACATACCGGTACATTGCAATAGTTAATGACACAAGACCTTTTGACCTTCTACAGATCCGAAATCAGTCTTCCAAATTTGCGACCAGCCAACATATAGACTTCCATCATTTTGACAAGATGGAGAACACTAATTCAAAAAGTAATCAAAACAGTGTCTTATTCATACTAAAAATATATATTTTTGACCTGGTACTAGTAATAGTCTACATTAATAGTTGAAGGCTAAGCTAAACTGCTGGCTGTGTTTCATTGCAGATTTTATAATTTTTATTTGTTATACATCTTATGTCATGTACTAGCATGCCCTGCACTTTTTTGAGTTGGGGGTAAATGTACCCTTTTGCCTAGCAATTTTAGGGTACACAGTAACAGTAACAATTTTGGGGGTACATAATTTTATGTGTGTTCTTCAATGCATATCAGATTTTTGTATCATTCAGAGCATTAAGAATGAATGTTGTAGTCACATTTCTAGACCCTTCCCCTTCACATATAATATGAAAAAACAAAAAGAATATTCATTTTGAAACTTTTTTTTCATTTTATTTAGTTTTGTTGCATTTCAATCCATTTGGTTCTTATCTTCAAAATCTGAGTGTTATTTCCATTGCACAATTATCAATACGGTATATTTTCATCATTCCATCTCAGAGTCCTGAGCAGCCCTTAGCTTAACTCAACACAATAATTAATTTTCAGAACGTTTCTGACAATTGGATAGAGTTTAAGATATAAGCCAATCAAAATTTCCCAATCATAGCCAAGGGACGCTAACAGAGCACTTTTTTTATTATATTAAATGCAACCAATGAGCAGCAATTTAACAATTGTATCTTCAATTCAAATAAGTAGGATGTTGATATTGACAATTTTAATTTTTAATGCTTACATGTATGCGTGCGTGCACATATGAATCTTGCATTTTCTACATTCAAATAACTGTTTCTACGTGATTCAAGTACTGCAGTACAAATGAATGGGCATGCTGATTTACTTTATACATGTACATGTTCATGTATACCACATGAACATTAATTTTTTTTTTAAATTGCAATTCATCTCAAGACAGTTGACTGGTCTGATACACTGTTACATGAATGTGTAACTCGTGAATGGTTTAAATTTGACTGCAATGGAATTTTTTTAATTTCTTCAAAACAAATTACAAAACTTACCAGAGACAATTGGTTTCGCTGAAGTATTGTATACTTCTTCTTGAGTTACAGTAGGTTTTAGGATCTTGTCAAATATAAACAGCTTTCCCTTTTAAATAAAAAAAATAAAAATAATAATATAGCATTAGTGCAAGCATGTAATAGATCTAAATGTTCATTGTAGTTGAATGCTGTAACCTACATGTACATGACCTACATGTATAATGGGGGAACTGAAGATTCGTCAGCTTGCAATGAAGAACACCAAATTGTTTACTATAATGCTCAAAAAGATCAGAGAAAATATTGGGAAGAATTATATGAGGGGACAACTGCTGTTTTCTTCAGGTCACCAGAACAATGATGGTGGTAATCTACAAGAAATAGATAAATGGTAGGGTAAAGCTGTAAACTGGAACGTGTGTTATGTTTGACAGTATGACTACAAGTCTTTGTACTGCAACTAACATTGGAAAATCCAACCGGGTGTGAGCTGGATTAGAACTCATACCTCTGCGGCACCTGTCGCCTAGCAGTCTCCAGTCCGTCGAGGATTCCACACGACCACGGACACCGGACTTGTAGTCATACTGTCAAACATAACACACGTTCCAGTTTGCAGCTGTACCCTACCATATCCATTATCTATTTCACATGTTTATCAAGCTGCGTGCCATTCGATTATCTCTAATCTACAAGAACTTTGACAAAAATGAGAAGGAATGTTTTGAGTTTAAAACTGTTGAAAAAGTTTGACTTTTTTATCAATCAAAAAGGTGATCCTTTTAATATGCCAGAGTAGCGAAGCATCAAGCCAATAACAGACTCGAAATTATGATAGAGAAAAAAACAATCTGTCACATTTCAGATTTCTCAGAAGTTTTTGAAAAGTAAGTGCATGTCTTAAAGTGGGAAATAGTAGCACATCATCCCTAACTAAATGTACTCTTGTTCCCTAGATGATTAGATCCATATTTGATTGTTGACTTCATCAATCTACCCAAGCTTTTTCATATCAATTCTAATTTTTATGTGAGCTTTTTCATTTTTCCTCTCCATTGAGATCTAGTTCTGATGGCCCAAGTAGTCGTATGAAAAGAAAAATAAACAATTTATTGTTGGATTGTATACATGGTATACTTGGGCCTTCACCCCATGCTACTGTAAACTGCATTAGAAAGCTTGCTACGCTTGCATATAAGGCCAAATTGTTTTCATTGCTTTATACACAATTAATTCTTTAAATTTTGTAGTTAAATTGAAAAAAACACAGCAGTTTTTTATGTATGCTTCCGAAAAATCTGAATAGACGAGCAGTGCACAGACTGTTTTTTTCTCCATCATACTTTGAGTCACATGTTACTTAGCAAAATGTGTATAGTTAAAGGCTTCGCTATGCTCTCATACCAAGCCTCATGTAAACTTACATTGATGTTGATGGAGTCATCTGTAGGGAATTTAAGAATGAATTTGCTCCCAGCCTTTTCCTCCGACGAATTTAATGGCCGAACTCTGCATATGACCTTAATACTGCAATCCTCAGGTGCAGCTCCCTGTGGAAGAGGTGCTGGGGTCGTCATAGTTTATAAAGGACAGTGGTTTATTTATTCTAATAATATGCAAAATTATCACACCATGTTGAATTTTTCATGAGCTGAACGATCGCAAAGTTCAGAAGGTTAAATCTTGATTATTAGAGCCCTTATCGGTACAAAATTTTCCAGACAGTCGGATGAATATGATACTGGTTGATTGAGAAAATAAAATGAACACTCAGCAATACACGATCTGTTTGTGACAGCTTTTTTCTATCCTGCCAAAGGCGTCTGACTTTTCTCCTCCATAATTAGCAATGAATGATGGGAAAATGACGTTCTATTAGGTGTGGATATTTTGTATAAGCCGACCCGAACTAGGGTTTGAGAACCGAAGATTATTTAAGAAAAAATAACCTTTTATTTTCTAATTATATAAGTAAGAAACAAATAAGAAAGTTCAACGTTATTTTAAGTCGGAGAAGATATAAAAAATATAAATTATAAAAAAAAACAGAAACATATGCATACATTTTAACCCCCACAAAAAACATGTAGTTTTGAGACAAATAAAAACATCATGGACTTCAACTTCAACTTCAACTAGGATACTCGTCTAAATCCATATTGGACATTTACAACGAGGGGAATGATTGTAAATGTCCAGACAGAAAACAGAGAGACAGAAAACACAATTAAACTTGAATGGATTAAAATAAAGCCAGACAGAACACAAAAAGCAAACGGCACAAGAATTTTAGCCACAGATTGTCACTTAATTCATAGCCCCCCCCCAAAAAAAAACGTTTTGTTTTATCCTCGTCACACGTGCACATGGCTATAGAAGCTCAATCAGTGAGATTTACATAAACTGTAGGAGCAATTTTAAGCCTGAGAAACACCATGTACCGGGTATATAATAGTTTATAAAAAGCTTTTATTAAAGCTGCCAAATGTTGTTGGAAATCTACGAAAATTGGTTGGTTTGAAGTTCCAAAGTTTTGCTTCATAGCTGAAAAACATCTTGCCACACCTTGTAGTCTGGGCAGTACTATACTGTGTATTTGTATCTGAAATTGTAAGAGTTAACTTTCAGAGTGATCATGCATCATATAATTAAAGAATTCCGGACTAGATTTGCTAATTATGTTGTAAGTCTCTAATAGAAGCAAAGGTGTACCAAAGGGGTAATCAGTATCATAAAACCGTAAAGACAAAGACAAAACCGGCAGACAAAAAATCATCACAACAAAACAAACCACATAACAACATAAAACACACACACACACACATAACAACAAAACCGCATTCAGCAACGCGAACTCAAGTCGAAACGAGAGTGAACTCAGGTGCTCCGGAAGAGTAAGCAGTTCCTGCTTGCAATAGCACACCCGTCACGTTGCCAAATATCAATTTAGTGTTGGTCAAATCTGGAAAGGACGACATTACAAAACTTTATGTCAAATCGACATCTGTGCTCATCTGAGAGATAGAAATCCCGTATTTGTATACAAGCACATGATGTCGTCCGTAAAATTTCTTGACTGATGACAACAACCTGGGAACAACATACCCCTGTGTTAACAATTTGCTTGTCAGCCGTGTAGCTCTATCAAGGAAGTCGTTGTACTCCCACATGCTCTGGAATAACGAATCAATTGTGATACGTAAACTCCATATGCTGGAGCGGACGGAATGTTGCTACACAGAAAGGGAAAGTTAAATATTGGAAAGTTGAAGTCATCACGTTTGTCATAGAGCTTTGTACAAAGCCTTCCTTGTGTGTCAATTTCGAGAAATAGATCCAAATATGAAGCGGACTTCCTAGAATCTGTAGTGTCCTTTATCTCAAGTTCCTTCGGATATATGAGATGTAAATAGTCACCAAATCGAGGATTGTTTAGTGAAAGGACATCATCAATATAACGAAATGTGAGCAAGTTTGCTCATGTTATGGTTCTCACTCGTCTCATTTTAGGCCGCGGATGGTAGTTTGGATTTCCCAAGAAGGGTGTCATACGAGACGATGCATCTTCATAGATGAAAAAAAGTCGTGTAGTTTTTAAATTTTGGATTTTTTTTTATTAAAGCAGAATGCCAACTCAGAGGGCAGTAACTCAGATTAGACATGATAAAAGAATGGTGGATGCTTATTTTTGCCAGTTTGTTTAAGTCATCTTTAAGATGTTTGATTGACGATCTGCTTTTTTTACAGATGTTAAAAATGTGTGTGTTGAAGCTTAATTTGAAATCGATGGTCACTCTAAGTCGTTTTACTTCATCATCACATTTGATGTTGCACGAGTTTACGTTGAATGTAAAATTATGTTTATGTGTTTTGGTGTTTTTTGTATTATTTTTTTCGCTGGTGGCTATGGCCTGCATTTTGTTTTCAAAAAACCATTATATTAGAGAAGAGATGTTAAAAACTATAATTAAGAATCGCCTGACTTGGACAGAGCATTATCATTTTCGAAGTTATACATATCATGGTGTTTTTAGAAAAAGAAAAATGTCGTTTAAACATATACAAAACAGTATGGGTCCACGTATAGACCCTTGCAGTACCCCTTTATAGATTTCAGGCATTTCATTGAGATTTTGTCCAATCGTTACATATTGTTTTCGATTACCGAGGTAACTGATAAGTAAAGAAAGTGCGATTCACTAAGGTAATGATATATAAGCTTCAAAAGTAAGTAAAAATTCAAGAGGTAAGTAGTCAATAATAATCAAAGGTGTATCAAAGGAGTAATCAAACATCAGTATACCGAAAAGACAAAGACAAAATCGGTAGACAAAAAAAAATTCATCACGACCAAACAAACCACACAACAACAAAATAACCAACAACAACAAAAACACACGTACAACAAAACTGCATTCAGCAACGTAAACTCAAGTCGAAACAAGAGTGAACTTAGGTGTTCTGAAAGAGTAAGCAGTTCCTGCTTGCTATAGTACACCCGTCACATTGTCATAGATCGATTTAGTATTGGTCAAATCCGGAAAGCAGATGACATTACCAAACTCTTTGTCAAACCAACATCTGTGCTCATCTGAGAGATAGAAATCCCGTATTTGTCTACAAGCATATGATGTCTTCCGTAAAATTTCTTGAGTGATGACAACAACCTAGGAGCAACGTACCCCTGTGTTAAAAAATTGCTTGTCAGCTATGTAGCTCTATCAAGGAAGTCGTCATATGCCTTACATGCTCCGAAATAACAAATCAATTGTACGTAAATTCAATATGCTGGAGCGGACGGAATGTTGCTACACAGGAGGGGAATGTTGAAGTAATCAGGTTTATCATAGACGGTTGCACAAAACCTTCCTTATGTGTAAGTTTTTAGAAATAGATTCAAACATGAAGCGGGCCTCCTAGAATCTGTAGTACTAACTGTCCTTTATCTCAAGTTCCTTCGGATTTATGAGATGTAAATAGTCACAAAATCGAGGATTGTCTAATGAAAGGACATCATCAATATAAAGAAATGTGAGATTGAAGGATAAAGCAAGTCCGCGATCCCTTTTGTCTAGAAGTGAGTGTAAGAAGTCCGCTTCATGTGAACGAACAAAGATATCGACAAGCAATGGTGCACAATTGGTGCCCATTGGGATACCTTTTGTCAGCTGAAAAACGCGTCCTCCAAATTGTACTAATATGATGTCGATATGAAAGTTGAGCATTTCTATTATTTGATCATCTGTAAAGGACAAGGTACACTAAGGCCCATATTTGGCCCCCTCTTCGATTGACCATACATGTGACAGATCTGTGATGACAAAGCTGGAGATTTTGATATTTTTGGCTGGTGATTGGACAAAAAAGCGGGAGATTTTCAACCCTAATTGAAATTGCATTGAAATTGCATTTCAATGTCAATTGAGGGCACTAGGGTGTGCCAAATATACATGGCTTCACTGATTAATCTCAAACTGTTTATACAATCATCAGGTCAATTATGGCAAAAAAACCTTTAATTAACTCCTTTATTACCTGTTAAATTAGCGTCTACCTAATTGACAAACCCCTAAAACACTGGAAATGTTTTATGACTGAACAATTAAAATGTCTATAAAACAAAAAAAATTTTCATGTCTTGAAAAAGCGGGAGATTACACAAAAAGTCGGGAGAACGGGAGATGGATCGAAAAGTCGGGAGATTCAAAATTAAAAAATTGGTTTTGAAAAGATTTCTAATGCTATTTAGAAGTCCAAGTGAATGAACAAACTTGTTCTAATATTTTTTAATGCGTACCATCTGACATTGTTGAAAAATGGGATGTCAAAACAAACCAAATATGTAAGATTCCTGTAATATTTGCGGAAAATTGATGAATTTTGGGTCATTTTTTTCAATTTTTAGATGCCTCCGCCTTCTTGACCCACACATTTTGTAAATTTATTTTAAAAGTGACTTCAATTAAAGTCTAAATCACTTAAGAAATCTTTGGGTCACGTAGGCGGAGGCCTTTGAAAATAACAATATTAGCTCTAAAAATCATCATTTTTCTCGATTTTCTTGATTTTACTCTGTTTTAGGTCTCAATAAAATTGAAAAACCGATAAGATTATTGGAAATTGAAAGCATACTCATAAATTTGAACAATCTTACTCCATTTTTAATGTGCATTTTAATAATTTACTTAAGAAGATTTATTTCAGTTTTCGTAAAATAGGGGGCCAAATATGGCTCTTACCGTACCATGTCCTTTGTTTTTCTTACTTGAATCTTGGATGAAAAAATAAGTCTTTTTTACAACCGACTACAAATTATTTTTTCCTGCGTTTTCTGTTCTTTTTGTGATAAGGGAGCAACCATTTGATTTTTAGGGGGGGTATGGATATTATCTTCGTCCTGCCTTCTTGAAAAGCTGAGCTGAGCCTGGATTCTCTTTCGCGCTTTCCTTCTTTGACAGCGTTGTTACTGTATATGTGGTGCTTTTGCTGGTACAACCAACCCCTAATTAAGCTGTTAAACAATCAATTTTTAGCATTTGGCTATGGAATGAAAAATGTCGCAGATAAAGACAGGCTGTTGGTTGCTTAAACCTTCAGCTCATCAAGCTCCACAATAGTCTCCATCGTGTTGAAGTTGTCAGATGACCCATTGTAGGGTTTATGACCCTTTCTAGGTCAAAATAGCATTTTTCATGTTTCTGCAGGCAAGAAAGAACACTTTTTCAGAGAAGAAAAGTTTATTTTGTTCATTGAGCTAGCTCTACAAAAAGCTCTATTGGGTTGAAATTGCCAGGTGACCCCTTATCGAAGAGGCCTTTATGGCTTTAGGACCAAGACGATGATTTGGGATCCTGGGAGCCTCTTGTTTATACCCTTCTAGGGAAAGAAGTAAATAAAAAAAGAAATTGTACCAGGCAAAAAGCACCCGAGTTTACTCTTGTAACGATAGTTAGAGTTTCTAATTGAAGTTTGGTTGGTGCTTTATTTGTTTCCGCGTTTGTTCTTGTTTTGTTTTTCATGATATTTTCGTTTGAATCGACTGATTTTGGTTTTTTTTACTCTTTATTTGAAGCCTCATTGTTTGTAATAGTTTTTTTTACGATATGCAACGAGCAACATACTTTAAACGTTAATTTTCATCTTTTTATCATAGCTACTGTTTGAAATAACTCAATTTTACAGATTTTTTTCAAAATTGTCAGACCCTTTTTACTGACGTTGAAATGCAACCTGATGGTCCGTTGACAAATATTTCTTATCCTAATTTTAGAACGATTTTTGAAATTTGTCCCACAGGCGTTTGGGTCCAGGATTTTATTTTATTATAAATAACTAGGAAAAACCCGCGATTTTGCGGGAAAATCAATCGTCGCGTTGCTTTAAACAAAAAAGACCACACAATAATTTAAACATTGCATTTGCATGACCTTACATGGTTGTGCCTATCGCAAATTAAATGTTCTACGGTACACCTTTAAAGTGCACGAATGTCCAGTGGCAGGATAAATTTCAATCAATCGCTACGCAATTTTGTCAATTTATTGACATCGTTGAGCCTAATTTTACACGTAGAAAAAAAACTACAATATGATAAATTTTAAATTGTTGAAAAGTTACAATTTTTGACGGTAAAACATTTTTTGCATACAGTTTTATACTAAACTTACCAATATAATCTATTATATAAAATCTTTTAAATATTTAGGATAATTGTGGGATTTTTTTGTAATTGTCTGAAAACATGGGAAATTATATCAAACATTGTAAAAAAGGGGGCAAAATATCGAACCGACATACTTTACCTCTACACGTACTTCTAGTTCTTAAGTATTTTTTATGCTAATTTGAATAAATTGATTGAATAAATAATTTTGTAACAATTTATGACCCATTCCTTTTTCATTTACAGATATGATTTTAAACTTTTTAGTCTCGGGCGCCAAATACCCACCGGGCGCTTCCTATCGCTTTTTAGTAAAACTTGTTTATACGTGTAATTCCGGAACGATGACGGCTTTATCATTTCCGGATCAATTAATTAGGTTAATTAGCAAATTGCAGACATAATTGCATATGCGCTAATGAAGTTTTCAAAGGGCACAACCATCCCCTATTTCTGATATATGAAGCTTAGTCGTAGCATTTGTTGTTTAGGCTGCAACCCGGCTAACAAAAAACGCTTCGTTATTTTAGTAGTATAGATGTGTATATAAAAAATTTCATCTCGTCTCTATATTATTTCCACCCCCTGAAATAGTATAGAGACGGATGAAAATTTGTATATACACGTTATTCATAATAAAACGAAATCCTGGACCCAAACGCCTGTGATTTGTCCTTATTTAGGATTGCATTAGGAAAAATAAAATCATGTGTGTTTCTTACTTCTCTACCTACCCTAGTTTTCATGCCAACCTAAGACTTTGTATTGCCATTTTTGCCTAAAGCACCGTTAGATTGACAAGTAAAAATTTTGATTAAATTTAAAAAATGCATACATTTGACCCTTTTTTCTTGCATGAAACCAGAAACACACATATGCTTTTGTGGGGACTTACGTGAATTGCGATTGAGATATGCCCAAAGACAATCCTAATTGAGACATACTTTATCCTTTGTCATCTTCTTTAATACCATGCATGTAGTCTAAGATTGTGTTAAATGTCAATTTTCTAAATCTTAGACAGGAGCGTCTGAAATTAGATTTTTTTTAGACGAAACACTGTTTTAAAGCTTCCCTTCGAATATCATCACGGGGTATTATCGGCTATGGTTAACACTGGCAAACTAAGGACGGTCCAAACAAATTTACATTTGCATGACTTTTAACAAAGAAAACTAGTTTGCTGTCTACTTTTTTCTCTTATTGTCTTCTTCTTTATCAAAAATCATACACCGTAAAATATTTTGGACCGTCTCCAGTTTGCCAGATGATAACTATAGCCGGTAATATCCAGGGTTTATATATATATTGCATATTATTTAGTTTAAGCTCTATTCTATACTGGATTAGAAAAAAAGCTATAAATATGAGCTTTCCTCTCCAGTTAGTAATAACTGAGATTGCCCTTGACGTGGACCAACTAGAGCCCTATACCGCAAATGATGTAATATTTGTGTATATAGGGTCTCAATCTAGCATACTCTTACCGAACATTACAATGGGGTCTTTAACGTGTATACAATATTTATCCCCCGATACACAGCCTGGAATTTTTTGACCATCCTTGCAATTCACGGGTGTAGAGATTCTGAAAATTGTTGTTTTTTGGTTTCTTTTAGAGTTATCTTATATTTTTCAACTCTTATACACCTGTGACCAATTTCAAGCAGTAAACATTGAAACCTGACCTAATTTGAGTATTTCCTCATATTAATACAGATATTCTTTGAAATTGAGGCACGGGCACTGATCCACATTGCAGTCTTTTTTTGTAAATTCGGTGCGTTTCCTCTCGAAGCGTCGAAAAAAAATCCTTACAGTTCCAGTTCCCGTCCGCAACGGTCCGTACATTAATGGACCTATTTTTGTCGGGAAGGATTAGCCTGCTACGAAGGAGTGTGGCTTCGAAGCTCACTAGAGTGAAGATAGAGTTTTTGTATGAGTTTTTAGTTACGTCGCATGTAACTTCGTATTTTCGTTGTCTTTAGTGTGTCAACTGATCTGACATCAGAGATTAAAGAATATTCTGAAGAATTTGAGGCATTTATACTCAGTATCAAAAGAAAATGCCAATTTGAATGCTCTAAAAAATACTCAGCTTATTAATGCAAAGCTACAAAAATTTATAAAAATATCGGTCAATATTTTGAAATTGTTTGCAATCATCTGATGAGAAAACATGTTGACGTAATTCTAAGCATCACACATGCGAAAATGAAAGCATGAAATTTCAAAATCATCACATTATTTGAAAGTGAACAATTAAGATTAGCTCAAAATGTCTTGATTGACCTAAACGAGTATAAGGATACCAAATCAAATCAAATTTATCAAGCACAAATAACCCCAGTGAAGGACCAATGGCTACATTTAACAACAAATTGAGAGAAAAACAACACAAAATGCAATTTTATGTACAAATAGAACAAATGTCACCTGTCCTCACTGCCATTGACTGTTTTAAAAAGGATCCAAGAAATTTCACTTGTTGATTATTCATTAGGTTTGATATTAAATTGGATCAATGTCGATTTTATCAAAATATATTTTTCTGCAATTTTCGTTTATTGGCCGGATGAATGTCTCGGACGGGCGGCGGGTGGGCGGGGAAAATACTTTCGTAACAGTTTTCTGAGCAACTTCTTATCACAGCCTCTTGATGTTAGGTATATGCAGCATCAGCATGGGCCCCCATAACAACTTTTGTTCCTCTCGAAAAAAAAAAAAAAAACAAAAAAAAAAACAAACAAACAAAAAAAGTAAACACGGACAAGTTTTGAAAACTCTTAATTGCTACCAGAGGACGGATATTCTTTATAGAATTGTAATAATTTTTTTTCGACCTGTCCGTACTATTGACAAAAAAAGCGACTGGCTTATCTGTTCGTATGCCCCATAATCCTGACAAAATTATGTTGTTTTTTGCGCAAAATCAATGTTTTAAACACAAAAAAAAATTCTCGAACAACAATCTTTATCCCCGCTCATGGATCGGCCCCTGTAAGTGTAATCTTTATATAAAGTTAATAAAAAATATACAATATGACACGTAACATGAGCTCTGTAGAGTTATTTAAATTTAAATTTCAATCTCTGTACTTTTCTCTACAACAATAACTTTATAAAGTATATTTTTAAGCATTTAAGCCATTTAAAGAATTTTATTTGACCTTATGTGTGTATTAGCGTACTTCGAGAATACAAGTGTTCGGAGTGATCCTGTTATAATGAATAGTACTAAAGGTAAGATAATTCTACTTGGAATGAATGTTATATCTTGTGCTTTTGAATGTTTAAAGAGAACACTTGTTTAACCATATTTTTTTCGTGCCTACATGTCTTTAGTTAGTGAAAGTTAGTAAGGACTCATTGACTTTGTTGACATTGTTTATATTTCGTGTTCACAAAATGTGTCTACCATTAGAAGAGTAAAAGAGTTTTGATAATTTTAGGATCGGTTTAGAAAGAAGCAAACAGGTACCAATGGGGTATTCGAATGTCAAAAGTTCGAAAGGGCAAAGACAAAACAAGTAAACACGAACGAGAATAGTGCAAAGAAACACAAAACAAAAAACATACACAAAAAAAACAAACTGAACAGCAATCAACAACGCGAACTCGTTACAAGAATTAACCCAGATGCTCCGGAAATGTACGGAAAAGTTATCACTTCCTGTATGCTTTAGCACACCCGTTACGCTGTTTGCATCAAATTCGATAAAGGAAGACAATACAAAACCCTATATATGACAAAAAAGTTTTACAAACATCTGCATTCATCTTGGAGGTCATAAAGAAGAAGGAGTCTTTTCAAAGGGTACCAAACACGGTGAAGTTTGATAGGCTTGGAAATCACTAAGGACATACAGTTCTGTCTTGCTGAAATAACATGCCAAATATTAAATCATTCACAAGTTTGGTTTATGAAAAAGGTTCACATATTTTCGAACGGACGTTCATAAATGAGTAAAACTTAATGCTCCTCAGTCGTCATATTGTGGCGGAGGTTTTAGAATAGTTTATATTATGTTTTTTTCTTTTATGTTAGATCCTGATGTTTACTGCAGACATTCTATCAAGACTTATGCACTGATACTCCTTTTGATATTGGTCCTGTACCTTTATATTACACATTCAAGCGACATGGAAACCGGTTCACCAAATATAATATTGCCTGGACACAGAATTAATCATGGAAATCGCTATCAAAATACAACGCAACACAAGAATGAGCTTAATAGGACTCTGCTGCCATCCTGTAACAATCACTTTATTTGTCCGCTTTTTGTTTGCAATTCTTGTGGTTTAGGAAATAAAATTTTCCTCTTTGCGTCAGCGTATGGTATTGCTCTCCGTCAGAACATGACGTTAGTCTTAACAAGGCAAGATTTGGTTACACAAGTCTTCGAAATTTCGGACAAAACAAACATTAAGATTCTAAATAACAGAAATTTGTGTAAAACAGCAAAACTAATTAGGGAAGCAAATGGCTGCTGCACCTTTGATCCTCGTTTTGTAAACCTTGATTGTAACATGGATTATAGAGTGACCGACTATCTTCTTTCGTGGAGGTATTTTGATGGTTTTGAAAAACAAATAAGAAGTCAGTTAGTTTTCAAGTCCTACCTGGAGGCACAATCTAAACGTTTTATAGAGAAGACGGCCAGTCATCATGGTTATAAGTCTAGGTCAGACGTTGCAGTGATTGGAATTCACGTCAGACGTGGAGATATGACTTTAGATTATAAACAAAAACGAGGCTATAACGTGGCCACGAGAGAATATTTTCAACAAGCAATCAACTTGTTGTCAAAAACAATCGAAAACCCAATCTTGTTCATTATAGCAACGAATGACCACATATGGGTTCGTAATAATATAGTTCTTAATGTAAATCTGCAAAACTATACATTTGAAACTGTTGGTTCCTTTACAGCTGAAGTCGATTTCGCTATCTTGAGTCATTGTGATCACGTGATAACCTCTGTTGGGACTTTCGGGTGGTGGACAGCATGGATAGCAAACGGAATAACAACATATTATAAATGGCCAGCTCAACCAAACACGTTTGTAGGAAATCAATATAATACAAACTTTACTGATTTCTTTTATTCATCTTGGATTGGATTATCTTGATTAAATGTTGACACTTAGAAAAATCTAGTGTTTGAAATACTGCTTCACCGGCACGTTAATTTTGCAACCTTATCCGCCGTCATTGAAGTCTACGTACGTCGAGTACAAGTAACTTGATTTTTTTATGTTGCAACCTTTTGCTAGGCGCAAAAATATTACAATTGAGCAGCAGACAGTGGATTGCTCACCCGATTGCGCAATAGTGTTTACAATGGTGCTCCAATAATAAATGGAGTTTATAGAAATGCTCAGCAGACGATATTGAAAGTGAAATCCATTTTGGGTCAAGTGAGCTATCATCATCACTTGGCAAACTCCTCTGACACCATAGGTTCGTGATAACAATACTTTAGTTTTTATAAGTCCAAAAAAAGCTAAGAACATATTATTGGCAAAATATTGAAAAACTTATCTGTGACCTACCAGATGACGAGAGTGAAATAAAAGAAAAGACAAAACCAAAAAATCTATTCAGCCATATCAAAAGAACACGAAATGAAAACTCTGGAGTTGCACCCCTTAAACAAGACGGAACGTTAGTATCTGACACAGCTGAAAAATGTAACATACTAAACAATCATTCAGTTCCAATCTGTTTTTACTAATGAAATCCCAGATAAAGGTGAAAGTCCACACCCTACAATGCCAGAAATAGAAATAAGGTCAAAAGGTATCATGAAACTACTAGCAAACCTAAACATCCACAAAGCGCAAGGCCCAGATAATATCAAGTCTAAAGTACTTAAAGAAATGAGGGAAGAAATAGCACCTATTCTTAATTGTATTTTTACTAAATCACTTTAAACAGGCGAACACCTAAAGATTGGAAACACGTAAATGTTGCCCCTGCCTATAAAACGGGGAAAAATATAAAGCTGAAAACTACCGGCCAATATCTCTTACTTGTATATCATGCAAAATAATGGAACATATCATAACTAGCAACACAATATTTTATATAACTTACAACATGGTTTTAGAAAATCTCGCTCATGTGAATCTCAACTAATCGACTTCGTTCAGGAATTATCAAAAAGTAATAACAGTAACAATCTAACAGACTTAATCATAATGGACTTCGCCAAAGCTTTTGATAAAGTTCCCTATCGCAGACTTTTATACAAACTCAAATTTTATGGCATCAAAAACTCAACTTTAAACTGGATTAAGGCATTACAAACAGTAGTAATAAATGGTAGAAGAAAATGAGATGTGGAATAAGTGTACGTGACACAACCTACATTATAAACGTATATTTTAAATATCCACAATGGAAAACAGCCAGCAGCCTTCAATGTGACCAGCGGTCGCTGCTCGCTGTTTTTCAATTGGCCCCTGGATTGAAAATAAAATACATATGATTCAAGCCCAATCCCAAAGTGCATTGAAAGACCCTCTTCTTGACATCTCTTCTTCTATGGTCCCAGTCACATCAGGGGTCCCCCAAGGAACAGTCCTTGGGCCGATATTATTCCTCATCTATATTAATGATTTTGCAGAATATATAAAATACAGTAAACTTAGACTTTTCGCTGATGATAGCATAATTTACAAAGAAATAAAAACCCAAGATGATTGTAATAAATTACAGATAGACTTAGACGCTGAAGCTCGATGGGGGGCAGATTGGCTCATGACCTTTCATCCAGATAAATGTACCAAGCTCACAATATCACACAAAAAAAGAAAAATTTTCTTCATAACTGTATTTTACATGAACATATACTGGAATCAGTCTCTTCGGCAAAATATTTGGGAGTCACCTTGCAATCAAATTTAAAGTGAACACACATTACAATAACATTGTCTCAAATGGGAACAAATCACTTGGTTTTCTTAAAAGAAATCTTAAAGTATCAAATACACAAAAATAAAATCAAAAGCTTATAAAGCTCTAAACTCGAATATAGTTTCAGTGTTAGGGAACCCCATACCAAAGAAGATATACACCAGATTCAAACTTTTCAATCGTCAACTTTCCCTTTTTGTGTAGCAACATTCCGTCCGCTCCTACTTATGGATCGAGTCTTCGTCGTTACTCCAGAGCTTGCGGGAATTATACATCAATTTCCTTGGCAGAGCGTCATGTTTGACAAAGAAATTGCTAACACAGAGTAATGTTGCTACACGGTCGCTGTCTTCGCTCGTAGACAAATTTGGGATTTCTATCTCTCATATGAGTGCAGATGTTAAACGATAATGTGGAATAAGTGTAAGCAACACAACAAACATTAAAGAAATATACGGCAAATAAAAAGTTTCATAATGGAAAACAGCCAGCAGTTCTAGGTTCGATCTTCGACTAGTACTCTTCAGATATGGAAATTCCAGCTGAACTCAATGCACTACTTAAAACCGCCGTCAAGGATGGAATGGTACTTAAGTGGGACTTCTTTGTTTCTAACGGGAAGGTTGAGGCTAAGATGACCTGGACGCCGGCTGATGTACCGCCCAAGGGGAAAGGAAAATCCAGCCAGGCCCTGAAGAAGTCTCCTGCCGCTAGGAGAAGAGATCAACAACGACTCGACCAGCAGAGGGAAATGGCCGTAAAGAAAGCTGGCACAGTTACAAAAGATGGCAGCACGCAGACCAATAAGATCAGCACCATTGACACACCAAGCAACACCTTTACGCCTCAACGAGTTGACAGCGCCACTCAGGACAAGCGCACAGGCAGCTATTGGAGCACTCTAAAGATGCCCACCAAGTACACACCACTGGAACTAAAAGCCCCTCCAGGCTACAACAGAGTGGAAGATAAACCATCTAAAAGAGGGGGACAAATGTACAGGTTTAGCTACCCAGATGACTTAGAATTATGCGCAGAAGGAGTGGATCTGGAAACGTTGGGGTTTGACACAGATAACAACCTGTCTACTTGTGACGAGGAATTCGACCCTGGCCCACGACCGGCGACGCCTGGATATGAACAGTAACAACCTCGGTATAGAGCAAAACCCGTCAGGAAGGCGCAACAACTTTAACAACCAAACGCATGTAGCAGCCTGCAATATCCAACCTGGATAGTCGGGCGTTAAACACCTAAGAACGAACGAACGAACGAACGAACAGCCAGCAGTCTTCAACATGACCAGAGGTCACTGCTCGCTGTCTTGCATTGGTCCAACACTAAAAATACAATACACAAGACTCAAAGAAAAGAAACTTCTAGATTATCAACGAAAGACCCATTTTTGGACATACAACAATTAAGAACAGATAATTGACAAGGACAAACAAAAGCTTTGACAGGGATTCCTTAGTTTGTCGTAAATATTTGTTTAGTCTTCTTTTACCGGATTTGACACACTGAATTTGAAATCAGCAACACGACGGGTGTGCTATAGCAGGCAGGAACTGCTTACTCTTCCAGAGCACCTGAGTCCACTCTAGTTATGACTTGAGCTGGCGTTGTTGATTTCCATTCGGTTAATTTTGTGTTTTGTGTTTCTTCGTGCGGTTTTTGTTCGTGTTTACCAGTTTTGTCGTTGCCCTTTCGGACTTGTGACACTCGAATGCCCCATTGGTGTCTCTTAGCTTCTTTACTTCCTTCAAAATAGTATTAAAGGCACAATTGGGGTTTAAGTACGATTAGCGACCTTCAAATTAAATGGAATATTTTTAACAACGGGTAATACCATTATGAGATGGTACCATTGACAGTATAGAGACAAGAACATGCTATTTTTTATGGTTGCAACTGTAGCTTTATCATTAATATTCTCACTCAACACGTACATGCACTAGTATTTTATCAATAAGATAAAGACTTCCTTGAATGTGAATATGAAAATTACAAATAAAACTCTGTTGGAATTCTTTTTAAAAGAATGGAAACAAGATTACATCAAGTTTCTGATGGTAAATTATATACTTACTCAACGTTGTTCTATTTAAGAGTTCTGAGAATAAATATATATATGACTAAAATGCACTACTGCAGTTCTTAAGCACCGCCCCCTGGTGACCACAGCATTCATAGAACATTAAACTTATATGGGTGCTTTGATCACGGGGAGAACTGTAAAGTATGTGTATAAATCAATGCTACAAGTAGTTATAAGTTTCGCAGTCCTAAAGCATCGTCACCATAGCATGCATATGACTATATAATTTTATAATCTTGTATGTGTGATCTGATCACGGGGAGGACTGCAATAACAAATGTTTTTTGTTTTTTGTATTTTTACTTGTAATTCATCATTGTAGCATATTAATGAAATATTGGTCCTTTTTGTATCCAGACTCTTTGAACAAGTATATCTATGGTATCTGCATCAAGCTATCTATTTATTATAACCATTCTCTCTTAAAATGTAATCATTGTTATGATGCTGCCCTTTGATGGACCATAATTGGAAAATAAATTATGTCTTATGTCTTATGTACTAGTATATGGTTAGTAGAAACGTATTGGGAACAAAAAAAAATGCCGTTTTTGTAATTTTGTTGACTGTATTCTATTAAGAGTGCCACTGTTACCCTTACCAATGTAGCAAAAAGCAAAGACTGTGTCAATTTGACGTTAGTTTGAATAGAAATTTTAGTTCTTATTTAAAAATAGAGTTCTATTTAATTATCATTGTTGTTTACTAAATAAATTATCTTTGTAGTGATATGGAATTGAGACAATTATAAACCCATGATATTCTCAGTATGGAACAAAGCAGCAGTTACAGCTGCTAATATTGTCACAGAAAGTTCACAAACTCTAAAGATATATCCAACTTTATAACCATCTTATTCGAACACCCACTCACAGGAACTGTTTAGATTCAGAAAAATAAAACTATGTGAGTAAAAGTTGGAGTAATCGCATACACAACTTTAAATCTTTGACCTAAATAGATAGTATATTTGACTGGAAATCACAGGCATTTGGAACATATATAGATATCATATACACCCCCTTTACCTTTTCTCTACACCAGCCCCCAGCCCTCAAACAAATAAAATCTTTTTCAAAGTTATTTAAAAAGTAATTTCTTGTCAATATTGCTGTTCTGTACTATATTACATGATTAGAACTCTGCAGCATCGTCGGATACCCACTGTATCCGACGATGACATTGAAGAGGCTTGTTTAGCGGTATGTCTTTTTACCACAGGCCACCACATGCTACCACAGGCCACCACAGGTCACCACAGGCCTACCACAGGCCACATTTTTAAAGCATTTTATGACATTGTATGATATGTTTTATTGTAATTAAGTGTTTTTGAAGCATATTTTGCATGTTTTTACCATGTTTTGTCCAAAGCAACCAACTACAGACAGTGGGCGTCTACCACAGGCCTGATTAGTATACCACAGTCCTACCACAGGCCACTTTTTTATAACAAATTATGATATTGTATGATATATTTTATTGTATTAAAGTGTTTTGAAGCATGTTTTACATGTTTTTGTCATGTTTTGTCCAAAGCTACCAACGTTTGAACTTTTCAACGACAATAGGCGTCTACCACAGGCCTGATTAGTATACCACAGGCCACCTTTTTTAAAGAAATTTTGACATTGTATGATATATATTAAAGAGTTTTTGAAGCATATTTCACTTGTCTTTACCATGTGCAGATGCTGAGAGCAGACTTAGATATGTCCCGATCATTTTCTCTTCTGACGTAGGTGGTCAAAGTGTATTTGATAAGGAGGTACAAAACAGGATATAAGAAGTGTCAAATATTCCTGTTTTTTTATTTGATATTTCTAATAAGACTCATTTTTTTTAATCTTATCATTGGTCCTGAGACAATAATTAAATATGATTTTCTCAGATTGGTCTTTTGATCTTTATTAACTAATTAATTTCGACATCACTGATGATGATTATTGATTATGATTACATACTTAATTCAATTAAGATTTATGACAGCTGTGGTGTTGCTGTTAATCACCTGTATTCTGTATAATCCTTTAATTGAATTATTTAAGCAATAAAAATAATTATGTTATCAAAATATGAAGTTTTCTCATGAAAATTATTCCCAAAAAACTTTTATTACTTTTAATTATTTCGAAGAATTCTCTAAATGTAAAAGGTAGGTATATATTTTTTAAATATCTTCTGGGATTTTTTGTTTTTGTTTTCATTTCTGTTCAATTCCTAACAAAAATCAACAATTTCTTTTATTCATATATTTATATACAAAATACTAAAAAAATATATAATATATCCAAAAGCTTTAAAAAAAAACAAGTTAAAACAAAAATACTTTTAAAAAATAATAAGACATAAAATAAATATGAAAATAATTTAACAAGTTAAATGGATAATTGAATTTGTCCTGTAATCCAATTGAAATGATTGCAATGGATGAAATCTCGTAAAAGTTAATTATCCAATTTATAATAAAGGTAATTGAATTACAATTATAGTCAAGAGAATTATCTAGCTGTCGTATATACTATATACGTAATGTATTGAGCATTTGCAACAACAACAAAATGAATGTTAAAACAGTATATGAATAAAAAAACATGACTTGAAATTTGGATCAAGAATTTATACAATTGCCCCTACAGTCTCTACATGGCCAGAAAGCTGACCTTGAACTGTATTTTGACCCGACGTTTAGGCATCAGTGGCGTAACACAATGTAAACAGTGGAAGCAAATGCTTCCATTTCGATTTCGCCAAAAAAAAAAAAAAAAAAATAACAAAATAAATAAAATGTTGTCCCGACATGAAAATGTAATAAAAAATTTATCGTACTTTACTGCTTCCCCGGTTGGCCTATGCCCCTTGTCTCCATCCCACTTCTTACTGCATCATTATTTCATGCTCATTTTATCACCCCATTCATGTCCATCTCCCTGTTCGCTTCTTGTGATTAAAAATAACCAATACATTTTTAACCATCCATTTCATTCATTGCCTACTAGAGAATTCTCGATAACTGACGAACGAACGTAACTTTACCTAACCCAAGGAAAGGGTGATTCAAAACGTAAGCAATTTGTCAAGGAGAATTTATTGTTTAAAATTCTTAATACCCTGTTTTTTTTATAGAGTTTTAGATTCTTATGCCCTTTATTTTATGAAAAAAAAAACTATTTTGATTTCATTTTTATATTAAAAACTAGAAAAACCGTGAACAGCTGGCTTATCACAAATTACCCCCCCCCCCCCCCAACTATAAAGGTCAAAATCTACCTGATCAATTTTTAAGAAAAGGAGGTGTACTTTACATTATATCACAAAAATTGTCTTCAAGTTTCATGAAAATCCATTGAGGAGTTAAGAAGGAGTTTCAGATAAGACATAGATGCACCTAACCTCTAAAATCAATCAGATCAAATTTTAGAATAGGAGACACACATCAATGTTTATCACATTTTTTTTTAAATATTGATGGGTTTATGAATATGTGTATAAGGAATGGATACCCTTAGATGTAACAGATGGGCGGACGAAAAGACGGATGGAAGAACGAACGGACACTCCTATCACAATAATTCGCCCACTTTTCAAGTGGGTTGTATAAGTATTATAGACTAGTGAAAACCCTGCAACATTCAATGGTATTTTTTGACATTTGTTCAAACTTACAAAAAGTCACTTGATGTGAAAAAAATGAACGATTTTATAAATATTAAAATAAGGTGTCAAATGAAAACATCAGTTTATATGATATTTTGGTCTGCCTCAAAGTTACAGTTTGATTAGTTACAATGTACGTTGGTTCATATGCATGTTGAGAGGACCAATATTTTACAGCAGAATTTGAATAAAAATTAAAATGCCGTGTTTGAAAATAATACCCTTTAATTTTCTCATATTTGCTGATATTTTTGGGTTTTCTTTGTTTAGTAAAAGCACGCACACCATTTAAGGTAAAGTTGGCACGTTTTCTAAAGAAAGTAATTAAAAAATCCAAAATGGACATTCAAATCTCAGAGTATTAATAAGGGAATTGCAACCAGGAGACGCAGAGCCAACTACGAAGTAACAGACTAAAAATTGACTGTAATCAGCAACACCGATTCCCGTAAAAACGACTGAGGGAAACTCCGATGCTTTGTAGTGTAAGCAATTTCTGCTTGTTGAAGCACACCGTCGCCTTTAGAGTGAACTCGAATGTACCGAAAGGGAAGCACTTCCTGCTTATGACAAAGGTTTATCTTGGTAATTGGAAGCAATTATTGACAACAGGTGCCAAATTGCTCACATGGGGAGTTCCGGACTTGGAGCCCGTTCTTTCCTTAGTAGATTGTGTAACTTTTGTGAAGATTTTCATCAAAATTGGCCTAGAACTAACTTGGAATCCTCTTTGATTCTCACTATACTACAAAAGGCGACCCCCCCCCCCAATTTGAAACATTTCTGGATACGCCCCTGTGTAGTCGTGCTTATTTCGAATATAAAAACCTCTATTTTTCCCGACCTTGCGAGGGTTTTTAAAACCATTAAACGTGATGGAGCAGCCGTCTGAAAACGAAGCACCAAGTAAAGAAACTCCCTGAAACGATTAATGTAATCCATTATATGTAAAAGATTATATAACCTTCAAATTCTAGCGATAGCTAATATAAAACATCATTTAAATGACAAAAGAACAATTCGTAAATCTTCGGCTGTGAATTGTTCTCCGAATAGTTACGTTTAATCTTTCGTCAAAACATACGTAATAAAGGATCCTTTTGTCTCTTTCGTATAGTTAGGTAAAGTTTCGTTCGTTTTCTTTCGTTCGTAAGTTATCGAGAATTCTCTACTATCTTTGCTGTTTTATACGGATACGTAAGCGACTGGTATATATGCAAAGTTTTGGTAAGTGGCTTCAGTGCAGCTTATGGAAACAAGAAAATATCGGTCCTTCGGAAAAAGCAATTAAAAATTAATAAAACGCTATTTCTGCTATATGACCAGGGAGAGGAACACGAAATAAGTGATTTAATGAAATTGAAACGCTGAGCTACCGACAAGCGAGAAAAAGACAATAACAGGGCAATCCGTCTTAAGTCGGCTTCTCATACGACAGGCTTAATGCTGTTACCAGTCCGACCTGTTCTGTTGCCTAGAAATATAAACCCAAAGGGAGTGAAAGTGATAGTTTTTTGCATGTGTTGTTTAATTTTACCTAATTTATAAAAATGAAATAAATGAAAATGAAATGAAGGCGAGTTCATACACAGACTTTTTGATATTCAGAAAGACTTTGACTTCCATCCCCCCAGTATTCATGTGCTTCTAGAGAGGGAGGTTTATCCCGTCGGACCCTTGCGCGGATCCATGAAAAGTGTATTGGGAATACGCCCCCTTTAAAACTGCAAAAACCTGAGCTTATTACACAAATCCACGTAAAAAACACCTTGAAAAAATTTCGCTTCGCTCGGCGAATACAATACTTTCCACAACTGTATACAACTTTGCTTCCATTTTGATACGTGCTAGTTACGCCACTGGGCATGGTAGTTAGGATCGAGGTTTGGTTTGCGAAAACGATATCGACAACGAAATTACAGCAATCAAATCGAAAAAGCAGTCGGAAGATCTGTCATTGTGCATGTGGTTTTACATGTATATTATAATTTCAGACATCTGTCAACAAAAACATGAGTGTATTGAAACAAATAAATAAACAAGAGGCTCCCAGGAGCCTGAATCGCTCACCTGATCTCTTATGCTGAAGCCTCTTACCTTGCATGCAACATGGTCTACATGTACTTTGTAACAGTAACATTTAAGAAACAAGTTAGGATAACACCATCAAGATCAAAATTACAAAGTTACAAAGCTTTCCATTTGAAAAACCTAACAAGTTAAAAGGGGGATAACTCTTAAAAGATTGATCTGATTATTCTAACCCTGAATCTGTTTTGTAGATCTCAATTAGCTGAACAATTGTGCAATGCTAACTTTTCCTCTAGCACTTATGGTTTTCAAGATAAAGTCTTCGGATTTTTTCTATCTCTTATACTTTTTGAGCTATAAGCTAAACACTATGGTCTGATCCCCCTGTTCTATTTTTAGCAAGGGTGACCATCTTGGTTGGTCGGCATGCACAAATTTCACAAACTTGGTAGAGGACATCCTAAAGATCAAGTGTACAAAGTTTGAAAGTAACCCCTTTAGTGGTTTCAGAGAAGAAGATCTTTGAAGAAAAGTTAACGGACGACGGACGCTTAACGATGACAATAGCTCACATGAAGGTGAGCTATTAAAAAAGTACATACATAAAAACAAATAGAAAAATAACTAAATATTATAAATGATAAATAAATAAAAAAAAATTCAAGGGAAGAATAAATATTAATTCTAATCTTAATTATTTGGTAGTCTTTTGTATGATTAGGTGGCCTGTGGTACGCAAACATGATCACATAAATATAATTGATTAAATTTACCACAAATATTAATTTAAAATATTTATTTTTTTAGATATTTGTTTTATATTTCAATAAAATATATCATATTAAATCATAAAATGAATCAAAACGGTAGCCTGTGGTATTAATAGATGGCCTGTTGTAGGCAAACATGGTCCAGCATGGATATTACTTTATAAAACCACATATATTGATGTAAAATATTATTTTTTTTTGATATTTTTGTCTATATGTCAACACAGGGACTTGCTCCCCTCTATCAATATTTTGTTAGAGTCAATGTGCGGTAGGAAAAAAACACAAGGGAGATACTACTTTCACCACCCCCCTTTTCTTTAATTCGATTTTCTTTTAATATATCATTGATCTCGTACCTTTTCTTATATAATTCGTTTCACAGATGATTTTCCTTTCCAAAACACCCAAATATATTTTCATTCATTGCATTTCGGCCTCAAAATCGGGCTTTGTTTGGACAATTTTATAAAATTTGGCAATCGCTTGGACATGAAAAGCATTACGTCAAGGAAAAGTCTCGAAACTCGAAAGAAATCCGAATGAATTTTAATGACGTTTTTACTTTCGTTTTACGTTACAGTTATTGGTAAAGTCCCGAGAATATACTTTCATTTTCATGTCCAAGCGATTGCCAAATTTTACAAAATTGTTCAAACAAAGCCCGATTTTGAGGCCAAAATGCAATGAATGAAAATATATTTGGGTGTTTCGGAAAGGAAAATCATCTGTGAAACGAATTATATAAGAAAAGGTACGAGATCAATGATATATTAAAAGAAAATCGAATTAAAGAAAAGGGGGGTGGTGAAAGTAGTATCTCCCTTCTGTTTTTTTCCTACCGCACATTGACTCTAACAAAATATTGATAGAGGGGAGCAAGTCCCTGTGATGTCAATAAAATAAATCATATTATATCATAAAATGTTTTTAAAAGGTGGCCTGTGGTAGGCCTGTGGTGACCTGTGGTGGCCTGTGGTAGCATGTGGTGGCCTGTGGTAAAAAAAGGTATATTGGGATATGGGATATTTTCATGGGATACGGGATATTTGAGGCAAAACTTACTGGGATATGGGATATTTAAGTCCATTTTATTTACAGGGATATGGGATACTGGAAAAACACTTTTTGGGATATGGGATATTTGATGAAAAATTTACGGGGATATGGGATATTGGTACCCCCCCCTAAACAAGCCCCATTGAAATGTTATCAATTTTGACAGTGCGGACCTCTGCGAAAGCACTTATTTCTTTTTAGATCATGTGACTTTTATTGTCATCACATGACAGTCAAATTTCCAAAATGGAGAATGCCATACTGCGAATATATTTTTTATTTTTCTGCTTTTTATTTCAAATTTTAAGCATATGTAATGTAAGTATAAAGTTTTAAAAATTCTCCTACAGACAATTTGCCATGCCCAATACAAATCCAGCAAAATTAAAGCGTTTTATTAAAGAAAGAAAAACTCATGGGAAAAACTGTTCAGATCCATACCTGGTTTAAATTAACACTGTCATCATGGTCATGTGTCCAAAGCTCAAATTTTAGTGAACTATTTATTGTGAGAGAAAATGGGGGTCATTGCTTTATTTTACTATTTTATAGCAGAGACAATGCAAGATCATGAATTGATTTTACGCTATGTCACTGATCTTTACCTTTAAATGTCTAGTGGATGCTGAAACTAAATTATTGCCTAAGGACAATACAGGTGAGTAAAAAAGGACACACACGCACCAGGAATAAAACCCAGGATACAGCAATCTGTGTCAGCAGGTAATCAAGGGATTCATGCAGTTCTACCCACTTCCTCATTAAGCTAGCAAGGACATTTTTATTTAAACCTTGAAGCATGTACATGTATAGGTCATGTTCAGTTGATTGTAAATAAAACTTAAAATTTTAATGATTGAGGTATAATGTATAATTAGACACGGACCATTTGATTTTCTGGGGGGCCTGGGATTAAAATCATTTTACCTTGAGCCGGGAAATTTTTTTCGCCCGCTTTGCAGGCCAGATTATTTTTTTTCACACACATATTAAGCAAGGAAATTTTGTTGGCAAGATTATTTTTTTTCAATTGGCAAGATTGAAACCAGATTTTTTTTTTACAAAAATCGGGGCCGGGAATTTTTTTTCAAAAAAATCCCAGCCCCCCCCTCCAAAAATCAAATGGTCCGTGCCTTAGATCCGCATTATTTACTTGGTTTAAAATAAGTTACAATATAATTAACTCCATCCTTTAAGGCTACATGTATGCCTCTAAGAATGAGAGGAGCCTGACTATAACTAATTATTATTCCAGGGGAATAGAACATTTACCATTGATTATGATCACAACACGTTTCTGTTGGATGGAAAGCCATTCCGGTACATCTCAGGAAGCATTCATTACAGTAGGATACCATCATACTATTGGAAAGATAGGTTACAGAAGATGAAGGCTGCAGGGTTAAGTGCAATACAAGTGTATGTACAATTTAAAAGATGTGTATGAAAAGTCAAATACATGTAATCCATACAATATTGATTATTAAATTGAATATAAATTCTGCTTTTCGCTTTTTTCGCTGTAATTGGCAACTCACGAAAATATAAACCTGCAAAAATTAAATCTGGTAAATAGTATATGTAAAGTACATGTATATCATGTACAAATGTATATACTCACATTTAAGTAATCACTAAGATTGAATTCAGTGAAAAAAATATCTTTAATTTTTTTAAGAAATCCGTGAAAGATAGCTCCCAAAAAAAACCCAACTTATATGGTATTCTAAATTAAAGTAATCACTAAGATTGAATTCAGTGAAAAAAAGATCTTTAATTTTTTAAGAAATCCGTGAAATATAGCTCCCCCCAATAAACCCAACTTATATGGTATTCTAAATTTAGCACAAGAACAGCCCATTTTACTCTGGTTTCATTATTATTTGTGGGGTATCAATTTTTCATGGTTTTTTGTTGACTTGGTGGCCTTGATCCACAAAATTTGATACATGCAAAAAAAAGAAATTTAACATTGATTTGTATACTACAAACTGTAGAACCCCAAATTTAAGAATTGACAAACTGATACTTTTTCACCAAACCATGAAAATTGATACCCATGAAAATAAATGAATCAATAGTAAATTTAATAAAGAATTAAATTTTGACCCTAAAATTATCACTTTAAATTATTTGGAACATTTCAAATTTTGACTTTTTATCTTATTCCCACATGAATAACAATTCAGTTTAAAGATTGTGTGAGTGAGATCCACTTCTCACTTAAACATTCACTTAGTAATTTATTTGTCGTGATAAAACAGTTGCATATAATCAATTGAACTACTGCTCAGTCTTAAATTAACACATTTTGGAACATTCCATGTGAATCAGTTAGGGCAAATGTGAATTGTTACTCAGTTGGAATAATCCATTTATTGCAATAAACAGTCAGGGGTGTAACTTATTTAAGTTGTTACAGAAAAATCACAACCATTTGTTATTAATTCATAACATCAAGAATTGTCTGCCCTTATTACCTACCCTTGTAATAACATGTGTAACCAGAGAGCATGAATTACTACATGTGTAATTTGTTGAAATAGTATCCTGGGATAACTTACGTCTGTTATTTTGAACAGAGGCAACGAAGTTTTTGATTTGTTAAGTCAAAACATTAATCAATAGCCCCATTTACATGCACAGTTTTACATACGTATGTAATTTTACACATGTGTGTAAATACTGCATGTAAATGCAAATACATACGTATGTAAATTTGCACATGGTGTAAATTTACATCACCTCAGGACCAGATGTAAATCTTTATGTGTAAATTTACATATGCTTTTTAATTAAATTTTGTGCATGTTAACACAATTCAAAGAAAAGCATAGCTCGATTTTTCCCTTCCTGTGGACCTTGTGACTTCGACCTAAGAGCTTTTTACACCAGAATCCACATGCATCTTCCGTGCGCCATAAGCTCTACGACGTGTAAGTTTTATGAAATTATATAAAGGCGTTTACAAGTTATGCATGAGAAACCAATATCACTCTACAATATCAATTTTTTCTAAACTTGTGACCTTAACTCTTAATTCATTTAACACAATTTGCATCTTTCATACACGATAAGCATATATATGCGTATTTCTGAGTAAAATCATGCTTTGGGAACATATATCAATACCTTTTCTAAGTTTTGCATAACTTTTGACCTTTGCTTTTGACCTCTTTACCGATAAGCTACAAGCTTCTTCCTTATTTCTTAGGCACGGACCATTTGATTTTCTGGGGGGGGCCTGGGATTTTACCTTGAGCCGGGAAATTTTTTTCGCCCGCTTTGCGGGCCAGATTATTTTTTTCACACACATATTAAGCAAGGAAATTTTGTTGGCAAGATTATTTTTTTTCCAATTGGCAAGATTGAAACCAGATTATTTTTTTCAACCTAGGTGCTGGCCAGATTATTTTTTTTTACAAAAATCAGGGCCGGGAAATTTTTTTCAAAAAAATCCCAGGCCCCCCTCAGAAAATCAAATGGTCCGTGCCTTAGGCCGAAAGCTACGATTTTGATTTAGGAAACAAACCAGATGGAAGGACGGACGGACGGAAAGTAAAATTCTATATTTGAGTCTTTATAATTCGAAACTGTATGTTGAGTAAGGAGACGGGACAACTAGAGCATGGTTTTAACCAACTTTCACATTTAATCTGTTGACACCATATAAAAGAAAGGAAAGTTGTTGATCACTGCATTGGTCTTTATATTTTTGTTTGTTTGTTTTTTGTTTTATGTCCAGTCTACAATATTTTAGTTATAATCAGGACAAGAACTAAAGGAAACAAGAAGTTGAACCCAGAACACAGCATCCATAACACAGACCCATTCATGCCAGTCATGCAAAAGGGCTTATGTACAACCACAAACCAGAAGAAAAACGAACAAACTCACAAGACAGGCCAATATACCCTCAACGCACCAATATACTTTATACTTTATTGCATAATGAAACCTCAAGAGGTTAAGCAAATACAAACATACAAAAAACAATGAACATGTAACTGTACATACATAGATATACCCAGAAAGAGACAACAGCCTTACCCAAAAATTTGCACAATCTGGTACCCATACCTATGGCATGGTGACTGAAAATGAAGAAGTCTTTCCAGAAATAAGGTCATACTTGTTGGAACACTTGCCAGTGTGGGATATCACCAACCATTACCCAGTTTCACATAATCAACAATTATTTGTCCAAAATACAATGCTGAATTCTTGTTGAACCTACACACACTGAGAGAGAGAAAACGGTGGGGTGGGAAATAAAGGAATTGAAAATTTTGAAGACCAGGGCTTCATTCGCAAATCCAGGGGTATACAAAATGACTGTAACAGGATCACATATCGGTATAAGTATAGTTCATATTGAGCCAGCCAACTCATTTGAATAATTTATGATATTTTTTTGAAAATACACACTAAGCATAAAACTCATGTAAATGCTAAGCATGTTTGCTTATGCATACGTGTGTAAATTTGCACATGTGTATATTTACATACGTATGTATAATTTGTGCATGTAAATGGGGCTATATTTTGGTCTAATTTGATGCACATACATTTTATTGCCATTTTAGATCATAACAAGTGTAGGCTTATTACAAACATAATGAGTTTATTTGAGGAAAAGAGTCATTTTCTTGTGTTATTTTCTTGACGATTTTTGCTACCTTAAGTTTTATATTAAGCCCAATATGAAAGGATACAAATCTTTAATTATCAATTATTGATTTTCAATTAAAAAAACTTACTGCGCATGATAGAATTTTGTGAAAATAAACTGAGCAGATAAGATGTAATTTTGCAGTACAATAACATGTGCTAGTTATTATGACTGTTTTACTAAATAACACACATTAGTTATCCTAGACCACGGTTTTCAAGAAATCACATACGTATATGTTATTACAAGGGAAGATTGTAAGGGCAGACAACTTTTGATATTATGGTTTAATAATAAATGATTGTGATTTTCTGTAATAACTTAAATAAGTTACGCCCCTGACTGATAAACAGTCAGTTATTCAGATTTCGATATCAATCAGTCTTAAATGAACTTTCTTTTGACCATTCTATGTGACCAAGTTGGATATGTAGGAACATTCCATGTGAATCATGTGACTCAGTTGGAATATTCCATGTCAATAAGTAGGAACATTCTATGTTAATAAGTAGGAACATTCCATGTGAATCCATTGGAACATTCCTTGTGTTGTGATAAACAGCTAACTGCTCAATATAACAATTACTCAGTCTTATTAACTGAACACAGTTTGCATCTAACATTCCATTTGTTACAAAGTCTGGTCATTCCATATGTAATGTTAACATGCTAATATAATTTACTGTACCTAAAACATGTTAAACTTGGTCTTAAATGTAAAATGAATGGTACCTGTACTTATTTAGCAGTCATATTTTATGGAATACACAGATATTATTTCTTGAACTACATGTACACTCAATAAGACCTGTTCATTTTTTGGCAGATTACAATTTACTTTTGCATTTAAAATACACTAGACAAAAACATTTTAGACGAGTCAGAGTTTCACATTTCTGTATGCATTTATAACAATTTTCACACTTGCAATGTTTTAACATTTGAATTAATTGCAATCCATTACAACTAGTTCCTGGTGTTCACACTTTTGATTAAATTTACTTAAAAAGATATATTTTAGAACAAACTAAATAGAGGGGACATGGAGGTCAAAAGTTCTGTTGACATAAAATGAAGGGGTTTATCTGTTGATTTTACAAAATGAATAAAGACTACAAGATAAAAAGATATAATAACGATGTCTTTTTTACTCCATTCTAAAAAGACATGCATATGGGGAATGTAACAACACGTGACATAAAATTGCATTATAGATATTGAAATAAGGCTAAGCTAGAATGTAACTTTTATTGCTGATCACTATCCTAAACACAAAGGTAGGCCTTCAAAGTGTGGAGAATTTGCTAACACTTCATAAGTTTGCAGTCAAACCAAAGTTCCGTCTGACACCTGACAAATCTGGTAAAAATTTGCTTGGTCCAATAAAATATTTTGACTTTTTCCATTGCATTGAAGATGATTACAGGACATGTCCGTAAAAGGTATAAACTTCAAGTAACATTCACTTCATGAAGTTTTCAGGTAAGCAGGGAGTGAAAATTCGTATTATTTTCTGTTTATCTATTTTCAGTTATGTTCCATGGAACTTTCATCAGATGGAAGAAGACAAGTATGATTTTGAAGGAGATAAAGATTTTGAGGGTTTTATCAAACTGGCCCAGGATACAGGGTTATATGTAGTTCTCAGATCTGGACCATACATTTGTGGGGAATGGGACTTTGTAAGTACATACTCTTTTGTGTAAAGATAAAAAAGGGTTAAAGCTAAAGAATAGGGTATCAGACCTGTCAAGTGTCACGCAACTCGCGTGAGACTCAAGCATCTAGTCAGCAATTTCTCGGCAAATTCCTTTGATCTTTTAATTTTTTCCCTTGATCTTTCAATTTTTGGGCAAATCTCACGCGAGCAGCTCATCAAAACTTGACAGCCCTGGGGTATGTACATGTAATATTGCTGATTCTTAATTTCATGCATATCAATTTTCATGGTTTCTCAGAAAAAGACATTTTATCAGAATTTTAATTTATGGATTGACCATGTTGTAATCAATATTAGAATATCTTTTTCCTTGATTCTTCTAATAGTACTTTACAGTCATCCACCAAAGCCATTAAATTTGATACCAAACAATTAATCGTGAAACCATAGTAGTATAACAGGATGAAAAAAAAAGAAACAAAATTAAAGAGATTATAATATGCCTTTTTGAATGCAAATATCTACTGGTATACAATATATATGAAAATGTATAAAAATTTCAAATTATATTTACTTTTACCTGAATTAAAACTGCAAACTACTGTTTTTTGCTGGATTTCACGGAGTGAAAAATCTGGGTTATTAAATGGTGAATGTAGGGCAGGTGGATGGTGTGCAGACAGGGAAAAAATTTTCCTAATAGCTTCCTCAGCAACTACTTATCACAGGCACTTTATATATGGTATACAACATCAAGGTGGGGTCCCACAATGTGGGACTAGATTTCAGGTCTGTTGCTCACCTACTTCCTGTTTAACGAAATATGGCCATTTTTGACTTTGACAGATTTTCTTGTATATTATAGATTACAAACTTATTCTTGAACCACATCTCATTTAGGGAAGGTCAAGTTTGGCTAATTCTCTATTGTGCATATATGTCAGACGCATAGAAATTTTATGTCTGTAACTTTGTCACAAATGTTTAATATATAAGTAAACATGGTTATTCATGTTTCATTTCTTTCTGTTTCTATTACAGGGTGGATTTCCTCCTTTCATATTGGCCAAAAATCCAAAAACTGTTTTCCGTACAATGGACCCAAGTAAGTGAAGTCTTTGAAGTACTGTAAAAGATTTTTATGCCCCGCCTATGAAAGTAGAGGGGCATATAGTGTTCAGGCCTGTTTGTCCATCCATCCTTCCGCAGTCTGTTTATCCAAATCCTCATATTTCCATATTCCGACTTACTGGCAAGTGCCACATCAATCATATTAGTATGGTAGGTGCACATAATGATGCTAAACATGATGCATGCTTCGGATGCTGGATGTTACCTAATTATTTCACACATGGATGACAACTTACAGAAAAATGGTTTAAGTTCCTTCCCCCTTACTGACCATATTGGTATGGTAGTTGCACCTAGTGATGCAAAGCACAATGCATGCTTCAGATGTTGGAGTTGACCTACTGTAAATGTAGTAATTTTCGCAGTGTACTATTTTTCGCTATTTTCGCGGTTGCCAACAGACCACGAAAAGAAGTACCCGCGAATATATCTGATTTAAAAAAATGTAAACGTTTGAATGAAATCAGGTGACTTTTTGAGTCCTATAAAATGAAAATGGTAATATATAATGAATGTAGCATAATTAATTGTTTTCAAAATAGGCTTGGCGTGAACACTAATACAAGTAGGTAAATAAACAACTAATAGATTAAAAGACAAAGATCAAACAAACACTTCACACATATTCCACAGTTCATTAAACCCTTAATCCGTTAATTTGTCACGATATTGTATATATCTACAGGTGAGAAATTGACAGCTTGGATTGACAATTAATTACGAAAAATCTTTTACTGCTTGGACGATTTCAGTCTTGGACCACCTTCTAAATAAAAAAATTAAATAAGAATGATACCAATAATTATTAGCTGCACTTAAAAGCCGCGAAAATTGATACCCGCGAATATGTCCTAGTATAAGAAACCGCAAAAATTAGCAACCGCAAAAATTGATACGTTTACAGTATATTTTTTGCATGGATGACCTCTTGCAGAAGAATGGTAAAAGTCAATTCCTGCTTACTGACAAGTGCCACACCAACCATATTGGTATGGTAGGTTCACCTTGTGATGCTTTATAGTGCAATGAATTTGACCTATATTTTCTGAATGGATGACCTCTTACAGAAGAATGGTTAAAGTCCATTCCTGCTAACTGACATATGCAAACATCAACTATATTGGTATGGTAGGGGCACCTAGTGATGCTGAGCATAATGCATGCTTCGGATGCTAAATAAAGGTAATAACAAAACTACCGAATTTGAATGATCATTGTTCAGAGAAAATGACAAAAACAAATCAGTCATACTGGAGAATTGGTGGTAACTGTGACCTACATTTTCAGCTTGAATGACTTTTTACAGAAGAATGGTTTAAGTCCATTCCTGCTTACTGACAAGTGCCACATGACCCATATTGGTATGGTAGGTGCACCTTGTGATGCTTAGCACAATGCATGCTACAGATGCGGGTTGTAACCTAACAAAGAAAAAAAGAAATTAAGTGTTAGTGTACTGGTAATTCCATTTAAATATTATTTGAGTTTCAATTCTTGTCATGCTTAACCAATACTATCTTTTCATTCATATTTGTGTGGTACATTGTACTAATTGTAATGGTTGTCATTTGCAACAGTCAACCAAGAAAATAAGAACCCAAAGAATAGTTAATTGAGTAGTGATTCCTTCTCTTCTTGTAACTTGTCCAATTCACATAGTTTACAATCCAACAAAATGTGTTTTTTTTTAGAAACCACGAAAATTGGTTCCCACAAAAATAAAAGAATAATAATAATAATAATATAATAATAATAATAATTCTTTATTTCAAGAGGGTAGCACAGTTAGTTACAAACTAATCTTCCCTGAGGCCCTCATACAAAATAATAAACATAGTACAAAAGTTAAAAAACATAATATAAACATGTAATGAGAACATCCATTTTGACACATTTAATTGTACAAAATATAAAGAATATAATTACATATCATTGGAATACATACTTATATCAAACTGAACACAGACCCTCACTGAGAATTTTTCAAAAATGTTTTCAAATTATATTTAAAGGAATTGGTATTTGATATTATGCGTAAATTTGATGGCAATTGATTCCATAAAGTAGAAAAAAAAAATACACAGCAATCAATCTGTTCTGTAAAGCCAAAACATCTATCCAACTGAAATAAGAAGCAGAGGTACCAATGGGGCATTCGAATGTCAAAGTCCAAAAGGGCAGAGACAAAACCAGTAAACAAACACAAGGACAGGACGAAAAAATAAACAACATATAAAACAAGGAAACACAAACACTATTGAATATCAATTAACAACGCAAACGCGGATCCTGTACATTTGACTCACAGTGCGTATTTTATGCCAGAAAATAAATCATACTATGTGTATTAACCAATGGCATTGCTTGTTAACAAAGAATTTATAAATCTAGATACAACAACACTTGATTAGAAATTCTTCAAATTTTAAAAAAGTCATTAAAAACTATTTAAATACAAAAAATGAATTGAATAAGTGCATGCAATTAATAAGTTTTATTTTTGCTTTTTCAGCCTATATCAAGTATGTTGACAGCTGGTTGGAGGTTCTGTATCCCAAAATAAAACCTTTGCTTTATATAAATGGAGGTCCAGTCCTTATGGTGCAGGTATTTCTTTACATTATGTAAAATGCATGTTCATTAAGTACAACTAAAGATTAGAAGATAATGAAATGTGGATAAGTGTATATGACACAATCTAGATAAAACAACAGCAGCAATAGTCACTGCTCAGTGTTTACCATAGAGTCAAGATTTAAAAAATGGCCATTCAAAACAATTTTGGAGTTGTACTACTATAAGGCCACATAAAAAAAATCATTAGCTTCTCAGGCCACTTTTCAAATTTTTTGATGAGGCAGGGAGGAACCTTTTTTTTATTTTCTTTGTTTTTTTCTTAAAAAAATTGTTGCTTCTCAGGCCATTTTTAAAATTTTTTGACGAGGCAGGGCGGCCCCTTTTTTTTTTTTGCATGTTCCATCCAATTTGACAAAGGCTGCTGCATTGTCGGCTTTAATTGAATTTAACAAATCCCCAAGCGTACTCTCTGTCATATAATCGCAATGAATTGTCCACGGTATTATTGTTTTTCCTCCCGAGAGGACTTGACATGACACCAAAGACGATGCCATGAGGCGGAAGTAAAAAAACTATGTAGATTTAAATCACCACGCAACGTGCTAAAGCGTGTTCATGAAAACGTTTCGCTGATTAAGATCGCAATCATAAATTTTACCGGTAACGGAAACAGACGCGAAAAATTTCCGGGCGGGACGCGGAACTGCCGATTTTTATTTTTTTTTATATATGATAAAAAACAACGAATGCGGCGGGTTTTAGGGAGACGCGGCGGGGCCTGAGAAGCTAATGATATATTTTTTTTGGCCTAATTGCCTATATTTCTTGGTGTTGTTTACTAATTTATTAATTTCTTATCTTATTAATTTAGATTTAATTGTTCCTTTTCAGTTGTACACATAAATAATATTTAAGCTACATCAAAACAAAATATTGAAGGCATTTGGTTCAGCCAAAACAGATTTTACTGTACTGTATTTACAAAATTTTAAAATAAATTAGTTCAGCCAAAACAGATTTTACTGTACTGTATTTACAAAATTTTAGAATAATTCAGTTCAACTAAAACATATTTTACTGTACTGTATTTACAAAATTTAAAAATAAATAAATTCAGCTAAAACAGATTTTACTGTACTGTATTTACAAAATTTTAGAATTATTAAGTTCAATCAATGTCAATTTTACTGTACTGTATTTACAAAATTTTATAATCAAAAAGTTCAACCAATGTCAATTTTACTGTACTGTATTTACAAAATTTTAGAATTAATAAGTTCAACCAATGTCAATTATACTGTACTGTATTTACAATTTTTAAAATCAAAAAGTTCAACCAATACAGATTTTACTGTACTGTATTGACATTTTTTATGCCAATTTTGTAGATTGAAAATGAATACGGAAGTTACGTTAAAACAGGAGGCTACTGTGACCATGACTATATGAGATACCTAAGAAAAAAAGCCAAGACTCTTCTTGGCGATAATGCATTTTTGTTTACAACTGACGGTAACCATGACTACCCAGAATTAACATGTGGCACCATTGAAGGGGTCTATGCTACTGTAGATTTTAGGGTCACATGTAAGTGGTCACAATGATAAAATTGATTGGTGTTTTGCTTTTAAATTCTATTCACTATACAAATTAATATTTATATTTTGAAACGCACAAGTAATGCACCACTTCTATTCTATCAGGATTTTTTAAACTAATTTTGAAAAAAAAAAGCTAAATTTGATTTAAAGCAAGCCTTTATTTTAAAAAATTGTATTGGCACTTTTACAGCTTGAACTTTTGATAAGAAATATAAAAGAATAACTAAGTCTAAGATTGGTAGAAAAAAAAATGAATATTTCTGATGAGTTTGACAGTTATTTGTGATAGCAAAACTCCCTTTTTGGCCGGATTTCATGGAGTGAAAAATCCGGGTTATAAAATGGTGGCGGGCGGGCGGGGAAGAAATTTTCGTAACAGTTTTCTCAGCAACTACTGATCACAGCCACTTGATATTTGGTATACAGCATCAGGGTGGGGTCCCATAACGTGGGATGCGATTTCATGTCTGTCCCTCACCTTCTTCCTGTTTACCGACTTTGTTAATTTTTGACAATAATGTCCAATAGTAGAAAATTTTCGTAACAGTTTTCTCAGCAACTATTTATCACAGCCACTTAATATTTGGTATACAGCATCAGGGTGGGGTCCCATAACGTTGGATGTGATTTTATGTCTGTCACTCACCTACTTCCTGTTTACCGACTTCGTTAATTTTTGACAATAATGTCCAATAGTAGAAAATTTTCGTAACAGTTTTCTCAGCAACTATTTATCACAGCCGCTTAATATTTAGTATACAGCATCAGGGTGAGGTCCCATTACTCGGGATGTGATTTCATGTCTGTCACTCACCTACTTCCTGTTTACCGACTTAGTTAATTTTTGACAATAATGTCCACTAGTAGAAAATTTTCGTAACAGTTTTCTTAGCAACTACTAATCACAGCCTCTTGATATTTGGTATGCAGCATCAACATGGGCTCCCATAATGTGGGATGTGATTTCAGGTCTGTAGCTCACCTACTTCTTGTTAAACGAAATCCAGCCATTTCTGTCTTTGACCCATTTTTTGGTTACACCTTTGGATATGCATCAAATTTTCTAATAGTTTTCATTTTTGGTTAAAAAACACAAAGTTTGTAGAAATAAAAAAAAAATCAGATTTTTTTCAAAATTTTCAAAGCTTCATTTTATGGGCTTCAAACATTCTGTACCAAAACCATCGAAGATCATTCTGACAACTACTAACAAGAGATATTTACTAATATGAGATAGGCATTGCCTGAATGCAAGCACAGCACATGCAGCAAAAATATCAGTTGATCAGTTTTGTATTTTAAATACATTTACACACCTTTTGAGTTGAAAAAGGCTTCCCCCATACAACATTCAACAGCACATATGGATTGGATCCTCTTTTTAGCCATCATCAGACGGACTTCCCTGTCTCAAATGAGGAATAAAATTGTTTAAAATTCAAAATATAAGATATAAAGGACCCCATTCCCGAAAAGACGTGGACACTTTTAATGCAAATGTTAACTATTGTGATCTCTTCCTAAAACTGGATCGAGCGATGTGAGGTTCTGAATCACCCGTATAAAATATTTTGATTGATTATTACTCATTATTTTGAGCTAAAGACACAATGCCTTAAATAAGCGTCTTTGTCTTGTTAACTTAGTTTTTCATGAACAAATAAAAAATTTGATTTTGAATCGAGGAAGTCAACTAAGATCTGAAGTCATTGTAGTTATTTTTATTCTAATCAGTTCATTTTCTAATACTTTTAGGTTGGGATGAGGTTCTTGGGGCGAATGGGTGTGTAAAAAATGAATAAACATTGTTTACTTAAAAAAAAGGTAGTAATGCATTGTCATCAGAATATTTTTTCTCTTTGTTTTGTATTTACATTGATAATTTTGGGAATGCGACTAGCAAAATTGGTAATTATTTTCAAATTCACATCAGACCTGTATAAACTGTGAGAAGCATATCTGGATGAAAAAATATCAATATCAGCATTAGGCAAATTTTGCGGGAACTTGCCGTAGCTATCTTCGCTGTGTTCACTATTTAACTATGAAGTTAAAGGTAATGAATTAAAGTGATGCATTTCTTGTGTACTAGCTGTTTAGTATATTTTCACCAACCTAACAGATAGCTATAGATTTTATTTTCAACCAATGATTTTGTTTCCTTTATTTTCCTTTTTGTTTTCTATTACTCATGCTTCTAGTTCCATGCTTTTTCTCTTTCAATAATATCTCATAACCATATATAAATACTATATATGTATAGTATCTACATATTAACAACTGCAGTTTCTCATTAGTGTTTTTAGCTCACCTGACCCAAAGGGTCATGTGAGCTATTGCCATCACTTTGCGTCTGCGTCCTTCCGTCGTCCGTCATCCTTTAGCTTTTTTCAAACATCTTCTTCTCTGAAACGGCCAAATGTAGCCAAACTTGATATGGTTGTTCCTTGGGGTATTGTGCAAAAAGTGTGCGTTGGGATTTTTGATATGTCAAAAAACATGGCCGCTGTTACTAAAAATAGAATGGGGGGGGGGGGGGGGGGGGGTGTCAAATACAGTTTTTTGCAAATAACTCAAAAACGGTGACAGATATCAAAATTCTGTCATTGGGTAAAAGTGATCAGCACCTAAAGATCTACCTGCCCTGAAATTTTCAAGAAGATCCAACAACCGATGTAGGAGTTATTGCCCTTTTTCTGGATTTTTTCAAAATTTTGCACTTAATTAACCCTATATCTTAGAAACTATACAAGATATTTCCAAAATTCAAATTGCATATGATTACGCACATCAAGATCTACACTTCATGTATTTAGGTCAAAGCTGTAGAACCATTTCTTTTAGGAGTTATGGCCCTTAAAGCGTCAATATTTACCATTGTTCATTATTTTTCACCTGACTTGTCTGAAACGGTAAGACCAACTGCATCTTAACATGGCACACTGTTTGATAGCTTATATGCTACAACTCTATCGTTCAGATTTTTGATTCGTAAAAAAACATGGCCACCATGGCTAAAAATAGAACATAGGGGCAAATTTCATTTTTTTGCTAATAACTCAATACTGGTTTCAGATATCAAAATTGTGCAAGAATCAAAAGTGATCAGCATATTAAGATCTACCTGTCCTGAAATTTCGGAAAAGATCTGACTGCTGATGTGGGAGTTATTGTTCTTTTTCCTAATTTTTGCCAAATTTGCACTAACCAAGATATTTCGTAAATTTAAATCGCATATGGTTAAGCACAATAATATCTACAAATATATGTATAAGTGTAGTTCAGGTGAGCGATTCAGCCTCTTGTTTAGAACAAAATTAGTTGACTGTTAAAATCTTTATAGACAATTAATTTAACAAAACAGGAGACTGACTGACAGAATGAAATTCTTTTTAAACACAATAAAAAAAATCCTAATATATGAAGTATTTATGCACTAGTATTTATGTTTACAGCATCATTTCAGGAGTCATGGTCACAGTAGCATCCAAGGGAAATAATTATGCATGCTTTTATTTTACTTTTATCATGTCCCATTTTCACACTATTGTAAAATACTGGTAATTGATAAAAATCCAAGATAAGATGACAAAGTAATTGATCAAGATCTTTTCCCACTTTCCTTTTTCCAAATTTCTACATGTTACTTTCAGATTGAAAATGAATATGGCAGCTATTTTACTTGTGACTTTGACTATTTGCGGTATCTCCGTCAGAAGGCGTTAGATCACCTTGGAAATGAAGTGGTTCTCATAACCACAGATGGTAGTGGTGACGGCTACCTAAAATGTGGGTCACTTGAGGGTGTCTATGCCACCGTGGACTTTGGGGTTACTAGTGAGTTCTTTTGTTTTGTTTTTTTTTCCTTTTTCAGCTATTCCTCTTTATATTGATTTGCTTTTTAATTTACTTGTGTGGTTTTTTTTTTCATATACCATGTTCATTTAATAAGTAATGTAAAAATTGGACCACCTCAAGTAATTACCGGCTCCCATTGGCTTCCTCCCTCAGGTCGCAAGGTTGCTTTTAAAAACACCTTACAATTTTAAGAGGTATTTTAATGTGGCCCCAGATTATTTTCAATGAAATTTTAAGAAAGGTTGTTTTTAATCAAATTGAAACCCCCCCTTAAAAATCATCAGGTCACTAGTAATTATTGACACTGCGGGAGCCCCAATTATAGAAAAAAAGTAAATGTGGACTTGTAAGACACTTATATCTTGTACATGTATTTGCAAACTCACAGCTTTGTAGAATTAATATATGCTTCAAACAATAAAAATTCAGTGTAAGGTTTATTCTGTCTGAAAATAGATTACACTTAAATGTTGAATAATTTTGTTCATGACACAAGAAAAACATTTGATTTGATATTGTGAAATGAAATAAGTAGTTGCCTTTAACTTGATCACAATGCGTTTTACTAATTATTTTCCAATAAGGCCTAAGTTGAGATAAAATTCACAGTAAAAATCTGATAATAAAAGCAAAATACACCAAGATGACTTTAATAATGTTATAAGTGTAACACAGCATCCCTTGTTTTTAATTTTATTTCTAGCTCTTGCAATTTCATTGGTCAATATTTGAGTTGAGGACAGATTTGAGGAAATCTTAAATTTGAGATGTTTTATGAAACTGGGACCAGTTCTGTTCTCTTATATGTGTAATAACACATTACACTTCAATCCATTTGATGTAAAAATTATGTTATGTTCTCTTTATTTAAGTTTCTACACTAGAAAGATAAATAGATTTTACTTTAAACATATTTATTTACCCTGGATTGGGAAACAAGCTTAATGCTTATATTAATCCCTCTCCAGCTAGCAGATTGCGAGTGTGGCCTTTGTAGCAGCCCCCATTGAGCCTACTCTTATCGAACTCTACTGAAAGGGGTTTTTAACGTGCATGGGGTATTGCTCTCCCATACACGGGACAACCTTTTTTCGTCCCTTCCGAAGGACTAGCATCGGTTCTTGAGACCATCCTCGCAAATAGATTTTAATGAGATGACAGGTGTCACAAGTGTACCTGACTACTGCTACACAAAAATGTAATGAGATAAAGATTTATGTATGTCGTGGAAATCAACGAAACAAAAACAAACAAAAATAAAATCTGAATGCCAGCTGAGTACATTTAGTTTCATTATAAAAACTTCATTTTAAATAATTTGCTAGAAAAAGTTATTTCTAAGTTGATATTGAAGTGTATTCATAACATGCTCTTATATTTAAAAATTGTACCTTTATTTCAGTGGACCCAAAAGCAGCTTTTGCACCACAGAGAGACTGGGAACCTAAAGGACCTCTAGTAAGTCAGGTTGATTTCATTATTCACCTCGCATCACTCATCCTCCTTATCCCCAATGGGACATTAGGCCATAACCAGTTCCATCCATTACTCTCTGTCTTGTCTTTTTGCTGGGCTTGTCCTAGGCTGTATTCCTGGTCCTGTAATTAAGATTGGATGGTTCTCCTCCGGGTGGTCTGAGGTTTGCCAGGTTTTCTGTTCCCAGGTGGAGTCCATCGTAGGGCTACTTTAGGGATGCGGTCTTGTGTCATCCTAAGCACATGTCCCAGCCATCTGAAGCATCTCCTTTTCAGTTCTGTTGCAATGGAATGGCAGTTACATTTCATTATGGTTATAGATTATATGTACATGTACTGTATTGCTTATGGAAAAGAAAACTCCCATAGAAGCTCAAAAGTATGACATCATAACAGAAAATAAATTATGAATGAATATCTCAACATAAAAATAAGAATATGTCCAAAAGATGTAATGACCCATCTCGCAACATTTGGGTTGGACAGAGGATTTATCAACAGGACGGATGAACAGACCCGAACATTATATGCCCTCTACTTTCGTATATGGGGCATTAAAAGGTAGTCAAAACCTAAGCACAGATAATCTAAAGTTTTGGCTGGATTTCACAGAGTGAAAAATCTGGGTTATTAAATGGTGAATGTAGGGCAGCGGGTGGGCCACAGGTGGGCAGTGGGCGGGCTGGCAGGGAAGAAATTTGCATAACAGTTTTTTCTCACTCAACAACCACTAATCACAGCCTCTTGATATTTGGTATACAGCATCAGGGTGGGGTTCCATAACATGGGATCCAATTTCAGGGTGTCACTCACCTACTTCCTGTTTAAAGAAATTCAGTCATTTTTGACAGATTTTTTTACTTTTCAGGTGAATTCAGAGTTTTACACTGGTTGGTTAGATCACTGGGGTTTTGCTCATTCTACTACTAATCTGAATAGGGTAGCCAAAAGTTTAGACTTGTTGTTAGACTATGGAGCTAATATTAACATGTAAGTCTTTCATGTCAAAAAGCACAGTTGAAATTAGAAAAAAATTCAAAGCATTTCAGAATGTCGACCAAAATCATGAACTTGACTCTTGAAGCTAAATTTGTCCTTGTATACTTTTTAATTTTACTTATTATATATTATACTTATAATATATTATTTAAGTCTCACCACTTGTAAATACATAAAATTTAAAAAGAATAAACAATATTTATATGTTAACATTTAAACACATAATTAAAATACAGATGCCACTCTAAACAGTCATAAATCAGCACAGATGTTTATAAAATATATGATTTTTTATGTAAATATATTTATTATTTAATTTGCAGATAATTTTTTCAAATATTTAATCAGAAGACAATAATACAACAAATTAATCACAGGATTATGAACCAAGACTTGAATCCTTTTATAAATCTGCCTCCCGATATATAATTTTTAACAATTTGCAGAAAAGCTTTCATAGTTGTACAGTGAAAACTGTTCAAACCGAACCCTGACAAAACCGAATTTCACATCAAACCGGACAAAATCTAAAGTCCCTTAGAATTTTTAATAAAAAGCAAAGTAATTTAACCTTTTAAACCGAATACTGTCCAAACCGAATACCGAACTGTTTTTTATTCCCTTTGTTTCATTAATTTTCTTATAAAAACTTGTCTTTACCGAACTCATCAGAGCAAAAGGATTAATCTTTTGTACAAACAAATTTAACATGCAAGTGTCGTATGGCTTTGATAATCTGTTTATTGACACTTGTTTGTTGTGTTTAAATGTTAATTAATGGAAATGACCCAAGCTGTAAAACAATTAAGACATTGTTATTAAGCAGTTATATGAATAATGTTTTTATAACAATTAGTTTCACCATCTTAAAATGATTATATGGCTTGATTGTGACCAATGAATAGCTTAATAACTTAATTTATATGATAACATTTTATTTTATTTAACCTCATAAAAATATACAAAATGACATATAATTCATTTCGTTTGTATAAAAAGATTTTTTTACACTGTACTCTTAGAAAAGAAAATGTTAATGCTTCACTTGATTCCAGAATATATCTTTATAGTGTTATATCCTTTCCTTATTTGTTCACATGATTTCAGTTTCTTTATCTATTGTCCATTTCCATTTGTGATTGAACCCTGAGAAAACTGAACACCTGTCAAAACCGAACAAATTCCAAAGTCCCATTGCTGTTCGGTTTGGACAGGTTTCACTGTATATAAAAATAAAAACCAGAATATGTTGAATTAACATAATCTTGCAACAGGACAGAGGAGACTGGTGAGCGAAAAAAACCAAATGAACAAACAAACAAACAAACAAATGAATGAAGGACAAAGAGACCCAAACACTATATGCCCCCCCCACTTTAGTAGATTGAGGTTGAGCATAAAAATGAGCCTAGTGCATGTTTATGTTGAAATCTACATTTATTCAATATTTTAATGTGGAAATAACACTCTTTTTTGTTATGTTCCAGGTACATGTTTGAAGGAGGAACAAACTTTGGTTATTGGAATGGTAAAATTAAGGAATTTTTCATAAATTTAGCATTTTAGAATATTTGAAAACATAACAAAACAAACACATATTTAAAAAAAATAACATCTATAGAAAAAATTAAAAGACATTTAAAAGATTAGAATCACTTCACCCAGTCTTTGTTATATGATGTAGACTTCAGCCCATCCTAATTTGAATTTGATATAGTTGGATGTTTTATTGCGGTTGGGGGGGATATTTATGAGCTGCTCCTGACAATTATCTACTTGCTTTAGACCATGCTTTATCTTTATCTATATACTGAAAGTGAGTTGTAAGACCAAGATTTGTACATTTTGGTTCTTATGATTTTCTAAATAAAAGCAGATATTCAAAACAGTGGTTATTGCTTATTTTCAGGAGCTAATTACCCAGCATTCCTTCCTGTTCCCACCAGCTATGACTACGATGGGCCCTTATCAGAATCGGGGGATGTGACTGATAAATATCTAGCCATCAGACAAGTTATTTCGAAGGTAGACTGTTCTAATTATAACATCAAGGGAGATAATTGATAAATATCTGATATATCAGAAGTTTTTTTCCAAGGTGGGATGTTCTAATTATATACTCGAGGGAGATAACTGATAAATATCTAGCATAAGTATTTTATGCCATAAATAAAATGTTTCTCAAATTTTGGGGCTATACATGCTCCTCTGAATTAGCCACTGTCCTTTATGCATATATTTACCCAACCGAGCACTCCTTCCCTTTTTCATAATTTAATGTTTTGTTATCCTGGATCTATGTGTCTATTTTTAATTTGCTGCATCTTTTATACCTCTATTCATTAAACAAATGTATATAACATGCAAGAAAGGTAATAATAAAATTACCTTACTTGAAGGATCAATCTCAATGTCCAAGAGAAAAGACAAAACATGGAAGACACACCAGAATAGTTATAGATTGCAATGGTCGTGACTTGGTACAGGCTTTTTTAAATGAAATGGTGGGTTAAACCAGGTTTTATGGCGCTAAAACACTTAAGACACTAAATTTTTACAAGTTAATGTCTGTTATGTTCATCAAAACATAACTTTTTGTTGTTGTATTACAGTATGTGACAAGTGAGCCAATGCCAATCCCTAATAACACACTGAAGATGGCTTATGGGAAGGTGCAGATGAAACTAGTGAGTACACTTATTATGTTTGTCCTCTTCCACAATGCGGAGTGGGGACATAGAAATGGGGGGCGTCCATCTGTCACACTATTTATTTTTCTTAACAGTTTTCTCAGCAACTATTAATCATAGGCTTTCAATATTTGGTATGCAACTTCAGGTAGGGGTCCCATATGGTGGGATGCATATTCAGAATTGTCGCTCATCTATATCTGTTCAACAAGTAGACTGAGATTTTTCCCACTCGATCAACAGGCTGGGGACCTAGAATCTATTCTTGTTCAAGGTGAATTTTGTTTTCTAAGATGTTACTAAATATATATACGCTCAATTATTGCTAGCTCTGTTTATATATAATTTCTTAAATGTAAATGCTATGTCATTTATGTATTGGTTTAATATCTGTTCATTGTGTGGAAGGTGTCAATGCATTTATTGATTTTTCCATGAAATATCTGTATCTGTTATTTTCATTTACTAATTGGATACATGTATTAAGATAAGTAGAACTAAAAACATATAAAAAAATTAGGTTACAGCGTTACTTCATGCAAATTTTTATAAAAATTCCATCAAGCAGTTGTGCTTACAAGATATATGCATAGACAAACAGACACAATTATAAATTCCTATTATCCTATAGCTTCTGAAGCAAAAAATATCTCTGGCATGAGAGATTAACTTTACAAAAATGAAAAAAATATCACTCAACCAATATTTCCACATTTATAGTTTAAGTGAGATTTGAACTATTTTCCAGAGTTTCACTCCTATTGAAAAGATATATTCCTATTTTTAGGTAGGAACAGTTCTAGATCTGCTAGACAAGTTAAGAAGACCAGACCAAAAACCTGTGATGGCTACATACCCAATATACATGCAGGCATTTGGTCAGGTATGAAGTAAACTGCTTAGATGTTAATCAACCTTACATTTGAGTATCTGAAGTTGAAACAATAAAAAATACAAAGCAATACAATGTTTGTGTGCTTCTCTCAATTCAATTAAATTTTGGTAATAATTTGCCACAAACACTTGATGCCAAAATGTGAACAACCAAATTATTTGATGATAATATTAAGTTTTTTCCGAACTTCATTTATTATCAAAGAATATAAAGTCATCTTCTTTAAGGAAAACAAAAATAATTTTCCACATTGAAAAACCCTTATAGGGAACCAGTATTTTTTAAATAAATGTGACATAAATTTCTTTAAATGACACTCCTCAAAACCATTTAACCAATTACTTTGAATATAGTTTAGTATATTTTTCAGTATCAAGGATATGCTCTATACAGACACGTGTTCAAACAAGACTACCCCACAGTACAGATCCTGACAGTAGCTGGTATCAGAGATAGGGGCTATGTCATGATTGATCAGGTATTAATTGATAAAAATTAAAGAACTGTTCCATAATTCGATGTTTTCAAGTTGAGATGACATGAGTCAGATGAGTTAATGAGACTTTATCTCAGCTTGACAATTCATCCAATCAGATTGCTTGCTTTTAAGGACAATTTGGTTTTTGTCTCGCCTGCGACGAATAGTCGCGGAAGGCGAGACATAGGTATTACTTTCCGGCGACGGCGGCGGCGGCGACGGCGGCGGCGTAAACTTTTTTGTAAGACTTTTGTGGACAATGAATTGCTTGAAAAGTATAATAGCTAGGCATCTGATATTTGGTATACAGACAGTTCAGGTTATGGTCTACGCAACTGTCACCATGCCGTTTGACCCTGACCCCATTTTCACGCTCCAGTGACTCTGTGAACTTAGGTTTTTTTTCAGGCCGTAAACTTTTTTGTAAGACTTTTGTGGACGATGAATTGCTTGAAAAGTATAATAGCTAGGCATCTGATATTTGGTATACAGACAGTTCAGGTTATGGTCTATGCAACTGTCACCATGCCGTTTGACCCTGACCCCATTTTCACGCTCCAGTGACTCTGTGAACTTAGGTCTTTTTTCAGGCCGTAAACTTTTTTGTAAGACTTTTGTGGACGATGAATTGCTTGAAAAGTATAATAGCTAGGCATCTGATATTTCGAATACAGACAGTTCAGGTTATGGTCTACGCAACTGTCCCCATGCCGTTTGACCCTGACCCCATTTTCACGCTCCAGTGACTCTGTGAACTTAGGTCTTTTTTCAGGCCATAAACTTTTTTGTAAGACTTTTGTGGACGATGAATTGCTTGAAAAGTATAATAGCTAGGCATCTGATATTTAGTATACAGACAGTTTAGGTTATGGTCCATGCAACTGTCACCATGCTGTGTGACCCTGACCCCATTTTCACGCTCCAGTGACTCTGTGAACTTAGGTGTTTTTCAGGCCAAAAAACTTTTTTGTAAGACTTTTATGGAAGATGAATTGCTTGAAAAGTATAATAGCTAGGCATCTGATATTGGGTAAACAGACAGTTGCAGTTAAGGACAACGCAACTGTCACCATGCCATGTGACCATGACCCCATTTTTATGCTCCAGTGACTCTGTGAACTTAGGTCTTTTTTCAGACAGAAAACTTTTTGTAATACTTGTGTGGATAATGGATTGCTTGAATAGTATAATAACTAGGCATCTGTTATTAGGTATACTGACACTTTTTGTGTTTATATCAAGAAATGAAAGCTTAGGTAGTTGATTTTAGTGATGGTGCCGGCAGGCGAGACATACTTTTAGTGGCCACACTTGTTTTTTAAGTCACAACAATTTTTTTTTACATAGAAATGTAAATAGCTTCACCAATGTGTTGACTCTCTTGGAGAACACAATATGAGCAGTGTTTGATTAGGGGAGAAATAGGTACTTACCTGTGTTTTTGAAAATTATGGGATGATCTTTCTTGAAATACATGTATGTTCATGGATCCTTCACTTGTGATAGATTTTTTGGGGTAATGTGTACAGATTTTTCAGAAATTTGGGGGGGGGGGTTTCTGCTTGTTATGCTGCCCTCTTTCTAAAAGATTACAATGTCCCATTAGTTGTTATAAGATGCAATTCCAGGAATATTTCTTATAGATTATTTTTAATTTCACATTTTAGGTTCCAATAGGGTTGCTGATTAGAGAAAAGGCCAATAATTTATCATTGAGTTTCACAGCTAAGAAAGGCCAGGCTTTAGACATTCTGGTGGAGAATCAGGGACATATCAATTTTGGATCAGGGATAAATAATAATACTAAGGTTAGACTTTATGTTCTACCAAATTTCTCATGATAACATTTCACAGAAGCATTATTTTTTCCTTGCTTTAAAACTATATTACAGACTTAAAATAAATTTAAATGCAGAAAATTTTGTGTTTTATTATAGACTTTTTATGTTGTCTGCATACATTGGGTCAATTTGGCACTATTTGTCATCTTGCTATGCCCTGTGGTCACTCACATTTTCCCAAGCAATAACATTCTACCTCTTGATATTAAATCTGTAGTTTTGTCCTATAGTAATATGCGAAAAAACAAACGAAGCTCATTAATATACAGAGTCTGCCAAATTGCACAAGACCCAAAAATACAATCAAAGAAATTTTGACCTGGCTTACAATCAGATTTTTAGATGTTTTCTAAAAAGTCTGTTCATGTGCAGAAAAATGGTGGGAAATACTATCACATCGTTCATAATTATCTTGTCTCCATCGGCCCAAATTAACTGTCCTATGGAAAGGATTTTATTTCGGTATCTTCGCCAGCATTTAGGGCAATGCGATAATCATATCATATGGTGTCAAGTAGTTTTGTGTCTGTAACTCATGTATCTTCTATTTACCAAATATTTCAAGGAAAAAATGGTTTTCCATGATTATTGGCCTGTCAGTATGTTATCATTCAGTGTCATATGTGTTAAGAAAAATGAAATAATTGGCTAAATTAATCGTCTGTCAGTCAAATCTTTCACTTAATGAACAACTGTTATGAGAATAAATTACTCATTCATAGTGAGATATTTTATCTACTATCACAATTTTGTATAGTTTTCTGCACATATTCCTGAAAACAAAGCTTACTTGGTCATAAAAGTAAAAATCTGCAATATGTCTATGTTTCAGGGTATAATACAGAATGTAACAGTTGGAAAACAAATCCTGACAGATTGGCAGATGTTCCCTGTGTCTCCAGAGTTATTTAATCCAAATAGTCATAACTTAAGGTTTGCAGTATAACTTATTTTTAAAATAATGTAAACATAATATTTTGGAGAGGTATTTATTTTCACAGATTTCGCAGTCAATCATTTTTCACATAATTAAATACCGGTTCTCACGAAATGAGATAAATTATATGGAATAAAAAGAATAATTGGCAGAATTCGAGAAATTAAGTACCAGCGACTGGTTGAAATTGTAAAATCGTGAAAATAAGTACTCGCAAAAAAAGTAGGATTACAGTAGTAACTCAAATGCATGTATAAACAGATCTGTCAAAGATTTTCTATAGAATTGTGCTTCTTTAAAGCAGGGAGTACAGGTGAAATGGCATTAATAAATGCCTTAGATGTTTCCTTAGCTAATTACATTTGATTAGTGGAAAGAAACATTTTAGGTCCTGTAAAAATGTGAATTGTACAAAGGCAGCCATGAAATTGCTTGATTCTCTTCCTTGTTTGTTAATTAATGTTCCAATTGAGGATTTTTTTTTTTATTAATTTGTCCGTTTGTCTGTGCATTCTAACTCAAAATTACCTTTAGGGTTAACTTTGCATTTAAGCTTGTTTCCCAACAACCACAAGGTGGATCTTCATGAAATTTTGTACACTCATAAATTCATAATTTCAAACCATAAGGAAAATACACTGCAGCAAGAAATATGAAATTCCAATATGATGTGCCTATTGTGTGCCATCAGTGTCTTAGGGGGGTTCCTTTGCTTGTTTTCTACCATTGCTACAAAAAATTGTGTACTTTGTCAGGGTTTTAGCCAGGATTTTAAAGGCTTTAGTCACTTTTACGGCAAGCATATATGTAGTGTATGTGCGTTCAGACGCTGTTCAGAACGAGTTTTATTCTCACTTCAATTTACATCCACTTATAAATAAGTAGTTATTATTTTGATTTGCGGGAACACAGAAGAAAAGAAGTTCTGATTAGTAATTACATGGATTTCTAATCAAGGATTTCATTGACTTTTAATAAAGTATTTACAAATATTAAATATTTAATTAACAGCCTTTTTGTTAGTTTTGTTTTTACTTTTCAGCCTTACTTGAAATTCTTTACAAATCTAATTTCCTCATAATTATTTTGTGCCCCCCTTCAGAAAATTTTAGTAGGAAAAGGAAGACAACTCAGTTTTAAATTTTTCACATCCTAAGGGGCATTAAAGAAATAGATTACTGGTATATTACTGTGAGTTAAACAATATTTAAGTTATCTTAAAAAAGTTTTTAACCTTTAGAAAAAGGTATATAAATTATTAAGTAATTGATAAAAATTATATGCAATGTGTTGAATTTTCAATGTTATATGGGGGCCGATTTTTGAGAAAAATCTAGAACTTTCAAGAAGTTTGGAAGTTTCAAAGGGACCTTTACATGTTATAGTGAGTGCAAAATATTGTCTTGGGATTTAAATTCTTTCTAAAAGGTAAATAGTTACATTCATGCTTTGGACAATCAGTGTTTTTCTGTTTAAAACTAAAGTCTTTGCCAATGCTAGACCACGTGTTTGTCATAACATGAATGATAATGATTGACACCTGAAATACCTGTTCTAAATATATTCCGATAGCTGATTGGTCATTCACAAATTAATCAGCCATGAGTGACTCCACACAAATTTATTGATTTTAATGACCCCAAGACAATTTAGGTTAATTGATTGTCAAAACATATCTGGTGATCGGCGGTCAGCTTGTGTTCATAAATGAAATGGCTTCATAAATGCATGATAAATGTGACGAAAGTGACACTTTACTTTCGACAATTACGAGTTTTTAAAGCGATTTTTGTAAATTTCATGACGAAAATTTTTACACTTTTGAAAAATTAAGTGACGTCACGAAAATGGTTTGATAAATTTTCGTAATCTGAAAATTCTTTTCGCCAATGACGAAAATGACGAGCGCTAGCTAAATCACTGCTTTGTTTAATTCACTTCTACCAGCTTATACACTAAATAGCATATTAAAGTGCTTTTAACTCTGCATATTACTAATATAGGCGGAAATTTAAAGACAAACTCTGTTTTCACGTATGATAGGGATAACAAATGAGAGCCAGTGGTGTAGTGGTTAATGTGTCGGGCTACTTACACAAAGGTTGGTGGTTGGATCCTTGTCAGGGGTTAAAATTTCATGAACCAATTTTCCGTCTCTCTCTTGACACCATTTGTGAGGATGGTCTCAAGGAACGATTCTAGTTTGATAAGAGAAGGCTTAATAGGGGCCACTACAAAAACCACACTCGCAATCTGCTAGCTGGAGAGGGATTCACATAAGCATAAAGCTTGTTTCCCAATCCAGGATAAATAAATATGTTTAAACTAACAAATGAACTTTGTTTTCATGATATGCCTGAAATTATTTCAATGCTTTCTATCCATTTCAGTTTTAAAAGTACTCCATATTACAGTAAAGACAAGAAGTTAATGACACCCTCTATATTTGTTGGACAGCTACCTCCAATGAAAGAATCTCAGGACACTTTCCTTGATCCAACAGGATGGGAAAAGGTAATGCCATCAATTGTACTACTGTATGAGTGTTTCCTTTTCGCGAGTGGAAAACTTCTATGTTTTCTTGATAAAAGAGGTGCCTTTATTTTCACTTAATATATTTTTGGGGTTTCATATTCAAGCTGTTACACTTGATATATAAACTAATATATTGGGTGTTCTGGTTTTTCGTGTCTTAACATTTACTGCAAATAAGGCAAAAATTATATCAAGACTTTATCTATGTTGGGTCACCTTGGCACTAGCCCTCATATTGCAGGTCACACAACTACTTCTACAAAAAGATTTAGGGCACAGACAATATAAAATATAAGTGTTCATTGGAAGGTTGCCATTCTGGTTGAACCAAGTCAGGCTGCAATCTATTATTCAAGAAACCAAACCTTCTCCTCTTTAGTAACTAAACCTTATTATGTCTCCCTCAACTTTTGTGGGGAGACATATTGTTTTTGTCATGTCTGTCCGTCTGTCCGTCACAAAATTTGTCAGCGCAACTCCTCTGAAACTATTAAACTGAATTCAATGAAACTTGGGATATAGGAAGAACACCATATGTAGTTGTGCACATTACAAGGAAATTTTGATCCTCAAATTTTTGTGGGAGTTATGGCCCTTTGAACTTAGAAATTTTCTGAAAATCCTAATTTATCATCTTGTCAGCGCAACTCCTCTGAAACTACTGAACAGAATTCAACTAAACTTGGTATATAGGAAGGACACCAAATGTAGTTGTGCATGTTACCAGGAAATTTTGATCCTCAATTTTTATGGCCCGACCACGTATGTGGATCAGACATATAGTTTTACCCTTGTCCGTCTGTCCGTCCGTCCGTCCGTAACACTTTGGTTAAGTTCTTGGTTAAGGTCAATTACTCGGATACTAGATGTTGGGGGTCAATGATATTTCACCACCAGATGGGTCTTGGGTAGGGCTACACCACCCACTAGAAATTAGGTCACTGTGACCTATATTTTATGCATGAACGACTTAAGTTAAGTTCTTGGTTAAGGTCCATAACTTGGATATTAGATGTTGGGGGTCAATGATATTTCACTACTAGATGTGTCTTAGGTATGTGACACCACCCACTAGATATTAGGTCACTGTGACCTATATTTTATGCATGAATGACTTTGGTTAAGTTCTTGGTTAAGGTCCATATCTCAGATTGTCAATGGTATTTTACCACTAGATGTGTCTTGGGTAACATGACACCACCCAATAAAAATTAGGTCACTGTGACCTATATTTTATGCATGAATGACTTCGGTTTAGTTCTTGGTTAAAGTCCATAACTTGGATACTAGATGTTTGGGGTCAATGATATTTCACTACTAGATGTGTCTTAGGTATCGCAGCAGGGTTAAGGCAACATTTAGGAAAAAATGACAGGGGAGATAACTCCCACAAAAACCTAATTATATATTCAAAATGGCGCCGTCCATGGTTTCAGCGTCTCGAGTGAAAATGCTATTGCCGTACATTTATTTCGTTATTTTATTTAAAATAATTGAACGAATACAATAAAACTTATTGTGCACTACTGTTTTCCGTTATTTATTGAATCAAATGTCTTTGTATTTATATTCGGTGAACAAAAATATTGTTCGTGTCCGCTGAAAAGGAGACAACGCCCCTTTTTATTATCGACCAATCAAAATCCGATCTGTGTCTGCAAGGTGCTTTCAACTATCAACAAATTGGAAAAAATTATTGTGCGAAAACAGAAAGCAAAACAACATGAATTCGACACGAAAATCATCTTTATATCTGACAATAAGGTAAGAGCATGTATTTCAATACCTTCATGAATTATCAAAGGCCATATTTGTTTACGCTGACGATGGTAAAGTGGTTAAAAGACGATCAATCATTCAATATTTACACGTGTGCACATAAATGTACACCTTGTACACAGATACACATTTTTGGCTCTGAACGCTTTAGAGCAGTGCTGTACATGCAAGGTAGAAAACTTTGGTATAAAATCTCACAAAACAAGTCAGTAATTATGGTGTCGACATCCACATTTTTTTTTCTACAGGCCAGGGTACAAATGATTTAAAATATAAATGTAAACAACTTCCATGCATGTAGTCAGGAACATTATAAAACAAGTGTTTATTTAATGTTCCTAATGTAGTGTACATTGTAATATGATACATGTATGTATAAAACTGTAGACAAAAAAAAACTGCATTGCACAAGACACAAGATAACTGTCAAATCTGTAGCCCGGCAGGATTTACAAATATTTAACAACAACGATAGAAAAAGTTCATACCATTTGACGTACATGTAGTCCTATAACATTCTTCATGTGGGGCACGACGTTTTCTTTTCGTTATTTATATATGCTCCCCTCCTGTCGAAGCACAAATAAATATGCAAATGAAATCGTATTGCCCGATATGAAGTATTATATATGCATGTACAATGTAGACTGCTAGCCTATTTTTTTTACCCCATTATGATTCAAGTACATGTACTTCCTAGATGTGATAATGTAAACCTGAGTCTGCTTCGTACCTTCCTTTGAGGGTACGATCTGGTCCTATTCATCGAATCAGAAATGTGCAATGTTGAATCACTGTGATGGAACTTAATTCTTTAAGCAAACAAGATCATGAAGATGGAAAGTTGATTCTTGACTGATATGTCAAATCAATTTGTAAATCATTCCTTATTTTTTACTTGAAAACATACATTTACATAAAGAGAAATATATTATGATATTCAGTTTATTTTACTAAAAAATAAGCCTGAAAATTTTTTCTTATTGTCATAAAAGAGTGAATTATTTACAAATATTTTATTATATAATAATAAAACCTAAACTGTGTAAATGAATGAGTTCATTTTTATAGAATATAACAAGTATAACTTTTTATGTCAGGTATATGCATGCGAGTAGTCAAATCAAATGATTACCATATTTACTATGATTGTAAAAAGGTCTTAGGGAGTGAACATTTGATTTAAAAGGGGCGATAGATATTTATATTACATGTATCATACTTTTTTATTTTTTCTAATAATCTGAGCCTGGACAATGCTGGATATATTTTGTGTGTGCTGGCGAACGCAGTAAAAAAAATCAATGAATTTTTGAACAATCCTGTCAAGGCACTGTCCTTTTATTTCAGATTCCACCCACCCGCTAAAAAATGATCAAATGGTTGCTCAATCTATTTTGAAAGTACAGGTACAAAAATGAACACAAATGTATGCTCCCTTTCCATTACATGTATATTATGATTAAAAACCAGATTGCACATGTACTTCTCACTGGAATGTTGTGGACTTGGGTTTATATAATCATATTTAGTACAAAATGCTCTTCATGAATCACAAAATGACAATGTAGGAGGGTGCATTTACATGCACGGGAATGAAATTGTATTATATAGCAAAACTTTGTGCTAGATAACTTTTGTTCTATAATAACATACATACTGTGACATGTACAGTACATGTTTTTAATAAGAAGATAATCATGATAAAGAAAGAAGAATAAATTTTAGTTTTTAATTTTTTTATTATGACATGTATGCATAACATGTAGAATACATGTACCGGTAAGTCACTATCAGTAAGTCATGGCTGATATCCATTGATATCAGGGAGCAGATATGAACTCTAAACCTGTAGTTTACAACAATTGGAATAAGTGTAGTTAACATGTATACTCGAACATGGCATTTAAAAATATCTACAATGGAAAACCGCCAGCAGCCTTCAATATGACCTGTGGTGGCTGCTTGCTGTTTGGCACTATATCTACATGTAGATTAAATATGATGCCTATGATTCAAAATCGCAATCCTAAAAACATACCATTTCTTAATTGACAGAGAGCAAATACAACAAGTACTTTAATAAAAACTTCTGGCTTGGGACTTCATATGTGCTCTGTACATGTATATGTTAACGTCCAGCCTCGTATTAAGGAATACATGTAGGACTGGTCACAACTGTCAACTGGGTCTGATCATTTTGTACATTGTCATGTATTATTCAGTAATTTTATTCAATATTCCTGTCACCTGTTGCATGTATATAGAACTGTTTCGTGCCTTAGGTATGCTCAATCTTGTGAGTAATAAAGGGTAATAACAAAATTACCAAACTTGGAGAATCAATCTCAAATGTCTATGAGACAAGACACAAAAAGAGTAATACCTACATGTACAAAAATGTATTTGAGACTAGCATGACTATTTGCCCGAGAAAACTCTGACAAATTGGAATAGCTACATTTTGTGTACTTCACAATGATTAGGATTTTTCATACATGTACATGTATGTTTATATTTTTTGTATTTTTCAGATATGTGGTGAAAATGATTATTACAGACCAAGACATCAATATGTACATTTTAAGATGAGGCATTGATTCAATTGACTTCAAAGGTAATTAAAGAAAAACACAACAAGATTTCTGAATAGAACAAAAAAATATATGACACCCTCCCTTCCTTAGTTAAACAATAGGGGTTCTTATTTTGAGAAATAAACTAGTATAACACTGCTACATTTTACATTTTGTACATGTACATGTACAATGTATGTAGCTCATCTGACCCAAAGAGTCATGTCAGCGATTGTCATAACTTCAATGGCGACCGTGTTCTGTTAATTATACCCCCACTGGTAAGAGAGGGGGCTATATTGCAATCACCTTGTCCGTCTGTCCGTCCGGTTCAATTTCTCTGCTTCTACTGGATGGATTGATTTCAAATTTGGTACATAGCTTCAGCATGATTAGTTTCACCTTGCCTCCCCTTTCCAGGTCAATCCATTATCTACTTCCTGTTTTCCAAGCCGACTTAGACTTTTTTTAGGGTAAAAAATTTGAAATGTGAAATTTTTCGTAACAGATTTCTTGGCTTCTACTTGATGGATTGGTTTCAAATTTGGTACACAGCTTCAGCATGATGAGTTAAACCGTGCCTCCCTTTTCAAGGTCAGTCCATCATCTACTTCCTGTTTTCCGAGCCGACTTAGACTTTTTTAGGGTAAAAAATTTGAAATGTGAAATTTTTCGTAACAGATTTCTTGGCTTCTACTTGATGGATTGGTTTCAAATTTGGTACACAGCTTCAGCATGATGAGTTATACTGTGCCTCCCCTTTCCAGGTCAGTCCATCATCTACTTCCTGTTTCCTGAGCGGACTTAGACTTTTTAGGGTAAAAAATTTGAAATGTGAAATTTTTTGTAACAGATTTCTCGGCTTCTACTGGATGGATTGGTTTCAAATTCAATACACAGCTTCAGCATGATTAGTTATACCGTTCCTCCCCTTTCCAGGTCAGTCCATCATCTTCTTCCTGTTTTCCGAGCCAACTTAGACTTTTAATGGGTCAAAAATAGACAATTTTTCATAACAGATTTCTCGGCTTCTACAGAAGGGATTGATTTCAAATTTGATATACAGCTTTAGCATGATGAGTTGTATCGTGTCTCCCCTTTCCAGGTCAGTCGGTCGTCTACTTCCTGTTTTCTGAATGGTTGAGTGGGGGTATGCTTAGCAGGACTTAGTGCAACCCCTTGTTTGTTCAAATGTTGACTCCTCTGAAACCATACATGTAAGTCCAATTGAAACCAAACTTGGTACAGTTTTTAATTAGCATTAGGTGCATAAAACTGATGTTGGGATCTTTTATTCATCATAAAACATGGCTGCCATGGCTAAAAATAGAACATAAGTTTTTCTCTAATAACTGAAAACCGACAGCAGATTTTTATATACGACCGCATATGTTTATGGACATATTATTATATGATGCTGTGGTTGTCACCGGTGTCTGTTAACTAAATTGTTTCAACTTGAGTTTTAGTTATCTGATTGCTATTAAATGGTGATGGTCTCCGTCCCCCCACACTGTGAACTCCTCTGAGACCACTCAACCGATAATGATGAAATTTTGTATGATTGTTGCTCATGATATGTACATGTAGTTGATCATATTGCAATGTCACTTTGATTGGACAAATTTTATAGGAGTTATGGGACTTACATGTAATCAACTTGCCCCATTGATGAGGGTGGTAAAGGTTTTTTTCGTGCACCGTGTTCGACATTTTTTTACTTTCCGTTCATCGATTTCTGAATTTTTTATTTCTTGTTCAGCCGTGCATAGGGGACTCATCGTTCATGGTGTTCACCTTAATTTATTTTTTGTGTTTCGTGATTTGCATGTTCATGGTGATTATTTTTCGTTCATGGTATTTTTCATTGTTCACCAAGAAATCATAAAATTTGAGGACTTCTCAATTTTTGCCTTCTCCTTGCAGTGTTGTACTGTTTCAAGAACACAAACCTGTCAAAGCTGTCAAAAACTGAGCGAAATTCAGGAATTTTCCTTCATTAACGAATAATATTTTGATTCTTTTAAGTTTATTTATCCTGCATCAAGATCAGCAAGAATTATTTTCCGTTCATGGTGAAAGCCACTTTTTATTTGCCGTTCAGTCGTGCACAGTAACCCCCTTTACTACCCTCATTGATACTCCTTTGCTTCATGCATACTGCATTTGTACAGTATTCATGAAATAAATTCTTTTATCTTTACAGATTTATTGGCTTTTAACAGATACAGACAGGCATGATGTTTTTGCTCATAAAATGAAAAGGACACCTGGCGACTTTGCAAACATTCAACTGATTGCAATAGATTAAGGAGCAACATTTATTTGGTGCATGTGCATATTGTAATATCAAACATAGAAATTACAAACATCATACAGTATGGATATAATATGAACTCTTCACGCTGCATCATTCAAGGAGCAAAGGAGCTGTCATTGTACATGATATTGTTTTTTAGATAAAAGTAAAATATATTATCAATTTTCTTTGTTTATTTCATGATATGAAAACTGGATTGTAAGGGACGGGGAGAATCGGCATTCTGTATTACAGAAAAAAATTGGTTCGGAAGTAAGACATTGCCGACATGACACTTTTTGAATTCCTCCATGGCCTTTCTAATAATTTCATGAAACTTTCACACATTTAAGCTTGGTGTGGAAGATGAATCTACATTCATGCGTATAAGGGTTATATTTCAGTTAACCATTTGGTTGAAAATGGGTTTCTAGAGCATAACTTTTATTGCACTGTTGGGCACTCAGACAACCAACAAAGATCATTTCAGGCCCGTACACAGGGGGGTGCGATTGCAACCCCTTTTGAAAACTAACAAGCACTATGAAACTCTGCGTTTTGATTCAACTGTGACTATTAAAGTTGACGTTTTCTATGAAAAAGTCTATTTCACACCCCCCTTAGGATTGCACTCAAAACCAGAATTGTGGTTTAATAGGGAATAGAGCTTATGCAGTGACCCCAATACATGTATATTTATAAAATGCCAATTGACATAAAATCATTCAATCAATAGAAATGTTCCTACATGTGTTATACATGTACTTCATGAAACTTCCTTTGAAAAAAAAAGAAATCGGGGAAACTGTTTATTGGCTGTATTAAATATTGCAAAATAGCAAGTGTTGAATTTTGATCTGCTGTTGATTGAAGAAGGAAATGGTTGTGTACACTTTTTGCACATAAAACTAAGTATCTAACATACATGTTCTTATAAATACAATATACTGGTATGCATTTATATATGGTATTTGTGTCCTCTCTGAAACTATTACAGTAAGATTTGAGCTTCTAGACTAAGTTAAACAAAACAGGAAATAAAATTAAATTCATACCGGTATGTTGTACAAAATGTATGTGTACAAACATGTACATGTATGTGAATTTGTCACTTTAGATGAATAGGATTTATATACATTTCACACTAAACAGGGATGATCAATCTCAAAATGTCCCAAGAAAACTATACCAAACTAGTAGAAAGAAGTGTAGTAATGTAGACTTAACCAGTCATGTATACTTTTCACTGTGATGTGAATAATGTCTAAATTTGGGATTGTTTGCAACATTTAATAACTTCACATGCATGTATGTCATTACTTACAAATGGACTATTGATTCTTTAATCTAACCTTGATTTTTAAACAAATTTACCATGCATTATTGATAAGCCTCTGACTGATATTATCTGATTATAATACATTGTTTTTAACACAATGTCCAGATATTTTTTTTCTTTTGGTCCAATGTCAGATTTATATGAGAATAAAATTGATAAAATGTTTGGAAACAGGTAATAACAAAACTACAAAACTGTGATGACATACCTCATATCTCCAAGAAGAAAAGACAAATCAAGGCAGACACCTATTCATTACTTAGTATGTACCAGAGAAATTTTGCAAAATTTTTCACCCAAATAAGCTTATCAAACAAAAATCACAGAAGTACAAAAAATGTTTATATTTTTTTTTATCTCTAATAAATTTTAACCAAACAAAAAGACCTACATGTAACCAAATATTGAGGGAAATAAGCCTTTTACCATTTCCGAATCCATTGGTTGCACATATTGACATACATATGTAACGTTAATTGATTCAATAAATTTTGAGGAGTTTAAAACTATTATATGATATATATAGATTAGAGAATCAATGTACATTTTATGCAAGCTTAAACTGCATTTCAAACAGAAGTACAAATGAAAATGTGAATCAAAATAATTGTCACTTGTTTTGTAGATTTTACAACAGACACCCTTGAGTTCAATGGAGTTGTACTTTTATAAAAACATGCATATATATTAGTTTTACAAATCTTACTAACCATGCTAACCACATATCATATTTTGAATGAGTTTTGCCTTGGAAAATTCCAATAAATTCATGTTCATAGTTAAATAAATTTTACTATATTTTCTTCAGTCATTTTTATGACCTGTAACATGTATTTGCTCTCTGATTTTAAAATAACTAATCTACAGTATAGATTTTGAGTTGGAAAATAAACAATTTTTTAATATTGTGCAACAAATATTTATTTATAAAAAACAAAAACTCTAATGTAACACTTAATTTTCTTACCTTTTTACACATTTAAAATACTGTACCCTAAGGAAGATTTTTAAAATAAACCTAAGATTGGCATTGTTTTGGGGGATACATTTTGTTTACAATTTTTCCATTTTTCCTACAGGGTAAAATAATTTTAATAAACTGTGGTCACGAAATAAAAGCACTAATTGACTACTTAGACATTGAAATGAATATACTTCCATGGTCAATTGTCAAAGAATTGTTGCATCAATTTAAATACTGTAAACCGGGAAATTTTCGCGCCGTCTTTTTTTCGCGGTAGGACGACCGAATCTTAGTTCGCGCAGTTTTAAATTCGCGCTGTAATGTTATTGTCCATAGACTACAATTAAAGACTAATATCTTCGCGCCGTTTGATTTTCGCGCTAGCGATGTGAACGCGAAAATAGCGAAAATAAAAATGCCGCGAAAATTTCCCGGTTTACAGTATATTAACTGTTTTTATTTATAAACAATCTCCCTTTTTTTCATTTATCTCCCGAACTCCTCTGCAGTTATATGCCCATGGATAGATAGAGTGAAAGAAAACTAACGGAACATTGAAGAAACCGAAAGAAGTTTAGAATAATTCATCTAAATTTGTAGTATTTTAACTTTTTGTGGATATTTTATTTGTTTTTATCGTCACTCACAGTCCGTAGCGGTGCCCGTTATTGATCTATATACTATGACGTCATGAATCTTTTGTGCGCTTAGAACCGAAGAAAAATGGCCAAATTTTGACACGTATCAAAGTTTTTGAAAAAGTGCAAGCTGTAAATCAACTCCGATCAAAAAGATATTTTAACACCACTTTCTTGGATGTTTTGGGGTATTGGAAAGTGCTGCACTTTCGTATGAATCGCAAGTATTTTGAAATAATTTTGATTTCTCGGTCGGTATTTGATGAATATATCGTACACGATGTCGAAAAATATTTTTTAAAAATCCAAATCAAAGAATTAAACGAAAGTGCAGCACTTTTCATATAGCCGAATAACTATAGAATGTGTGAGATTTTTTTGGGTTCGATCGAGCAAGTGCTACAGCTTGCACTTTTGATTCTTTTAAAAATTTTAGGGCCGTTTTTGGTTTTAGGTCACATCGTGCACATGCCTGATCACGTGATCAGAAAAATGACGTTGGGAGATTCTAAGAACATATAACAACCCTTTAGCAAAAAACTTAATTCAAATATAATGTATTATTAAAATTATAAACTAAAACTCCTGAGTGGTAAAAAAGTTACAGATTTCCTATTATATGTTGCCTTAACACTGCTGCGATGGTGACACCACCCACTAGAAATTAGGTCACTGTGACCTATATTTTACGCATGAATGACTTTGGTTAAGTTCTTGGTTAAGGTCCATATCTCAGATACTACATGTTGATGGTATTTCACCACTAGATGTGTCTTGGGTAACATGACACCATCCAATAAAAATTAGGTCACTGTGATCTATATTTTATGCATGAACAATTGGTTAAGTTAATGGTTAAGGTCCATATCTTGAATACTACATGTTAGGGGTCAATAATATTTCACTACTTGATGAGTCTTGGTAACATGGCACCACCCACCTGAAATAAGGTAACAGCGACCTTTATTTTACACATGAACACTTTTAATTAATTTCTTGGTAAAGGTCCATATTCCAGTAAATACACATTGAGGATCAATGATATTTCAAGAACGGGAGGGCCATCCTGTGGCTCATAGACACATTATCTAGTTTGTGGGAGCTATGGCCCTTAGAACTTAGGAATTTGCTGAAAATCCTCATTTATCATCTTGTCAGCGCAACTCCTCTAAAACTACTGAACCACATTCAATGAAACTTGGTATATAGGAAGGACATCATATGTTGTTGTGCATGTTACCAGGAAATTTTGATCCTCAAATTAATGTCTGAGTTATGGCCATTTGAACTTAGCAATTTGCTGAAAATCCTCATTGATCATCTTGTCAGCGCAGCTCCTCTAAAAATACTGAACCATATTTAACGAAACTTGGTATATAGGAAGGACACCATATGTAGTTGTGCAGGTTACCAGGAAATTTTGATCCTCAAATTAATATTGGAGTAATGGCCTTTTGAACTTAGAACATTTTGGGGGAACGGAGTGAGACATTGTTTTTGTAGGCAAAATCAAACTTTAATTAATATTTTCATTTTATGAACTGTGTTTTCATTATTATTTGTGTTGTAAGGTATCAATTTTTGTAGTTTTCATGGACGGCCTTTGATACCCAACAAACAGGAAATTTAGTATTGATCTTTATGTTGCACACTTTAGGACCACAAATTTAAGATTCCACAAAATGATCCTTTATCATCAAACCATGAAAATTGGTACCCAGGAAATATGAATCCACAGTACTTTCTATTTTTCTTTCTATTCATACAGGGCCAAGCCATTGTAGTAAACGATAAAACCTACAACTTAGGAAGATATTGGCCGACAGCAGGGCCCCAAGTCAGACTGTTTGTTCCCAAGCCATTCTTAGCCAGTGATAACAAGATAAATAACATTGTTTTATTGGAATTGATGCATTCTCCATGTGGATTGGGTAGTTGTACAATAGAATTCAAAGACAAGCCTTTGATTAATGCTACGGCTCATGGGCCATATTTGAAAGAAATGTCTCAGACAATTGGTGAAGGGTACAAGTGGAATTTGTTCCATTAAATCTGTGATAAATCCATTCATTTATATTTTGTATACTATTTACAATAATAAAAATGTGATAAACCATTTGAAAAATATTTTTTCCAAGGGAATACCAAAATAACTATTCAGTCAAGCTATTAAAATGCAATTTTGTATTACAAACCTATTTTTGTAAAGTAAAACAAAGAAATAATGTAAAAAAAATTGAAACAAGTTCAGCATTTTAAATGCTTGCTGCAAACAAAAGGTTAATCCTTAAAATATGCTAAGTAATTTATTTGCATTTTTTTTGCAAAATACAACTCCTCCTAAACCACTTGATAGTTTTTAATGAAACTTTACATGAAACAAGAGGCTCCCAGGAGCCTGAATCGCTCACCTGGTCTTGATGTCAACCCTATGAAGACTTTTGTATAGCTAAATGAGCTGAATGTTTAAGCATGAAAAAGCTTTTCTCTATCTGCAATAGTTTTCATTCAAAATAATCAAAAAACACTATTATTCAACTTTAAAGGGGCTGTAACCCCTAAAAGGGGTTATCAGACAACTTCAACCCTATGGAGACTTTTGTATAGCTCAATGAGCTGAACATTTAAGCAAGCAACAGCTTTTCTCTATCTGCAATAATTTTCACTCTATAGGCCACAAACACTATTTTTTGCCTTTAAGGGGCTTTAACCCTTATAAAGGGTCATATGACAACTTCCACCCCATGGAGACTTTTGTAGAGCTAAATGAGCTGAACATTTTAGCAAACAACAGCTTTTCTCTATCTACAATAGTTTTCATTCTATAGACAAAAAACATGCAAAAACACTATTTTTCACCTTTAAGGGGCTGTAACCCCTTCAAGGGATCATCTGACAACTTTGACTTTATGGAGACTTTTGTAGAGCTAAATGAGCTGAACATTTAAGCAAGCAACAGCTTTTCGCTATTTGCAATAGTTTTCATTCTATAGGCCAAAAACACTATTTTTTGCCTTTAAGGGGCTGTAACCCCTATAAGGGGTCATCTGACAACTTTGACCCTATGGAGACTTTTATAGAGCTCAATGAGCTGAACATTTAAGCAAGCAACAGCTTTTCTCTATCAACAATAGTTTTCATTCTATAGGCCAAAAACATGCAAAAATTTTTTTTTTCACCTTTAAGGGGCTGTAACCTCTGTAAGGGATCATCTGACAACTTTGACCTTATGGAGACTTTTGTAGAGCTAAATGAGCTGAACATTTAAGCAAGCAACAGCTTTTCTCTATTTGCAATAGTTTTCATTCTATAGGCCAAAAACACTATTTTTCACCTTTAAGGGGCTGTAACCCCTATAAGGGATCATCTGACAACTTTGACCTTATGGAGACTTTTGTAGAGCTAAATGAGCTGAACATTTAAGCAAGCAACAGCTTTTCAATAATTGCAATAGTTTTCATTCTATAGGCCAAAAACACTATTTTTCGCCTTTAAGGGGCTGTTAACCCTATAAGGGGTCATCTGACAACTTTGACCCTATGGAGACTTTTATAGAGCTCAATGAGCTTAACATTTAAGCAAGCAACAGCTTTTCTCTATCTACAATAGTTTTCATTCTATATGCCAAAAACATGCAAAAACGTTATTTTTCACTTTTAAGGGGCTGTAACCCCTATAAGGGATCATCTGACAAATTTGACCTTATGGAGACTTTTGCAGAGCTCAATGAGCTGAACATTTAAGCAAGCAACAGCTTTTCTCTATCAACAATAGTTTTCATTCTATAGGCCAAAAACACTATTTTTCGCCTTTAAGGGGCTGTAAACCCTATAAGGGGTCATCTGACAACTTTGACCCTATGGAGACTTTTATAGAGCTCAATGAGCTGAACATTTAAGCAAGCAACAGCTTTTCTCTATCTACAATAGTTTTCATTCTATATGCCAAAAACATGCAAAAACGCTATTTTTCACCTTTAAGGGGCTGTAACCCCTATAAGGGATCATCTGACAACTTCGACCAAATGGAGACTTTTGTAGAACTTTTGATGCTGAAGCAGTAAGGTGGCATCAGATTTCATCTATCTGTTATACTTTTTGAATTACAAGCCAAAAACAGAAGTCTGACCCCCTGGTCTATTTTTAGTAACGGTGGCCATGTTTTTTGACGGATCAAAAATTGAAACACAACTTTGGTGCAGGACACCCTAAGGATCATTCATACCAAGTTTCATTAAATTCTGTTCAGTAGTTTCAGAGGAGAAGATTTTTGAAAAATTGTTAACAGACGACGACAGACAACCACGACGACGGACGCCAAGTGATGGTAATAGCTCACATGGACCTTCGGTCCAGGTGAGCTAAAAAAGTACATCATATGATGATGTGTAAGAAATTTCATTGCTTTTGTTTTTCATTCAGGGGAGATAATTAGACTTCAGTATTTTCCTACAATTAATAATTCATGAAGTTGGGGGTATCCTGTTGTGAGCTCCCTCTTAGTTGTCATTGTCAGATTTTAAAAAAACCTTTGCAACATGATTAATGCCCCATCTCACAACATATAAGACAGACATTCAATATAACAAATGGATGGCTGGACGAATGGACAAACCAACTCGAACACTTTATGCCACCCTACTTTTGTAGATGGGACATAAAAATAATAAACAGTTTACAGCATCAAATAAAGCTAAATCTCTACATATTTACTTGTATTGATGCAAACAGTAAACAAGATTTTTCTGGCACAATAAAATAAAACATTAGATTTGTACTACAACATTTATTTTTGTTTAACCCAACATTTTTACTAATAAACATATTAATAAGTAAAAAACAAATAACAAATTATTATTTTTTTTGATTATTCAAACAATGAAATACTTTGCTTATGTCTTCAAGAATAAGATTATATACTTTTTAAACAACAAGAAACACATCACTAAGGTGTATTTTCCTTGACTTCTTACTTTACAATATCTTATAGTAAAATTAAAGACTTAAAAATTTTTGAAAAATTGTTTTTACATCTGAAAATTTGAGAAAAAATTTCAGAATAAACAAGACCAATCGATGTCTGGCCCTGCATCATACGGTAAAACATTGAACCCTGTATGTTCTAGGCCCAACATGGACAATCAATAGTTTTTGACCTTGCATCCTATGGTGGACTGAAAATGCATATTTGTCACATGCAACCTAATTTAAAGACTGACAATGAATATTTAGAAATAAAAATATCAAAAGGATATAAAAAAACACACAAATAATCAGTCTAACAAATATAAGTTTCAATTACCCCCTTTTGACCCCCTAATTGCTAGACAGAAAAGGTGGGGTCAAGAAGAAATTTATTTTGTATTCAATATATGGCAAAAATTAACTGGCAAATAATTTTTTTCAAAATCAGACCATAAATTAAAAAGTTGGATTTTTGCCCCTTTTGGGCCCCTTATTTCTCAACTAAAAAAGGGTAGACCTTAAAAATCATACCAATGAATAATTTAATGGTAAGGAACATCAATGTAAAATTTCATATCAATCAGTCAATCAGAACCTAAGTTATTGTGGAAAACAAATAAGTTTCATTTTTTATCCCCTTTTGGCCCCTTGTTTCTAAACGAAAAAAAAGAGGGGGCATTTAAAGTTAACCCCACCCTTCCTTTTATTGTAAGTAACAATACTGTAGAGTTTCTTAGCATTTGGTCAACCAGAACAAAAGTTATTGTGGAAAGAAATAAAAAAGTTGCTTTTTTTGGCACCTTTAGGGCCCTTAATTTCTTAACAGAATTATGAAATGATCCCAAAAGTGGAGGTGCCCATCTTCAATATATCTGTAATCACTGTGTAAAATTTCAGAAAGATCGAGTGTTTGGTTTTTGAGATTCAGATTACACAAGACAGACACTCTATAGCATTATGGATGGACAGAAAGAGTGACCCAACTCCTAGACCTGCTTTCGCCTTCGGCGACACAGGTAAAAAATTTTAAAATTCAACCTCAAATGAAAAATCACAGAACTTCTATTTTTGTCTTTATACAAACTTTATGATGTAGGAGCACCTATGTCAAAGTCAGTAATATGGATAATTGCTAGATATATTGTAAGAATTTGTTTGGCAATTAAGATTTATAATTTTGTTTAAAATTATTGATAAAAGTTTAATATCACTGAAAAAAGTGGTGTGTTTCTTGTGTTGTTGAGTATAAATATTTCTTTGTGATGATAATTGTGAATCAGGAAAGAATATCTACTTCTAAAACATTTATTTGAAAAATAAACAAAACAAAAACAAACAAAAAATCACCCAAAGTTATTCGGAATATTTCTATTTTACAGAATTAAAGTAATATAAAATAATAAAGTCACATTTATGAAATATTATTCATTTAGTACAAATTTCAAAGACTTTACCAATAAAGAAATCTAAATTGGTCAAAATAAGTTAAATACCTGAAGAACAAAATAAGCTGGAATGTATAATATAATTGATACTGTATAATGATAAATGATAAGGATAGAAAAAAAGATTACAGATACAAATTTTAGTAAAATAACAACTTTTGCTTTGGTCATAGAGGCAAACACATTATGTTACTACTTTATAACAACAAGTACATCAAAACAACAAAATATTTAATATAACTATTCCAAACTACAGTTGATCTTGGTAGTGCTAAGCATACACCCAATCAATCATCTAGAATCAGGAAGTAGGTAACACTTCAGATGGACATGGAAAGAGGAGAAAGATACAACTCTTCTTGCTAGAGCTATGTACCAAATTTAAAATTAATCCCTTAAGTAAAACTTAAAAGGTTATTTTTAACCCGAGTGAAAAATCAAGACTAGGCCCATGTGGCATTACATGATATCCAAGCTATTTTAAACCTGAATGAAGAAAACAAGACTAGAAATACATAAAGTCCATTGTACTCGGAAGGCCTATATTGCTTTTGATATCTCAGTTATTTTTAATCTGAATGGAAAAACAGAGACTAGAAATACGTGTAGACCATCGTCCTCCAAAGGCCTATGTGGATTTGAATGGAAAAACAGAGACTAGAAATAAGTGTAGACCATTGTCCTCCAAAGGCCAATGTGGATTCATATATTTAAGTTATTTTTAACCTGAATGGAAAATCAAGACTAGAAATACATGTAATCCATTGTTATCCTGTGGCATATGTGGCATTATGATATTTAAGTTATATTTAACCTGAATGGAAAATCAAGACTAGGCCTTTGTTGCATTATGATACCTTGGTTATTTTTAATATGAATGGAAAAACAGAGACTAGAAAAACATAAAGTCCAATGTCCTCCAAAAGGCCTATGTAGCGTACAAATCTAAGTTATTTTTTAAACTGAATGGAAAAACAAGACTAAACATACATGTAGTCCATTGTCTCCAAAGGCCTTTGTGTCATTATATATCTAAGTTATTATTAACCTGAATGAAAAAAAACAAGACTAGAAATACATGTAGTCCACTGTCCTCCAAAGGCATCCGAGGCATTATCATACCTAAAAACAAGAAGTCTAGAAATATATACATGTATAGTCCATTGTAATCCGGAGGCCTATGTGGCTTATGATATCTAAGTTATTTTTAATCTGAGGAAAAAAAAATGCTAGACCTATGTTGCATTATGGTATAACAGTGTTATTCAGTAATCTATAGATTTTATGATGATGTATAAGGATACAAAACTATAATTTTCAAATTCTTTTAAATTCAGTCAAACATGCTCATGGGATATTTCCTTATAAGAACATAAAATTTCATACAGCTACAAATTTCACATTGAGCTATTCTGTATACAATACATGTATTGAAAACATTCAAAACAGTGTTATACCTAAGCAGACAGTTGTCAAGGTGAGCTGCAGTATAAGTGTTAGTTATTCCCCTAAGGGCGGATGCCCGATGGGGGATAACTGATTTATACCACGGGACTGTAGAGGGTGCTAAATGAAAGTTTATGATAATTAATGAGGGGGGTCTTTCAGGAATTTAGCCTTATCTACTGATAAAGCATGATTAGTGCAGGGTATCTTGTTACATTTTATGACATAGTGGTATAAAAAATATAGTCAAATGGTAAAAAAATAACATAAAACCCCCAAAAGTTAATTGCTATGAACATGTGCACCAATACAACCAAAATAAAGCATGTCTATATAAGATGTGTAACAAAAATGAAAAAAATGTGAAAGGGTGTGTGAACCAACACTGTTTACGTTGATCTGTAAGTAATTGTCCCTTGAAGTGGATACCTAAAGGTATGCAGGGCTGTTTTATTCAGGGTAAAATAAAAGCTGACAGCAACACTTCTCAGGATGCAAAGTCTATTTAATTTAATCAACTAGTTTTGGCTGTTACCTGCCGTCATCAGGACAATTTTTCTAAGAAAATACTGCACATAAGTAGAATTGTATGTTTACAAAATGTGACGTCATAATATACATTTGTAACCCTAAGCAACAAAGGTTCTATTTAGGTAAATTGAAATGTTACTGTAAACAAAACTAAAATGTTACTCTAAACAATTAAGGTCTTGCTTGCTTGTACTTCATCAGTAGATATTTATTCGCTTTATCTTTTGAAATGCCACGAACTATTTTAATAATGTTCCTTCTGGTGGGCACACTACCTAAGTACCCTACCACTATATTGGTTTCACACCTTGACTATTTCTAACAGCGTCAGGAATCTTAAGGTAGAAGGTTGCTGCATTTAGAATTTGTTTTTCTTAGGCATGTGGTTATTTATTGAGTTACATCAGTTTGGTAGGTTCCTTTCAAAACTTGTTTTCTTCAGATAAGTTCACTTTCATTTACTTTCATGCCATGTAGGTTTTGAAGAGGTAACTTTTTCTATTTTCTTTTTTGGATATTTGTTCCTTTCTTGAAGGTTCAGCAGGTTCCGATTCAATTTACCTATATAGAACCTTTGTTGCTTAGGGTTACCAATGTATATTATGACGTCACATTTTGTAAACCTACAATTCTACTTAAGCTCAGTATTTTCTTAGTAAAATTGTCCTGATGACGGCAGGTAACTGCCGAAATAAGTCGATTAAATAAAATAGACTTTGTATCCTTAGAAGTGTTGTTGTAAACTTTTATTTAAAAATGAAAAAAGTGAAATTAAGGCATAGCAGGACTATGGTACATGATAAACTGACATATGTAAAACAGTATTCTGTAAACATGGAAATTTTCGTGGGGTGATATTTTCGCGTTTTTGTCAAATGAACCTTTCCCGTTAAGGATAAATTAATTTTGTGTTTCTTCTGATTATCTATACTCTTTACTTAAGGAATGATCCATTATAATGGGGGATATTTTTGCCGATACTATTTGATCAAGAATTAAGCGAAAATAACCCCAACATAAAAATTTCTACATTAACAGTCTCCCCTCTTTTTCAAACCAGGGGTATAACATTACAATTACAAAATACTCAACCTTAAAAGATCTCATTGTTAATATGGTAAGTACATGAATTGTGACTAAAATCTATATCATTCTACATCAAAATAGTCTATATGAGCCCCAGACACAAATTTATCTTCCTCTAAAAGCTTCATCAGTTTCTTTATTGATACATCACACTCTAAGATCTTCCCTTCTTCGTGCATAGCTGTAAAATATAAATGTGAAAATATTACTTAGAATGGGGCTAAACCACAGACGTTTGGGTCAAGAATTTTGTTTTATTATGAATAACCTGTATATAAAAATTTTCAACCCATCTCTATACTATGGAAATATTAATATAGTGTGGGTCAGATTTTTTTATATACACATAATAAAAAAATAATAAAATCCAGGACCCAAACGCCTGTCAGCTAAACCAGTAATAAATGACATATTTTGATTTTTCTCATCTTCAATTGAATTCTTACAATTGTGGTGAAATAAGTGTGAAAGAATTCTTTAATTGACTTACCAAAACAAGCAGGAACTGGTTACCCTTCATGAGCACCTGAGTGCGTGTTTGTGTTGCTCATTGCTGTTTTAGTTGTTGTATGTGTTAAACAAATGTTTGGCTGTTAATTTTCTTTATTTTATGTTTATAGATTTTGTCTAGGTCTTTTCCAATTAGCAACATTTAAATGGCACTCCCTTACTTCTTTTGTGGAAATTGTTCTATGTTGAGTAACATTAAGCAACAAATATGTGTTCTTCAAAGCAGGGGTATAAAAATACAGACTGAGAAAAAGTCAGCTACTTTATGAAATATTTTCTACTCTGTCGTTACACTCATGCAGACTAAACTACATGCATATAAAGTCTTACATTGGAATGTTTGCTTTATATCTGGGTCAGATGTATTTTCACGGAACTGTACTAGCATGTCAGTGGCACAAGGACCAGGAGCATAGCTTAAAACCCTGACAGATGGTTCTTCCTCTGCTAATACCTGAAAGAACATATCACGGGCAGCTTTACCTGAAATCGATAAGAAATTCAGGTGAATATAAAAGAAGTTAGAACTATGGATTTTTGTATAATTTTTATAGATTTATAATTAAGCACTTTTATCTTTATTTGTTTAGACTAAAATATTTATCTATATGTGGTCATATGTCAGCATCTGAACTTTAATAAGATAATCTATCATTAGTTCATTTCATTGTTTTTAAAAAAAATATATCCTCCTAATAAGACCCCATATCAGTGGACACCATTGAGGAATACTGTTGCTCATTTTGTAACCCTACCACGCTATTCCTAGTATAAAACTGTCATTAAAGAAATAAATCATTTTTTCAGGGGTTCACTCATTTACATAATATTTACATAAATCATATTGCAAGCCCCTCAATTGATTTTTCTTTTTTGAAAATTATAAATGAAACAGTCATGACAGTGATCTTTATCATGTTTATTTTTTTTTCATTTTTGAAAATTATGTAAATGAAACAGTTAGCTAGTTATTGTTCTGCCCCCAAGCATCACATATATAGTTATATTAGGGAGACCTGAATAAAATAAGAAAAAAAATCTATACAGAAGTATATGCACATCATACATGAACATGTATAATCAAATTATAAACATACAGTGAAACCAAACCCTTGGACTGAAAATTTTCAACATAATAGACATGAGTTTGGTTAAAAAAGGTTTCTGATTTATTCAGGGTTTTGACAGGTTTAACTATATCTGTACTTTTTCATTATGGTTCAATGTAGATATTACATTGTGATTCAAATAGTTAGTTTGCTTACCTGTGCAATACAAAGAAAAGCTTTTAAAAGGCTTTATAGCTGTGAGAGATGACATGTTTATAACATATCTATGTTTAAAGTTGTCTTCTTTAAAATGGTTAAGGAATGAAGCATTCAGAAGCATGACTCCTGTTAAGTTTATATTGAAATAAGTGGTCAATTCTTCAGCATCCTTCAAATCTTTAGTAAATTTGCTGTTGTCGCCTAAAGTGCCTGCATTGTGTACAATGACTGCTTGCTCAAAATTTTGAATATCTAATTTATTTGATGTTAACAATTTCTCAAAGATTGTGTCTATGCCATCTAATGATCCTTGGTCAAATTGAGCTGACACTACATTGATTTCAGAATTTTGGGATCTTATTTCACTCTCAGCTTCTTTCAGGCATGTTAAATTTCTTGCCATGAGAACAATTGTTGATCCTTTAAAAGCCTTTGAAGCAAGATTTGAAGCAATGCTCTTGCCAAGACCTCTATTTGCACCAGTGACAATAAAGATGGATTTTCTGGAAAACATTTCTCTTTTTTTTTTATTTATTATTGCGGACGTCGCGGAAAGCACCTAGTGCATCTCAGTTATCTGCTCCTGAATAAGAATACGGCATTGTGGGTAAGACGCGAAATTTAAATGGAGTAAAGAAGAAGAAAATGTTTTACTTTTATTTTAATACCAGTTAGTATAGAGGTATTAGCAACATAAATAATTAACTGAATTTTAATGGGTTAAAACAAACGTATATCAAACTGCCATTTGCAAATTTTCAATGTGGTTTAAGGAAATTTCTTTGTTTTCACAACAAAAACATCATTTACAGCTAGGAATTATTCAGAAAAACGGAGATTCTCTCCTGATTGGGAGATTCACCCAATCGAGAGATTTTGTAATCTCCAAAACCAGAGATTAACTCCTGATCGGGAGATCATATTTTTCTACATTTTCCTGTTATTGTTCATGAACAAAAAATTGGTTGAAAGTGCATTTTCAATTTGATCCCAAGAATAAATGCACAAGAAATACAATATTTTAACAGTGTAATCTCAAATGTTTACCGTTTAATTTTCTTAGTATTCAGCCCATTAGTTTTTCAATCTCCCCATTTGGAGATTCAGCATGTAAAAAAAATCCATGTATTTAAATGTTCTAGAATATCCAAAATTATATTCTAATGCAAGAATTTTTTTTACATGCTAAATCTCCAAATGGGGAGATTGAAAAACTAATGGGCTGAATACTAAGAAAATTAAACGGTAAACATTTGAGATTATATGATCAAAAACTTATATTTCTTTTGCATTTATTCTTGGGTTTAAATTAAAAATCCACTTTTTACAATTTTTGTGCTCATGGCCAATAATAGAAAAATACCAAAAAATACTATCTCCCGATCAGGAGTTATTCCCTCGTTTTGGAGATTGCAAATTCACCTGATTGGGCGAATCTCCCAATCAGGAGAGAATCTCCGTTTTTGTGAATAATTCCTAGCTGATTTATGATTTTTGAACATTAATGAAAATCACCAATAATATACATAAATTGTTTGTATTGACTAGTTCCAAGTTGAATATCCATAAAGACAGTGCAATGCTTGCATGTATTTCCCTAGGATGGCATTTGTCCATGTGAGTTCACTTCATTAAGGTTCATCTGTACCTTTCGTTAAAAATAACGAAATTTTCTACCTATTTTTTAGTATATGCAGAACAAAAACTTTAACCACAAATAAAATAATAAAATAAAGCATAGCTGGACCTAGATATGGTAATTTCTGATTCAATTTCTATCAATTTTTCATTTTAAGTTCCTTAAAAATAAAGATCTCTTTTTTTTCCTGTTCAGACTTTAAATTGAAAAAGGACAAACTATCCCTATTGTGCCTCTTACATGAAACGAGGTGAACACTTTTAGTTAAATCCCTTATTGAAAGTTGCATGAAATTTGAGGCCACAAGAAAGGGTGAAAGTGATATTAGCCTTAAATCAAATGTTTTTAAAAGCGGAGAAAAAAGAGATCTCTAAAATAAAGGATTTTTTCAGGAAGAATTCATAGAGAAAAGGTAAGATTTTTTAATATCTAGGTCCAGCTACACTTTATATTTCAAATTTATGTGCAGTTTTGGCTGTGCATAGACTGAAAATGGATTAAAAATAACGCCATGTTTTGAAGAAAGGTACAGATGAACCTTAATAAGGACTATTTAGGTACATATCAGCACCTTTTGTTTTAAATGACGTAATTTTCTACCTAAGTTTAATTTAATGAAGACTAGGATTTCTGTATCTGTATTGGTAAGTCACAGAATTCTGTGTGACGGGGATTTGGTCCCTTAGTTGCATTTATTTTGCTTTTCAGTTCCTGATCATGGATCATGAATATTGGATATGATTTCTTATTCATTCTGTACACGTATTATGCTAAAAAATGATATAAACATTTAGATTTTGATATGATCCAATTTTTTCTATAGATGAGTGCAAATTCAAATTGATAAAATCATAGACATGGGTTATATGTCTATGATAAAATTCATTTAGTTTTGCAATAGCCCAAGCATTCTGTTCAGAATTATCTTAACCTTTTTTTCTTTATGCATGGTGATATGTAAGTTGTTAGATTTTTAAGCTTTTCTGCTCTCAGGTTTGATAAGACAAACATACATGTATGGTTGGATTTGTCTCCACACTTTGTATCCAAATAGTCACATGGTCAAATTTCTGATAAATCTAAAGAAGGGAATAAATGTGCTTGAATAGTCCATTTGCCAATTAATGTCGGATTTTTATTCCGTGATCGATTTAATTTTACCATTAACATTACCGTTATGAAAAATACCGTTGGTTTCCAAATGGATAGAAGTAGGACAAGCCTCGGGTTTTATCGTGTACGTCTTGGATAATTCACATGAAAAATTTAAACAACTAACAGAGATTTAAATGTTTTTGACACCATATTCTAATAATATATACCACATCATTTCATACTAGGCTATCAAAATCATTCAAATATGCTTTGATTAGTGTATTCAAAATATCAGAATTGCATTGGGAGCAAGCGATGTTCTATTCCTTGTCCGGTGGCTGGTTACCGACGGTAACAGTAAAATCCGGTAAAATATGACTAAGTACCCAAAATAATCAAAGTGAACAACAATTGGCAAATGCACTATTGTGTAATGTGTAAGTTCAGGTTGGTCAGAATTTTCACATGAAAATTTGCAATCTTCCTTGGTTTGGGAAGGACCCTTCTCATTTCAGTATTTAGCATTGAGTAAATAAAGGAGATGATGATGATGATAGAATGACCAAGATGTACATAATGTAATTATCAGATGAATTTTCACTCCTGATTAAGGCAATTGCCGAAAGGTTGAGAATTTAGGGCCATTATAAATGGATACATATATTCTTAATTATTATTCAACAAATTAGCCAGACTAAATAAAATTTCACAGACATTGTCGACTTCTATTCAATTTGGTTTAAAAAAAAAAATACAAGGTTAATAAAGTCATCCCAAACCAAGTGCTTTTCAATATGTTGAAGACAACATATTGATGAAATTGTCAAAATCACTAATGACATTTATTATGCTGTTTGAACTGTTGTAAACAAATAGACAGGCTTTATTGCAATTACATAATTTACTTTGAATTTTGTAATTGTTTGATTGCCTCACCTGTTCTCACCTGGCCACAGGTATTGTCAAATAAGACAGGAAGTCACCTGGACATAATTACCTGATTGAGATATAATAATTGGTCATTACTTACTTAGATAGAGTTTTTATGCCCCGCCAACTTTGTTGGGGGGCATATAGTTTTTCGGTCTGTTCGTCCGTCCGTCCTTCCGTCCGTCCTTCCGTCCGTCACACTTTAGTTTTCCGCACTTTTTTTCGACATCCTTGCATATATTCAAAAGATTTTTGGTATGTGAGTCTACCATGATGAGTTACAGGTCAAGTTTGAGTTTCGTTCCGGTCCACTGATTTTGACCTTAATTACGGCCCTTGAACTTAGCAAATTTTGTAAAAATAAGTTTTCCGCACTTTTTTTCCACATCCTTGCATATATTCAAAAGATTTTTGGTATGTGAGTCTACCATGATGAGTTACAGGTCAAGTTCGAGTTTCGTTCCGGTCCACTGATTTTGACCTAAATTACGGCCCTTGAACTTAGCAAATTTTGTAAAAAAAAAGTTTTCCGCACTTTTTTTCCACATCCTTGCATATATTCAAAAGATTTTTGGTATGTGAGTCTACCATGATGAGTTACAGGTCAAGTTCGAGTTTCGTTCCGGTCCACTGATTTTGACCCAAATTAGGGCCCTTGGACTTAGCAAATTTGGTAAAAATAACAGTTTTATTTTATTTGCCAGCGGGGCATCAGTGTCATCTTGACACATTTCCTTGTTTGTCTATAATGATGTAAGGTTTGTCTCGGATATTATTTGATTAAGGATAACTTTTTAATATCTTATTTTGGAATTGATACATTGATATTAAAGTGGACTAAACCTTGCTTTTTCATTGATATAAGGATATATAACTTTCTCAACTTATGGTATGTAAATGATTTATTTGTTTATTTCATGTACATGTATGTTCTTTGAATATTTAACAAAAATCCATCAAAAACCTTTATCAGATATAAATTTCAAATTGAATGACACCTACAAATACATGTATAGTACATGATCAAGTCTAATTACTCATTTTTGTCTCGCCTGCGAAGCAGAGCAGGACATAGGTGTTACTTTAGCGGCGGCGTTAACTTTTTGGAAAAGTTTTATGAGCACCTCCATATCTCAAGAACTATAGGTCCTGGGTTGATGAAACTTGGTATGCATATGCCCCAGTAGTAGCTTAGCACAGTTGCATCCCCATCTTTTGACCTTGACCTTGATTTTCCGGTTGACTGACTTTGACAATTTTCAATACATATAATAGCAATGGAAAAGTTTTGCGAGCACCACCATATCTCAAGAACTATAGGTCCTGGGTTGATGAAACTTGGTATGCATATGCCCCAGTAGTAGCTTAGCACAGTTGCATCCCCATCTTTTGACCTTGATTTTCCGGTTGACTGACTTTGACAATTTTCAATACATATAATAGCAATGGAAAAGTTTTGCGAGCACCTCCATATCTCAAGAACTATAGGTCCTAGGTTGATGAAACTTGTTATGCATATGCCCCAGTAATAGCTTAGCACAGTTGCATCCCCATCTTTTGACCTTGACCTTGATTTTCCGGTTGACTGACTTTGACAATTTTCAATACATATAATAGCAATGGAAAAGTTTTGCGAGCACCTCCATATCTCAAGAACTATAGGTCCTGGGTTGATGGAACTTGGTATGCATATGCCCCAGTAGTAGCTTAGCACAGTTGCATCCCCATCTTTTGACCTTGACCCTGATTTTCCGGTTGAGTGACTTTGACAATTTTCAATACATATATTAAGCAATGGAAAAGTTTTGCGAGCAACTCCATATCTCAAGAACTATAGGTCCTAGGTTGATGAAACTTGGTATGCATATGCCCCAGTAGTAGCTTAGCACAGTTGCATCCTCATCTTTTGACCTTGACCTTGATTTTCTGGTTGAGTGACTTTGATTATTTTTATTGCATATATTTGCAATGTTTAAGTTCTATAAACATCTTTTGATCTCAGAAACTGAAAATCCATGTAAATTCAAAATATAGTGGAAGTAAGAAAGAATAATTGTTTCTAATGGTGCCGGCAGGCGAGACATACTTTAGTGTTAACTCTTGTTCTCTGAATCTATTTCTTCAGTTCATAACACAGAACACTTGCCTATAACACAAACATTTCAAAAAATATTTTCATTTTCTTCGTGTAATTTCATTATGAGGTCACCATTTAGTAAATAGTTACTAACCAATTTACTGATACTTCAAAAATATGTTTGGTAGGTAAGGAGTAAAAAATTAAAAAGAAATCAATTGAGAAGGGTCTTTTATCCTTTCATCAGTACATGTAGCATAATAAAGATATTTTTTTTTTATATTTTGGTATGATTTTAATAATTGATAAATGACCTTTTAGTTAAGACAATAATGTCCATTAGTGTTCTACAGATAACTATTTATATGTCATTTCAACATGCAAGCTTGTTCATTTGTTTATCCCCCCTAAAGGGGTTTTATATTTAAATATCTTTTTTTCATCATTGAAATGCAGCGAAAGGGGTTGGGTATTTTGACCATTGTAGTTACAGAGTTTTTTAATCATTTTTTTTTCTCAGGAACACCATCAGTCATTTAGCTTAATTTTATAATCCATATTTCTCACACATTTTATCAAAAGGGGCACTGCTAGAACTACTCCTTAGTTCCATGGGGATTATTAACTTATTGGAGGTCTGTTCCTTTTAAGACTCAATTAATTCAGAAACCCCTTCTGTGATAATCACTACATTGTAATTGAGTTACATAATTAACTGGTGGGAGTGTTTCTTTTACAGGTAATTTACATATTTTGTATTAAATTACAAAGGTGATGTAAGTACCTCAAGCTGTCAATCATTGATTGGCAAATGGGTATTTGTGTTTTTAGCAGATTTATGGTTATTTTAGTAAAAAGTAATTATTAGAAGTTGTTTATAATATTATTGAGTACATGTATTTGACATTTATATTTATAAGAATTGATGTTTCTTGCTTGTGTCATTTTGTCAGTGATTTTTGAAAGAATTAGATAGTGTGTTAAACATATACACTGTAGATTATAAATTCAATTGAAATATATAAAATATGTTTTAACTGGATTTATATAAGAAAAACAAGAGTCAGTAAAAGGTAAAATTTTGAAAGTTTATTTTTTCTCGTTTATTTTTTTTTTCCTTACAATTTATTTTTCTTTTTCCATCTATCAAATAGTATTTTATTATATTATACATAAATTAAATGATTTAATTGTTTTAATTTTGAAAATTAAGTTCTTTTTAGTGAACTTAATCTTTTTTACTGAATAACTTTTATATAAAAAATTAAAGCAGTAATGTATACAGGTAAAATGTAAATGAATGAAAGAATATGAATTATATCTTTTACAAACATGGTTTTTCTTTATTGACTGATGGGTATTTATAGTCGCGACTAGGGGAAAGCCCCTCTGCGTCGACTTATACCAATCGGTATAGACTCGCTATGTGCCATGGGTCGTCCAGCCCATGACACACCACCGCCAGTGTTAGCTGCTCCAGAGTATCCTTTGTTGTCGCTGGAGCAGGGCCCGTCTTCCACCACGGGGAGGTACTGGTCGGAATTCTGGAAGACGCTCTACCAACTGAGCTATCACGGGATCTTTTTTCTTTATTAAAAATTCTTTCCTTTTTATACCAAAGATTATGTCATAAATATTGTAAATAAGGGTCCTATTTACCCATGTAATAAAATAGACCCTTTCATGTTGTAAATCTTAAAAATTGTCTAAACAAGAAAACAATACATTGAAGTGTTTGTACACAGTCAGGGCACTACTAAAAGATCAAATGGTTTTAAACCAGTTAATCTTCTTATGTCCTGGAGCAGTCTGCAATATATTGTTCTGCTTGTGTCTCTTATCATTTTTGTGGGGGCCCAATATGGGGAGTAAATGGAACATTTCTTTATTTGAAAGATTTTTAATAAAATTTTGTTAACAAAAAATTATAAAAAAATAAATAAATTATAGAATATTTATATAATTGTAACAAATTTTATTTGGAAAAGCTGAAGGGATTTAGTTACATGTATTTATTAGATTTTATGAAATGTTTTTCTCAGATCCCCCTTTGACACCTCAGGAAATTGATCAGATATTGATAAGATAAGATAATTGTTGTGATTTGTAAAATCTCCATATTTCCTGGCCCCTGTTGGGTATTGAGAAACAGGACATTACACATGCTATTTTATTTTATTTTTTGGAATTTTACTGGATTTTATGCTTTTGCTCATTTTGTAAGTAAAACATTTCTCTCACATATTTTAGCAAATTTCCTTGTTAACTTTTAACCCAATACGGTTAGTATACCTACATGTACATGTGGGTGAAAAAAATCATTATTAAAAAGTAGTTCATGTACATGTGCATTATACATTTGAAATATACATACAAGTAAACAAAAGGAATGGTATTCATTTATTGTCTTAGGCAAAACAGAAAAAATAAATGGCCTTATACACATCAGTTAGATTAACATAAATATGTAGGCTTCATATTTCAAATAGTTATAAACTTTGAACATGAGGAAACTTTGTTTACATACGGTAATAGAATACAGCTCAAGCAGTTAAATGAGTGAAAGTCCTTCATTACTAGTTTGAATCATATACATGTACATGTACTATAAAAAAAAATTCTCACCTGCATATTATATAGTTAAGAGCAATTATATCTCATATAAAAGATACAATGTACCATCATTTTTGATATACATTCATGTATTAAATAAGTATCTTTTATTTTTCATTTCAGGTAGTATATAGAGAAAGTACCTGTAGATGAAGCCTAAGGCCAGAAAATGAAGACGCTGAAATCTCGTCCTTCTCTTCAAATTCCTGGATTCCGTAAACTCAAGAAGACGTCAGATATCAAGGATGAATCTACAAACAGAGGGGGGAACTTAAGTCTAGTCGAGGCTACAAGAGACATTTTATCTTTTAACGATCCAGCAAGGAGCAGTATTTCAAGTTTAGATACGTTGGTGTCAGTGGATAGTGGTATCGATTGTGGAGGAGTTTCTATTGGGAGTATTGAGAGTTTCAATGACATTATGAAGGAGGGGGACCCTGCACCTCGAGGCCGTGCTCCAATAGCATCACCTGAGGATGATAAGCTTTCTGAAGAGATAAGGACAGTTAAACAGGAAAGTGACACAGAAATTGAAAATTTAACGATTACGCACGACAACTCTGCATCTTCTTTTTGTACCCTCAGTGACAATAACTCTAACTGTGATAATGGCTCAGACTTATCCGATTCAGATTCGGGATCAGAAACTGATGAGTGTTTGGAACGTAACCATAGTGACTCAGATTCAGAATCAGAAGGTGGTAGGCGAAGGCGGCGGCGACGGGACTCATACTCTGATAGTGACTCTGACTCAGATGATGATCAGATGGATTACTTCTCGATGTCTATGTCTTTCAGCACCATGAACACATCAAAATCTCAGGAGAAAACCAAACCTTCCAAGAAGCTGTCCAGAAGCACCAGCAAGTTGAACTTGTCTCTTAAGAAACTGGTAAGATCAGGAAGCAAGTTAGATCTGTCCTTTAAGAAGTTGATGCGAGTAGGAAGCAAGTCCAGCTTGAAGGGGAAACAGAAAAAAGACAATAACATTAGTATTCCAGTACTACAAGAATCTCCAAGAAAAGTTGCCCACCCAAAGCATAAACCAGTAAAGACATCTCAGCCAAAAGTGCCAAGTCTAAAGTCCAGGCCGGTGCCTACTCTTCCCTCACAAAATAGTGCTTTATCTTCCATGAACTCTAGTGTTTCAACAGAGAGACAGACTATGGCTAGCCGAATTGTTAAGTTGAACAGGAGTATGGACAACTCAGTGGTTTGTGATAGATTTTTAGACTCTGACAGTGACAGTTTTGATAGCTTTCGAGGTTCTAATGGTAGTAGTTCGTCTGATTCAGAAAACTGTAGTAGCTTTAGGGTACCAAAAGCTAGGAGTGGTATCAAGTTGGGAAACAGTGTCAAGAAATTACAGCGAAGTAAAAGTGACTGTTCTACCAGAGTGCGGACTGCTCTCTCACGGAAGACCAATCTGTTTGGGGAAGATGGTGGATCTAGGACTATGCGTCAGGTTTTAAATGACAGCCCTTCACTCAAGGTTCGGTCACACAGCCTCATGAAAGACCCTTATGACATTGACATCGATACCTGTAAAAGTCCAATGGAAGTCCGACAAGCTATGGAAAAGACTGCCTTTTGGATTGAAAACAATGATTACGACAAGACGCCTGATATATCATCCACGGAGTCTTTGGTGCAGTCCACGAAAGATGTAACAGAGACAGACCTATGTAATCAGATTATCGGAATTTATTTTGGTGAGGAAAACGACAGTAACTCATCGCTCTCTTCATCCTGTTTGGACAACTCCCTTGACACCTCATTTGGAAAAGACGAAACTGTTTCCTCTGTTAGTTCAACGCCCCTTGAGACCAATCTTGATGACTTCACCTTGGCAACTTTTGTACCTCCAACACACAAGATGGTGGAAGCAAAGACCAGAAAAATTGTTCAAGGTACACTATTACATGTACATGTAGATGTATTTACAACATGTACAATGTATTACAATAATAGAAATAAGCTTTTGCAAGCATGCAAGACCTTAAAAACTATTGCAACTTATAATTATATACAGTACAAGTCAACAAATGAAACAAATAAAATTACAATTATGTTTTTTAATTTGTAAGTCTTGCATTCATTCAAATACATGTATAATATATTGTGATTATGGAAAATTATTAAAAAAACATTGGTTTTTCATTTTGTGAAAAAAAAGGCTCTACATTCATTTTAATTTGATCGTCAGGACTATTTGAAAGTTAACATGTACCTTTATTTATATTTACAGGTGATTCGTCCTGCACTGAGATGGGAAAAGAAAACAGAATACTAACAGAACAACATACACACAATTCCTCAATGTCAAGCAAGGTGAGCCTTATGAATAGTTGTAGTCATTATCATGACTCTGACAGTCAGGTTTTTTTATTTCAACTGTTAGTTGATTTTTGCTCATACCATGCAGCAGAAGTTCATGAAACTTTGTACGCTTATATATTCACACCTAAAAAAAAGGAAGAAAAATTGCAAATATATTTTACGTATATTTCAACTTTTAAAGGACATTTAAATCAATTTAATGCTTTTATCTATTTTCCAATGAAAACAATCTATGTTTTTGATATTAAACTATTTTATATGTATATTTTATACATGTCTTTGAATTTTTTAGTTTAAAAACCCATTTTGCTATGTTTTATTTACAGGGTTCCTCTAGCTCAAGGAAACATGGTTCATCACACCAAAGAAAAAAAACAAGAATGCTGGTAAGGATTCACTCTCAAGATTTTTCATTGCTTTAATCAATGTATTCTTCCAAGTTATGACAATACCCGGATCGCAAGTTCCAAAATAGCCGCCATTTTACCTCGATTTTACTGGAAAACTTGTACCTACTCTGTGATAAAACAAACAGGGAAACCTTGTCCTTTCACTCCAATCCCTTGGAAATGTTTGTATTTATATTTCTTTAACCATTACAAATTGATAAACAAAACTTTTTATTCAATTTTCTTTCAATTTTTCCTACAATAAATCGGTAAATATGTTGCTTCCATTGCTCCCAATGTTCTGACGTCAGAAATTACCTCAGTTGACCTTTGACATTTGGACATTTTAATATCCGGAATGTTCCGGAATGGATACACTCGCGATTGGTCTATTGTGTTTTTTTCCCTGTAGTACTGTATATTCATTTATTTTTGTGGGGATAAAATTTCGTGGTTAAAAGCATAATACTTACCCACAAAATAAAAAAAAAAATCCCCCATGAAAATTTCTGTTTCTACAGGATATAAATATCAATTTTATCTATTTTCTTGGAATTTGTTTATATCAACCTTTATTCCCCCCCCTCTAGAACGTAAATATCAATTTTATCAATTGTCTGATGATTTTTGATCTTTTATTTATTTCTTAAATATCTTGCATTTTATTTATATCATATGATTTAGAAGAATAATTACATATCTACTTCCTGTTTGTTGTATTACTTAATGTATGACCCTGTGTGCCAAAAAACAGCATTTAACCACAATAAAACTACAATGAAAACTTGGTTTACATAATTTAGCTCAAAATATTAAAATTTCATCTTCATAGTGTTGCTTATCTTATTTCTTTTCAGAATGAAGATGAAATTGACACAATAACAAAGATCCACACGATATGTAATGGACAGAGGGCAGCACAGTATCTCGACCTTAATGACATGCCGATGAACTTTAAACATTATCCTCGTAAGTGTGCTTCTACCTGAATGCATATATTTTTTGAAATTTTCTCTGCCTAACAATGCACACCAAACAATATACTCAGACATTTTTACTTGAATGCATATCTAAAAATGTACTTTGAATTTTTTTTTCTCTACCCAACATTGGTTTGCATAGCCAAACGAATCAAATCAAACAATAAACTCAGTCATAAAGATGTTACAACATTTTTGTAGTTCAATAAAAAATCATTAGATTGGTATGGTATATTGGTCTAACTACATGTACATGCCATAGTGGGAAAGTGTACATGAAACAACCTACATAAATTACTGACAATGTAATTTTCAATTCAAAAGAACCAAACACCTCCAGAGTGACCTAATGGTCACTGCTCAATATCTTGTTCTTCTGATTAATTCAAAATTAATATTAAAATGTTCAACAAAGGATTTCTTATATGGACATAAAAATGGCAAATACAAATAGATTTGCCTGATTTGGCAACCAAAAATGGCATGCATTTCAATTTTAAATGATAAATTTCAACTCTATCAGTCTTTGTGTAAAAACCTACGTTGTGAATCATAATTTGAGATTTATGTATTTGTTTTGTTTTTATTTTAGCCCCAAAGAGAGCCAGCAGAGTGGCCTGGAACCAGGAGATATGGACTGATGTTTACAATCACCACACTCCTCCCTCTAAACTGTACAGCAAACCTAAACCTATTCTACAACAGGTAAGTATATCATATAGAGTCGTCTTAATAATTCCTTCATAAGTAAGCAGGGTTGCTCACATCAAACCAATCATATTCAAAATAGATAGTAAACAATTGAATAATTTTTACTCATGTTCCCTCTGAATGAACTATCTTATCAACCAAAAGAAGTGACTTTCTTAGTAAGTAAAGTTTGTGGTTGGACAATTTTAGATCGTAACTAGCAACAGTTGTTTTATGAAGTGACTTTAGATATAATCGTACTAAAATTTCGCACATGCCCAGGTATTTTAAAGTTTGTCATTAGTTAAACCTCTGATTGTTACAAAAAAAGAATTGGGAAGGAATTATTGCAATGGCCCTAGAAAATAATGAGATGTGGAATAAATAAGTTTACATGACACAAAACTCATTAATTAGCTGTAACATGAAAATTCCATAATAGTACATAGTCTGCTCTTTGGTCTCTGCCTGCTGTTGTGTAAATTACCTTTATATGTTTCAAAACCAATTCTAAAATAATAAAAAAAGGACCTCCCTTTGGAAAAGAACAGCCAACACATAAAATTTGCTTTGACAAACTTTCTTATTTAAGAAAGTCACACATACTCTTTAAAAGAAATTTTTGAAAATTGCAGATTTTAAAGAATCATTCTTATTCTAGTTGCAAATCTGCTATTCTGATTTTAGTTCAAAATATCTTTGTGTTTCAGTGATTAACAATATATATGTTCATTTTAATTTTAGAAACCAAAAGACTTTACTTATCCCTATCAAGAAGATGAGCCATCACCCATTGTTATTACCAAGTTACGTCGCAGCAAGTCTATGCCGAGAAAGTCTAGAGAATGGCCGTGGTGATACTTAGACAGATTAATACATTGAAAGAAAAAAAAAACATGATGTAAAAAGTAGGAAAGACGTCATGGAACTACGCAACAATTTCTCAAAGGTTACTAGAACCTAAATAGAGTTAAAGACTAAAGAATGTTGCCAGACAGGAGTCTTAAGAACTACTCAATATGTTCAAAGGTTGCCAAAACCTTAAAAGAGACAAAAAACAATGTGCCAAAGAAATTGTTTTCATGTTAGACTGAATGCATTGTTAAATTGGGTTCTATCACTACAACAAAGAAATATGAAGACTCAACCCCACCTATCCTTGATGCATTATCGACCTGAAAGTTTGAAATGACTTGGCAAGGAGAATTTGTTGTATAAGAAAAGAAGTAAAGATAGACCAAAGACAACAAAGACGTTTTTATTAGGCTTTGAAGTTGGCAAAATGTGTATGAACATTTAAAATAGAAATTGTATTTTTCTATGAAATTTTCAAAGGTTATCAAAATGTATCTTTTGCTCAGGGATAAATTATTGTGGGTTAGTGAGCAAATCTGGATTGTTTGAATGTTATTTTTGTGTTTGGATGGAAATTGAATGTTAGTTTTAATGTTGAAAATGTCATAAATATCTGCGAGGATTGTGAAAACTCTGTTCAATGCTTGAATCTTTTTTAAGCAATGAAATATTTGTGAGCATGGTATTTTGATTTTATTTTCACTTGTTATGAATTCATGCACACTGTTTTATGAGGGTCAATATTTAGGATGTGTATGCATGTGTTGAATCTCTTGGTGTGTGTGAAATCACTTTGTTGTGTGTTTTGTTTTAATTATCAGTGCTGAATTATGTTTGATTTTATAATACCAAAAAATTTTATGTGAAAAGAGAAAATGAATTGTAATATCATGAATATTGTTTTCCATATTTTAAAGAGAACTGTCGTGATGCAAGATTGCAAATGAGTTTGCAATCTTGAGGTTTACTTATCTACATGTATAATTACTTTGTACAAATTTCGATTTTGAAGCATAATATTACCATGATTACGAGTTGGTTTTAAACATTATGAACCAAATTTTCAAATGTCTCATATAAACATGTACACAAATGTATAATGAATTTCTGACTTTTTTCTTTCTTTGATACTTTTCTACCTCATGTTTCTCTCTTTTATAGCCACATACTGTAAATTTCCCATATTTATTTATAAAAACATAATAAACAATTTAAAACCCCATATTTGTTTTGTTATTAATGGTTGTGATATTGATAACCAATTAGAATGTACATTGTATTTTTCTAAAAATGTGATTTTGTATTTTCCATAAAAGTATAGAAACAATAAATACACTGTACTTTTGTTCTTCAAAAGTTCCAAAAAGATGTTTTTGTAAAGCCTTGAAGTTTAAGAAACAAAGTGTATGAACCTTTAAAGTAGAATTTGTATTTTTCTATAGAATTTTCAAAGGATATCAAAATGAATTGTTTCCTCGGGCAAATAATTTCTTTTACTTGAAAATGTATTTTCCATTATATCTTGCATTCACTAGCATTTTGTTATCTTTTGGGAATAGTCTGCTTATTTCAATACTTATCAACTTTGAAATTTTTACAGCACGCACAAAATATTTTTTGATTATCCTTTAATATGATGGTATAGACACATTAGAAAAAAACGGGACTTGTTTATTATATCAAATGATTGATAAATGTATTTGGAACATTTTTTAAAGTGAAAATATCATAAGTTTTTTTAGCATTGTCCATTTTGGAAATATAAAACATTTCATTACCTTTCTGTCATTTCAAGACATAGTTCTAGATCTCAATTTGTATTTTTTATGAACATGTTTTTTTGTTCGGACAAAATTTGTTTTAACACAATGTTTTTTATATCCAGTTCATATATTATGATCTCAAAGAAGAAGAATCAAAATTTCAATGTCTTTTTTACATGTTTGTTTTATCAACAATCCAGATACTATCTATAACATTTTATAAAAATTAATGCTATACACCCACCTGTAAGAGAAGGGGCTATATTCTAGGGGTGTAACGATTCACCTGTGCACCGGTGCATCACAATATTTTATCCCACAATCCTGAAATTGATACTGTGTTTGACTTCGCAGTTCCTATCCGATCCAAAAATGTCATAACCGTCTTTGGCAGGAAGATTAAAAAGCGTGCTTCTGGTGTCAACAATGGCACAAATCATTGTCTGAAATAAAATCTTTGCTTGAAAAGACTTTGGTTCACTGTCTATTTAGCGCATGAAAATAATACTTCTTTAACATTATCATCGATTTACAATGATATGACAAGCAGGTCCAATGTAAGTAATGGAAATAAAGGGAATTGTAATATGGATCGGATCGTGAGCCAGGTATCATGATCTATATCGGATTGTGCGGAAGTGGTAATGTTACACCCCTACTATATTCTAATCACCTTGTCTGTCCGTTACAAACTGAACAGATTGCCGTATGTACTGAAGGGATTGATTTCAATTTGGTATACAGCTAAGTATGATGAGTTGTAAGGTTCCTTCTCTTTCCAGGTCAGTCAGGAATCTAATTCCTGTTTTCTGATTGGTCAATTGGATATCCTAAGCAGGACTTTGTGCAACTCCATGTAATTAAAAGATTATTATTAAACTTGAAAAACAAAAAATACTGTGACAAAACATCTTCATTTATTTTGTTTTTACACAAGTAAACTTATAGATTCAAATGTCAAAGTAATTGATCATGCCAAAATATCCAATGACATATTAAAAAGTGTCTTGATAATAAATACAATATCCTTAGAGATAGATGTATGTTTATTACAGCAAAAAAATTATTTGGAGTTTGGTAAGACTGAACAGAAATAATGATTTTATCTGGATTGTGTTTTGATAACTAGTTTTATTTTGCTTTATTTTTAAAGGAGGTGCAATATATCATAGCATGGTAAAACTAGTCATATTTATTTCAATTCTATTACCATGATGATTTTTATGATTTTTTTTTATTTTCTATAATTGTGGTAGTTGAGGATTCTTTTTAAGAATTCCTTAGATTGTTACTGTGTAAAAAATGCAATAATTAAAAAAAAATCAAGAAGGTATAAATAATTGAACATCTGTACACTGTAACTTTTGTTTTGGGTAAGTGAGAAAATTTATTAATTTTTAAAGGTATTCCTATATTTGTACTGTTTTTGTATGTTTGGTTTTTTTTTTACCATTTTCAATATAAAAGCAAGAACAAATACATTTTGAATTCTTCATAACTAATTTTGAAACTTTACACAAGCAAAATATATAATAGTGAAGCTGTAAACAAAAATTTCAAGTATTTAAGATTCATAAAAGAGAATTTTGAACACATAATTCATGAAAAAAAAACCAACTACATTACAGTTTTACAATATTGTGTACTCAACAGCAAGAAAGAAATCACTCTTTAAAAATGTTTAAATTCCAAATGAAGAAGATATTGGTGCCCTTTCATAGAGCCATTGCTAACTAACATGCTCCTTATCACATACAAATTAAACACACATAAGGCTTACGATCCCTTTATGAAAGAACACCCTGGTTGGCACTTCTAAAAAGCTTTACTGTGTAGGTTAATAGTTTTATTTATTGTATTCTATAACAATGTATGCATCGTTTTAATAAATTGTATTATTACTTTTCTAGCAGAGGCATTGTTTGTCAACAAATGCCGTCATTGAAAACACAAAAGTGCTATTATTTGTATTTGTACATATTTAATTCTCTCAATGAGTACCAATAATGTTAAGTTGTTACTTTAATGTATATACAAGCTTTTCTAATGTACAATACAATAAAATGTAGAAATTAAAAATCCAACTGCATGTACAAATCTTTTTGATATTTGTTTATAGAAAAATGATTATATTTCCAAAAAGTCCTGTGTTAAAGAAATGGAATTTGTTTTCTAAAGCATTTGCACATGTCTTTTCCTTGTCTCCCTTCCTCCAAACAAGAAATGATTTTATATACAAATGTATTTTATACCATGATTACTGTTTTATAAAGATTTTTATTTTATATGAACCTGTCTCATTTAACAAAGATCATACCATTTAAAAGATTTTACATCAAAATTTATTTTTATTATTGATTATGTTTCATTGTCATATTCATACCTGTCTGACAAGTCATATTCGTACCTGTTAGACTACTTCCTGTCAGTGTATATTAACAATTTGACATTCTTGCCTTAATTGTTTTTATAAACCACTAATGTGTTCATTGCAATATTACATATCAAGGTATCAAGAATTTTTTCTTAATGTCTTTACTGAATATATATACAAACTCATTTGGTTGTTTAAAAAAAGATGGGTTTTTACTACTGTAAACCGGGAAATTTTCGCGGCAGTTTTATTTTCGCGATTTTCGCATTCACATCACTAGCGCAAAAATTAAATGCCGCGAATATATTTGTATTTAATTGTAGTCTATAGACAAAACCATTACAGCGCGAACTAAGATTTGGTCGTCCTACCGCGAAAAAAAGACGGCGCGAAAATTTCCCAGTTTACAGTATGACAAATGTTATTACTCATGCTATATATGCATTATATTTAAGAGTGAAAAATTTTGGTGAACAATTTATAATGAATTTTTATTTTGATGAATGTAGTGAATAGGGTTGAAATACAGAAGTAATAAATCTTTTTGAAAATGTTGGACTTAAGAAGCATTTCAAGTTTTTGTCAGTAATCTAAAATGTTGGTTGTTATACCATGAAATTTACTATTGTTGTCACAGATAGAGAGATTTGTACATAAAAGAATGCAATCAAGACTATTTTGTGTGTTTCTTATTTCAAGCCATATATTGAAAAATGATGGAGTAAATATGCATGGAACTAAAAACCAATAAGTGTATTTAAAAATACATACACAAAAACCTCGGGAATTGTGCTTTCATTACTTTTTTCTTCCTATAAGCAACAGTAATAGGTTCAGCATGTTTATTTTTAATGAGTTGGTGTTTTAGTCTCTTGCAACCTTACATAAAAGAGATTTTGAAAAAAAAATCTGCTTTAGTAAATCTTTTTCTTTTGAAATCAAAGGATGAGTGGCAATAAGACCCCTTTTTGGCCCAAGATTTACCATGAAACTATAACTGGGCAAACAGATGTCTAATGTTGCTGAAACATTGAACAAATATTTTGCTTCAAGAAAATGATAAGCTTTTCCCATACCAGATTAGTTATCATGCCAATGAATAAGCTCAAAAAGCTATATTTTGAGGAAAATGTCCTAATTTCATTGACTTTTGCTTTTTTCCATACACTTTTTTGTTTGGAAAAATGTGGGCGCATCTGAACAACAACTTCATATTTGGTGAAAATGTGTAAAAAGATGTAATAAATCATTTCTGAAAGTTTGAAGTTGTTGTTTTAATGCGCCCTATGTTAACTAAAGGAAAATATGCACTAAAAACCTTCAAAATTGCAGATTTTCTCAATTTTTCGAAAAAGACAGCTCATTTTGATGTCACAATGACGTCATAATGAGAGAAAATGGTCTTATTTCATATATTTTCTTTGTAGACACATTAAAGTTAATATTTCCCATAAAAATTGTATCATTATGAACAACTTCATCTTATTGGGCCAAATATGGGTCTTATTGCCACTCATCCTTTACAACAAAGATCCAGGCAATAAACTTTGCAATGCTTTATAGGTTGGTCTTTTGAAGACTCATCAGAAATGGTCAAACCAACAGGTTGAAAATGTCAACACTTTAAGAATATGAAGAGCATAAAACAGTTCAACCAACTCCAAATTGATTGGGACCCAAATTTTGACTAAGATGAAACTATGCCTAGGGTATCTTGGGTTATGAGAATTTTTGTCTTGCCTGAATAGTGGAGCAACACATACAGAACTTTTGTTTTACAGTTGGTAGCATTAACTATCAATTAAAATTCTTATGATCACCTCCATATCTCGAAAATTATAAGTCCTATGTTGATGAAACTTGATGCCCTTGTGTCTCAATGATAGCTGCATCCTCATCTTCTGATCTTGACCTTGATTTTCCAGTTAAGTGACTAACAATTTTGAATACATTGGACACATAAAAGCAATATTAGTTTTACTGAAAACTTTAAACCCTTGATATTCACATGCTCCAGCGATTAGCAAGTGGAATCCCTGATCTTTTGACTAATTTTTACCCCCCCCCCACACTTCCGCTTCAAAGAAGAGGGGTAACACTGTTTCATATGTATCTGGTCGTAGCTTGTCCCCGAAGGTTCCGAAGTTCCATCACACTTTTTGTTTACTAGTTAGTCAGCCACTATTACTCCTAGGTTGCTGATATTTGGTGACTGAAAGCTTCGTGTTGACATGATGCATTGTGGGATATGTTTGAAAACAACCAGACATCTACTTCCTGCATATTTGTCAAAAACTTTAGATTTCTCCATCACATTTTGTTCCGTCACTCTTTTTGCTAACTCATAACTCAACTACTATTAGTTTTATATGGACATGCTGCATTGTGGGATCCATTGGACAGTTACTTCCTGTTTGTCGTAAATTGGGTATTTTAACAAGACATAGTTGTGAAAGCAGGGGTATCACTAGTGAATTTCTTGTATTTTTCGGTTGAGTAACATTTCAGAATTTTTCATGAAAGTGTTTTGTAAATGTTTAAGGTTTTTTTAGTTCTTTCATTTCATGTTGAAACTTCGTGTGCTTATCCATCAGTGTTTGAATGTAACAGTTGCATCCTCGGCTTTTGACCTAGACATTCCAGTTCCAATTGAGTTTCCAGAGGTACTTTTAGCAATGTAAAAGTGCTCTTAAAGAATTTACAATACCGTTGTAACATGCATGTATTTATAGTTGTCTAATTAAGATTTAAGGTCAAGGTCATAAGATGGGATGCATCTGTCAACTACAAATAATTTCTCATCAATATCATTATTTTGTTAGAGTCAACTGTCATACATTACTGTTATTCTTATGGCACATTTACTACAACAAAATCACTGATAGAGATAAGCAAGTCCTTGTGCTTTATTTGACCAGTTTCGTTAACCTACAAGGTTGTTTTATATAAAACTTTTATTAAGATATAACAACTTGTTTGTGTCCTGATGATGGCTGCAATATCACTGACAGGACAATAAGCAAACAACATTCAATCAATCAAACTACAAGGCATGCAGGTAGTTAACTTATTTTAAACTTTTAATTAAAATTGCTATTGCGACTTTGTAATGAATTGAAAACGTTACTGTTGCATGTGATTGTCATTGAACGGGAAAATTATGGCCAAGGAAAGAACGGGGATGCAATCTGTGCTTAAATGCTCCCTGCATGGGAACATGTATACAAGATAAATTAAAATTACAGTGAGACATGTGGGAAACTGTTCATTGCTGAAGTCATTCAACCAAAAGGTCAAGGCCAAAAGAAGGATACGCAGCTGTGTTGGTCGTGTACAAGGGCATACATGTATATGTTTCCGAGGGTAATCTGCATAGGACTTGTAGTTCTTGAGACATAAGATTTTAAAACGAGTTCAAGATAAAAAAAATGTAAATTTGTAAATTGCAGGCACCGGTAGAGAAATCTACGGATGTCTCGCCTCGTCATTTTCATTGAAGCGTAAAATGAGGTCAAGTCCACATAATCCGAAACGTTGGGTCATACTTTTCAAAGCCGTTGCCCTTCTTGTGTTTCTTGATAGATATGTTTTGAAAAGCTAATCTATACGTACTTTATAAACTTTCAAAGAGTGTTTCATTGAAAACGATTATTATTAAACCCCCATGGTCTAGAAATATCTATCAAGATGTTACGTGTGACGTCATCACGACGCATATCAGCCCCGATATCGTAGTAGGTGATAAAGATAGAAGCGTTTTATCTCTAATATAATTAGCAAGATACTGACCTCGCAGACGTTGATTGAAAGCTAGACGAGAAACAATTCATTTGTGAATTTAAGAATAGATGTCTTATCAAGATGCAACAGACTTTTTAAATTTTAAATGCATCTTGATCTTATTTCTTGCTTCCCGATTTTAATAGGCCGATTGTTAGCTGCTGTTTATAATCTAACCTAAATAAAATCAGGACTTTTCCAAGATTATTTGGTGTATACTGGAAACAAATAAGACTTAGATATTGACCATTGTAAGTGAGATTTTATACAATTTTGGTTGAAAAAAAAATTTCGGCACTGAAAATCCCGCCACTGAAAAATTATTTAGATTATGTCCGATTTGGGAAAACCAAAGTTTTTCAGTTTAATTTTCCTGAATTATTGGAAATGAAATTATTATTCTACAAAGTTAATTGTCTTTCTTGGCATATGATTTCATATTTCCGATTCTGTTCTCTGAGGTTCTTATTTATGATATAATCCGATTTTCTTTTGCCGGATAACATCCACTTACATATTTTTTTTCAACTATGTTCTAGGTATAAGTGTTAGGAATGGGAATTATGATTAGTTTTTTCTTGTATGGGATGCTAAAATCCTCTCTCTATTGGCAAGATAAAACCACTATATGTGTTTGACGTGTTGTGTCAGATTTAAAATCGACATACTTGATTTTTTTACATCAATCGATGGATGCTTCTTAGCTAGCTGTCAGTAACTTCGAGTGTTCTCAAGAGAGTATCTTTACGTCCCATTAATTACCTGTTGTTCCACATCTCATTTTCTCATATTTAAAATATACGTTTATAATGTAGGTTGTGTCGCGTACACTTATTCCACATCTCATTTTCTTCTATAATATCTTTGGTTGTCTCCATTTGTATGTACAGTTACATGTTCAATTGTTTTTGTATGGTTGTATTTACTTAACCTCTTGTGGTTTTTTATTATGCAATAAAGTCATTTGATGATTATAAATATTTTCAAACAAACAAACAAGCAAACACAATTAAGAAAATAACTATATTTAACTAAATTGAACTTAACAAGATGTACATGTATTAAACAAATAACCAACACACTAACCAATTTACCAACTTCTAGTTACTTGAAATAAGCAAACCAACTATAAAACTGACTTTTATAAACTAACCAAAAATCTATTTAAAATACCTTACTTTCCTATTTACTTCACTAACTTGTTGACTGACTGACAATAACTAACTGTCACTAACTAACTGACCTATAACTACTAGAAACCTAATTTTTGATTTTTAGACCATGGGCCAATTGCAGAAAAGCGAGCAGCGCCTACAAGCCTCGTTGAAGGCTGCTGGCGGTTGTTCGTTGTGGTTTTTCTGATTTGCCGCTTGATTGTGGGCTGTGTCGCCAGGGTTTGACACTAACAGTAGTCCGCTAGTCCTTTGCCCATCTATTTTCAAGGAGGACTACTTAGATCTTATTGACTATTATTCCTTTGGGCAACCTACAATTCGAGGTCAATCATGTCAATAATGTTGAAATTTTAAAATTATATATGAATAATAGATTATGTATACATGCAGATTTAATATTAAAAAACCAAACATTTCTATGTATTATTCTTGCTATAGAATACAATTTCTCTCTTAAAAGGGGCATTAAATTTGCTCTGCCTGTACAATGTTTGCTAAATATTTCAAATATCAGTTGGTCAACCTCTTCAATTTCAAAGTTTTAAGCCTGAACTTCACACTTTGGCGACTACCAATACATGTGGAGGACTACCTATTATAAAGAAATTAGCTAGTCCTACATACTACCTTTTACAAAAAGTTAGTGTCAAACCCTAGTCGCGTACATTTATTCCACATCCCATTTTCTTTTAATAAATAACTAGCCAACTGACTCTTTTTAACTATAAATGATAATAAGTTACTTACCTTCTCTATATTACTTACTTACTTGCTGACTTGAAGTCGCTTGTAGCTAACTTCCTTATAAACCAACTAACAGACTCGCTTGCTAAAAAACTATACCTTTCAAGCAAACTACATGTAAAAGTAACTTATTTACTTTCAAGTAAATTCACCAACCAAAACTGAGTTTACTTACACAGACTTAAGTTATTTTATTTGCAAATGGCCTAATTTATACCCTTTTTCTTAAAATGGAAAATAGCTCAACCAACTATAAGTTAACTAACTTATTTTAAGTTAAATTAATTGCGAGAACAGAATCTTAAGTCACATCTAAATTTATCTGCCGATGTGGTACCAACATTTTAGAAGTATAAATATATTTTTGAACGAACATATTTGTTGACGTCTGAAAATTTATGTCTCATTCCTTGCTTTGTGAGGATAATATTAGCATAGTCATTACTCAATCAGTTTCTGAGTACAAAAATTCTGGCAGTTTCAATATGCTGGTTTTTGATAAATAGTTCATTCTCAAGAAAATTAATTATTCTGTTTTGTTACTCAATGCAAATTAAGATTACCAGTCAAAATCAAAATATGACTTCGGTTTTGAATTCTATTGTTAAACTGCAGACAAATTATCTGGGGGAAACGGCAATTTTGTTTGTGTAAATTATTTAACATATTCATACTTGTTTTTTTCCGACGATTGAAAATATGTCAATAAAAAAAGTTCCAGTCAGTATACAGGGTTGAAATCGTTCAGAATAACCCTTAAGACAATAGTAGGAAGTTGATCGTTGTATTAAGAAAGTAATAAAACAAGACTCTGACTTGGCAAAATTTGTATAGGGGGTGGATATATGGAAATCAATAAAAACATTTTTTCGAGGTTTAAATCATTATCAACTCTTTAACCGAGTTTATAGACAAAATGGATCCGAAAATCAGGTAGAGTGGGGGGACTATCAAGTTCCTTTTAGGCTCAAAATAACAATAATCTTGTAACTTCTATCATATCGTAGATATTATATACATACCTATGTCTTTCGAAGCACAGGCACTTGGAGCATGGATTTCATATATGACCCCCCTTTTTTTCTAATACCCCTAGGTAACAAAATAAAATTTCGATAAAAATGATTTAATTAGTCTTTTCTTGTCATTTCTAAACATATTATGTCAAAATATTGCTGTTTTATACTATCCAAAATTTTTACCCACTGGTATACATAAAGCGATTTATGCTCCAAGTGCCTGTGTTTCTACCGGGTCAATTTCTGACGCTTGAAAAGGGATGGAATGTTAGGTTGGATTAAGTAAACTATCTGGGTACACTAAACCTACGGCACCAAATAAAAAGTTCGAAACTTAGGGTAACTTTACTGTAAAAAAAGTGATCACACACTATACACCAAGAAATAAGAGCCGGCTTACATATTCTTTGGCAAAGCTGGAGTGCACCCCGTTGTGATAAACATTTCGAACAAATAGGATTATCAATTCATTCTTTTTTATTCGGTAATTGAATTTCTATGTTATTTTTAGCAATATCATTTTTTTCAACGACAATATTTCCATTAAGTTTAATTAGTACTCAAATAATCAATTAAGTATACTAAAATGTTAGCTTTTAAAATTCTTTAAGACAAAATTATCGATGAATTACCATTGCAATTGAAAAAAAATAATTAGTTTTGTAAATAATATTCTTTTATTCTGTTTACAATTTTAATTTAAAATTATTGTAATTATTTGATCGTTTATTTCAATAACGCACGACCTTTTGTTATCGTTCTCGCATTTAGCGAGAGAATGTAAACATTAAGCCACATGTTCAATTCTTACAGGCGCGGAGGAAAATAACTGCTGCTGAAGCTGAATACTTTGCGGAAGGGCATTATTTACATTGTAGGTTGTTCGGTCATTGATGATCCATAGAGAGAATGGATCAATACATTGAACACAGAAGTGAATAAACGCACATTGAAGCAAATTAATTTCTCAGTATGGAACATTCTCTGTTGAAAATGTCAAACAAATTCACATTTTGTTCATTTTGGTTTTTGGAATGATTTTTTGAATAATCACACGTGTTTTATGCTTTATTTATATATCAATGGATTTTTACTTATAATGGGGTGAAAGAAGGGACAGTGTTAAAATGCCAGTTCGTCGCGGACATGTTGCGCCTCCTAACATATTTATTGACACAATAATTAGAAAGTTTGATGACCAAAGTGAGTATATTTTTGCATGTTGCATATGTAACAAGTACAGTACATTTTTTTAGATTTGAAATTTCATTTTTAAATAGCCTTAAGACAGAGAAAACGGACACTTTTAGTTTTTGGGCTCGGCAATCAAATGTGTCAGCATAAATATTTATTTTTTTATTGGGTGACATTGATGATGGTCGGGATAAGCCATGCATCTCAAGTGTCCACCCGTATGTCTTCCGAGTTGAATGGTCTCAATTGTTTGGAACTAGATATTAAACTTTGGTTATTGATTTCTGTTAGAATATACACAGTCAATTTATAAGTGTTCTTGACTCATTTTCATTAAGAAACTGCATACTCTATACAAATTATAGAGAATATATGGATACTTTAAGTTTAAAACAGATTCACTTTTAAAACAATGAATCATTCATTAAACCTCCGTGATCTTAAATTAGTATTAAAAAAATGAAATATTATTTATACATGCAGCTGATATGAGTTATACTGTTTTGTTATTTACTTGTATATTCAAACTTGAATAAATGTGCATGCAGTTTCTTAAAAAGGGGAAGAATTTAGTTAAAGATCGCTTTTTTGTTATGTTGTGTCGCGTACACTTATTCCACATCTCATTATCTCCTATATGTCGCAAATTATTATGAAAAATATGGTTATTAATGGACAGATTCAATAATCAAGTTCCAAGACTTCATAAAACTGGACGGCCCCACACATCAATGAAAATAAGAACCCTTTGATAAAGATTGATTTTTCGTTCGAAGTACATGTAACGTATTACGCCTGAATATTCTTTGAAATTTTTAGAAGCTTAGAACCAATCAAAATTGATCAATTATAAACCGAAAAGAAAAATAATAAGAAAGAAGTTCATTAGAACTAATAATAAGAAAATTTCGTGAAAATCTAAGTCACGGAGGATATGGATTTGGTTTAAAGAATAGAGAACAATTCAAAAATGTAACATAATGTCCTCCAGAAATTGAGGAATAGAAGAAAAACTACACTAATTCACACAATTAAAAGAATTTTAAGAATGTATTGAGCTAATATTAGGAAAAACGGGGGCTTTATTTGTAAAATTTATCAAAAATCTACACGAAAATATCTCACATTTCAGTGGCGGACCTAGAAATTTAGAAAAAAGGGGGCGCGCTGACTGGCTAAGGGTGCCCACTGTGATCATGCTTCAATAATTTCCTACATATCAAACCAATTTTTTTGCCATAAGGGGGGCGTGGGGCTTCCCGGGTCCCCTCTGGATCCGTCACTGCATAAAAAATGGGGAAGTTCTACCCCACCCCATATCTTACCGGAAGGAATCACTGCAACCACCCACTTTGTTGGATTATTATTTTCGTTGAAAGATGTCACCCACGAAAACCACGAAAATTGACGAAAAAACAATATCGGAACTTTTCAGCGAAACTGCGGTACATTGTCAGTCATTCTGTTTGACCTCTAGCCATAGTATATTCGTTATTAACTTTAAAGACATTGATCAGTTCCCAAAAGAAATTATTTGAATTATACCTACGTAAGAGCTATGTAGGTAAACACCTGGATACAAAAGCATATTTGAGAACACAGAGAAACTGACCAAATGTTGCCAGAGTAAACTCAAACATTGGACATTTGTTGTTTGAATAGTTTTTCAGATATTACACTGAACAGGGGTCAAAATGTCCTTGAATGGTACATTGACATGGCATTTGACATCTGGTTCCATTGAACCCCTTTTCATGTAAAACAAAAAATGACTGGAAATCTTTATGTTTAACTAAAACTTCTAAGATATACAGCCCTGAAATCTGCGATTCGATGGCGTCGTCCGAATACGTTTAGTCGAATGAATAGCAAAGTTCAAGATTATTAGATTTTTAGTCGGTTTCACCATAAAGTTTGAGCAGTTGAAAATAACATACCAATGTCATACAACTCAAGATTCTTATTGTGGCATAGAAATGCATTCTTCTGACTAATATTTCAATTTATTTTTGGCGTAGCACTAAAAGCGAAAGATTCTTGACATCCAATAAACTTAATTGTTATAATACGGTTTCTCTGATCTGTTAGCGTTGGATATTTTTTTTTATAATATGATATCCTTTTATTACTGGTATTTGAAAAATAAAACGTCCAAAACGTGTTAAATTGCTAATTGGTGGGTTCCAAATCTTATTTACTCGAAACTGACGAAATTTGATAACATTCAAATAATACTTATTGATGAAAAGTATTTTTACAGTTCAAACAGATATTTATTTAATTTCATACTACAAAGAAATATTAAATTCCTAGAGATCAGGTTTTAAATTATATCCACCTATGTATACCATCCTCATTTATTTGGCATTGCGCGAAAGTTTAATCAGTTTTATAATTAATTAAAAAGCTAAAAGTGTAGGATCGTGATTATACGGAAGTCTATTAAACTATCCCTGAAATCCCTAGTCTCCGACATAGTTAAAACAGAAATGCAAATCAAATTGTATGGTTTTACAAGAAATTAACCGGTTGTTCATCCGACTTCAGGATGAAAAATAAGCACAAAATTGTTCATTTACGCTCCCTTTTCTTAAAGACATTTTTTTAGTACTATATGAAAAGACACGTGTTTCATTTCCACCGACTCGAAAAATGCGTATATTGATTTTCAAGAGGTAAACTCTCTAATGGAAGTGGTTGCTTTAGTTTTTAGTGTTGTTGTCTTGAGCTTTATTGGTCTGTAACGTATGTGACAAAAGGACATGGACTATACTCGTTTGCCATGGTAACATAGGCGACAAAAGGGCATGGACTGTATTTGTATGGAACGTATATTGTAAGATGATATGCATTCGATTGTAACGTAAACGACAAGAGGAATGGAATTGTATTCGTATGTAACGTACATGACAAGAGGACTGAACTATAATCTTTAGGGGGAGCGCAGTGGCCGAGTGGTTAAGGCACTGGACTTTAAATCACAGTTCGACACCTCTGTGTGTTCGAGCCCCACACGTGTCAAGGTTTCCAGGCACCTACCGTTGCTCGTGGGTTTTACCGGTTGTCCAGCTTGGAATATCGGGCTTTCCTCCCACATTAGCCTGGCGACCAATGCAAGGGCCTCATGTTAGCCAAACGGTCGTCAATCTTGCCGTCGGTCAAAAGCTCTTCAGAGCTTATGTTAATTGTTTGACTTGTGTACACATCATTGATTCAATGTGTACTCACCGATGTTGAATAAATCTTACCTTTAACTTTACTCGTTTGTGACCTATTTGACAAAACATGAACTGTATTGCTTTGTAACGTAGACACCAAGAGGGCATGGTTAACAAAACTTGGACTGTACTGCTTTGTAATGTAGACGCCAAGAGGGCATGGTTAACAAAACATGGACTGTACTCCTTTGTAACGGATACACCAAGAGGGCATGGTTACTTACTAGTTTATGATAATAGGACATGGACTAGTATGTTTTCTTTAACGTATATGACAAGCTTAAGAGGACATGGATTGTTATCGTTTGTAACGTATATGACAGGAGGACATGGGCTGCTCCGTTGGTAACGTATATGACGGAAGAACATGGACTGTATTCGTTTGTAACGTATATGACAGCAGGACATGGGCTGTTCCGTTTGTAACGTATATGACGAAAGAACATGGACTGCATTCGTTTGTAACGTATATGACAAAAGGACATGGGCTGCTCCATTGGTATTGTATATATATGACAATAAAACATGAACTGTACTCGTTTGTAAAGTATATGACAGGAGGACATGGGCTCTGCTCTATTTGTAACGTAAATGACAATAGAACATGGACTGTACTCGTTTGTAACGTATATATCAAAAGAACATGTACTGTTCTCGTTTGAGACGTATTTGACAAGAGGACATGGGCTGCTCCATTGGTAACGTATATGACAATAGAACATGGACTGTACTCGATTGTAACGTATTTGACAGGAGGACATGGGCTGCTCCATTGGTAACGTGTATGACAATAGAACATGGACTGTACTCGCTTATAACGTATATGACAAGAGGACATGGACTGTACTCGTTTGAAACGTATTTGACAAAAGGACATGGACTGTTTTCCTTTGTAATGTAGACGACAAGAGGGCAGTGAATTTATTTGTTTATAACGTTCATGGCTAAAGGACATGGACTGTGAAAGTGTTCTTTTGTAACATAAATGACACTGAAGAGGACATGGTTTGTTATCGTTTGTAATGTACTAGTATATGACAATAGAACACGGACTGTACTCGTTTGTAACGTATTTGACAAAAGGACATGGACTGTATTCCTTTGTAACAGACAACAAGAGGGCATGGCGTATATTATTTTGTAACGTATATGACAGGAAGACACGAGCTGCCCCGTAGGTAACGTATATGGCAGTAGAACACGACTGTACTCGTTTGTAACGTACATGACAAGAGGGCATGGGTTTCATTAGTGTTTCACGTATACGACAAAACGACATGTGCTGAATTCGTTTGTGACGTATATTACAAGAGGACATGAGCTGCTTCAATTTTCTTATGTAACGTAAGTGACAAAAAATATTTTTTTGTCGATGATACCTTCCTTTTGCGTGTTAGAAGACATTGAATTTATTCGTTGATCGCGTATTTTATACACATTTTTAGCTCACCTGGACCGAAGGTCCATGTGAGCTATTGCCATCACTTGGCGTCCGTCGTCGTCTGTCGTCTGTCGTCGTCTGTCGTCGTCTGTTAACATTTTACAAAAATCTTCTCCTCTGAAACTACTGAACAGAATTTAATGAAACTTGGTGTGAGTGGTCCTTAGGGTGTCCTGCACCAAACTTGTGTTTCGATTTTTGATCCGTCAAAAAACATGGCCACTGTTACTAAAAATAGACCAGGGGGGTCAGACTACTTTTTTTTGGTTGTAAATCAAAAAGTATAAGAGATAGATGAAATCTGATGCCACCCTACTGCTTCAGCATCAAAAGTTCTACAAAAGTGTCCATTTGGTCGAAGTTGTCAGATGATCCCTTATAGGGGTTACAGCCCCTTAAAGGTGAAAAATAGCGTTTTTTCATGTTTTTGGCTTATAGAATGAAAACTATTGCAGATAGAGAAAAGCTGTTGCTTGCTTAAATGTTCAGCTCATTTAGCTCTACAAAAGTCTCCATAGGGTCAAAGTTGTCAAATGACCCCTTATAGGGGTTACGGCCCCTTAAAGGCGAAAAATAATGTTTTTGGCCTATAGAATGAAAACTATTGCAGATAGAGAAAAGCTGTTGCTTGCTTAAATGTTCAGCTCATTTAGCTCTACAAAAGTGTCCATAGGGTCAAAGTTGTCAGATGACCCCTTATAAGGGTTACAGCCCCTTAAAGGCGAAAAATAATGTTTTTGGCCTATAGAATGAAAACTATTGCAGATAGAGAAAAGCTGTTGCTTGCTTAAATGTTCAGCTCATTTAGCTCTACAAAAGTGTCCATAGGGTCAAAGTTGTCAGATGACCCCTTATAAGGGTTACGGTCCATTAAAGGCGAAAAATAGTGTTTTTGGCCTATAGAATGAAAACTATTGCAGATAGAGAAAAGCTGTTGCTTGCTTAAATGTTCAGCTCATTTAGGTCTACAAAAGTCTCCATAGGGTCATGTTGTCAAATGACCCCTTATAGGGGTTACAGCCCCTTAAAGGCGAAAAATAGTGTTTTTGGCCTATAGAATGAAAACTATTGCAGATAGAGAAAAGCTGTTGCTTGCTTAAATGTTCAGCTCATTTAGCTCTACAAAAGTCTCCATAGGGTCAAAGTTGTCAGATAACCCCTTATAGGGGTTACAGCCCCTTAAAGGCGAAAAATAGTGTTTTTAGCCTATTGAATGAAAACTTGCAGATAGAGAAAAGCTGTTGCTTGCTTAGATGTTCAGATCATTTAGCTTTACAAAAGTCTCCATAGGGTCAAAGTTGTCAGATGACCCCTTATATGGGTTATGGCCCCTTAAAGGGAAAAAATAGTGTTTTTAGCCTATAAAATGAAAACTATTGCAGATAGAGAAAAGCTGTTGCTTGCTTAAATGTTCAGCTCATTAAGCCCTACAAAAATCTCCATAGGTGTGAAGTCAGATGACCCCTTATAGGGATTACAGCCCCTTCAAGGCAAAAAATAGTGTTTTTGGCCTACAAAATAAAAACTATTGAAGATAGAGAAAAGTTTTTTCTTGCTTAAACTTTCAGCTCATTTAGCTATACAAAAGTCTTAATAGGGTTCACATCAAGACCAGGTGAGCGATTCAGGCTCCTGGGAGCCTCTTGTTTAAAATGCAAGCATACCCATGAAGACAAGGGCATCCTAAAGCATATATATTAAAACAGGGCATGGATTGAAGCACGTCTATTACACATAAATGACAGGACAGCTCGACAAAGAGACTTCAGACAACTTTTCCAAAAACGACGTATCCTTATCGAATAATATTTGCTTTCCGACGCCAACGTCTATACATAATTTCAGATGACGTCCATAGTATAATATTTGCAAATATCAAGCAGTTTTTGTGGTGTCACCGTGACAGCGATTCTTAAGAGCATGTTCAATATTTCACGCGTGCTTGTGATGAATTCTAATCGTAACCTGTACTGCATGCCAATCGAACGTACTAAATGACCAAGAAGATTAATTCGTGAAATCCATTTAACTTGTAAAATGTTCTTTTTTGCCTTGGCAATTAGCTGAATTAGATTGAATCGTACCATAATAGGCTTCCGTCGAATACTCGATGTAATTTTAATACCATTTTCTATATTAATTTGATTCTTTGAATATAAATACAGTATTATGTAGAATGGGGTTCGATTTTTTAGTAGGAAATGAAGAAATTAAGGGAAGCACCATTGATTTTTGGAGATTGGAATCATAACTCAGCGGAGGCTTTTTATGACAACTCGTCCAAAAACAAAAAAAGTTTCTTATTCAGATCTGTACAGCCTAGTGTCGATCAACAACGTCTTCTCGTTTTTTTTCTTGGGGAAAAAATGCAAAAAACGTCACCTCTTTTAAATGCATGTGTAATTCCAAAGAGGCACAGAGGTACGAAGAGGGCATTCTAATGTAAAAAATCCGAAAGGGCAAAGAAAAAAACAGTGAACACAAACGAAAATAGACAACATAAAAACACTTAAACAACTGAATAGCAATCAACAACGCGAACTCATGTCGTTGCGAGAGTGAACTCAGGTGCTCCGGAACTCCTTAGGGTTGGATCCAGACATTTTAAGGTGGGAGGTAAAGCCCAGAATCCTTGACGAAAGGGGAGTTTTTGCTGAAAACCGCACAAAAAAGACATCTTATCTCAAGAAAATGGGGTTCTTCCTAACCCTTGGATCTGCCACTACAATATAGACATTAACTGTGCAAGTTAAATGCTGCATATATTCAATACATTTGTCATTATTTCCCTATATATCATAGGAAGGAATAAGAAGAGACAATATAGGTACCTCTAGATATTTCTCCACCTTTAAAAATATTATAAAATAACTACATTTCCGTGATTTATACGCGGTTTTGTAACATAATATATGGTATATGTTACCAATGGGACATTCAATGGCAAAGTCAGAAAGGGCAAAGACAAAATGATTAAACACGAACGAGAACAGCATGAAGAAATAGACAGCTGAAAGGCGCACAAAAACAACTGAAAGCAAATAACACACACTCAGGTATACTCAGGTGATCTGGAAGGGTAATCAATTTCTGCTTGTTGCAACACATCCGTCGCATTCCTATAACGAACAATTCAACGATTATGAGACAAAGTAGACATGCATTTAAGAGACACGAATAGTAATTTTGATCTCGATTTCCGTCTTTATAGACCACCGGTGTAAACTAGTATAAACGTTGGTTGATTTTTTTTCTGGTGATTTATGAAACTTTTTAAAACAGTATAAGGGATATTTTTTTTAAGAAATATGACATGATATGATGGTTTGTATTGATGCTGAGAGGCTAGACGTATTTGTAGACTAAGAAAGTAATTCTGTCAGTAACAGAGTAGTTTTTGAGTTCACAAATAAAGATTGTTTGAATTTGGTTCAAACTCATGTTGAGATTAACTTATAATGTCTAGTGCGAAGGAACAAATGAGAAAATGTAAGCGAGACCACATCCATCGACTTGCTACAAATGCTCAAGACTCCTTATACGCGTGTTATGAGTCTTCGAGTTACAGTTAAGGCGCTGTTTTTTAAGTTTTCCATTGTGTGTTTTTAATGGTCCTAGTGTGGTGCACATTTTCTCCACATCTCAATTATGTGGAACATTAAATGGTCCCAGTTTTCTATCAGGAGGTCCCGGCACTGACTAGTATTGCTTCAATCCCAATACTCAGTTGTGGGATTAAAGGTTTAGGGAGACAGTGGGACCGGTCCCACCGAAACGTGACGAAACCTGGATTGCTCTTTGGTCAGTCAACTTGGGACCTATTTCCAAACTTTCTTGATCCACCACCGAAATTGGGTTACTAGTATTTCATACAGTTATTTTGTTTTCTGTTGATGTTACCCGGCATAATGCAATTTTCTTGAATTGTAATCAAAGATCATACAGATTTCTAAGGGGAAATATAATTAACTTTTAATAATAATGCCACTTAGCTCATCTTTTATCTTTTCTTTATAACTTCAACTGTTTCAATGTCATAAGTTACACAAAATTATCTTTTGAAGCTCAATAATTTTAAGTGCAAAATGAACATTCTTAAAACGTGTCTTAATGACACTTAGAGCAATTCATTCACATTTCGTTCGTTTTTTTTTTCGACATTATTTTTGGGGCAATTACACCACGTGATTTCGTTATATAGTAAAGTAAAAGAGTCTGCTCTAAAATTTCTTCACGAAACTTGTAACAATCAGCAACAGTCGCAAAGTTAAGGAGTCTTAACTTTAAGGCGAACTTTTTGATTTAAATTATATTGAACCTAAATATGCTGAGAGTTAACATGGTTTTCTCAGCATAAAGGTTCAATTTAATAAACATTTAAAGGAGTCTTAACTTTTGTATTCGATAACTTTGCATAATATGATAAAGACCCTTATTAGAAGAACAAATTGAGATAATTATTTGGCGCACAAGACACCCTATTTTGTAGGCTTAACCCCGGGAATCTAAAAACATGACGGAAATCTCAAAAATACGACTGTAACATCTTTTAGAAATAAAAAATACAACAAAGTTCCAGACAATAATTATTTCTATACGCTTGACGCGCGTATCGTCTGTCAGAGGCGCTCTACCCCAAAATATTGGAAATGTCACACACTATATGAATACGTAGAGCAAAGACAAATAAAACCAAAAGATGCTGAAATGGAAACAAGTAACCTTTATACCAGCAGTGTTAACCATTTGGTTAAAGAATGATTTTCTCCACCTTATTTGCATTCCTCCAGGCATCCCGCGTGAATGCTTTCTTCTCCCCTCTGAGCATTTAAAGATGTGTTTTCTAAACGTTTTTCTTTTCAAGAAAAAGAAATACTCAATGATGATTTTTTGGAAATTAGTTACATTTATTAAATTTAAGCATTGTTTTTTGGGGGAGACAAGTTAGCTTCTAATCAATGAAGCAGAGGTACCAATGGGGTATCCGAATATCAAAAGTCCGAAAGGGCAGAGACAAAACCAGTAAACACCAACAAGAACGGGACATAACAGACAACATGTAAAACATGGAAACACAAAATAACTGAATATCAATCAACAACGCGAACTCCAGTCGAAACAAGAGTGAACTCAGGTGCTCCGGAAGAGTAAGCAGTTCCTGCTTGCTATAGCACACCCGTCGCGTTGCCAATAGTCCATTCAGCGTGTCAAATCCAATGTTGTAAAGTGTTAATTGAGTAATAATATAGACAAATTCACTGTTTTAATTGAAGTTTTATTAAAAGATGTTTAGAGATTTTACTTTTTTTACTTTTTGGTTTATTATCTACTTTAATTCTTTCGGTTTACTAAAAAACAAAGACGTAATTGATCCATCTAAGGACAGTCGCATCATTGTTTCATGTACATCAATTCTTTCGTTTAACTAAAAACAAACACGTATTGACCCATCTAAGGACTTTACTTATTATAGCCGCTTGGTTACCCAATAATGAATTGTCCACGGCGTGAAGAATGGCTATAGGTCACTTCCGATCGTCTAGGGACATCCGTTAATCGGCGACTCGAACTTTTAAGGCAGCGTTGAAATTGTCTTGGGACGAAACAACGTATTCTGTTCACAAACACAAGTTGATACCGCTTGACATGATAAACTATATTTCATTTGTCAAATCGCTCAACGTTTCTGGAGTATATACCGGTACATGGTGAACTGTTCAAATGACCATTCTAGCGACTTTATTTCAAAAATGGATCGATGTCGGAGTTTAGCTGATCTGCATCTGTTGGTTTCCCTTCCCTTCCGGGGTTTGCTTTGTGTTGATTGCTGTAAGGTTGTTTTTGTCTCGCCTGCGACGAATAGTCGCGGAAGCGAGACATAGGTATTACTTTCCGGCGGCGGCGGCGTAAACTTTTTTGTAAGACTTTTGTGGACAATGAATTGCTTTAAAAGTATAATAGCTAGGCATCTGATATTTGGTATACAGACAGTTCAGGTTATGGCCTATGCAACTGTTACCATGCCGTGTGACCTTGGCCCCATTTTCACGCTCCAGTGACTCTGTAAACTTGGGTCTTTTTTCAGGCCGTAAACTTTTTTGTAAGACTTTTGTGGACAATGAATTGCTGGAAAAGTATAGTAGCTAGGCATCTTATATTGGGTATACAGACAGTTGAGGTTATGGTTTACGCAATTGTCACCATGCAAATTGACCCTGACCCCATTTTCACGATTTAGTGACTTTGTGAACTTAGGTCTTTTTCAGGCCGAAAACTTTTTTGTAAGACTTTTGTGGAGGATGAATTGCTAGAAAAGAATAATAGCTAGGCATTTGATATTGGGTATACAGACAGTTGAGGTTATGGTTTACGCAACTGTCACCATGCCATGTGACCAAGACCCCATTTTAACGCTCCAGTGACTCTCAACTTAGGTCTTTTTTTTTAGGCAGAAACTTTTTGTAATACTTGTGTGGACAATAAATTGCTTGAAAAGTATAATAGCTAGGCATCTGATATTGGGTATACAGACACTTTTTGTGTTTATATCAAGAAATGAAAGCTTAGGTAGTTGATTTTAGTGATAGTGCCGGCAGGCGAGACATACTTTTAGTGGCCACACTTGTTGTTTGTTTCTTTTTGTCGTTTATTCTTTTTTTCGACTGTGAAAATTATCTGGATTGGGTTTCTCAAAGTCCTGCATGGTCAGTCTTATCCAGTTGTTAACTTGGCTAAGCCATTGGATAAGTTTTAGCAGTAGGTTAATTTCAATTGCTCAAGAATTATCCACGCTTGAAAACTAATGGATACAGTTAGCTGGTGCTTTTTCACCGGCTAAATTTTCCATTGGTTAAACATAGCTCTTTAACCAGAGTTTTGAGCAACCCATTCCGCGTTCATCCTCCCTTAAATTGAAAAGGATGAGGAAAAAAAGAAGTGAAGATGTTTTAATGGGGACAATCTAATGTCTTTAGTCAGGAAAAGTGGCCGAAAAGACCGGTGAGACCAATATCACAAAACAAAACAAAACACAATCAGCAACGTGATCTCAAGTCGAAATGGGCTCAGTCATAGAACGAAAATGCTCCGGGAGAAAATTGGCGCAAAGCAATCTCAGCCGAACCAAAATATTTGGCCTTCGTTCAAATAGGCATAATCCTACAAAATCTTATAAAACAGAAAACCGACATGTAATCTTCATATATTTGCATGCAAAGCCATCGAATGCTTTGAAATCCTGAATTCACTCTTTACGAAACATGTTATTAGGCGAAATACTAGATAATATACTTCAAGAAAAGCCAAGTCTTTATCGTTCAAAGCTGGATAAATTATTTCCGGGACATGCGATCTTACTTCGCTCTCTAACTATAAAGTTATGCAATCTGCAGAATAAGCAATCAGGCTGTCACGCACGTATCTTTTACCATATTCCACGATACAAGAACCCCTTTCTTTTGGTCGTCGTAAAAATTTACTCTTAGACACTTCTTCATTGTGCAAGAAATGGTATAATAAACTTAACAATTACTGTTTTAATGGTGTAACTTGTTTATGCCTCGCTGTGCTTTTATTTTAACTTTTTAATTGGGAACTGTCACATAAAATGTCTGCCATGGATTTTAACATGGGATTTTACTTGTTGTATTGGTTTCTGAGTTTATTAATTTATTTATAAGTTGGTCGTTATCTTCTTGTTATCGCTCGTTAGAGTTGGAGAGTTTGATTAGATTTTAAATAAATATGTTGGGTTATTTTCATAGACCTGTACATGGTTAAAACTTAGCTTTTTACTGTTCATTTGGTTTGAAGTGCAAATGTTAATTGTGATATAGAAAATTAAATGAAGAAGTTGGTTATTGAGGGCATACACTAAACCTGACCTGGCCTCATTGGCTTTGCGTCACTGGCCTGGCCTGGCTTCAATGACTTAGCTACTTTAGCCTGGCCTGGTCTCTTTGGCTTGGCTTCTTTTGTCTGTCTTAGCGTCATTGGCCTGGCTTGGCCTCTGAAAATGGAGGCACGAACATCAATTTTCAATCTGATTTGTATGATTAATTTGCGCATCATACCGAAGTGGAGACAAGCACAAACATTAAAGATAAATTACAATGTATGTGTTGACTTTTGGGGGGAGGCTGTATCAATTGAGATACAACACAAATCTATTGACTAAACTTTTATTTCTTGTCCTTAACATCCCATGACAGACTGACATAGGTACCTAACTAATATTGTTCACCATTTTATTGCAAGGACAGGTAATCCATACTTATATTTTAATGATAAAAACCGTTTTATTACAGAAAAATTGCTAAAACAAGGTTACCGTTACCACAAATTAGTCAAATCTTTTACAAAATTTGCACATAAATATGGACATCTCATCGAAAAATTTGATTGTACACGTAGATTTCTGATTGTTAAAGGAATATCTCATCCTGACTTTTATAGCAATGTAGTTTATAAAGCACAAAAATTCAAAAACAACCTTATGGAAATTAAAAACTGGCTTAAAAACCTTTTGAAAAAAGGTTACGAATTCAATGTTTTAGTAAAATCTTTGCATTTGGTATGTTTTGGCAGAAATATTGATAGCTTGATAAAAACTTTAAAACGTTAAATTTTCACTTTATCCACTGTATTATTTATAAGCACCACAGCGATCAAGTATGTCGGTTCTGTATGGTGATGCAACTCTTAATCATTCATTGTTTTGACGTGGGGTGTCGGATTTAGAACTGATGTATTTGATTCTTTTACATCAATCGATAAATGTTTCTTAGCTAGTTGTCAGTAACTTCGAGTGTTCTCAAGAGAGTTCCTCCTTGTCTTGTTGTTTTCGTACAGTATTTTGTCTTAGGTTCTCTCTTGTTGAATTGAACTTTTGTCGATTGAGTTTTACAGTGTGTTTTATATGTAGCTTTGTGCAAGCTTATCAATAGGGGGAAGGTTGGATCCAAAAAACTAGTTTAACCCCGCCACATTTTATATGTGCCTGTCCTAAGCCAGGAAACTTTGCCAAAGCCTTTGTTTGTCCTTGTCATTCTATGTTAACTGTTTTATGTCAAGAATTGAGTCTTTCGTTGATGATTTAGGGATTGGTTTTGATACTTTTGTATTGTATTATTAGTCTTGGGCCAATGCAAGACGGTAAGCAGTGACCTATGGTCATGTTGAAGACTGCTTGCTGTTTTCCGTTGTGATTTTTTGAATTGCTGTTTGTTTATGTTTGTTGTGTCGCGTACACTTATTCCACATCTCAATATCGTATTTACTTTTTACATTTTCTCTTCTACTGTGCCAACAACTAAATGTAATCGAAGAAAGTTTCAAACTACTAGAAACAAAATGTTTCCATTGGTTATCATTAGATCAATAAAAGCAAACGAAATTGAAAAACAAACATGCACAAATTAATCGTACAAATTAGATTGAAAATTGATACCCGGGCCAAGACAGACATATGAATTAGCCAGGCCTGGCCAAACAAGCCAAACCACTGAAACCAGGCCAGGCCAAAGAAGCTAAGTCAGCGAAGCCGGGCAGGGCAGCCTAATGAGGAGGCAAGGTTTTAGTGCATGTCGTTATTGAGTACATATAATGCATACATGCTCTTCCAACTTTTTCCACGCCATATTACCCAGCCAAAGCTTACACAATCCCAGTAAAATAGTAATTCCAGAAAAAAAGTAAACACATCTGTAACACAATTTTATCTGTATCTATTTTTGAACAGGTCTATTTATTTAATTTAAAACACTATTCAATAGATACTCAATCATTTTGAATGATTGTAATTCCTACCGTGCAAGTGCACGTCCTTTACTTTGTAAACTTTGGCGTTTGTTAATAGGCTTGGCAGGTGGCCTGACATTTTTACGTACAAAATTGTAGTAACATCTTTTTACAGCTATAGTATAACAATGTCTTGTTTATAGATAAAAACTGTTTAAATAAATTGTTTGCCTGTCAAAATTAAGGTAACGAGACGTGTAAAGTTGAGAGCACTTGCCAAAATCAAGTCTTTATATTCTGGAATGGATTTGGAACAATTTACATTTCTTGAGGCAGTTTCGTTCTTTGTCAAAGAGTCAGTTAACCCATTCTTTTTTCAAAGGTCACAAAGTAACAAACGAAACAAGTAAATAGGTCACAGTATAAACGTATAACATGGTATTTTCAAATGGAGACGATGTTTTGCCTTTCTTTGTCATAGCTCTTTATATATTAAATATACAGGTCTATGTTTTTGTAAAGTGAAATATCATAGATATCATAGACGTTGCTATTCATTGGATACAGATCTGTGATAATTAATACAGTTATCAAAAACAAGTGGGAGTATTATTAGTTGTTATAATATTGCTGGTTATAAGAACCCCCCATCCGTGATCAGCTGCTTTAGTCTAAATTTCGTTTCATTCCCCGTCAAAAGATCACCCCAAGACAGAAGAGAAATTGTTGGTAATGAAATATACTATGCATTATTTTCAGAAAATTATAACACGTTAAACAACTCCATCCAAAGTGAACACCCTTTTTTCATAACCAAAATAATTCATTTATTTCTTTTAAACTCCAAATATGACTATACCATGTATACATTTAGTGAAATAAATGTAAATAGAGAAATTAAAATTACAACAAAACTTTCCAATCTCATTTTGTGCTGAGAAAATCATATGGAAGAGAATTAAATCATGCTATTTAACATATGAAATGGCTGAAAATAACAGTGTCGTTCTTGTGAAGATATAGGATCCTCTCGATTAAAGTTAGGTGTTTCTACAGCATATTAAAAAATAAAAGTATCTTTAGATAGCTGAATTTCTCGTAGATTGCTTGATATTATTTTCGAAGCGTTTTATTTATTATTTTGTTTGTAATTTAATAAAATCTGAAGGATGGTGAAGAATAAAAAAAAATCTAACACCACACGAACAGACTGATATCCAACAAAAATATTTCCATGCTTACATTTTAGCAATTTTTAAATACTTATAAGTACTTAAACATGTTAAAATGAATGTACAAATGTATCTACTAGTATTTGAATAATTGCAGTTTTTCCTGAAAAAATTATAGATTTTGAATAATTTTAACATGTTCAAGTGGTGATAAATGTATATTTAAGTAATAAAATGAATTGATGTCACACAATAATATAAATTATAACTATAGGAATGTACCCTTAAGAAGTAGGAAAAATCAATTTGATATAGAATTGGCACAGCATGTTTCATGCATGTAGACTGTAAAATAAATATTTACCGAAATTTTCTATTGAAGATAATTAGTATGCAGCTGCCTCATGTTATTGTTAGATGCACATGTCTTAAGAACTTGTAAACTTTCAATAAGATAATCTTTTTATTGATTTTGATTTTTTTTTTTTTTACAAATTTTTGCTCAGGAGATAATTGCATATTGACATAATGTGTAACTAGTCTATCAGGACATTTTATAAATTAGGATCAGCCAGTTCTTCATTTTCTGACTGGGTCAGGCACGGATCCAGGTTTTTATGTTAGAGGGGGCAGTAAGACAATATTAAATAAATCTAGGGGTATTTTTCAAGCAAGTGAAGATTATATGACTAAAAATTAAAAGCACAATCTAACTGTCCTGGCCAAAAAGGACCAAAAAAAAACACACCAAAACCCAACTGCTAAAAATGTAAAGCAAACTTGCAATAAACTAACTAACTTTTGGGTAACCACTTTCCTAGTAAAAACTTTTCTTGATAATCATGAGCGAGTTTCCCTATAGTGTGCCAGATGAACATAATGTCTAATATAGACACAATAAATATGGCCCTGTGAATACATTTATTATATTTTTATTGACTAGATTTCATTTATGTGTCAGGGATAATAGTTAATTGCCAATATTATAACAGTTATTGGACTGGGGATATGTTATATTTTTCTTGGTTTATGGTAGACTTGCCAATGACAAGGATCTTCAAATTTGATGCTTTGATTGTAGGCCTCTGAGACTTAAGTTTTTAAGTAAGGAATATGAAATGGTTTTAATGGACATTGTAAGAAGGATAATGCAGTATTGCTTATTGATATGTTTTTTTGTTATCTGAAAAATGTTATTAGAGCAATGTCTAATAGTTTGACAATTGTGTTCTAATAGGTCCCAAGTGGCACGGCCTATGTCAAAAAGACAGGAAAAACATAGTTTAATGTTACAGGTTCTTGAACACTTAGACCAGCAACATCGTAATAAGTTTTGTGCCCCAAAAGCATCAAATTGACAGCCTCAATGTATCATAAAATCTGTATTGTTGAAATTTAATTATGAAAATAAGATATTTGTACTCATCCACTATGTTTTTTGTTTGTTCAGGAACATAAGAGATTAGTTCAAAGATCTTATTTTGATGAGATTGATGTTGTCGCTGACCTTCAAAATAAGGATAAGCATGAGCAGAGGAGAAATGACATTTTACTCTTGATTTTCTTATTTTTGCCCTATTTACTTTGGTTTAAGGCCTTTTATGAAATGGAACTTGCAATGTTTATAAGATGATAGGCAATAGTTAACCATAGTCATAAGATTTAACCATCTAACTTGAAACCTCGATGACATGGTATATGTTATTATTGAGCCCTAATTTCTCAGTCTTTTAGGAAGAATTTAGATGAAGCTTTAAAATAATTGGTAAGTGACCAACCTGGTGAATAAAATATAGTTGACCAATTCAATTATTATAGGATATTACCTGATAATTGTTTACTGGCAAATTACTGCTGGTAATCTGAATACAGTAAAAAAAAAAATTAACAGTATATAATTTTTAACAACAGGCAATAGGAGAAAATGTTAGACACTCTGTGAATATGGCTCTTAATGTACCTTGTCCTTTTATTTACAGACATACATTCTATATATACTGTAAACATGGTAAAAGCAATATTTGTGGGGATTTATTACTCTATTTTATTGACCAGGCAGGTCACGGGTCAATTATTTTGGGATTCTACGTTTAAATCTTACCTAAAAGACAGAGACATTCATGCTCTGCACAACCTTGTGAATAAAATAGAGTAATAATTTTGTTTATTTCATGATTAATGATTTTTAGTAATAGTAATCCACAAAATTCAATCCCTACAAATTTTAAGTATGTACTTTAAAAGAGAACCAGGTATTCAAATCTTGAAAATCCACAATTTTTTTCCTAAGGGCAGATGCAAAGGACATGGTACGGTAAGAGCCATATTTGGCCCCCTATTTTATGAAAAAATAAATCTTGCGTAATTTATTAAAATGCACTTTATATATGGAGTAAGATGGATCAAATTTATGAGTATGCTTTCAATTTTTAATAATCTTTTCGATTTTCGATTTTATAGAGACCCGAAACAGAGTAAAATCAACAAAATCGAGAAAAATACTGATTTTTAGAGCTTGCATTGTTATTTTCAAAGGCCTCCGCCTACGTGACCCAGAAATTTCTTAACTGATTTAGACTTTAATTGAAGTCAGTTTTAAAGTTAATTTACAAAATGTCTGGGTCAAAAAGGCGGAGGCATCCAAAAATTGAAAAAATGACCCAAAATTCATCCATTTCAGCCAATTTGACAGGAATCTTGCATATTTGGTTTGTTTTGACATCCTATTTTTCACCAATGTCAGATGCTACACTTAAAAAATTATTAGAACAAGTTTGTTCATTCATTTGAACTTCTAAATAGCATAAGAAATCTTTTCCATATCAACTTTGCAATTTTGAATCATAGAGGGGGCCAAATATGGGCCTAAGTGTACCTTGTCCTTTGTGATGAAAATTTGAAGTAACTTGTTCAATTTTAAGCAAAAAAATGAAAATTTCTCAATTAAAGGGGGGGGTGTACGCCCCCTCTGCCCCCTCTGGATTCGCCACTGTTTCCTCTATTCCTTAATTTCAGTTTTGGTTCTGAACCACAAAGTTTTATCCCCACGAAAACAATTATTATACTGTATATCTTTATTTACTGAAGAGACCTGATTGATATACTCTTAAACTAAAAAATCCACTACCCATACTAAATGCCTTCTATAAAAAGGATGCTATAAAATAAGTTCAGAACAGGAAATTGACCCTTATTATTCATACATTTACTTTTGTGCCATTAGCCACTACCATAAAACACATTGATTGTATTTCTAAACTCATATATAGCTGTGATTGGATTTTAGGAGACATAGGGGATAAATTGGCCAATTGAATAACAATTTGTTTTATCGCATAAGGAAGGGTCTTTTAATTTGTCACTAATGCAATATTCCTGGATTGTTGCTCATTAGCTGAATTCGCATGTATATTTTTTCATCCATCAATTTATATTTAGGAAAATATTTAAATCACACAAAGGCGAATCTAAAATTTTTAAAAAATAAGGGTGGTCAATCAACAGTCAATTAAGGACAAACAAGAGAGGGTTTACAGACCAATTATACAAAAAAAACCTATGCGAAAATAACAAAAATTTTCGACAGAGATCGACAAAGGGTTTCAAATCTAATTGAATATAATTGTTATTTTGTCATTTTTGGGGTCTTTCTTTTTTTACAGTTAAAGCACATTGTGCAACACTTTCATCAGTTTGTTTTATAACGTACTTTATTGTTTTTGTGGTTTGGTCAAAGTTGTTGTGATGCCTACGTCACATACATTCAAAGTTTTCTCGCTTTTTACACATTTAAAGTGTTTATTTGTGCATATATTGTGAGACAATTTAATAATTTGTTTTTGTTATGGTATTTTGAAAGACATTTTCATTGAGCTGCAAATATTTGCATGAATGAGAAAAACAATATTTTGAACTTCAGCTGTTTTGGCAAAGTTGTTTGTTGTGAGGCTTTTGTTGTTGTTTACAAATACATTTTTGAGTCTTACATTTGTTGTTTTTATATTGCTGTTTGTTTATACCATGCTTTTGTCAGAGTTTGTATTAGTATATAGTTTCTTTAAAGATCTATTTTTTCCTGTCTGCATATTTGCTTGTTTTCCTTTGATGTGAGTTTTTAATTATCATATTGTGACTAACAATTGTGCAGTGTGTACTTTTAGATGTTTGGATTTGAATTCCATTTAAAGTTTCTGAGACAGAGGAGGGTAAAGACTCACTTTTTAGATGGCTGACCCCAAGTTTTCCAAAAATTATTTATAATGTCGATCATGAAATATTGAATCATAATTTCATTGCCAGTGATGTTTAGTTGTTTGACTTAGACTAGTAGACTTGTTAATTCAATAGGGGTAGTCCTGGGCTGGTCTGTTTGTTTAATGAAAGGTATCATTCAATGCAGAAAATTTAATTGACATTACTTTTCCCTTTAAAGAGTTAAATATAAAGAGGATGGTTACCATTCATTATTCCTATAGTATTAGTATATAACAGAATTATAACTTCATATCACAAAAGAAAAAGAAAAAAATATCATTTAGTATATGAGCTACGAATTGGGACATATTAAACCGGAGAGTGTTTTTCAGTCTACAATGTTAACTTTGAAGCATTAGCCAGGCCTGTAAACAGGATTTTGAAAAGGGGGGGGGGGTACAAATTTAAATGGTAAGGTGTCTTAGATTGTGCAAGTTCATCAAGTGTTGACTTTTCTAGTCAAATTTGTGTTGAATTTCATGTTGAATTCAAATGAAAAGTTTAATAGTGCTTGTTGGTATTGAAAGAGGGGATGCAACTGCACCCTCCTGCAACCCCCTGTGTACTGGCCTGTGAGCCTGGAATCACAACTTTTCTTTACATATAATTTGCCAGCAGCTGAAGATATTAAGAAAGTCTTATTAGTGACTGGCCAGGAACGCAAGACTTTGGCTAAATTTGAAGAGTCTTTAAATAGATTTACTTAATAACCTTAAAACAAAAAGCTTCTTGTAAGATATTGCTACCATAAGTCATCTTGAAGTGTGTCCTCCCCTTAGTATGAAAGTCCTTATATTAATTCATCTTATATGTTCATCAAATTTCATTAAACTTGAGAGGAGACTTCTTTTGTATCTCTCTTTTTAATCAGTATTCATGGTATCCGATCATTTGTCAAGTTATTTCACCTTATTGAATTCCCAGCGTCTCTTCATGTACATTAATTAGTTTGGGGGCCGCTTTAGATAAGTATTGACTTGTAGCAAGGAAAAACTACATCCACAATTTGTACGATAGTGCGACACTTCGACAAGCTTAATTAGATACCGCTAGGCCTTATACATACTTGGCTTGTAAAGAACAGGCTGTCAGCCGAAAGCTGTAATTGTATTTTTCATATAAAAATTCTTTTGGTCAGGACTATTGATATAAATTTGCCGATACAACTTAATATTGCTAAGTTTTTTTATTTATAGAATTTGCTTATTATTTCGATGGTTTTATTTGATTAGGAAATAGATTGTCACCTTCCGTCATCGTGTTATTGATGTTAAATTAGTTATCTTGTTGCACCAATAATCTTCTTTTCCCTGATTTTATTTTCTATCCGGTTTTATAATGACATTACATAGAAGAAAAACTTAATTAAGTTTAACCTTTTAATGTCAAAGCTTAGCTAAATACTTGTCTTAGAATGTGACAGAGTTCAGGTTTTATTTCAAAGATGAAGAATCGTTGCTTGTAATGGAGGGTTGGCAATTTTTTTTTCATCAAACCTGGTCACTTTGTCAAGAAATCTAATTATTATAAGATTATTGGGCCAAATAACACTCAAAGGAGGCTCAGAATAAGTGTTAGTAAAATTTTCTGTTTAGTGGTCCAGTATGTCTTGACCAGTTTTGGCTGTACATTATAAAAAAGCGGATACGCATACAGGGTTAAAAATTAGGAATTTCAATCTGGTAGCCCAGACTTCATTTTTTGACCATTCTCTCTATATTTTTAAATAAATATTTTTGATATTTCAGTAGTCCAGCTCACAATTTAACAGCCATGGGCAACTGGGCTACTGCCAATTTTTTTCCCTTCGCATAGAAATGTCAACTTATAAGGCTATGATGTAAATGCTGTGATTTTTATCCCTTTCTAACTTCTGTCTGTCTGTTTGTTTGTTAATAAGGGACCGACCATTTTACTTGAAGTGGGGGGGGCTCTGCACGGAAAAAAAAATTCTGACCAAAAGATAAAACCAAGGCCCCCCTTCAAGTTAGATGGTCCGTCCTTAAGATTTTTTTGTGAATGCTTGATCTCAAAAATTTAACGTTGGGTTACCGGGTAGTGATATTAAGCCCATAGAGTGACCAAGGTGTGTACTTAAAGTCCCCTATAGGTTGGCCTTTAATTGTCTCTGGGAGTTGTCAGGTCATACAATAGTTGGTTAATTTTATGAACACTAAAACCTTACATTAATAGTTAAAAGGTGTTGTCACTTGCTGTAGAAAGTAAAATAGAAAATCTGATCATGTCACAGCTTTAGGGAGCAAGTAATTTAAAGCTGGTATTGAACTTAGCTTCCCTTGTTTAATTTTAATTTGATATTATGAGTTTTGAACTCATAGACAGGCCATTGACTGTGTAAAAGAATGTTTGAAATTATACTTTAATTTTGATATACATGTACACATGAAGATATCAGATTAAAGAATGTGTCATATATTTTTTTAATGTAAACCCTGAGATATATTACTCTTAAGTCTAAAGGCTGAACATTATACAAATTCCTTCAAAATTAATATCTTAGAGCTGGGGATATGTTATCACATTCAGGCAGTATGCTTCTTAATCATTTCTGGTGATAAATAAAATGCAGAAATTCTGTGGAATGATGGTTTCCATTGACAAGGGTGAAAGATGTGATATTAATAGCCGAACAATTCATTATAGATTAAAAAGACCCTTAAAATTTTACCAGGGGGGATAACTGCTGGGTTTCACACCAAGTAGCATGATAACCTATATTTTATGGAATTATGGAATAGTACGTAGGGTACTTATAGCCAGATGGGTTTTAGGATTTCAGCTGAACCCCCCAGCTTTATTTGGAGGAAAAAAAAAATGACACATACATGTATCGGTAAAAATCAAACAAAGATTGGTCAAGCAGTCTTGAAGGTTGTGATATTGTGTCTGAATACCCCCTCTCTACAAGCCCTTATAATCCCAGGGCCCTATTACCTCTCTTGAAATGCTTCTGCCAATAAAGTAACTAGTTTATTTAATGTAATAACAATAAGATGGTTTGCCTCCATAATCTTGTAGTTATACTTGCTCTAAGCATCTTTTATAATGGGGAGCTATAGATTTTTTCTATAACTTTTATTACTAATAAAAGATGTGTGAAAAAAATGAATTAAATTTCATCAAAACTGTCAGCTTCATATTCAGTGGACATATTTGTGAATATTAAAAATGTTAAATTTCTGGTCTGTCGCTTACCCACTTCCTGTTTAAATAATCCAATCATTTTTGTCTTTGAATCGATCATTTTAAATTATAAGGGGTTTTATTGGTGTTGATTCATCACTATGCATTTTGAGACTTTCCTCCACATTTTAAGCAAACAAAATCAAAACAAAGCATTTGTCTTGAAAAAACCCTCTTAATGGACAAATAATGGGCACATTTAAAAAATCTAAATTACCATTTAGGATGCCAAATAAAAGCCATATAAATTCCCATTTTGGATTGATGACCAAGACTTAGCTGTTGCAGCAATCAGGTTTTATGGTAGCTCCATAAACAGAATATGCTTTTGATACGCTCATCAAATGCAGACATCAAACATATTCAATCATTAAACTAACAGTTTACTCAATCCTATTCTCAGTTTATCTTCAGTGTTGTTATTAACTCATCCTTTTTACTTCAATTATAACCTCTGATATATAGTAGTTTCATAAATGGTATGCTGTAAAATTTGGTATTTTACTCTAGAATGGTTGATTGTATCATTTTATACATGTGTAACTTGTGTTCTTAATATGCTATTAACTCAACTGTTTCATAAATGGTTTGCTGTAAAATTTGGTATTTCACTTTGGAATGGTTTGTTGTATCATTTTATAACTTGAAGGTTCTGTGTTGTTTTCATGGCTATTTTTTCATCCTTTTTACTTCAATTATAACCTCTGATATATGGAAGTTTCATAAATGGTAGGCTGTAAAATTTGGTATTTCACTCTAGAATGGTTGATTGTATCATTTTATAACTTGAAGGTTTTGTGTTCATTTTATTGCTATTAACTCAACCTTTTTACTTCAATTTTAATCTCTAATATATAGAAGACTAGTTTCATAAACAACATAAAGGGTCTACCTTAAAACTTGGTATTTCTTTTTGGAATATATGGAAGACTAGTTTCATGATGTGTGGACTGTAAAACTTAACATCACTATTGGTATCACTTTACTTCAATCATTACCTGCTTTTTAGAAAACTATTTTATAAAGCTTGATATTTCACTTTAAAATGGTTAGCTTTAATTATGTATTTTGATATGGAGACAATAATCTTGAACCAATACTTTAAACCAGTCTTATTAATATTGACCATGTATTACAACATGCCATTACCTGAAGCACTGGATCAATTGATTGCAATTTTATGCATAAAATATTCTGCCACTTCACCTGGGTCTGACAGATGTGTTAATTAATCTATTTTTTATGAGGTAAATTGTGTAAAAAAGTCAATAAGGGGCTGACAGGTGTAAAGATGTAAACAATTGGGTCGATTTCTGGTAGAATAGAGAAAGGACTTCTTCAAAATAACTGACGTGATAGCATTTTCCCTTTTTAGCTCACCTGACCCGAAGGGTCATGTGAGCTATTGCCATCACTTTGCGTCCGTCGTCCGTCGTCTGTCGTCCGTTAGCTTTTTTCAAACATCTTCTCCTCTGAAACTACTTGGCCAATTGCAGCCAAACTTGATATGGTTGTTCCTTAGGGTATTTTGCAGAAAGTTTGCGTTCAGATTTTTGATACGTCAAAGAACATGGCCGCTGTTACTAAAAATAGAACAGGGGGGTCAAATATAGTTTTTAGCTCACCTGGACCGAAGGTCCATGTGAGCTATTGCCATCACTTGGCGTCCGTCGTCGTCTGTCGTCTGTCGTCGTCTGTCGTCTGTCGTCTGTCATCGTCTGTTAACAATTTTCAAAAATCTTCTCCTCTGAAACTACTGAACAGAATTTAATGAAACTTGGTATGAATGATCCTTAGGGTGTCCTGCACCAAACTTGTGTTTCGATTTTTGATCCGCCAAAAAACATGGCCACCGTTACTAAAAATAGACCAGGGGGGTCAGACTACTGTTTTTGGCTTGTAAATCAAAAAGTATAAGAGATAGATGAAATCTGATGCCACCCTACTGCTTCAGGATCAAAAGTTCTACGGAAGTCTCCATTTGGTCGAAGTTGTCAGATGATCCCTTACAGGGGTTACAGCCCTTTAAAGGTGAAAAATAGCGGTTTTTCATGATTTTGGCTTATAGAATGAAAACTATTGCAGATAGAGAAAAGCTGTTGCTTGCTTAAATGTTCAGCTCATTTAGCTCTACAAAAGTCTCCATAGGGTCAAAGTTGTCAGATGACCCCTTATAGGGGTTACAGCCCCTTAAAGGCGAAAAATAGTGTTTTTGGCCTATAGAATGAAAACTATTGCAAATAGAGAAAAGGTGTTGCTTGCTTAAATGTTCAGCTCATTTAGCTCTACAAAAGTCTTCATAGGGTCAAAGTTGTCAGATGACCCCTTATAGGGGTTACAGCCCCTTAAAGGCGAAAAATAGTGTTTTTGGCCTATAGAATGAAAACTATTGCAGATAGAGAAAAGCTGTTGCTTGCTTAAATGTTCAGCTCATTAAGCTCTATAAAAGTCTTCATAGGGTCGAAGTTGTTAGATGACCTCTTATAGGGGTTACAGCCCCTTAAAGGTGAAAAATCGTTTTTTTGGCCTATAGAATGAAAACTATTGCAGATAGAGAAAAGCTGTTGCTTGCTTAAATGTTCAGCTCATTAAGCTCTATAAAAGTCTTCATAGAGTCGAAGTTGTTAGATGACCCCTTATAGGGGTTACAGCCCCTTAAAGGTGAAAAATCGTTTTTTTGGCCTATAGAATGAAAACTATTGCAGATAGAGAAAAGCTGTTGCTTGCTTAAATGTTCAGCTAATTAAGCTCTACAAAAGTCTTCATAGGGTCGAAGATGTCAGATGACCCCTTATAGGGGTTACAGCCCCTTAAAGGCGAAAAATAGTGTTTTTGGCCTATAGAATGAAAACTATTGCAAATAGAGAAAAGCTGTTGCTTGCTTAAATGTTCAGCTCATTTAGCTCTACAAAAGTCTTCATAGGGTCAAAGTTGTCAGATGACCCCTTATAGGGGTTACAGCCCCTAAATTTACGTGTTTTCATGTTTTTGGCTTATATAATGAAAACTATAGCAGATAAAGAAAAGTGGTTGCTTGCTTAAATGTTCAGTTCATTAAGCTCTTAACAAAAGTCTCTATAGAGTAAAAGTGTTCAGATGGCCCTTAATATAAATAACATTTTGCACATTTTTGGCCTACAGAATATAAACTATTGCTGAAAGAGAAAAGCTGTTGCTTGCTTAAATGTTCAGCTTATTTAGCTCTACAAAGTTCTTTATAGGGTTGACATCAAGACCAGGTGAGCGATTCAGGCTCCTGGGAGCCTCTTGTTTGCAAATAACTCAAAAACGGTCACAGATATCAAAATTCTGGCATAGGGTAAAAGTGATCAGCACCTCAAGATCTACCTGCCCAGCAATTTTCAAAAAGATCCAACAACCCATGTAGGAGTTATTGCCCTTTTTCTGGATTTTTTCAAAATTTTGCACTTATTTAGCCCTATATCTTGAAAACTGTACAAGATATTTTAATAATTCAAATTGCATATGATTAAGAACATCAAGATCTACGTTTCATGTAATTAGGTCAAAGCTGTAGAACCATTTCTTTTAGGAGTTATGGCCCTTAAAGCGTCAAAATTTACCATTTTTCATTACTTTTCCCCTGAATTTCAAAGATGAACTTGTCTGACACCATACATCCAACTTCAACCAAACTTGGCACAGTTGCTTAATAGCATAATTGATACAATTCTATCGTTCGGTTTTGATTCGTCAAATAATATGGCCGCCATGGCTAGAAATAGAACATAGGGATAAATTGCAGTTTTTTGCTAATTACTCAAAAATAGTTACAGATATCAAAATTCTGATGGGAGACAAAAGTGATCAGCATCTCAAGATCTACCTGTTCTGAAATTTTCAAGAAGATCCAACAATCGACATGGAGTTATTGCCCTTTTTCTGGATTTTTTGAAAATTTTGCACTTATTTAGTCCTATATCTTGAAAACTATACAAGATAATTTAAAAATTCAAATTGCATATGATTAAGCACGTCAAAATCTACGTTTCATTTAATTAGGTCAAAGCTGTAGAACCATTTCTTTTAGGAGTTATGGCCCTTAAAGCGTCAAAATTTACCATTTTTCATTACTTTTTCCCTGAACTTGTCTGACACCATACATCCAACTTCAACCAAACTTGACACAGTTGTTTAATAGCATAATTGCTACAATTCTATCTTTCGGATTTTGATTCGTCAAAAAATATGGCCGCCATGGCTAAAAATAGAACATAGGGGTAAATTGCAGTTTTTTGCTAATTACTCAAAAATAGTTACAGATATCAAAATTCTGATGGGAGACAAAAGTGATCAGCATCTCAAGATCTACCAGCTCTGAAATTTTCAAGAAGATCCAACAATCGACATAGGAGTTATTGCCCTTTTTCTGGATTTTTTTGAAAATTTTGCACTTATTTAGCCCTATATCTTGAAAACTATACAAGATATTTTAAAAATTCAAATTGCATATTATTAAGCACGTCAAGATCTACATTTTATGTAATTAGGTCAAAGCTGTAGAACCATTTCTTTTAGGAGTTATGGCCCTTAAAGCGTCAAAATTTACCATTTTCCATTGTTTAATAGCTTATCTGCTACAACTCTATTGTCAGATTTTTTATTCGTAAAAAAACATGGCCAACATGGCTAAAAATAGAACATAGGGATAAATTGCATTTTTTTGCTAATAACTGAAAAATGGTTTCAGATATCAAAATTGTGTAAGAATCAAAAGTGATCTGAGCATGTTAAGATTTACCTGTCCTGAATTTCAAAAAAGATCTGACTGCTGATGTGGGAGTCATTGTTCTTTTTCCTAATTTTCGCCAAATTTGCACTTATTAAGCCCAATATCTTAAAAACTAACCAAGATATTTCAGAAATTTAAATCGCATATGGTTAAGCACAATAATATCTACAAATATATGTATCTCTGTAAATCAGGTGAGCGATTCAGGCTCTTGGGAGCCTCTTGTTTCTTTATTCGTAGAATATTCCAAAATCAAGTATCACTTAATCATAAGTGTTTTACCTGCATCCATAGGTTTACCAAATTTGCCATAGAGGAAGGGAAGTGGGGCAGATCCAGAGTGGCGGATCCACAATGGGGCGAAGGGGGCCTACACCCCTATTAAATTGAGAAACTGTATCATATTGACCAATTGTCTTCAAATTTTCATCACAAATTAGACATTTTAAGCAATTATGCCCCTCCTTCATAGAACTCTGGATTGGCCCCTGATTTTGCAACTGGGAGATAATGTAGATTTAAAAATTTTAGTAGGGTCATGTGAAATGCGTCTTTTCTTCTAATATGTAATATTTTGTGACTTAAAAATCTTTTCCATTGTTCATGTTTTTAGAATAATACACTTTCAACTTTAAACATTATAGATTAAAACTGAAATGCAAAAAAATTCAAAGAAGGATCTTGAAAACAAGTTTCTTATTGAAGGAAGTTTTCAGTTATTTCAGGGTTTGCATTGGACAGGTTTTGCTGTATAATGAATTAGTTCTTGTGTCTCTATAGGATTGAAATAACCACCTTCCATCAATAAAATACATGTTTAGAAAGAGGAAGGTCAGACAGTTTAATATTGCATTTCTTATTACCATAAAAACAACTTTCATTAAATAATAACGTTATAATCATTTTTTTCTGTCTGCAGTATCAGTAAGAAGAATGTCGAGTCATTATTTATTGAAATTGAAAGTCTGCATGGAGTTAAGCTGAATTATGACATTATTGTGACACTCAAATACTCCTAATGGCATGAATGACAAAGTATAAGATTTGAAATGCTATGTACACACAAGCAACATTTACCGAAGTCTTTTATTAACATGATCTCGTTATTTCGGCTGACAGATTTCAGACGACAAAGTTGATTATATTAGCCCAAATGTATGTAAAGTTGTTGGTCGATTACTTCTGAACTTCCTTTTTTAAAATTTAATCAGTGCTCTATGCGGAAAGTTTCTAATTTAATTGTGTAGGCTGGAAGCATACTAATCTAGGAACTTGAAAACTGTTTAGAAAATAAAAAATAGATATAAAGTTACATTCAGTATATTGGATCTTGTTGTGAGTGGCTTCAGGCATGATATTTTGTAAAGCCATACAAAGTTCTTTCTCATCGACTTCTATTTGGGCATGTTTGGCCTATACAGAGATAACTGTCCAAACTGAACCCTGAATTTATTAAAACCCTGTTTAAACTGAACCCTGATTAAATTAAAAATTTGTTTAAACTGAACTCTGATTAACTGAAAATATGTCTAAATTGAATCCTTAATAAACTGAAAACATGTCTAAACTAAACACAGATTAACTTAAAAACTGTTAACACCAAACCCTGATTAACTGAAAACGTGTCTAAACTAAACTCTGATTAACTGAAAACATGTCTAAACTAAACTCTGATTAACTGAAAACATGTCTAAACTGAACACTGAATAAACTGAAAATCTGCCTAAACTTAAATCTGAATAAAGTGAAAACCATTCATAAACTGAACCCTAAATTGACTGAAAACCTGTCTAAACTGAACCCTAAATGAAATAAAAAACCTGTCTAAAACCTTGATGATGCTTCAATTCGGGCATGTTGGGCATTTACAATTAAACCCTTTAAACCAAACTCTGAATTAACTAAAAATCTATCTAAACTGACCCATGAATACACTGAAAACCTGTCTAAACCAAACCCTGAAATTTGTTTCCTTATTTATCTTGCTGCACAAGTTGATTAGAGTTTGAATTTGTGAAAGCTTTAAGCATGATCAATAGGAAACCAACCATTTAGGGGGGCCTTGTTTTTTTCCTAAAAAAGAATGAAAATGTGATTTTTTCATGATAAAAATATTTTGGTAGCATAGGTTATAAAAAAAAATATAATGTGGAGAAAGATTTCTGCCATATTAAAAACTGCAAATAATTTTAAAAATAGTTTGTCTGAACCCCTTAAATATGAATATTTTTTTCTGACCAGCTCAAAATACAAAGGCCCTACCTTTAAGTCAAATGGTTGACATGGTTTACCCCTAAACGGAACTGGCTCAACCAAAAAAAAAATCTACAAAAAGAAATATGCTGGCCTGCCCACTGTATTTAATATATTTTCATATTGAAATTTTGAACCAATTCTAAATTAATATTTGCATCACTTTCAAAGTCTTGATGCACTTAAAGATGATGCACGACCTTGAAAACAGCAAAAAAGACGAACTCACACAGACACACATTTCTTGACTTTAAATTGAGTTTTGATTACATTTCATCTGATAAATTCTATTTGATACGGACAAAACTTTATAATAAATTGAATTTATATCCTTATGACAGCAACATGCTTACTCCTCTATGGTATTTATGATAAATGTTACGATTTAATTGACGGGTATGGATTGTCATACGATATATGATAACGTAACATCACCATACATCAGACAAATGTGACGATTTTCTGTAGGATCGTTGTAAGTGATATCATCGATGTTTTAAAGTTTATGCGTAATTTGTAAAGGCGGTATCATTTACTAATTGATTGCTTTGCATATTTAGGTGAAATAGAAGATTTTGTAATGATTGATTGCTTCCAAGTTGAAGATTTAGCATCGGAAGGGCATTTGATTGGGAAATGGCAGTTCTGTAATTTTTTAGATTTTGATGTCTTTTTTTGTTTTTGACAGAAATATTAGATTTGGTTTTCAAAAATGAATTACAAATTCGCCAAATTATACAGGAAGGGGTATGATGGACTTCCAATTTGAAGATGAAGCATCATTTAAAGAGCAGGATGGGAAATGGTATTACTGTATAATGTTTTCCATTTTTTTTTTGACAGAAACATTAGGTCTAAAAAAATCCTAATGTGGATTCTAAAGAGTTTTGTTTCAGAGGCAGCTTTAGATATATTCTGGAAGGGACATATTTTGACCAAAATATTTAATATACATTGTATATAAGAAATTTAAGATTTGAAACACCAGAACATATTGACAGCAAAAACAGTTTCCAGCAAGTTTACTTATTTTGAAATTATAGCTCTGAGAAATCTGAAAAATTTCCACAAAAGAATTTTTTCTTTAAGTTTATTGAAAATTTAGAGAATTAAGATGAAATCAGTGATGGATTCAGTATATGATGTTATAAAACTTATATAAACCTTCATGGATTGGAGTAAAGATTTCAGCTCTGTGCAGAACTACTGGACAAAGTGTCCTCTTCTGTGATACCCTTGCACATTTAACTGTTATTTATCTTTTTGTTTTCTTGCCCTACCTACGAAAGTAGGTGGGGATACAGTGTGTTGGTCTGTTCTTCTGTGCTTCCCAAATAAATGTTGTGAGATGTTCCTCAAAGTTTTAGAATCTAAAACCTAGAAGTTACGTACCTAAATTTTCAATGGTTTAATGACGAATCTGTAGAAATTATACTAAAACAACCTGATACTTACAAAACAAATTTACCTAGGTATACAGTGATAATTATAATGAGGCCATCTGGTACAGCAGTGTTAATTATAAACAAATTGCAGTAAGCTCAATATTTATTTACCACGATCCTTTTTTATTATTGATCCTATGAAGAATGGATGTCAAATTATTAAGTTATATAGAACTGATGCCTACCTGCTGGTAGATGTGCGTCAGACCCATCGAAATTCTATTTCAGTGAAAGAAACTGGTTAAATGTCAATTTACTACCCTACACTAGGTCTGGTACAATCACTTTTGTACCCCTGTAATGACAGTATAAGAAGTTGAAAATTTCTATTTTGGTTAAATGTCAATTAACTGCCATACCCTAAGTTCTACCCTTAATGCTGGTGCAGACATTATTTTGGGCCTCTGTAATGACAGAATAAGATGTTTTACTAGTAAGATTCTATTTCAGTGGAAAGAACTGGTTAAATGTCAATTTACTGCCATACCCCAAGTCTGGTGCACTAATTTTTGTACCTCTCTAATGACAGTATAAGAAGTTGAAAGATTCCGCATGTCATGTTGTCCCTTTGAGGTTCACTCTATCATTATTGAAAATGCTTAGACATTTCATCAACAAACATTTCATCATCAACAAAAAAAAAAACCCTGCTGTTCAGTTATTACATCAGTTGCTGTGTTTTGTCTCTTAATTTTTTGCTGAATACTCTATGTTTTTTGCACTTGCAGCATGTTGCAAAGCAACATAAGTGCACAAATTCACTTGGCAATATGTTACATCTTCTTGTCTGTAGAGTGTGTCTTTAATTGCCTCGTCAGAAAGTTTTCTAGGAAACTACAGGCCTAAGATATTTGCCTTGCCATGAATATCTTTATCTTAGAACTTTTCAAGCACCTTAGACTCCTGCTTCGTGTTTGGGGCAAGGGGCATCTTTGTCCCATGAGTACACAGGCAAAATTTAGACATACGTCTGACGTACGTAAATAAAAACATGCGTCTGATGTAGTGCATAAACGTATGTTAAACATACGTTTCTAACCGCTGTACAGTAAACGTACGTCAAATTATTATAAAAACATATATCAGACGTACGTTTTTTAAACGTGCGGTAAACGTACGTTTACCATACGTCAGACATATAGTTTCCTAAAATGTATGAAGTTAGTAAGTTATTTATTTAGTGTGTTTTATTATGAAATAAAAATATTGCCAAGATAAATTTTTAACGTGCGTCAGACGTTCGCGGTTAGAAACGCCAATTTAATATGCGTCAGATGACATGCGTTTAACGTACGCCAGACGCACGTTAAACGCAGTCAACATTTTGCCTGTGTATCCCTGAGATTCCTCTATTTTATTCTAAAGTGTCTAATTTTTTTAAAAAAGTCTGATCATTTGTTGAAAGCCCGGGTTGAAAGTTAATTTTGCTGAACAATAAAGTATGTTTTGGTGTAAGTTGTTTCTTTTTAGTCTTTTATGTTTTTTGTCAAAAGTTACACCAAGAATGTATAAATCATTTTCCTAACAGAAATATGATTTTATCAAAATGTTCAGATTTAGGCTCGTATCACTCCTATGGGTGTTTGAAAGAAAAGTTGTAACATTTCTACAAAGCATTATAGGACTTCTTCCACCACAAATTTTATCTTTGGTTACCATCCCCTATATTTTTTTACTCTTTAATTACTAATCTGTTTGCCTGATGCTGATTCCCTTTTAGCTGTAATAGAAAGGAGTTAAGCATATGTTTTATATGTTTGTATTATTACATTTCATTCCACAGAGAAAACAAAATAGGAATAAATATTTGTTTGATCAAAGCTGTAAAAAGTGCCATTATTTTATATAAGAGTGCCAAAATACTTAAGCGTGATATTGTGTTTATTATTACTGTACTTTTGTAAGACAAGAAAACATCAAATGATGCAAGGTGTTGCAAATTTGACATTTAACGCTATGTTAATAACAATTTAGACTTAAATATGAATTGCTTGCCTTCTTTACAAGACTATTAAAGTTTATTGAAGCTATTTAACTTTTTTTGTATTTATATAACAATTTGTATACTTTTATGTACATGAATTGTGATTTTTTATGGGATGCTTTTTGCAAGATTTTATGTTTTGATAAAGACTATATATATTAAATCACATATTAAAATTTTGCAATGTTTCTATGATAAAGTGTTGTACCTCTGGGTTTGAAGAAATGGTATTAAGGCTTCAAGGAAGGGAACAATGGTACTACATAATGTACCTTTTTTTCTTTAATTTGATCAATCTTAGATTTTAACTATTTTACTCTTTTGTCTGCTCATAACTCATGCAGCTACTCCTCCTGATATTTTGGAGCTGGTATTTTGTAACAAGCCTAATATAGGCTTGCAGTGTCAAGGATGGACTGTCCCAAATGCAGAAATTTTCTAACAGGAGGCCATGCAAGTTAAAGAAGAATATGTTGGGACCTCTTCTCTCGTTCAGTTCCTAACCAAAATACTCTGTCACACGGAGGGTGCACAGCCCAGTGTGCTGGTTCTAAATCCACGGTTGGTGGGTTTTTGGATTCATTGGACAAGTACTTCCTATAAAATTGACAACAATGAAAAATTGTTAACATATTTCAAATGTACCAAAATGTCTGTAGTTTTTATTAAACAAGCTTTTAAATTACCAGTATTATGGACATTCTAATATGGACCTTAGCCAAGAACCTAACCAATGTTGTTCATGTGTAAAATATAGGTCACAGTGACCTAATTTTAAAGTTTTAATTAGTTTATGGATTCATTTTTGTTGGCAAATAGGAAGTAAATGTCCATTATGATTTTTTTTATCAAAATTGCATAAAATTTTCAACAAAAGACTGCCTTCTGGACATTAGGGCAAAAAGTACAAGCATAAGCTGTAATCAAAATTCGTGGCATAGGACATAAAATGTGGCTGGACAAACTATGGGCCAAACCTGGTATTGATAATTATGTATAATGATATGGTTTAAGTTTATAAAATCGTTTGACTCTCACAGCAGTCAAGTCGTGTTAAGCACACATGTTGCACACATAATAAAAAATAATATATTTTTATTAAAGTTTTTATCAAGTAGTTTATTGATTTGATCAATTTTAAGCAGCTGTACATGTAAACAAGACAAAGTAGGCTAATGCTTAAATTTTTTTGACTGATTTAAATGGTATATATTAAAAAAACTCAATGACAATATGATTCCTCTTTTTTTCCTCTGAATTTTGCTATTTTGTGGTCTTTTTAAAAAAAAGAATATGTCTGGATCACTGCTTTTCTCTTCATAAGTCTGGTTGGAAACCCGACCTCATTCAGGGATTTAATCCCTGCCTCATTTGAGAATTTCCAGACTAGTCCTTTGAAGAACTGCAATAAAAACATTGATAAAGAGCTTTAATTAGTTGCCTCAAAAAGCATTTCTTAGTTTATTTTTTAGTTTATCCTTGATTTAGAAACAAGCTTGATGATTTTGTGAATCCCTGTCCAACTTGCAGTTCTAGAGGGTAGCCTTAATGTAGAAGCCTCCTTGATACTCTTATCCAACTCTACAAAGATGTCTTTTAAAACATACATGGGGTATCAACATGATCAAAAAGCATTTTGATAAATATGCTTTAAATATTACATTTCAAAATCATAAAGTATACTAAAATATTTTTGCAGGTGTTATTTTTGGTAGTTTCAGAATGTGTCTTTTCAGATTTACCCCCATGATATTAGTCTCTACATGGTATATAGTTAAAACCAAAACACTGAATCTATATATTAATATTTGCTTTTCTTTTTTCAGATCGCAAGTTTGTCATTGCTAACGCTCAGATAGAAACATCGCCCATTATCTTCTGTAATGATGGATTCTGCGAACTCACTGGTTGTTCACGAGCAGAGGTCATGCAGAAATCATGCATTTGTGACTTCTTGCATGGTCCACTTACTGGCTCACTTGGAATACTACAAATCAAAGACGCCTTACAGGGCACGGAAGAAAAACAAGTGGAAATTCTATACTACAAAAAAGATGGTAAGAATATGCATCATCAAGTCTTCAAATTTAGAAACAAGTTCTTAATGTTAATGTTGGTACATAGTTTTGATAAGAATAAAGGCTCAATGAAGTTACACTTCAGAGTCCACAATCACACATTGCCAATTGAAGATTGTTTCACTTGGGTATATAGCTTGTTTCCAATACATAAATAAATAAGTCTAAACTAAACTAAAATGAAATGACTGATGAGATGTTGAATTAGCAGATCGACACAACATACATATATAAGTGGCAATTTAGAAATTCTCAGTAGAAAACAGCCAGCAGCCTTCAAAGTGGCCAGTTGTAGCTGCTCGCTGCCTTATATTAAACACATAATGCATAATATTCAAATCCAATTGTTAGATTATCTTAAATAATCTTTTGAACATAGAACAACTAATAAAAGATGACAATTACAAACAAAAACATTCAATTCTGTTTAATTAGAGGTTTGTTTAAAGTACAGAAAGATATCCTGAACTTTTTCCCCTTAAGAATTTTGAGATTCTGTAAAGCTATGTCTTCTTAAGTTTAAGAACAAATGTTGACAAATAACAGATTACTATTTAACTTGAAGGAAAAGTTTAAAAGTCTGAAAATGCATTAAGACTTGCATTTCTTGTCAAGAAATTGAATTTAGAGAATGGTGAAATATCGTCAACATCAATTTGAAATGATTTAAACAATCAAAGCCTAGTTATGTTGAAGAATTGTCCTTGAATGCCTGAATGATGACATACAAAATGAACGAATGAACATATAAAAGATTGAATTTCTGATGTAAATTAATTTCTATTGAAATGTACAAGAATTTTAGATAAAATGTGACACTAATAACTTTCTAACATTTTTCTATGGTTTCCTATCAATTTTATAAATATTAAGTTACACAAGTTCAAAAAATTTGTAATGTTCTATTTAGTTTTTTCTAGAAAATGAAAACGATTTTCTCAAACTTTATTTGCTCTTCAAAATGTCATTTGCCAAGCTAGCTGACGTGTTAGTCTTTTAAGATGAATGTTTGGCGACAATTCCTTATTGACGCAGAGTCCTATAACTAAAGACTTATTCCGAAAGTTTTAAGTGTCAGCAATGCCGTGTTTTTTTTCTTTCACTAGATCGCTGGCAATTTCACGGTAAATTTTCAATCTCACCAAATGTTATTGAATTAGAGAATAATTTATCGGTCAATTTCACCATAAAATTTGATTACAAAAACTCTATTTACTTCATCGTAATGAGAATAAGTTTTTTCAATGGGGTTTACGAAACTTTCTAATAGCGATTTCTCTAATATTGAATTGCAAATTTCTTCCGTTTCTTTTTTTGTATTTTTCTTCAGACTTTATTAAATGTAGGTCTCGAAATGTTTGCATGTTGCTTTTTTCATTGGTTTTTCGAGTTAAATATTTCCCTGTTAAGAGTCGACAGGGAAAGTAATTTAAAACAGAATTATTCATTTAAATTGAAAGATTCTGAGCATTTTGTGCACATATTCAGTGTAATTGGTTTTATAAAGTTGATAGATTTATTTGATTTTTTTTTCCTGACGTTATTTTCCCCCATTCTCAAAATTGATCAAATATTAAAAAAATATAACATCTGCTGTTTTTGGGAATTAGATAAACAGCAGGATACGTTTTCAGAATTGTGCTTTGACCTTCAGCACTGTTGACAGACCAGAAAAACAATCGTCTTATTTCCATATTTTACATTTCATAACGGTAGATCGATAAAATTATAAAAGTTTATGCAAACAAATTCAAATACAATGACATATATTCATGTCTTAACTTTTCTACGTCATAACTCTTACGGTAATTCCTATATCCAAGTACTCTTATCCAATAAAACAAAATAGAAGAATATGTTTGCTAATTGGAAGTTTGTTCCAATATCAATTTGAAGAGTTTAAATAGTTCGGCCACATTTTGAATACAACTTTGTGTCATTTATTATGTAGCCTGCAACATGTTGCAATGCAGCATTTAAGGATTTCTTTGGAGCTATCCATTTTCTTGCAGTGTTTTCTTAGCAACTCTCTTAATATTATTTTGGCATGTAGCTTTCCTCCTAATAGTAAAAATGGTGTAATCCTATAACTCACTAACTTTCTGTAAATAACCAAACTTTTATGACGCAGGCAACAGATGTCTTCCATTGCAGATCACTTTTCTAGTTATTGTTGGGACCAATTTTTGTGGCCTCCCCCTTAAAAAAATATTTCATTGCATTTTTAGAAAGGCAGTGTCTGCGCGTCCACGCCGCGTGGATGAATAGACTACAGGCTGCGCGTCCACGCTTCCTGAAAAATACCTAAAACGGAGTTTTTCCGTACGTTTTTCTGTACTTTCGTGATTGTAAATGATAAACTTTACTATAAAAGTCCGGGGAAATATAATATTTTTATATATAAGAAAGTCAGTGTCTCAGTATTGTCGAAAACTGCTCGGTTTTTGTAAAGATGGTATATCGACGATATAATAGAATATCATGGAATTGCAGTGTAAAGATTTCGATACATTTGAAACTTTGGAAAATCTAATTAAGAATTATGAAGACAAAAACTATAAACAACTGTATAAAAGAAACTGCCAGACTGTTGAAAATGCTTTAAAAGGAAATCCAAATAGGAATGTCAAATGAAATAGGATCTAATATGTTCGGATTCAGTATACATGGTGGGAAAAAGTTCCGCACTTATTCAAATTTTTACTTCATTGAACAATTAATTTTCATTAAAATTTACATATTAAGAAATGAATTATATAAATAAAAAATAAAAATAACACTAACTGCAAATACCATGACCCCCTCCAAGTACAAACCTCACTGTTGAAAATCGAAAATAAATAAATACGTCATTTTCGAGTTCATTGCTTTTCCGGAAAAATCCCTCAATTACACAGAAATTATCACGTGACTTTACCAGTTTGTGAGTCAAACTGGTTTGCTGCCATGTAGACTTATTCAAAAGTGATTGTGAGATCATCAAAACAATAACATCTCTATGAAAGGTAAATACTTCAATTGAATGAAGAAATATTCTTACGTGCATAGAAATATTGTCAAAATTGAAGATTCTGTCTTTAATAAACAACAAGCAATATTTATTTTGATCTATTGCTCTTAATTGCACCGGAAGTCGTCATGCCTAGAAAAATATATAATAAAAGAACCTTTTCCGGATTCCCCAGCCATTCCGCAATAACCCGAAATTGACGTATTTGAACATGATTTTAAATATTCGTGCACGTAAAATAAGTATACTTTAGCATTCAAATTTTATTTTAATTTCAAACATTTGGATTTATATAAACAATATTTCTATTATCAAAAATTTGTCAAAGTCACAATGGTCGGATTTGTAATATATAAGTTTTTGTAATACAATAACTTTCATTGAATAAACTACTGCATATTTAATTAACTCGTATGTGTTTACAAGTTGTATCCCGGAAAAACTCCGTTTTTATGTGGTTTTCCGGAAGCGTGGACGCGCAGCCTGTAGTCTATTCGTCCACGCGGCGTGGACGCGCAGACACTGCCTTTTAGAAATAGGTAGACTAGTGGTTGACTGTTATGTAAGAAAATTATGAAGATTAGCTCCCCTCTTATATTAATGAAACCACAATATATTGGAGTACCAGTGATTTTATAAGAGAGGGGGGATGGCCTGGACTTGAATTGCAAAAAATTGACTAAAATAGTTTTGGTCTCCAAACTCCTTCTCCCTGGGTAAGGTCTCCCATGTCTAAGCTGCACTTTAATGAATGGCATACATACTTACAGAGACATCTATTGATAAATGCCATGAATTATTTCAGTTCAGGCTTATAGATGGAAATTTACTATGGGTACATATCTATAATGAAAGCAGTAAATAAAGCAAATCTTATGATGGTGTCTCAGATAAGAGGGAAGTATAGTTAGTAATTGGATAAGAACTCTTCAGATTTTATTTGCTGTATTACTGATATCATGGCAGACATTTTCTTCCATAAAACCCTTAAAAATAAGAATATGTCTAAAAGACTCAATGCCAACGTCACAACATGGAAAAGTAACTCCACCCTAAGGTACAACTTTTGGATTGATGACAGAGGGACAGATCCACCACTATTTACCCTCTACTTTTGTATGTGTGCCAATATAATAAAATAAAAACAAAAACAAAAAAGCAACCAAAGTCCCAGTTTAGACCAAAGAAAAATATATGTTTGTTTCCTGATTCCAAGTCTTATGGCAAATATGATAGGTAAGTAGGTAGGTAGGCAAATTATTTCATTTTTATACCCCGCCACACGAAGTGACAGGGTATTATGGTATACCCTCAGTTTTTTTCGGTGTCTGTCCGTCCCCCGAAGGTTTGCGACCAATAACTTGAAAACGTGTCAAAGGATTTGAATGATATTTTGCACAGCTGTTTAGTACAATAAAATACAGGTCAGGTTCGATTTCCAGCATGATCCAATATATAGTTTTTGTGATAGGCCACTTTGAAAAATCAAATTTCATGAAATTTTGAGTTTCCGACCAATAACTTGAAAACGCGTCATGGGATTCAAATGATAATTTTTACAGCTATTGAGTACAATAAAATACAGGTCAAGTTCAATTTCCAGCATGATACAAAAATCAGTTTTCGACATAGGCCACTTTGAAATCAAATTTTATGAACTTTTGATATTATAACATGGCGGGGTATCATTTAATGTCCCATTACATGCCCTATTTTTAAAAAATATTTTACATTGAATCTGGACTTTAAGCAGGAAACAGACACATTATTATTTTGTAGCCTTATGACTATTTATTTATTTGAAGTCACAAGCTGGCTCAGTATTTACTTTGGGAAAAACCAAACTCAAAAACATAAACATCTGATGTTTTTCTTTTAAATCCTTTATCAGTGACCAAAATACTTTGATATACAAACTAAACAAAAGACTGGCAAAACTGATAAGTTTTATTTATCAATGATGTATTGAATTTCAAATCTATTTTTGAAACGGCCAGCTGGTACATTTTGCCTGAAAATCTACATGCAGACAATGGTATAGAAATTTTAAAAGACACAGCTTGTCTCAGACATGAATTTTACCAGTAAATTATGTTTGTGAAATTTTCCATTCGTTAAAGCACAAAGTTCCACATGGTTGCAGGAGTTGGAAAAATAAGCATTGGCCAACTTGCCCATTGCCACTGCTTTTGTCCCATTTTGGATAAGGGAATTTTTAATGAAATTTTAGATGGATTAATAAATAATTGAAAATCAAGTATTTGGGCAAATGAATTTCAGATACTTATTTCCTGAGGTGGTTAAGGGGATACGTTTCTTTAAAAACGACATTATCGATAAAATTTACCTGTGAAACAGAAAAATGTCCATTTTTGATTTTAAGCCCAACATCAATTTTACTTGAACAGCATTAAACTTTAACGTTATTGTTTATCTTTGATGTAAATTCTTAAAAAAGATGGTCCATGACCTATGACAAAATATATATCCTTGTTTAGAGAAAGATTTGGACTTTCTTGTGCTAGTTTTTGGTTGAAATGTTAGAAAAAAATTAGTTTTAATCAATGGAGAATAAAAAAAAAGAAAATATTTGATCTTTTCCCATTACTTCTATACAAATTTCCTGCCAAAAACGATAATTTCAAAGTGAAATAACTTGAAAAATCAATCCATGACCCCCTATTTCAAATGAATAATTCAATGTGTCATGGTATTACTATTCATTATACATTTGTTTTGTTTTGGAAAAGTCGACCAAAGTGACGTATCCCCTTAAGATATTCTTTGTGGTTTTTTTTTCAAGCTATTTGGGTACAGTACATGTATGTCTCTCACATATTGCAAAAAAAATTATGCAATTATTACAAATATATGTCAACGTAAGTAAAGTGGACCATCTGATGATGGTGTTGTAGGAGACATGTTGCAGGTCTTTTTATGTCGCTGCAACATGTTGCGAAAGCCATTTATAGATGTCACTTTGTCTCTATCCTAAATTGTCTTTTGGCTTCCGTGATCTTGCACTGTCACAAAAACTTTTGTCACAGATTTTCAAGAAACAACATATTACAGCCTCTTGCTATTTAGCATGTAGCTTTGTCCTATAGTTTATGGTGTAAAGCAATTTAAAGCCTTTTAATATTCAATAACTTTCTTTTTAGAGTGGATTTTAAATTTTATATATACGAAAAAAATATACTAAATTTTCATAAAATTTTATGCCATAGGCTCTTTATATTTGACATGTAGCTTTTTCCGACAGTAATATATGGTGCAAAGCAATTTTATGCCCGAAAATAAGCCAATTCAGATTTTACATATAGTGGACATATAGCTTCTTCATGTCACTGCCTCATTATATTTAACAGTTTTGAAGCTTTGCCTACATACTCTACGGTGTAAATTGATTTTATACCCCCACTCACAAGAGAGGGGGGCTTTCTTGCAATCACCTTGTTATTACTGTAACTAATCTACCTTTGGTTTACTGAATATTTTAAGATGCAGGCAACATACGTCTTCAATGAAAATGACTTAACTTATCTCAATAGTATTAAACTGTGACATCACAAATAAATTTCAAAGATAATTTGCTTCTTTTTTTCTGCCCCTGCGACTTCATGTCGGGGGCATTAAGTTTTACTCATGTCCGTCCGTCTGTCCGTACATATATTTAGAAAATAAACAGTTTAAAATAAGACAAGCACTGTGTAAATTAAGAATCAGTGCTCATCAGTTATTAATAGAATATGGCAGATATAAAAATATTGACAGATCTGAACGCCTTTGTAGATTTTGTTCACAGGGAGAAGTTGAAGATGAACGCCATTTTATAACTGAATGTAATCTTTATGAACATTTGAGAAACAATCTATATTTAGAATTAGATAAATTATGTATAAACTTCAGAACTTTGAATAACTCCTCCAAATTTTTATGGATGTTGTCAAATGAAGATACATGTATAAATATTACAACTCTAATAGGAAATTATATACAAGAATGTTTTGAACTCAGAAGAATTTATTGTTAATTTAATATAAAACTGGTATGGCTCTGAACAGACTATATATATATATATATATTTGTCACAGATTTTCAAGAAACAACATATTACAGCCTCTTGCTATTTAGCATGTAGCTTTGTCCTATAGTTTATGGTGTAAAGCAATTTAAAGCCTTTTAATATTCAATAACTTTCTTTTTAGAGTGGATTTTAAATTTTATATATACGAAAAAAATATACTAAATTTTCATAAAATTTTATGCCATAGGCTCTTTATATTTGACATGTAGCTTTTTCCGACAGTAATATATGGTGCAAAGCAATTTTATGCCCGAAAATAAGCCAATTCAGATTTTACATATAGTGGACATATAGCTTCTTCATGTCACTGCCTCATTATATTTAACAGTTTTGAAGCTTTGCCTACATACTCTACGGTGTAAATTGATTTTATACCCCCACTCACAAGAGAGGGGGGCTTTCTTGCAATCACCTTGTTATTACTGTAACTAATCTACCTTTGGTTTACTGAATATTTTAAGATGCAGGCAACATACGTCTTCAATGAAAATGACTTAACTTATCTCAATAGTATTAAACTGTGACATCACAAATAAATTTCAAAGATAATTTGCTTCTTTTTTTCTGCCCCTGCGACTTCATGTCGGGGGCATTAAGTTTTACTCATGTCCGTCCGTCCGTCCGTACATATATTTAGAAAATAAACAGTTTAAAATTAGACAAGCACTGTGTAAATTAAGAATCAGTGCTCATCAGTTATTAATAGAATATGGCAGATATAAAAATATTGACAGATCTGAACGCCTTTGTAGATTTTGTTCACAGGGAGAAGTTGAAGATGAACGCCATTTTATAACTGAATGTAATCTTTATGAACATTTGAGAAACAATCTATATTTAGAATTAGATAAAAAAAATCTGATGAATCCGTGTGTATATTCAATTCAATAGCTCTGTAATTAAAACACCTTGCGACGCTTCATACATTGTGTTAGCAGAATAAGTTGTAATTGTACTTCGCAGGGAAAAGTAACACTACCCAAACGAAAGCTCTTCTTTTGAGGAGCCTAGGATGGTGTAGTGGTTACAACCTCTGTTCTGTTAGCTAGGCGCATACGCCGTAGATGTCCCAAATGTTGTGAGTTCGATCCTCGCTGAGGGCACTCAAAAAATCAAAATCTGTTTGTCAGATGATTTTCAGGGTTGAAATTACAGTAACATTGTTTGATTATATTCTAGACATTCATATATATTATCAAATTCGAATAATCTTGCATTCTGCAGTTTCTGTGGAATCCAATGGAGCATGAACATAAACACGTTAGATATAGCTATAAATAGACCATGCATAAATATCACAAGGCTATGGAATTTATCAAAAAATCTGATGAATCCGTGTGTATATTCAATTCAATAGCTCTGTAATTAAAACACCTTGCGACGCTTCATACATTGTGTTAGCAGAATAAGTTGTAATTGTACTTCGCAGGGAAAAGTAACACTACCCAAACGAAAGCTCTTCTTTTGAGGAGCCTAGGATGGTGTAGTGGTTACAACCTCTGTTCTGTTAGCTAGGCGCATACGCCGTAGATGTCCCAAATGTTGTGAGTTCGATCCTCGCTGAGGGCACTCAAAAAATCAAAATCTGTTTGTCAGATGATTTTCAGGGTTGAAATTACAGTAACATTGTTTGATTATATTCTAGACATTCATATAGAATTAGATAAATTATGTATAAACTTCAGAACTTTGAATAACTCCTCCAAATTTTTATGGATGTTGTCAAATGAAGATACATGTATAAATATTACAACTCTAATAGGAAATTATATACAAGAATGTTTTGAACTCAGAAGAATTTATTGTTAATTTAATATAAAACTGGTATGGCTCTGAACAGACTATATATATATATATATTTGTGTTGTCTTGACCCAATTATACATGTAAAATCATTGTATTAAATTATTATGCCCCTTGAGGGACCTTAATTGGAATAAACAATCTTATATCTTATATCTTATACCCGTCTGTCTGTACAAATTTCCGTCAAGCTTTTCTCAGGAACCATGCATGAGTATGATTCGAAACTTAGTAGGATGGTTCAGTATGACAAACAATACCTCCTAAGCGATTTTGAGACCTGTCAGACATCTACTTCCTGTATGGGACTTATAATTTATATAGGCCAATGTGAAAATATGTGAACATGACTATGAAAATTTCCATCAACTATACATGAGAATGATTTGAAACTTGATAGGATTGTTTAATATGATATACTATATGACCTTAGTGATTTTGAGACCTGTTGGACATCTTTTTCCTGTTTGGGACTTAGGCCAATGTGAAATTATGTGAACATGACTTTACAGATTTCCTTCAAGCTTTCTCAGAAACAGTACATGAGAAAGACTTGAAACTTGGTAGGATGGTTCAGTATGACAAACTGTATGTCCTTAGTGACTTTCAGGTCTGTCAGACATCTACTTCCTGTTTGGGGCCTAAGGGGGGGAGGCATCTATGTCCCATGGACTCATTCCTTCTTTATTTTCTGCAGATTTTGCAAAAAAAACAAAACAAAAAAACTTTATTGCAAAGTAGATCAACATTTTGGCCAAAGAGTTATTGGAATTTATTGAAAGAGAATTCTAGAAGGCATATATCTTAGCACCAATGGTTAGCAAATTATCCAAAGTTAATATAAATTTTGGGCTGATTCAGGTGCCTTCATTTCTCTATCAGGAAACTGACTTTGGCTTAAGTACCTCTTCTATTTAAGCAGTTAAAAGTCTAATTATCCCAATTGAAAAAAAATCTCAACAACAATGATTTCTATAATTATGATTACTGGTATTTCTTTTCATTTTAGCAGGAAGATGCATTTTAATATAAAATTTCATATTCATTTTTCAAAGATTTCCCCATGTGGCAGTTAAGGCCTTTGTTTCTTTTCTTTCTTTATAATCCCCATAACCTTTCTTTGACATTTCCAACTTAAGGTCCATTTATGACAAACACCATATGGTTTCGTTATTTATACAAATATGACCTTTTAAGATTTTACGATCGTACAAATAGAATTTTATTGGACGAGGAGCCGTAGAACTGATTGACAAGGTGGGATCTTCCAATACGATAAATTTCATTGTAAAAATTTTGCTTCGTTTTCTACTGTAATCAATATGTTTCTCCGATAGATAGGAGCACTTAATTAGGCAGCGAGACCCATAGCAAACAGTTAGAAGAGAATATAATATATATAAACTTGCAGATTGTTTGCTATGTGCACTGAGAAAATGAAAAATATTGAAGGAATTTGTTTATTAACCTAAACCCCTTGCATCAATATTCTTTAGCCGTTCTTGCCAAATCTAAGATTTAGTTATTATCTTTCGTCAAATCAGCTTCATTTTATTTGTCCCTGCTGTGGAACAAAAATTGCACGGCTTAGAGTAACGTATGAACTGGTTATAAGGATGTTAGTTTTTGTGTCTACAGAATGATACCTGTCCAAACATGATTCCTTTTGGCCACTTATGTGCTATAGCAAGCAGGAACTGATTACTCTTCGGGAAGCACCTGTGTTCTGACTCTTGTAATTTTGTGTTTTTGATTTTGTCCACTTGATTTTGTTTTGGGTTTCTTTGTGGTGTTTTCGTTGGGTGTTTGTGTTAGCTGATTTTGTTGTTGTCCTTTTGACTCCCAAATGCCCCCCAAGTGCCTCTTTGTTTCTTTGGTCAGGTTAAACAGATGTTTAAATGTGTAAAACTGTTCAGAAGAAACCTGAAAACCAGTTTGATTTAGACATGTTTTTGTTTTATTTAGGGTTTGGTTTTTTGGCAGGTTTTACTGTATTCTAAAAATTAACCTCCCTACATGTCCCATGTCCACATGCACCCTTACATGCATGCATACTTTAGTTCAAAGTCTCAAATGCATCCATAACAATTGACCATGATTGTAACATTTTTTGGCCAGAATTCAAGGAGTATGTTAGTAAATGTCAGACAGGCAGATTTTTTTTTTTTTTTGGGGGGGGGAATTTTCGTAATAGTTTTCTCAGCAACTACTTATCACAGCCATTGATAATAGGTATTCCATATCAGCAAACAGACAAGCCTAAAAAGCATCAAATCTTGTGTTCTTCTTCTTCTTGAATTATTTATTGATATGAATATTAGAAGAAGATCTGGAAATTTTTTAAGAGGTACACTCAGAATAAATGAGGGGATGGTGCCATACAAATTTTGCCCAAAAGTTGCACAAAAATAACAAAATTTCCCAGTGAAAATGGGTTCTTCCCATTCTGCATCAGTATGAATATCTCCATTTTCTTTCCATTCCAATTTTAATGGACCACATTTTACAACTGTCCTAATTCTAATACTGTAGGTTTAAGGAGCTGGCGTCCCAAGTTCATTTATCATTCTTATTCTTACCAATGAGTGAATTTCGATGTTTATTGAGACAAGGAGATGAAGGATTGCTTGTGTGACAAAGGATTGGAATAATACTAGTTTCTGCTTTCTTAATGATTTGATTATTCTTTGGTAGTAGATGAACACTAAGAGAGAAATTGGAAATGAATCCATGTTGAATGGGTTTTGTCTAGACTTACGAGTATTCTAATATTTATTTAAACTTGTTATGTATTGAAGGCTATAAATTTTTATACCACACAACTCGATGTGTCCAAGTATTATGTTATATTTTTCATTGGGGCCTGCATGGCCAAGTGGTTCAAGGGGCTTGTATAAATTTCAGACTATTGATCACTAGATGATTATTTCTCAGGTGGTTTTTGAGTCCTAGTTGTTATTACAAAAACGGGACTTCGCCACCCATTTGTAATTAGGTTTATTCTACACAGGGTTTATAGTTTGGCCTATTTGGCCCAGATGCATTGAAAAGGGTGTTGAATCCTTACACACTCACACACACATGTACTTTTCATTTGATTCTGTATCTTTTGTTCTTCTACACTGTCTGTGACATGTCTTGTTTTGTCCATGATATCTTACGAATATTATTCAGTCAGTGTATATAGGGTAAAGACCGTAACTCTTAGAACAAACTGAAAGTCAAGTTTGATTTTGCGACAAAGATTTTTTTCAATTTATATCACATTAAATGGAATGCACGATTCCAAGAATTAAAGACAAAACAAGGTGAAGACTTACTCGAGAAATTGTAGTTCACAATTATCCAGACTTGGTACAGGCATTTCAAAAGAATGATTTTAACAAGATTTTCTGGCGCTAATTAACCTTAAGTTTTTTAAATTGTTTTGTGTTTTGATTGCTTCATGCCATCTTAAACCACTTAAAAGTTTTTTTGGATCGTTGGTGGCAGAATGGGTAATTATAGGTTTCTTCCGGGTACTCCAGTTTCTACCACACTGAAAACTGACCTCCAAGTATTGCCTATGTGAGCTAACATGGGCATTAAACCCCAACACACACACACACACACACACACACAAGTTTTTGACATAGCCACCTTAAGTAAAGGAGAATAAACTGTGGTGATTTTTTTCAGATCGAGTTTGCTTATTTTTCAATCTACCTTTATGTTTAAGCTCAAGGATTTACATAACTTTTCAAAGCAGGAAAAAATGATATTACCCAATATGCATCAGAGAATGAACAAATGAAAATCTCTTGATAATTGGTATGCAGCATCAGCATGTGTACCTTATATAAGTACTGTGGGATTCAATATCATGTCTGCTTCTCACATACTTCCTGTTAAAGAAAATTCAACCATTTTTTTATTGGACAGATTTTTTCATATTTTGGAGTATTGATCTATTTATAGACTGACAATGTATAAATAGAATACCCTTGTAACTTGTGGTTTGAGTATTAGGTGAAGTATCTTTAGGTATTGAGTGCAAATACATGAGGAATATCCCTTGCCTCACAGACACAATTACTTGTTAAATGAATCTATTTTTGGTGAATATATGGTACTTCAACCATTTTATTGGTAGGAGGCATATGGCTCTGCATAGCAATCTGTTTAAAGACAATACATGTATATAAACAGGCATTCTGTTGGTTGAATTTGCCCTAGTTAAAAGTAGTGCAACTCAAAAATGGAAATGCAGATCCTATTTTCACAACACTCGAACAATTAATTACATTGTAAAGTGGTAATAAGACTGCCTCTTGTTCTCCATACTCTTTTCTCGTAATAGCCTACGGACATAATACCATTCCCTCCTCGTCATTAAGTTCGTCGTAATTCTCATGACGAAAAAAACAACTTAATATCGTGTTATATTAGAAATACTATTGATTAGAGACTATTGGAATTATGTAACAATTCAATTTGAGATAACTGTGGCCTACATTGAGCGACAATTAGAGAGTCCACGGAAATGGGCGAGTCTGCACCAAGCTGATTACTGTGACATTAAATCAAATTTGATATGCTTTGCATGCAGTAAAGAAAGTTAAATCTTGTTTGGAAATAGAAAGGTTTTCAGTGTTTTAAATCAAGCCTTTTCTTCAAATTTAATATGCTTTGCAGTAAAGATTTGTCAAGGTCTGCATTACATCTTTCTGAATTTTGTTCGAAAGAAAAAGCACTGAGGACAAGTACAGTAGAATGTCAACAGAAAATATAGTACATACAGTCAAACCTGCCTTAAAGGACACCTGTATATAGCAAATCAAGGGCACCTTAAAAATATACCTTTTATGAACAATACAACCAAAATGAACCTTTATATAAAGGGCACCTGCTTATAAAGGGCATGATTTTTTAGTCCCATGGCTGCCCTTTATAGACAGGTTTGACTGTAGTCGCTTATTTTGGTAGGATGCAAACTTTGGCATATATGAGAAGTTAACACAAAATGCCACAATATACGAGGGCTGTCCGTAAAGTTCGTGGACAAGCAAAGATTTGAACCAATACAACGTTCTAGGGATAAGTGTTTTACATAATAATATTTTTGAACATTTTCCTTTATTTCTGGTATATTGTTTTGCAAAGGTTTGACATAATTAATGCTACATTTTTAATTATTTGACTCGCTACATGATGGGTCGGAGCAATGTAAGAATTTTTCGGAAATGTCCAGAATGCTTAAAAAAAGATCTCCCTTTGCATATACTATATCAAGCGATGCAATAAAACCTGTGCTACAGTGTTGCCAATAGTTAGGATGATGCACATACCAAATTTGAACGGATATTTTCAATTTATTGAGAAATCGTCTTTTTTGAGAATTGACATCAGTTTCATTGACATAGAAAAAGTAACGTTTTGCGAAAAGGTGGAGCAATTGACGGTTATAAAATTGTATGTTTGGGTCTAAAAAATATCAACAGATATACACAGATTCTTTAAATTGTGAATAAATCTTACTTAGATACTTCTGATGGCATGTGCATTTCAGATGGAGATTGAAAATAACCGATTGGCATGTTTTGTGGTATTAAGATATAGCAATATTTCCTATATATAGTACTGTCCCCACCAATAGACTTTGCTTGGAGTTGTATTGTTGATATTTTGTTGTCATTTGTATTGTGTATCAAGAACTTGAATTTCCATGCAATTTGTTAATCAAATGTTTCCAGAAATGAAACAATACATGCAGAAATATGAATTAAGATGCATTTGACAAAAAATAATGTTCAAAACTCATTAAAGTTTTTAAAATATTGCATTCAATATGACAATATAGAAAATAAATTGTTTAATTTGACGTCGAAAAATGTGAACGTCTTGCTCCGGGTCATGAACACGATATATATATTTTCTAAATGATGAAAAATCAACTTGTAGTTGTTTGTTAATTCTTAAATTTGGTACACCAATTTATAAGACTTCTCATTCTATAATAATAAAATTTGTAGTAAATCCAATAAACATTATTTATTTTATATCAACTGTCCACGAACTTTACGGACAGCCCTCGTACAATTAATTTAATGTAATTTGAATTTGGCTTTCAAACAATTAATTGCTTAGGTTTAGTGATACTGATTCTGTACCAAAATAACTCTTGTTATGTACTTTTACTGTCTGTCCTTAGAAACGAAATTATAAACCTTTTACAAAATTTGATAAACTTAGTAGGAGAGAAAGTATACATGTAGTAGCAGCTATAAAACAGTACACAAGTTTAGTATGAATGTAAGTTTGAAAAAAATTAAGGAAGAAGCAGAGGTACCAATGGGGTATCCGAATGTCAGAAATCCAAATGGGCAGAGACAAAACCAGTAAACACTAACAAGAACGGGACAAAAACAGACAACATGTAAAACATGGAAACACAAAATAACTGAATACCAATCAACAACGCAAACTCAAGTCAAAATGAGAATGAACTCAGGTGCTCCAGTCAAGGAAGGCAGTTTAAATGTCAAGGAAAATTTAAGAGACTGTACTTAGAAATGATTGCATAGTGTGACATTACAAAGTTTTTACACAATTTGATATGCTTAACAAGAAAGAAAACCTCTTTGTTTTGAAATAATAAAGTATTACAGTTGAATTTTTCTTGTGGCGCTCTATGATTTTAAATCAACAAAAAAAAAAACATGAATAAGGAAGACAAAAAGAAAGTATAGGGATATTTGAGTAGGTGTCTGGGAGAATGTGAAGTCTAGCGTCTTACACAGTTGGGTATGCTCAGAAAATCAAGGGAGTGTTAGATTTCAATGTTGAAAAGCCACAGTTAGACACTTTTGATAGATAGTAAATAAGTCTCTCTTTGAGTGTCATTGAGTTTGTCTCTCTATAAAAAAAATAATATATCATATTGAATTTTTGACCAGATTTCTTGAAACCATAGACAGTCCTTTAAAAGAAAGAAAGCTATTGTGGTTTCGGTAAAAAAAGAAATATGTGATTTATGTAAATGCATTTCAAATGGAAATTTTAATAATTGGTTCTTTTCAATTTATCTTTTTATTGTTTATTGTTGTAATAATTAGGAATCTAGAAAAATGAGCTTTTGAAGAAAAAGGATGTCTTTATAGATTGATTTTCTTATTTCCTGCAAAATACCCAACTAATGAGCAATTAATGTTCTCACTCAACATATCATATCTTCTTATAATTTTAACATTAAAAATTTAGTGACTATTAATATCATGATTAATATATTAAGGCCTTGATTTACCACATGTTGGCATGGAAGAGTTTAGTATGAAAAGCAGATTAAAAAATAATAAAAATTTGTTAATTTCCCTTTGTTCTAGGAAGTATTGTTTAATGACCAAAATTTGAAATCTTTAGAAAGTGAGGATCTAATGAGATGTGGACCAATAAGTTTACATGACACAACTTCATATATTCACAACAATTTTATAATCTACAACAGAAAACAGCCAGCAGCCTTCAATGTGACCAATGGTCACTGCTAATACTCCGTTGCAATTGGTCCTAGACGAAAGTTACAATGCAAATACTGGTAGTAAAACCCTCCAAACTTCACAAAAAGGAAATAGAAGTCTTCCTTCAGAACACAAAAAACTAACATAAAGACTGATTTCCTAATAAACTAGAATGGTGGTCTTCCATGGAAGACATATGTCCCCTAATTGGTAAACAGGATGTCGATGTGTTACGGGCATAAAATCACTTTACACCATATAGTACTATGAGAGGAAGCTATTAAATACGAAAGAATATGGAATATGTGCCAGAAAGACACGATCCACATATTGAAATGATTTTGATAAATGTACAATGCCAAATTTCGCTGCGTGTGAAGTGCTTTTCTGGATTAACCTTCATCAGACACGCTAGGAGTAAAAACTTTGGAAAACCGGTAGTATATAAGATTTGATAAAACAAAAACAGAACCCCAAAAATATTACAACAATGACCAAACAAATAAATTTATCAATTTTTAAAGAAATAGCCAAACGTTGTCAAATTTGGAAATATGTAAACTGTGTCTTTCCAACACATATTCCAGTACTCGAAAATATATAAGAGCATACAACTGAAGCACGGGGAAGCTTTCTACAACCTCCACACGGCACTAAAGCCAAATATCTACTACTTACCAAATATCAAGATGTTGGGACATGTACTTGTCCAGAAAACTGTGACAGAAAATTTTGTGACACCACAGGACGCAAGATGACGGATTTTGTCAAAGTGACTCCTATATGTCGCTTTGCAACATGTTGCAGGCAACATCAAAATGATGACATTTGAATCATGTGTTGTTTTTGTGTCTTTCTGTAAAACATAAAGAATGCAAGATTGTTTTATCCTTAGGTTCTTCCTGCATGAGGAATAGGTAACTTCGCCAGCTTAGGGTACTATCTGCCATCTCTTATGTGAAGATGAGAGATAGTCGGCAGTAACCCTTGGTAAGCAAAGATGGAGAAGTAGGTAACTTGTGCAATTTTGGTTTTATTTCTCCGTAATCAAATGGTGTTTGACATTTTCAACCTTTTGGTTAGAGCACCAATGATGAGTATTGAATAGGCACAACACAAGTCAAGCTTAGTAAAATTTATGGCCTGGATTTTGATTTTGTTATCGGGCCTATTTCAACATTTTTTTTTTTTTACAGGAACAAAGTTTGTCTGCAGTGTCCTGATAGCCCCTGTCAAAAATGAACATGGAGAAGTCATCATGTTTATTATTAACTATGAGGACATCACATCGGTATCAAGCCGAGCCCATTCCATAGAATCGTCAAATATGAGAAATAGTAGGTATCTCAAAAGGATAAGTATTTCTTTAATCAGTTTTAGAATCCAATAGAACATTAGAAAAAACATCCAACATGTCGAAACCCACAAATAAAACTACTAAATTGGAATGGGTAGACTGTACATGAAACTGTTAATCATATTGAATATTCCATTTGTGGGTTGCAATATGTATAACAAGGGACCAAAATGCAACCTGTTGATTTGGAATGTTTCATTTGTGAGTTATGTTGAAAAGGTAACTGTTAATCACTTGGAATGGTCCATGTGTTTGCTAGTTGCATTTTAAGGATAGGGGCCTCAGCTCATAATGTATAACTGTTAATTACTTGGAATGTTCCAATGGTGAGTTGCCATTCATGACGTAACTGTAAACCCCTTGGAATGGTCCATTTGCGAGTTGTAATTTAGGACAGGAGATATGTTAATCACTTGGAATGTTCCATTTTTGAGTTGCCATTCATAACGTAACTGTTAATCACTTGGAATGTTCCAATGGTGAGTTGCAATTCAAAACTGGAGAACTACATGTAACTGTTAATCACATGGAATGTTCCATTTGTGAGTTGTTATTTAGGACAGGGGAACTGTTAATCACTTGGAATGTTCCATTTGTGAGTTGCCATTCAATACGTAACTGTTAATCACTTGGAATGTTCCATTTGTGAGTTGTAATTTAGGACAGGGGAACTGTTAATCACTTGGAATGTTCCAATGGTGAGTTGCAATTCAAAACAGGGGAACTACATGTAACTGTTAATCACTTGGAATGGTCCATTTGTGAGTTGCCTTTCATGATGTAACTGTTAATCACTTGGAATGTTCCATTTGTGTGTTGCAGTTTAGAACAGGGGAATATATATAACACTTAATCACTTGGAATGTTCCACTTCTGAGTTGAAGTCAAGGCATATGTAATAGTTATACCATGAGGTAAAGGTGTTTCTGGTTAAGAAACCCCAAGGACCGGAGGTCCGAGTGGGTTTCTTATCCAGAAACACCGTATACCGAATAGTATAACTAACTTACACCTCAGTAAACTTAGAACAAAGCTAGATTAAAAATTTTTGATAGAAAGCAATAAAAAGTGGCTTTAATTATAAAACTGAGTTAGTAAACATATTTCTGAATTTTTTCTTCCCCAAACGGGGGCCTCTTTAATTCAAGATATTAAGCAACTGAGATGATTTTAGGATTAAAACAGATTAATCAACTTGTTAAACAGATTAATTACTTTACAAGTAACTGATGATTATGCATCATGCTAATTAAAACAGTGAACACTTCTAAACTGAATATCTTTAAGATTCATTCAGTTTTTATATGACCACCAGGGAAGACGATGTGCTTTGGCTGCTGTCCCTTTGAATATCATTAATTTCTGAGAGCAGGCAATTTAAGTTAAGGAAATTGCGTATTTGAAGAAAATTTATTTCATTTTAATTTTTTATTTTGTATTTTGATACATGTGCAGTACGATGTCCCTTAGCATGGGGATCGATTAGGAGTCCTTCTCTCACCTACTTCCTTTTGGACGAATTGTTATTTTTTTTGCATAAATGGTCAATTATGGACAATTTTCTAAACAGTTTTCTCAGCAACCTCTTATTACATCCTTTTGAAATTTGGTTATCAGCATTGGTCCCATACCGTTGAATTAATTTCAGGCCTATTGTCTACCTACTTCCTGTTTTACGAAATCCGGCCATTTCTATCTTTGACTCATTTTGATGCCCCATCTACGAAAGTTATTGGGACATACAGTCGTTGGATACGTTTGTTCGTCCGTCCGTCTGTGTTTTCGTCCCTCTCTAATGTTGCAAAATATCGGCATTATGTCTATTAGACATATTCTTACTTTGTTTTGCTTGTTTATTTTCATTTTTTAATGTTTTTTTTTTTTAAACCTTATAAGGTGAACTGTTTTCATTTCCTTTTCAGATGCCCTGGGCTGGATATTACTAAAGTTTCTTTGTATGAGAAGCTCTTTTGTTCTATGAACATGAGGTGTGTTCACAAGCGCAAAAGCAGGGGTATCTGGAAACCCCTGTTTTTGCCATTGTGAATTAAGCCTATTGTTCTTAGAACAAAAGAGTTACTCACACAAAGAAAGTTTCTGTAAATGAAAGTTCGACTTTAAAAAATAGAACTGGGGTGTAAGAACAAAATATAACTGTTAATCACTTGGAATGTCCCTGAATGTAACTGTTTGTCATTTGGAATAGTCCATGTATGAATAGTAATTCAATATAGAGAAGTACATTTTTATATTCATTTGTTTAATTGAATATAGTCCATTATGTTGAAATTGCAGACTGTTACTTTCTATTCAACATAGTAACATTGATTAGAAGTTAAGGGAGGATCCAGGATAGCAGGAAATGTAAATGTTAATGTAAATGTAAATGTAAATGTTTTAAAAAAAGAGGAGGTCTGCTTATAAATGACCAAGGTCAGAAGTGGGGGTTCCAGGTCAATTTTTGCAGATAAATTTCTCAATGAAAAGGGATAGGGGGCTCCAATGAACCCTGCCCACTCCTGAAACTGGTACTCAAAGTTGGGGTTGAGTTGTAGTCAAGATCCTATCTTTGATTTCCCTCAAAATAATTTTGATAACCTAGACTTTCTTTAGAATTTATACCAATTAGCAATCTCAAATATCAATTTTAAATAAAATTACATAGATTTTGAACCCTAGGGAGAACATTCAAGCTATCCTGCTTCACTGTCAGTCCCTCTTGAATAGTAACTTTTCTAAATACTTACAACAGGTACTTACTCATGACAGTAAATGAGCAAAACTTTTAAAGAAATTTACCTGTTATATTTTTTAAAAATGCAAACTCCAAAGGTGACAATTTTTTTTGTAATTTTTGCTATCTATAACAACTTTTCTTATGGCACATCTTGGACCCCCATGTGACTTTAGAATGCTTTGTTTCATTTTGATGTTTGTAATATGATTTTGTGCCATGTATATTACTCCATATCCCTTCTTTTTTAGATTTTGTACCACAATGGCAGGGTAACCAACAGCCTACACTTAGAAAAGGTCCATAATATATTATTTACTAATTACTTTTTGAAATACAAGGTTTACAATCACATAGACCTGGGCTAAACAAAAAAGACCAGTTTAGACATGTACAGCTTGTCATCTTACAAATACATGTACTGAATATTTTCATTGGTCAATTTTGAATTTTGGTGAGATAACAAAACCTGCCTTATGCATGTCATGGACTTGCAATATCGTATACTTTGTGTCCAAAAATTCTAAATTAACCAATTGAAATATTTGAAATTATCAGCTGACAACATTGACATGGTGGTCAATGTTCCATCGAGTTCGATGTGTTTGAATACCAAGCATGCTTAGAAATGGTCCATTACATATTTTCACCAATAAAAAGTATAAAAAAGTAGAAATTGAAAAGAAAAAACTTCCATTTATGAATCAAATAGGTGTTCACTAAAGTAAACTGCCCATGCTAATAGTGTAGATTCAAATAATTGCTTTAAGCTAAATTGATTCTAAACATTAAAGACAAAGGTCAAGGTCAACTTAATGAATTTTCATTAATTTACGATTTCACATTACATCTTTGCACTTGGAATGCACAAAGAACTCCATTGATTGCCAAGGTCAAAGGTCAATGATCAAAGAACTTTATGGTTAAAGTGGAAATTATATAAACATCCTTAAATGGATATTAGATAAATGGAACCAATCTGTTTTTTCTGCTGATTTCCCGCTATTTAGTCTTTGATTTCACAGGTGGTACGCATTAAACTAATAAAAACTCACATTTGTTAACTGTCTTTGAAGAGAAATGGTTTCGTCTGTAGGATAAATGTGATTTTGTACGTTCCTTGTTGTGGGTCAACAAAACATAATATTGCTTTATAGATCTATGGCAGTCTTATTCAATAACAATATTAATCAACGTAAAGTGAGTACTTAGAGGTCATTGTCATAGATATAGTTCATGGTCCTATTGGTAAGGGTCAAGGATTTGTCAGTTTCTCTTTATCTGATCATCCTTTGATAATGTTTTGTATTGATAAGAATTCTGCCAGATTTCACTTAGAAGTAAAAATCCAGGTTAGTGGAAGGGAGAGATATATTTTCATAGCATTTTTTTTTTCTCAGCAACTGCTTATTTTTGTCATGCAGCATTAGCATAGGGTTTGATATCAAGTCTGTTGCTCAACTACTTCCTGTTGATCAAAATCTGGCCATTTTTGACTTTGACATATTTTCAAAATACCCCCACAAACAAATTTTGGGGGGTATATAGGAAACACCCTGTCTGTCTGTCTGTCTGTACGTCTGTCCATCTGTCTGTCCATCTGTCTGTCCACATACCTCGTAAGTGCTTCTCCTCCTAAACCGCTGGAAGGATTTTTCTGAAACTTAATATGAAGGAAGTACATCATATGTAAATGTGCATGAAGAATTTTCATTGCACTCGGACATCATTCAGGGGAGATAATTGGACTTAGACTTTTTAAATACATTATTGTCTCGCCTGCGACGAATGTCGCAAAAGGCGAGACTTAGGTATGGTGATTCCGGCGGTGTCCACAATTGGTTAAAGTTTTTGCTTAAGTCTGTTTTGTGTGAACTAGTTATGTTGCACCATTGATATTTGGTATCAGTACATATCAGTTTTAAAAGGATTTCACCTGTATGCTCCTGCAGTCACGGTCTACTGACTTTGAAATTTTACACTGATTTTGCCGAGGTTAACCTTTTTTCTTACGTCTGTTTAACATGAAGCAGTTATGGTTCACCATTGATATTGGGTATGCACTTGCATTAGCATTAGTACAGATCAGTTTCAAAAGCATTTCATCTGTATGCTTCTGCAGTCACGGTCTACTGACTTTGAAATTTTACACCGATTTGGCCGAGGTTAACCTTTTTTCTTACGTCTGTTTAACATGAAGCAGTTATGGTACATCATTGATATTGGGTATGCACTTGCATTAGCATCAGTACAGATCAATTTCAAAAGTATTTTATCTGTATGATCCTGCAGTCACAGTCTACTGACTTTGAGATTTTACACTTTTTAACTTTTTACTTATGTCATGAGTGTTTTATATAAAGCAGTTATGGTTCACCTTTTATATTTGGTATGCAGCTGGTTAAGCATTAGTTAAGATCAGTTTAAGGAGGATTTTTACTTCATTTAATACTATGTCCAGTTGCGACAGGCGAGACATGTCTCTGTGTTAACAGTTTATTCATTGGGAGACCCTGTAAGCGCAACTTCTCCTAAACCGCTTGATGGATTTTGATGAAACTTTACATGAAGGAAGTACATCATCTGTAGATGTGTATGAAGAATTTGTATAGCACTTGGTTATCATCATGTAGAGATAACTGGACTTGAGATTTTTTTTACATTACAGAGTCCAATATGAAGCGGGGGGTATCCTTTTGTGAGCTCGCTCACAGTATTACTTGTTTAATCTGAATACCTGTCTAATTAAGAGGTCAGTTCTTAAGAAATTCAGTTAGACCAGCTTCACTGTAAAGCTTTACAATGGAATAATTGAGTTATCTAATTCAAATCGGTGAAACAATAATTACAGATTCCCAATGTTTGTAGTTTTAAATTTCACAAAAACGTTATATTTTAATCACACATCTCAAGCTTATTAAAGCTGCTGAAAATTAATATCTACAATTAGTTCAATATATAATTATCAATAAAATTTAAAAAAGGAATAAATAGGTTGAATTTAATTATAGTAATGATTAAGATTTATTTATTAATTAATTCCATAAGGCCATTAAAAAAAATATCCTTGATTCTCATCTCCTCCTGTTCTGACTTTTTTAGCCACAGGAATAAAAAATGATTTTTGGGAAAATAATGTTTATTTTTGGTCAAATTCCTTTAAAGTGGCAGAAACTTGATCAAAATGGAGAAATGATAAAAAAAAATTTTGAAGATAGATAAAAAAATAGAATTCATAAGAAACTAGGATTTATTCTAATATGGCCTAAACCTTATAAAATATAATACTACAAGTTTAAAGTTTCAGGTGTAAAGTTATTTCAGTCCTCTATTTTGGATAAATTCATTAAATTACAAATTTTTAATTGTTATTTTATAGCAATAATTATTTATCAAACTTCATGTAATTTTAGTTCTGGGATTCCGTTACAACAGTTAGCTGGTTTTTATCGTGTCTTTAAGTATAAAAAATGGTCCCTTGGGAAATTTTCTAATTGACGCAGCGTATATACTTCTCATATATTATTTGTAGAATCATATAATTTAAGGTTGTTTTTTGCCATGTAATTAATTTGAATGATTTTGAACAGATAAAATGTAAGGGCATCAATGTGTAATTAAAAGGTTTAAGGGTATTGATTTAAAAATGTAGTTCATCAATATCATTTGTGCAGATACAATATTTAATGAAATTTTTATGACAGATAAGTTTAATGGCTGGGTTGCTCCCCTTTGTAGTAGGTTTTAAAGCAAGAATTATAGAAAGGGAGAAATATACATGGGAGGGAAATAGAAGTCAACAAAATTAAATTTCCTATTAATATGTGGAAGAGGGTGTTACAATATTAAAATCCCCTAAATCCACTTATTTTAACAATAGTTCAAAAAGTAGGCTGTATGGGTATTCATAGCGATAGGGTCATTTGTCAATTCCTTTGACCAACTGTAAGCTCATTCAGCATATCTTTTTTCCTCACAATCATTGTGACATAATGTTGATATGCAACTCTTACTTTAAGTTCATCTGTATGATGTGTTGGAATGCAGGGGTATTTATTTGTGAATGATAATTCACCGTTTTTCCAGGTATGAATTACTTTTGAACTCTTAAAGAACAATTTTTCATCCAATTTCAGATCGTCACAAGAGTTTTCGACTTCGATTGCCATCCATAAGAAGAGAATTACGATCAAAGGTCAAGGTCTCAGAAAAACAACCAGACCCTGAGAACCCTCCAATCCCAGAAGAGGAAAATGTCCAACTTAATCAACTTCCTGTTCCTGGAACACCTGTCCCAATTAACTCCCCTCCCACTCGGCACCGAGGTTTGGACGGCTGTATTCTGGATGTCTTGGAAGCAGACAAGGCCAATCAGGGGTTTATTAGGAGAGCCTCTTCACTGGAAGGAATGGAGAAATCCAAACAAAATGATTTGGATAATATGAGTGAAATGAGTGGGGGTTAGTATTTAATATTACATATGGTGTGTTAATTCCTAATTTTGATTGGTCCATCCAGACCACGTCCCTCAAAAATATTCTGAGTATTAGTTCTATTTTTCAAGCATATTTAATACATGTTACTATTTTTAAAGCATATTTAAGGCTTGTTTCTATTTATAAAGCATATTTAAGGCTTGTTACTTTTTTTAACTTTAGCATATTTAAGGCTTGTTTCTAAAAATAGAATCAAATATAGTTCAATTTGTTGACCAAACAAAAATGTCGGAAGTTCCACTGCGCTGCAGTAATATGTTGTTGGAAAATGCTTTTGGAAAGAGCAAGATAATTTCTGTTTTCAATTAATGTTTATTTCAGTCTTCTTCTGCCAACTGTGACGTCATAACATAGCGACATCATCAGCCGGGGTTACTGTAAATTATTGTTGACGTTGAATTTATATATTTTTATTTATTTGAATTCTTCTATTACCATCAATGAGTAAATAATTATAAAATGCAGTTTGTTTATTCTTAATTTAAATTTAGAGAAATTCATATGTAATATAACAATTACAGACTCTTTACTCTGTCAATACGTATTATATGGACCTGTAGAAAAATATTGACCTCGGACTTCGTCCTCAGTCAATATTTTTCTCCACGGTCCATATAACTACGTATTGACCTCCTAAAAAGTCCATAATTGATAAGTAGTTTATGAAATGTCTAAGAAATATGAAAACATGGAAATTTGTCTCATAGACAAAATTAATCATATTAGGCAAAAGCATACTCTTTGGGGCTGGGAGTGGTAAAAAATGGGTGAGGAAATTAAAGCATATCACTATATTTTAAGACAAGCTGTTTTTGAATCTCCAGAAACTTGGCTGATTTTGTACCAAAAAGAGCTTAAAAATTTATTCATGTCAGACTCAGAGGATGGGGGTTTGGGGATGATCTATATTATTTGTTTTGTTGGGGAAGCAGTGTTTTTGTTTCTTTTGCTTAAACTGTTCAGATTTTCTCCTGAAGTCATGTTTAGCATTGAGGAAATTATTCTTATAGGCATAGATGTTTTTCACATATCATTTATAATTTCAGTAAGATTTTGTGAGAGAAAAACTGCACTATAAAAATATGTCCCCAAACCAAATGCAAAAAAATAAAATAAATAAATATTATAAAAAAAAAATCTGGTTATCAAATACTGTAAGTGCATAGTAGGACTACTGTTTTTATGCTACACTTAAAAAGCTTGCTTTTTTAAAAGCAATTAAATTTCAAAATGTACGGAATTATCAGGACTCTCTTATACATGTTATAGTGTGAGACCTAACCATAAAACAGAACCACAAATAAACCCAAATTGGTTATTCAGTTTCTCAACAAATATCTATGAACAAAAGAAATTATTCAAATATTTGTAGACATTTTGTGTTGAAAATTTTACACTGGAATTGAGTTGTTTTTATAGTTCTTTAAAACTCTAAAAAAAGATCAAAAGAAAGGGTGGAGTAAATGAATTCCTTTGAAATTTCTTTTGTCTTAATTTCCATCTTTTGTTTAGAGAAGAGGTGCCAATTGCCTTGGGTTTTATTGCTGATACTTGATATCGACATGCTTGTTTCGTCTTGTTAAATACTGATTACATTCCAGTTTTTAAGACATTTACTGTTGTTTTAGTGGTACTTGATGTTTGCATCCCTTCTACTTTCTGGTTAAAAAATGTTATATTTTTGAAATAATCCTTTCTCCTAGAAGAATTAAGGAATTAAGTCAAGTTATTTTTTTAGCAGTTTATATTAATTTTAGTGATACTTGATGTCCCCCCTTTCTATTATTGCTATATTGCTGATACAATATATATAGCCTCAATCACCTCCAGGAGAGCCAAGTTATATTTTGAGCAGTTTATATTAATTTTAGTGAATCTTCAGATGCTTGCACCTCTTTTATTTTTGCTAAATTGCTGATTTATGTAGCCCCAATCACCTCAAGGAGAGTCAAGTTATATTTTGAAGCAGTTTAATGTTGTTTTTTTCATGCTTTTTATTTCTGGTTAAATACCAATTATATTCCAGGTTTATATTATCTCCTCGGGGAATAGAATAAAGTCAAAGTCAGGTTATACTTTAAAGCAGTTTACTGTAATTTTTGTGATACTTTTGCTTTTGACTTCTGGTTGATTACTGATAATGACAGAATCTTTAAAATAGTGAAAATTGCCCTGTATATTATTTAGAACATTATACTCTCTCAAGACTTGAGACTATAAGAAATAATGTTAAAATGGAATGTTAAAATCATATTTTTTATTAAATTGAACAGTTTTGATGGCTGTTTAACTTGTAGAAGTTATTAATAAGACATTAAAGCTCAAAGGACAGCCATCATTTACTGAATATTCATGAAAATAACTGATAATTACTTGTATAAAGGATTTATTACATCCTTCCACTGTTTCAATTCAGACTAACAATTAAATTAGTTAACTGTTTCAAGTAAAATTCTTGTAACCTGTTGATATTTTTTCTACTTAGACTTTTAAAAGTACAATCACCATTAAGAAACCATAGGATATTAAACAAAACAAAAACCCATAGAATTCTCAAACTCTTCTTTTTGTTTTAAAACATTTTTGCTTTAAAAACAGGGGCTTTATCATTTTGAAAAGATGGGTTGATTTTTTTTGCAATAAACTTAGTTAATGTGTTGGTGGGTCCCTTCCAGATTAAAACATGTGCAACAATATGTAGAGAGAAAAATGGTTTTTAACTGATCCATTTATCATCATTATCTTGTAAAGAAAACTCCTGTGAATCAGCATTTATCAACAAGAATTTCTAGGAATATAAAATTATAGGATCCGTTCAGTCCCGTTGTGATAGCATGAGGATGTGCATATTATACCACCATTTTGATTTGACAAATTTTTTTGGAGCAATTTGACTTGAATAATGTTACTGTGGATTTATTTATTTTCGTGGGTACCAATTTTCATGGTTTGATGTAAAAGGATCAGTTTGTGGATTCTTAAATTCCTGGTTTTGAATTCTGTAGCATACAGATCAATGTTAAATTTCCTTTTGTGGGACATCAATTTTCGTGGCAATAGCCACCCACGAAAAACACGAAAATTTGTACCTGACGAATAATAATGAAATCACAGTAAACTTAGGATCAATAATTGGACCCATTGGTATTGACATATTGCTCTAACATGTTTTCATATGTCCCTGCTAGCTTGAAAAGTGGGGGTATATATTGTGATAGGGGTGTCTGTCTGTCGGTCTGTCCTTGGGTTCTTTTGTCCATCCATAACATTCAAGGGTGTCATATCTCTTATCAATAGCTCATCCCTAACCGTTTCAATGAATTTTCATTGAACTTGGACACAATTTTTTATGAAATAAATTAGATGTGTTCTTATTTTAGTATTTGATCGAATTGATTTTTTTAGAGAGGCCAGCATTTTCAAGCTGCAACTCAAAAAGTTTTTTGTCAGAATACAATGTATTCTTAGGTTTGACAATAACTAGGCTTGCAGAGTTATTATTATTTTTAGAGCTCTACCAGACAGAACTGTCGATAGTTCAATTATATTCTAACATATTTTGGAATTTATAACCATAATCTATTTTTGTACTTGCATTAATTAATCAGAATAAGAGATTACAATAAGATTAATCATGGTATTCAATCTCTCTTGAGCGATGGAAAGATTTGATCAGTTCATTTGTACTACTAATCATTTAGAGTGCATATGCAAAATTATTTATGAAGGAACCAGAGTTTGTTCTGATTTGTAGCATGTTAATTGCTCAGTTTTAATTAAACTGCAAAATTTGCTGTTGCATTTGAACAAAATTAAGACAAATTTATGTGCCTTGAATGGTCAGAATTAAGATATTTTCTAAGATGTGATTTTGGAACAAAACAGTTTTCTCTGGAAATCTACATAATATTTTGGTAAGCAGGTCTGTTCCTCATCTACTTCCTAGGTTTTGTGACTTATTTAAGTTTTAAATAATTTCAAGGCATCATGGCTATTGCTGTCTTTGCCCTTTTCTATGTCGCCTACAATGTGTTGCAGAAGAGACATATAGTAATAACTTTGGCACCATCTGTCGTCTTGTGTTGTCCTGTGGTGTCACAAAAATTTCCGTCGCAGTTGTCTGGGCAACTACATACACAACCTCTTGGTATTTGGTATGTAGCTTCCTCTTATAGTACTTATATTTCCTGTTATCTGAATATTTTAAGACCCAGGTGACATAAGTCTTCCATGGAAGACCGCCATTCTAGTTTTATCATTTTATTGGAGTGACAAAAATACTGTTTTATGATTTATGGAGTACATGTTGAAAAAATAGTATTAATCTCAATAAACATTAAAGCCTGAACTATATGTATTGCAAACTACTTTCAAATTTTTATGTTATGTTCAAGCATAGCTCTTCATAAAGTCTTGATAGAATCAGTTTATTTTTTAGGCATATGTACTGGCAGCTCAATTTAAATTTAAACCAGTAATGTTTTCAAGCTTCCCAAAATTGACTCTTAGCATTAATTGTGGTAGTAATTATTGAAAAAGTCCTTTTTCCACATTTATAACAGAAATTGTTGAAATTTCATCAGTTAAGTATAATGAATGAGTATCAGAGTTTTGCTTTGTTGCACTGGTTAATTACATTGTGTTTTATTCATGACGAGTGGTTTATTGTTGCACACTTGAGAGATAAAACTGTCCAATGTAAATTTTTGTGTTCTAAGGGAGATAATTCTAATTGGTTTTTGTGACTGACTTTCACTTTTCAGACATATCAGATATTGAATCTTTGGCAGATGAAGGTAAAAATAAATAAATACTCAATAAATGTGAACTAATCAATTAACGATTCTAGATCTCATATAGAAACTCATTTAGTGTAGCGGAAATAACATTACTGTAGTACAAATGTACCTAATATTTCCTGGCAAATTTTTAAGAAGAAAAATTCTTTTGTAAATTGGATGATTTCTGTCTAATATGAACGTAATAATCAATTTTGACCTAAATATATGATATATTTTTCAATTTATTGTTTTTTATGTGATTTTTAAAAGAAGTATTTCAATATTGAATATTACATAATGGAGAATAAATAGGCTTTTTTTTTTCAAATAACAAATCTTTATAACTAAATTGTGTAAAATAAATATAGTAGAAATTTTCTTTTCAGTTTTTTTTTTACTCAGTTACTCACACTTTTTATCTCATTTTTACAGATGCATTACCAAGGGAACGACCTAGGGCTTATACCTTAGGGTCAAGTGAGTTGGACTGACCTTGACCTTTACACTCCACACAATAATTTAACAAGTACTGCTTAGTTAATATTTATTTCTAAATACCACCCTTTTACATGTGTAACATGTCCTGTTCTGTTCGAGACACATTCATTAATATTTTTGTCTCACTCAAGCTTAAATTATCCCCATGTTTATAACCTTTAAAACACCTTCGATACTAATATGTAACAGTATAGTATGAAATGGTAACTGAAGAGGAATTTAGTGTGTATCGTCTTATTTACATTATTTATTGTAGGGCTTATAAAATAGAAGTTATAGACTTTGTCTATTTTGTATTCATTTATGTAGATTTATAGAAATTTTGAAAGATATTAAAATGTATTTTAACCTTCAATAATATATGTCCCTCACATCAAATAAGGTCCTAGATCATTTTAGTAATTGATGCAAAAAAAAAATTACAATAATTTTCCTCTGGATATGCTTACATATATATAGTGAAAGGTCATATATATATTTTAAAGTCTTTAAAAAAAAAGTACCTATAGCTGAAAATTGAGGGATTTAATTTTTAAGTTGAATCAAGCATGTCAGAAATAATGATACACTTTTATACATGTATTGCTTATTTTCACATTCACTTTTTAAAGCATGAAATAAGTTACTTATAAACCATTTGCTTTTTTTTCAACAAATTACTTGTAACATGTACGTATGCTGAAGTTATTATAAGCAAAAAACTATCATGTTAATGAAATAAACAAACAAAACACCTTCTATTCTTTATTTGCAAATCCAGGAACATCAAGAATTGAATTTTGCACGTATTTTCATAACTTTTTTGGGCCAGGATGCCATAGCCAAAGTGCAAATCATGGTTGCACTATAATGAATGTCAGCTGTTGGCAATAGTAGTGGCAGCACCCTCTAGTGGATCGTAATAGATTCTCAGTTAATAAATCAAAGACTTTTGATATCTGGTCTTCAGGATCAACATGGGGTCCAAAATTTTGAGATTAGATTCATGAAGTCTGTCACTTTACCAAATTCCTGTTTGCAGAGTTAGTTTTGTTGTTGCGTAACCTGACCATTTCTGTCTTTGACCCATTTTGTTTTCTGTTTTGTTCCTTGTCTTATTTTACCTTAAAACATAGAGGAAGCTAAACATAATCTTAAAAGGATTGTTGAACTAACCCAGGAGACATCCAAATCAAACAGATGATAACACAGGACACAATCAAAGAAAAGAAAGACAAAAAGAACATGTGCAAAGACAGTTACAAGCGCAAATATGTTGAAAAACACTTGTATTAATTTGCAAATGATCGATAATCAGCACCAAATTGTATAAATTTTATTGGTAATTTGAATTTCACAAGGTAACTAGAAAATGACCCACTAGTACAGATGACCTGGACGTTATCATTGAACCCCAACATGTAGTGCTTGAGATATGTACCTGAACCAAAGTTGCTTCTGCAGATAATATAGGTCACAGTCACCTCATTTTTAGTGGGTGGTTTTGTATTACCCAAAACACATTCATTGACTCCCCAACATGTAGAATCTTAGATTTGGACCATAACTTAACCAAAGTCATTCATGCGTAAAATATAGGTGGCAGTGACCTTATCAGTGAGTGCTGTAGGGCTTAGCAAGACACATATAGTGTTGATTTATAATTGAATCCTAACATGTGGTACCCGAGGTAAGGATGTTTACCAAGAAATTAAACAAAATATTACTGACAGACAAGGGTAAAGCTATTTGTTTGACCCACATATGTGGATGGGCCATATAAATCTGGGTAAAAATTGATGAATGTTTTAAAAAAAATTATTTTCCTGGGCAACGTCTAATCAAAGGCTCTAAAAAGTTTGTATGGTGCATCAGCATGTGGTTCAATACATGTATTATGAAATTTAATTTTAGGTCAGTGGCTTACCTGCTTCCTGTTAAACAAAAGCTGACCATTTTAGTAGAAAAGTATAGGTTTTCAGTCTTGATTTTTTTTTACATTTGTTGCGATATAACCACCCAAAATTGGAAGAATTGCTGCTTTGACGTGAGCTGTATATATACTTCTTCAAGTAAAAATTAATCTTATGCAATTTTCTTTTACTCAAAGTAGTCAAATTTTGTATTTTTCAGGTATTGCCAATCATGTCAAAACACATACTATCAACACGGCATCCAGCGATTCTGAACTTATCAAAAATCGTGCCAAACACGTCAACGATAGTCTGTCCAACGTGAATGCAGATGTCAATAAGGTTGCAGACCCCGACAAAAGTATTCCCAGTGCCAAAGGAATTTTCTTGCCAAATGTTCAAAACATGAAACATAATGTATCAGAAAAAGTTGCTCAGGTTGGTAAAGAAATATTTAAAAATAGATTGTCTTTAAGATATTTATAGATACCTACTTGTATATATATATATTTTTTTTATCTTTTTCTTAGATTATTTTGTTGTCAAAATATTTTGAAATACAGTGAAACCTTTCAGAAAAAAAAACCCTTCAAAACTGAAGAATTTATTCAGAATAGACAGGTGTTTGGTTTATACAGGTTAAAAATGTAAAGATTGGGCTCCAGTTTGGATTAGACAGGTTTTTTTGTTATTTCATGGTACGGAATAGACAGGGTTTTGGTTAATTCAAAGTACGTTTTAGATAGTTTTAGGTTAATTCAGTGTACCTTTTTGACAGGTTTTGGTTTATTTAAGGTTTGGTTTAGACAGGGTTTTAGTCAATTAAGGATTTGGTTTAGGCAGGTTTTACTGTTTTATCGTAACAGTGTATTTAGGAGAATTTGACCACTGCCATTTTGGTTTATCTTTTTTGTGAAAGCGAAACATGTCTTTTTCACTTCAACTTCTATTTCCAAAAACATGTTGTTACCAATTACTTTCAAAAATTTATTTTAAAAAACTTCCATTAATATCATATTTTACCCATCTTGGTTTTAAAGCCTTGCAAAACACTAAAAGTAATCAGTTTTCTATGTGCACTCTGAAAATTTTCTTTTTCAATGAACTTGGCCACACATGAAACCAGTACAATGTTCTTAAACCCTTCTGAAACAAATTCCAATATTTGATTCTAAGATAAATTTTGATGGACATTTACATTCATTAGAAGAAGGGCATATAGTGTTGGTGTCAGTTCATTTGTCTCTTTACATTTTAATTGTTTATTCAATATATATATGCAGTTAAAACGAAAGGTAAGATATTTTCACCAGTTTTTAAATCACTTTTTAAAGATAAAACAAAAATCTTATCTTCACATTTTCACATTTGTACAATTTCTCCCCTTTGACCTCTCATTCACACTGCCCTCATTTTTAAATATTATCACTTTTTGACATAATTGTAATAGTTGTAAATGAAAAATGTAGATATGAGCACAATGAATTTTAAAATTTATCTGATATTCACATTTGTATTAGAGTTATCCTTCTTTGTATATTTATTGATGTTGGTATAATAACAATTATAAAATTCAAATGTTTCACATCCAACAAGTGTAAGAGGTGCTTTTATTGTGTATTCAAAAATATTTAACTGCATCTTTTTGAAATTGACACACTGGTAACAGATTAATTGAAGATAAATTACTGTCATACAAGTATAAAATCTCATATGGTGAAGACGGTGGCATTACAAATAGTGGTTTCTTACAATCTTATCTTTATGATAGGCTGCACATTCTAATATATTAATATGAATTTAGTATTCAATTGGTCTCAAATGGGTAGGATTCATCTTTTTGGTAGTGCAAGTAGGTTCATTTAGGAAGCTTTCTTTAATTAAAACCTAAAACAAAATGCAGGAGCTGATCTTTGGACTTTGACTTAAAAAAAGACTTTTGGACTGAGTTATAATAATATTTAGAACCTCACACCAAGAATGTGAAAACCCTTTACTTTTCACTTTTTTGTTCAACCCTCCATTTGTTCACAATGTTTTATGAATGCAAAAATTAAGAACCATGGCTACAATTCTAAAATTTCACATGGTGATTTAAAAGTACCATTTGAGGATTTACAATTTATAATTTAATGTTTATCTGTAAAATATTTGGGCAACAAAGCCCATTCCTGACCTTGTCAGTTATTCATTTGATACAATATATTGCTCACATGTTTGGTTTTAAATGTTACCAACTTGCTATCCTTAGGCCATGATAAAATAATTCCTCGATTCTCAACCAAATTTCTTAAAAATATGGGGCAGGCAGGCGAATATTGTTTTTATTTTTTATCCATTTTGATAAAATATGATGCTATTTAAAAGAAATTGACCAAAATTTAACATAATTTGCCAAAAAATCAAAATGAAATTTTTTGAGGGGGCTGAAAATATTTAGGTGGGAGGGGATGAGAATCTAGGATATTTTTTATATTGGCCTGCCTGGTGTCATGTAGGACAGTAGCAAAGATCCTTTATCAGTGGGCATTATTTTGGCCAGCATTAAATGTCCACAGGTATCCAGTATGGCCTCAACTTTTCATTTGATGCTCTCTGTTCATCTCCATGTGTTTTGGGTCTCTCCCCAGGGGTCTCTTCCTCTAACGTTTTCCTTCTGGCGTCCAGTACAAAGCATGTTTGATGTGGGATGGACTCTCTCTGCTTATGACATGCCCTATCGGCTAATTTTTCAGGGTCTTCTAAGCGGGACATTTTTTAATGTAAGTAGAATAATAATCTATGATCGGCTAAAAATCAATGGCTGATTAATTCACCAGTTTATATTACAGTAGAGGAGTTTGGGATGATAACCTTTGATGAACCATAGTACAAATAATTGATAGATCAGGATAGTACCGAGAATAATTAAGATTTCAATCAATGGAAGATGAAGACTTGATGGTCAATTTCTTGACCTCTTTTCATCGCTGTAGTGAATATCTTTGAATGCTTAAACTTGTAGTTGATCCTTTTCATGGGCTACAAATTTTCAAAGTAAAATCTAAAGAAGGTACATTTTTGCTGTTTATTTTTAGTTTTTGGCTGAATTTTATCTTATAAAATGGTAAATATATGACAGGAAGAGAAAAAAAAAATTTGTTACAATTTTCTCAGCTAGTACATTTCATCATCTCCTTTATATTTGGTATACAGTATCACCATGGGGTCACATAATGTGGGGTTTCATTTCAGGTCTGTTGCTCACCTACTTCCTGTTTAATGAAACCTGGCCATATTTGACTTTGTCAGAATTTTCTCAATATTTGTTAGATTGATGTTTATTAGTTCACTCAAATTAAAATTAATTCCTTTCACCTTTCTCACTTCTCAGAAAGTTTTCATATGAATGCACCATGTTTACTATTGTTTTCAATTCCAGCAATAATAAAAGATTTAATAAGTTTAAAGATGATCATATTAATTCAGCTGGAGCATGTAACAATCACTGTTCATTCTCTATTCCTTGTTGTTCTTATGCCTTAGAAACCTCAGTATAAATTAAAAAAAATTAGGTTGTTTGAAATATTCCAGATAATTCAGCATTACCAAGATGAAGGAGTACCGGTAATTAAATTTTATATTTTTAAATCTTCTATATATTCAGTCACTCCAATTCATATGAAACTTTGAAAAAAACATCTAATTCTTTCTCTAGTGTCCATTTTCTTATTGGTGGATTTGACTTGCCTTTTGCAAGTTACTGCGGATTAATTAATTTGGCTTTGGATCAATTTTCAAGGTTTCTCTAAAATGACTTTTTTTGTTATTTTTGTTCTATTTTTAGTATTGCCATCACTTGGTGTCCGTCGTCGTCGTCTGTTGTCGTCGTTGTCTGTCGTCGTCGTCGTCTGTTAACATTTTTTCAAAAATCTTCTCCTCTGAAACTTTTGAACAGAATTCAATGAAACTTGGTATGATTGATCCTTAGGGTGTCCTGCACTATAGTAATGTGTTTCGATTTTTGATTCGTCAAAAAACATGGCCGCCCTGGCTAAAAATAGAACAGGGGTGTCAGACTACTGTTTTTTGCTTGTAATTCAAAAAGTATAAGAGATAGATGAAATCTGATGCCACGCTACAGCTTAAGGATCAAAAGTCTTCATTTGGTCGAAGTTGTCAGATGACCCCTTATAGGGGTTATGGCCCCTTAAAGGTGAAAAATAGCATTTTTTTATGTTTTTGCCCTATGGTATGAAAACTATTGCAGATAGAGAAAAGCTGTTGCTTGCTTAAATGTTCAGCTCATTAAGCTCTACAAAAGTCTCCATAGGGTCAAATTTATCAGATGAACCCTTATAAGGGTTACAGCCCCTTAAAGGCGAAAAATAGTGTTTTTGGCCTATAGAATGAAAAGTATTGCAGATAGAGAAAAGCTGTTGCTTGCTTAAATGTTTAGCTCATTTAGCTCTACAAAAGTCTCCATAGGGTCTAAGTTGTCAGATGATCCCTTATAGGGGTTACAGCCCCTTTAAGGCGAAAAATAGTGTTTTTGGCCTATAGAATGAAAACTATTGCAGATAGAGAAAAGCTGTTGCTTGCTTAAATGTTCAGCTCATTTAGCTCTACAAAAGCATTCATAGGGTCAAAGATGTCAGATGACCCCTTATAGGGGAACAGCCCCTTAAAGGTGAAAAATAGTGTTTTTGGCCTATAGAAGGAAAACTATTGCAGATAGAGAAAAGCTGTTGCTTGCTTAAATGTTCAGCTCATTAAGCTCTACAAAAGTCTCCATAGGGTCAAATTTATCAGATGAACCCTTATAAGGGTTACAGCCCCTTAAAGGCAAAAAATAGTGTTTTTGGCCTATAGAATGAAAAGAAATGCAGATAGAGAAAAGCTGTTGCTTGCTTAAATGTTCAGCTCATTTACCTCTACTAAAGTCTCCAAGGGTCGAAGTTGTCAGATGACTCCTTATAGGGGTTACAGCCCCTTAAAGGCGAAAAATAGTGTTTTTGGCCTATAGAAGGAAAACTATTGCAGATAGAGAAAAGCTGTTGCTTGCTTAAATGTTTAGCTCATTTAGCTCTACAAAAGCATTTATAGGGTCAAAGATGTCAGATGACCCCTTATAGGGGTACAGCCCCTTAAAGGCGAAAAATAGTGTTTTTGGCCTATAGAAGGAAAACTATTGCAGATAGAGAAAAGCTGTTGCTTGTTTAAATGTTCAGCTCATTTAGCTCTACAAAAGTCTCCATAGGGTCAAAGTTGACAGATGACCCCTTATAGGGGTTACAGCCCCTTAAAGGCAAAAAATAGTGCTTTTGACCTATAGAATGAAAACTATTGCAGATACAGAAAAGTTGTTGCTTGCTTTAATGTTCAGCTCATTTAGGTCTACAAAAGTCTCCAAGGGTCAAAGTTGACAGATGACACCTTATAGGGGTTACAGCCCCTTAATGTCGAAAAATAGTGTTTTTGGTCTATAGAATGAAAACTATTGCAGATACATAAAAGCTGTTGCTTGCTTAAATGTTCAGCTCATTTAGCTCTACAAAAGTCTCCATAGGGTCAAAGTTGACAGATGACCCTTTATAGGGGTTACATCACCTTGAAGCCAAAAAATAGTGTTTTTGAGCTATAGAATGAAAACTATTGCAGATAGAGAATAGCTGTTGCTTGCTTAAATGTTTAGTTTATTTAGCTTTACAAATTCAGTGCCCATAGGGTCAAAGATGTCAGATGACCTCTTTTAGGGGCGATGGCCTCTGAAAGGTGAAAAATAGTGTTTTTGGCCTATAGAATGAAAACTTTTGCAGATACATAAAAGCTGTTGCTTGCTTAAACATTCAGTTCATTAAGCTGTACAAAAGTCTTCATAGACTTGAAGTTGGCAGATGATCCCCTAAAGGGAATATGGCCCTTTAAAGGCAAAAATAGTGGTTTTTGTCTCGCCTGCAAAGCAGAGCGGGACATAGGTGTTACTTTACCGGCGGCGGCGGCGTTAACTTTTTGGAAAAGTTTAATGAGCACCTCCATATCTCAAGAACTATAAGTCCTAGGTTGATGACACTTGGTATGCATATGCCCCAGTAGTAGCTTAGCACAGTTGCATCCCCATCTTTTGACCTTGACCTTGATTTTTCAGTTGAATGACTTTGACAATTTTCAATACATATAATAGCAATGGAAAAGTTTTGCGAGCACTTCCATATCTCAAGAACTATAGGTCCTAGGTTGATGAAACTTGGTATGCATATGCCCCAGTAGTAGCTTAGCACAGTTGCATCCCCATCTTTTGACCTTGACCTTGATTATCCGGTTGAGTGACTTTGACAATTTTCAATACATATAATAGCAATGGAAAAGTTTTGTGAGCACCTCCATATCTCAAGAACTATAAGTCCTAGGTTAATGAAACTTTGTATGCATATGCCCCAGTAGTAGCTTAGCACAGTTGCATCCCCCTCTTTTGACCTTGACCTTGATTTTCCGGTTGAGTGACTTTGACAATTTTCAATACATATAACAATGGAAAACTTTTGCGAGCACCTCCATATCTAAAGAACTATTAGTCCTAGGTTGATGAAACTTGGTATGCAAATGCCCCAGTTGTAGCTTAGCACAGTTACATCCTCATCTTTTGACCTTGACCTTGATTTTCCGGTTGAGTGACTTTGATTATTTTTATTGCATATATTTGCAATGTTTAAGTTCTATAAACATTTTTTTGATCTCAGAAACTGAAAATCCATGTAAATTCAAAATATAGTGGAAGTAAGAAAGAACAATTGTTTCTGATGGTGCCGGCAGGCGAGACATACTTTAGTGTTAACTCTTGTTTTGCTTACAGACTGAAAACTATTGCAGATAAAAATAAGCTTTTTTGCTTAAACATTCAGCTCATTTAGCTATACAAAAGACTCCATAGATTTGACATCTAGACCAGGTGAGCGATTCAGGCTCCTGGGAGCCTCTTGTTTGGTATATGCATGTTATTAGAAGGAATCAATATACTGACTAACACTTCATTAGATTTTTGGCCTGTTCAGATTTTCTCAGAAGTGGTGAATAGTGAGCAATGGGGAAGATATTATCATAACAGTTGTCATAGCAACTACATATCACAGCCTGTTGTTATTTGGTATAGGGTCCATACAGTAGATTTAATTTTAGGTCTGTCTTTGACCTACTTCCTGTTATAATAAAATCTGAAATTATATTTTTTTTGTTCACTGTAACACACAGTTGTATTGGAAATGAATGTACCCCATGATTTAACCTGCCAATTACTTGGCTATTTTAATGTTCAAAATTGGTATCTCTATGAATTTTGCATACCCAGAAAGCCTTACTTTTAATAATTACGTGATATTATTTTGATACTTTACAGTTTAAAAGTATCTAAAAGCATAATTATGTACCTTAAAGAGAAATGATAAATATGTTTATTATCTTTTTTAAATGGTCATAACTGGGGCTTGTCAAGTTGTGTGACCCATGCCTTATAAAGAGATAGCTTTCATAAATAAATATTTCTGCAACTACATAATGATTGATTGATAATAATTCATCATAACGAGAATTTTAAGAGCTTTTTATGAAGATTAATCTATGAAACATGAAAAATGAGTTAGCAAGTCTTTAGGAATTGCACACAAATTTATTTAAGGTCAGAAATCTATTGGAGTATATTCCCAATATGAGGATGATAAAGTGTTTTCCTTAGTTTTGGCAGAATATTGAATTGGATTGTTTTTCTCATATCAAGCCAATTTTTGTCTCGCCTGCGAAGCAGAGTGCGACATAGGTGTTACTTTACCGGCTGTGGCAGTGGCGTTAACTTTTTGGCTTTATGAGCACCTCCATATCTCAAGAACTATAGGTTCTTCGTTGATGACACTTGGTATGCATATGCCCCAGTAGTAGCGTAGCATAGTTGCATCCCCATCTTTTGACCTTGACCTAGATTTTCCGGTTGAGTGACTTTGACAATTTTCAATACATAAAATAGCAATGGAAAAGTTTTGTGAGCACCTCCATATTTCAAGAACTATAGGTCCTTAGTTGATGACACCTGGTATGCATATGCCCCAGTAGTAGCTTAGCTTAGTTGCATCCCCATCTTTTGACCTTGACCTTGATTTTCCGGTTCAGTGACTTTGACAATTTTCAATACATATAATAGCAATGGAAAAGTTTTGCAAGCACCTCCATATCTCAAGAACTATAGGTCCTTGGTTGATGAAACTTGGTATGCATATGCCCCAGTAGTAGCTTAGCACAGTTGCATCCCCCTCTTTTGACCTTGACCTTGATTTTCCGGTTGAGTGACTTTGACAATTTTTAATACATATAATAGCAATGGAAAAGTTTTGCGAGCACCTCCATATTTCAAGAACTATAGGTCCTTGATTGATGAAACTTGGTATGCATATGCCCAAGTAGTAGCTTAGCACAGTTGCATCCCCATCGTTTGACCTTGACCTTGATTTTCCGGTTGAGTGACTTTGACAATTTTCAATACATATAATAGCAATGGAAAAGTTTTGCGAGCACCTCCATATCTCAAGAACTATAAGTCCTAGGTTGATGAAACTTGGTATGCATATGCCTCAGTAGTAGCTTAGCACAGTTACATCCTCATCTTTTGACCTTGACCTTGATTTTCTGGTTGAGTGACATTGATTATTTTTATTGCATATATTTGCAATGTTTAAGTTCTGTAAACATCTTTTGATCTCAGAAACTGAAGATCCATGTAAATTCAAAATATAGTGGAAGTAAGAAAGAATAATTGTTTCTGATGGTGCCGGCAGTTGAGACATACTTTAGTGTTAACTCTTGTTTGTTATTGTTTTCTATTATTTTCACCCTAGGTAAAGTTGAGTTCATTTTACCAAATGTTTGGAAAAGGTTGTCATAAATTATATCATACATGTACTTTAAGTTATATATTGGAAAAACTTGAAAAGTTTGTCGGTCAATAACATCATACCTATCTCTTTCCAAAACTTCTCCTAAACCCCACAATTGATTTTCATGAAACTTTCACGCAATCTTTTAAATATAATTCGATGTGCCCCTCCTCATTGAAAATGCAATGTAGTATAAAACAACTGTTAAATCTGAAATGTGAAACTCAGTTCACAAATAAAAACCCCTCTCTCCCAAAAAACTAAACTAAATCATATTAAGTTTCTGTAAACCAACACTTTTGGCAAGCGATTTATATTCACAGATTTCGCAGGGAACAGAAACTTGCGAAAAATAAATCTAGCAAATTCAATAATTTTTATAGTGATTTATATCTAATTGCTTTGACAACAAATCGTGATAATAAAAAGCTGCGAAAAAGCTCTATGACACTAAAATGCAAAATATTGTAGTTGCAAAATTAAATTGGTTTACAGTATTTTTTTTAATGCAGGGGTATTTATTAATGAGCTGCTGCTCACTGTTGATTTTGCTGTTTGATACTACTGCCACTCTACTAGGTGACCAGGGCTAATTGGTCTGCCAATAGTGTGACATACTTAATACATGGACATCAATTTTCGTGGATTGGGAATTAAATGCTTATTCAAGTATTCATGAATTTGTGTTTTAAATAAATTCATTATAGAAATCAATGGAAATATCTTCTTGAGAATATCAAATATCATGATTTGCTTAACATATCCCAAGTAAAAAAATCAGCCAAACAAATCGTGTAAATGAATCGAAAATAAATCAACGATTTGTTCACAATTTGATATCGATGTAAATTCCCATGCAAATGAGCTAACAAATCAAATTCAATAAATCGAAATTAAATTGTAAACAAATTGTAATCAAATCGAAGAAATGAATCAAAAGCAAATCGACTATTCTCATAATGAATTGTAATCAAATCAAATAAATGAATCGAAAACAAATCGAATATCCTTTTAATGACCTTAAATGAATCGTTATCAAATCAAATAAATAAATCGAAAACAAATCAAATATCCTGTAAATGTAAGTGTGCAAAACTTATACACAATAATAAATGTATACATGTAATTCTTTAAGCTACTAGTTATTCTGTGTATTTATAGTTTACATCCCACTATATAATATAATTCTTTATCAAGTAAAACATACTTAGTACATTTAGGAATTAAATTTATAACCTACCTGGTACTTAGTTTTTTTTTTTTACTTTTAGATAGAAATACATACATTTATATTTTTTAGAATATTTATAAATGTTCATGCTTTATATATTTGACTTCCCATTTATTCATGGTTAATGTAATCCCTACTTTGTCCATATAAAGAAATATATATTTATAATGGCAAAACTGTATGTTGAAGAATTCTGATCTTTATAGATTGCGAACTTCAGACTCTTTCAAATCATATTTTCAGGTTCATTTAAAAATTAGAATTATATCAATGAAACTAAATCAATTAATTGTCTTACAATTCAGAGCTTCCAAATAGGATATAGTCCATGCTTCTACAAAGTATAATTCACTTTACATCCTAAAGAAAAGCTACATGACCTCTTCCTTCTTTTTTGAAATTCAAATAATGTAGATATAGATAACCACAAGAGCCAATAAGATTAATTATCATGTACAAAGAGGTACCCATGGGAATTTAAAACCAAAAATTGTTCAATGAATTACAAACAAATCGAAAAACCCCATGCCATGTAGTACTGAGTTAAACAAATTGGAAACAAATGAAAATGCAAAATGACAAAGTTAAATGAATTGTTAACAAATCAAATAATGAAAAGAACTAAGCTTAACAAATTGTAAGCAAATTAATTTTCAGTGAAGTAGACTTCAAATGAATTGTAATCAAATCAAAAATATGCAACAAATTGTATTCAAATCAAAATGCCATATATGTCACGGTTTGATTTGCTTACAATTTGTTAAATGAATCACAAACAAATCGCATTAACAAATCATGTATTCTTGATTTGAAAGCAATTTGTTATCGATTTATTTGCAATTTATTTAAAAATATTTTGACTTGGGATAGAAAAAAACCACTGGCATAGTATTTGATTCTCATGAAAAGTAAATACCGTTATGTATTTTAATTCTTGAATTATTTATGTTTATGAATTTTTAAAATTTTAAGAATTGTAATCCATTCACCAGATTATCACTATCAAATGTATATTCCATATTTTATGGATTTATTGGCAGGTGCATTTGTTCTATGATTGATCTGATTAAGGCTATAATTTCATTGTTTATTGTTCAAGTATATAATTAAAGGGCTCTCCCCAGCTCAAAAGAAAACCTACACAACTTGAAGGTTAGTATTAGTGATGTTTCAGACTTCCTTTTCCTTAAAAATGACTCACCTTGAAAATTCATTGAAAATGACCAGCAGTCTTATCAGGGCTGTCAAGTTTTTATGAGCTGCATGCTTGAGATTTGATGATAAAATGAAAAACCCAAGGAAAAAATTCAAAGATCAAAGAAATATGCCACTTTATTGCCAACTAGATGCCTGAGTTTCACTGCAATTGTGTGAGACTTGACAGGCCTGCCTTATGAATGAATCTCCCTAAAGCATGTTTCAAAAGCTTGCTATCGACCTGAGGAAGGAACTTTGGGGAAGCCCATTAAACAGCAAATGTTAGAGTCTTTTGTTAAATAATGATTAAGAAAATACCAATCACTTGATTCCAAAACATATACAAGTCTATACTATATCATTTTTGTCTCGCCTGAGACTTAAGTCACTGAAGGCGAGGCATAGGTATTACTTTCCGGCGGCGGCGGCGGAAGCGGCGACGGCGTAAACTTTTTTTGTAAGACTATTGTGGAAAATGAATTACAAGAAAAGTATAATAGCTAGGCATCTGATATTTGGTTTACAGACAGTTGGGGTTATGGTCTACACAACTGGCACCATGCCATTTGACCCTGACCCCAATATCATGGTTCAGCGACTCTGTGAACTTAAATGTTTTTTTGGACCAAAAAACCCATTTGTAAGACTTTTGTGGAAAATGAATTACAAGAAAAGAATAATAGCTAGGCATCTGATATTTGATATACAGACAGTTGGGGTTATGGTCTACGCAACTGGCACTGTGCCTTTTGACCATGACATCAATTTCATGGTTCAGGAATCTGTGAACTTAGATGTTTTTTTGGGCCAAAAAACCCCTTTGTAAGACTTTTTTGGAAAATGAATTAAGTGAAAAGTATAATAGCTAGGCATCTGATGTCTAGTATACAGACACATTGGGTTATGGTCTATGCAACTGGCACCATGCCATTTGACCCTGACCCCATTTTCATGGTTCAGTGACTCTATGGACTTAGATGATTTTTGTGGCAAAAAGAACTCTTTGTAAGATTTGTGGAAAATGAATTAAGTGAAAAGTATAATACCTAGGCATCTGACATCTGGTATACAGACACCTGGAGCTATGTTCTATGCTACTGACACCATGTCCTGTGACCTTGACACAATTTTCATTGTTCAGTGACAATTAAAACTTTTGTGGAAAATAAATTAAGTTAAAAACATAATAGCGAGGCATTTGATATTTGGTATACAGACATTTGAGGTTTCGGTCTACACAACTGACACCATGTTGAGTGACCCTGACCTCATTTTCATGGTTCAATGACTTTGTGAATGTAGATGATTTTTGGGTGGAAAATGAGTTAAAAGTATAATATTATAGCAAGGCATCTGATATGTAATGTGACCTTCACCCCATTTTCATGGTTGAATGACTCAGTGAATGTTGATCTTTTTCATTGTTTCTCAATAACTATAGTATCTAGAACACACTTCAGACATTTTTGTGATGGTCAAATGGAATTCTGTCATCTGTCACATGACCTTGACCTTAACTTTTCTGATGGCCCAGCTAGACCTTCAATGAGTTCTGTGATGGTGCCGACAGTCAACTCTTGTTCTTTCCCCACCACAGTGACCAGGGGTTTATCCATCACACTCTTATAAGCACTTGTCCTTACAACGTTCAATGGATAAATTTTCATCAAAGTTTTTCAAATGTACATGAAAGTACTGTAAGATAAGTTTGTCACAACTTGAGTTTGCGTTCTTGATTTCCGTTCGGTTGATTTTGTGTTTTGTGTTTCTTCATGCTGTTTTTGTTCATGTTTACCGGTTACATCATTGCAATTTCGGACTTTTTGACACTTGAATTCCCCATGGGTGCCTCTTTGCTTCTTTTGTACCTCAGTGTTACACAGTTTTTGTTATTTTGTAAGAGTTATTCCCCTTTGACTAAAAAATCGAGTCAATTATATTTCATTGAATTTTTCATTCTGGTTTTACTGTTAATCCATTGAAAGTACTAGGTACCTGTTTTCCTGCAAGCAAGAAAATAAAAAACTGTGCTTTTTCTTTTGTTATCACAATCGGATATTATACTTTTTAGTTTCTCAGGTCTTTGATAATAAAATTTCTATCTAAAGTAAAACTGTAGTGATTAAGTGACTAATAAATCTTTGGAAAATGCAATAAAACTGGATTTATTACTTGAGCCTTTAATTAACACTCTAAAATATAAATAGAAAATATATTTTTATATTCCAAATTTGCCACATTGTTAAAAAAAAGCTGTAAATCAATATTAAAGATTTCAATCAATAAATGAATAGAGTCTATTTTTAGCTTTCCATGCTGACCTGAAATTAAGTTGTAAAATTTATGCTTACAAACCAACTGACAAGGACCATATGGCTAAAAATAGGTAAAAAAAAAAAAAAAAAGAAAAAAAAAAAAAAAAAATATCGATGTGGTTAGCGCCAATGGCAGCTCCCATTTACGAGGGAAATAAATTGCAAATTCTGTGGTTTAGACTATTCATAGATTTATGAAATTTGCTGTAAATGTGTTTCGTGGATCTGGCATCTGGAAACTATAAACATTTTGTGTGATAATTCTGAGGAAAACGGAAACTGACAGAGTCTATTATAGTGTTTACAAACTGTGAGTTGTATAGCGACCAATCAACCATGAATTTAGTACTCAACGTATGTAAACAGGTAACATTTAATCAGTTAAAATACAGTACACCCATAGTGAAATCTTCAGTATACCCCGATTATGTTACATGTGTCAAAAACTCTTTCAAACGTACCAGACGTGGCACAAAGGCTGGACGAAATCATTTTCGCCCTATCACCACGGTAAAAGGGCCATGTAAAACATATTATAGATGCAAACAAGATGGTGTCAACACAAACAATTTGACTCATTTAAAGTACCAAGAAGGCAATCATGAACATCCGATTACCGTTATCACCCAGGAACGAATTACCAAACCGGTACAAACTGCTAAAATAAACTATTCAAACATCAAACCTATTTCAAAAAGGCAAAACCTAAGTACTCAGATGAATTTATTCACTTTGAACTGTAGATCAGTGAAAAATAAAACACATGCTATCGATGACTTTATCACATCCCATAATGCTGATATTCTGGCTATAACCGAAACGTGGCTCGGTTCAACGATTGATAAAACAGTTATCGCAGAGATGCTTCCAGATGGGTACGATATTTGTCACGTTTCAAGAGACGGACAAAAAGGTGGTGGCGTGGCAGTTGTCTTTAGAGAGGGACTTACTCTCAAAACTCCATCTGATCTCGGAAATTTCTCACATTTCGAGTATATTGACAGAATAGTTCAAACAAGTAATTCTCGCTTCAGACTTGTAGTCGTATATAGGCCGCCATCGTCAAGTCGAAATGGCTTGAAAAATGTTACGTTCTTTGAGGAATGGTCCCAATTCCTAAGCAGTATATCAACATCAGCCGATGAGTTGGTTATCACTGGAGATCTTAATTTCCACCTTGACGACATTGAAAATAAAGATGCGAATACTCTTCTTGACATTCTCAATGAGCACGGTTTTAAACAACACGTTACAGGCGTTACCCACATAAAAGGTCACACCCTCGACGTAGTTATTACCAAAGAGGACAGTAGAATTTTGGTAGACACTCCAACGATTTTCGATCCTTGTTTGTTTAGTAACAAAGCCCAGTCGTACACTGATCATTTCGCTATTCAATCTCATCTTGCGTTATCTAAACCCACCAAGGAGAAAAAGACTGTTACATACCGTAAAATCAGAGATATTAACATTGCTGATTTCATACGAGATATCAGTGCGTCAGATGTCCTATCAATTCCTGAGGGCAATGCGAATCAGCTTGTTGAAATGTATGACGCAGAGCTAAGTCGATTAATTGACCAACATGCACCTGAGCAGACAAAAACATTTACCGTACGTCCAAATACTGAATGGTATACCGAAAGTCTTCAAGTTGCCAAACAAGATCGACGGAAAGCTGAAATAACGATGCTTAAATCGAATTTGACAGTTCATAAAGAAATATACCACGAAAAACGTAATCAAGTCAGTGAATTACTTTTGAAATCTAAGCAAGAATACTACTCTTCAAAAATTGAGGAATGTGGTAACGACCAGAAAAAACTGTTTCAAGTAACAAACAAATTGATGGGTAACAAAAAAGATACGGTCTTACCACCATACCATGAACTAACAGAACTTGCCAATCGTTTTGGGAAGTTTTTCGTTGATAAAATTGAAACCATCAGAAATAAATTAGACTCAAGTAATCAGCTGAATACAAACAATAATGATCCGATGCGTGTTGATGTTACATTCTCTGGCAATCAATTAGTACAGTTTGATCCTGTGTCAGAAGATGAAGCGCGTAAGATCGTACTCAAAGCAGCGTCAAAATCATGTGAATTGGACCCTATACCAACATCTCTACTTAAATCCTGTCTTGAACCGCTACTTTCGGTCATCACGAAAATCATTAATTCATCCTTTGCTGAGTCGTGCGTCCCTGATATATTCAAAAATGCAATAGTTCGTCCGCTGATCAAAAAGCGAGGTTTGGACTCTGAATCTCTGAAAAACTACCGCCCGGTCTCGAATTTGTCATTTATTTCAAAGATTTTAGAAAAAGCTGTATCAACCGGTCTCCAAAAACATCTAGATTCAAATGATTTACACGACACTGTCCAGTCTGCTTATCGGAATAGTCATTCTACCGAGACGGCACTTTTGTGGGTTCACCACGACATTGTATGTGCTTTAGACGATAACAAATGTGCTGTATTAGTAATGCTTGATCTATCTGCGGCATTTGACGTCATTGACCATGCTATTCTTTTCAAACGTCTCCAGTATTCATATGGAATCTCTGGCAATGCATTATCTTGGTTTAAATCTTACCTATGCGATAGAACCCAATTAATTTCAATAGGCGGTGTACAATCTGACAGTTTTCATTTGAAGTATGGTGTTCCGCAGGGATCAGTACTCGGACCTCGTATTTACTGCATGTTTGCCAAACCGATAGGTGAGATATGTAAAAGACATAGAATGAGCTACCATTGCTATGCGGATGACACTCAGGCGTATCAGGTCATCAAGCCAATCGATAACTGGGACGCTGTAGCCGCACATTTCGAAGCTTGCTTGTCAGACATTAGCTTATGGATGCAGTCAAACCTGCTTAAGATTAATCAAGACAAAACTGAACTCATTGTTTTTGTACCAAAACAACGTCCAAAAGACTTTTCTGAGTGCACATTAAAATTTGATGGTTGTGTTGTCCAGGACGCATCCTTTGTTAAAAACTTGGGAATGTACTTTGACAAAACGATGTCTATGGGAAAACAGGTGTCCGAAATTGCGAGGTCATGCAATTTTCAAATCAGAAATATAGGGCGAATTCGACGATTCATCACAACAGATGCGTGCAAGACACTAGTAGCATCTTTAGTTACTTCTCGATTGGACTATGGAAATTGTCTCCTATATGGAATCAATGAGTGTCATTTAAGTAAATTACAAAGAGTTCAAAACACAGCGGCCCGACTTATAACGAGAAAACGCCGACACAAACATATTACACCTGTTCTTATGTCTCTACATTGGCTCCCTGTGAAGTTTAGAAGCATCTACAAGATCTTGATGTACACTTTTAAAGCCCTTCATGGTCGCGCTCCAGTTTATATCGAAGAGCTAGTTAAACGACACGAACCACAAAGAACTTTACGTTCACAGGCAAAAACTCTTTTACAACAACCAAAAGTTCGGACTAAAACATACGGTGATAGGCGTTTTGACATGGCATCGGCAAAGATCTGGAATAGTTTACCATCTTCTATACAAAATGAACAATCCTTCGAACTTTTTAAGAAGAAAGTGAAAACTCACCTGTTTAGGACTGCATACAATTGATCTTGATTTCGTAATTCATAGACTGTTCACGATTTCAGTAATCATGATAGATATTATTTCAATTTTTAGTTTTTTAATTTTTTATTTTTATTTTTTGAAGTTATAATTATTATTGAATTGTAAATTTTACTCATACTTCTAGATTTTTTTAAATGTTTTAATTTCAGTATACATTTTAAGCGTTTTTTTATGCTAGGTGCTTTTATTATTCAATTAAATTGTTTGGCAATTTTTTATGTTCCCTCCTGATTATTTGTTTTATATTTTAATATTCATGATATTGTGAATACTGTGATATGTTTCTTATGTGATATTGTGAATATGGTGATATTTTTCTCATGTGATATTGTAAAGCGCCTAGAGTAATATTTTAGTATTGGCGCTATATAAGAATTGTTTATAAGGAAGGTCTGATCATAGTTTTTGTCTTGCTGGCAAAGCAGAGCTAAACATAGACCTGTGTAACTTGACTGGCGACAGTGACAGTGTTAACTTTTATGTTAAGGTTTTATGAGTACCTCCATATCTCAAGAACTATAAGTCCTAGTTTGATGAAACTTGATAAGCATATGCCCCAGTAGCAGCTTACCATAGTTCCATCTCCATCTTTTGATCTTGACCTTGATTTTAAGGTTGAGTGACTTTGACAATTTTCAATTACATTAAATAGCAATGTTCAAGTTTTTATGACAGGTATGAGCCGATATTGTTATTCATCAGTGATAGACTGTTACAGCAGCATCCTCATCTTTCGACCTTTGATCTTCAGTCATCGTTTTTTCTCAACAATCATGACAATTAATAAATTAATGAATGAATAGTGGAATACTTAGATATTCTGATGGTGCTGGCAGGAAAGACATACTTTACAGTTAACTCTTGTTCATTTATAGCAGCAAAATAATAATAAGAAATAAAGAAAATCTTAAGCAAGCTTCCTTCTAAACCATAAAAAACTTGTATGAAAACTCATTTTAGGGAGTTTATTAATTTCTCATTAATAATCCAATTTGACCATTTTAATAGACTTTTCATCTTTTTTTTAAACCAATTTAGAGCTAGAGAAAAAGCAATTGAGATCAACAGAAATGAGGAAAGGACACAATTATCTGATCAACTGTTTAAGAGTTATGCCCCTTTGAGTGTTTTTTTTTCTTACAATTTTTTCGTAACATTGCAGACTCGATTTTTAGGGAGTTTCTACTGTTAAATTTTCCAATATCGGACTTTGCTTTGCATAGAAATATTACTGAGGGGGGGTAGGACCTTTTTTGGGACACCGGGATTGGCCATATTTAAGCTCGGGATTCTGGGATTTGGACAATTTAAGTTCGGGATTCCGGGATAAAATTATATCAACTTTACTGGGCTTCGGGATTTTCTCATTTTTAAGTCGGGATGACGGGATTTTGTAAAAATTAGTTCGGGATTCCAGGATCAGACCCCTCCTACCCCCCCCTCCCCCTCATTACTGTACATAATCTCATGAACTACTTATCAAAGATCTTTCTTGACATTTGTAGGCAACATTAGTCCAACACAAAATTACCATGTTTATGGTATCATTTTTTCTATCAAGAAAAACAAGTTCAAGTTTCTTCTGATTACTTGTCACGATTCCGTCAAATTATCTGGGTCCGATTTCTTTACTTGTTATCACTTTATATACGTAAGCATTGTGACTTTATTGTTCTGTTATGTTCACAACGGGCCGCATTCTGTATTGATGTCAGGCTTTTAAAAGAATCGGTGATAATCAAACTCAGGGAAAAAGTTTCTGTGATTAAAATTTATTGACGGATATATCGCCACTTGTTTAGATCCAATGTGAATTGACCACAATACTCATTGCAAACTTGGTAAATTAACGAGGAAAAATTAATAGAAAATTATGAATAAGTTATACAAATAGAATCACCGATGCTTGGCCATAGTGGATAAAGAGATATTGAGTATTTGACTAATTTTTTGTACTTGGCTTTTAGTTGTACTTAACGTGCGTGGGTAATTACTCGTTATAATGATGTAGAAATTTGTTTGTCGTTGATTATTAATGTTTTGATAATAGGATTGATGATGGGGAAAGTAGAACAAGAGATTTCTAGGAGTTTGTTTTTTTCTTTGTTTTTTTTCTACGGAAGATTTCTTTTAATGACTTTGAAGATACAGTTTAATTGTAGGAGATGTATGTCTCAACATGGATTGGAATAATTCTATCTTAATTCATCAGGCTTTTGGAAATCTCTTTGTTTAATGGATTAAATGTGAAAATACATATGCATCTTGAGACTTAAGTAGAAAGGCTGCTTAGATTTATGTAAATTCAGATGCATCTGGGTTTTTGTGATTTGAACTTCCTTCAGAAAATGAAACTAAAAAAAAATGATCTAGAGTATCTGTGATTTAAATTTGGACTTACATTTTGGTAACAGGTATTCATGATCTGACATCATACTATGACCACGGAATATTTAAGAATTCAATTTTGGGGGAGTTACGGAAAAAATGAAAATCCTGATCAATCTGACTTTGTTGTTCATGCATACATGGTTTATTTATAAGTTTTGATATTTCTGAGTGGATGTGATCTAATGTTAACATTATTAATTTTGGAGAAAAACCTTTTGAAAATGGCAACTTTGTTGAAGAAAAACTGAAAACACTGAAATACCAAAAAGACATTTAACTTGTGGAAGATGGTAAAATATTTTTGTAGTCTTGAAAAAATAAAGGCACATTGAGGAAATACATTTATAACCAACAAGATCACTTTGATTATTAAATTATTCAGTTTATTCGAATTCTCTGTCATCGAAATGTTAAAAAGGAGCAATATCTGTGTGAATTTACAATGCAGTTTAAACTTTGCAAAACAGTACTATTTTTCAAGCCATTGTTGGCCTATCTAGGCCAACTTGAGGGCAATTAGCTCAGGAACAATGCTGGATTATTTTAGTGATGGGTTTTATAAATGTGACACAAAATTAGCAAAATCTGCTGTTAGAACAAGACGTTATGCTAGACGCAGATCGGCAATTACTGAGGTATGTAAAAAAAGGGGTGAATCCACAAATTTTAGGGAGATTCACACAATCTACTGTTGTTGAAAAAAGTGAGGTTCTAGACAAATTTCCTAAACAAAGTTACCTCATAGCGGGAAATTTTCGCGAGGTTCTAATTTTTGGTATATTCACGACGATTACTCTATAATCGCGTAATTTAAAACCCGTGTAAAATAGAATCAGCATAAAGGAGTATGTTCACAAAGGCCTATTATTGGCCCTGTTATTGGGCTGATTTTTCATTGTCAAGAAATCTAAATGAATGCTTTGGAAATAGCTCATAGAATACCTATATTTAACAAATGTAATAGTTTTCTAGTGATAAGATTGTGCTGTTTCCTTCGGTGACACGCTAAATATGAGAAGAAATAGGAAAATCTTCTTTTTTGTCGAATTTTTTACCCCTTTTCACTATTACTGTGCAAAAATCAAAAGCGGCCGCATGCTCTGACCAACATAGGTTTTTGTTTATTAATTTATTACTTAAAAGTTAATATTCTAACCAAAAAATAATTTTGGTCAGAATATGCGGCCAACTTTATATTCATCATTTTGTACAGAAAAAGAGGCTAAATATGTCAAAAATAGCGATTTTTAAAGAAGTTCACTAACTTTAAAGGTCTTTGTTGTACACAGAAGTAAATAATTCATGCACAATTTATGACATTTTATAAAGTATAGAGTCTTATGACCATTCTAGCAGCATTATTTTGTAGCTGTTTCAAATTTGAAATTTAGGGCCGTTTTTGGCCCTTTCCGAACATACTCCTTTGTAAAGAGAATGTTATTAAATCGCGAAAATAAATGTCCGCGTACATAACAACTTAGTCATTTGGTATGAAATCGCAAAATTTGCATGCCGCGAAAATGACCCACTATACGGTAATAGCAGAACTTAAAGCATTTATTAGAGTCAGCTGAGCAATTCTGGCACCAAGGATTAATCACTTGTATATTTTAATATTGAGCACCAATCAAAATCAATCTTGTTGTATAATTATTCATAAGTTAAAAGCTTTAATAGATTTAATGTGTCTTTAAAACAATCCCCGAAAGTGACAATAAAATATTAATTTGTCCATTGATTTCAATATGATCTTTAGGGTTTTGATGAAAATTGATGAAGTCGCATAATATTCAATAGCTTTATTAAATGATAAGAACTTTTAATTAATTAAGTGTGCCAAAGAAGGATTTGGAAGCATGACTTATTATATTGTTTAATTTTGAAAACAATTACATGTGAAGCTCACTATATTGTACCTAGTCTGCCAAATTGCACAAGACCCAAAATATGATCCTTCAAATAAAATTCTTCGGATTGTTGGAAGTTTTGAATAAGTCTGCACATGCACTGAATACTGGTGAGAAATACTATCACATCCTCCCTGATTTATCTCCCCCATCGGCTTGTGGAATGAGCTTTCAGGGCAATGCCATATTAGTTATACAGTGCTTACTCCCTCGGAGCACCCGAGTTTACTCTTGTTTTGAGTGCTGATTGGTGTTTGGTTGTACTCTGTGTTTCTTGTCTGTTATGTGGTTACCGATTTTGTCTTTGCTTTTTCAGACTTAGGACATTCCATTGCCCCATTGATAAATGTTTTTGGCTACCTTCCCTTCTTAATCTTAACTAACTTGTAGGCAAAGTATTTTGATATTTGTACTAAGTAAACTACTCTCTTATAGATAAAAGAACTTTGAAGGTATATACTGTGTTTTCTTAATTATTTGTGGGGTATCAATTATCGTGGTTTTTGTTGGTGGCCGTAACCCACGAAATTTGATACCCAACAAAAGGAAAATTAAACATTATTCTGTAGGCTGCAGACATCAGAACCACAAATTTAAGAATACACGAAATGGTCCTTTTTCCTCAAACCTCAAAAATTGATACCAACGAAAATAAATGAATCCACAGTAGTGAAGATACTGCTTGGTCCATTACGTTGAATGGAACCACATGGAGATCATAACCACAGTGGACAGGGGTAAACATGATCATATCTACCTTTAGTCTTATACATTATCATAATTAAAAAAAAAAGCTGTTTAATTGATGATATATTTTTTTGCAGGTTTTGTCCTTAGGTGCCGATGTTTTACCAGAATACAAACTTCAGTCTCCACGAATTCCAAAATGTACCATACTCCATTACTCTCCCTTTAAAGCCGTTTGGGATTGGATAATTCTACTCCTTGTGATATACACTGCCATTATAACTCCTTACATAGCCGCCTTCTTATTAAGTGAGGAAAAAAAGAATCGGGACCAGTCCATGAAAGATCGGTATTCCGACCCCCTGACGATTATAGACCTCATAGTTGATATAATGTTCATCGTGGATATCTTGATAAATTTCCGAACTACATACGTGAATAAGAATGATGAAGTTGTCAGTCATCCTGGAAAAATAGCCGTACACTACTTTAAAGGCTGGTTTCTGATAGATGTGGTAGCAGCCATTCCATTTGAACTCTTGCTGTTTGGATCAGAAACAGACGAGGTAAGATACATCTACCTTAAAATCTTTTAATTTTGTATGTGGAAATTTTTTCTTCATTTGAATTTCAGCTGCAATCATAGCTCACAGTGTTACAAAGCGACATATAAGAGTCACTTTGACACTATCCATCATCTTGTGTGACAGTTGCGGCATCACAAAAATTTCCGTTGCAGTTCTCCAAGCAACTACATGTCATAATAAGCTTCTTGAGATTTGGTACATGTATGTAGCTTCCTCCTATAGTATTATATGGTGTAAAGCTATATTATTCCCCTAACTCAACTACCTCCTGTTTACCAAATATTTTAAGACACAGACAACATATGTCTTACAATTTGGTAGACCACCATAAAATGATGCATTTATTTTCACGTAATGTAATTTTATCACTTTCATATTCGAAATGTATCTCTGACTTTTATTTTGGGTGTTATTATTTTTTGTGTCTGTCTTGTCTGTGTGTTAATCGAAATAGTTATATTTTCTCCATTCCACTGAAAATGAATTATTCAGACTTTGATGAAACTTGTGTAGTACATGTAGTTATGACCCTTTGAACTCAAGACTTTCCAGATCCTGAAACAATGGTTGTGCCATTTTGAAAATTTCATTAGCCAACATGCAATTATGTCTGCAGTTTTCAAATTAACCTAATTAACTGATCTGGAAGTGCTATAACCGTCATTGTTCCGGAATTAACCCCCCCCCCCCTTTCTTTTTTTTTTAGTATATATTTGAAATTATTTCCCCTGCTTTCAGATAATTACAAATAAATCCCACAATTATGCTTTATATTTAAAAGATTTTATATAAATAGATTATATTGGTAAGTTTACTATAAAGATGTATGCAAAAAATGTTTTACTGTTAAAAATTGTAACTTAATAGAAAAATGAAAACCATATTGAAGGTGTAAAATAAGGCTCAACAATGTAAATAAATTGACAAAATTGTGTAGTGATTGATTGAAACTTATCCTGCTACTGGACAATTGTTTAATTTACAGATGGAGTAACAAACAATAAAGAGATAAAGGATAATATACTAAATAAGTTATTTAGAGTTAAATAATACGTACTGTAGAACCTTTAATTTGTGATTAGCAAAACCATGAAGGTCATGCAAGTGCAGTTCTTTTATTGTGTGGTCTTTTTTTTAAAGGAACGCAACGATTGATTTTCCTGCAAATTCCCAGGTTTTTCCTAGTTCGTTAAAAAAATATTTGAAAGGCTTCATTGCCTGAAGGTCTGAGTCAGTGTTGCGGGGATAATCTGGAATTATGTCGGCACTTGAAAATTATCTCCCTTTTATATATGACTTTGAATTCAGTTTTAATAAGACACATTTTTTAAAAGCAGTTTTACAAATTTTCAACTACCAAAATTATTTTACACATAAGCAATGAAGTATTTTGTATATAATTTGTGATTTAAACCAAAAGTTGTAAAATGTGTTTTCAAAGATCACCATTTTGCTTTATTTATGTTCATAAAATTGACCTTTACATGAACCATATTGGCAGTAAGTATGTTTCACGAAACGTGATATAAAATTTTAATATTTTACAGGCTTTAGTATAGCCTAATAAATGTAGGACAAAATATGTTCAAATTAGCAGAATGCTTTTACGTTATATATGTGTTTTACTTTTTTTAAGCATGACCATTGAAACTTTGTTTTTCCCCACTTAATGCAATAAATGAAAATCTTTGAATGTTAAAATGATAAGAATTATATACACATCATAAGAAATTTAACGTATTTGTCCAATAACTGTTACAGTAAAAAATTTACCAGAGCCCCCCTTTTTTCTGTCTTAATTATTGTATAGAACTAGACTTATTACTTCCCCTTTTGAAAGATTCAATTTGGTGAAAATACGTATTTAATCACACATGATACTCTAAAGACATTAAATTCATCTTTTTAACATTTATTTTATTAAGTATTGTTATGATTTTGAAAAATATTATAATATATCTTTAAAAACTTTGATGAAAACCTTTTCTTTATTCACCTAGGGTTTAAGGTATATATTATGATGATAAGATTTCTGAATTCTTTCTATTGGGTACATGAACTTCCGCTAATGTTTATTAGCCAATGAGAATAAACCATTTCTGGATGGCATTAATTATTGCCAAATCATTATTAGCATATAGTTCTTTAGGCAGTAGCACAAATTTTGACAACATTAATTAGGAATACATGTATGTGTTAATATGATACAGGTTAAACCTGATAAGCTCCCGCAGATTAAGTAACTTTCTTATAGTTATAAAGATAAGATAAGATAAAGATAAATTTATTAAGTCCAATTAAGGGCCCAAGAGGGCATGATGACAAAACATAACAATTACAATTAATTGATGATAGAACATGAAACATATAAGTATATATAAGAGATGCTGACATAATATATTAGACCAAAACAGGTTAACAGTGTCATGCAAAATGTTCAGATGAGAAAGACACCAAGGACGATGCATTAAGACTGAGTAGAATATGATAATAGGATAATTGTGTGCAGTGGTTGTGGTAATACACACAAGATACAATCATGCATAGAAAAATATAAATAAATAATGGAAAAATAAATTTCAAAGCTACCAGTCTTCTTTGTGTCTTAATCAAGTGAACATGTTACATAGCATGTTTATGTTAAATGTTGGTATGTATATAAGGTAATATATGTCAATAGATTGAAGGTGAGTCAGGTGGAAAAGACACCATGGGACGATGCATATAGACATGAACAAAAGGATTTTCCTGTTTATATTCGATTCAAATATATAATATTAACAGACCAGTAGATAATTAATGAATTAAAATATTCCAATTGATATGTCTACCACGTGTCTTAACCATATGACCCAGCCACAACCTAAACATGTTAAACATTTGAGAATTTTATTATGTCACTAATCAATGAAAGTATATTAATATTTTCATTATTCATTAACCACAAAAATTGATTGTCAAGATTCAATGAAGTAAAATTCTTGCAATATGACTTGGCAGATGCAAAAAGACATGTCCTTAAATCTTTAGTATGATTACATGAAATCAAAAGGTGTCTCTCATCATCTAATTCTCCTAAGTTACATCTTGTACATTTTCTTTCTTCTCTTGGGATGCCCTGATATCTACCTTTCTCAATATTTGATTTATGAATATATTCATGAAGTTATATGTATATGGTGCCTCATACCCATAATTTTGATAAAAACAGAACAAGGAAGTGAATTGCTTCGAACGCGGACCTCGCAGAACGCACCTTTTTCAAGAATATTTCTACTTGCATTTTCGAATGCAAAAATAACAAAAACAAATTTATTTACTGAGGACAAAGTAATTATAAGGCCTTCTGGGAATTGAACTAATTTATATTTATACAATAACTATGTTTATTATTTTTTAAATTGAAAATTCCAAAAAAGGAATTTAATTTTGCATTCCGTGTTATTGGGTGCGGATTTCTGACCAGCTTATACGTCTTCCGGTTTAAGGCATCATACTCAGTCAATTTAGCTCCCGCTGAGCGGGAGCTTATAAACTATGTTTATCATATGGACTGGATTTTATGAATTAAGAAACCTTCAAAGAAGGCACCAAGTTGAGTGACCGAAGGACACTGAGAGCCCAGCTTTCCTAATTGGCTTGATACAATGCAAATGATTATAATTAAAACAAGTTTTTACATTATCAAAGAAACCCCTTTCTGATATAACATATACTTATTCTTTATAATTCATTGTGACTCAGGTATGCTATAAAAATATTCCCGACTTAAGACAGTCACAATTAGAGTTTTGGGGGAGTTGGACATTGAGATTGGTAATTAATACCTTTACAAAGATAATTTACAGAATAAGGAGAGGTATTTAAAGGTTTATATAAATTTTCATCATCTTGAAGACTCGTATGATTATTATCTCCCTTATTTAAAAAAAAGTTATAAGCTTTTATAAATATTAATTTGTCTTTGCTAGAAACTGGGCAATTTCAGTATAGAAACTTTATTTTAGTATTTTAAATGATAATAAACAATTTTGTTTTTGTTTTATTCCCTTTTAAAGACTGAAGAGGTTTCATTTCACACTCACCTTTTAGATTGTAATTGATATATAATAAATTTTTTTCTTAGGAGAACAGTATTGTTAACCACGTGGGATCCCCACGCTGGCCACCAAAAAGTTATCTTTGAAAGGCGTGAGCAGCGATGCATCAATTCACGCCTGTACTTAATAAAAAAAAAATATCTGCCATTCCTGACACGCCATTTTTCTGATCAAGGCTCATCAGAGACATTTTATCAAAAAGAAAGCCGGTGGTGTAGTGTTTGATGCATTACGATACGAACACAGAAGTTTGTGGTTCCATCCTCCTCAGGGGTGAAAATTGCATGAACCAATTTTCAGACTATCTCTTGACACCATTTGCGAGGATGGTCTAAAGGAATGATGTTAATCTTTCAAAACTTTATATGAAAAGAATGATTGAATTCAGTAACCCTAATTCTACAAAATTGATTATAAAAAGTACTTGAATATATGTGTATATGATATAATATAAAATTTATTAGTACTTACACAATACATTATATGGTTATGGCAATATATATATTTTTTTTTTTTTCAGACCACAACACTCATAGGATTGCTAAAAACTGCAAGACTGTTACGACTTGTTCGTGTAGCTCGAAAACTTGACAGATACTCAGAATATGGCGCTGCAATTCTCATGCTTCTTATGGCCGTATTCGCTCTAATTGCTCACTGGCTAGCTTGTATATGGTACGCCATTGGAAATGTGGAGCGTCCTCATTTAGAAAGTCCGAAAATTGGCTGGCTTGACGAACTGGCCATGCAGACTCATCAATATTACGTGAACGATACTGGTGGACCTACTATAAAATCTAAATATGTGACAGCTCTGTATTTTACATTCAGTAGTTTGACGAGTGTAGGATTTGGAAATGTATCTCCAAATACAAATTCTGAAAAAATATTTTCTATAGTGATTATGTTAATAGGATGTGAGTATTATTATAAACATTATGATTGTTGTACTGAGATGATCATCTTATTATTCTTATTATGTCTTCACAACTGTGTTGCGTTGTGTGTTACTACCGGTCCATAAGATCGCAATGGAAGAGGAAGGTTTGGCACGCCATTAAACCTGGTTTAACCCACCATTTCATTTGAAATGCCTGTACCAAGTCAGGACCTTTGCGATCTATAACTATTCCAGTGTGTCTTCCATGTCTTGTCGTTTCTCTTGGACATTGTGATTGATCCTCCAAGTTTGGTAATTTTGTTATTACCTTTAATTATCCTCAAAGTAGGAATCTGTCTGTCCAAATACCTTAATTTTGTAAGTACAACCTCTCCTTTGAACTGCTTTATTGATTTTGATGAAATTTTGTGCACCAATAATACAGCTTTTGAAAGATTTTTAGAGGACATTTTGTTGGTGTTGTTATAGGGTGAGATTAGGGGATGTCTAGAATAATGTTTATATGAATGATATTTGTTAAAATAAAGAAAATCTGTCTATTTTAAACACCTTATTTATTTTATTTATTTATTTTATTATGTCATATTTATGTAAGATTCAGATTTCATACTAATTTTCATACCTTGTATTTTTCAGCTTTGATGTACGCCAGTATCTTTGGTAATGTTTCAGCTATAATTCAAAGACTTTATTCAGGTACTTCTAGGTACCACATACAAATGATTCGTATCAAAGAATTTATACGATTTCATCAGATTCCAAATCCTCTACGCCAACGATTAGAAGAGTATTTCCAGCATGCCTGGTCCTATACTAATGGTATTGATATGAACATGGTAAGTAACTCGTAAGTAAATTAGCTGAGAATTGAGTTATGGGACTCTTACAGGATTAAGATTGACCATGGACCTGTAGGCTTTTTAGAAAAGCCCTCTAACCTACATTTGATTATAAAAAAAACTTAAATCTTTTTATCGGTAATAATTGCCTTTTTCCTTTGATGTTTGCTGCTGATAAACCCTGTATCATGAACAGGTGTTTATCATCGAAATTATCAGGTCAGTACAGTGACGTAGCACACTCTAGCACGTGTGCACACAAAAAGTTCCTTAAAAAAAACATTAAAAGACCCCTTATTAATGAAAAAAAATCAAATAATATTGCACGGGGATTACCGATAAAGAGAATATAGGACTTTTTAAATCTTGAGATCGAGTTTATCACTGGTTAATTGGTTCACCCTTGGGGTTCACCATAAACCAGTGATAAACTCGATCTCAAGATTTAAAAGTCCTATATTCTATATTTAAAACAACTTGCATGGCAGAGTCGTCTTTTTAAATACCACACTTTTGATCACTAGCTGATTATCTCTCAGGTGATGTTTGAGTCCTACTTGTTATTTACAAAAACGGGACTCCCCCTCCTGTATGTAATTAGGTTTGTCAGCAAGCTGCCCAAGGTCAGTGGTTTTCTCAGGGTACTCTGGTTTCCTCCACCATAAAAACTGACCACCCTATATGGCCCAGGTGCGTTGAAAAAGGCATTAAACCCTAACTTACACACACCTGTTCTGAGGGGGTTACCTTGAGGAAGCTCCTGGTCATTTGTCCCTTAAAGGTAACCAAGGCGATAACAAGTAGGTTCCAACTACAACACGGCATGAAAAAGATTTGATAGCCGTGTTCAGTCCTGTTGGATTACTATACTTTCTGTTTTAGGCTATTATGCTGGCATACCTGTTTCCTATGGACACATTCTAGGGGGGGACAGGAAGGTCATCTTCCCCCGCTCCCTGCGCTTTCCATCCCCGCTCCCTGCCCCCTCCACCTCCGCTCCCCGTCCCTTCCACCCCTGCTCCCCGCCACCTCAACCCCGGTACCCCCGTCCCTCCTGTCCGCCCCCTTACCCCCACTTCCCGCCCCTTTCATCCCCGTTCCCTGCCCCCGCTCACCGCCCCTTCTACACCCGCTCCCCACCCCTTCAACCCCCGTATCCACGTCCCCCTGTCCCCCCCTCATTCTACTGTTTGTCTTTAAAATTATGTCAAAATGAAGGGCTTTAGCAATGATATTTGGTGTGAAAGGAAATTGTTTTAGTTTTTGAGCCATTTTGCACTTATGCCCTTGCAGTCCAGCTATTTGATTTTGCCCTATGCCCTATAGTAACTTTAAAATGCTGCATTCTGTAGATAAGTTTACATCATTTAATGTTTCAAAATAACACAACCCATTTAAAAACTTGATAAAAAATCATAATTCTCTTATATCCAACCTTTATCAGGTCTATTATGAAAGTGTCCAAACAAAAAAAACAATAAACATTCAGTAACCATTGTAACTGGCCCTTTCAATTGGAATTTCCAGACTAGCACAGATCATTATTTTGACATTTTCTTCCATTAGCAACTTGATTAATGAATGAATGGCACACAATTACTTCAATAACAACTAACAGAATGAGAGAAAAATGTACATTGACCATTTAGGCTATCTTTTAAATTTGTATTGATTAGCGATTTGGTGTTGACAGTCGGAGATGGACATTGTCTGAGTGGTCTGTTGTCTGTACATAAACTGTTAAAGTATTGTTATAACCCCATTCACTAGAGTGGGGTACACTGCAATCAGATGGACATATTGTGTGAGTGGTCTGTTGCCTGTAAAGATACAGTGTAAAATTTGCCGACCTAAGATGCGTGAGTCTCACTCGAGTTGCATGACACTTGAAAGGTTTGAATCAAACGATCCTCACACTACAGATTTATAGAGAAGTACTTGAATTAAGAGAAACAAGAAACAAAAGATGATAACATTGTGTTACTTACCCTTTCATTAAAAAAAATTAACCTCCTACAATGGCTCTCTTAGGTGTATTCTAAATACAGAGGTACCCAAATCAAGATAACTTGCCACCACAAGGGGTCAATTACACTCAGAAAGAAAGGGATATCAGATCTTGCTATCCCATTGAATGTCAGCAACCTTATAACTCTTTGATAACAGAATTCTCGGCTTCTTTTGAAGGGATTGATTTCAATTTGAATTAACAGCTTAAGCTTTATGAATTGCATAGTGCGTCCCATCTCCAGGCTTTCAAAACTTTTATTTCAGGTATACTGAATGATGGAAAGGGATATACATGTAATAAGCATGTCTTTGGATCTGGCAGTTATTCTGAAATGTCTTTATAATTCCTCTGCAGGCTCATTTAAAATCACTTTTGTTTGTTTACAGGTACTAAAGAGCTTTCCAGAATGTTTACAGGCAGACATCTGTCTACATCTAAACAAAAACTTAATCAGTAATTGTACTGCATTTAAAGGTAACATACTTCTAAAATACCTGTATATGGTTAAATATACAACTGTTACTATCAAAAAGAATATTTTGTTTATGTTGCTTAAACTTCTTTGTCCTTTAATTTCTGTGTTTCTGATCTTTAATTGGCATTTAACATTTATAAAAATTTTGATGAAGTGCATGAATTTTATATATGAAGCAAAGGTGTACCCAGCAGTAATCAAGCATTGATAAAAATCGACAAAGACAAAATTTGTAGACAAAAAATCATCAAAACAAAACAAACCACACAACAAACAAAGATACACATAACAACTAAACTCCATTTAGCAACGTGAACTAAAGTCGAAACGATAGTGAACTCAGGTGCTCCAGAAGAGAAAACACTTCCTGTTTGCTAAAGCACAATTGTCATATTTCCAATGAATCGATTTAGTGCTGGTCAAACCAACATATGTGCTCATCTGAAAGATAGAAATTCTGTATTTGTCTACAAGCACATGATGTCATCTGTAAAATTTGTTAAGTGATGACAACAACCTGGGAGCAAATAATTTTATTCAAGTATTACAGCCAATAAATGAATCAATTCAAAATTTGACTTTGATTTGTATTTATTTTTAGGAGCTAGTCCAGGTTGTTTAAGAGCCCTCTCCATGAAGTTTAAAACAACACATGTCCCTCCTGGGGATACATTAGTTCACAGAGGAGATGTACTCACAGCTTTATACTTTATATCAAGAGGCTCCATAGAAATACTCAGAGAAGATATTGTTGTTGCTATTTTAGGTAAGGCCTGTTTGAACTTTAAGTTACTATTTTTAGTATGATGTGTTTGAGAATGATGAGTCAGATGATAAATTCTATTGACAACTTTTCAGGAATGCTATAGTTAAAAATGAATGGTGATAATCATTAAGATAAAGACTAAATGAATAGAATAATGTCCAATTATGTCAGATACCAAACCTAAAGTAATGAAATATTTCAGCTCATAATGTGAGGTTTGTAATAAAAAATAACTTCAAAAAATTTCAAAATTAGTTAGATATTTAATTGCATGGATGTATTATATTTTTAATCTGGGGCCAATGCAAGATAACAAGCAGTAAGCACTGGTCACATTGAAGTCTGCAGGCTGTCTGCCATTGTGAAATTTTAACTGCATTTTATTTTTGAAGTTTATTATTCATGCACTTATTCCATATCTATTTATGGTCTATTCATCAACAGGATCAAGCATAAACATTAAAAACTATAATTTTATCTTTTAGGAAAAGATGATGTATTTGGTGAAAATATTTGTCAACATAAAACAGTAGGGAAATCTAGTTGTAATGTTCGTGCCTTGACATACTGTGATTTACATAAAATACATCGAGATGACCTTCTAGAGATCCTCGACATGTATCCAGAGTTTGCAGAATTTTTTATCAAAAATTTAGAAGTTACATTTGATCTTCGTGATGTAAGTAAACAAGCGGATCCAGGGTTTTAGTTTAGTGGGGGTGTTAAGATGGTTCTTGGCCGCGCCTGATATGCCTTTCCTTTGATCTGTGCCTGAAATTAGATCTCCCTGAGCTTATTCCTACTTAGTTGGGAGACATATTGTTTGTGCCCTTTTGCATTCCAAATTTATTTTACTCAACCCTCTGAAACTACTCAGCAAATTTAAATGAAACTTGCTATATAGATTGTACACTATACATGAGTTATGCATGTTACAAAGAATTTTTTATCCCATGATTTTTATGGGAGTTGTCAACCTTTGAACCTACTGGTATAAATTATAGGGAAACAGGGATAGACATTGTTTTTGCAGGAAAAAAAAACATCTTTAATTTTGAATGCTTGATAGGATTTATCATGTAAATCAGAGAGATCTCCGAACAGAAACATCATTAACAGCTCTTGATAAAATTGTTGTTGTAATGTTTCAAGAATAAAATTGATGAGAATCTACCAAGCACACACATGGTTTTGTTGCATAATGAAGAGTACTGAACGCAATTGCATTTTAAATTAAGAAATATGATTGATCATTCAGGTTTACATCATGCCTTAATTAATTTGTAAAATACAGAAAAAAAAATTGTTATTGGAAATATAATTTACCAAATGTAGTTTGGGTCACTAGTCATTAACCCTATTGTATGAGTTAGAATTGAGTTTGTAATTTACAAAAAGGACAAGATCGGATCAGAAACACAAATTGGCCCACTATTTTTGGCATATTTTTGAAATTGGAAGTATTGCTATGTAATTGTGGGCTTATGCAGTTCAAAAGACTTATTTTATGAAACCAGCATCGATATTTGAAGATTGGATGCTATTGTGTGATACGCAAGAGCAAAAAGTGGTAAATCTAATTAAAGTGACAAAATGGGCTAAAATGGCTAAAATGTTAGCATGTTTTGTGAAAATTGAAGATGAGCAAACCCGTGAACCACAAAGATATTTCCAGGAAACATTATTAAAGTGATGCCTAACTCATTAAAATGTTGTTGTGTGTCAGTGGTTCGCTCATTAATCATAAGAAAATTTACTGTATTTAGAAAAAAAATGAAGAAAAGTCATTTTTCAAAAGATTTGTCCAATATATGAGAAGAAACCTGATAAAGCATTAGTTTTAAATATACATTGTGATTTTTAAGTTTTATCATTAAAGAGTAAAAAAAATCACATTTTGAAGAAATTGTCATTTTTGAAAAATTGGCCAAAAACCACCCTTATCATACATTATGCTTTCTTGTACACCTTTGAATGATATTGATAAGTTATAGGTAAGGAAACATTTCTCAGTTTTATTTCATTCTGTATTTCAGGAAGAACTAGTTGTGAGAACAAATAGTGAGCAATTCCAACAAAGACCAACTCTTCGGCAAAGGAGGGTTAATAAGTCTTTCCATTCATCCTCAGGGTCGCAAGGTAACCATAGCAACAAAAGCATCAAAACATGTAATCTCTTACAGAAATAAAAATATTATAATAGAGAAATGATAAAACTTCATGTATTGACAAAACCAATGTATCAGGCATAAAGAAAATAAAGAGGGAATGTGTCCATGGAACACAGATGTCCCTGCTGGAAGTAGAAGTCTGACACGGGTCTGAATTGGCTTGGAGTGTACAGTTTGTCATACTAAACCATTCCACCAAGTTTCAAAGCATTCTCATGTAGGATTTCTTAGAAAAGCTTGACCAAAATTTGTTCGTACAGACAGACATGAGTAAAACTTTATAACCCCAACATGTCATCAGGGGGGCATAAAAAATTAACACTTGTTCAGTAATGCTCCAACAGAAAGAAGCAAAGAAGTACCAACAGGGCATTTTAATGTCTGAAAATTTGGAGAAAAAAATCAGTAGACATAAAAAGACTAATAAAAAACAAAACCCATTCAGTCATGAGATAAGATTGTTGTGGAATTTGTGTATAAAGCTTTACCTCAACTTTAAGCTTTGAATCACTAATTTCTCAAAAATTTGCCTCAACTTTATAGATTCCAATCACTAATTTCTCTGTTTTAGCTTTGGATCACTAATATCTTAAGAATTTTTAATTAATCCATTGATTCTCATAGATGATGCAGAATACAAGTTTAGACCCTCTAGAGCCAAAAGATTACGTCGTCACATGAGCCACGAGGATGGACCAACAATGTCCATGTCCTTTGACTCCAGTGAGGAAGACATCAGAGAAAGTGGTGTCGGCATACTTGAGTTTTCCCCAGCGAAGGCAGGCCAAGACATCACTCCAGCAAAGTTTGACGATTTTGAGAGTAAAGAAGAACGTAAGCGGCCAACAGGGTTTGGCTCTTCTATTGTTGGTGAGTAAAAGAAAGGGTAATGAATTGTTTGAAAAATTATTGGTTAATTTAATAGTAGTGTGGTTAATTTGGAGATAGGTTGTCTTGTTGGTTCTAAATGTATTGAGGTACCTGCATTTATCAGGCTATTTGAAACTTAGAAGAAGGACTTAGATAGTATACGTAGAAAGCACAATGTATACTGTGGATTCGTTTATTTTTCGTGGGTACCAATTTTTGTGGTTTGAAGAAAAATGATTAGTTAGTTGATTCTTGAATTTGTGGTTCTGAAGGCGGCAGCATACATATCAATGTTGAATTTCCTTTCCGTGGGATATTAAATTTCGTGGGTCAAGGCCACCCACGAAAATTAGAAAATTGATACCTGACGAAAAATAATGAAATCACAGTACTAAACAAAAAAACTTTTGCAAATAACTAATTTGGCACCTGTAAGAATCTCAATTATATAGCAAAAAATACAACTGCACAAAATATTTCCTCAATATTGTTTACATTAATTATTGGAAAAATGCCACAAGAAACTATTTTATGTTTATTTTGATTTTTTTTTCTTGTCAACAGAAAGCAAACATCTCTATCGAATTGGTAAATTATGATATATCACCACCACCTCAGAATGGACTTATATTTCTATTGCATGCTAATAAGATATGTAAACTTATCACCACCTTATAAATCTAACTACATGTACAAATGATGCTAAACATGGCAATAATGCCTCTTCGGTTTTATAAATATGGTTGCCTTAATGTCACTTTCACTTCTAAGATCTGCAATTAAATAATTAGCTTTGGCTGGACATGTCTTTTAATAGCTTTAATCTGCATTGGAAAGTACTGGTCTGATGCTCCTGTGGTTGATTTGTTTAGTTCTTCTGTATTTACATTTTAAACACAAAGATATCACAGGGATTTAAATAAGCATTGGTCCAAGGTCTGGGCCCTACAATTTGTAGCTGAACTTGGGTATTGTTATGATGCGCTGGGCGGGCATCAATAATTGGTTTCAGGACCATAACTTAAAAAGTTGACAACCGATTTTGATGAAACGTATAGTACTTTGGGATGTTGTTACCTATCATAACAGGAGGAACCCTATTGAATTTGGTGTAAATCCGTTCAGGGTCAAGGTCACAGCGGCAGAAAAAGTTTAGAAAATTTCTTGAATTAGAGGTTTCCGAACCATAACTCAAAAAGTTGTTTACTGATTTTTATGAAAATTTTAGATATAGTTACATACCATAAGAGGAGAAACCCTATTGATTTTGGGGTAAATCTGTATATTAGGTCAAGGTCACTGTGGCAGAAAAACGTTAGAAAATTTCTTGAATTATAGGATTTTAGGCCATAACTCAAAAAGTTGTCAACCAATTCTAATGAAACTTTGGGATGTTGTTACATTCCAAAAGAGGAGGAGTATATAACCCTATTGATTTTAGAATACATCTGTTTAAGTTCAAGGTCACACTGGCAGAAAAACATTAGAAACTTTTTTAATTGGAGGTTTTGGAAAGATTACTCAAAAAGTTGTCAATTGATTTTAATAAAACTTTTGGATATTGTTACATACCATAAGAGGAGAAATCTTATTAATTTTGGGGTAAATCCCTTTATGGTCAAGGTCACAGTGGCTGAAAAACTTTTTTTTTTCTCAACAAAGTGGATTCTGGACCTTCACTCTAAAAGTTGTCAACCAATTTTAATTAAACTCTATATTATTGTTACATTCCATTAAAGGGAGACCCTAATTGATTTTGGGGTAATTCTGTTCAAGGTCAAGGTCATTGCAGCAGAACAATTATCATTACAAAATTTCTTTTTAAAAAAAAATGGTTTTCAGACAATTTTCAAACAATTTTTATGAAACTTTGGGATATTGTAACATACCATAAGAGAAGGAACCCAAATGATTTTGGGGAATTTTCACCCAAGATTTAGGTAAGGAAAATCTGTTATTAAATCTCTCAAAAAGTGGCTTCTTGACAACAATTCTTAAAGATTTTGGTATTAAATTGGCATGTAATGTCTGTAATAACTTATGCTAAGTTTGGGTTAGTGAAATGCTACAACTTTGCTTTTGCTCCCCTGTGCATATTGATTTTTGATTCATGACCCTGAAATTCTATTTACTTGGTACTAAAGTCTTGGACCTGCATGTGCTTACAGTAATTCCTATGGAGGACTTTTAATTAGCAAACAAATTTGAACACAAAAAAATACAGTAAGTGTATAAGAAATCTTTTTTGTAATTTCGTTTATATCTTTGGTAAGAGAAAGCTATGTAATTGTAAAATATTTAGTTGAAGAGTGTATTTTGTAATTAAGACTCCGTGAACGTTTGTCTGAATTATTCCGATATATGCTCTGAAATACCAAATATTATCCTCACAAAAAATAAAATGAATGATTATACAGTACATCAGAATTACCAGCAGTTTATCTTGATGTTGTCTCACTTTACTGTCGAGTGTTTTCAGTACCTTTATGGAGAACACTTTGAATATGTACACCATGAAAGCTATATCATGAAGATATATGTTTAATGTCATATGCTTATCTATTTAATGTTTACAACAACAAAAACTCAATCATTGTTAACTTACATCCTTGAAAGGTGTTTTCATAAATTTCTATATATTTTCAAATGATGAATTATAAATTACTGACCTTGCAACAAAGGTTCAGATTTATCTACAAACCTTTGAAGTATAATTTCGTTTTATTTGTGCTTAGCCTACAAAACATCTCAAATTTGATTTTTTTCTACAAATGTTTGAAGTATAATTTTGTATTACATATATTTGTGCTCAGCCTACAAAACATCTCAAAATAGTTGTCAACAACACTTTCAGGCTTCAGGTAACTGCAAATATTTATTAAATAGGTCAACATGTTTCGCCTGTCAGACAAGCGTCTTCAGCACAGGATGGTACAATGTGCTCATCCTGAAGTACCCAAAAGTAAAAAAGAGAAGGCAGTATATGGGTGTTTTTGGTTAACCTTTAGATTAGATTTATGTATAAATGAAGGAAGAATATCATCATAATCACACTTCATACATGTATGCATCAGGGCATGAACAAATGGAAACAACCATAATATTATATCCATCCCATCAGCTTCATAATTTAGCGATTCTTTAAAGAAGGACTTCTTGAGAAACAATGTATTATGTATTAGTGTTTGGCTGGTTGATGTACTGAGATAATCACCTAGGCATCCCTGATATGTCATCACAAACCTGTTGTGTTTTGTGTAACTACCGGGCCCAAAGATCACAATGGAAAAGGGAGGTTTGGTGTGCCCTAAAACCTGGTTTAACCCACCATTTCTTTTGAAATTCCTGTACCAAGTCAGGACCATTGCAGTCTTCAATTTTTCCGGTATGTCTTCCTTGCTTTATCTCGTCTTATGGACATTTGAGATTGATTCTCAAAGTTAGGTTATTTTGTTATTACCTTTATTGTACATATTTATGGTTAATATCAACAAGTCCCTAAAAATCTTAATATTTCTTTCCAGGAGCTTTAGCAAATGTGAATAGCTTGGTGAATGCTGTAACAGGCCGTTATGAACACCAGGGTAAACAAACAGACCAAGATGCAACACCTTTACTACAGGAACATAGTCAGAGTTCTGATTCTCAGGTAAGGTGCGCTTGACTTTTTCAGGAACTGATTCTCAGGTAGGGTGCGCTTGACTTTTACAGGAACATTGTTGAAGCGCTGATTTTAGATAGGATGTGCTCATCTACATGTACTAGGAACATCATCCTTTCTAATTCTTGGGTAGAACATAGTCAAAACTAGGATAAGCAGTAGTGCATAGTCTAAGATCAAATTCACAATTTCACTGATGGGGATTGCTTGATTAGTATTGGAATGTTGTCAAAAGTTAAAAATCAAAGTTAGATTAGGGTATGTAAATGCTGAGATTTTTATGGCCTGTCAACAACATGTGAGACAAATTGATTTTTTTAATGCCTCCCCACCGACATGTTGGGGGCATTAATTTTTTCTCATGTCGGTCCTTATGTCCATCCGTAAGAATTTCCATCAAATTTTCTCTGGAACCTTACATGAGAATGATTTGGAACTTGGTAGGACGGTTTAGTATGACAAACTGTACATCCTTAGTGATTTTAAGACCTTTCAGACATCTATTTCCTGTTTAGGACTTAGGCCAATGTGAAAATATTTTAACATGACTATGAATATTTCCATCAAGCTTCTCTAGGGAACCGTACATGAGAATGATTTGAATCTTGGAAGAGTGTTCAGTATAACAAATTGAACATGCTAAGCGATTTTGAGACCTGTTGGACATCTACTTCCTGTTTTGGACTCAGGCTGATGTGAACATGACTATGAAAATTTCTGTCATGCTTTTCTTCAGTATGACCAACTATAGGTGCTAAGGGATTTTGAGACCTGTTGGACATCTACTTCATATTTGGGACTTACGCCGATGTGAAAATATGTGAACATGTGTTTAAAAATTTCTGTCAAGCTTTTCTCAGGAAATATACATGAAAATGATTGGATGGTTCAGTGTGACAAACTGTATGTCCTGAGCGACTTTCAGGTCTGTCAGACATCTACTTCCTGTTTGGGACCTAGCCGGGGCAACCGTGTCACATGGACACACTCCTTCTTTATTTTGTCTTTCTTTTTGTCAATATATCACACCTGAGGATTACTCTTTCATTTATATAATTTAAAATATCTCAGAAATACTTAGTCTGATCTTAATGAAAGTTGATACACTTATTCATTACCGTATGTAATGCCAAAAAATTGCTGAAAAAAATTATGCAGTTCAAACAAATATATGCCTAGTGGGCCATCTGCATCTTGGAAGACTTTTTGTTATGTTTATACTTACCCGCTTAACTTTGTCAGAGTCTGAATGACTATTATTGATATTTTTTCAGAGACGAGTGACTTCAAGCTCAAGTGTGCCAAAATCAACTTCATCTATGACACTTCCTGTTTCCAGCCCTTCCACACACTCCCAGTTTGAGGACTGCCAGGGAGGGCAGCAGTTCATTCCAGTAACAGAGGTGTTCCAAGCTGCAGAGGGACATACAAGTCCACAGGAGGTTGAAAAACGCTTAGATGAACTTACAAGGTAATAATATAGCAGCAAAACAATGCAGCTTGTAAGAGTTTTTTTAGCAACAACTACAGTCATCATATTCTCTCAATCTTTGATATGCAGCATCAAGACAGGGGGTCTATAAGATGACAATAAATATAAAAATAGGAGTTGCAGTGTGGCGGAATTAAAAATCAATACAATACTTAAAGTCAGGTAAGCCACAAGGTTAAAAGGTAAAATTGAATTATAAATACACAAAAACATATCACTTAATATAAAAAAAAAAGAAAGAGAGGCCCAAGTACTTTCGGTCAAAAGACCTTCTGCAGGGCAATTAAAATGGGGATAAAAAAAAGAAACACCTGCACAGCACAAAGATAAGGACGAGACTCAGAGGCAGGTTGATCAGAAATAAATTTAGAAAAAGAGATGCAGATGGCCCACTAAAGCACATATTTGTTAGAACTGCATAATTTTTGCTGCAATGTTTTGTGGTCTATATGATGAGACTTGCATGAATGACATCCTGACTTTTTTATATCCCCTGCAAACAAAGTTGAGACGGAGGAATATACTAATTACCTGTCTGTCCCGACATTTTTTTAGTGCAACTCCTCCTTAATTGCTAGATAGATTTTGGTGAAACTTTACATAAAGGAAGTTTACCATTAAGGAGATGTGCATGAAGAAATTTATCAGGTGAGATAATTTGACTTTTGGGGGGTTTTTTTTGCAATAAAGAGTCTCCAATGAAGCTTATGAAGATAACTTGTAGTGTAAGTTTACTGCATGTGCTTGCATCTCAACATTGTTGTCTCACACTGAAGAGAGCATTTACCGAAGAATTTCAGATCTTTTCTAATGATCCATGATTTAACAGTTTTCTTTTCTTTTGTAGGCAACTGAGTCGTCTGGAGAATAAGATGTGTTCAGATATCTCAATGATCTTAGACATCTTACGAACTCAGCTTGGTCCAGCTAATCATGTGACCTCTGATACACAGGATTCTCCACCAGAGGCCAACCTTCCCCCTCCACCTGATTACAATCAGATTAGCGAGTTTGATGAAGATACAATATCAAGCCCTGGTTCCCTAAATGAAGGAGCTAATGTAGGGTACCAAGAGAGGCTGGTATGTAAGTGTTACCTTTTTCTTTATTCTATACCACAACTTTTTAGCTCACCTGGACCGAAGGTCCATGTGAGCTATTGCCATCACTTGGCGTCCGCCATTGTCCGTCGTCGTTAACTTTTTTTTGAAAATCTTCTCCTCCAAAACAACTGAAGGGATTGCTTTGAAACTTTCCATACTTCATCTATGAGATGTCCTCTACCAAGATTGCACAAATGGTGACCGCCGTCCAAACAACATGGCCGCCATTGCTAAAAATAGACCAGGGGGGCCAGACTACTGTTTTGGCTTGTAAATCAAAAAGTATAAGAGATAGATGGAATCTGATGCCACGCTGCTGCTTCAGCATCAAAAGCTCTACAAAAGTCTTCATTGAGTCTAAGTTGTCAGATGACCCTTATAGGAGTTACGGCCCCTTAAAGGTGAAAAATAGCATTTTTTCATGTTTTTTATTATAGAATGAAAACTATTACAGATAGAGAAAAGTTGTTGCTTGCTTAAATGTTCAGCTCATTTAGCTCTACAAAAGTCTCCATAGGGTCGAAGTTGTAAGATGACCCCATATAGGGGTTACAGCCCCTAAAATAACGTTCTTTCATGTTTTTGCCCTATAGAATGAAAACTATTGCAGATAGAGAAAAGCTGTTGCTTGCTTAAATGTTCAGCTCATTTAGCTCTACAAAAGTCTCCATAAGGTGAAAGTTGTCAGATGACCCCTTATAAGGGTTACAGTCCCTTAAAGGTGAAAAATCCTATAGAATGAAAACTATTACAGATAGAGTAAAGCTGTTCCTTGCTTTAGTGTTCAGCTCATTTACCTTTACAAAAGTTTTCATAGAGTGAAAGTTGTCAGATGACCCCTTGTAGGGGTTACAGCCCCTTAAAACTTGAATAATAGTGTTTTTTGCTTATTTAGAGTGAAAACTATTGCAGATAGAGAAAAGAGTTTTCTTGCTTAAACATTCAGCTCATTTAGCTACACAAAAGTCTTCATAGGGTTGACATCAAGACCAGGCGATTCAGGCTCCTGGGAGCCTCTTGTTACTATTGTCTGCACTTTGTAATTTGAATTTGAAAAATAGAATTAAAACACAGAGCTTTTACTGCTAAGATTTTAAGGCTTGTTTGGAGCTTTATAGTGAAAACATTGAAATTTTAAGTCCATAAAAGAAGCATTTAATACTAATGGGGTTTTCCAATGTTAGAAGTCCATGTTCAGTTAGCAGATATGAAAAACTTGTAACATTTGTCTTTGGCACAAGAAAAATATGCACTGAATTAGCAGGCGCGTAGCAACCCGTACGCAAAAACGCAGTTGCGTACACATGGTCAAATCAGCAAAAATAAAAAATGCTGTTTTTAAATCAAATTTAGCAACATCTTTACTGTTCATCCTTTCTCCACTGGCCACTATCACCTTCTACAGAATTGTTGATAAAAAATATTACATTTTTTTACCCACCTATGTCATGCAGGAACATTAAATAAAACTGTTTTAAAATGTTCGTTTCCAAAATAAAAAAAGACTTAAACTAGAGCTAACTTCTCCATGTGTTGTTAGGAGGCTTTTCAATTTTGTTATTTATAATCTGTTTATATACATGTACCTCCGCTTGAAAAAGACTTTTTCTAAGTGTATATGTAATTACTTTTGATAGGGTGAATCATTGTACGCACGCCCGTTAGCCTTGCACCCAATTTCTCAGGGTACCGTTTCCTAATCCTCAACTCATACACGTGGATTTTCGTGAAACTCAGTTTACGCAATCTTTGTAACTTAATGTAGCTGTGCACTTCCCATGTTGAAAGTTCATCTGCTTTATCTTAGGGGTGCTAGTGGTTCTTACATGTATTTGTGTGCAGTTTTCCATTTTTTAGCTCACCTGACCCGAAGGGTCATGTGAGCTATTGTCATCATTAAGCGTCCGTCGTCCGTCCATCCGTCGTCCGTCGTCTGTCGTCCGTCCGTTAACTTTTCTTCAAAGATCTTCTTCTCTGAAACCACTGAAGGGATTGCATTGATACTTGGTATACATGATCTTTAGGATGTCCTCTACCAAGTTTGTGAATTATATACATGTCAACCAACCAACATGGCGGCCGTTGCTAAAAATGGAACAGGGGGGTCAGACCATTGTTTTTGGCTTATAACTCAAAAAGTATAAGAGATAGAGAAAATCCGAAGCAACCTGTCATGTTCAGCATTAAAAGCTCTACGAATCTCTCCATTGAGTCGAAATTGTGAAACGACTTCTTATAGGAGTTAATGCCCTAAAATCATCAAAATTGACCATTTTTGCAGTTTTTGGACTATATCTTGAAAACAGTTAGAGCTAGAGGAAAAGTTAGCATTGCAGAATTGTTGAGCTCATTGAGATCTACAAAAATGATTTCAGGGTCTAAATTGTCAGATCAGCGGTTTAAGAGTTATTCCCCTTTAACTGTTTTTATACCCCGCCACACGAAGTGGCAGGGTATTATGTTATACCCTCAGTTTTTTTCGGTGTCTGTCCGTCCGTCCGTCTGTCTGTCCGTCTGTCCGTCCCCCGAAGGTTTCCGACCAATAACTTGAAAACGCGTCAAAGGATTTGAATGATATTTTGCACAGCTGTTTAGTACAATAAAATACAGGTCAAGTTCGATTTCCAGCATGATCCAAAAAATAGTTTTCGAGATAGGCCACTTTGAAAAATCAAATTTCATGAAATTTTGAGTTTCCGACCAATAACTTGAAAACGCGTCAAAGGATTTGAATGATATTTTGCACAGCTGTTAAGTACAATAAAATACAGGTCAAGTTCGTTTTCCAGCATGATCCAAAAAATAGTTTTCGAGATAGGCCACTTTGAAAAATCAAATTTCATGAAATTTTGAGTTTCCGACCAATAACTTGAAAACGCGTCAAAGGATTTGAATGATATTTTGCACAGCTGTTTAGTACAATAAAATACAGGTCAAGTTTGATTTCCACCATGATCCAATAAATAATTTTCGAGATAGGCCACTTTGAGAAATCAAATTTCATGAAATTTTGAGTTTCCAACCAATAACTTGAAAACGCTTCATGGGATTCAAATGATATTTTGTACAGCTATTGAGTACAATAAAATACAGGTCAAGTTCAATTTCCAGCTTGATATGAAAAATAGTTTTCGAGAAAGGCCACTTTGAAATCAAATTTTATGAACTTTTGATATTATAACATGGCGGGGTATCATTTAATGTCCCATTACATGCCCTATTTTTTCCCATTAATTTACACTGATTTTCAAAAATCTTCTCTAAAACCACTGAAGGGATTGCATTGATACTTGGTATACATGATATTTAGGATGTCCTCTACCAAGTTTGTGAATTATATACATGTCGACCAACAAACATGGCCGCCATTGCTAAAAATAGAACAGGGGGGTCAAACCATTGTTTTTGGCTTATAACTCAAAAAGTATAAGAGATAAAGAAAATCGGAAGCAAATTTTCTTGTTTAGCATCAAAAGGTCCTTACAGGAGTTATTGCCCTTTAACTGTTTTTTCTATTAATTTAAACTGATTTCCAAAAATCTTCTATGAAACCACTGAAAGGATTGTTTTGCAACTTTGTATACTTGAAAGTTTGTGAAATTTATTCAAACTTTGGCACAAGAGATCAGGTGAGCGATTCAGGCTCCTGGGAGCCTCTAGTATTAAGTAATAAAGGGGCATAAAAATTTCAAAATCCATAACACCAAGACAAAGCCATGACCAGGGGATCGAAATCCCGTATTTTCAGTATTATACGATCTAATGATGTTTCCTATAAATATTCCATGATCAAAGTGCCCATAAAAAATCACAAAATTCCGTAAGGACAGAAGACAGCTACAGGAGTAAGACCGAGTAACATAAACATTGTGATTTCAGTGACTCTCTACCCCTCCACGTCTTTTTTTTTTTTGGTCTACATAAAAATTGTACGCGTTGCTTTAACTTATAAAAATATAAATTCAAAAATAAATTTTTTGACTTGTTTAATTATAAATAAAATCGTTGTGTTGCATTTACGTTTGGCATTTTAAATGCAACAGAAAAAAATCCCGTCTTGAACACAAACATTCATAGGTCAAGAATCTCTACAGTATAGGAAACTTAAAGCCTTTTAATTTCTTATAAAATTAAACAACTATACAAAAATAATCGATTTTATTTAAGTATGTATTTAGGGACCGAGCAACTTGTAGGAAGGAGGCATTGTTTTTTTTTCCTGATCAGATTTTTTTTGCGCGAGGAAAAACTATTTATTTATTCTTTAGATAGAAGATGAGATTTTGAATAAGTGTATACGACACAACCAACATATATGATAAGCGCAATTTAAAACAACCAACAGCCTTCAATGTTGGCATGACAATTTTTTTTTTGATAATAGGCATTATTTTGTACATCAGGAAACTTTTTGCACAGTATTTTTTTCCTGTAAAGTTCAGCTGCCAGAATATTTTTTGACTCAAAATATTTTTTAGGAAAAACCAAGGCCCACCTTTCAAGCTAAATGTTCGGTTCCTTATCATGGAAAACAACGATTTTAGCCTTCGTTTTTGCTAAATCCAAGGAGCTTCTGGGGGGCTTCGTCCCCCTGGACCCCCTACCAGGGCTTTGCCCTGGACACACTGGGGGCCTTAAGCGGCCCCCAGACCCCTCGCAGTAGCTTTGCGTATTCTTCATTTCTGCCTAGCTACGCCCCTGATTAGATCTGTACTTCAGTGGACATTTTATATTTGAAGGATTTTTATGCCCCCGCGACAACATGTAGGAGGGCATTAAGTTTTACTCATGTCAGTCCGTCGGTACAAAATTTCCATCAAGCTTTTCTCAGAAACTATACAGGAGAATAATTTGAAACTTGGTAGGATGGTTTAGTATGACAAACTGTACATCCTAAGCGATTTTCAAATCTGTCGGATATCTACTTCCCTTTTGGGGCTTAGGCCAGTGTGAAAATATGTGAACATGACTATGAAAATTTCTTTCAAGCTTTTTCTCAGAAACCTTACACAAGAATGATTTGAAACTTGGTAGGATGGTTCAGAATGACAAACTGTATGTCCTTGGCAACTTTCAGACCTGTTGGACTTCTAGTTCCTGTTGAGGGCCAGTGGGGGCATTTTATTTCAGTACTCTATTCCATGAACATGATGTAACAAGTTCACAAGTATTTGATATTTATTCTTTTTTACAGGAACAACATTTCCCTGAATCACCATGGGAACTGCAAGCCTCCCAGAAAACAAACAACAAAGACAGAAGACCTAACTATAGGACTACACAAAAAGCACAGAAATATGATAAATACAATGTTCAATCTGCCAGACATTGCAAAAAGGATACAAAAGATGATGTCACCTCGCCTGAAAGTGCTATAAGGGATTTAGTGACCTCACCCAATAGTGATGAAACAGATTTATTGACTTCACCAAAAACTGATGTCACTGATTTATTGACCTCTCCGAAAAGTGATGAAATGGATTTATTGACCTCACCAAAATGTGATGAAATAGATTTATTGACCTCACCAAAAAGTGATGAAACAGATTTATTGACCTCTGCCAAGAGTGACCTAACAGATTTATTAAATTCACCATTCAGTGATGAGTCAAATAATTTGACTTCAAATTTTACAGAAAGAACTAATGATATGGATTTTTGTATGGATCAAACAAGTTCACACCATTCAAATACTTTCATGTATGAACAGAATAATGAACAGAGTGAAAGGATTCCATGCTTTTCACCTGACGTTATCGAGTCTTCACGTGCAACATCATCAGAGAATGGGTCGATGGATGAGTGGGAGCAAGAACCATTGTTGAGTGGATCTGTTAAGAATAAGTCTGAATCAAAAAAGCATACCTATGTATAGCTGCTTCTGTTAACAGCTGTCTATGATAGTCCTTTCTAGTAATTATTTTCCTGACGTGCGAACCTGGGAAATCTTTTACTTATGCACTACAGGTTTACGACTTCAGGGTCAGCCTTGCCATTGAAAATCTGTTGAAATTTACTAAATTCGTCAACTTTTTAAAACATTTTTAATCTGTCTGCCAAAGTCTAAAACTACTAAAACATATCTTAACATCAAAGACTTCACTCCAAACCAGTTTATGTGAAGCGGGAGGGGGAGATTATGCAAAAAACAGATAGGGATAAATTGATGTTTTCCTTAGCTCAATGTTGTTCACACCATGAGGCTGACCCACAAAGGGAAACTACTCTTGCAAAAATGAAAATAAAAGAATCGGGATCAGATTTCTGGATGACTTTTTGAAAAGGACTATATTTCATACAGCAAAACCTGTCTAAACAAACCATTTAAGCACAATGCCAAAAATTTAGATAAAGTGAAACCTGTCCTAACCGAACAGCAATGGGACTAATTGGTATTTTAAGGCTTGTAAAACTCATTGTTATCAAAACATATCCTAAATATGTTTGACAGCTTGAACCATTACTTTTAATTAACATTTAGAAACATAAAATTGCAGTGATTCTTTTAGCTCTTCAGACTTATTAAATTTGTTTGTACAAAAGATTAATTCTTGATTATTACATAGATGTATATGAAATACCGATTTTTCCCAGTGAAATAAAATCTGGTAAATTTACAGTGTGAAATAACAAAAAAAATTTTACTCTTGCGTCCTTTCTGGTCAAACTCAACTATGACGTCGTGAATCATATTGCATTGTCGACATGACTCCTGCAGTCTAAATTCATACGCCATTCAAATAAATTTATTTAAAAAGATTAAATAGCTGCATTTTATCTATGTAATAAAAACGATAATCAATAAGGTCTCATGAATAACCAAAATATGATCAGTCGTGAGGGAACGCACTGAGAATTAACTCCGAGCACTCTTTAAATCTGTGTGCGTTCACCGACTCGTGATCATATTTTGGTTATTCACTTGACCCAATTAATTATCCTAAAATTATCTCCTATGATTCTGTAAAGACAATTTTTTTATCATGATTGATTAAATCAAGGCAATCAAAATTGCCTTGGTTTGATATTTGGTTTTGAAAGCATTTGGTATTAACAAGTAAAATTACTATATACTTAGTTAAAAACTTTTGGGCACTTTGTTCAGTTTGATGAGAAATTTGGTTTGAACAGGTTTTACTGTAATGTCAAAAAACTCAACATTTTTTTGTACAATTTTTTTCTATAAAAAACACCTGTAAACATCATTCACTTTCCTAAATTGAACTAAGTCAGGAATTTAATTTAAACACATTTCATTGCCAATAGAAGCATATGGAATTTTACACAAGTAAAACTGACTTAGTCTTAGGTAGTCCTCACAAAAATGTTAACTCTCAAAGGGGGTCAGTTTAGACAGATATCACTGTATTTTTAGGCTTCCCTAAAGCACATAATAATAATAACTTGAATTCAAATCTATTTGTATATTGAGCAGCTTTTTAACCAATGCAAATTTGTCAACAATCAGGTTTTTAATTCTTTTATTTTATCATAAAGTTTTTATTCTGCTATCTTCTGTTGTTTTTATTTTCATTTTAAAGAGTACACAATATTTGTCAAAAAATATCATAGTAATTATAGAACTTTTCATTTAAAAGTATATCATATATTTTTACTCATATTGAGTATGCATATTTTTTTGCTTATTTTTTTTTTCTTGCAATTTTTAATAGAACTGCATTATAATTCAAATGAATTTTGTTCATTATAATTACCGTATTTTCCGGAGAATAAAGCGCTCTGGACTTTAAGGCGCAGGGCCGATTTTCAGGGGAAAATCTGATTTTATCCATTTATAAAGCGCACCTGAGTACTAAACGCACCCCTTTCTTCAGTCTTATAACGTATATTGAATGATTTTTGTCAAGTTTATTTAATTTTCAGCACAAAGACTCCTGATGTTCTTGAAGATCGTTTCCATTTTATATTATTATTTATTTATGATTAATAAAATTGTGTTTGATCTTAATAAAAATGAATAAATAAAGCTTGTGTGTTGACTTATTGTTATTGATTTTAACGGTATATGTGTGTATATCGGTAAATTGCAAATTAGTGTATGACACTTGACAGGTGTTATGATTGGCATTTAAATCGTTTGTCCGCAACCTGATTCTCCAGTTTTTGTTTTGATTGCAATTAAAGTGAAGTTTATTGACCTTGATATGTTTTTGTTACAATTACTCAAGATCTGTTTGTGTTGATTTTAAATTCCTTAGTTAGCTTCAAGCTTGACCACGTGGTGGAAAAGAAAAGAAAATCAAAATGGCATACCTGTGTATGGAAATGTGTCCAATTTATAATAATAGATTTGTTGTGTGTCCTTGATTATTTATTAACTATTTATAAAATAAAAATCACAAGAACAAATGGTTCCTTGATCAAACAATCCATGATATTCACTTGGTAAAAATACACATGAAACGGTGTGTAATATTGTCTTGTGTAGATCGATGTCAACAGGTCAAAGGTAGTTTTTCATTAATTTTCCTGCACATGAGTTTTAACTGAATAAATTTTATAAAATGATTTATGTTTGCTCTAAAATAGATAGAATAATGACAAAAGGATTAATTGTTCTTGAATTAAAGGGAAAACAGTCTGTCAAATTGTAGGGAGAAAATGAACAAAACTCTGTATAAAAGTAGGGAGAAAATGAACGCATATGTCTAAATTATGTAAATATTACTTACCAACGTAATAATGTGGACATTACCAACATAGAAAAGGGCATATTAAGCACACAATTCTGTGTAATTTCAAAGGTATTAGATATAAAACAAAGGAAGAGAAAGGAAAGGGACTGCATTTTATTTATTATATAAACTCCATATTTTAGGCACACCTCTGTCTGATTACGTAATCAAAATAAAAATGGCTGATTATGGAGAAAAAAAATCGAAACAACTGAAATACATAATAAACAAACACATTCCAGGGTATTTACTTTTTATTTCATAAAATAACAAACAAAACATCACATGAATGAAGCTGAAATAGAAATTGCAGTAGTCCGGGAATGACCAAGAAGAAGTCTTTATTTTGGCTTGAAAACATCGATGTTTTCACACTGGTCCACCTGAAAACTTTTAAAAAATACACACACTAAGCGCACCGGAGTATAAACCGCACCAAAAACTTTTCAGGAAAAAAATAGCGGCTTATACACCGGAAAATACGGTACATGTATCATGGTTTGATAAAAATGCACTAATGTGGGTCTCAGATTTTTTTGTTACTCAATTTCATTTTTGGCACATGTACATTAAACTAAACTTTGGTACATCTTTGATAATATCTGATGGTTACTATACATTTTGTGATTAATATATTTTGTTTTAAAATAAGAAACTTAAGGCCATGATAAAATAATTCCTAGATTCTCATCCGAATTTCTTGAAAATATTGGGCCGGCAGGCTAGTTTTATTTTTTTATTTTTTATCTAATATGATAAAATATGCTGCCATTTTAAAAGAAATTGACCAATAATTAACATAATTTGCCAAATATGAAAATAAAAATTTTTGAGGTGACTGAAAAAATCATGGCGGGAGGGGATGAGAATATAGAATATTTTTTATATTGGCCTAAACATCAGATGTACAGAATAGGCTGAAGGTAGATTTTGAAAGTGGTTGCATGTTTATAAGAATGAATTTTTAAAATCTGTATAAGTGGGGTATTTTTGCAGTGATGTAATACTTTTCTGATAGGTCATGTGTCCCATACAATTTTTGGTTGTTATTTGTAGGGTTTGGAACAAACTTTACAAATCAAAATCTAAAAATGAGAGTTTTCTCCATATATTATGGTGTTTCCATCCACAAAACATTAAGATTTTTTGTTTTAGTCCCCCTTTTGTGTGTGTGTGTGTGTGTGTGGGGGGGGGGGGGGGGGGTACTTGGGAATCACTTGTCTGTATGACAACTGATGAGGACATCTTCTCCAAAATGTTTTTTGATGAAATTTTACATTTATTAAAAGGAAGTTGTTATCTGGAGATGTACATATGAATTTCTTTCAGGGGAGATAATTTGGCTTTATTTTCCCAAGTTCAATATGAAACTGGGGAGAGGGTTATTCTTTTGTGATTATCAAGGAAACTCAATACATGTATCCTTTTACTTGTAATCTATATAAGCAGCAGGTTTATGGTGTATTTGTTTTTTTTTTTTTTTTGTGTGTGAAGAATTCAGTTTTGTATAGATTTCTTATCATTCATTAGGCCAATTATTTGTTGAATGAAAATGTTGCATTTTAGTATCTGTAGATATAGATTGTTCGTTTTTTGGTATTTTGTTGAAGTGATAGTTTTAATAGTTTGAAATCAAAATTTTTTCATTATTATTTTCATACAGTTTAATGTTAAATTATGATAATAAATGAAAAATATAAGCATTTGTGATATACACATTTATTTATCATTTTACATGTATATTATTGCACTTGTTTATTTAATGCATTGATCTCCAATACTATACAGACTTCTCAAAGAAAAAAAATGTAAATACATGTACATGTAGTTTATAAAAATTAATGTATTGCAATGCTTGCTTCTTTGCACTCATACCACTTGTTAACAATTGATGTTCCATACCACTTGTTAACAATTGGTGTTCCATACCACTAATGTTAACAATTGGTGTTCCATACCACTTGTTAACAATTGGTGTTCCATACCACTTGTTAACAATTGATGTTCAATACCACTTGTTAACAATTGGTGTTCCATACCACTAATGTTAACAATTGGTGTTCCATACCACTAATGTTAACAATTGGTGTTCCATACCACTTGTTAACAATTGGTGTTCCATACCACTTGTTAACAATTGATGTTCCATACCACTTGTTAACAATTGGTGTTCCATACCACTTGTTAACAATTGATGTTCCTAAAGATTGCTTCTTAAATGAAACCGTAAAGCTACAACACAATTACTAATTAAAGTATGAGTCGCTCAACACATTTGTTGCTTGTGTAAAATTATTTTACTGTTACTTCCGTATAATTCAGGTCAATACATAGATTATTCTGACAAGGGATGGATTCACATATAACTTTAAGAAAATAAGTTCGTGCAATTGGGGTTGCAGCAAAAATTTGACAAAAAATGACTAAGAATTTTACATATTTCCTTAAAATTGGTGGGGGTGTTTGCACCTCTCACATCCCCTTGGGTATGGGCCTGCATATTTGATTCAGAAATAAATAATGACTGTTGCTGCTTCATGTAAATTTTGTCTCTTCTGCATCACTACTTTACGGGCAGTGATGATGGTGGCGGCATTAACTTTTATGTTAAGGTTTTAACAACACCACCATATATTAAGAAGTATAAGACCTAGGCTGATAAAACTTGGTATGCATATGCCTTAGTAGTAGCTAAGCACAGTTTCATCCCCATCTTTTGACCTAAACCTTTGTTTTACGGTTGAGTGACCTTGACAATTTTCAATACATAAAGTAGCAATGTTATGGTTTTATGAGCACCTCCATATCTCAAGAATTATTATCAGTCCTAGGTGGATTCAACTTTGTATGAATATGACCCAGTAGAGGCCTACCATAGTTGCACCCCATCTTGTGACCTTGACCTTGAATTTAGGGTTAAGTGACTATGACAATTTTCAATACATATAGTGAATGTTAAAGTTTTATGAGCACCTCCATATCTCAAGAATCAGAAGTCCAAGGTTGATGAACTACTTTTTTTTTAAATTCCTTAAATTAAAACCCCTGACTGAAAAAGAACCTATTATACTAGTTGCACATAAGCTATAATAACATTCCCCAAGTCATTATTGCTATTACCAAATTACTACCAATTCATGATTACATTGTTATGTTAAATAAGTTTCCTGCAAGAATAGAATATTTTAATGCCAAAACAGTTTTTATGAAGTTCTCACTATATGTCTTTCTTAACTAAAAACTCAACTGAAAATTAACAACATCAAGTAGGGTTTTTCATCCTCTACAAGCTTGTTCCAATTCTATATTTGTTGATGTTTTATGAATGAAATTCAAATCTTAACTACATGTGAGAGCTTTTGAATATTGTAAGCACTATTGGATAAAATTGTCAATGCCTCATTTATTGTAAAGGCATGACAAGTTGAATTATTTACATTGTATATGCCATACACATGTACCTAAACATTGCCTGTTATGTGTGTGTATTGACATCAATGACGTCAATGTACACCTTTACACATATGTTACATACACAATATGTCAAGTTTGTATATAGTGTACATCATTAATGTGTTAAGTTTCTGTCTGTTTTCTAGTAGAGAGTGTACATGAAGTGATGATTTTGTTAATAAAAAATATTAGAATCATTTTTTTGTTGATTTTCAGTCCTAAATCTATTATTGCCATTCTGAGATAGAAAATAATGAGATATGGAATAAGTGTACGCGACACAGCCCACAATCAAGCGGCAATTCAGAGTTAACAAGTTTCTGTGAACACTGAAAAACTAACATATTGCAGTTCTACAATTTTGTGCAATGTTACTGTAATTTCAGTAATATGTAGGATACCACTATTTGTTGTTTTGTGGAGGGATGATGGTCAGCCAAGATAATGAAAACATAACAGTAATTTTAATTTTATATGGACTCCCTCTTATAAGCAACATTTGAGATCTGATATTTAAAATTCAAGAAATGTTTTTTTGGAGGAAACCTCGAAATTTGAAATTAAAAATTCAACAAAATGTTTTTTTTGGGGGAAACCTCGAAATTTGATACCCATGATAAATAATGCATCCTCAGAATATTAATAAGAAGCATACCATGATATCAAAATTTGCCCATCAAAATTGCATACAAAAAGTTGAATTTTTATCCTACATGTACATGTTTTAATCTGTATTTGATGAATTAAGAAACAAAGATGCAACAAAATATGTAATGTTTATAAAAGATGCACCAGAGACTCTCTAACCATAAAGTAAAAGGCAGAAATTACTTAACTGTGAATTCATTTATTTTCATGGAGACCAATTTTCGTGGCTTGGTGTAAAAGGAGCAGTTCTTGGATTCTTAGATATGTGATTATGAAGTCTGAAGCATAAAAATAACTGTTACATTTTCTTTTGTGGGGTATCAAATTTTGTGGGTAAAGGTACTCTTGAAATGTTAGCATTTCCTGCTTGTTATAACACATGTAACTTAGGAATTATGTATGCCTAGGATGTAGAACAAAACTTGAGCTTACAGAGTATACTTAACAAAAATATAGTTTACAGAAAATGATACTAAACAGAGTGAAACATATACTTCACAGAGCAGAAAACTATACCTAACAAGGTATTAAAAATATACTTCACAGAGCAGAAAACTATACTTAACAAAGTAAATATGTATACTTCACAGAGCAGAAAACTATACATAAAAAGCAAAAAAAAAAATACTACACAAAGCATAAAACTGTGCTTAACAAGGTAAAAAATATACTTCACAGAGCAGAAAACTATACTTATCAAGGTATAAAAATATACTTCACAGAGCAGAAAAATAAAACTTAACAAAGTAAATAATTATACTTCACAGAGCAGAAAACTATACTTCACAGAGCAGAAAACTATACTTAACAAGGTAAAACATATACTTTACAGAGCAGAAAACCATATTTAATGAGGTAAAACATATACTTCACAGAGCAGAAAACTATACTTTAATAACAAGGTAAAAAATATACTAAACAGAGCAGAAAACTATACTTAGCATGGTATACAAAAATATACTTCACAGAGCAGAAAACTATACTTAATGAGGTCAAAAAATATACTTCACAGAGCAGAAAACTATACTTAATGAGGTAAAAAAATATACTTCACAGAGCAGAAAACTATACTTAACAAGGTAAAAAAATATACTTCACAGAGCAGAAAACTATACTTAATAACAAGGTAAAAAAAAATACTTCACAGAGCAGAAAACTATACTTATCAAGGTAAAAAATATACTTCATAGAGCAGAAACTATACTTAATGAGGTAAAAATATACTTCACAGAGCAAACAACTATACTTAACAAGGTATCAAAATATACTTCACATAGAAGAAAACTATACTTAACAAAGTAAAAAAATATACTTCACAGAGCAGAAAACTAGACTTTACAAGGTAAAAAATATACTTCACAGAACAAAATAAAATACTTAACAAAGTAAATAGGTATACTTCACAGAGCAGAAAACTATACTCAACAAGGTATAAAAATATACTTCATATAGCAGAAAACTATACTTAACAAGGTACAAAATATACTTCACAGAGCAGAAACTATACTAAACAAGAAATAAAAACATGTTTCTAAGAGCAGAAAACAATATTTAGCCAGGTAAAAAAATTACACTCCACAGAGCAGAAAACTAAACTTAACCAGGTAAAAAAATTATACTACACAGAGCAGAGAACTATACTTAACAAAGTAAAAAACAAATATGCTACACAGAGCAGAAAACTATTCTTAACAAGGTAAGAAATATACTTCACAGTGCAGAAAACTTAACAAGGTAAAAAATATACTTCACAGAGCAGAAAACTATACTTAACAAAGTAAAAAAATATACTACACAGAGCAGAAAACTATGCTTAACAAGGTATAAAATATATTTCACAGAGCAAAAAACTATACATAACAAAGTAAAAAAATATACAACACAGAGCAGAAAACTATTCTTAACAAGGTAAAAAATATACTTCACAGTGCAGAAAACTTAACAAGGTAAAAAATATACTTCACAGAGCAGAAAACTATGCTTAACAAGGTATAAAACATACTTCGAAGTGCAGAAAACTTAACTTAACAAGGAATAAAAAATACTTCACAGAACAGAAAAAAAAATCTTAACAAAGTAAATAGGTATACTTCACAGAGCAGAAAACTCTACTCAACAAGGTATAAAAATATACTTCACAGAGCAGAAAAATAAAACTTAACAAAGTAAATAATTATACTTCACAGAGCAGAAAACTATACTTCGCAGAGCAGAAAACTATACTTAACAAGGTAAAACATATACTTTACAGAGCAGAAAACCATATTTAATGAGGTAAAACATATACTTCACAGAGCAGAAAACTATACTTTAATAACAAGGTAAAAAATATACTAAACAGAGCAGAAAAATATACTTAGCATTGTATAAAAATATACTTCACAGAGCAGAAAACTATACTTAATGAGGTAAAAAAATATACTTCACAGAGCAGAAAACTATACTTAATGAGGTAAAAAAATATACTTCACAGAGCAGAAAACTATACTTAACAAGGTAAAAAAATATACTTCACAGAGCAGAAAACTATACTTTAATAACAAGGTAAAAAATACTTCACAGAGCAGAAAACTATACTTATCAAGGTAAAAAATATACTTCACAAAGCAGAAACTATACTTAATGAGGTAAAAATATACTTCACAGAGAAAACAACTATACTTAACAAGGTATCAAAATATACTTCACAGAGAAGAAAACTATACTTAACAAAGTAAAAAAATATACTTCACAGAGCAGAAAACTAGACTTTACAAGGTAAAAAATATACTTCACAGAACAAAATAAAATACTTAACAAAGTAAATAGGTATACTTCACAGAGCAAAAAACTATACTCAACAAGGTATAAAAATATACTTCATATAGCAGAAAACTATACTTAACAAGGTACAAAATATACTTCACAGAGCAGAAACTATACTAAACAAGAAATAAAAACATATTTCTAAGAGCAGAAAACAATATTTAGCAAGGTAAAAAAATTACACTCCACAGAGCAGAAAACTAAACTTAACCAGGTAAAAAAATTATACTACACAGAGCAGAGAACTATACTTAACAAAGTAAAAAACAAATATGGTACACAGAGCAGAAAACTATTCTTGACAAGGTAAGAAATATACTTCACAGTGCAGAAAACTTAACAAGGTAAAAAATATACTTCACAGAGCAGAAAACTATACTTAACAAAGTAAAAAAATATACTACACAGAGCAGAAAACTATGCTTAACAAGGTATAAAATATACTTCACAGAGCAGAAAACTATGCATAACAAAGTAAAAAAAAATATACAACACAGAGCAGAAAACTATTCTTAACAAGGTAAAAAATATACTTCACAGTGCAGAAAACTTAACAAGGTAAAAAATATACTTCACAGAGCAGAAAACTATGCTTAACAAGGTATAAAATATACTTCGAAGTGCAGAAAACTTAACTTAACAAGGAATAAAAAATACTTCACAGAACAGAAAAAAAATCTTAACAAAGTAAATAGGTATACTTCACAGAGCAGAAAACTATACTCAACAAGGTATAAAAATATACTTCATATAGCAGAAAACTATACTTAACCAGGTAAAAATATGCTTAATAGGACAGAAAACTATGCATAAAAAGGTAAAAAAATTACATACTTCACACAGCAGAAAACTTAACTTAACAAGGTATAAAAAATATTCTTCACAGAGCAGAAAACTATACTCAACAAGGTATAGAAATATACTTCATATAGCAGAAAACTATACTTAACCAGGTAAAAATATGCTTAATAGGGCAGAAAACTATGCATAAAAAGGTAAAAAAAATACATACTTCACACAGCAGAAAACTTAACTTAACAAGGTATAAAAAATATTCTTCACAGAGCAGAAAACTATGCTTAACAAGGTATAAAAATTTACTTCACATAGCAGAAAACTATACTTAACAAAGTAAAAAAAATATACTTCACAGAGCAGAAACTATACTTAACAAGGTATATAAAAAAATATTTCTAAGAGCAGAAAACAATATTTAGAAAGGTAAAAAAATTACACTCCACAGAGCAGAAAACTTTACTTATAAATTATTTACAAATATACCCTACAGAGAATAAAACTATTTTAAAGTATAGAAAACTATACTCGACAGTTTAGAAAACTATACTTAAATATGTAAAAAAAAACATAGTAGAAAACTACTTAGGAGAGTTGAAAGGTATAGTTCCTAGTACATGGCAGGAAATTATACAACGTAGGATACTTTACAGGTTGGAAAACTTTAGTTTGCAGAGAGAAAAAAACTATGGTTTACAGAGAAAAAAACTATGGTTTACAGAGAAAAAAACTATGGTTTACGGAGTGGAAAACTATTGTTTACTTTTAAAAAGTGGATTACTATGTACTTAATGACGTAGAATTATAGTAATTCCACCTTCACAATTAAAATCTCGTTTGGTACAGTTGATCAAACGTTGCTTACCAAAAGGAACGCGGTAAGCGCAGGCACAAGTATTTTGAAGTCGATTATAAAAAGACCTACTTTGTCACCAATGAGTCGAGTAAGAAAAACATTTACAGGAGATCAAATAATAGAAATGCTCAACTTTCTTATCGATAACATATGTTTTTAGTTTGGTGGACGTGTTATTCAGCAGACAATCGGTTTCCCAATCGTACACCATTGCTTGCCGATTTGTTTCTTCACTCATATGAAGTGGACTTCTTACAATTACTTCTAGACAAAAAGAACCACAGACTTTCTTTATCCTTTAATCTCACATTTCGTTATAATAATGGTGATTTCCTTTCACTAAACAATCCTCGATTTGATGACTTTTTACATCTCATATATCCAAAGGAACTTGAGATAAAGGACACTACAGATTCTAGGAAGTCCGCTTCATATTTGGATTTTTTTCTCGAAATTGACACACTAAGAAGGCTATGTACATAGCTCTATTACAAACGCGATGACTTAAACTTTCCAAAGGTTAACTTTCCCTTTCTGTGTAGCAACATTCCGATCGCTCCAGCATATGGAGTTTACAATTGATTCGTTATTCTAGAGTATGTGGGGTCCGGAGTATAACGATTTCACGACCAACAAACAAATTGGTACGTTGCTCCCAGGTTGTTGTCATCACTCCAGAAATTTTACGGAAGACATTATTTGCTTGTAGCTGAGAAAATGAAAAGTTTTGAAAATCTATATTATTAGTTTAATTATCTCAGCTTGTAGACATAAACGTGATTTCTATCTCACAGATGAGCAAAGATGTTGGTTTGACAGAGAGTTTGTTAATGTCAACCTTTCCGGATTTGACCAACAATAAATCGATCTTTGACAACGTGACGGTTGTGCTATAGCAAACTGCTTACTGTACTCTTCCGGAGCACCTGAGTTCACTCTCGTTTCAACTTGAGTTCACGTTGCTAAATTCAATGCGGTTCAGTTGTTAAGTTTGGTTTTTTGTTGTTGTTGTGTGGTTTGTTTCGTTGTGATGATTTCTTGTCTACCGATTTTGTCTGTCTTTTCGGTATAATGATGTTATCATATATCATAGACTTGTATATTATAATATACATAAATAAATAAATAAATAAATAAATAAATAAATAAATAAATAAATAAATAAATAAATAAATAAATAAATAAATAAATAAATAAATAAATAAATAAATAAATAAATAAATAAATAAATAAATAAATAAATAAATAAATAAATAAATAAATAAATAAATAAATAAATAAATAAATAAATAAATAAAGTTACCTCTGCATTGATAAGTCAATCACACGCTATATCGTTTTTCATCTAAACGTTTTGTTTTCATATAACTGGTTCGGGACAAAATCTGTTTTTAACGTCAGCTAAGAAATCTTTTATTTTCGAGGTTATTTTTGTCTATGTAAGCAAAATTGGAAAAAGAATCTTTATGAAGTTTGTAAAAACCAATATATTTTTTATTTTAAGGGGTTAGATAGGCAAATAAATACATTGTACTCTGCAGAAACGTAGAATATAAAAAAATCCCACAGAAGAACAATGAATTACAGATCATGAGATACATATTTCCAAGATTTTTGTCCTGAACTGTTCCCGCCATATTTTTTTCATTCTAATTCTAAAATTAGAAGCAATAAGGCAATTGAATGATATATATATATATATTTTTGAAAAGACCAAGACAAGATTGGTAGACTCAAAATTTAATCATCACAAAAAACAAACCACTCAACATACAAATAAACTGCAATCAGCAATCTGCAATAGGGAGCGCGGTGGCCGAGTGGTTAAGGCGCTGGACTTTAAATCACAGGTCGACACCTCTGTGGGTACGAGCCCCACACGTGTCAAGGTTTCCAGGCACCTACCGTTGCTCGTGGGTTTCACCGATTTTCCAGCTTGGAATATCGGGCTTTCCTCCAACACAAGCCTGGCGACCATGCAAGGGCCTCCTATTAGCCAAACGGTCGTTAAACTTGCCGTCGGTCAAAAGCTCTTCAGAGCTTATGTTAATTGTTTGACTTGTGTACACATCACATCACTGATGTGTATTCACCGACGTTAAATAAATCTTACCTTTACCTTTACCTTTATGTACTAAAATTGAAGTGAGAGTGAAGTCAGGTGCTCTGAAATGGTAAGCAGTAAGCTTTAGTACATTACCTGTCATCATGGTCATGTTGTCAATGATCCATACATGTGATTCTCCCACTGGGAGACAAAATCTCCCGACTTTTAACCCATCTCTTGTTCTCCCAACATTTTGTGTAATCTCCTGCTTTTTCAAGACAAGACAAAATTTTAGTTTTGTAGACCTTTTAGTTGTTCAGTCATTTAACATTGGCACTGGTTACGTTTACATGGCTGTGTAAACATAAGAAATCGTTCGGTTTACACATGTAAAAATAACGAAAAGTTAGGTTTACACGGAAAAGTAAAACCGGATCGCAATGACAGTGACGGAACCGAAACATATAACTTATTGATACACACCTTATTTTTACACGCTTATATTTATGTCACATATAATTTTTTTTTATGAAATTTTTTTCCCTCTTTTACCATGATTTTTTCAGTTTAAAATTATAACGTCAAAACCTCAAACATTTGCTCAACAGGAGATTAAAGGTTACAAAAGAAGAGATAAAAGATTCTAGGAATATGTATCAGAAATATGTTGATACATATTCCGTATTATTTAGTTTTTTATACAAATGATATTTGATGAAAATATTCACATTCAAAGAATAAAAACAGTAATTTATGGTTGACGAATGGATCTCCCTTACAAGGAGTTCTCCGAGAAAACGGTAGAGCAGAATATTTATATGTGGTACTGGGAACTAGCCTAGAGTATGTGATGCCGATGTCTACACTTCACCGTCAATTAATCAAGTGTGACGGATGCCTTCACTTCATCAGAAATGTCACGGTAGCATTGAAATCAGCTCCAAAAAGCATCTACTGGATTTGTAGACCATGTCACTCAAAAGTTAAATGAATTCCGTGAACTTCGATGATCGATCCTGAATTGACTAAATATTTATTATTACATACTGTGTTATTTGATTGGAAGAAACAAAAAATGTTTTAAAATAAATTACTATATGATCATTAACTGTTATAGTCCGAGAATGGTAAAATGCATTGTATGACATATTTTCTATTGCCTTTAGAAACGTGTAAAAATAAGGTGTGTAACAATAACTATTTTTACACGTTTTGGTTCCGTTACCGTCATTGTGATCCTGTTTTACTTTTCCGTGTAAACCTAAGTTTTCGTTCGTTATTTTTACACGTGTAAACCTAACGTTTTCTTAGGTTTACACAGCCGTGTAAACGTAGCCAGTCTGGTGTTTTAGGGGTTTGTCAATTATTTATAGGCAAATGTTAATTTAAAAGCTAAAGGTGTTAATTGAAGGTTTAGTGCCTTACATAATTGACCTAATAATTGAATAAACAGTTGGGGATTAATTAGTGAAGCCAGGTATATCTGACATAAGCTAGTGCCCTAAATAGACATTGAATTTACATTTCAACGGGCTGAAAATCTCTAGTTTTTTTGTCCTATCTCCAGCCAAAAAATCTAAATCTCCAGCTTGTCATCACAGATCCGTCACATGTATGATGATCTGATTATTTTGGGTCAAACCCAGTTAAGAATGACATTGCTAAACCTCATCTGACGGGATAAAACTTCATTGTTACCATGTTTGTTGATATCAGTTTTTATTATACGACCGCAAAAAATTTGCGGACGTATAATGGTATGATGCTGTCGTCGTCGTTGTCGTTGTCGTCGTCGTCGTCGTCCGTTAACTTTAGTGTATACACGATAACTTTAGTTCTAGTTATCCAAATGCAATGAAATTTGACAATGATATTTCTTACCATTAAAGGATGGATGGGATTGATTTTGGGAGTCCCCCCTTTTTTCGTTTAGAAATTAAGGGCCAAAAGGGGCCAAAATTGCAACTTTTTTGTTTGTTCTTACAATAACTTTTTCAATTCTTCTCCTCTGAAACTACTAAACAGAATTTAATGAAACTTGGTATGATTGATCATTAGGGTGTCCTGCACTATAGTAATGTTTCGATTTCTGATTCGTCAAAAAACATGGCCGCCGTGGCTAAAAATAGAACATGGGGGTCAGACTACTGTTTTTGGCTTGTAATTCAAAAAGTATAAGAGATAGATGAAATCTGATGCCACCCTACTGCTTCAGGATCAAAAGTTCTACAAAAGTCTCCATTTGGTCGAAGTTGTCAGAAGACCCCCTTATAGGGGTTACGGCCCCTTAAAGGTGAAAAATAGCATTTTTTCATGTTTTTGCCCTATAGTATGAAAATTATTGCAGATAGCAAAAAGCTGTTGCTTGCTTAATTGTTCAGCTCATTTAGCTCTACAAAAAACTCCATAGGGTCGAAGTTGTCAGATGACCCCTTATAGGGGCTACAGCCCCTAAAATAATGTTTTTTCATGTTTTTGGCCTATGAAATGAAAACTATAGCAGGTAGAGAGAAGCTGTTGCTTGCTTAAATGTTTAGCTCATTTACACAATTAAGAATTAATTTTTGCGACCCCCCCTTTTTCCCCTATTAGGTAATTAGGGGCCAAATGGGGCCAAAATCGAAACTTTTTTTATTTGTGGTCCGATTTTGAAATTTTTTTTTGCAAGTTTATTCTTGTCAGGTAGCGAATCCAAATTTGAGAATTAATTTTTTTGACCATCCCCTTTTTCACTTGTTATGTAATTAGGGGCCAAAAGGGGCCGTAATCAAAACTTTTTTAATTTCTGGTTTGTTTTTGAATTTTTTTTTTGCAAGTTTCTTTTTGTCAAGTAGTGAATCCAAATTTGAGAAATTATTTTTGCAACCCCACCCCTCTTTCACCTGTTACATAATAAGTGGCCAAAAGGGACCGAAATTGATTTTTTAAAAATTCTTGTTACTGTTATGTTATTAGGCACCAAAGGGACCAAATTGTAACTTTTTTATTTCTGGTCTGATTTTAAAAATTTTTATTACAATTTCATCCTTGCCAAGTAGCAATTCTAAATTTAACCCTTGCCTTATAAAAAGACAATGATATATTTTGTTTATTTCTCACGTTGTTTCAAAAAATTTCACTGAAAATTCAAGTAATAATAATGTTCTTGATTCCTACATGGATTAAATTTCAACAAGACATGTCTTTCCTTCAAAATTCAGAACTTTCCTTACCATGTTCTATTTTTAGTACAAGCCCGGATATATCCGGGCTCAGCACTGAGCAATTGGAGGGTGGATCCCGGATATATCCGGGCTCAGCATGGCAAGGGTTAAGAATAAATTTTTGCGACCCCTACCTTTTTTTCGCTCATTACCAAAGGGGCCGTAATCATAATTTAAAAATATTTCTGCTTCAATTTTTCATTGTTTCCCCAAACATTATTCTTTTCAAGAGTAGAATACAAAATTGAAAATTTATATTTTTACCCCCTGGGTCGAAAGTCCATCAGAGAAGCATGTGTCAAAAATCTTTGTCAGTCCACCATGGGCTGCATGTGTCCAGAGCAATAGACTATCCATATTGGGCCTTAAATGTACAGGGTTCAACATGTTGCGGTCGTATCATGCTGCGCTCGGCGAAGCTTTTTATTCTGATTTACTTAGTGCATGCTAACATCTCAAGCTTCCCAAATGAATCAATTTGCAATTTATTTATTATTGCCAAAAGAAATATTTTTACAAAAAAAATATCATTGTATCAAATTACAAAAAAACAAGGTACATTTGTATAATTATGTACAAAATGATATGTTTTGATATGAAAGTAGCCGTTGGATGCTTTGCAGTAGGTTAAATTGCCTGACCTTATTTTCCAGTGGAGGCTGGTACATGTACATGTACTAGCTTACCCTATTGGTTTTGCGTCCCAGTCCCACTTCTTACTTTATACATTTGTACTTTCATGTTTAAAATAATTTCTATTTACAAAAAATACAAAATTATGATCAACAGTGATAAAATAAAACTACTATTTCAGAGTTCGCGAAATGTGTCGGACCTGTTGGACCTGACTGGTAAAATTTAAGCAGGTCCGACTTTTTCAACATACTTACTGGACCCATGTCCAGCAGAATTTTAGAAATTTTTTACAAGTTGTAGTAGACAGGACCAGTAAAAAAATATTAGGTCCAATCAAAGATTCCATTTTGGCAGACCTATGTCCAGCATAGAAATTTTAAGTTTCGCGAACTCTGCTATTTAATAACAAGTTTTCATTAATACTGAAGATGTCTTCCAATTTTATAGCAAACTGTTTAGAACTAAGAAATCAGAAATTGATATAAATATCAATATTTATACTGTAAAGGTTGAAGTTCAGTGTATATTATGCTTTATTATATTTCTATTATCCATTGTGTACATGTATGCGCCTAAACCAATTATTGTAATTGAGTTTGTGCAATAAATAAAATTGAATTGATTTTTTCAATATTGTTTTTATTACTTGAATATTTTACATACAGAAAACACTTGTATATAGTATTAGAAATTAGGTTTGAGATTCACCTGTCTGATTCCTTGATTTTTAGCATTTCTTTAAAATACAAATATAATATGAAAATCTTTATATTACAGATAAAAAGATGACTTAAACAAAAAGATATCATCTTACTACAAAGAGCTTTTTGGGAAAAGTGGGACTATGTCATCTGCAAATGTTGGAAAAGAGGATGATAAGATTGCAATGAATATACACACCACAAATGGTATTGTAGGCACTGACAATGATGAAAATGTGCAGCAGTCAAATACTCTCTTGTCTCCAGTGAATGGCGCCTTTCAATTAAAGAGCACAACACCCTTATCTCCCAATACTGACTCCAAGCTTAAGCCAACGTTTCTACCCATGAATAATCAAATAAACATGTTAGCTAGCAATCCAGGGCCCCAGATGGCTCCAAATGGTTCTTTTACTCCGCTGCTACCTTATGGAAGCCAGTCTCCAGCTGTTCCCATGAACCCTCAAGCAGCCAGAGTGGCCATAGGCTTGCTAGGGAATGGGTCTCCTCAATTACATCCAGTTTTACAGCAGATAGATGCATTGAATAAGATTTACCCAGGGAGCAATATGGTATCACTATTGGCAACAGGGAAAACACCACCAGGGCCTGCTGCAGCCACCGTAGATCTAACTGAACAAGAAGAGATTGGGAAAATGAAAGATGATGGACTGGAAGAAAGTGTCAGGTTAATTTCTCTATAATATTTTTAAAAAATACCATCATTACTCATGTAGGTGTTTTTGCACAAACATGTTTTGTATCTTACTTAAATACAAAGATTCTTTGACACTGATCATTACTGTTTCATTAATATTGTTGATATCAAAATATCCATTTTCTTTGGAGCCAGCAATATTTATTTATCCTGGATTGGGAAACAACCTTAATGCTTATGTGGATCCCTCTCCAGCTAGCATAATTGAGAATAGACGATAATGAGATGTGGAATAAGTGTAGGCAACAATCTACAATATCAACAATGATTTAAAACATCTGCAATGGAAAGCAGCCAGTAGCCAGTACATATGTACATTTAGTTTTAAACTAGATCCGGGTAACAATAGAAAATAGGAAACTAACTTGTAACACAATGTTTTGATAGAAGACATTTGAACATATAAATAAAAAAATGTTACATTATGTTTACATTTTAGCACTGAGGTTTTCTCGAAGTATATCCACAGAGAGGTTGTCCCAGGCTGCCTACCTCACCCAGGAGACATTGTAGAGGCAGGGCCTCTAGCAGTAAGTATACATACAGACAAACTTTCTTAAGAACACTTGGTATATGGAATATTGGGTTATGTTTGTGGTGATTTAATTTTTGTTTATCTACATTGTATGCAGGTTGACAGGAATCATGCAAATTATGATATAAACACATTCAACAAACCGCAAATTTTTTTCACATATCATGAGACACAATGACACATACTGTGTTTAAAATTTACTTGCACAAAAATAACATGCCATACAGCAATAGATTATTGACTGGCTTTCACTTCATGAAAATCTGAGTATAAAATAGTTCATGTTGAGCAACAGAAGCCAGCAGGCTGGGTAAAAATGTTCATAACAGTTACTCAGCGACTGCTTATCACAGTCTTCTGATTTTTGGTAAGCAGCATCAGCATTGGGTCACATATTAAAACTTTGCTAAAATCTTAACACAGAGATATTATTCATGGTTATTACAGATTTCAAGAGCAGTTAAATGGATTGAGATCATGAATTGTACAAATATATCATTTTCAATTGATCTCATATTGAACATTTATTTCACGTATTTTACAGGAATTGCTACCTCCAGATCCTACCTATCCTTTAGTAGAAGGTATCACATCATCTGTTGTTACTTCTGGAAAACTCAGCAGTTTACAGCTTGAAGGAGTTTTATATGCTGTAAGTCTGTTTCATTCCCCTGTACAAAATAAACATATCAACAGTTCTAACTTCATATTAAATTTTATACAGATGAGGCTTTAAAATGCTAGGTATCTAAAATTGTTTCTGTGTTTGTGTTTTGTATTTTTCTTTCCTTATATGGCAAATGCATATATAAGATATGTCAAATATACCAAACATAGACATATATGTATATCAATACCTTATCATTATGAAACTTTATAATATCTGTTTTAAGGTAAAAATGAACACCAAAAAAAATCTCCTCAACTCAATGTTCAAATGATTGCAGAAAGAAAGACATGTTGGGTGGTTAAGATAATAACTTAAGTCTTGAGATTTATATGCTATGGTTCTTTTAGTTTACATTTTCAAAAGTAAACCCCATATATTTTCAGTGTCAGAGACATCAAATGATATTACCCAATGGCAGAAGAGCAGGATTCTTCATTGGGGATGCTGCTGGTGTCGGCAAAGGAAGACAGGTATCAATCTAGTTATTATAAAATGGTTCAAAAAGATTTTATCCTGAACTTGATATAAAGTTGTGTAATTGTTAAGAAGCATTTTTAACTCACCTCATGAATATAGGATGGCATGTCTGATACTTGAGGTATCAGTGTTGACGTCAAGTCTCGTAAAAGTGCATTCCTGTTTACTGATCAACTATATTAGTATGGTAAATTCACTTGTTGATGCTTAGTACAATAAAAGCATAAGATGCTTGTAACATACATTTTCCGCACTTCTTCGGTAATTGGTTTAAGTCCATTCCTGCTTGCTAACAAGTGCCACATCAACAGTGCACCTAGATATGCTAAGTGTGATGAATCCTGGCTGTGACCCTCTGTTTTATGTTTTGATAAAAACTTAAGAAGCTCATTCCTGCTTATGGACTAGATATTAAAGATATGAGTGGTGTGAAGACTAAATATATTTCCACCTGAAAAGAATTAAACTAATTATTTGTACCATGATATTTAATATTAAATGTTCCAATGCGCTTTGTCATAATGAGTGTGTTCAATTAAATTTTGTAGATTGCTGGTATTGTCTTAGACAACTTTTCCAGAAAGAGAACAAAACACATTTGGTTTTCCATATCAAACGATCTCATAGTTGATGCCAAAAGGTTTGTATCCTATTTTTAACATTACTAATTACATGTTTCATTAAAGTTTTTTCAGTGGATTTAAACATTGGACTTAAAGTTCTTTTAAACTTAAGACCTATTTAATACTGTGGATTCTTTTATTTTCATTGGTACCAATTTTTGTGGTTTGATGAAAAACAATCAGTTATGGATTCATAAATTCATGGCTCTGAAGTCTGCAGCATACAGTCCAATGTTAAATTTCCTTTTCGTTGGGTATCAAATTATGTGGGTCTTTGCCAGCCTAAAAAATCATGAAAATTTATACCCCATGAATAATAATGAAACCACAGTATTGTGTACAGCATAACAAAAAAGTAGCTCTTTTATCTCATTTGTAATTGATTTCTTATAAGTTATTTACACATTAAAAGAGGCCAGTAACAGTAACAACAGATCTTTTCAAATTCTTCAGTAAGTGGTTAACTGTAAACGTAGTAATTTTCACGGTGTACTAATTTTCGCTATTTTCGCGGTTGCCAAAGGACCGCGAAAATAAGTACCCGTAAATATCTCTGATAGAAGTTGTAAATGTGTGTATGAAATCAGGTATTAGAATATCATTGACCTTCTGAGTGTGGTGTAGCATGAAAATTATAATAAATTATGAATAAAGCATAATTAATTGTTAACAAAATTAAAAGAAAGCAATCCGCTTGGTGTGAGCATAACTGATTGATAAATAAACATTTGATTGATTAAAAGACAAGGATCAAACGAACACTTCACACATATTTAACAGGTCATAAAACACTTAATCCGTTAATAAGTCAAGGTATTGTATATGTCAACAATTGAGCATTTGACAGCTTGGGTTGACAGTAAATTACATCAATCTTTTACTGCTTGGACGATTCTAGTGGCTGACCACCTTCTAAATCAAAAAGCAAATAAATATTAAAAGCTGCATCTGAAAACGGCGAAAACTGATACCCGCGAATATGTCCTAGTTCAAGAAACCACGAAAATTAGCAACCGCGAAAATTAATACATTTGCAGTAATGAAAATTCTGTTATAGGGATCTTGCTGACTTAGGCTGCCATGTAAGGGTAATTGATGGATGCCAAGAGTTGGATAAAGAAACAAGGTATGTAAAACAAATGTTTGCCAGAGCATAAAAAATAATAATAAACTGTCACACTTATTCAGAAGTTAAATAGTAATTAGAGTCAAACTTTCACCATGGAATTAAAAAAAGATTTTCAAATAGGTAGGGGTGTGGTCTATCACTGACATCTACACAAATTTAAAAACTTTGAAACAACTTATTAATCCAGCAAATATTCAAATTCAACTCCTTAGCAGTAGCATATTAGAGTGTGATTGGTATTTCTAAATACTTATATTTTTGATTCATTAGTTTTATTGGGTCCAGGGTGGCCTAGTGGTCTAACTTGCAGTTTATATACCACACAATTGATTACTACTCAAATACCAATGCAGGTAGTAGATCAAGTCCTGCTTTGTTATTTTATAAAGTTGGGACTACCCATCCTGTATGCTATTAGGATTGTCTGTTACCTTCCCAAGATCAGAGGTTTCCTTCAGGTACTCTGGTTTCTACCACAAATGAAAATGACCTCACTGTATGATCCAAGTTAATCCCACGCGCGCACACACAGAGTAATTTTATTGACCTTGGTGATGTTGAGCTATCATTTGAAAATTGAAACTTTGACATTGAAATACTTTTAAGATACTTGTTGAACCTTTTATTTTCAGAGTTCTAGGTTTACCAGCTGATTTTAAAGAAGGGGTTATTTTTAGTACTTATGCAACACTAGTGTCATCTGTACAAAGGGGAGGTAAGTCAGTTACAATGGAACATGTCTTAAAAGAAACTTGTATTCATCTTCAGGTCAAACATATAAATGTTATTTGTCTGTGTTTGACTCATTGGATTTTGGCCTATTTATGCAGAAATTTAAAAAAAAATATAATTAAATATGTACATAAGCAATATTACTTTTTGATTTTCGGTTGCAAATAAGTGCATTTCAAAATTATCATTTATAGAAATTTATTGATACAACAAATTTAAAAAATCTGAAAGTTCTAAAAGTTTCTGATATATTCTTTCAATTTTATTGGTGAAATAAATAATTTACTTTTAGTCATTGTATTGTGCACCACTTTTAAAAATTACTTGATTTACATTGTAGGTTATTTGAGCTCTTGAAAGTTTAGACTACTGAACTAAATTTTAAAACTGTGAGGTTTTACTGTTTGGAAGTGATTGAAGGCTTTCTGATATTTTTATGTTTTATTTTGTAGGCTATTTTAGTTCTGGGAAGTCAAGCCGTCTGAACCAGATTGTAAAATGGTGTGGTGGGGAAGAGTTTGAAGGATGTCTGATATTTGATGAATGTCACAAAGCAAAGAATTTCATACCTGTAAGTAGAAGACATTGAAAAAAAAATGGATATTCACAATTAGTATTTAGGAATTTTTAAAAATAAAACTTGAATTTTAAAAACTGTCATGGGACTTATAAATGGAAAAATTCAAAATTATAGTATTGTAGTTTGTCTTAAAAAAAAAGGAAATATCATTTTTTTCAAAACAGCACAGATTGTAGTAGTTCTTTAACAGATCAAGTTGAAAAATTAAAGTTAATCCTTTCCAGAATTCCTGCTAAAAAGATTCTAGATGCAATAAAATAAATAATGTAATCAGGTAATTCATCACTTTAAAATACTGTCTGATTGAAATTTTTGTGTGATGGATATTTTTGCTAAATTAATGATCAGAAAATTATGGTGTAAATATTCTCCACAGAAATGGTCTATTCTTTAAGTAGAGAGTTTAGACAAACAGACGAAAAATGGACCCCTTTACATGCTTATCCTGAATCCATACCAAAAATGAAAGTCATTAGATTAAAAATTGATTTCAGATCGTCAAAATTGGACTGATATCTTTATCCTTATAATTTTTTTGCAGGGTAAAGAAAACAACAGTACTAAAGTAGCTTTGGCAGTGGCAACCATTCAAAAGTGAGATATAAATTTTAAAAAAATCATAAATTGAAAAAAAAGAAATGCAGAATATGTGTATAAAACATCAATTTTCAACAACTGAAATAAAAACAATAATATGTCAAAGACATAATGCCCAATTGTGCAACATTTGGGGTAGGCAGATGAACAAACAAATAGATGTACGGACTTGAACACTCATAATATGCCTCCTACTTTCCTGGGGGGGGGGGGGGGGGTATAAAAATCTGCTGTGGAAAACAGTTTTCAAACTTCAACATGGGCCATAAGTGGACAGGACACAAAACAAACAAATCTTTCCTTCTTGCAACTTGCCTCAGTTATACTCAATTTCAGAATGTTGGTACCTTTTTCAATTGATTTTAAATGACACCAACAGGTTTGCCAATAAGGTGTCTTAAGAGAAGAATGAGGTTTAATTTTAGGTCAGTGAAGTTGTTGAGCCATTAAGCACTTTTAAACTTGTCATCACTTGCTTTATAATTTCTGGAATAATTTACACATCACATTTAAATTTTGAATTGAAGATTACTACCCAAGGCTAGAGTTGTTTACTGCAGTGCTACTGGTGTTACTGATGTTAAGAATATGGTGAGTAGATAATAGTAAGAGTGTAATAAGCGTACATGATACAACATCAATAAAATTACAGCTGTTTAAAAAAGAAATCTGCAATGTAAAACACCTAGAAGATTGCCGCCATGCAATTTGCTAATGATATTAATCAATTCAAATGGTTCATAAAGCATCTCAAAATTAATGTAAAAGTGGGATATCTCCATGTGGTTTAAATTTTTATTTTCTGTTTTGTGAAGCTTATTGCATGAAATATCTTTATTTCTGTTTACATTTAACATACAAGCATAAACTTTGACAAAAAATTTTGGGTGACTAGCCAATGAAAACCAGTGTTATCATATGTAATATAAGCAACTTAGCCTTGTTTGTGTCAATTAATGCCTGAGTAAGATGTAGTGTATTGGGTACAAGAGCACCTTATAAAATACTCCTTAGGATTTAAAAAAAAATTACAAAGGCTTTTATTGAGAGGTTATAAAACTTACCAAAAATATTTTAAGTATTTTAAGTGATATAAGTTTTCACAGCACTTATTCTGGCAAATGATTGGTTTTTAAAATGATACTTTTTTATTCACAGGCTTTTATGGAAAGATTAGGTCTATGGGGTGAAGGAGCACCTTTTAAAACATTTGAAGGCTTTCTGGACACCATACATAAGAAGGGACTTGGTATGGCTGAGATGTTGGCCATGGAAATGAAAATGTCCGGGATGTATGTCTCCCGAGGTCTGAGTTATAAACAGGCAGAGGTAATAACAAAAATTGAAATTCTTTGAGGACCTTATTTCTCTATATTTGTGAAAAATTTTGCTTGTTTGCTTTTACTTTTGACAATTTAGTTACAAGAAATTCCATTTAGTTTTTTAGCTCACCTGACCCGAAGGGTCATGTGAGCTATTGTCATCGTTAAGCGTCCGTCGTCCGTCCGTCGTCTGTCGTCCGTCGTCCGTTAACTTTTCTTCAAAGATCTTCTTCTCTGAAACCACTAAAGGGATTGCATTGATACTTGGTATACATGATCTTTAGGATGTCCTCTACCAAGTTTGTGAATTATATACACGTCGACCAACCAACATGGCTGCCGTTGCTAAAAATAGAACAGGGGGGTCAGATCATTGTTTTTGGCTTATAACTCGAAAAGTATAAGAGATAGAGAAAATCCGAAGCAACCATCCGTGTTCAGCATGAAAAGCTCTACAAATCTCTCCATTGAGTCGAAGTTGTGAAACGACTCCTTATAGGAGTTATTGCCCTTTAATCATCAAAATTGACCATTTTTGCAGTTTTTGGACGATATCTGGAAAACCGTTAGAGCTAGAGGAAAAGTTAGCATTGCAGAATTGTTTAGCTCATTGAGATCTACAAAAATGATTTCAGGGTCTAAATTGTCAGATCAGCCGTTTAAGAGTTATTCCCCTTAAACTGTTTTTTTTTCATTAATTTACACTGATTTTCAAAAATCTTCTTCTCTGAAACCACTGAAGGGATTGCATTGATACTTGTTATACATGATCTTTAGGATGTCCTCTACCAAGTTTGTGAATTATATACACGTCGACCAACCAACATGGCCGCCGTTGCTAAAAATAGAACAGGGGGGTCAGACCATTGTTTTTGGCTTATAACTCGAAAAGTATAAGAGATAGAGAAAATCCGAAGCAACCTTCCGAGTTCAGCATGAAAAGCTCTACAAATCTCTCCATTGAGTCGAAGTTGTGAAATGACTCCTTATAGGAGTTATTGCCCTTTAATCATCAAAATTGACCATTTTTGCAGTTTTTGGACGATATCTGGAAAACCGTTAGAGCTAGAGGAAAAGTTAGCATTGCAGAATTGTTTAGCTCATTGAGATCTACAAAAATGATTTCAGGGTCTAAATTGTCAGATCAGCCGTTTAAGAGTTATTCCCCTTAAACTGTTTTTTTCATTAATTTACACTGATTTTCAAAAATCTTCTTCTCTGAAACCACTGAAGGGATTGCATTGATACTTGGTATACATGATCTTTAGGATGTCCTCTACCAAGTTTGTGAATTATATACACGTCGACCAACCAACATGGCCGCCGTTGCTAAAAATAGAACAGGGGGGTCAGACCATTGTTTTTGGCTTATAACTCGAAAAGTATAAGAGATAGAGAAAATCCGAAGCAACCTTCCGAGTTCAGCATGAAAAGCTCTACAAATCTCTCCATTGAGTCGAAGTTGTGAAACGACTCCTTATAGCAGTTATTGCCCTTTAATCATCAAAATTGACCATTTTTGCAGTTTTTGGACGATATCTGGAAAACCGTTAGAGCTAGAGGAAAAGTTAGCATTGCAGAATTGTTTAGCTCATTGAGATCTACAAAAATGATTTCAGGGTCTAAATTGTCAGATCAGCCGTTTATGAGTTATTCCCCTTAAACTGTTTTTTTCATTAATTTACACTGATTTCAAAAATCTTCTTCTCTGAAACCACAGAAGGGATTGCATTGATACTTGGTATACTTGATCTTTAGGATGTCCTCTACCAAGTTTGTGAATTTTGTACATGTCGACCAACCATCATGGCTGCCATTGCTAAAAATAGAATACGGGGTTAGACCATTGTTTTTGGCTTATAACTCGAAAAGTATAAGAGGTAGAGAAAATCCGGAGCAACTTTTCATGTTCAGCATCAAAAGGCCCTTACAGGAGTTATTGCCCTTTAACTGTTTTTTTCTATTAATTTAAACTGATTTCCAAAAATATTCTCTTAAACCACTGAAAGGATTGTTTTGCAAGTTTATATACTTGAAAGTTTGTGAAATTTATTCAAACTTTGGCATAAGAGATCAGGTGAGCGATTCAGGCTCCTGGGAGCCTCTAGTTTCCATTAGTTTACACTGATTTTCAAAAATCTTCTTCTCTGAAACCACTGAAGGGATTGCATTGATACTTGGTATACATGATCTTTAGGATGTCCTCTACCAAGTTTGTGAATTATATACACGTCGACCCACCAACATGGCCGCCGTTGCTAAAAATAGAACAGGGGGGTCAGACAATTGTTTTTGGCTTATAACTCGAAAAGTGTAAGAGATAGAGAAAATCCGGAGCAACTTTTCATGTTCAGCATCAAAAGGTCCTTACAGGAGTTACTTGCCCTTTTACTGTTTTTTTCTATTAATTTAAACTGATTTCCAAAAATCTTCTCTGAAACCACTGAAAGGATTGTTTTGCAACTTTGTATACTTGAAAGTTTGTGAAATTTATTCAAACTTTGGCTTAAGAGATCAGGTGAGCGATTCAGGCTCCTGGGAGCCTCTAGTTTTTCTATCAATTTTAACTGACTTTTAAAAATCTTATTCTCTGAAACCACTATAGGGATTGCTTTCAAACTTTGTACACTTGATCTTTGGGAAGTCTTCTACCAAGTTTGTGAAATTTGTGCACGCTGACCAACCAACATGGCCACCGTTACTAAAAATAGAACAGGGGGTCAGACCAAAGTTTTTAGCTTGTAGCTCAAAAAGTATAAGAGATAGAGAAAATCGAAAGCAACCCACATGTTCAGCATCAAATGCTCTACAAAAGTCTTCATTGAGTCAAAGTTGTGGGACGACTCCTTGTAGGAGCTATTTCCCTTTAATCGTCAAAATTGACCATTTTCACAGTTTTTAGCTCACCTGACCCGAAGGGTCATGTGAGCTATTGTCATCGTTAAGCGTCCGTCGTCCGTCTGTCCGTCCGTCCGTTAACTTTTCTTCAAAGATCTTCTTCTCTGAAACCACTGAAGGGATTGCATTGATACTTGGTATACTTGATCTTTAGGATGTCCTCTACCAAGTTTGTGAATTATATACAAGTCGACCAACCAACATGGCCGCCGTTGCTAAAAATAGAACAGGGGGGTCAGACCATTGTTTTTGGCTTATAACTCGAAAAGTATAAGAGATAGAGAAAATCCGAAGCAACCTTCCTTGTTCAGCATCAAAAGCTCTACAAATCTCTTCATTGAGTCGAAGTTGTAAAATGACTCCTTATAGAAGTTATTGCCCTTTAATCATCAAAATTGACCATTTTTTCAGTTTTTGGACTATATCTTGAAAAACGTTAGAGCTAGACAGGAAAAGTTAGCATTGTAGAATTGTTAAGCTCATTGAGATCTACGAAAATGATTTCAGGGTCAAAATTGTCAGATCAACCATTTAAGAGTTATTCCCCTTTAACTGTTTTTTTTCCCATTAATTTACACTGATTTTCAAAAATCTTCTTCTTTGAGACCACTGAAGGGATTGCTTTGAAACTTGGTACACTTGATCTTTAGGATGTCCTCTACCAAGTTTGTGAATTATATACATATCGACCAACCAACAAGGCCCCATTGCTATGGTACTTATAGGAGTTATTGCCCTTTAACTGTTTTTTTTTCTATTTATTTAAACTGATTTCAAAAAATCTTCTCTGAAACTACTGAAAGGATTGTTTTGCAACTTTGTATACTTGAAAGGTTGTGTAATTAATTCAAACTTTGGCGTAAGAGATCAGGTGAGCGATTCAGGCTCCTGGGAGCCTCTAGTTGTCCTACAGAATGAAAACTATTGCAGATAGAGATTAGCTGTTGCTTGCTTAAATGTTCAGCTCATTTAGCTCTACAAAATTCTCCATAGAGTCGAAGTTGTCAGATGACTCCTTATAGGGGTTACGGCCCCTGAAAAATAGCGATTTTTCATGTTTTTGTCCTACAGAATGAAAACTATTGCAGATAGAGATTAGCTGTTGCTTGCTTAAATGTTCAGCTCATTTAGCTTTAAAATTCTCCATAGGGTTGAAGTTGTCAGATGACCCCTTATAGGGGTTACGGCCCCTGAAAAATAGCCATTTTTCATGTTTTTGGCCTACAGAATGAAAACTATTGCAGATAGAGATTAGCTGTTGCTTGCTTAAATGTTCAGCTCATTTAGCTCTACAAAAGTCTTCATAGGGTCGAAGTTGTCAGATGACTCCTTATAGGGGTTATAGGTGAAAAATGGTGTTTTTGGCCTATAGAATGAAAACTATTGCAGGTAGAGAAAAGCTGTTGCTTGCTTAAATGTTCAGCTCATTTAGCTCTACAAAAGTATAGGGTCAACATCAAGACCAGGTGAGCGATTCAGGCTCCTGGGAGCCTCTTGTGTAAAGTACCTAATCAACTGTACCTTCATTTTGAATTTTGTTGGAAACTATTTCATTCAATTTGTTCTAGTAGAAAGCTTTCAAAATTCACTTATTTGGTTTGTTTTATTATAAATGTCGAGTGAGAAAACTTGCCACTGATTTTTTATGGCCCGACCATGTATGTGGATCGGACATATAGTTTTACCCTTGTCCGTCCATAACACTTTGGTTAATTTCTTGGTTAGTGTCCATTATTTGGATACTAGATGTTTGGGGTCAATGATATTTCACCACCAGATGGGTCTTGGGTAGGGCTACACCACCCACTAGAAATAAGGTCACTGTGACCTTTATTTTATGCATGAATGACTTTGGTTAAGTTCTTGGTTAAGGTCCATATCTCAGATACTACATGTTGATGGTCAATGGTATTTCACCACTAGATGTGTCTTGGGTAACATGACACCACCCAATAAAAATTAGGTCAATGTGATCTATATTTTATGCATGAACGACTTCGGTTAAGTTCTTGGTTAAGGTCCATAACTTTGATACTAGAAGTTGGGGGTCAATGATATTTCACCACTAGATGTGTCTTGGGTAGGGTGACACCATCAACTAGAAATGAGGTCACTGTGACCAATATTTTACGCATGAATGACTTTGGTTAAGTTCTTGGTTAAGGTCCATATCTTGAATACTACATGTTAGGGGTCAATAATATTTCACTACTCAATGAGTCTTGGTAACATGGCACCACCCACCAGAAATAAGGTCACAGCGACCTATATTTTACACATGAACACTTTTGATCAGTTTCTTGGTAAAGGTCCATATCCCAGGTAAAACACATTGAGGGTCAATGATATTTCAAGAACAGGAGGGCCATCCTGTGGCTCATAGACACATTATCTAGTTTGTAAATAAATCAAAAACGGCTACAGATATCAAAATTCTGGCATGGTAAATGTGATCAGCACCTCAAGATCTACCTACCCTGAAATTTTGAAGAAAATCCAACAACCCATGTAAGAGTTATTGCCCTTTTTGTGGATTTTAACGTTAACTCCTCTGACAGTTTAAGTCCAAATGGAACCAAACTTGGTATAGTTGTTTATTAGCCTTAGGTGTATAGAACTAATGTGGGGGTTTTTGATTGGTCGTAAAACATGGCCGCTGTGGCTAAAAATAGAACATAGGGGAAAATGGCAGTTTTTTGCAAATAACTTTAAAACGGTGACAGATTTGAAATTTTGATTGGGATCAAAAGTGATCAGCACCTCAAGATCTACCAGCTCTGAAATTTTGAAGAAAATCCAACAACCCATGTAGGAGTTATTGCCCTTCTTGTGGATTTTTTGCAAATTTTGCACCTGTTTAGCTCAATATCTTGAAAACTATACAAGATATTTATGAAATTTAAATTGCATATTGTTAAGGGCATCAAGATCTACAAAATATGAAATAGGGTCAATGTTGAAGGACCTTTCCTTTGAGGAGTTATTGCCCTTAGAACATCAAAATTGAGCATTTAAAAAGCATTTCCTCATTACATTGAAAATGTTAACTGCTCTGACACTTTAAGTCCAATTGCAACCAAACTTGATATTGTTGTTTATTAGCATTAGGTGTATAGAACTGATGTTGGGATTTTTGATTGGTTGTAAAACATGGCCGCTGTGGCTAAAAATAGAACATTGAGTTAAACTGAATTTTTTTGCCAATAACTCAAAAAGAGTGATAGATTTTTAAATTTTGATTGAGAACATAAGTGATCAGCACCTTAAGATCTACCATATTGTCAGATGACATCTTATGACCTTTTCAACGTCAAATAGATTTTGCATCATAACCTTTACTTCAGGCACATATGTCAGGTGAGCGATTCAGGCTCCTGGGAGCCTCTTGTTATCATTGTCCATCCAATATTATTTACAGTTTATGACAGTGGAAGCCCAATTGACCAGTGACCAAAGAAAGGTCTATGATGTGGCTACACATGTCTGGTAAGGGCTTTATCATGTTTATTATCCCTTTAAGGATAATCACTCCTGAACTCTTTTATATGTGATAGATAATTATCTACTTAATCAAATAACAACAATAAAATGCTAGGTTTGTGTGCTCGTTTCTGAAATATATGGCTTCAAAAATTTGGCGGGAAATCAGACTTCTCTAGATTTTACATAACTTTAACATTGTGACTTTCTTAGCCTGAAAAACCATGAAGTTGTATCAAGAATTTTAAAAAAAATTATGCAGTTAGTTTTTAAGGTCTATATAATCAGAAAATGTCATAAAAAGTAGGGGTCAGTGTGCAAAAAAAATCTTCAGTATCAGAGGAGTTCGGAAATCAGACTGAAATTGTGACCATCCTTAAAACTTATAAAAAAGTCACAAAGTAGAATAAGTGTACATAGCACAACATCTATTATATTTTCTAAAAGCGATTTTAAGATCAGCAATGGGAATTGGTCAGTAGCATTCAAAACTACCCAAGATTAAGGTATAAATCCAATGATTCAACAACAAAAAATATAGGAGAATGACATTATAATGATTGGCTTGTTGCAACTAGTAAATATTTAAATGATAAATGTTTAAAAGCAATTTTAGTAGTGTTAGAGTGGTGTCAAATTTTTTTAACATCCAAAAACATTTCTGTCTTATTTTTCCATTTCTTATTCCCATTTGTTTGTTTGTAGATTTATATTATGAAAGAAAAACACACAGCATGATTGGATTTCTTTGCTATTTTGACAAATATTCCTAGCTTTTTATATTTCAGGTATGAACTGAGAAAAGCTCTAGAGAGTGCCTTAGTCCGATGTAACAGTAGCAACAACAGAATGTGGGGACAATACTGGTCAGCTCATCAGAGGTTCTTCAAACAATTATGGTAAATCTCATCTACATCCCCTTAAAAATAATGCACAATTTTGGTATTATAATTTTTGAATTCAGAAATATTTTAATCTTTTTATATTAAATAAAAGTGAATTTAAATGAAATCAACTCACTAGGCAATTGGTACAAGATAACTTCTAATCAGGGTCAATTGTTTTTGTACAATTTCCTGAGAATAAAATTAAATCAGACAACAAAGTGATAAGGTTTTCCTGTCAGTTCGATAAGAGGTTTGTGTTGCAAGAACTTATTCCACATCTCATTATTTTCTAAGTTATGAAGAAATTATCATTTAAAATATATCCTATTTTGTGTTTTGTAGTATGGGAATGAAGGTACCATGTATTGTAAAAGAGGCTAAAGAAGCTTTAGAATCAGGTCACTGTGTGGTAATAGGACTACAAACTACAGGAGAGGTATGATATATCACTGATATTTATATCCCCTGCAAATCTAAGGGTTATATCAATCTGCCCGTGCTTCATGAGCTTTCGTTTTATGATCTGGAAATCAATTCTGTAATGGACTCCACAGTCCTATTCACTTGTCGAAAAATCATAACCAGTAACTCAACCAGAAGTTTTGCAAAAACATGGTGAAAAATAATTTTCCCGTGGGCGGGGTTAAGGTAGACTTAAAAAATATTTTATTTTAAATAAGAAGTTAACTCAAATGAAATGGGGCTCTTAGATATTGTTAATCCAAAAAGACAAAGTAGACATAAAAATATTGCATTTACAATCATACACAATGAGCATTTCTCTAATAAAAATGAAAAGAGTATCTTGATACACATTGGATCATTGCTCAGGTATTATGAGGAAGTGGAATCGTTACACCCCAAACAAATCTGTTTGAAAGGTAAGGTTATATATGTATTTGAATATTCCTTTTCTGTCCATATATCAAAAAAGCACAACTACTAAGCCACTTCATTAAAATAAATGTAACTTTACACGAAGAAAGTACATTAAATAGATTTGTGTAAACAAAATTCTTTAATCTTAGTATCATTCAGGGGAGATAACTCATTAAAAAAATGGAAATTTTGGTATCCTCAATGAGCTTGCTTGCATATCAAGTCTCTATTCCAAGAAAGAACGAGATGTCAAAGAAGAAAATTCTTAAGATTTTAGATAGTATGAATAAATAACAAAATTCAAACTTATAACCGACTTTCATTGGTATATTGTAAATTTAAAACAAACAAGGAGAAACAGTATTCAGTGTAGCATTTCCCCTGTTGATGTCGAGGACAGCAAAATATGGGCTGAGATCTTGTATTAGGTCTAAATATGGGTCAAATATATGTTAATTTAAAAAACAAATATAATCAAAAAGAAAATCTATCTAGCAGGAACATAGACATATAGAATATGATGGTCTTTTTTAGCTCACCTGACCCGAAGGGTCATGTGAGCTATTGTCATCGTTAAGCGTCCGTCGTCCGTCCGTCGTCCGTCGTCCGTCGTCTGTCGTCCGTCGTCCGTTAACTTTTCTTCAAAGATCTTCTTCTCTGAAACCACTAAAGGGATTGCATTGATACTTGGTATACATGATCTTTAGGATGTCCTCTACCAAGTTTGTGAATTATATACACGTCGACCAACCAACATGGCTGCCGTTGCTAAAAATAGAACAGGGGGGTCAGACCATTGTTTTTGGCTTATAACTCGAAAAGTATAAGAGATAGAGAAAATCCGAAGCAACCTTCCGTGTTCAGCATGAAAAGCTCTACAAATCTCTCCATTGAGTCGAAGTTGTAAAACGACTCCTTATAGGAGTTATTGCCCTTTAATCATCAAAATTGACCATTTTTGCAGTTTTTGGACGATATCTGGAAAACCGTTAGAGCTAGAGGAAAAGTTAGCATTGCAGAATTGTTTAGCTCATTGAGATCTACAAAAATGATTTCAGGGTCTAAATTGTCAGATCAGCCGTTTAAGAGTTATTCCCCTTAAACTGTTTTTTAGCTCACCTGACCCGAAGGGTCATGTGAGCTATTGTCATCACTTGGCGTCCGTCGTCCGTCCGTCGTCCGTCCGTCGTCTTTAAACTTTTTAAAACGTTAACTCCTCTTACACCATAAGTCCAATTGCAACCAAACTTGGTATGGTTGTTCATTAGCATTCGGTGCTTAGAACTGATGTGGGGATTTTTGATTCGTCGTAAAACATGGCCGCTATGGCTAAAAATAGAACATAGGGGTAAAATGCAGTTTTTTGCAAATAACTCAAAAACGGCTACAGATATCAAAATTCTGGCATGAGGTAAAAGTGATCAGCACCTCAAGATCTACCTACCCTGAAATTTTGAAGAAAATCCAACAACCCATGTAGGAGTTATTGCCCTTTTTGTGGATTTTTTGCAAATTTTGCACCTGTTCAACTCAATATCTTGAAAACTATACTAGATATTTGAGAAATTTAAATTGCATATTGTTAAGCACATCAAGATCTACAAAATATGTAACAGGGTCAACGTTGTAGGACCTTTCCTTTTAGGAGTTATTGCCTTTAGAACATCAAAATTTAGCATTTTAACAGTATTTCCTCATTACATTGAAAACGTTAACTCCTCTGACACTTTAAGTCCAAATGGAACCAAACTTGGTATAGTTGTTTATTAGCATTAGGTGTATAGAACTGATGTGGGGATTTTTGATTGGTTGTAAAACATGGCCGCTGTGGCTAAAAATAGAACATAAAGGTAAATGGCAGTTTTTTGCAAATAACTCTAAAACGGTGACAGATTTCAAAATTTTGAATGGGAACAAAAGTGATCAGCACCTTAAGATCTACCAGCTCTGAAATTTTGAAGAAAATCCAACAACCCATGTAGGAGTTATTGCCCTTTTTGAGGATTTTTTGCAAATTTTGCACCTGTTTAGCTCAATATCTTGAAAACTATACAAGATATTTGAGAAATTTAAATTGCATATTGTTAAGCGCATCAAGATCTACAAAATTTGTAACAGGGTCAACGTTGTAGGACCTTTCCTTTGAGGAGTTATTGCCCTTGGAACGTCAAAATTGAGCATTTTAACTGCATTTCCTTATATTGAAAATGTTTACTCCTCTGACACTTTAAGTCGAAATGGAACCAAACTTGGTATTATTGTTTATTATTATTAGGTGTATAGAACTGTTGTGGGGATATTTGATTGGTTGTAAAATATGGCCGCTGTGGCTAAAAATAGAACATTAGGTTAAACTGCATTTTTTTTGCAAATAACTCAAAAAGGGTGACAGATTTTTAGATTTTGATTGAGAACAAAAGTGATCAGCACCTTTAGATCCACCATATTGTCAGATGACCCCCTTATTAATCTTATGACCCTTTCAACGTTAAATCGATTTTGCCTTATAACCTTTACTTCAGGCACGTATGTCAGGTGAGCGATTCAGGCTCCTGGGAGCCTCTTGTTTGTCTTTTCAGGCTAGTTTAGGAAGTGAGTTGACAAAGAAGGGAGGTAATCTGACAGGTTTTATGTCCCTGTGTAGAGAGATCCTGACACGATTCATCACAGATTATTTCCCAACCTTGATAGAAACAAAGGTATGTAAAAAAAAGACGCACCAAAATAAATAGCTGCAAACCTGTCATTTGATAGAAAACGTGAAATAAAGTAGTCGCGAAAATAAGTTGGTTTACAGTAGTGGGAAATTTTCGTGAGGTTCAAATTTTCGCTATATTGGCGACTATTACTCTATTACAAAATTTGGAACTCACGTAAAATAAATTCAAACTAAATTTGTGTTGAGAATGTTATTAAATCGAGAAAATAAATGTCCGCGTATCTAACATTTAAATTATTTGGTATGAAATTGCGAAATTTGCACGCCACGAAAATAACCTGCTATACAGTACATGTTTCATGTAAAAAACACTTTTCAGATAGAGATGTTCTCCTAATGATCCTAGTCAAAAGATTGGAGGAACATTTTTTAAAATCAAAAGTCTTTAGATAGGTTGTCAGATTCCAACTAAGACCAATTTCAGCGTCTGTACTGTATAGTAAGTATTTTTGCAGGGGCCACATTTTTTACTTGTATTCAAAAGAGGCCAACTTGATGGTAGTGATCATTTACTTTCACATTAATTTTTAAGCCTAATGTAGAATTGAAAGAGGTCTTATTTTCACTTATCTGAGGACCTCATTAATGTAGTGAAAATTAAGGCTAAAAAGCTCGCAAAAAATTTCTGCTGTATGTCATTTGATTAAGCAATTCTTATCTCCAGGTGCTTAAATTTTTCATATTGTATATCTCAATTTATGGCTTGAGCTCAGTTTAAGATATTTAATGGCTCATAGTACCACTAGTTATTAGGAATGCCATCAATTGAAATTATTTAAATCCAATGAAGTGTTTTATTAACACTAGTTCATTCTAGCAACAATTGCAAACCACAAAATTCAATTTCCAACAAAACAACTTTATTAGGAAAACCAAAGACATTGATCCCCATGAAAGTAAATGAATCCTCAGAATGTATTTACCCCTTCATTTTCAGATTGCTGGTGTAGAACCTAAGGTTGATGATTGGAGTAAGACAGCCAAGGAAATGTTACTGGGGTTTGCTAATAAGATTGATCTGCCAAACAGGTATGAAGCGTGAATTTAAAAGTCTATGAAAACACTGAAAGGATGTTCTCCCATATTTATCAATGCTTCAAAATTTACCTCTCCCAAAAAAACCCTCCCCTTATTTACTACACATGTTTAGGGCAACAGTGCCTAATTGATTATGATAGATAGAAAAGCATAACAAATTTTGGACAAAATAAGAAATTTACAGGCTGTATTATTTCTGACTTTGTCAGTATTTTAGTTCCAATTTTATTGTAGTGTGTTCCTTGCTTTCATGTTGGCTATTTATCTACTTCTTGTTATTGTTAAAAGTCCTTGGCATCTCTCATGCATTTTATTGGATGACTGTATTATTATTTCAGTCCTCTAGATGAGATTATTGATGAGCTAGGTGGTCCATCGCGTGTTGCTGAGATGACAGGTAGACGGGGCAGAATAGTTAGACACAGCCCCACCGAACCTCCTAAATACGAGCTTAGATCTGCAGATCTAGATAGCACAAGTGGGATAGATAGCCTGAATGTACAAGAGGTAAAGAAATTTAAGATAAAAATTATTTGAGAGATTTGAAATAAATAGCCAGGCTGCAGCTCCTATTCAAATATGAGCAAAGGTCTACTGATATAGACAGTACAATTCAGATAATTAACGTAAACTTTCAGAAAGTTTCTTACTGTGCTAAATGATCTACATATGTTTATATAGAAAATCACAAATAAGCTTGATGAAAATTTTCAGGGGTTCAAATGAGCACTGGTCCGAGGTCCGGGACCTTCAATTTTTTATTCAGGACCATTGAATTTCTATTTACAAAAGTCCTGGAACTGCATGTGTCTACAATATCGTCTATGGAGGACTTTCTTTCAACATCTTTTGGACTTTCCACCTAGAAGTTTAAAAGTCCTGGACCTTTTGCTCTTAAATGGTAATTTGAACCCCTGATTTTGCTGAATCCTAATGTTTGAATGAATTTGTTTTTTTCATAGAGGAATCTTTTCATGAAAGGAAAGAAGTTGGTAGCCATTATATCTGATGCTGCTAGTACAGGTTGGTATTCAGACATTTAATTACGTTATATATAGATTATTACGCAGGGTTTTCCATATCAAGTCCCATATCATTCTGAGACTCCCATATTAGGTCGAGGGGGTCATAATCTTTTTATCATTCATTTTCAATAAATATCAGACAATATTTAGATACTGTGACGTCAAATTTCAAAGTGAGACTCTAGACCTTGATCTGGCATATTAGCCCACTTTTGTGCACGCGAGGGCTTGATATGGCAAAAAAAGTCCCTTGTCAAGATATGGTTTGTAAATTTTCAGCTGTTACACACAGACAAATATAAAGGTATCAAAGTTAAATGTATGATAAAAAGCTTTATACTGCAATTTTCTTACATTGTGGAGGTTTTTTCTGTGGTGATATAATTTTCACAGCAAACATTGAGACAGAAAACAAGAACATGTGCAAAATATAATATTGTATATTAAGAGTAACAATTTTGATATGGAACTGTGAAAATTATATTCTGTGAAAATAAAAGCATCCCTTTTCAACAAAAATGTGAAATTTTCCACACACAAATAAAACCCAACTTACATGGTATATAATGGTCTGACAAAGATGTTTTAAGTCAGGACATAGATAGTTAGATGAAAATGGTATGTGGAATAAGAAGGTTAAAGAACCTACAGAACCAAGCAACCTTAAAGTGACCAGTGGTCACAGCTCACCATTTGCAATTGGCGCAAACAAAAATTTTGGTCATAAAACGGTGTATGGGTAGGGAAGATATTTTAGTAACAGCTTTCACAGCAATTTTATATCACAGCCTCTTGATATTAGGCATGCAGCATCAGCATAGGTTCCCATATCGTTGCATTTGATTTCAGGTCTGATGCTCACTTAATTTCTGTAGAATGAAATCCAGTCATTTTTGTCTTTGATCCATTTCTATAAAAATGAACTTTTACTTTAATATTTATTTGTTAACAGGTCATTGTGAATAAATATTTTCTACTTCAGGTATATCCTTGCATGCAGATTTACGTGTGGAGAACCAGTGTAGGAGAGTTCATTTGACAGTAGAGCTTCCATGGAGTGCTGATAAAGCTGTTCAACAACTTGGTAGATCTCATAGGTCAAACCAATCTAGGTCAGTTTCAATGTACTGCAAGGGGGAAATTTGTATGTGGGATTTATTCCCAGAAAGTAAAGATTTCAGCTTTTACTGAAATTCGACAGTCAGGTTTGATTTCAGGAATGTTACTTTTGAACACCTTGCATAGAATTCACGAAATTTGCACACAGCACAGCTTATGCAATAAATAAAAAGACCTATTGAATTTAGGATCAAATGTCAAATCAAGTTTTGAAAGAAGCAGAGGTACCAATAGGGTATCCGAATGTCAAAAGTCCAAAAGGGCAGAGACAAAACCAGTAAACACCAACAAGAACGGGACAAAAACAGACAACATGTAAAACATGGAAACACAAAACAACTGAACATCAATCAACAACACGAACTCCAGTCAAATCAAGAGTGAACTCAGGTGCTCTGGAAGAGCAAAAATTTGAAAAAAAGGTTAGTGTTGAATTTTTTTCTGCAGCCTAACCTTTAAATCCTTTAACTAACATACATTATGAGGCTTGATGATTTTTGGTCACTAGTTCAAAGATCAAGGTCACAATTTTTTACATGTGGGGGACCTCGGGCAATTCTCTTATGATTATACTGACTTTTTCAGTGGGCCAATATACAAATTATTAACAACAGATCTAGGAGGAGAGAGAAGATTTGCTGCTTCAGTTGCCAAAAGGCTACAGTCAATGGGTAATATTAGACTAGAAAATAATTGGGATGCGAGCGCGGTTTAATTTTCACTTTGTCTGACTGTCTGTCTGTCAACAATTTTTCACAAGCTATAAGAAGAACAGATCTTTAATTTTAATTTTTGTCTCGCCTGCGAAGCACGGCAGGTCATAAATGTTACTCTACCCGGGCTGGTGGTGGCTGCATTAACTTTTTGGGTAAGGTTTTATGAGCACCTCCATATCTCAAGAACTATAGGTCTCAGGTTGATGAAACTTGGTATGCATATGCCCCAGTAGTAGCTTAGCACAGTTGCATCCCCATCTTTTGACCTTTACCTTGATTTTCTGGGTGAGTGAATTTGACAATTTTCAATACATATAATAGCAATGGTAAGATTTTGCAAGCATCTCCATTTTTCAAGAACTTTAAGTCTTAGGTTGATGAAACTTGGTATGCATATGCCCCAGTAGTAGCTTAGCACAGTTGCGTCCCCATCTATTGACCTCCTTGATCTTGATTTTCCTGTTGAGTGACTTTGACAATTTTCAATACATATAATAGCAATGGTAAGGTTAAGCACAGTTGCAACCCCATCTTTCAACCTTGACCTTGATTTTGTGGTTGAGTGACTTTGATTATTTTTATTTGATATATTAGTAATGTTTAAGTTCTATAAACATCTTTTTATCTCAGAAATTGAAAATCCTTATTAATTCAAAATATAGTGGAAGTAAGTAAGAATTATTGTTTCTGATTGTGCCAACAGGCGAGACATACTTAGTGCTAACTCTTGTTATTTTACACAGTACCGTTTAAGGATTCTTATATTAAAATGTCAATTTAAATCTGTTGAATATATTTTGCAAAAACTCAATTCAAGTTATTCAATATTATTAAAATCAATAGATATTAAATGATTGCAAAAACAAAGCACAAAACATGCAAGAAAGGCATACAATGTATCACAACTCTACTATCAGCCTTAAAACTAGAATTAATTCTAGTTCAATGTAATTAATGAAGTGCCTCACTTGCATATAGCATTATGTATTAGTATTTCGTATGACATAAAGCCTTATTTATTCTTTGCAGCATTTTAAACAGTAGGTCACATAAAAACTAAACATCTTTAAGTCAATAATGTACAGGGTGCATTAAAACTGATTAACAATTGACAATGATAAAAGTCAGATAGGCCTCTAAGCAAAAAACAAAGGACAAGATATGATAAGAGCCCAATTTTGCCCCCCAATTTTGAAATTATCAAAATGAGCTAAAAGTATGTGATGTATACTTTAGATTAGTTTTACTTTACTATATTCCCTCTTTTCAGTTAACATAGGTTATCTCCCATATGCATGAGTTATCTAACTTTACAGCAGGTATGCAATTTATTTTCTCTGGATTTATTGTTGAAATCCTATGATAAATTTGAGGGGTTCAGAAAGAAAAGGGATTTCCCACCATTTTGAGATAGTTATGTAACTTTTTAAAACATTTCCTTTTACAAAAATACTTATTAAATAATCTGCAATAAAAATGTAAACTTTAAAAGATTTTATATAGTTAAGTTCTTGTGAAATTTAGGGAAATCCGTAATTTCTTTCAGATCTCTCTAGATTTTTCTTTGATTTTCCATGAAAAGAACAGAGGGGCTAAGAAATTACACCTCCTGCAAAGTTAGATAACTCCTGCTTATGGGAGATAACCTATGTAAACTGAAAAGAGGGAATAAGCATTATTTTGTTTAAAGTGATCCATAATGATGTTAAAATAGTTACCCAAAGTGGCTTTAAAATCGTGATTTGATGAAAGACTGCAAAAAACCTGCAACTTTGATGTGGTTTTCAGCAAATTTAACTATGAGCCACACAGAGGACCACTACAATAATTTATGTAGATAATCATTTTTAATATAGAAACAAACCACAAAAATATCTTTGTGGTACTCGGTGTGGCTCATAGTTATATTTACCAAAAACTACTCAAAATTTGCATGATTTTAACACTTTTTCACAAAAATGTCTTTTTTCACATAATTTGATGACGTCACTGGGACGTAATAAACAAGATTTAGTTAAAATTAATGTTATTTTACTATACCTTGTTTATCTAAGATATGATCTAGAATAAGTTAACCTTAGTTCAATCATTTTTTAAAAATGGTAAATTAGGGGGCCAAATTTAGCACTTATCATATCTTGTCCTTTCATAAAAATTATTCATTTGCATATCACACTTTGTATCTACCTTGTTTGTTTGCAGGTGCTCTTACTAAGGGGGACAGAAGAGCTGCGACTGGTGCCGATCTGGGAGAGTTTAACTTTGACACCCCATACGGAAGGAATTCACTGAGAAGTCTTTATCAACATACATGTTCTGTAAGTAAAGAGTTAAAGTTTGACACCTCACATGGAAGAACTCCTTTGAGAAGTCTTTATCAATGTTCTAAAGACAATTTTATTTTTCATGCCAACACATGCAAAAATTATCTTAAAAAATGCTCAAAATAGGAAACCGGGAAAATGAATAACCAGAAAAATTAGTCATTAAAATTGAATGCATGAGTATTGACAATTGCATCAATTAAGATTTTTGCAGAGAAAAATCTTGCCACTTTGTTACAATGGTTTCTATTGAATTTATTGACAATTTTAAGAGTTATCTCCCTTTCTTAAGTTTTTCCAATGCATTCTATGTATTTTTTTTCTCTCAGCACCAGGGCTAGTTTGGAAAAAGAGCATAAAAGATCAAAGCAGGGTGCTAGTAGGAGTAACACATCAAAAAATAAATTGGTGTAGGCTTTCCACCCATGAATCGCTCTTTGCATGATTCTTATAAGAAGTGGTGCTTAACACAAAGAAAGTGCAATTAAGAATTTTCATTGCTCTTGGAGCTCTTGAAAGTCATTCCAATATGGATTTAGTTTCTTGTTATGAGCTTGCTAACAGAATTCCTAATTTTATTTGTAGAAATAAAACATACCTATTTTTGCCATGTTAAATACCGATCTATTTCCTGTACATGTTCAGACAAATATGTTATTACTTTCAGAAAAAGCTAGTACCAGGTATTGATCTTAAGAAGATTACAGAAAAATACAACTTTGATCAGTTCTTACCCATAATTCAGGTTTGTTTGTTTGAAGAAAATGTTGAAAGGTTTACATATGTTTTCTTAGAATAATCGATACAACATCAGGGAGGTCTTGTCTTTATTAAGGTAGAGCAACACAGCTCACATAACAAGCGGTAATTTAGAAAAACCGCAATGGTCAACCTTCAGCAGCTTTCAATGAGGCCAGTAGGCGCTGCTCGCTGTTCTGCAATTCCCTTATGGTTTAAATAAAATGCATATAATTCAAATCCAGTACTGAAATAGTCACAGATAAACCCCTTTTTAATCATGGAACAAACCAACTACACAATGTAGAGGTCTGATATTTTGTATATAGCTTCCTCCTACAGTACCATATGGTGTAAAGCAATTTTATGCTCCTACGTCATATACTTCCTGAAAATGAATACTTAGGACTCAGGGTTCTCATTAAGTGCCGGCGACCGGCGATTTCGCCGCCAATTTCTAGATTAGCGCCGGCTACTTTTCTTTCAATTTTTTTTTTTTAAGTTGTGAAAAAAGTTTAATGTGACATTTCGCGAAAGTAAACATTCAATCGCTATCGATCCGACGCTTTTATGGGCCGTAAATGACAATGTCTTCAAAGCGCGGTTACGATTCAGGATTACGGAAAACGAAGTCCGGACACGGTTTGATTTTATAATCCATTTATCTTTTCCGGTATGGATGGCGAGCATGGGTGATGCCCCATCACTGGCCAAAGTGCGGCGAATAGACAGCTTTTTTAAGCCAAAAACTCAGGGTGTGTGTAAAGAAATGAACATTTTTAAATGAATGAACGGTGTCATATAGATTTAGAATAGATAAGCTCTATGAGACTATGTTAATTTGAATGTTGTTTTCGAGTCAAATTTTCAAAGCCTGACATGGTGACATGATTTTTATCTGATTAAAGTCTGTCAATTTTGTGTACGAAATTTAGCATGAAAATCTAGCTTTATTGAATCAATAAAATTTTAAATAACACAAACATTCTCATGAATAATTTTCCATTGTCCAAAGTCAAGGATTTCTTAAAAAAAAATCTACATCTTGATCTCACATTCAACTCAAGGTCCTAAATAGTGATAAACAGCAAGAATTAAATTTTGTAGGAAAATGTCTATGTGCTTTTACTTAAAGAAGAAAAACAATCAGTGTTAGAAATTTTATTAATTATATTTACTACAATTTTCAAAGTCTTAAAATTCTTGATACCATTGATGATAGATAACAATCATTTGTTGCTGTGCTGTGCCTGTAAAATGTCCTGTATCTGCATCATCATGGTAAGTTCATCCTGAATTTCTTACAAAAGAAATATTATTTGGTATAAGAGTTGACAAAAAACAAAAAAAAAACAAAGGATATTTTGACTTTACCCCAGTTTTTCAGTAAATATCACTCCCAAAAGTGGCAAATCCATTGCAAAAAATATTATCAAAATATGCCTAGATTGGCCCCAGAGGCTATCTCCTGCAATGTAAATTCCAAAAAATTTTCCGGACCCCCGGCAACCCGAGAAGGGGGGAATCCCCCCTCTCGGCCTCACCCCCCGTCAGGCCGCCGGCCCTCCGTTCGGGCCATCGGCCCTCATGATTCTAAATGGCACCTCCTACTTTTTTAAATCATCCTTCTACTTCAAATTATACTGAGAACCCTGAGGACTACACATAATAGATATACATGCAAAATTTGTCAGCTTTCTGAGCAACTACAAGAAGAAGGATTTGATAGTCATTAAAAGTAATAATTAATTCTTTCGCCTAAGTAATCATCTATTTTGTTTTTAGCTTAATCCTACAGTACCATATGGTCTATAGGGATTTTATGTTCCTACTTCATCTACTACCCGTTTACCAAATACTTCGGTTTTTATGTAATGCATAATTTGGGGTGCTCACAGATTTCTTGTTTCTTCTGTCTGTTTTTCAACGATTTCTTATGAGCACTTTACCTTAACAAAACATACACAGAGCAGTTCTCTAACTTTGTGGATATTGAGTAGCATGCCAAGATTTTTAGGAAATAAGATTTTTTGTTGTTGCAAAAATCTTTGTTTTAATGCTGACAGTGCTTTTGATTTCTTACTTTGTCAATTGTTGTGCCTCTCATGTTCTGCTTGCATATTGTAGCTTCTTTATAACTTGACTGAAATTTGTTGACAGTACATTAAACAACCAACAATCAATTAATCAATCACCTAAAAATTTTGAACTTTTTAGGAAAGCATGATATTGATGGGAGTCGCTGACGTAGAGAACATCAAACTTGGAGCATCTATTAAAGATTCTGATGCTGGAGATGTGTCAAAGTTCCTCAATAGAATATTAGGACTGACTGTGGAGAAACAGAACCTGGTAAGGGCTGTTCCAGAAATTGAAAATATGAGGGAGATTTGTTAGGAATTTCTACTGCATGTATCTTTAGTTGTTGCCTTCAATGAGCTGCAAAGTATCATGTAGAGGTCTCTTGGCATAATCTGTTTTCTTGAGGCATCTTGCGCCCTGTATAAAAAATTCTGCCACAGTTTTCCAAGGAACTTCATGCCACAGCCTCTTGATATTTGGTATGAGGCTTTGTCCTACTTTATACTGTTGGTTAAAAAAACCTATCAGACAAATTTAAAAATACCCAACATATACATGTTAGAAACATCTCCAGAAGTTAGAAACATGAAAAAGTAAGAAAATAAAAGATAAATTATTTACCGGTACATCTTGTATAATGAAATAAAGCCTTTCAGCAATAAATGATAAATTTTATGCAAAAGGTGAGAGAAAAGTTTAAAATTAGAACATGTTTTGCCCAGATTTTATTAAGTGAAAATCCATATTATAGAATGGTAAATGTTAAGTGTGGATGGTAGGCAGGCAGGAAGGCAAAGCATGTACTTATCAGAGCCTCTTTATATCTGGCGCGCAGCATCAGCATGGGGTCTCATATCTTGAAATACAATTTTACATTAGTTGCCCACCTACTTCCTGTTTATCAAAACCCAACCATGTTTAACTTGTACAGATTTATTTGATTAAGTTTGATGTTATTTTCAGATGTTCAGCTATTTTACAGAAATTCTGAAGATGACCATCCATCATGCGAGAAGTGAAGGAAGGTTTGTATATTTCTTTAAAAATATCATGAAAATATGTAAAGGTCTGATAGCTTTAATTTGTCAATTTTTGCAATCGGTAAAATGAATAAATGTTTAAAATTGCAGAATCCTATGTTTGAAAATTGAAGATCTCATAAATACAAATCTTTAGTGCAAAACAAATTTATGAAAATGGCATTGATCCTTATTTGTTCTTAGCCCTATATTTTACAAAGTTGCAGAGAGTATAATGTTTTTAACTAGTCTATTCATCTGTCAGGTTGTCCTTTCACTTTTATCTTGTGAACTTGCAACTTCTCTGGAACCACTTGACCCAATATGTTTAATTTATGTATATGGTTGGGTGATGTTATCACATACTGTGGAATGAACCCACGAAATTTGATGCTCAATGAAAATGTAATTTAACATTGATCTGTATGATGCAGACTTCAGAACCATGAATTTAAGAATCCAGGAACTTATCAATTGTTATCAACCATGAAAATTGGTGCCCATGAAAATAAATGAATCCACAGTATTTGAAATAGTGTTATTGAGCTCACTAAGATTTTACATTTGTACAATGATGGGAACTGCTGTTTTTGTAACAGATACAATGAAGGAATGTTAGATATTACAGCAACCTCAGTAGAGATGGTAGGACAACCTAAAGAAATATTCAAACAGATCAACAAAGGACACACCAAGACTAGGTATGTGTGTATTTAGACCATAAATTTGATAATAATGTCATAAATATTATTTTTTTCTTATTTATAAAAGTGTCCACCAAAGGATTCATGGAAATAGTAGCTGCAAAATTGTCCTTGGGTTGACCTTGGCTAACACTTTCCAACCATGGGTGGCCTGAGTTCACACTCTCAAGTGGGGTTGACCTTGGCTAACGCTTTGCAGTGCAGGGTGGCCTGAGATCACACTCTCCAGCAGGGATGACCTTGGCTCACTCTCCAGGAGGGATGACCTTGGCTCACTCTCCAGGAGGGATGACCTTGGCTCACTCTCCAGGAGGGATGACCTTGGCTCACTCTTCAGCAAGGATGACTTTGGCTCACTCTCCAGGAGGGATGACCTTGTGACCTTGGCTCACTCTTCAGCAGGGATGACCTTGGCTCGCTCTCCAGTGGGAGTGACCTTTACTCACACTTTCCAGGGGTGGACCTTGGATCATTTGGAATTTTGGGTTACAGTTTTCTCAGCAACTACTTATCACAGCCACTTGATATTTTGTATACAGCCTCAGGGTTGGGTCCCATAATGTGGGATTTGATTTCAGGTCAGACGCTCACTTAATTCCTGTTTAAAGAAATCCAGACATTTTTTTCTATGACAGATTTTCTCATAGATTTAACAGTGAAAATGATATATGATTTTGGTTTTCCTATCAGGTTGATTGAATTAAAAGTTGACCGAGGTATGACATGGGATATGGCTGTTAGTAGATTTGAGAACCATAGTGGCCCCAATGATGGATTTTATATATCAAAGAGAGAAATGTGGGGAAGGAAGCTCATTCTGCTAGCAACAAGAACAGATAACTCATCTCACTTGTTTAGGATATCAAGGTAATGAGTTAAACAGTTGTCTCCCTGTAAGATGACTAAACTTATGCTTGCGTTCAACATTCAAACCCAGGGTGCCCCAGGTAGGAAAAATGTAGCTCACTTGGGGCAGAACGAAAACAACATGGGTAATGACCTATTTTACCTAGGTTGTTCCGAATGTACACTTTTGTTTGTAAAAAAGATCATTGACCCATACATTGAAAACAGAGGTCACCAGCATACTGTTTTATATTTTAACCCGGGAAAAATAATCTACCAAGGCTGCCTAGGGAGGGAATGTCGAACACAACCAAATTTTAATCTATTCTTTCAAGGTGACCTGTCCACATCCCTAAACCTGGTTTACCTGCAGGTTAAAGTTTCTTTTTATGATTAAAAAACGATGTATGATATCCTCATGAAACTTAATATGCATGTCTATCATGAATTGTTTTTTTACCTCTCTCATAAACTTCATGTATGAATAAAAAGCACATGTTTTAATGTGGGGCATTGTATCTGTTTGACAATTTTTTTTGTATAAAAAGCTAAGTTTCAATAGCTTTTATTAGCTCACCTGACCGGAAGGGTCATGTGAGCTATTGCCATCACTTTGCGTCCGTCGTCCGTCCGTCGTCTGTCGTCCGTCGTCCGTCGTCCGTCGTCCGTTAGCTTTTTTCAAACATCTTCTTCTCTGAAACCGCTTGGCCAAATGCAGCCAAACTTGACATGTTTGTTCCTTAGGGTATTGTGCAAAAAGTTTGCGTTGGGATTTTTGATACGTCAAAAAACATGGCTGCTGTTACTAAAAATAGAACAGGGGGGTCAAATACAGTTTTTTGCAAATAACTCAAAAACGATGACAGATATCAAAAATCTGGCAAGGGTAAAAGTGATCAGCACCTCAAGATCTACCTGCCTTGAAATTTTCAAGAAGATCCAACAACCGATGTAGGAGTTATTGCCCTTTTTCTGGATTTTTTCAAAATTTTACACTTATTTAGCCCTATATCTTAAAAACTATACAAGATATTTTAAAAATTCAAATTGCATATGATTAAGCACATTAAGATCTACATTTCATGGAATTAGGTCAAAGCTGTGGAACCATTTTTTTAGGAGTTATGGCCCTTAAAGCGTCAAAATTTACCATTTTTCATTACTTTTTCCCTGAATTTCAAAGATAAAATTGTCTGACACCATACATCCAACTTCAACCAAACTTGGCACAGTTGTTTAATAGCATAAATGCTACAAATATATCGTTCAGATTTTTGATTGGTCAAAAAATATGGCCGCCATGGCTAAAAATAGAACATAGGGGTAAATTGCAGTTTTTTGCTAATAACTCAAAAATGGTTACAGATATCAAAATTCTGATTGGAGACAAAAGTGATCAGCATCTCAAGATCTACCTGCTCTGAAAGTTTCAAGAAGATCCAACAATTGATGTAGGAGTTATTGCCCTTTTTCTGGATTTTTTCAATTTTTTTCACTTATTTAGCCATATATCTTGATAACTATACAAGATATTTCAAAAATTTAAATTGCACATGATCAAGCACATCAAGATCCACATTTCATGTACAATGTATCTAGGTCAAAGCTGTAGGACTATTTCTATTAGGAGTTGATGTCCTTAAAACAACAAAATTTACCATTTTTCATTACTTTTTCCCTGAATTTCAAAGATTAACTTGTCTGACACCGTAAGACCAACTGCATCTTAATATGGCACACTTGTTGAATGGCTTATATGCTACAACTCTATCGTTCATATTTTTGATTCGTAAAAAACATGGCTGCCATGGCTGAAAATAGAACATAGGGCGTAAATTTCATTTTTTTGCTAATAACTCAAAAATGGTTTCCGATATCAAAATTGTGCAAGAATCAAAAGTGATCAGCATATTAAGTACCTGTCCTGAAATTTTGGAAAAGATCTGACTGCTGATGTGGGAGTTATTGCCCTTTTTTCTGATTTTTTTCTAAATTTTGCACTTATTAAGCCCAATAACTTGAAATCGCATATGGTTAAGCACAATAATATCTACAAAACATATGTATCTGTGTAGTTCAGGTGAGCGATTCAGGCTCCTGGGAGCCTCTTGTTAAGTTTGTATATGGTAATTTAGTAATTTTTCTAGCAAAGATGATTGAGGGCTTCTTTATCATTATGGAATGCAATAAAACCCTATTAATATTTTGACTGGAATTGATGGTTTATTGTCTTTTTAACAAAATTACCTTTAATACTATTAAAAAAAATTTTATCGTTAAAAAATTAATTTTCATTTAGATATATCTACGGTATGGTTGTTAGTTGTCTCCCTTTAAAAATAAGATCTCCTCAAAATTAATAGAAATATTACAACAATGTTATTCATATATGAATTCGGGTATAAGATATTTTTTTCAGATGACATTTTAAAGTCTTTTGATCTTTTTTGTAGGAGAAGAATTTTTTTTTGCACGATAATCTCAAAAAGAACACCCATTTATCTAAACATACCAAAAAAAAACTTATTTTCATTTTCAAACTTTTATCTGTTAAGTAAAAAAGTGTAATGACTGTAATGATTTGTACTGTAAAATGACTTATATTTGAATTCCTGTTTTAACAGGGAAGTGTGTTTGTAAAGTATCAATAAAGAGCTGTTAATAGTGAGCACAGCTCGAGGTGGAGAGCTCTACTGCAAGTTCCTGCCAAAAATTTGCCTAATGCTAAGAATGATTATTTTTTCATCCAGATATGCTTCTCAAAGTTACAGGTCCACCATGATGATAATAATATCACTTCTAAAAATATATTTTTGTGTATTAAAACATGGAAGAAAGTTTAAGAAATAAGTGGGGCAGATATTTGCTAGCAACATTTAAATTTATTTGCTTTTTTCATTAATTTTTTGTACATTGCAAGTCAAGGAAGTAAATATTGCGTCAAGTTTAATAAACATCATTTCTTTCTCTTCTTTTCCTTTCAAATGAAGAAAATTGAATAATAATGCTGTGCTCGTATCTAGGCAATGCCTAAATCATATTATAAAAGATAGAGAGATGAAATGTGTAATGCTGAGAAAACAGGTGGTAGATAGCAATATTTAGGGACCAACATTCAGGATACAGAGGAGAGGCCTTTAAGTTTTCACTTAGCCCCCCTCCCCTGTCTATCTATCTGTCCTTCTTTTACTATTTTTTTTACACTAAAACATAAACTATAGGCAATACAGATTTGAAACTTTTCAAAAAGTATCACATCTTAAAATTTCATGAAAATCCTTTTTAGCTCACCTGGACCGAAGGTCCATGTGAGCTATTGCCATCACTTGGCGTCCGTCGTCGTTAACTTTTCTTTGAAAATCTTCTCCTCTGAAACGACTGAAGGGATTGCTTTGAAACTTTTCACACTTCATCTATGGGATGTCCTCTACCAAGATTGCACAAATGGTGACCGCCGTCCTAACAACATGGCCGCCCTTACTAAAAATAGACTAGGGGGGTCAGACTACCGTTTTTGGCTTGTAAATCAAAAAGTATAAGAGATAAATGAAATGTAATGCCACGCTGCTGCTTCAGCATCAAAAGCTCTACAAAAGTCTGCATTGAGTCGAAGTTGTCAGATGTCCCCTTATAGGAGTTACGGCCCCTTAAAGGTGAAAAATAGCATTTTTTCATGTTTTTGGTCTATAGAATAAAAACTATTACAGATAGAGAAAAGTTGTTGCTTGCTTAAATATTCAGCTCATTTAGCTCTACAAAAGTCTCAGATGAAGCCTTATAGGGGTTACAGCCCCTAAAATAACGTTTTTAGCTCACCTGACCCAAAGGGTCATGTGAGCTATTGTCATCACTTGGCGTCCGTCGTCCATCGTCCTTCGTCCGTCCGTAAACTTTTTAAAACGTTAACTCCTCTGAGACCATAAGTCCAATTGAAACCAAACTTGGTATAGTTGTTCATTAGCATTTGGTGCTTAGAACTGGTGTGGGGATTTTTGATTCGTCATAAAACATGGCCGCCGTGGCTAAAAATAGAACATAGGGGTAAAATGGTGTTTTTTGCAAATAACTCAAAAATGGCTACAGATATCAAAATTGTGGCATAGGGTAAAAGTTAGCAGCACCTCAAGATCTACCTACCCTGAAATTTTGAAGAAAATCCAACAACCCATGTAGGAGTTATTGCCCTTTTTGTGGATTTTTTGCAAATTTTGCACCTGTTTAGCTCAATATCTTGAAAACTATACAAGATATTTGAGAAATTTAAATTGCATATTGTTAAGCACATCAAGATCTACAAAATATGTTATAGGGTCAACGTTGTAGAACCTTTCCTTTTAGGAGTTATTGCCCTTAGAACGTCAAAATTGAGCATTTTAACAGCATTTCCTCATTACATTGAAAACGTTAACTCCTCTGACACTTCAAGTCCAATTGGAACCAAACTTGGTATAGTTGTTTATTAGCATTAGGTGTATAGAACTGATGTAGGGATTTTTGATTGGTCGTAAAACATGGCCGCTGTGGCTAAAAATAGAACATAGGGGTAAATGGCAGTTTTTTGCAAATAACTCAAAAACGGTGACAGATTTTAAAATTTTGATTGGGAACAAAAGTGATCAGAACCTGAAGATCTACCAGCTCTGATATTTTGAAGAAAATCCAACAACCTATGTAGGAGTTATTGCCCTTTTTGTGGATTTTTTGCAAATTTTGCACCTATTTAGCTAAATATCTTGAAAACTATTCAAGATATTTGAGAAATTTAAATTGCATATTGTTAAACACATCAAGATCTACAAACTATGTAATAGGGTCAACGTTGTAGAACCTTTCCTTTTAGGAGTTATTGCCCTTAGAACGTCAAAATTGAGCATTTTAACAGCATTTCCTCATTACATTGAAAACGTTAACTCCTCTGACACTTCAAGTCCAATTTGAACCAAACTTGGTATAGTTGTTTATTAACATTAGGTGTATAGAACTGATGTGGGGATTTTTGATTGGTCGTAAAACATGGCCGCTGTGGCTAAAAATAGAACATAGGGGTAAATGGCAGTTTTTTAGCTCACCTGACGCCAATCACTTGGCGTCCGTCTTCCGTCGTCTGTCTTCCGTAAACTTTTTTAAACGTTAACTCCTCTGACACCATAAGTCCAATTGCAACCAAACTTGGTATGGTTGTTCATTAGCATTCGGTGTATAGAACTGATGTAGGGATTTTTGATTGGTCGTAAAACATGGCCGCTGTGGCTAAAAATAGAACATAGGGGTAAATGGCAGTTTTTTTGCAAATAACTCAAAAACGGTGACAGATTTTAAAATTTTGATTGGTAACAAAAGTGATCAGAACCTGAAGATCTACCAGCTCTGAAATTTTGAAGAAAATCCAACAACCCATGTAGGAGTTATTGCCCTTTTTGTGGATTTTTTGCAAATTTTGCACCTATTTAGCTAAATATCTTGAAAACTATTCAAGATATTTGAGAAATTTAAATTGCATATTGTTAAACACATCAAGATCTACAAACTATGTAATAGGGTCAACGTTGTAGAACCTTTCCTTTTAGGAGTTATTGCCCTTAGAACGTCAAAATTGAGCATTTTAACAGCATTTCCTCATTACATTGAAAACGTTAACTCCTCTGACACTTCAAGTCCAATTGGAACCAAACTTGGTATAGTTGTTTATTAGCATTAGGTGTATAGAACTGATGTAGGGATTTTTGATTGGTCGTAAAACATGGCCGCTGTGGCTAAAAATAGAACATAGGGGTAAATGGCAGTTTTTTGCAAATAACTCAAAAACGGTGACAGATTTTAAAATTTTGATTGGGAACAAAAGTGATCAGAACCTGAAGATCTACCAGCTCTGATATTTTGAAGAAAATCCAACAACCTATGTAGGAGTTATTGCCCTTTTTGTGGATTTTTTGCAAATTTTGCACCTATTTAGCTAAATATCTTGAAAACTATTCAAGATATTTGAGAAATTTAAATTGCATATTGTTAAACACATCAAGATCTACAAACTATGTAATAGGGTCAACGTTGTAGAACCTTTCCTTTTAGGAGTTATTGCCCTTAGAACGTCAAAATTGAGCATTTTAACAGCATTTCCTCATTACATTGAAAACGTTAACTCCTCTGACACTTCAAGTCCAATTTGAACCAAACTTGGTATAGTTGTTTATTAACATTAGGTGTATAGAACTGATGTGGGGATTTTTGATTGGTCGTAAAACATGGCCGCTGTGGCTAAAAATAGAACATAGGGGTAAATGGCAGTTTTTTAGCTCACCTGACGCCAATCACTTGGCGTCCGTCTTCCGTCGTCTGTCTTCCGTAAACCTTTTTAAACGTTAACTCCTCTGACACCATAAGTCCAATTGCAACCAAACTTGGTATGGTTGTTCATTAGCATTCGGTGTATAGAACTGATGTAGGGATTTTTGATTGGTCGTAAAACATGGCCGCTGTGGCTAAAAATAGAACATAGGGGTAAATGGCAGTTTTTTGCAAATAACTCAAAAACGGTGACAGATTTTAAAATTTTGATTGGTAACAAAAGTGATCAGAACCTGAAGATCTACCAGCTCTGAAATTTTGAAGAAAATCCAACAACCCATGTAGGAGTTATTGCCCTTTTTGTGGATTTTTTGCAAATTTTGCACCTATTTAGCTAAATATCTTGAAAACTATTCAAGATATTTGAGAAATTTAAATTGCATATTGTTAAACACATCAAGATCTACAAACTATGTAATAGGGTCAACGTTGTAGAACCTTTCCTTTTAGGAGTTATTGCCCTTAGAACGTCAAAATTGAGCATTTTAACAGCATTTCCTCATTACATTGAAAACGTTAACTCCTCTGACACTTCAAGTCCAATTTGAACCAAACTTGGTATAGTTGTTTATTAACATTAGGTGTATAGAACTGATGTGGGGATTTTTGATTGGTCGTAAAACATGGCCGCTGTGGCTAAAAATAGAACATAGGGGTAAATGGCAGTTTTTTAGCTCACCTGACCTTCGGGTCAGGTGAGCTATTGTCATCACTTGGCGTCCGTCTTCCGTCGTCTGTCTTCCGTAAACTTTTTAAAACGTTAACTCCTCTGACACCATAAGTCCAATTGCAACCAAACTTGGTATGGTTGTTCATTAGCATTCGGTGCTTAGAACTGATGTGGGGATTTTTGATTCGTCGTAAAACATGGCCGCCATGTCTAAAAATAGAACATAGGGGTAAAATGCAGTTTTTTGCAAATAACTCTAAAATGGCTACAGATATCAAAATTCTGGCTAGGGTAAAAGTGATCAGCACCTCAAGATCTACCTACCCTGAAAATTTGAAGAAAATCCAACAACCCATGTAGGAGTTATTGCCCTTTTTGTGGATTTTTTGCAAATTTTGCACCTGTTTAGCTCAATATCTTGAAAACTATACTAGATATTTGAGAAATTTAAATTGCATATTGTTAAGCACATCAAGATCTACAAAATATGTAACAGGGTCAAAGTTGTAGGACCTTTCCTTTTAGGAGTTATTGCCCTTAGAACGTCAAAATTTAGCATTTTAACAGCATTTCCTCATTACATTGAAAACGTTAACTCCTCTGACACTTTAAGTCCAAATGGAACCAAACTTGGTATAGTTATTCATTAGCATTAGGTGTATAGAACTGATGTGGGGATTTTTGATTGGTCGTAAAACATGGCCGCTGTGGCTAAAAATAGAACATAGGGGTAATTGGCAGTTTTTTGCAAATAACTCTAAAACGGTGACAGATTTCAAAATTTTGATTGGGAACAAAAGTGATCAGCACCTCAAGATCTACCTACCCTGAAAATTTGAAGAAAATCCAACAACCCATGTAGGAGTTATTGCCCTTTTTGTGGATTTTTTGCAAATTTTGCACCTGTTTAGCTCAATATCTTGAAAACTATACTAGATATTTGAGAAATTTAAATTGCATATTGTTAAGCACATCAAGATCTACAAAATATGTAACAGGGTCAAAGTTGTAGGACCTTTCCTTTTAGGAGTTATTGCCCTTAGAACGTCAAAATTTAGCATTTTAACAGCATTTCCTCATTACATTGAAAACGTTAACTCCTCTGACACTTTAAGTCCAAATGGAACCAAACTTGGTATAGTTATTTATTAGCATTAGGTGTATAGAACTGATGTGGGGATTTTTGATTGGTCGTAAAACATGGCCGCTGTGGCTAAAAATAGAACATAGGGGTAAATGGCAGTTTTTTGCAAATAACTCTAAAACGGTGACAGATTTCAAAATTTTGATTGGGAACAAAAGTGATCAGCACCTCAAGATCTACCAGCTCTGAAATTTTGAAGAAAATCCAACAACCCATGTAGGAGTTATTGCCCTTTTTGTGGATTTTTTGCAAATTTTGCACCTGTTTAGCTCAATATCTTGAAAACTATACTAGATATTTGAGAAATTTAAATTGCATATTGTTAAGCGCATCAAGATCTACAAAATTTGTCAAGGGTCAACGTTGTAGGACCTTTCCTTTGAGGAGTTATTGCCCTTGGAACGTCACCATTGAGCATTTTAACTGCATTTCCTTATATTGAAAATGTTAACTCTTCTGACACTTTAAGTCCAAATGGAACCAAACTTGGTATTATTGTTTATTATTATTAGATGTATAGAACTGTTGTGGGGATTTTTGATTGGTTGTAAAACATGGCCACTGTGGCTAAAAATAGAACATTAGGTTAAACTTCTTCAGATTTTTAGATTTTGATTGAGAACAAAAGTGATCAGCACCTTTAGATCCACCATATTGTCAGATGACCCCCTTATTAATCTTATGACCCTTTCAATGTTAAGTAGATTTTGCCTTATAACCTTTACTTCAGGCACATATGTCAGGTGAGCGATTCAGGCTCCTGGGAGTCTCATGTTACTCTATTTTATTCATAAGGCTGGGCAAAGCTCAATTTTTCAGGTTTTTATGTAGGATTTTAAAAAATCTGACACCATGTGTGCCAAACCCCCAATATAAAAAATTTAAGTGCTTACAGGGAATGCCAATGAAATGAAAAGGTATGAAATTATTGACCCATGACCAACCTAGTCAATAGAATAGAGAAATACTAACATTTTATTTTATTTTTTTTCAGACCCAATACAGGATTGTCTATCTTTGAAGAGGAGAAAACTGAACTGTTCCATAAATATGTCCCAATGTCTAAAGAGAAAGCAGGTATGTCATCAGTCAAGGGGGGTTAAAGTGCAACAGATTGAAAAGCAACATATAGGGTTTACTTTGGCGCTTATTCTATTTTGCATTTATAGTAGCTTGCGACTTCACCAAACTCAGTGTGTATGTTTCAACAAGCAGGAACTGATAACTTTTCCAGAGCACATGAGTTCACTCTCTTTTTTCTACTTGAGTTGTTATTCAGTTTTTTTTTGGTTTTAATACGAATGCAAAAAATTTGCTGAAGTATTATGGTATGATGCTGTCGTCGTCCTCGTCGTTGTCTGTTAACTTTTTAGTGTTTCCACAATAACTTAAGTTCCAGTTATCCGATTGCTATGAAACTTTACAATGATGTTCCTTACCATAAAAGGATGAATGGGATTGATTTTTGGGGTCCCCCCATTTTTCGTTTAGAAATTAGGGGCAAAAAAAAGGGCAAAAAATACTACTTTTTTGTTTGTTTCCACAATTACTTTAGTTCTAGTCATCAGATTGCTATGAAATTTGACAGTGATGTTCCTTACCATACAAGGATGAATGGGATTGATTTTGGGGGTCCCCCATTTTTTTGTTTCAAAATTAGGGGCCCACCATAACTTTGGTCCTAGTTGGCCTATTGCTGTGAAATTTGTCAAGAATGTTTCTTACAATAAAAGAATGAACCTCCTTTCCGGATTTGACCAACACTTAATCGATCTTTGGCAACGTGACGGGTGTGCTATAGCAAGCAGGAACTGCTTACTCTTCCGGAGCACCTGAGTTCACTCTCGTTTCGACTTGAGTTCGCGTTGCTGAATGCGGTTTTGTTGTTATGTGTGTTTGTGTTTTATGTTGTTATGTGGTTTGTTTTGTTGTGATGATTTTTGTCTGCCGGTTTTGTCTTTGTCTTTACGGTTTTATGATACTGATTACCCCTTTGGTACACCTTTGCTTCTCTGATGAATTTTTGCGCCCCCTTTTTCTCCGTTGTGTAATTAGGGGCCAAAAAGGGCCAAAATAAAAACTTTTTTATTTTTGGTCCGATTTTGAAAATTTTTTTTGCATGTTTGTTCTTGTCAAATAGCTGATACAAAATTAAGAATTAATTTTTGCAACCCCTCCTTTTTCCCCCTATTATGTAATTAGGGGCCAAAATCAAACTTTTTTATTAGTGGTCTGTTTTTAAAAATTTTTTTGCAAGTTTATTCTTGTCAGGTAGCGAATCCCAATTTGAGAATTAATTTTTGCGACCATCCCTTTTTTCACTTGTTTTGTAATTAGGGGCCGTAATCAAAACTTTTTTATTTCTGGTTTGTTTTTGAAAATTTTTTTGGCAAGTTTATTTTTGTTAAGTAGCGAATCCAAATTTGAGAATTTATTTTTGCCAACCCCACCCCTTTTTCACCTGTTACGTAATAAGCGGCTAAAAGGGGCCGAAATCGAACCTTTTTTAATTCTTGTCCGATTTTGATAATTTTTTTGCAAGTTTATTCTTGTTAACTAGCAGATATACTTTTTTACTGTTACGTTATTAGGGACCAGAAGGGGCCAAAATTGTAACTTTTTAGCCGAGTTGCAACGAAGTTGAACTCGGCTATTGTGATGATGATGGCGGGCGGCTGGGCGGGCGGCTGGGCGGGCGGGCGGGCAGGCGGGCTTCAACAATTGGTTTCCGGACCATAACTCAAAAAGTTGTGAACAGATTTTAATGAAACTTTGGGATATTGTTACATACCATAAGAGGAGGAACCCTATTGATTTTGGAGTAAAACCGTTCAAGGTTAAGGTCACAGTTACAGAAAAAGGTTAGAAAATTTCTTGAATTAGTGGTTTCCAGACCATAACTCAAAAAATTTTCAACCGATTTTAATGAAACTTTAGGATATTGTTACATACCATTAGAAGAGGAACCCTATTGATTTTGGGGTAAATCCGCTCAAGGTCAAGGTCACAGCGACAGAAAAACATTTGATATTTACTTAAAAAAGCAGTTTCTGGTCAATTACTCAAAAAGTTGTCAACAGATTTTAATGAAACTTTGTAATGTTGTTACCAATTATAAGAGGAGAAATCCTAATGATTTTTGGGTAATTTTGTTCAAGGATCAAGGGCAGAGCGGCAGAAAAACATGGTTTCGGGACAATTACTCGAAAAGTTCCCAATCAATTTTATTAAAGTTTTGGCATAATGTTGCAAACTACATTGTATATGGATGGTTGAATTCACAAAATTTTTCATGCGTGATTGGAAGGGGTTTTTAAAATGAAGACAAGGAAAGTTTTGGTTAATAAAATACGGCAACTTGGCTTTTGCACCCATGTGCATATTGATTTTTTATTTCTGGTCCGATTTTGAAATTTTTTTGTTTGTTCTTGTCAAATAGCGGATACAAAATTAAGAATTAATTTTTGTGAAACCCCCCTATTTCCCCCTATTGCATAATTTGGGCCAAATGGGGCTTTTTTATTTGTGGTCCGATTTTGAAATTTTTTTTTTTGCAAATTTATTCTTGTCAGGTAGCGATTCTAAATTTAAGAATAAATTTTTGGGGATGTAATCATAATTTAAAAAAAAATTCTGGTTTGATTTTTAATTTTTTCCCCAAACATTATTCTTTTAAAGAGTAGAATACAACATTCAAAATTTATATTTTTACCCCTGGGTCGAAAGTCCATCAGAGAAGCATGTGTCAAAAACCTTTTGTCAGTCCACCATGGGCTGCATGTGTCCAGAGCAATAGACTATCCATATTAGGCCTAAAATGTACAGGGTTCAACATGTTGCGGTCGTATCATGCTGCGCTCGGCCAAGCTTTTTGTCTCGCCTGCGACGAATGTCGCAAAAAGCGAGACTTAGGTATGGTGATTCCGGCGACGGCGACGACAGCGGCGGCGGCGGCGGTGGCGTCCACAATTGGTTAAAGTTTTTGCTTAAGTCTGTTTAATGTGAACTAGTTATGTTACACCATTGATATTTGGTATGCAGTTGCATCAGCATCAGTACAGATCAGTTTTAAAAGGATTTCACCTGTATGCTCCTGCAGTCACGGTCTACTGACTTTGAAATTTTACACTGATTTGGCCGAGGTTAACCTTATTTCTTAAGTCTGTTTAACATGAAGCAGTTATGTTACACCATTGATATTTGGTATGCAGCTGCATCAGCATCAGTACAGATCAGTTTTAAAAGGATTTCACCTGTATGCTCCAGCAGTCACGGTCTACTGACTTTGAAATTGTACATCGATTTGGCCGAGGTTAACCTTTTTTCTTAAGTCTGTTTAACATGAAGCAGTTATGTTACACCATTGATATTTGGTATGCAGTTGCATCAGCATCAGTACAGATCAGTTTTCAAAGGATTTCACCTGTATGCTCCTGCAGTCACGGTCTACTGACTTTGAAATTTTACACTGATTTGGCCGAGGTTAACCTTTTTTCTTAAGTCTGTTTAACATGAAGCAGTTATGGTACATCATTGATATTGGGTATGCAATTGCATTAGCATCAGTACAGATCAATTTCAAAAGTATTTTGTCTGTATGATCCTGCAGTCACAGTCTACTGACTTTGAGATTTTACACTTTTTAACTTTTTACTTATGTCACGAGTGTTTTTTATAAAGCAGTTATGGTTCACCATTTATATTTGGTATGCAGCTGCTTAAGCATTAGTTAAGATCAGTTTAAGGAGGATTATTACTTCATTTTATACTGTGTCCAGTTGCGACAGGCGAGACATGTCTCTGTGTTAACAGTTTATTATTTGTTGTTGTTGTTCTTGTTCATGTTACAGCTTTTGTCTTTGCCCTTTCTGACCTTTTTGGCATTCAATGCCCCACTGGTACCTCTTTGCTTCTTCCTGCCCATGTCGCTTGTGCATGTAGCCTCTTTTCATATTACTTTAAAGTCCCATATGGTGTATAGCGATTTTATGTTCCTAGGTCAACTACTTCCTGTTTACCGAGTAATAACACTTTTATGCATGTCATAGTTTGCGGAGCAGGGGTATCACTAGTGAGCATAAGTTCACAGATTTACTTGCTTTGTCTGTCTGTCTGTCTGTCTGTCTGGTACAATTTGTCAGCTTCTACTGAAGGGATTGTGTTTAATTTTGGAACACAACTAAAGCATGAAGAACTGTACTGTGCCTCCTTTTTCCAGCTCAGTCATCATCTACTTCCTGTTTAACAAGTCAGACTTTTTCAAGGGTCAATAATTGGACTTTTTGGTAACAGATTTCTCAGCATTTACTAAAGGGATTAATTTCAAATAAGGTACACAGCTTAAGCATGATGAGTTGTACCATGCCTCCTCTTTCCAGATCAGTCGATCAACTTCTTCCTGTTTTCTGAATGGACAAGTGGGGGTACCGTATTTTGCTGTGTATAGTGTGCAGTTTTTTACATTTTTTTCATGATTCTAACATAGGGGTGCGCACAATACATCCCGATACAAGATTTTCATACATTTTCATGAACATCGGCAACGGCAAAAGATCGATGTTTGTCAGACTTTGGACACAAGATTCATCCATGATTGAACACAATAATCATAACTCACATGGTTTCTATTGAATCCTGTTCATTATTAGTATCTCTAAATAAATTTTATCATGCTTTTATCGAATAAAAACTTAATTCCAGTGTCTTAATGTGTTTGTTTATTAATTTCATTTTCATATCGACTGCCATTGTTGTTGTTGTTGTAGTGGGTAAATTCCTCCGTTGACTTCGGAGCACCATTTTGAAACAAGTTGGTAAAAACATTTGTGTTCTTAAAAAATTACTTTTGTCCAATTTCTTTATTCAAAATAAGAATAATAAAATATGATTCTAATTTATTTATTCATTCTCCCTTTACTTGTTTCCTTTCTGAGTCAATATTGTGTATTCCCCTCAGTTACCTCATTTAAATAATTCTAAAAATAGAATGGTTTGTTTACATGATTGTGAATTTTCTTTCATGTAATTATTTGAGCAACTTGAGTAAGATGTAACCATTTTCTTATTGTTTTGGGAATAAATACTCATCCCAAGCTGGAGATAATTTAGATTTACTGGTAATTATTTGTTTTGACACTTTGGCCAATTTGCACAAAACATCGATAGGATCTATTTTGTCAAACTGGCTTGGACAATTAACAATTAAAGCCATTCAGCTGTAATACTTCAGGATTGTTTGAATAGTAATTTGTTGATCATTACTGTTTTGACACCTTTATTGTTTCATCAAAAGATGTGAGCTTGGGTTAACACTTGTTGTTTGTTAATTGAAAAGGGGGACCATTACCTTGCTGTCATAATAAAATACACAAATAATATAACAGTTTATTTTTATTTTCACAAATAATTACAAAACAATTTTATTTTCATTAAAAAATCTTCATCTGTAGTCTTTCTACCTGAAAAAAGAGACAAATTTTCAGGGTTCTCTGTCATAGAAAAAGATCGCCGATTTTACACAAAACTTCGTTTTTTCCCCAGATTTTCATCATGAAAAGGGGGTGCGCATTGTACATAAATGCGCAGTATACACGGCAAAATACGGTATGTTTAGCAAAAATGAGTGCAACCCCTTGTTATTCCAATGAAAAAAATATACAAAGTCCAATTTCCAAACATTTTTGTTTATGCTTGTATCTTGAAAACTAACTGATGTACATATGATTTTTGTCTCGCCTGTGGAACATAGGTGTTACTTTACCGGTGGCGGCAGCAGCGTTAACTTTTTGGGTAAGGTTTAATGAGCACCTCCATATCTCAAGAACTATTGGTCATAGGTTGATGAAACTTGGTATGCATATGCCCCATTAGTAGCTTAGCACAGTTGCACCCCCATCTTTTTACCTTGACCTTGATTTTCCGGTTGAGTGACTTTGACAATTTTCAATACATATATTAGCAACGTTAAAGTTTTGCAAGCACCTCCATATCTCAAGAACTATAGGCCCTAGGTTGATGAAACTTGGTGTGCATATGCCCCATAAGTAGCTTAGCACAGTTGCACCCCATCTTTTGACCTTGGCCTTGATTTTAAGAGTGAGTGACTTTGACAATTTTCAATACTTATAATAGCAGTGTTAAGGTTATATAAGCACCTCCATTTCTCAAAAAACTATTTGTCCTTGGTTGATGAAACTTGGTATGCATATGCCCTAGTAATAGCTTAGCATAATTGAATCCCCATTTATTACCTTGACCTTGATTTTCTGGTTGATTAACTTCGATAATTTTTATTGCATGTATAAGCAATGTTTAAGTTCTATAAGCACCTTTTGATCTCAGAATATGAAAATCCTTATAAATTCAATATAATTATAGTGGAAGTAAGAATAAATTATTGTTTCTGATGGTGCTGGCATGTAGGACATACTTTAGTGTCAACTCTTGTTTCATATTTAGGAATATTTGATATATATTGCTTTCCGTTGCATAATCTCCTTAAATCAATAACTTTTGTACAAAAAATATAAAGGAATTGAAATGTTTGTAATTCTTGATCTGTAAACCCTAATATTTCACATGTATATACTGAATGACAGGTTATCAGCAGCAAAAAAATATCAAATTCCAATAAATATGTGAGATGCAATCATAAGTGTCTTAGTAGACATATTTCTTGTTAATGATTTACTGAATGTATAACACTTGACTTTATTCAAATGACATGTAGAACTATTCACTAGTTAAGGTGGTTCGGGAGTATAACACGGAGCATCTTTTTCAGACATCTTGCAAATTTTTAGTCTGCATATCAATTAAAATGGCCAAAAATACTTCAAGAGATGTAAAATTTAATTCTTTATTTTATTTTATGAATGAAATAAATTTAACATAAATATTTAAAAAGAAATTAAGCTTTTTCTGAAAACTTCTATTATCAGGGGAGATAATTGGCGGGAAACTTTATGACAAATTTTTATATAGAAATGTGTAGGAAAAATTAGTTTTTTCTAAAATAATTAAAAAAGAAGGTCCGTGACCCCAAGTTTTTATTATGTTTTTCAAAAGATAGTATATGTGGCTTGTCATTTGTGAAATATAACTAAAATCTAATTGGTGTCCAGCTCACAGTGATGCTAAATAACTCTTTTCCCTTTACAATCTATTGAAAAACAGAACTCTAGGCCCACCAACTTCGCAAGGTCATGAATCTGTAGAAAGGTCCGTGACCCCCAATTATTTTTGCATTTTTTAAATGTTAGTACATGTATATCAAAGTATAATTCTGCAAAATTTAACAAAAATCTGATGGATTTTTCTTATACCCCCGAACCACCTTAAATGAGCTCTTGACATAATTTTGTTTAAACACTAGAAAAGTCATTAACTTTTCATGAATATTGGCAAAGCACATTAAAAACACATAGACACAATTCTTAATCAGATATAAACAATATATGAAATATCACTTATAAATAGAAAACCACCTAAGTTTGTGTTGATGAAACTGGTTCAATTTCCTAATTATGACATCATGTATATATAATACCAGAGGGGCATTATCTAAACTACTGTCACAGAATATGGACAGGCAAAAGTGTTTAAAGGAGAAGATTGGGTTAGAACCAAAATTGGCCCAAAATTTCAACTCCGAGTAAACTTTATGAAATTATTGCCAAACTAGTTTTGAAATGCTGTAATTGAAAGGATAACAACAACAAAATCATCAGCTTGGAAAAAAACTCTGCTAGAATTCATATGATTGATGAAATCAATAGACTTTTGGCAAAATTATAGCATTTTTAGTAAGAAATCTCTTAATTTAACATAGAGTACATGCATTGACAAATACAATTTTATGATGAAATGCTTATTGTTGAAAGACAAATAGATAGGCAAAGAATTTATGTTGTAGATAAATGTGTTGTACTAATTTAATGGAAAACCTCTTGTAATCACTTCAAAAAAGAGCAAATATAGATATTTTCCTGTTTTTCAGTTCATTTATGACATCATGAAAACCTGCAAAATGTCGTCAGTATTAAAAATCACAAATAAATATGGTGTAAATATATCCAGAATTTTAGTGTAAGAATACATTCCATATTTTACAATATCCCAATTGATCAGATTCAAATCATATAACTATGCAGCTTTTTGATAAGAAATGCAATCTCTCACATAACATCCCATATGTTTTATGATAAACTATTATTTTTTATATATACCATCACTCAAAACTTGTTTATACAGGTGGAGATTTTTTTCTGCAGAATCATATTTTTTCAAAGATAAGACATGTTTTGATTTTTTTTCAAGATTAAGGTTATTTAAATGCATTTTCCCACAACCTTTACAACAGGTGTTAATTCTGCAGATGCGATTATGCTTATCTATAATTTTTCAATTGAAGGCTTTGATACTTTTTCAATCTTGTATGGTTTTGCATCTTTTGCCGTCTATTAAAGCTTTGTGCACTTGAAATTTTTCAATGAAAGTGAATCATGAACTCTCTAATTATGCATTTATATCCATGCTTTTTTAGTAAAATGTGGCTGGTATTCTGTTTGTCCTATGTTTTGGTTTCTTCACACTTTAGCTAATTCTGGCACAAGTTGTAAAAGTGGGGATATCACTTGTGAGTGTTGTGTCTGTAACTGAGTTGAGAGTCAAGAGCTGTCCATCTTTCTGCGACATCTGAGTTCACTCTAATAATAATGACTTGAAGTGGTTGATTGCTATTCAGTTGTTTTTATACGACCGCAAAAAATTTGCGGATGTCGTCTGCATCGTCATTGTCTGTTAACTTTTTAGTGTTGGTGCAATAATTTTAGTTTCAGTTATCCCACTGCTATGAAATTTGACAATGTAAAGATGAATGGGATTGATTTTGGGCATACCCCCATTTTCGGTTTTGAAATTAGGGACCAGGAAAGGGCCATAAATTCTCTTTTATGTTTGTTGGCACGATAACTTAAGTTTTGAATATCCCATTGCTTTGTAATTTTTGTTTCTTCTGTTCTTTGTGCTGTTCTCGTTATTGTTGACTGATTTTTTCTTTGCCCTTTCAGATTTTTGACATTTATTTGCCCTATTGGTACCTCTCTGCCTTTGTCAGGCATTGTGTTTTCTAGACTGACAAAATCCAATTTTTAAGCCATTTTTAACTTAAGACAATCGGTCACATCAATTTTATTACTTCTACTTCTACAATTGTAAACTACAATAGATAAAACCATGTAGAAACTGATCAAAATGAAATCTTAGGGATACAAAAACCTCTTGCAGATTGATGCTACAAAAATGTTCTGCAATTTAAAGTGAGGAGGGGTGTTCTGCCCCACATTATTGAAAAATAAGTAAATCTTCCATATTTTCCCTTGTGAAATAATTGAACAAGCAATCAAAAGTTAGGGCTTTCATGAAATGATATAAAACTTGATATTCCTTTATTATGTATGATTTTAGTATTCCTGCTACAATTAAGGTCAATAAAAAATTCCTTAAAAAATGTATAATGGGACGTCTGCAGTGCATTTGATATTAAAATTTAAATATCTAAAAATATGTTTGGGATGCAGACTTTAAACAAATTTGGCCTGGAATTCTCCCTTATTTAATCAGCCCCTTAATATTTCACCATAGATAAATTAAAATGGCATTCTTGCTTTTCCTAAAGATTCCAGTTTGCACCAGTTTCAACAACAACCTACATCACAACAACAGTATATAAATATAAAACAATAACATAAAAACTGTCAAATTAAAACAGTTTCAAATCTTTATATAACACACTGTACAACCGACATAATCATTAGGTGAAACGTGTTTCGACACTTTGAAATGAGCTCATAACATTCTGAGATGTAACTTCAAGCTCTATTAATGCATAATAAACCCTTGAAAAATAAAGCTTTAAATAATTAACAATAGTTTACCAGCATTATTTTCTTTTTATGAGCTCATTTCATAGTGTCGTAACACATTTCACCAAAATGATTAAGTCGGTTGTACCGTTTGTATAAGATATATAGAAAGTAATAGTCAAGACTATAATATATTAAAAAATGTACAACTTGTATTATAAAATTACAAATGTGAAAAAAAGTCTTGTCTAATAAAGCTAATTCTTCCAAAAATATTTACATGAAGATACTAGATACTAATCATTTCACAAAGCAATCACTAAAATATGAACATGTTCATTTTCCATGCAAAAAGCAAGATTCTGTAAAATCGCAATATGATATTGTACCCTAATGGTCACATCAAAATGAAGGATAATTTTCCTTCGGTCAAAATACATAAAGTATGTAAAACTATGATAAATAATATGATAAATATTCAATCTTTAGTATCCATTTTCCCTCCTCACTTTAACCTTGATTTCTTTCTGCCAATTTCATGAATTTGAAGGATTAAAATTCATCAAAAATGAACAGTTTTATCAATTTTCACTTTACTGCATTATACATATAAAATAATTTAAAAGTGTGGAAATTATAATTGATTTTTTTTTTAAATACAAACAAACTTAGATTACTTTGCTATTACAAGAAATCGAAATACTTTAAGCGTACTTTTACTTATTTTCACGATTTTCCGATTTCACTTATGTTCACAGGTACTTAACTTCGCTATTTCTGCTCTTTGTTTTATTTCTATCATACAATTTATTTCATTTCATGTGTATTTAATATCGCGAAATCTGTGAAAATAAAAACCTTGCGAAAATAAGTACGTTTACAGTACATCACTTGGGCTCTCTGATATTACCTGCTCCAATTGCATTATATAAAGTGTAGAACTAGTCAGAGAACTCTGTAAAGTTATTACTTTGACTTAAGACTTCGACATATGATAACAGAAATTTATATCAAGAAAATTTGTTAACAACATTGATATATTTACAATACATATGTACATTTCGTTTTTGCAAAGGTTTTTGCTATCAAAAGCATAAAAAGTAAAACATCCTTTTGTTGACCAGGCAGAGACTTGAGTGATTTTGCACTAATTTGAGGTTAAAATTTAACAATTATCTTAAGTTTTTCATGCAGGACTTGTACACAATATGGACCTCAAATAAACTTATTTATAAATTTTTCATCTCTAATCAAGCTCTCTGACCTTTCATGTTTATATAGTAATTTTACTTCTACCTAGATTTCATTTTGTTTCCCAGATATATGATTATTACCAATAAGCACGTTGACAAATCACTGTCATTTTTTTCAGAGCCATTGTGGAAAGAACTTTACAAACAGTCTGAAGACCAGTGTATCCATGGTAACACATGTAAACACAAGACTACATGTAGAGGTTAGTCAAGAAAGATAACTCTCTTTACTCTCTGTAGTCAGTTAAGTGTTTTAATCTAGGAAATTGAAAAGAAGGACGCAAATGAGTCAAATAGAAGCATTAATGGAAAAAATTGCATAAACGTTGTCTTCATAAATGGAAATAAGAATTCAGGGAAAATTCCATGAAATGATAAAGTGTAGAAAGAGTTTTTAGCACAAATTTACAATTAGCAACATGACATTACATGAAATAATATGAATTTACAAAATGAAATATTTGATATAAAGCCCCAGTCACACTGTCACGTTTCGAAATCCCGTTTTACTACGTTTCTAAAACGTAGTGAAACGGCTATAAACGTAACGAAACGTACCGACACGTAGTTGAAACCGGGGACATACGTAGAGATACCTGGACGCAAACCTGGGGTGTCCCGTTTGTATCGTTTGCACGACACAAACGTGGCGAAACGCGACTAAAAAAATAAACGTAGCAGATACGTAGTAGAACGTCGTGAAACATCATTAAAACGTGTTAAAACCTAGTTAAAGCGTATCGAAAACCTAGCAAAACGTAGTAGAATGCCCACCAACCGGTTTTACTACGTTTTCCTAGGTATTTATTACGTTTCACGAGGTTTTATTAGGTTTTCGTACGTTTTTTACGTTTAATGTTACGTTTCGCTAGGTTTTTTCACGTTTTATCACGTTTTAGTAGGTATAATCACATTTTAATACGCTTACTCTTTCATTTCGCCTATTTTTTCACGCTTCTTTTGTAAAAAATCTTCATTTAGATGACACTAAAAGAAATAAAGTACTATGAAATTGGTAAATTACGGGATGTTGCTGATTGAGCATACGCGTATTCTGCAAGATAAGGCTGTTGTTGTTTCAATACAACCAAAATCGTTACAAGAGGATAAGAAAAACGCATTTATTTTGGGTGAGACATTGGAAAAGTAGGATATCCTAGTTCGGCATGGCATGACTGTACGAACAATTTTAGAGGAACTGGGACGTGAGGATATATTGTTTCCTTTAGAAACTGTTTGCGAGTTGACCCAGTTATGTTCCAGAAGAATGTAGTTAGAATGACGGCAAGGTTAAGAAGAAAGACACATGGCTCAGAGAGGCACTACCAGTTGGCCTATCTCTGGCACTTGTACTCATCGCAGCGATTTGTCAAGTTTTCTGTTACCAATTATTTTGGAATTAAATGAATGGGATAAAATTACAAGGTGATTCTTTTCTCTTATTTAAAGAGAACGAGGAAAAGACTGAAATAGTACTTTGCGTGAAAGTCTTAAAGCTGTGTAATATAAGCAATTTGTAACAAGTATTTTGTAAGCTAATGCACACTAGTGATATCCCGCTTCTGTTCAAAACTTTAGTATTTCGGCTAACAGAAAGTAGATGACCTAGGAGTATAAAATATACACCCTATTATACCATATGATAAGATTGAAGGCGAAATATAAAACCTCTACGACCTATAGTTAGACAACTGTGATAGGATTTTTTCAACATGTGTAAAACCAGTTTAGCTAGATAGGAACCTAAAATTATCATGCACCATTTGGTACTATTATATTTTAAAAGCAGCTGGAAAACTGAGAAAAAAATGTATTTCACACAGACGAACGGACAAACAATGGTAATATACTATACCGTCTTTTGAGCGAAGATATAATATAAACGTACTAAAATATGATTGAAATCACACCTTACTTTTCTCCACAAAGCATTCACTACCTCTTCCTGGTGAATGTATATTTCTTTTATTTTGAGAAAATTATGCGGTTTTCGCGGATAATTCTGCACAGCGTAGTGGCACGTGGTGAAACGTAGTAAAACGTAGTACATACCTAGCAAAACCGCATCAATACGTAATAAAACGTAACATATACTTTGTAAAATGTGACAAAGCCTAGTAATACCTCACGAAATGTACCACACACGTAGCTAAACGTAGCTAAACCTAATGAAACGGCTGATGTTAAACCTTGCCATACCTAGTAAAACGTAGTAAAACGTGAGGAGACCTTGTAAAACGTAGCATATACCTATTTAAAAGTGAAGACCAAAACTTTGACAATAAATTACATTAAAACGTGACGTTTTAAAACGTAGTAAAACGGGGAAGCCGATACGTGACAGTGTGACTTGGGCTTAACAGAAAATATGAAGTTTAAAATGTAAAAAAAATCTGTATTATTTTCATATCTTTTGAAACAATTAGGAATGGTATAAATGGGAAATAAGAGATTTACTGTAAATGGGAAAGTTTTCGCTAGAATTTCATGTCATCGATAAATTCTCGATAAAAACACATGCACATTTTCCATGTTAAACACAAATAAAAGATCCCATACCTTGCAAAATTTTAACTTAGCAAAAGCATTTCAATTACAAAATGTGAAATTGAAATCTCATGGAACAATAACAATTTCCTAGATTTTCATCCAAATTTCTTGAAATTATGGGGCAGGTGGGCGAATTTTATTTATATTTTATCAATTTTGATAAGATATGCTGTCATTTTGAAAAAAATTAACAATAATTTGCCCAAAAAATCAAAATAAATTTTATTTGAGGTGGGGGTGAAAAAATTGGGGCTAGAAGGGGTGAGAATCTAGGATATTATTAAGCTGGCCTAATTAAAAAGGCTATTTTTATTATCTTAACTTGTCAATAGACAAGTGATTTTGGAGGAATGTGAATCAAACTGGAATGTCATTTAAAAGCCTATCAATGCTATGGAATGATTGGTGCCAAAAAAAAATATTATATTTCTTTTTCTCCTTATAAATTTTCATCATTGTGTCTTTAATACATTGCATTTTAACCCTTTTATAAGGAAATTCAGTTCTTTTAAATTGCCCCCCCCCCCAAAAAAAAACGAAGTGCCATTAGTGCATAAACAATATCTTGTCTTGTATCTGGGCCTTGGTGTTACTGTAAAAGCAATACTTTTGCAAAGGTAGATTTTCATTTATTTTTGTGGGTCTGCAAAAATCACAAAAATGAAATCAGCTGAAATATCCATCTAACACAATACATATTATAACACTTTCACAAGCTGAAGGAAAAACCTGCAGATTTATTTTTACACATTTATGATACCCACTATATGGTAAAAATGTAAATTCTTCTTCCCAATAGGAGTTTACTCATAACTTGAGTGTTAATACTCTGTGAAATATTATGCTTCAAGCTATTTTACTCTAAATTAATGCCCATGTATTGTGGTGTACTGGTAATCGCCAGTGATTAAGTCTTTTTAACACACTCTGTACCAGTGAATTTGTCAGTATAAATTGTCGCTGAGTTGTGGTTACATCATTGAGTAGGCTAAGGAGACTACTAGTAAGATCCAGTGAGGCCTAGATATACTGGCCTCATCACTTTGTTGTGACCGCTCTTGGCGGCAGCATCCATCTTTCTTACATATTGACTCTGAAAAGAGATGAAATGGGTTAAATAAAGGTTATAACAAAATTACTGAACTTTAATTGGATGATCAATCTCAATGATGAATGTCTATGAAGAAAACAATTGCCCTTACTTGGTGTAGGCATTTCTAAATGGTGGGTTAGATGTTTTTTAGCTCACCTGACCCAAAGGGTCATGTGAGCTATTGTCATCGTTAGGCGTCTGTCGTCCGTCGTCCGTCGTCTGTCGTCCGTCCGTCGTCCGTTAACTTTTCTTCAAAGATCTTCTTCTCTGAAACCACTGAAGGGATTGCATTGAAACTTGGTATGCTTGATCTTTAGGATGCCCTCTACCAAGTTTGTGAATTATATACACGTCGACCAACCAACATTGCCGCTGTTACTAAAAATAGAACAGGGGGGGTCAGACTACTGTTTTTGGCTTATAAATCAAAAAGTATAAGAGATAGAGGAAATCTGAGGCCACGCTACTGATTCAGCATCAAAAGCTCTACGAAAGTCCCATTTGGTCAAAGTTGTCAGATGACCCCTTATAGGGGTTACGGCCCCTTCAAGGTGAAAAATAGCGTTTTCTCATGTTTTTGGCCTACAGAATGAAAACTATTGCAGATAGAGATTAGCTGTTGCTTGCTTAAATGTTCAGCTCATTTAACTCTACAAAAGTCTTTGAAGAGTCGAAGTTGTCAGATGACCCCTTATAGGGGTTACGGCCCCTTAAAGGTGAAAAATAGCCATTTTTCATGTTTTTGGCCTACAGAATGAAAACTATTGCAGATAGAGATTAGCTGTTGCTTGCTTAAATGTTCAGCTCATTAAGCTCTACAAAAATCTCCATAGGGTCGAAGTTGTCAGATGACCCTTATAGGGGTTACGGCCACTGAAAAATAGCGATTTTTCATGTTTTTGGCCTACAGAATGAAAACTATTGCAGATAGAGATTAGCTGTTGCTTGCTTAAATGTTCAGCTCATTTAGCTCTACAAAATTCTCCATAGGGTCGAAGTTGTCAGATGTCCCCTTGTAGGGGTTACGGCCCCTGAAAAATAGCAATTTTTCATGTTTTTGGCCTACAGAATGAAAACTATTGCAGATAGAGATTAGCTGTTGCTTGCTTAAATGTTCAGCTCATTTAGCTTTACAAAATTCTAAATTCTCCATAGGGTCGAAGTTGTCAGATGACCCCTTATAGGGGTTACGGCCCCTGAAAAATAAAGATTTTTCATGTTTAATGCCTACAGAATGAAAACTATTGCAGATAGAGATTAGCTGCTGCTTGCTTTAATGTTCAGCTCATTTAGCTCTTCAAAATTCTCCATAGGGTCGAAGTTGTCAGATGACTCCTTATAGGGGTTATGGCCCCTTATAGGTGAAAAATGGTGTTTTTGGCCTATAGAATGAAAACTATTGCAGGTAGAGAAAAGCTGTTGCTTGCTTAAATGTTCAGCTCATTTAGCTCTACAAAAGTATAGGGTCAACATCAAGACCAGGTGAGCGTTTCAGGCTCCTGGGAGCCTCTTGTTTTATCTTGGTATAATTTAAACCCTTCATTGAGGATTCAACTTTTTGAGTTACCTGCTTATTATTGCTTATTATTGCTGCTCAGGTGCTCATCAGACTGCATAATTGATTACTGTGGATTCGTTTATTTTGTTTGGTACCCTTGTTCTATGAAAAAGGTCTATTTCGTGGAATCTTAAATTCATGGTTCTGAAGTCTGCAGCATACAGATCAATGTTAAATTTACTTTTTGTGGGGTATCAAATATAGTGGGTCAAGGCCACCCACGAAAACCATGAAAATTGATACCCCACGAACAATAATGAAGCAACAGTAATTCCAATTTATATGGGTTCAATGTTGTTTACCTTGCTAGATGTTTATATTATTTTAAGTCTTTAAGATATTCAAATATTTCATATACAGCTTTACTCATTTTAGAAGACTTCATGAAGTAGTCTAAAAATTGGTAAAATACCTTGACACTTAGGGGCTTTTAAGGCTCTATTACCTAAACATTCTGTAAGCAAATCCTAAATTTAACAATTAAGGATCTCATTAAGGAATATGACACTTTAATTTTGCACTTTCAGTTGGCAGTAGATGTTACAGAATGCATCTCTTGTGTGGTAGTATTGTAAGCCACATGTCACTTTTAGAGGCCACGTTGAGCAAGTTTGCCCCCAAGCTAAATCTCAGGTAATATAAGCAATATAAGAGTTTGAAATAAAAACATAAACATTCCAAAGTCTTTCTAAAATTAGGCAAAGTCAAGAAAAAAACTGGATTGGTCTGGTAAAATTACAAGAATACTGGTCTAAATATTGGGTGAAAAGTTGGAAAATATACAAACATTACTTCTTAATGTCTTGGTAAAGTTTGTTTGGTACAGTAGTTATTAGATTTCTGGACCAAATGACCAGTTATAATGATAAAACTTGTACCAAACTCTTGGCCCACCCTTGTTCAATATCACATTTTCCTTCCTCTGTTCTTATTTTTAAGGATTTTTAAAAACAAATCTAAAAGATAATAACATTTTCTTATCTAACTTATAAACCACATAAGAGCATTAAAAGTATGTGTTCTTAGGTATTTTTAAGAAAATAATTTTCATAAAAAATCTTGTTAAATTAAATTTACCATTGTGAATAAGAACATCTAAAATTGAATGGCAGTTGATCAATTCATTTCTTTTCTATATTTCACTATTCCTACTCTTCTTATTTCAGTAAATCTGAGGCTAACATAAGAGTTGTACGAGTCAAGCTAGACAACAATGAAAGGGTTGTAGGTGTGAGATATCCAGAGTTACTAGTCAGACAGGTGGAAAAAGTCCTAACTGCTCAAATACAGGTGAGTTTTTAGTCACACAGGTGGAAAAAGTCCCAACTGCTCAAATACAGGAGAGTAGAGAAGAAAAAGTCCTAACTGCTCAAATACAGACAAGTTTTTTTAGTCAGAGGTGGAAAAAAATCATATTGCTCAAATACAGATCAGTTACTGGTAAGACAAGTAGAAAAAGTCCTAACTGATCAAATACAGGTGAGTAGAGTGGAAAAAGTCCAAACTGCTCAAATACAGGTGAGATATTAGTCAAACAGATGGAAAAGTCCTTGCTGCTCAAATACTGGTGAGCTACTAGTCAGACAGGTGGAAAAAGTCCTAACATAAACTGCTCAAATACAGGTGAGTCAGGTAGAAAATTTCTAACTGCTCAAAAAAGAGGAGAGTTACTAATCAGACAAGTGAACAAAGTCCTGACTGCTTAAATACAGGTGCATAACTAGTCAGGCAGGTGTAAAAAGTCATTACTGCTCAAATACAGGTGAATTTCTAGTCAGACAGGTGGAAAAAGAACTAACTGCTCAAATACTGGTGCGTTACTTGTCAGGCAGGTGTAAAAATTCATTACTGCTCAAATACAGGTGAATTTCTAGTCAGACAGATGGGAAAAGTCTTAACTGCTCAAATACCTGTAGGCTAGTTAGTGAGAGAAGTCCTAACTGCTCAAATACAGGTGAGTTACTAGTCAGACAGGTGGAAAAGACTTAACTGCTCAAATACACACTGTATGGAAAGAGCGAAAGGGAAGAACGGTTGATTTCTGTGCCCCGATGTAGTTTATTGCTGTGCGCAAAATGAAGTCGTCTGTTTTTTCTGCCTTTTTACTTAATTATTGAATAATTACATATCCTGCAGCAACGGTGATTTCAACATTAGATAGTAACGATTTAGTAAATTCAAGTTTTACTTGCATTTTTATGTCATAAGCTATTTTTTATCAAAAAAGTCAATAATTTATAAATAAAACACGTTTTTTTGACAAATTACATAAATAAATCACTTGCAGATGAAAATAAATTGAACAAAAAGTGTTCATCGTGTATTTAAGAATATAAAGAATTTCATTGTTGATAAATAAAGTTTAATAATGCAAAGGTTCAAGACAGATCGATGAAATAAAAGTAGGTGTTAAAATTTGCACCGCGAATGTATATTTCTGTGCTGATTTTCTACATGCGAATGTATATTTCAGAGCCCGCGGAAGTTTATTCGTGTGGTTGCGAATGTTTCATTCTGAGCTATAAATACTTGGCATTAGAAAATCAGATCAAATAATGGAAATATAACTTTAATTCTAACTCCAAACCAGGGTCATTTTAAAACGAGTGTTCATTTATAATTCCTGCCTAAACCATCTACTGTTTTACTTATTCTATAAATTACAAAAATAATATATAAAGCTCTTTTAAACAAAGCACGACCAAATTTATTTGTCATAAAATCTATATTTATATTGAGTAATTCTTGTATTCTGTAAACCTGGGATATTTTTTGGCACCGTCTTTGCTTTTCCTGGTAGGATACTGAGTTTAAGTTCACACAGTTTTAAATTTAAACCGAAATCTTATTGTCCATTTAGACTACAATGGGGGACATATATCTCGCCGCGTATTTTTTCAATTTTGGTGCAGCAATGACAGCGCGAAAATCGCAAAATAAAACTGTCTCGATAATTTCCTGGTTTACAGTAGTCGGTTTTTTTATGATAACATTTCAAAATAACATTTCCTCACAATAAAACTAACAGTTTTAAACCCAACTTCAATAGACAATGGGGGTTCCAAAACATCATCAAAGTCAACAACGGTTATTTTAATTTTTGTTTCATTTGGTACAATTGTTTTCATTTAAAATTGCATCTTCTGTTTTAGAATCAAATCTTAAATGTTTAAACTTGCTCTTTTTCTCATTCACGCTAATTTTACAAGATTGCTACAGGTAGCGAATGTCCCCCGCCGCCGCATTAAAGTTTAAAATTAAGTAAAATTTGAAGAATTAAAATTGCATTGGGATAGGATCAACTACATATCATGACAAACAATCCTACAAAATTTCTTCAGAATCCGTTGAGCGTTTTCAGAGGAGTTGAGCTCACAAAGTGTTCCTATGACCTAAAATGAACAATGTCGATAAAGTCCCATAACTCCTATAAAATTTGTTTAATCATTATGGCGGTGCGATATGACCAACTACATATCATGACAAACAATCCTACAAAATATCATCAAAATCCGTTGAGCGGTCTCAGAGGAGTTGCGTTCACAAAAGTATGACGGACGCGCGGACGGACGGACTGACGAAGACCATTACCATGTCCCTCCGTCGCGTTACGGCGGGGGACAAATATTTTTACTTTTTCCTTGGGATGGTTATGGACAAAATGCAAAAATTGTATCGTCAAATATGCCAGAAGAAAATATTCACAATATTCGCATTTAAATTAATCCACTTTAGATTTCTGAAATTGAAAAAAAAACTTTCCATCAGTGCCTCTAGCCTTTTTTTTAAGCACATTCATGTTATTACATCAAATAATAAAAATAAATAGCACAGAAATAAACTACAACAATTTTTGCTGCACAGAAATCAACATTCGTAAACTCAGAAATAAACGACAGCATTTCTTCAACCCATTTTATTGAGTGTTTACAAAACAACAAATCAGTTATTTATTGTAGGTTTTTAGTTAACCTTTCATGAGATATTCTATCAAATAAGGATTTAAAACGCGAACTGCTACTTAGATATGAGTTTTTCTATAAATAAAAGGCTTTTTCTATTTTGATAAGTTTTATCAAAACACATAAATAAACTTTCGCTACTTTAAAAACTGCTCTCAAATAAACTACAGCGTGCACAGAACTTAACAGCAGCAGAGCACATAATAAACATTCGCCTCATAAGTTAAACACAGCTGTAACATCACTTGAGAAGATATTACTTATCTTCGACAGTAGAATATGTTCTAAAGAATCATAAAGTATATTTACACTTACTAATTTCTCACAGATGTACCATAAAATTATGCGATTTTCAACATTTTAACTTTTTGTTTTTTCATTGCGATATTTCTTACATTATTTATCTATTGGTTTTAAAATGGATTGAAAACAATAGAGTGACAAGTAAGAAACTAAAAATGAACCTTTACAACACTAGTATATCTATTTTTCTTACATAAATGACATATTTTCGTCTTTCGGATGTTTACAATCGTCTGTTTTACCCACAATACCACAATGACACAGGAGTAAACTACACCGGGGCACAGAAATCAACCGTTTTTCCCTTTCGCTCTTTCCATACAGTGATACAGGTGAGTTATTAATCATACAGGCGGAAAAAGTCATTATTACTCAAATACAGGTGTGATGTTAGTCAGACAGTTGAATAAGTCATATCAATCAAACAACTTGAAAAGTTCTTGCTGCTCAAATACATGTGAGTTTTAGCCAGACAGGGGGAAAGTCCTTGCTGCTCAAATACAGATGAGTTATAGTCAGACAGGTGAAAAAGGGTCCTTAAAACTCAAGTAAAGGTGAGATATTAAAAGTCCTTACTGCTCAATATAGGTGAGTTACTAGTCAGACAAGTGGAAAAAGTTACTGCTCTAATACAGATGATATATTATAGTCAGACAAGTAGAAAAAAAGACTTAAGACTCAAATACAGGTGAGTTATTAGTCAGTCAGGTGGAAAAGTCCTTACTCCACAAATAAGGTGAGTTATAGTCAAGCAAGTAAAAAAGTCCTTGCTGCTCAAATACAAGCGGATTTGTTTACAGAGTAAGGCAAGCAGAAATAGTCCTTACTGCTCAAATGCAAGTGAGTTATTATGGTCAGACTGATAGAAAATTTCTACAGCTCAAATACAGGTGAGTAATTAGTCAGACAGGTGGAAAAGTCCTTACTGCTCAAATACAGGTGAGTAATTAGTCAGACAGGTGGAAAAGTCCTTACTGCTCAAATACAGGTGAGTAATTAGTCAGACAGGTTGAAAAAGTTCTTATTGCTCAAAAGTGCCAATTTGAGGAAAGGTATGGAACAATTTAAGTATTGAAATTGTTGAATTCAAGCCAGGTTATGTCAAAAGTAGATGTTATTTGTTCTGATTTACTTCTAAAATAGATAGTTTTATGCTTTTTAAAATTACACATCACAGAAGCTAATTTTAATAAAATATTCAGATTTCAGAAAACATTTTGATTCACTAATTGTTCATATTTGGTTTCTCACATGTCTGTATTTTTGTATAAAACCATGCATTGAATTGTGAATTTTCTGCAATTAATGCATTTTGATGGATTGTTCATTCATTCAAAATTAACATAGAACTGAGAAGTTGTCTCAGATTTATTAAGATATTACCATTATACAATTCCTTTTGAACACTTGTCAATATTATTGACATTTGTTATTAATTTTGTCTGGATAGATTTTGCCTTTTAATGTTACACATTCTAATTTATTTCTAAATAATACGGGCCATTTTTAATGTACAGCAAAAAAAAAATAATAATAAAAAAACCCTGAATGAATAAGTCTCCATGATCAAAGGATTTAGCTATGAATATAGAAAGAAAATTACCATCTTATACGAATTGCACTTCTCTTAAATACACTGATTCTTTCTTATACAAAAAAACTTAAGTACTTACAAATTCCCCTTTCTATAGCATGTAAAATCTGTTTGGATACAAATACCAAAACGGGTATAAAAAAAGTTTATTTGTATATCGATATTTCATGAAGTCACCTCTCATCAGCAGCATTTGAATCAAAATATTGGAAGGTCAAAAACCAAAAGCATTGAATGAAAAGTACTCAAAGCCAAAAGGTACGAACAGAAAAGCCAAATCCAGCACCTAGGATATCGACCATGTGAAGTACAAGGAAAGAAACCTGGTGTTTTAAACAACTTTTCAGTCGGAAATTTTAAATTATTTAAGGAATGACTTTAAGAGTTGGTCATTTTATACAGGTATAAAATGGGTAGGGTCGTTTTACACTTAATAAAGCGCAAATCTGACGACCAGGCTTGTAATTACCCTTTGGTCTACCAGCAGTGGTCAGCAACCCAGTGGTTTCAAAATAAAAATGCCAAAACGGGTATAAAACGGTTATATTGGTTATGCTGTATATCAATTAATGATATTATATTTTCAAAGATTAAGTTATCAGAATTAAGGTTGCCATCTTAAATATATTGCACTTTTCTTCGATATATATATATGAAAAAGTCCTGGGTTTTTTTCAAATCCCCCTTTTGTGGCATAATATATATTTGTATGCCCAAAGGTATAAATTTATTTCAAAATTTACAATTAATGTACTTCTGAAAAATAAGACAAAAAATAAAATAAATCTGCATGTTCATTTTTAGCTCACCTGACCCGAAGGGTCATGTGAGCTATTGTCATCATTAAGCGTCCGTCGTCCGTCTGTCCGTCCGTCCGTTAACTTTTCTTCAAAGATCTTCTTCTCTGAAACCACTGAAGGGATTGCATTGATACTTGGTATACTTGATCTTTAGGATGTCCTCTACCAAGTTTGTGAATTATATACACGTTGATCAACCAACATGGCCGCCGTTGCTAAAAATAGAACAGGGGGGTCAGACCATTGTTTTTGGCTTATAACTCGAAAAGTATAAGAGATAGAGAAAACCCAAAGCAACCTTCCTTGTTCAGCATCAAAAGCTCTACAAATCTCCCCATTGAGTCGAAGTTGTGAAATGACTCCTTATAGGAGTTATTCCCCTTTAATCATCAAAATTGACCATTTTTTCAGTTTTTGGACTATATCTTGAAAACCGTTAGAGCTAGAGGAAAAGTTAGCATTGCAGAATTGTTAAGCTCATTGAGATCTACGAAAATGATTTCAGGGTCAAAATTGTCAGATCAACCGTTTAAGAGTTATTCCCCTTTAACTGTTTTATTCCATTAATGTACACTGATTTTCAAAAATCTTCTCCTCTGAAACCTTTGAAGGGATTGCATTGATACTTGGTATACTTAATCTTTAGGATGTCCTCTACCAAGTTTGTGAATTATATACACGTTGACCAACCAACATGGCCGCCGTTGCTAAAAATAGAACAGGGGGGTCAGACCATTGTTTTTGGCTTATAACTCGAAAGTATAAGAGATAGAGAAAATCCGAAGCAACCTTCCTTGTTCAGCATCAAAAGCTCTACAAATCTCTCCATTGAGTCGAAGTTGTGAAATGACTCCTTATAGGAGTTATTGCCCTTTAATCATCAAAATTGACCATTTTTAGCTCACCTGGACCGAAGGTCCATGTGAGCTCTTACCATCACTTGGCGTCCGTCGTCGTCGTCTGTCGTCGTCGTCGTCTGTCGTCGTCGTCGTCTGTCGTCGTCGTCGTCTGTTAACAATTTTTCAAAAATCTTCTCCTCTGAAACTACCATTCAGAATTTAATGAAACTTGGAATGAATGATCCTTAGGGTGTCCTGCACCAAACTTGTGTTTTGATTTTTAATCCGTTAAAAAACATGGCCGCCGTTACTAAAAATAGACTAGGGGGGTCAGACTACTGTTTTTGGCTTATAAATCAAAAAGTATAAGAGATAGAGGAAATCTGAGGCCACGCTACTGATTCAGCATCAAAAGCTCTACAATAGTCTCCATTTGGTCAAAGTTGTCAGATGACCCCTTATAGGGGTTACGGCCCCTTAAAGGTAAAAAATAGCATTTTTTCATGTTTTTGGCCTACAGAATGAAAACTTTTGCAGATAGAGAATAGCTGTTGCTTGCTTAAATGTTCAGCTCATTTAACTCTACAAAAGTCTCCATAGGGTCGAAGTTGTCAGATGACCCCTTATAGGGGTTACGGCCCCTTAAAGTTGAAAAATAGCCATTTTTCATGTTTTTGGCCTACAGAATGAAAACTATTGCAGATAGAGATTAGCTGTTGCTTGCTTAAATGTTTAGCTCATTTAGCTCTATGAAAGTCTCCATAGGATCGAAGATGTCAGACAACTCCTTATAGGGGTTACGGCCCCTGAAAAATGGCATTTTTTCATGTTTTTGGCCTACAGAATGAAAACTATTGCACATAGAGATTAGCTGTTGCTTGCTTAAATGTTCAGCTCATTGAGCTCTACAAAATTCTCCATAGGGTCGAAGTTGGCAGATGACCCCTTATAGGGGTTACGGCCCCTTGAAGTTGAAAAATAGCCATTTTTCATGTTTTTGGCCTACAGAATGAAAACTATTGCAGATAGAGATTAGCTGTTGCTTGCTTAAATGTTTAGCTCATTTAGTTCTACGAAAGTCTCCATAGGATCGAAGATGTCAGACAACCCCTTATAGGGGTTACGGCCCCTGAAAAATGGCATTTTTTCATGTTTTTGGCCTACAGAATGAAAACTATTGCACATAGAGATTAGCTGTTGCTTGGTTAAATGTTCAGCTCATTGAGCTCTACAAAATTCTCCATAGGGTCGAAGTTGTCAGATGACCCCTTATAGGGGTTACGGCCCCTGAAAAATAGCGATTTTTCATGTTTTTGGCCTACAGAATGAAAACTATTGCAGATAGAGATTAGCTGTTGCTTGCTGAAATGTTCAGCTCATTTAGCTTTACAAAATTCTCCATAGGGTTGAATAGAAGAAAATGAGATGTGGAATAAGTGTACGCGACACAACCTACATTATAAACGTATATTTTAAATATCCACAATGGAAAACAGCCAGCAGCCTTCAATGTGACCAGCGGTCGCTGCTCGCTGTTTTTTAAATGGTCAGCTCATTTAGCTCTACAAAAGTCATTATAGGGTCGAAGTTGTCAGATGACTCCTTATAGGGGTTATGGCCCCTTATAGGTGAAAAATGGTGTTTTTGGCCTATAGAATGAAAACTATTGCAGGTAGAGAAAAGCTGTTGCTTGCTTAAATGTTCAGCTCATTTAGCTCTACAAAAGTATAGGGTCAACATCAAGACCAGGTGAGCGATTCAGGCTCCTGGGAGCCTCTTGTTTCAGTTTTTAGCTCACATGACCCGAAGGGTCATGTGAGCTATTGTCATCGTTAAGCGTCCGTCGTCCGTCCGTCCGTCGTCCGTCCGTCCGTCGTCCGTCCGTTAACTTTTCTTCAAAGATCTTCTTCTCTGAAACCACTGAAGGGATTGCATTGATACTTGGTATACATGATCTTTAGGATGTCCTCTACTAAGTTTGTGAATTATATACATGTCGACCAACCAAGATGGCCGCCGTTGCTAAAAATAGAATAGGGGGGTCAGACCATTGTTTTTGGCTTATAACTCAAAAAGTATTAGAGATAGAGAAAATCCGAAGCAACCTACCTTGTTCAGCATCAAAAGCTCTACGAATCTCTCCATTGAGTCGAAGTTGTGAAACAACTCCTTATAGGAGTTATTGCCCTTTAATCATCAAATTTGACCATTTTTGCAGTTTTTGGACAATATCTTGAAAACCGTTAGAGCTAGAGGAAAAGTTAGCATTGCAGAATTGTTAAGCTCATTGAGATCTACAAAAATGATTTCAGGGTCTAAATTGTCAGATCAGCCGTTTAAGAGTTATTCCCCTTTAACTGTTTTTTCCATGACTTTACACTGATTTTCAAAAATCTTCTTCTCTAAAACTACTGAAGGGATTGCATTGATACTTGCTATACATGATCTTTAGGATGTCCTCTACCAAGTTTGTGAATTATATACATGTCAACCAACCAACATGGCCGCCGTTGCTAAAAATAGAATAGGGGGGTCAGACCATTGTTTTTGGCTTATAACTCAAAAAGTATAGAGGATAGAGAAAATCCGAAGCAACCTTCCTTGTTCAGCATCGAAAGCTCTACGAATCTCTCCATTGAGTCGAAGTTGTGAAACGACTCCTTATAGGAGTTATTGCCCTTTAATCATCAAAATTGACCATTTTTGCAGTTTTTGGACTATATCTTAAAAACCGTTAGAGCTAGAGGAAAAGTTAGCATTGCAGAAATGTTTAGCTCATTGAGATCTACAAAAATGATTTCAGGGTCTAAATTGTCAGATCAGCCGTTTAAGAGTTATTCCCCTTTAACTGTTTTTTCCATGAATTTACACTGATTTTCAAAAATCTTCTTCTCTAAAACTACTGAAGGGATTGCATTGATACTTGCTATACATGATCTTTAGGATGTCCTTTACCAAGTTTGTGAATTATATACATGTCAACCAACCAGCATGGCCGCCGTTGCTAAAAATAGAATAGGGGGGTCAGACCATTGTTTTTGGCTTATAACTCAAAAAGTATAGAGGATAGAGAAAATCCGAAGCAACCTTCCTTGTTCAGCATCCAAAGCTCTACGAATCTCTCCATTGAGTCGAAGTTGTGAAACAACTCCTTATAGGAGTTATTGCCCTTTAATCATCAAAATTGACCATTTTTGCAGTTTTTGGACTATATCTTAAAAACCATTAGAGCTAGAGGAAAAGTTAGCATTGCAGAATTGTTAAGCTCATTGAGATCTACAAAAATGATTTCAGGGTCTAAATTGTCAGATCAGCCGTTTAAGAGTTATTCCCCTTTAACTGTTTTTTCCATGAATTTACACTGATTTTCAAAAATCTTCTTTTCTAAAACTACTGAAGGGATTGCATCGATACTTGGTATACATGATCTTTAAGATGTTCTCTACCAAGTTTGTGAATTATATACATGTCGACCAACCAACATGGCCGCCGTTGCTAAAAATAGAACAGGGGGGGTCAGACCATTGTTTTTGGCTTATAACTCAAAAAGTATAGAAGATAGAGAAAATCCGAAGCAACCTTCCTTGTTCAGCATCGAAAGCTCTACAAATCTCTCCATTGAGTCTAAGTTGTGAAACGACTCCTTATAGGAGTTATTGCCCTTTAATCATCAAAATTGACCATTTTTGCAGTTTTTGGACTATATCTTAAAAACCGTTAGAGCTAGAGGAAAAGTTAGCATTGCAGAAATGTTTAGCTCATTTAGATCTACAAAAATGATATCAGGGTCTAAATTGTCAGATCAGCTGTTTAAGAGTTATTCCCCTTTAACTGTTTTTTCCATGAATTTACACTGATTTTCAAAAATCTTCTTCTCTAAAACTACTGAAGGGATTGCATTGATACTTGCTATACATGATCTTTAGGATGTCCTCTACCAAGTTTGTGAATTATATACATGTCAACCAACCAACATGGCCGCCGTTGCTAAAAATAGAACAGGGGGGTCAGACCATATAAGAGATAAAGAAAATCGGAAGCAATTTTTTTTGTTCAGCATCAAAATGTCCTTACAGTAGTTATTGCCCTTTAATTGTTTTTTCTATTAATATAAACTGATTTCCAAAAATCTTCTCTGAAACCACTGAAAGGATTGTTTTGCAACTTTGTATACTTGAAAGTTTGTGCAATTTATTCAAACTTTGGCATAAGAGATCAGGTGAGCGATTCAGGCTCCTGGGAGCCTCTAGTTGGACTATATCTTGAAAACCGTTAGAGCTAGAGGAAAAGTTAGCATTGCAGAATCGTTAAGCTCATTGAGATCTACGAAAATGATTTCAGGGTCAAAATTGTCAGATCAACCGTTTAAGAGTTATTCCCCTTTAACTGTTTTTTTCCATTAATGTACACTGATTTTCAAAAATCTTCTTCTCTGAAACCACTGAAGGGATTGCATTGATACTTTGGTATACTTAATCTTTAGGATGTTCTCTACCAAGTTTGTGAATTATATACACGTTGACCAACCAACATGGCCGCCGTTGCTAAAAATAGAACAGGGGGGTCAGACCATTGTTTTTGGCTTATAACTCGAAAAGTATAAGAGATAGAGAAAATCCGAAGCAACCTTCCTTGTTCAGCATCAAAAGCTCTACAAATCTCTCCATTGAGTCGAAGTTGTGAAACACTCCTTATAGAAGTTATTGCCCTTTAATCATCAAAATTGACCATTTTTTCAGTTTTTGGACTATATCTTGAAGAACGTTAGAGCTAGACAGGAAAAGTTAGCATTGTAGAATTGTTTAGCTCATTGAGATCTACGAAAAATGATTTCAGGGTCAAAATTGTCAGATCAACCGTTTAAGAGTTATTCCCCTTTAACTGTTTTTTTTTCCATTAATTTACACTGATTTTCAAAAATCTTCTTCTTTGAGACCACTGAAGGGATTGCTTTGAAACTTAATTGGTACACTTGATCTTTAGGATGTCCTCTACCAAGTTTGTGAATTATATACATGTCGACCAACCAACAAGGCCGCTATTGCTATGGTACTTATAGGAGTTATTGTCCTTTAACTTTTTTTTTTCTATTTATTTAAACTGATTTCAAAAAATCTTCTCTGAAACTACTGAAAGGATTGTTTTGCAACTTTGTATTCTTGAAAGGTTGTGTAATTAATTCAAACTTTGGCGTAAGAGATCAGGTGAGCGATTCAGGCTCCTGGGAGCCTCTAGTTCATTTACCTCAAAATAATACAAAAGACTTAATAAGTCTCCGTGATCAAGAATATTGTCAAGAATAAAGTTAATTACAGGCAAAATTTTCTTCTTACATGAATTGCACTTTTCCTAAATACACTGATCCTTTACAATGCAAAAGACCTAAGTTTTTTTACAAAATCCCCTTTTATGGCATATAAAATCTGTTAAGTGTCTGAAAATAACATTGATTTATAACTACAAGACTTCAGATACAGTTGTAATTGAGAACATTATCTGAAAATTGAACGACAGTTGTTCAAATCGTCAGTCATAGATATTCTAAGTCGTGTTATTATCTCGTTTAATACCGTCAGTTGTCCTACTTAATGTATGTCCTCGTCATGTTAAATTGGTAGGATACACTTACTTATACAGAAAACACATCGTGAGATTGAAGCAGTTTTGTCTATTTTTGTTTGTTGTTGGTTCTGTTGATTATTTTACAGACGTTTAATTTATGAGGCTGCTGTAATTGTTTTTAAATTAGCTTATTTCTAGTCTTAACACTGATATTGTTAATTTTCCTGTCTTAAAATTTCAATAAGTAGGAGCTATAAAGATAGCAGTGATCTATTTTGAATGATCTCTCAGTTGGAAAATAGGTTAAGAGAGATATTTATGATGTATTATTAACAAGAGGCTCCCAGGAGCCTGAATCGCTCACCTGGTTTTAATGTCAACCCTTTGAAGACTTTTGTATAGCTAAATGAGCTGAATGTTTAAGCAATAAAAAGCTTTTCTCTATCTGCAATAGTTTTCATTCCTAAGCAAAAAACACTATTTTTCACCTTTAAAGGGCCATAACCCCTTAAAGGGGTCATCTGACAACTTCGACCCTAAAAAGACTTTTGTAGAGCTAATTAAGCTGAACATTTAAGCAAGCAACATCTTTTCTCTATCTGCAAAAGTTTTCATTCTATAGGCCAAAAACACTATTTTTTGGCCTTTAAGGGGCTGTACCCCTATAAGGGGTCATCTGACAACTTTGACCCTATGGAAACTTTTGTAGAGCTAAATGAGCTGAACATTTAAGCAAGCAACAACTTTTCTCTATCTGCAATAGTTTTCATTCCATAGGCCAAAAACACTATTTTTTGCCTTTAAGGGGCTGTAACCCCTATAAGGGGTCATCTGACAACTTCGACCCTATGGAGGCTTGTGTAGAGCTAAATGAGCTGAACATTTAAGCAAGCAACAGCTTTTCTCTATCTGCAATAGTTTTCATTCTATAGGCCAAAAACACTATTTTTTGCCTTTAAGGGGCCGTAATCCCTATAAGGGGTCATCTGACAACTTCGACCATATGGAGGCTATTGTAGAGCTAAAGGAGCTGAACATTTAAGCAAGCTACAGCTTTTCTCTATCTGCAAAAGTTTTCATTCTATAGGCCAAAAACACTATTTTTTGCCTTTAAGGGGCCGTAACCCCTATAAGGGGTCATCTGACAACTTCGACCCTATGGAGGCTTGTGTAGAGCTAAATGAGCTGAACATTTAAGCAAGCAACAGCTTTTCTCTATCTGCAATAGTTTTCATTCTATAGGCCAAAAACACTATTTTTTGCCTTTAAGGGGCCGTAATCCCTATAAGGGGTCATCTGACAACTTCGACCCTATGGAGGCTATTGTAGAGCTAAAGGAGCTGAACATTTAAACAAGCTACAGCTTTTCTCTATCTGCAATAGTTTTCATTCTACAGGCCAAAAACTCTGTTTTTTGCCTTTAAGGGGCCATAACCCCTATAAGGGGTCATCTGACAACTTTGACCTTATGGAGACTTTTGTAGAGCTAAAGGAGCTGAACATTTAAGCAAGCAACAGCTTCTCTCTATCTGCAATAGTTTTCATTCCATAGGCCAACAACATGAAAAAATGCTATTTTTCACCTTTAAGGGGCCGTAACTCCCATAAGGGGTCATCTGACAACTTCGACTGAAAGGAGACTTTTGTAGAGCTTTTGATGCTGAAGCAGTAGCGTGGCATCAGATTTCATCTATCTCTTACACTTTTTGATTTACAAGCCAAAAACAGTAGTCTGACCCCCCTGGTCTATTTTTAGCAAAGGCGGCCATGTTTTTTGACGGATCAAAATACCGAACACAATTTTTGTGCAGGACACCCTAAGGATCAATCATATCAAGTTTGAAGAAATTCTGTTCAGCAGTTTCAGAGAAGAAGATTTTTTAAAAATTGTTAACGGACGACGACGACGACGACGACGGACGCCAAGTGATGGTAATAGCTCACATGGACCTTCGGTCCAGGTGAGCTAAAAATGTCAAATTAAACTATTTGAATTCTTTATTTTTCATATTTTTAGATCACTTTGTAACATTGCACATGTTGAAATCTTGATATGAGCAACTTCAAAGAATAAGCTTGTGCTAAACTTATGTAGTTATACAGGTCAAATTTAATGTTTTCTATAATTTTAAATTCATGTTCAAAATGATTTTTTTTGCTGATTTACAACTTTCTCTCATACCTGCTCCATTTGGAACCCCAAACATTACTTTGGTTTAAATAGGGCTCATTTTCAATTAAAGAGTTCAATGTTGACAATTTTCACTCTTTTTGGAGTTGGAATTTAAAGGCTATTACCAGGTAACTAGTCAGCGTTTCTCTTTCTTAATTTTTTTTCAATATTATATATATAGCTGATATTATTTTCCCCTCCATTTTAGGCTTCAGGTACAGGCACTTGTTCGAGTCCATATTTCAGTGGCAGTTCACAGCCAAGCAGTAGTCCCAACCCTTTGACACCAAACATCAAGGCTAGTAAGCCTGCAAGTGTTGCTAGTATCCCATCAACACCCACAGGGATAAAGATAAAGACTGAACCAGGACTAGACTTTTCCCCTTCAACTAGTCAAAGCATTAATTTCTCCCCACCCTCTAGTCAGGAAAATTGTTCTAGTCCATGTAGTCAGAGAGCAGGAGAAGGGACAAGTGGGAATGTTTGCATCGAACCTATAGCACCTGTGTGTTTAAAATCTCAGAAACGAGCATTCAGACCTCCAGTGACAATTAAGAATTTCTTCAAACTGGCACCAGCTACTGTTCAAAGTGTGAGTGAAAGTGATAGCAACAAAGCTGACATTGCAGTCACTCAAAAAGTCAATGATAAAGATAATGTGTGTATCATTGACACTGACAAGCAAACGATGGGAGGTTCTAATGACAATGGTGATAAGTTGGTTATGTGTGGTGGTAGCTCAGCCAAGCAGATTATTAGCCAAGGATCCAAGGGTAGAACTTCTGCTCAAAAAGACAAAAGCATTTCTGGAAATAAAAGATGTTTGACTATTACAGAGTTTGTAAATGATACTCAAACCAATGTCTTTCATGTTCCTGGAGAAATTCCAGTCATTTTCAAAGGGTGTATCAACGAGGTTTGGGACATTATTTCAGGACAAGGTTTAGCATCTGCTGAAAATAAGTTAGTTGAGTTGTGGAAAGCTGCCAATAAATGTCATGACAATATACCAAAATTTACCATTGAAGCTTTTGAAAATGGATGTCAGAATTGTGGTGTGAACAATAAAGATTTGTCCAATGAAGATCCCTCAGAATCTCGCAGAATGACTAGATCTCAGCGTAAAGCCAGGAAAAGGTTAGAAACTGAAGATCCTACATCCCTCCCAGCTTCTAAGAGACGTAAAGTTGTGCCAAATACCAAATCTCCATCCTCTTCCAAGAAATCACAAATAGCAGATGAGAACCATTCAGTGTCGTCTGCTGGACCAGAAGATCAGATGGCCAAAGACCATGTGACATTGTCATCCAAACAAAACACAGATGAGCAGATGGCTAAAGATCATGTGACACTGTCATCCAATACAAACTCAGAAAGTGCAGAGAAAAAGTCTCTGTCTTCTCCCCTGCCAAATACTCTGAAGAACAGCAGTAATTCACCCATGCTGTCAACAAAAAAGCATAAACAGTGCAATATTATGAATAGTTTTGCCAAAGCTGTCCCAAAAGAGAAGAAAGATGTAACTTTAGTAACTTGTCCAATTTGTCAAATGAAGTTTGATGCTGGAACTTCAAATGAAGATATAAATAAGCATATAGACAATTGCCTTATTGAGTAAGTGTTATGTTTACAGACATTTTCATTCTTTTTTTTTTCAATTCAGTGATGGATTTTTCTAATGTAATTTTAACAGGTTTTACTGTAAAAAAAACCTCTTTATAGTGCTATGAAGATGTTGAACAGGATTTTATGCAATTTTGATCTAAAGCGAGTCAATTGATAGTGCTCATGTCTGTCTGTCTGGATGTCTGTGCAACTCTGTGAGTTTTTTTCTAAATGCATAAACCCATGGAATAAATTTGCTTTTTAGATTAGGTCATAATAAATAATTACTAGATTCTGTTCCAAAACATGGGGCTGGCCAGCAAATTTATTTTTTTCATTTTTATCCATTTTTATAGAATATGCTGTAATTTTAAAGAAAATAAACCAATAATGGACATAATTTGCTAAAAAATCAAGTTGAATTATTTTTTGAAGTGGCTGAAAAACTTATGGTGGGAGTGGGGTGAGAATCAAGAAATTTTTAAAATTTGACTTATTTTATTCTACATGATATTTATGATATTTCAGTGCTTTCATAAATTTTTAGACATTACAATAGAGTGATTTTATAAAGAGCATGTACTGATATTTTTTAATGTTCTTCACTTCTGTTACAAAATTAATCTAAGTAGTATAAAGTCCTTCAGTATATTTTTCAAGAGAAGGTATTTTTTGTTAAAAAATTAAATATTAAATCATTGTTATAGCTCTTTAATGTTTTAGAAAAGAAAAAAAGTTTTGTTTTAAACAGACGTTCGAAACTGATATATCATTGGACTTTTTATTTTCATAGAAGAAAGTCATAAAAGTAATAAAAGTCATAATGGCTAACATTCTGAAATTGTATTGATTTAAAGAGTGGTTTGAATTTTTTTTTATTGTTGCATTTTTTATGTGTATATTCTTATAAATCACTTTTATACACTACAATGTACATGTATTAAGCAATGAGAATGAATGCTAAGAAAAACCAACAGGACAGACACGATAGAATTTATTTCAGATGTCTGTGCTAGTTTTAGTGTTTTGTATTTTTTATGTTTTAATGTTCATATAAATCATAAAAAATATATAAATAAAAATTGAAAAAAGGTCTGTTGTATTCAAAAGTTGTCCTGGATATTTTTATTTACTACAAGATTTGAAAGAGACATTTTTGAAAAAAAAAAATGTTTTTAAGGATTTATACCTTTTTGCAACTATACATTTGGATTAAGTTTTTCAACAACTTGTGAAGAAAGTGATTTAGTGTTAAGATATGATTTTTCAAGGGGACCAGATTATATTTAAGATAATCATTCTTTTTCAAAAAAGATTTTTTATCAAAGAAATGAAATGAAATACAAAAGGTTAAAAAAAAACTGAAAAAAAGTAAACAAAACCCAACTGAGTCTAGTTAGGGAGCAACCATTTGATATCTATTAGGGGGCCAAGGTGAAATTTGAAATAAAAAAGACAGTATGCCAAAAATCTGCAAATAAAAAGCAGGACATTGTTTGAAATAGAAAATAAAGACAGGATGCAGTGGTCAAACATTTTATGGTAATTTTGATAATAAAAAATCCAGGCTCCAATGTACCAAAAATAAAAAAGATAAAATTAAAAAAAATATCCAAGACTCCCTCCCCATAGAAATCAAATGATTGCTCCCTTAGTGTTGTACAATAGTAGAATGAAAAAAAAATGTCTAAAGCCCCTTCCCCAATAGAAATTAAATGGTTGGTCCCTTAGTGTTGTACAAAAGTAGAATGAAAAAGTGTCTAAAGCCCCTTCCCCAATAGAAATTAAATGGTTGCTCCCTTAGTGTTGTACAAAAGTTCACATTTTCCTTATGATAGTTGTGTTTTTGTGTGGATTTTTTGTCCTCTGGTTTTGTCTTTGTTAGATTTTGAGATTTGAATGCTCATTTGTTACTTCTTTGCATCCTTTGCAATAACTAAAGTGAAGAAATAAAGTACATGTAGTATGCAATCAAAACATAAAGTATAACAAATAGCAAATAGAAAAATGGAATGGGCACTGACTGTTACACAAAAATTACTTGATTTGACACAACAAATTACAATTTTTAAAGTTGTGGTATTGCAGTCACTAAAGCATGGTCAAATGTGTACTTGAAAAGTTACGAAGTAAAACACAAAAAGGTAGCATTTTAGTTTACTTGAGTGTTCAAGCAATCAATTCTTGGAGAATTTGTTACTGCATATTAGGTCAAATCATGGTCACTCCATACAGAAACTACTCATTTGTGCAATAAGGGATACCTGTATTGTATACCAGTAATCTGAACTCAAAAACTTTACACTAATTCCCTTAATTTTAAATTTTAACAATGGCTAGAAACAAATTTAAGATCTACATGAATTAAGACGAAAACAAAATAAACAGGTTTTGAATTTCTGAAGTTACTCGCATGCAGGTATATGCATTCATTGTTGATTATTTTGTTGTGTAAATGTATTTAAAAAGTGAAAAGAAGCCGATTTGGCATTTAAATGAAGGACAGAAAAAAAAAAGTAAACAGGAATGAGATCAAACGGAAAAAGACAACATAAAGACAACAATCAACCGCCCCAACCAACAACAGGAACTCCAGTCATAAAAAGTGTGAACTTAGATGACCAGGCCTGAGAATGGCTTCTCATCAAGTCCTTTAAAATGAATTGAGAAAAAAAAATTATTGAACAACTTCTACGTAAGATGGACCTTTAATTTAATGAAAAAAAACGTTGGGCTTTGTTTTTGGTACATAATTGGTTTCTTAAAATCACTTTGTCGACATTCTGCTTTGAAATTTATTTCTTTAATGTAAAATGCCACAAAACCCATTACCAATAGTGACACATGTATCTCAGTTTTCTTCTTAAATCTACATGGTTTCCTTTGGATTGATTTTAATAAAAAAAAACTCTCGGTCATTGATTTAGAAAAAAAAAGACAATGAGTTTTTCTGATTAATTATCATAAGGTTTCTTTTAATATTCTTTAGCAAATAACAAACAATTTGTAAAGAAGGTATCCAAATATTGGAACAAAGCTCATATAACTTAATTTGCTTTTTCGAAAGCGTTTAATTCAACCACAAGTGATCATTTACCTTGACATTTGTTCTTTGTAATCAAATTATGGTCTCTTCTAATGTTAAGATTCTATTTAAAAAAAGCTTTGAAGGCTTTATGGAATTAAAAAATACACCCATCAAAGAATGGCTAAAATCCATTCCCTTTTACGAAAAGATCAACCATATTGGTTAGGGATGTTTAGCACATCCATGGCTCGGATGCTTGCTCTGACTTTTTTCCGCATATATGGATGGAATCTGTAATATTGACTTGCCTATTCACAGACTGTCTTTGTTTGTCATAGAGAATAGCAGTCGAATTACCAGTCCCTACCCGTTACTCCTTTTTCCAATGACAGTCAAAACGCTCCTCTCCTGTTGACTTTGTGTCCCCATTTCATCCACTTCATCATCATTTCATGTTTATTTTACCACCCCTTTCGTGTTCATCTCCCGGATATAGCCAAAATCGCGCTGCTCGGGAGTAAAGCAATAACTTACTAACTTAATCCTAGACGCAAAGTTTTAAGGGTGTTGCAATTTCCGACCAGTACCTCCCCGTGGGGCAAGATGGGCACTGTTCCAGCGACAATAAATCCGGGATACTCTGGAGCAGCTAACATTGGCGGTGGTGTGTCATGGGCTGAACGACCCATGGCACATGGCGAGTCTTTAGCAGTTTTACTGCAATAGTCGCTGCAGAGGGCAATTCCCCTATAGTCACGACTATAAAAACGCATCAGTCAATATCTTGTCGAAAAGTGCACATTCACATTCGTGATATTTTAGCTGTCTTACTGGTACTTATATACTGTAATGAATGCCCATTTTACGGACAGACAAGTAACTTATCAAGCTTTTAATGATATCTGTTCTGTCAGTTTTATCATTCAGTTTGTCAATATTGTATTTATTAAGCTTCCTCCTGTATAATTTCGCCAACTGTTGGACATTAAGATATTCAGACAACCGATTGTCATTTTCCAATGGCATGATTCAGTTTATGTATATATTCTATGTTATCAAATTAGTTTGAGGCCATATTCTTTTCTCTAGGGTCTTTATAAGGATGAATTAAATGCATATTTGATCCATTCTTGTGCTTTGTAAGGTGTTGGCCAAGATCTCTAGGGTGAAATAAACGTTGAATTGACGGCGGCCAGATTACATGCGTCCTAATTAGTCCATTTAACGTGTCTTGTACAATAGGAATGCATATGCCTGCTTAAGGGGAATTTCTTTGGCTTTGATTTTAACAAGTTCAGAAGATCTCTATCACAAAGTAAATGCAAATGTAACAAGTGCTGACTGTGTTGGGGATGCCCAACACAAAAATGTCTCCCAAACGAACCCATTTTTGACATCATATTCTGATTCGCCACCTTTTAAAACCCCTAGATACAAAATTTTGTCGAAATCGAAGCATGTTGACGATTTTCGCATTTTCGGGCCCGAAAAATCACATTTTCGCAAATAACTTGAAAACCGTAAATATCGCTTCGGAATTTTTTTCCGTATTATTGAAGAGCTCCTTTTGCTCTATTCACCTACAAAATTTCAGCCTCCTACGCACCTAGGTTACCGAGATATTGCAATGTCCTATATTATGAACTTTCGCCAATTACACGGAAACGGCAGCCATTTTTAAATTTTTTAAAAGTCGCTCAACAACTCTAGTAACCCATCTACCTTCCTACAATGTTTCGTTAAAATCCTTCGAGGCGTTTTGAAGAAAAGGTACGGACACGTTCATGGCGGGAGAAAGAAGAAAAAGAATAATAATAATAATAATAATAACTAGTGCTGACTGTGTTGGGGATGCCCAACACAAAAATATCTCCCAAACGTACGCATATTGTCACTCTTGCATAAATTTTGACATTGTATTCTAACTCGCCATCATTTGAAACCCCTAGATACAAAATTTTGTCGAAATCGTAGCATTTTGACAATTTTCCCATTTTTGGGACCGTAAAATCACATTTTCGTGAATAACTCGAAAACCGTAAATATCGCTTCGAAATTTTTTTTCGTATTATTAAAGAGCTCCTTTTGCTCTATTAACCTGCAAAATTTCAGTACCCTGCGCACCTAGGTTACCGAGATATCACAATGTCCTATATTATGACCTTATATTATTTCCATGGAAACGGCAGCCATTTTGAAAATTCTGATTTTTGCATTCCCACCTTTGAGACCCCCTCTACCAACATACAAAGTTTCATGAAGATCCATTTAGTAGTTTTTGAGAACCGGTCCGGACACGTTCATGTCCGGAAGAAAAAAAAAGAATAATAATAAGAAGAAACAGAGTAAAAACAATATATCTCCCAAACATAGTGTTTGGGAGATATAACTAGTGTTGACTGTGTTGGGGATGCCCAACACAAAAATATCTCCCAAACGTACGCATATTGTCACTCTTGCATTAATTTTGACATCGCACCCAAAGTCGCTATCATTTGAAACCTCTAGATACCAAATTTTGTGGATATTGTAGTATTTTGACAAATTTCCCATTTTTGGGACCGAAAAATCACATTTTCGTGAATAACTCAAAAACCGTAAATATCGCTTCAAATTTTTTTTTCATATTATTAAAGAGCTCCTTTTGCTCTATTAACCTAAAAAATTACAGAACCCTGAGCACCTAGGTAACCCAGATATATCAATGTCCCATATTATGACCTTTTGCTGTTTCCATGGAAACGGCGGCCATTTTGAAAATTCCCAATAGCCTATTACCAACTTTGGGACCCACCTTTCCACCATACACAATTTCATGAAGATCCATCAAGTCCTTCTATGAGATGTGGCTCGGACAAGTTCATGTCCGGAAGAAAAAAAAGAATAATAATAAGAAACAGAGTAAAAACAATATATCTCCCAAACATAGTGTTTGGGAGATATAATAATAATAAGAAACAGAGTAAAAACAATATGTCTCCAAACTTTCGTTTGGGAGACATAACAAGTTGCACCTATTTTAGAGATTATGAACAATTAATCACAATAACCAAGAATTCAGTGTAGGTTTATGTCCTCATTTTAATTTTAACATATGACATGGCTCTTTTTAAAAGAAAATCGTTCAAGTTCATGATGGTATATACTAGTAATGGGGATTTTTTTTCTTCAGATTTCATCCGAATAGTTGATCGAGTTAAGACAAACATGATCTTATGACTTTGGTCGTTTGACTGAAGTAGTAGGTGATTCAATTTTTAGTTCGACAATTATTAAGACATCTTTCTTATTTAAATCAATCTATTTATATAAATAAAATGATTTGACTCCTCCGTGCAGATGGTTTTTTTTACCTTGATGGTCAAGCAGTTGGGTATGAGTATAAACAAAGTTAATTCAATTACCATCAAAGTAAAAACATTGAAGTAGTGGCAATTTATACTGGGAGATGGAGTAGGCATAAGGCGTCTGGTTCGTACGTACGTACGTACGTAATGATTTAAAAAAAAAACTTTAAATAGCAACCACAAATAGAGGACTGACATTTGGTCAGTGGGTACATCTTTGATAGAAGTCAGCATAATTACTTAAATTAAGTCACCTTGACCTACATTTTCCGCATAAAAGACTCAAAATAAAGTTTTAAAATTTCTCAGCAACTACAAGTTATAGTGAAATGATATTGTGTCAGCGAGTTCAGCTTGGATAGTAACATGCAGCTTCCATACTTAAATAAGGTTAGTCTGACCTACATTTTCTGCATGCATGACTCAGGTTAAAGTTTTGGTAAAGGTCGCATCTCGATAATTGCAAGAGATAGAGGAATGATATTTGGTAGATGGGTATATCTTTGAAAGTAACCAACATATGTTCAAGATGCGTATCAACTTGACCTAACTTTTATGTAACGGGCAATGGTGCAAATGCTTCATTTATGTTTTTAATTTTATATTGTTATATTGAAAATTTAATCAACTGTTGCTTCAGTCAAACGACTAAATAGAAAAGCAACGTTTATAATTTAGTAACAGTGAATGATTGTCAAGGCAAAAAGTGAGCAAATGTTTGGTATTGTCAATGAATATGTTACTTAATAACCCCCCCAAAAAACACTGTCTTTTTACACCAATTAATTGACTTTAATCATTATTTTAAAAATTCATAAGAAATACGCCTGGTAGACGAAAGTAATGGTTGGTGTGAATAAATTTCAATGTAACCTAAGCGTGTTTTATGTAAATCAGGAACGTCTCTTTATACGTTCCTGTGTAAATCTGGAGAAAATCTTCGTCCCGAAAATATATAAATATTAAAATCATATACTTGTATTTTATATTATGTCTTCATTTATGAAGTAGAAGAGTTCAAAAGATGTTTTCTAATCACCATTTTTTACGAATAAACAGTCAGATTCAGAACAGACACACAACACCACAAATGAAATAAATAAAACGACAACAAAAATAAAGAACTCGAACAAGAAGGATCCTGTTCTTTATTTATGTATAGTACTCAATTTAAACAATATGAAAAAATGTCAACGATGATTCTAAAATTATATGTACAATCTTTGTAAAAATGTAACTTATTAAGTAAAGAAATCCAACTATATGCTTACACTAATTTTCTTGACACAATGATTGTCAGGGTAAAATGTTATGAACCAAATGTTCAGTTCTTTACATCAGAAGAGGATTGGTGTCAAGTAAAAGCTCGGGAAAATAAGGTATATCAATATTACTTAATACAAAATGATTATACTTGTTAATAACTTTCCAATACTTTCAGAATTTTTTTTATCCCATAATTGCTTTTTTAAACAGTACATAGAATGAAAATGCTTATATAAGTTGGGTAAAATCATTTATGAAATAAATGTATACAAGTATTAACAAAATCATGAAAATATCGTTGTTTAAAATGAGAAATCATTATGATGAAAATAAAACGTCTAAAAATAATTATCATTCATATCATACTTTTTTTATATCCAAAAGTTTTATAACAGTTTTGTTGGGCACAATATTTAACATATATATGGATTTTGGGAAACATGAACAGATAAATTGAGAATCAAAATAGCAGTAATTAGTATTTCTTTTCAAAGTCTAAAATGCACGAAAAAGATATTTAATGCCAAATTTTAATGAAATTCTAAATTTTAACTAAAATTTATATATTTTAAAATGTTACCCCCTAAAAAAAAAAACAAACCCAAACAAATTTAAAACTAGATATGTTTGGCTGTCTTGATTGTATTGTCTTTTTATTTATTTCAACTTTAAATCACTTTTTTCTCCTTTGAACCGTCTTTGGTGTCTTTACTTTTTGTGTATCAGGGTATACTGCTACATGACTGTAGACGACTTTCATATGTTGTCATAAAGTTGTCGTAGTGAGTAGCCCAATCTGCAAACTTAACCTTCCACTGCTTTTCAACTTCTGATATATCAGCTGAAAAAAAAAGAAATAAAAATCTTTGAATGAAGGGAAAAAAGTTGTTGAACTGGGAAGATCAATTTCATAACTTCAAGTTGAAATAGTAAAAATAGTATAAGACATACCATGAAATTGAAACAACGATAAACTTTAAATGATCAATCACTGTAGTAGCAAATGCAGTATGCACTATAATTCAATACCTTCTCCCAGGAGAAGAAAAATTAACCACCCTACCACAAAAAAAGCCAATAAAGTCAATGGAAGCTCATTGTCTCGCCTGCGACGAATAGTCGCGGAAGGCGAGACATAGGTATTACTTTCCGGCGGCGGCGGCGGCGACGGCGGCGGCGTCGTAAACTTTTTTGTAAGACTTTTGTGGACAATGAATTGCTTGAAAAGGTTAATAGCTAGGCATCTGATATTTGGTATACAGACAGTTCAGGTTATGGTCTACACAACTGTCCCCATGCCGTTTGACCCTGACCCCATTTTCACGCTCCAGTGACTCTGTGAACTTAGGTCTTTTTTCAGGGCGTAAACGTTTTTGTAAGACTTTTGTGGACGATGAATTGCTTGAAAAGCATTATAGCTAGGCATCTGATATTTGGTATACAGACAGTTCAGGTTATGGTCTACGCAACTGTCACCATGCCGTTTGACCCTGACCCCATTTTCACGCTCCAGTGACTCTGTGAACTTAGGTCTTTTTTCAGGCCATAAACTTTTTTGTAAGACTTTTGTGGACGATGAATTGCTTGAAAAGGTTAATAGCTAGGCATCTGATATTGGGTAAACAGACAGTTGTGGTTATGGACAACGCAACTGTCACCATGCCATGTGACCATGACCCCATTTTTACGCTCCAGTGACTCTGTGAACTTAGGTCTTTTTTCAGACAGAAAACTTTTTGTAATACTTGTGTGGACAATGGATTGCTTGAATAGTATAATAACTAGGCATCTGTTATTAGGTATACTGACACTTTTTGTGTTTATATCAAGAAATGAAAGCTTAGATAGTTGATTTTAGCGATGGTGCCGGCAGGCGAGACATACTTTTAGTGGCCACACTTGTTTTTATATCAAGATTCAGACTCATTTTGGCTGCCCCGAGAAGTAGAGATTAATATTTTTGTTACATTTGAAAGAAATAATTGAATTAGGTTCTTTAATTTGCATGCAGAGACGTTTTACAATCTCCAAATCTTCGTTTGAAAAAAACAAAAAACATTTAACATATCAACGTGTCTTTCACTTTTAGAGTGGGTTACATGAACTTCCAATGCTACAATAGCAAAACATGCCTGAATGATTATGATTAATATAAAGAATTGATAAAGTATGTTGTAAAAAGCCCCCCAAAAATCTTATCATAATAAATGTTACATCTACATCTTTCATCAAATCTTCCTTTGAACAAGAAGCATTTACTTTCTATTAATTATTATCCAAAAATAATAATTTTATAATGATAAAATATACAAACAACGCTTACAGATGTTATTCTTTCATCATTTTACGTTGAATAATCATAGATGACTAGGCAAGACGCCAATTAATTTATAGTAATGGTGCCAATTTGAAATGTCTTTTTAAATGGTTATTAAGATTACGAAGAACTACCGGTACGTAAATCATTGATAATATTGATTGATATCTTCATTTTTGACTTGTAAACTTATCTTCAATTTTTTCCATTATTTACTGGAAAAAAGTACTTTTCATATCAATTGCTATTCAGATGTTTTTGTCTTTTTATGTTGTCTGTTTGTTCGTGCTATACTCGTTCCTATTTACTGGTTATGTCTTTGCCCTTTCTGACCTTTGACATTACTGCCGCAAAATTGAAAAAAAAATAGCGTTATCGATCGACAACAAAAAATTCTGCTAAAACCGCTGCTGGGGTCGATCTTTACTTGTTGTGAGGTGCAAGCTTTGGTTCACGACTTTGTGATTTTTTTATGAAGAAAACACTAAAGAATTGTTTATTTTCTCTGTTTATCAAAGCCATCGGAAGGGGTGCTTTGGGTGCGAAAATAGATGAATAACTTTGCACCCCCTTGCCAGAAACCTGACGACGGCCCTGAATCTGTCATGTGATTATTTACTACATATCTCATTCAATAAGAAAATATATGCAATAGATAGCCCATTGAAAGAAGCAAAGAGGCACCTATTCGAGTGTCAAAAGTCTGAAAGGGCAACGACGAAACCGGTAAACACGAACAAAAACATCACGAAGAAAACCAAAACACAAAATCAACCGAACAGGAACTCAATTATATCAAATAATATCAATTATTCAAATTAAATTTAAAAAAAATATAGTGGAATATCTTGTAGCTACGGATTTGACTTATAATTTTGGCTGGATTTCACAAAGTTATAAAATGTTGAAAATAGGGCGGCTGACACAATTATCGAAACAATTTTCTCAGCAACTACTTATCACAGCCTCTTGATATTTGGTATACGACAACATCATCATAGATTTGGATTAAACATTAAACGTTGGATTTGATTTTAGGTCTTTTGGGCAACTACCTTCCGCGAGATCTACCGTTTAACAGAAATTCGATCATTTTTTACTTTGACAATTTTTTTCTAAATGTTTTACAATGTACAACGTATAACATACATTTTATTCGAAATCTCAATATTACTCGATCAATTTTGCTTCTTTGATTATGTTTTTTTCCTCATTTTTTATTTCATGTTAATATTTTCTATTACATGCAAAAACTAATAAAAACCCATTCAACATAGACCGATCAAAGAAGTTGTTCTCCTTGACTTAATTAATAAAATAAAATATTGGAAACAAATTCATTAGAAAGAGGATAATTGAAAGAACATTATAGTACATTGAAAAATCATGATCACTCGACAGAACTGGTCACGTTTAGTGATAAGTTCAAACAAACTAATTTTGTAGCAGTTACACGACTAAGCAAAGCCAAGAAACAAAGGTACATGTGAATTGAAAATACAAAGTACAAAATCGGCCAAAGACAAAATGACCGTATTTTGTTAATCAGAAAGTATGCTAGCGACAGACCTGAAATCAAATCCCACGTTATGGGACCCATGATGATATATACCAAATATCAAGTAGCTGTGATATACGAAAATTTCTTTACCGCGCAAATGCCCGCCCGCCGTCCGACATTAACCATTTTATAACCCAGATTTTTCCCTCTGTGAAATCTTGCCAAAAATTAGGGTGTCAATGAAAACGCTTAGTTTAGTTATGCTGTATATGAATATTTCGAGGAGTTTCCTCTTATTGGCAACAATTGAAGCACACGTTGAAAGGTAAAAAAAAACAACGAAAAGCATATCGAGAAATAACCTTTTCTTAGCAGCATTTGAACCAAAATAGTTTTAGGTAGAAAACCAAGGAGTATCGAAAGAAAATAACACGTATTCAAAACTTCTGAAAGTAAAACCAAAATTCAGATAACTAAGTTGTAATGTTTAATTTGGACGTGTAAATTTGCCTTTTTCTTGGAAAGGGAAGCCTTGTTTTCATCATTAAATCCGAAATGTTTGGAACTAAATCCATTAAAATGAAAATCACTCCTATGAACACGCGAATCGATTCACAATAATTTTTACTAACACTTTATATAGTCACATTGATTCTAATAATTTTTACTAACCTGTTAAGGTTTTTTCATATTCAATTTTTCTAAAGGGCTTAATTGGTCCCTATAGGTCATAGGAAAAAAAATATTTCACTCGATTCGCTTCTACTTAGAAGAGATTTTACAGTTGAGTTATAAAAGAACAATATTTAGTGGTGTTAGTAAAAGTCAGTGGAATCTTTGCTTGGAATTAAAATGTATTAGAACGCTATAAATAGAAATGCAAATACAAAGTTAGAAACATACCTCAAAATAACATCTGCTCCATCTGTTTAGTCTGTTAGTACCCCACACATTCAGTTAATATTAGTATGGATGGCTCACAAACTCGGTTAATAAGCAATATCTATGTCATTCGTATAAAAAATCCCACGACCAAAAAGTACCCGATAAAGCTTCGACATGCTTTAGTAACTACTAAATGTCGTCTGCAACTACGTCATATTATTGCTGTTAATCATGTGACATTATTTTAAACATACAAGACAAGCAAATAATATCAAACGACGAGCAAATTTTGCTATTATAAACATACATACGTTATTATTATGGGCGTTAACGTGCTTAAACCAAACTCACAGTAAGGTATAAATAAATAATATATTGGTGAATTGAACTTTTATCGATTTGAAATTTAAAGTCTTTTTTGCGTTTTGCACACGATAAACAATAGGGGGAAGGTTGGGCCCAAAAAACTAGTTTAACCCCGCCACATTTTATATAAGCCAGGAATCCTTGTCAAAGCTTTTGTTTGTCCTTGTCAACTATCTTTTTTTATGTCCAGAAATGATAATCTAGGGATTTGCTTGTATCTTATGTATTGTATTTTTAGTCTTGGGCCAATGCAAGGCAGCGAGCAGTGACCTCTGGTCATGTTGAAGACTGCTGGCTGTTTTTCATGTTGATTTTTTAAATGACCGTTTCTTTAATGTTGGTTGTGTCGCGTACACTTATTCCACATCTCTTTATCGTCTATTGATATGGATACGCAGCATGAAAAAAAGAACGTAAACTTTAAACACAGAATTGTTTCAACTTTATAATTAATGTAACAAATTATAAATCCAATCATTGTGTTTATTTTTTCGATATGGACAATGATTGATGGCTTCCCTTAATATACCCTTACAATTTGCGTTCGTTTCTTAGCCTTACTATTTGCATAAATAAAAATGTTATTTATAGTGAAAGAGGGTGTCATTAGAAAAAAAAGAATCGTCACTGCTTGACAAAGGTTTGCGTCATTCTGTAACATTAATGACTAGCAGACGACACAGAGAAGTTATTATTAGTGTGTCATTAAGCATTGAAGCCGTTGTGTCAATCATCAGGCAATTCAAAGAACCATATTTCTTATTATACCTCACAGAATCAAAACAAAACAAACCATTATATTAATATTAGTCATCGAACCGTACCAGGCTAATGTCGTCACATATATAAATATGTCATTTTTCTACGTCATGCACGTGCGATTATAATTACAATGTACAGAGTATTAGCAGTTTACATAGGGTCGTTACAGTTTAACAATGGTAACCAGACATGAATTAAGTATAGGTAGTGCGTCAGATGAAAAAAAAAATGATAAAACAAATTTCGTTATTAATATAGACTCACCAGTTTCCCTGACTAAATTTGGCAGGTAATACGTCCAGAAAGCACATTCTTGTAATTTTGGTCCTATTCCTATGGTATGTTGCTTTCTGTGGTCGTGAACGATGTCTGGAGTAATTTTGAGGTACTGCCGTTCTTCGATGGTATAAATTGGCCAATCATCATTAATAACAATTTGACCATCTATTAACTCCTTGTTAGGATCTCTAAAAAATTAAGTTTGAAGTATAATATGAAATCATAGTACTTGAATTTGTAAACTTCAGATTTTGTGGATTTGGGATAAATTGCAAATTCGTGAAGCATCTTAGCAAACCAAGAGTTACGATCTGCTCCAACCTATCACGTAAATTCGTGGTTTTAACAAACAGAAATCACCAAAGAATTACATATTTGTTTCAGATTTTTTTCGTTGGTTTTCAGTTTATCTTAGACTGAACTAAATGTCTAGACTTGTTAAGATATTAGTAATACGCGGTTTTGTACTGCATCATCTAGACTCAAGACTCTTAAGACGTATTTATCTTAACGAGTCTGAGCTTTGTCTTAACACTCTCTTAAAGTCTTAAAAGGTCTGAAAATTTTAATCTTCATTGGGGATATAAGAAATTAACCATATTCACGTGGTTTACTGTTGTGATGGTTTAAATTAGCAACATGCAGGTTTTCTCTTCCTGCAAATAGTTTTCATTTTATAAAACAAAAACATGAAAACATTTTCCAAAACGTGTCATAATCTTATTGTGACTTTTGTAAAGCTTTTGATTCTAAAGACCTTAAGATCCTTCAGATTTTTACCCCCTATCTTTTATAGTTGCAGACTATAAGCCATTTTAAGTGATTTACCCTATGTTCTATTTTTAGTAACAACCACCATGTTTTTGTGGAATCTTTTTAAATTGAGGATCGTTATTTGCCAACATGTTAAATAATTCTTGCAGAATTTTAGTCAATTCCAGTGGTTTCAAAAGAGAAAATTTTTGAAATTGTTTACGGACGACGGATGCACAGGAAGGGCATAAGTTCACTTTGCTTTTGGAGTTCGATAGTTTTGTAACAACCATATAATTTGATATTATAGTGACCACCGCTAGTAAACTGAAGACAGTAAAAATATTTAACGGTGTGTGATTTTTGACAAAGAAAAGAACAACAGGAGAAAAGGGTAGACAACAGACTAGGATTAGACTGCTGTCTACCATTTCATAATATTTTCTTTTCTCTTTCATAGGTAACATTTTGAGAGTGTGAAGCTGGTAATACGCCGTGGTTATCAGTCCATGAAAGTCGCATCATATTTATATTAGCGCACCCATAGTGCACAGATTAATAAAACCCAACCTTTTCAAAAAATTTCAAGCAACATTTATACCTCCATTTTGGACTAGATGGAAACAAAATTATCTGTGAAGATCATCCCTACTACTCCCAATCTTGCTGTCATACCGGTATTACATTCGACGCAACATTACATTGAAATGCATGTGTAAATTTGAAATGTTGGGCAATTTTAGAATCTTTTTACGGTATTAAGCTATCTGTTTTGTTTGTTTTTCTTTGTAAATGATCATCCCCGCAAGGTAATTTTGTCTGAACCCCCTTTTTGTTTTTCGTTAATGCATTAGTACGGTCATTTTCTGTTACATTTTCATTGGGTTTGTTTTCATTCATTAAATCGCCAGCAAAGCATGCAATATATAACTGATATAGATCAAACATACCCTGTTTTAGCAAAATTGGTCCAATATTTCATCATCTTTTTACTGATTTTTTTCTCAACATGAGTATAATTTTTGGTTGCATCCATTGGTTCTCCAAAAACATATGCGATCTCATCCCCATGTAAAACGCCCATCCACTCCGGCCAATGATGGTGCGTAGTCCGATGTTCAAATCTATAATGATAAACCGGAAGTCCAGCAATTGCGTACCGGTCCGCAAAGTCCACTGTCGGACAAACAAAATGGAGGTCACCAAAAGCTTGATCTATCGCTTTTGCGTTTAAAATCTGATCGTGGACATTTTTCCACGGTGTATATTGAAACCGAATAGCCTCAATCCCAAATGAATTTAAATGTTTCGGATATTGTGGATAAAATCGGAAATAATGGTTTAGATCTTTTTCAAAGTTTTCTTTACTGAGATTTAAGTGGTCTACAAATTTCATTGGATATGCATCAGGTTTGCTATAAACAAAAAAATAGCTTCCTTCATTTGTATTCGTTCCTATCAAAATAGGTGTTTTCTTAAAATGATTATTTCTTAATGCAAGATTTGGCGATTCTAGAATTAACACACCATCAATCATTGCAGTAAAAGGAAATTGTTCTATCCCCTGAACAATATTTGGCAAAAATTCTTTTTCCTGGAATTCGTTTGCATTCTTTTTACGTAAACACTTCACTGTTTCTTTTGTATCGCTATGAGAACAGTTAAAGTATTTTGCTAGCTGTTGTGCCCTTCTAATTGCTTCGGTTTGTGTTACGGTAGCCCAGTTTGCGTGAGGGGCTCCACTTTGTAAAATTGCTCTTTGAAACTTATCACGACTCCTCGGTGAAAGCATATGAATGCCTACAGATGCCGCACCAACGCTTTCACCAAACAAAGTGACGTTGTGACTGTTTCCTCCGAACATATGAATATTTCTTTGTACCCACTCAATGGCAAAAAGCTGATCAAACAGACCAGCATTGCCAGGAGCCTCTGGGTCACCAAATGATAAAAAACCTAGAGACCCAAGCCGGTATTGCATAGAAACAACTATTATGTCATTTTCTGCTGCTAAATATTTGGCATTATAAACATCTAAGGCGGACGATCCATAGCTAAAAGAACCACCATATATCCATATCATAACTGCCTTGTCGTTGAAGTTTGACGTTCGCAATGGGGCCCATACGTTGAGATAGAGACAATCTTCACTAGTTGGGGTGTTTGGATTCCAAACATCGGACCCCTTAAAACCAGGAATATGTGCAAAAACAGTATCTATAGCTTGCGTGCATGCATTTGGAAGCTCAGATGCGTCGTAAATCCCATCCCATTTGTCAATAGACTGAGGGTGGCGAAAACGGAGATCGCCAAGAGGCGGTTTTGCATAGGGAATACCATAAAAAGTATCCACTTGTTTCCCATGAGGTAGATGCAACCGTTTTCCACGTACCGGACCTTTGTCAGTCTGTACGATCGGGTTGGTTGACAGTCCCGGGCTCGTAAACAAAAGCACGAGCAATGACCATATCCAAAGGCTGGTCACAGACGTACAGGCATTTGAAGTCATGACATTCCTACCAGTTATTACTGTAGCCCTGAAATTATAAAATAAAATCTGTTATAGGCCTAAAATAGAACTAAATAAAGCGTAGCATATTTTTATAGATTGGCCTATTTGAAATACTGCAAATAAACAGAGGTATAGTCACTCTTAAGAACAGTATCGAGTACTACTTTCGATATATTTCTTGTCAATCAATTATATTAACTCTACCAGGCAGACACTTGTAAACATGACATATCGAGTGAAATAATTTTCACTGTTAACCATTGGGCTGAAGCCACTTTGGGATGTGAAAAATTCTAAACAGTAATAAGAAAAAAAGTGGATTCAATACACCCTTCTATCCAGATTAGTAAAAATTATAATTATTTAACTCCATTCACTTGTCCCTAGAACCTATGGTCAACACAAGGGTCAGCATGAGTCAACTTTGGGATGTGAAAACGGTAATAAGAAAAAAGTGGATTCAATATGCCAATCTATTCATATTAGTAAGAATTATTATTATTTGACTCCATACACTTGTCCTTAGAACTTATGGTATGGTCAGCACATAGAAATATGAAATTAAAAAAAGAATATTAGTGCGTTCAACCAGACAGAATGATACCAATATAGACGAAAAAAGATGTGGAATAAGTGTACGCGACACAACCAACATTACAGAAACAGCAATTATCGGTATCACAACTTAAGATATATGATATTTGTAAATATTTTTTTTCCTTTCAGTAGTGCGCTTTTATTTTGTGATAAATGTTATCTTCTTCATATTATAAACATAACTTAATATTGTTAAGGTCAAGTAAAAATTCCAAATATAGCATGTTGTTTTCAACTTTAAACTGATTATAATAAAAAAAGTTTAAGAGGGTCAAAATTTTCCTTAATCAAGTTTTTTCCCCCAACCCTTCATTTTTAAAATGCTAAGATCCTGTGGAATCCATATTTGACAAGAAAACAATTTGTCCGTGTGGATTTCCAGTTTGCTAGAGCCATTTGGAAATGTCCTATTCCTTAATCTTATAATTTTTGGCCTATTTTGAGGTAATTTTCTTTAAAATATCAATTTTAAAAATCAAGTTTTTTTCTCAAAGTTTCCATATTGGTGGATGTCGTGATTCTGAGCAAAGTGTAATAAAAAGCTTCGACGATTGTAGCAAGATAGGACCGCAGCATGTCGAACCCTGTACATTTGAGGCCCAATATGGATAGTGAATTACTCTGGACACATAAAGTCCACCATGGTGGACTGACAAACAACGACAACGCCAACGACGACGACGACAGCATCATACCATTATACGACCACAATTTTTTGACGGCTGTATAAAAAGTATAAGTCAATTATATCATAAGAAAGTTTAGTCCCCAAAATGTGCTTTATGTGCCATTTTCAAGACATCATAAACTTAGTTAAAATTAAGATTGTTCAAATGTTTTACCATACCAAAACCTCAAAAGCCCCAATTTTTGTCGAAAATAATTGGACATATATGTCTTTAAGAACTTAGAAAAGAAATCATATAAATTGCATGCATATTTTGCTCGAAAAATTATATATTGTTTGTACTCCTACCCTGAAATTGGCTAAATTCTGATTGAAGTCCATGGTCAAATTCGTAAAATGTTCAAGTCACGATTGACACAGCTTATTAAACGCAGCTTTTTCAAAAAGAATGGAAAACGCAGGTACAAATATCTGGTAGTCGGTTATAATAAGACTTACTTCGCCATCAATGAGTCTAAAAGTAAGAACAAATTTACAGAAGATCAAATAATCGACATGCTCAACTTTCTTATAGACAACATATTTGTTCAGTTTGGTGGACGTGTTTTTCAGCAAACAATAGGGATTCCAATGGGCACCAATTGTGCACCTTTGCTTGCTGATTTGTTTCTTCATTCATATGAAGCAGACTTCTTACAATCTCTTCTAGACAAAAAAGATCGTAGACTAGCTCTCTCTTTTAACCTCACGTTCCGTTATATTGATGATGTCCTTTCACTGAACAATTCTCGATTTGGTGACTTTCTCCATCTCATATATCCCCCGGAACTTGAGATAAAGGACACAACGGATTCTAGGAAGTCTGCTTCATATTTAGATCTACATCTCGAAATAGACTCTCAAGGAAAACTGTCAACAAAGCTCTATGACAAACGTGATGACTTTAACTACCCAATCGTCAACTTTCCCTTCGTGTGTAGCAACATTCCGTCCGCTCCAGCTTTTGGAGTTTACGTATCACAATTGATTCGTTACTCCAGAGCTTGTGGGAATTACATCGATTTCCTTGGCAGAGCGTCACGTTTGACACAGAAATTGCTAACACAGGGTTATGTTGCTCCTCGGTTGCTGTCTTCACTCAAGAAATTTTACGGTAGACACCATGTACTCATAGATAAATATGGGATTTCTATCTCTCAGATGAGTGCAGATGTTGGTTTGTCATAGGGTTTTGTTTTGTCTTCCTTTACCGGATTTGACACACTGAATTGGAAATTGGCAACGCGGCGGGTGTGCTATAGCAGGCAGGAACCGCTTACTCTTTCGGAGCACCCGAGTTCACTCTTGTTACGACTTGAGTTCGCGTTGTTGATTTCTGTTCGGTTGTTTTTATGTTTTGTGTTTCCTTGTGCTGTTCTTGTTCATGTTTAACGGTTTTGTCGTTGCCTTTTCGGACTTTTGACACTCGAATGCCCCTTTGGTGCCTCTGCTTATTTTATATCTCAAAAACTACTGATCGTTTAAACATATTAATGTTTTGACATAATTAAGATTGTTAATTAAATTAACAATCCATTAACATCCATTAAAAGTTTTCATTTATAAGGAATATTTTATCAATTATTCACAAACGAGATTTGACAGAGACTGAAACCTTATGTACATGTAAAATAATAAAAAATATTTCTCAATATCAACAGAACATGCTTAAAATTAAAATAATTAAAAGGGTACTGACCAATTTACAAAAGATAGTAGATCCATTATACTGCTTATTAGTTCTCACTAGTAACATT